>CM035133.1:19602500-21007500 GCA_020205605.1 Panax ginseng | reverse complement strand
ATACAGTCCATTATTCTATAAATAGAAGCTCATTCCTTCATTATTTCTTACGAATTCACTGAAACTCTAGAGAGAGAAACTGTAGAGAGAATTCTTCTCCTATAATCTTAAGCGTATTTCTTTAGCGTTTAAGAAAGCTTTGAGAGCGTAGTGCAAGTTTCTTCAGTATATCCCTAGCCCTAGTAGAGTACTCTTCTTCTTTATAAGGTAAGGGTATTATTTTTTTCATATTCATGAAGAGAACTAGAATATCTTATGTCATGCAGGCGCTCTCATGGGACATGGTTCCGTTATTTATTATTCATTGGAATAACACATACATCAAGTACCGCATGCATGGTGATTTTTGTTGTTATTACATTCTTTATTATTACATTGAATATCCTCATGCAATGCGTTTTCTGTGGGACTGGTTCCGTTATTTATTATTACTGTTGGAATAACTTTATGTGAAGTACCGAATGCATGGTGATTTCTTTTGTTATTCCATTCTTTATTATTCATTGGAACATCCCGCCGGTGCGAACCGCTTTGACACGGTTCCGTTATTTATTATTCTATTGGAATAACTTTTGTCATCTGCAATACCGCATGCATGGTGATTTCTTTTGTTATTCCATTCTTTATTATACTCGGTTGGTTAAAGTTTTGACTTTATACTCCATGAAATTAGTGAAATATCCTTGATATTTGCGCTTCATCCGAGATCTTTTCATGAAAATATTCTTACGAGCATTCTTAAATTTTACTCTACAAAGAAGTATCATGTTGACAATTTGGACGTTATTAGTTCCTGGATAATTTATTCTTGAACTTGTTTTATTGAATTCTTATATCATTGTCATCATCCTCATGTTTATATTTTGTTGAAAGTCATATGTGACCTGTAGTGCATAGATGGACTTGGTATGATTATAACCAGGGATTATTCGGTATAATCATGACCGTAATGTTACAAATGATGTGGAAAAAGTCCTCATTGGCCCGTAGTGCATTGATGGACAGTTTTTGGTATGATTATGGCTATAGATTCTCTTCGGTCAAGGGTGCAAAGATAAATTGTTTTATGGCATGATCAGGACCATTGATGAAAACACGATTATCTTTGGCACGTAGTGCATGGATAATTCGTGGTCGTGATACTAAAATAATATCCTTGGCCTATAGTGCAGGGATGAATTGATGATGTGGATTAATTATTGAGCTGAGTCTCAGCAATGAATTATTAATTCATGGATGTGATAATAATAAATATCCTTGGCCGTAGTGCATGGATAATTCATGGATATGATATTAACGAATATCATTGGCCGTAGTGCAGGGGTGATTCGATGATGTTGATTATTTATTAAGCTGAGTCTCAGCGATAAAATATTGATAATAAGCTTTTAAATTCGTAGAAGATAGTAGATATCATGCTCTACTTGACTCTTCTAAAATACAATTGTATGTCTTTTGCCTGTAGTGCAAAGATGAATTGTTAATGAATATCTTTGGCCGTAGTGCAAAGATGAATTTATTAGTATGATTATGAGCAGAGATTGTGATTTGGTATAACCATGATTTTTGATGTTTCAGGTAAAGATAGGTGAGAAATTTAGAACCACGATTATGATTATGAGTTATTCATATGATTATGGACATGAATTGTTGATTGATGTTACAGGGATAAAACATTATCAGTGGACTTTTAACATAGAGAAGATAATAGATCTGATGGTCTATTTGACTCTTCTAATGGATTGCTCGTTCCGCTGCAATTATGGTTGAAAAGTTTTATCATCTACCATATGTTCTAAATCTCTGATATATTATTGATGAAAGCTATTGGTAATTTAATTATCTTTAGTCATGATATTCTTTACTGGGCTAGTTGTGCTCACCCTTTTTGCTTCACAATTCCTTTCAGGTAATAAGAGTGTAGCTGGGTCGAGCGGGGATAACATGGAAATAGTGTGATGGTTCGAGACTGTCAAAGTTTCTCAATACATTATAAAACGGCATGACATGCAATAGATAATTGTATTGAGGACCTAAGATGTGTGTGTCGTATTTTATACGTCACTTAATAATTGATTTTGGCGAACAACAATAGGGTGATGAGAACCCGACTTTGAAAGCGTCAAAAGTGCACCTCATTAGAATGAATATGATAGTAATCTTCTCGTTCTTCTTTGGGGTATTAAAATTTTTGCTGCTGTATTTTATATGGCATTGTAACAAGTTGAGTTTGGATACTTTCTACGAGGCAATATTGTATTAAAACTCACAGCTTAACTGTGGTCGTATTCTATACGACAATTCAACAGTTGTATACATGAAGTTTGTATTTGATTTTTATAGTGTCTAGCAACTTAGAATGGGTCGTGTATACCTATTTTCGGGGCGTCACAAATGGTATCAAAGCTTAGGGATATGGTCGCTGGCGAAGATAAGAGTCTAGAACTAGGAGGGGAGAGACGAGTTATATACTTCGCTAGTGTGTGACTTACCTAAGCTGAAATTGTTTACTTGATAAGTTGACAAATCGTGATATGTCGATTAACCTTTGTTTTGAAACTATATTCTAGAATGATATCTGAAATACAGGAGATGAGAAATGGGAAAATCATGATAGCGAGTAAATTACCGGGAAGGTACAATCTAAAAAGAAAGCAAGGTATTCTCATCTTTTCGAATATTAGGTACGTACGTAAATTTCGAGGGCGAAATTTCATAAGGAGGGGAGATTGTGAGACCCCGAATTTTATGAAATAAAAATATTCAATTTTTCTATTTTGGTAAATAGTTAAATTGATAAAAGTTTAAAGTTAAGGGTAATATGTGAAAATTTTGCAAAGTAAGCAAGTTGATATAAAATATTCATTGTGTCGGGGAATATTCTTTTTGTCAGGGAATATCCGCGACGACGGTACAATCATTAAGTGGACCCTGGCAATCGAAATTATTGTCGGATTGAGAAAGCGACAAAAATATTTTTTATGAAAATAACGGTGAATTTTTACCGTTAAAACTGCTGAACTACTCCGGTAGTAAAAGTACGATGAATGGCGTGGTCGCATAAGTAGTAGCACACTGTATTGATTATTAATACTTACGTGATAAGTCACTCGGTTTTGTTTTTTAGTATTATTAATGTAATAAAACACAAAAACTTTTTATATAAAAATGAATACTTTTATAAAGTTATTCTATAAATAGAATATATTATATTCTATTGTGCATAGTAGTTTGCATAGTAAAATCTCTTTTATAAAAGCAGAATACTTTTATAAAGTTATTCTATAAATAGAATATATTATATTTTATTATGCACATGATTTTTGCAGTTAAAAATCTTTTATATAAAATAGAACACTTTTATAAAGTTATTCTTTTATTAGATTATAAATAGAATATATTATATTTTATTTAAAAAATTTTCTTTAAATATGGACCGTCCAGATTAAAAAGTAAATCAACTGGACCGTTCATGAATTAGTTCTTATCACGATCCATTCTTCTATAAATAGAAGCTCATTCCTTCATTATTTCTTACTTAATTCACTTTGAAACTCTAGAGAGAGCCGTAGAGAGAATTCTTCTCCTATAATCTTTAGCGTTTAAGAAAGCTTTGAGCGTAGTGCAAGTTTCTTCAAGTATATCCCCGCCCTACCGTCGGAGTACTCTTCTTTATAAGGTAAGGGGTATTATTTTTTTTCATATTCATGAAGAGAACTTCATTATTCCATTCTTTATTATTACATTGAAATAACTTGTATCATGCCATTACCCCTATTCTTGGTGAAATTCTTCATTATTCCATTATTTATTATTCATTGGAATAACTCGATATATCAAGCTACCCTATACTTGGTGAAATTCTTTCATTATTCCATTATTTATTATTACGTTGGAATAAAGCGTATCACGTGGGCTACCCTATACTTGGTGAAATTCTTACATTATTCCATTCTTTATTATTCGTTAGAATATCACATGCATGCGTTCACGTGGGACACGGTTTCGTTATTTATTTATACATTGTTGAATAACTCGCCTTGCATGCCAATACCGCATACATGGTGATTTTTGTTGTTATTACATTCTTTATTATTACATTGGAATATCCCGTCATGCGTTTTCTGTGGGACTGGTTCCGTTATTTATTATTCTATTGGAATAACTCGTCATATCAATACCGCATGCATGGTGATTTTCGTTGTTATTCCATTCTTTATTATTCTACTGGAATATCCCGTCTGCGTGCTTTTTACAGCGGACTGGTTTCATTATTTATTATTCTATTAGAATAACCTATCTATCCAAGCACCGCATGCATGGTGATTTCGTTGTTATTCCATTCTTTATTATTACATTGGATTATCCCGTTCATGCATTCTCACGCCTGGGACCGGTTCCGATTATTTATTATTACATTGGAATAACTTTGTCTATACAAGCACCGCATGCATGGTGATTTTTTGTTGTTATTACATTCTTTATTATTCATTGGAATATCCTCATACGTGCGCTTTTACGCTTGGGACTGGTTCCGTTATTTATTATTCTATTGGAATAACCTGTTTATGCAAAGTACCGCATGCATGGTGATTTATGTTGTTATTTCATTCTTTATTTTTCTGTTGGAACATCTTGTCGGTGCAAATTTCGCCTGACCTGGTTCCGTTATTTATTATTCTGTTGGAATAACCTGTCTATGCGAAGTACCGTATGCATGGTGATTTCTTTTGTTATTCCATTCTTTATTATACTCAGTTGGTTAAATTTTTGACTTCTATACTCCATGAAATTAGTGGAATATCCTTGATATTTGCGCTTCATCCAGTATCTTTTCATGAAAATATTTTTCTGAGCATTCTTGAATTTTACTCTACAAAGAAGTATCATGTTGACAATTTGGACGTTATTAGTTTCTGGATAATTTAATTCTTGAACTTGTTTTTATTGAATTCTTATATCATTGTCATCATCCTCATGTTTATATTTTGTTGAAAGTCATATGTGGCCTGTAGTGCATAAATGGACTTGGTATGATTATGACCAGAGATTATTCGGTATAATCATGACCGTAATATTACATATGATGTGGAAAAAGTCCTCATTGGCCCGTAGTGCATTGATGGACAGTTTTTGGTATAATTATGACTATGGATTCTCTTGACCAAGGGTGCAAAAGATAAATTATTTTATGGCATGATCGGACTAGTTGATGAAAACACGATTATCTTTGGCGTGAGTGCATGGATAATTCGTGGTCGTGATACTAAAATAATATCCTTGGCCTATAGTGCAGGGATGAATTGATGATGTGGATTAATTATTGAGCTGAGTCTCAGCAATGAAATATTAATTCATGTGATAATAATGAATATCCTTGGTCGTAGTGCATGGATAATTCATGGATATGATATTAACGAATATCATTGGCCGTAGTGCAGGGGTGATTCGATGATGTGGATTATTTATTAAGCTGAGTCTCAGCAAAATATTGATAATAAGCTTTTAAATTCGTAGTAGATAGTAGATATCATGCTCTACTTGACTCTTCTAAAATACAGTTGTATGTCTTTTGCCTGTAGTGCAAAGATGAATTGTTAATGAATATCTTTGGCCGTAGTGCAAAGATGAATTTATTAGTATGATTATGAGCAGGGATTGTGATTTGGTATAAGCATGATTTTTGATGTTTCAGGTAAAGATAAGTGATGAAAATTATCTTCGTCCTGGGTGCGAAGAGGAATTTAGAACCACGATTATGATTATGAGTTATTCATATGATTGTGGACAAGAATTGTTGATTGATGTTACAGGGATAAAACATTATCGGTGGACTTTTAACATAGAGAAGATAGTAGATCTGATGGTCTATTTGACTCTTCTAATGGATTTGCTCGTTCCGCTGCAATTATGGTTGAAAAGTTTTATCATCTACCATATGTTCTAAATCTCTGATTTATTATTGATGAAAGCTATTGATAATTTAATTATCTTTAGTCATAATATTCTTTACTGGGCTAGTTGTGCTCACCATTTTTGCTTCACAATTCCTTTCAGGTAATAAGAGTGTAGCTGGGTCAAGCGGAGATAACAGGAAAATAGTGTGATGGTCCGAGACTGTCGAAGTTTCTCAATATATTATAAAACGGCATGACATGCAACAGATAATTGTATTGATGACCTAAGATGTGTGTGTTGTAATTTATACGTCACTTAATAATTGATTTTGACGAACAACAATAGGGTGATGAGAACCCGACTTTGAAAGCGTCAAAAGTGCACCTCATTAGAATGAATATGATAGTAATCTTCTCGTTCTCCTTTGGGGTCATAAAATTTTTGCTGCTGTATTTTATATGGCATTGTAACAAGTTGAGTTTGGATACTGTCTACGAGACAATATTGTATTAAAACTCACAAACTTAATCTGGTGGTCGTATTCTATACATCTGACGCTTCAATGATTATTATACATAAAGTTTGTATTTGATTTTATAGTGTGATATCCGCGACTTAGAATGGGTCGTGTATACCTATTTTGAGGCGTCATTATAATAATAATAATAATAATAATAATAATAATAAATTATTATTATTATTATTATTATTATTATTATTATTATTATTATTATAATTGTTATTGTGGTGGTGTGGTGAATTATGAAAATTGTTATTGATATTTTGTAATTTTGTAGATATGTTTAGATATTTCCGGATATTATGATAATTATTATGTGTGATTGATAGTTATTTTAAGTTGTAAAAAGTCTTTAGATAATATAATATTTATCAATTTTTAATTTAATTTTTCGTTATATCGTACCTTCATGCACGAGTAATTATTAGTATATATATAAAGAGGGAGGTGGCATGTTGGTATGTTTTAGAATAAAGTTTAAAAATTATTATATTTTAATTAAATTATCTTTTTCGTATACTCATAACTAACCCACTCCACTCATGAGTACTTATCATCAAATTCTTTTATTTCCTCCCACTTTCTGCTCCATTATCTCTTCAATCTTTTCTCATTCATGTTTTTCAAGTTTTATTTAAATTTTTTATGTTTTTAATTGCACACGCGTACGACATAGACTAGTATTGATAATTATACAACCAAAGATCTTTCGTATGAATTAAGTGAAAATATTTGATTAGTCTTGAATTGACTCATATATATTGACTAATATATATACATACGTTTGCTTCTCTAGCGAATCTAAGAGGCATAAAAAATTAAATTTTTATATTTCAGCGACGATTTTATCTGTTGTTAAATTTGATTCGTTTTTGATTTTTTTCTCTGAGTTCGCTTAAGAGAGGCGACATATATAGTGTTTATATATATATATATATATATATATATATATATATATATATATATATATATATATAGAGAGAGAGAGAGAGAGAGAGAGAGAGATAGATAGATAGATAGATACAGATTATTTTCTGCTTTATCTATGTAGAAACTAGTCTGATTAACATTTAAAATTGATTTTGAATTAAAACTTAATTATGATATTAATAACATAGGGAGACAGAGAGAGATAATGTAAAAATAAAAAATGTATTAAAAAAAGAGACAAGTTCATTTAGAGATTTATAATTTTGTAAATATATATACACACAAAATCACAATAATATATGAAAAAAATAAAACATCAAAAGAATACATATAAAAAATACAATTAAATATTTTTTTAAAAAAAATAGGATTACATTAACCCGTACTTGACACGGGATACTAAACTAATATAAAAAGAAAAAAAAAACAACTTGGTTGATCTTTTCCCTATAATTAAAAACTCTATTATCAGGAATTAAAAACTTTCGATTCAAATCTCAGTTAAAACTTCACCACCGCTAGGATAAGGGGGCGGATCACTTGAGAGTTGAGGCCATACACTACAAATTAAAAAGGGATATTATAAGATAAATAAAATTAGATAATATATATAAATGGATTTACAAGTCTATTAGATTAATATAAATTCAAAATAAAATAATAAATTTGCAATAACATTCTTCGAGAATGAAGTTACAGTAAGTGAAGTTCTTATCAAGTGTTCGGGAGCGTTTTACCGACCCGCCTTTAGATCGAAAGCTTAATATCAGAAGGGTTGGAGAGATCTAAATGAAGCCTATGAAGATATTGGAGGTGCTTGGGTGGCATCTGAGCCCTCCCGGGCCGAAATGAACCCGGCCTTGTGATGGTTGGGATCGGTTCTTGAGTTCTTGGGGTCAAGCCTGCACTAGATTATAGGACCGTTTGGGCTCGCACATGGGCTCTCCTGCGTGCAGAGAGTCCGTACCTATTCATATGCATATAAGGTAACTCCAAAAGTGGTGATGAGATTGGACTCTACTTGCACCTTTTAAGGAGATTGTGTTGGACCCAAGTTATGGTAACTACCATACACCAGAGTCCTAATCCATTGGGAGAAAGATTCTAAGGTGGTGAGTACTATAAATATAAGGCTTAGGTTATCATTATGGGGTAATACCTACTTTTGAGCACTAAATACTTATCCTCCTTGTAAAACCTCAGAATTCACTGTACTCATTCTCACACCTGAGCACAAGCCGTCAAGCTTCGTGTGATCTATTTATCGCTGGTGTTCTAAGCGCGTGGATTCGTGTGATTGATGACGCCGTAAACTCAAGCGTTAATATTGGCGCTTAGAAGGAGGGTGTTTAAATAACAATCACAATCGAATTCTTTTCAGGCAAGAAACTATGGCGAGTGGAGTATGCGATTTCAATCGTGAAAAGGTTAAACGCACTGCACCACTCTGTGAGAGGGTTGGTGAAAGATAGATCGGGTTCCGTAATCCAGACGATCGATGGAGCCATACTGCTCCCCGACGAAAGGCTCTTCCATGAAAGCCAGCATACCCGCAACTGTGCCGGATGGATGGATCGGGTTAATTCACAGCTACCGGAGGCGCGTGAAAAGAGTCGTAGCCAGGGTAGTCGAGATCAGAGAGAATTCATCCTGCAGAAAAAGATGCAGCAAAACAAAGATGTCATGATGACCCTACGTCTTCAGCAGGAGGAGCTCGAACTGCAGATGGCCAACGTGCTCGAAGAGCAAGAGGCATCCTCTAAGAGGCGTAGGCACCATAGCCGATCTCGGTTACCCCGAAGGGAAGGGGCTGATAGGGAGAGAAGTAGATACCGAAGTCGTTCGAGGGATGGCCGAAGCCGGAGGAGGAGTCGATCAGCAGGACGACGTTCTAAGCACCCGGGTCGATGCAGGCAGAGAGGAGGGAGACGAGATTCCTAACGTGAGAGGGACAGACCCCAATCGTCCCCTCATGCAGGAGAGTCCCACCCCTCGCTCAAGGGTAGCTAAATTGGAGAAAGCTGTTGGTCAAGAGTCGATCGGAACGCCCTCGACCTATATAGGGTCGCCCTTCTCGCCAAAAATTAATCAGGAGATAGCGGACCACAAAAGGAAGATGCCCCCGATGGAGACTTATGACGGGCTAGGGGATCCCTACGATCATTCTGATGGGTATGACAGGTTGATGACGATTATGGCCACTCTGATGCGATGACCAAGTGCCACATGTTCGCTACATTTGAAGAAGAAATACCAGAATGGATGGGAACCTTGGCGTCGGGATCGATAACTTCATGGAATGACCTTCGGGAAAAGTTTCATGCACGGTTCGGGAGTAATAAGAGACGGGGGAAGATCACAGCATCCCTCATGCAGGTCAGGCAGAGATCAGATGAGAGCCTGGGGCAGTATATTAAGAGATTTCGGGAGGTGTGGAATTGGTATGAGTGAATTTCCCACAAGCCTTGGTCGGGCCAGTGGACATGAAGAGAATGATGATCGACAAAGGGTCTTCGGTCGACATACTCTACACACATGCATACCAACGGATGGATTTGGGAGGAAAGAAGATGGAATTGGGAGGTGAGGGCTCACCAGACGGCTTCAAAGAATAATCACGGTTCATGTATTCAGAACGCAGTAGAACTACCGGTCAGATTTGGGACGCCTCCTCAGCAGACGGAAATCATGGTAAAAATTTTCGTCGTGCAATTGGATTCGGCCTACAACGCCATCTTGGGAAGGCCCACATTAGCAGCGCTGCAGGCAGTAACATCTATACCCCACTTCAAAGTTAAGTTTCCGACATCGAACGGGATAGGGGAGGTAAAAGGGGATCTGGATATCGCCCGAAGGTGTTATCGGAATACCTTGATTTCCTCAGGGGTCGGGGTTAGTAAGCAGAAACAGACGTTGTCCATCGAGATAGAGCCGTTCACCGAGGGAAGTACGGAACCCATGGCTCTACCAGCAGAAGAAACAGAGGATGTTGAAAGTGATGCACCGGGAACCAGACAAACCGGTCAAAATCGTGGCGGGATTATCCGAACAGCTGTGAACGGGTTTGGTGGAATTACTTCGGGTGTATGCCGACATCTTTGCTTGGGAACCTAGCGACATGCCCGGAGTAAGCGAATCAATAGCATTACATAGGCTTCATACCGACCCAAAGAGGAAGCCAGTGATACAGAAAAGAAGGATCTTTGCCGGAAAGACAGAAGATTATTGACGACGAGGTTACTAAATTGTTAGAGGCAGGGTTCATCTTGAAATCGACTATCCCGAATGGTCGACGAATGTAGTATTGGTTCGTAAGAAAATGGGAAGTGGAGGATGTGCATTGACTACACACTGACTGAACAAGGCATGCCCTAAAGACTTCTATCCCTTGCCCAATATAGACCAGCTGATTGATGCCACTTCGGGGTATGGAATGCTAAGTTTCATGGACGCTTTCTCGGGATATCACCAAATCTCGATGCACAAGGAGGATATCCCGAAGACTAGCTTCATCACTCATCGTGCTATATACGGCGTATCGGAAGATGACCTTGATCGCTAAACGCAGGAGCAACCTACCAACGAATGATGAACTTCGTATTCAGAAAGCAGCTGGGGCGAAGTATGGAAGTGTATGTGGATGACATAATCGTCAAGAGCATGTCAGCCCGGGATCATCTGGAGGATTTAGCAGACTGCTTCGAAATGGTGAGACAATACAAACTGAGACTGAACCCAACCAAATGCACCTTCGGATTGGGTTCAGGGAAATTTCTGGGGTATCTGGTCAGTAAGAGGGCAATCGAAGCCAATCCAGAAAAAATCTCGGTGATCTTAGATATGAAATCTCATAAGACATACAAAGATGTCCAGAGATAATGGTAGAATTGTCGCTTCTTCGGAGATTCATGTCAAGGTCAATTTGAAGATGTCTATCCTTTCTTGACACTCTCAAGGGCGAAAAATGACAAGAGTTTCGGTGGACTGATTATCAAGACGCTGCGTTCAAGAGATCAAGAGGTATTTGGGTTCGGCACCATTGCTAATAAAACTAATTCCCTCAGAACCTTTATACTTATACTTGGCTGCAAGCCCGATGGTAGTAGGGGCGGCACTGGTGAGGGATAAGGGAGGTAAGCAGTTCCCGGTGTACTATGTCAGCCATGTTCTCCGGGATGCAGAAACAAAATACCCGAACTTGGAAAAATTTGCCTACGCCCTCATAATTGCTAGTAGAAAACTCAGGCACTATTTCCAGGGTCGGTTGATAGTGGTCTACACGGATCAGCCTTTGAAGAAGATTTTGCACAAGCCCGAAGTATCAGGTCGGTTGGCCGCATGGGCAATGGAGTTGACACAATTTGTTATAGAGTATCACCCCCGAACGGCAATCAAAGGGCAGGCGTTGGCAGACTTCATGGTCGAGTATTCTTTCACCGAACCGGAGGTGAGTATAGTGGCCGAAACACAACCAATCCAGACCTCATGGACTCTATACGTGGATGGATCGTCAACTATGGATGTCAGTGGAGCAGGAGTCATCCTAACAAGTCCTGAGGGATTCAAGGTACAGCAAGCTATTCGGTTTGGTTTCAAGGCCACAAACAACGAAGGAGAGTATGAGGCCATCTTAGCGGGGATACGACTGGCCCGAAGCCTAGAGGTACAGAGGTTGATCATCTACAGTGATTCACAGTTGGTGGTCGAGGAAGTTTATCGAGTAGTCTGAAGCTCTGAAGCAAGGATGACCAAATATCTCGCCGAGGTAAAAGATAAGCTTATGTACTTCACTTCATACATTTGTCGGGGTGGGCCGGTCGAGATATCACGATAGTGAGATGCCTGGGGCAAGGTGGCAACCTCTTCAAGCAAGCTCTTTCAATGGATCGATTGTACTTGGAGGTTCTCGAAAAACCCATTGTCTCGAAGACGTAAATCCTAGCTTTGGACCGACTGGATCACTTGGCTCACACCTTATATCTCATACTTGGCCGATGGGACCCTCCTTGGACCGAATCCTAGCCAGGCAAGTCAAACACCGAAGCTCGAACTTCGTCCTCATAGATAGAGATCTATACCAAGAGCCTTTAGCTCTCCACCGCTCAATGCTTGACTCCTTGAGGCGGACTACACACACCGGGAGGTGCATGAGGGGATCTGTGGGGATCACATGGGAGCAAAGTCACTGGCACATAAGATTTTGAGGCAGGGGTATTATTGGCCAACTATCTATACTAAGGCAAAAGAATTCGTTAGGAAGTGTCCCAAGTGCCAGCTGAACAACAATATTCTACATCAACCCCCCGAGGAACTATATTCCGTCTTATCCCCGATCCCCTTTGCTGTGTGGGGAATCGACATTCTGGGGCCTCTGCCAAAAGCTAAGGGACAAGTTAGCTTTGTGATCGTGGCTATTGATTACATGACAAAGTGGGTCGAAGCCAAACCACTGCAAAAGATCACCGAACAGGAATGTTTGAAGTTTTTTAAAGAAGGGGTTATCTACCGGTTCGGTATCCCGATGGCAGTGGTCTCGGACAATGGCAGGCAGTTTGTGGGGTCTAAGTTTGAAGGATTTTTGAAAGAGTTAAGGATCCAGCATCGCAAGACTTCGGTTGCCCATCCTCAGTCAAACGGCCAAGTGGAAGTGACCAATCGAACCCTACTCAATGGAATTAAACGCAGATTAGATGAATTAAAGGGTCGATGGCCCGAAGAACTGCTATCTGTTTTGTGGGCATATCGAACTACCCTAAGGACTACAACTGGAGACTCCCCATTCAGGTTGGCATACGGGACCGATGCACTCATTCCTGTTGAGATCGGATCTCCAACTCTTCGAGTCAGCCAATACAAAGAGCTATATAATGATGAGGGTTTGAGAACGAATTTAGATTTGTTAGATGAAGTTCGGGATTCAGCAATGATGAGGTTGGCCATCTATCAGCAGTGAACAGCCTGACACTATAATCAGAAGGTGAAGACAAGGAGGTTTGCAATAGGAGATTTGGTCCTCCGGGAGTCAGAGGCATTAACCCCCCAGAACACTGGCAAGCTAATGCCCAATTGGGAGGGGCCTTATGAGGTGGTAGGAGTGCCGAAGCCAGGAACCTACCGGCTTCGAGCAATGGACGGTTCGGAGGTAAAGAATACATGACATGCTGGAAGACTTAGAAAATTTTACCAGTAATAGTTATGTCGTTCTTGTTTTTATCCATGTAATCGTTTCAACTCAAATGATATAAATGAAAATTCCTATTTCTGTCAGTGTTTAACTTCATCTATATTCATATATTTTCATTACTACTGAAGCAGACACGCTTCGGGCACTATCCGATCAAGAGATTCGGAAAAACACCACTGATCGAGATAAGTCCCGAGCATAACTGACCGAGAGTTCAATAAATTCTTAAAATACTGATCTCGGGAACTATCCGATCAAAATGTTCGGAAAGACACCACTGATCGAGATAAGTCTCGGGTATAACTG
The DNA here is from genome assembly GCA_020205605.1 of Panax ginseng. Taxonomy (NCBI): domain Eukaryota; kingdom Viridiplantae; phylum Streptophyta; class Magnoliopsida; order Apiales; family Araliaceae; genus Panax; species Panax ginseng. The sequence goes on along the minus strand of CM035133.1, from coordinate 20,993,662 downwards.
TTGACCCTTCAAAATCAGATAAACTCTAAGGACGATCCAATCAGAAGGTTCGGGTGGACATAACTGATCGAGATTAGTCATAAGTAAAACTGACAATAAACATTCATGGGCAAAGAATATATCTCATTTATACTTAGAAAATTTTTACTTTACAAACCCGGTTGCTTACGATTCGGGCCAAGTACAAAAAGGGAAATTTTCTTTATTATAAATCTTATATATCTACTCGGCAGGGGGGTCATCTTCAGCGTCGGACTCGTCATCTAAAGAGTCAAGGATGGAGACATCGAGCCCGACAGCCATCAGCTTTGCTTTAGCCTTTTTCCGATGAGTCTCATACCCCTCACCAAATTGGGTTATGACCTTATCGTTCAAGGCTTTGATTCTTCAGATCGGTGGTGATGGCTTCTTCGTCTGCTTCGATTATCTTCTCGGGAAAGGCGTTGACGGTAGCAGTCAAAGTGTTGTTCTCCTTGATCAAGAACATCATCTTATCGTGCATCTCAGAGAACTTGAGCGTAATGCTGTCAACAACATCTTCCCGATCCTTGACCTCTTGAAGATGATCCCTCTCGGCGGAAAAGAGTCTTTGTGCTTATGCTCCAGTTCTTCGATCCGGTCCTCCGTCCGGGACACCTTATTTCGAGTCTCAATGTGAGAATCCAGTTCCTTCTTCAATTCGGACTGCAAACCCCGAACCTCAGCCTCAAGCAGCTCAACATCCGTCCCCAGCTGAGTTTCTTTCTTTGTGGATCGGGCGAGGGGAGGGATGGCTCGAGCGAGTATAGCGTTGGCCTGCAGTAAACATATAATCAGTACAAGAAGTAAAAGTCAAAGTTAATGGCAGCAATCAGATTGACAAAGGGAATTACCTGGGTCTGAGCTCGAAAATAAGCCACCAAGAACTGATTAGAAGAGTATCCTTTAAACCGCTCGTCGTCACCAGATAGTTTGAAGTGATCGAAGAGGGTAAAAGGGAAAACCTCTGACGGGCTCTTGGGCCAACAGGTAGTCGGTGATCCCCGAGAAGAGCTATGACCGGAAGAAGGAGTGGTGGAGCGGTCAAGACCGGGGACCACCATCTCACCCATCGGCAGACCAAAACCTTTCGACAATCGAAGTCTTTTTGATTGGGGTTCGAGAGGAACCTCTTCGGTGTCCTCCGAATCCTCGACCACTTTGGTCGTGAGGGGAGGGGAGAAGTCGGCTTAGTAGAAGCGGAGAGGACTTATGTAGCCGCTTTGATGGTCGGCTTGGAGGGCTTTTTGGACTTCTTCAGTAAAGCCGCCTTCTCCGCGCGGCTCATCTTCAGCGCCCCTCTTTGTGTGGTCGGGGGATCGGGCCTCGAAGTCGACCCCAATGACAACTCGGTGATTGAAATAGTATCCTCCTCGGGAGCGTCGTCGGTCACTGGGGGTCGGATGAATCCGGGGGTGACGGTGATAGGGATGAAGAGGTCGTCAACGCCCTCGGGTTTGAAGATTGTCACTGTACAAAGGCAAACAAGTTAAGGGATGAAGCAGGAAAAATAAAAATAAGAAACAAAACGAGTAAAGGGGTACTTACAACCGTGTTTATACAGCCAAGCTTCATCCATCAGAAGCCCCAAACTCCAGCTGGATCTGTTCCATCGTTTGTAGAATGCCATGAAGGCATTGGCTCGACCCGTGGGGAATCTTGAAATTTTGGCCGAGGAGTCAGCTGGATGGGCCCAGGAGGGGAGAAGCTGAAGGTCGGTTCCTTTTACAAAGAACCATTGTTCGTGCCATCCCTTGTTGATCTACATGAGCGATTGGGGGCGTTTATTTATTCTTAGAGAAAGGTCGGGCTCTTTAGACCATGGAGATGGTGAAGAAAAGGCGAAGAAGAGGTCGAGGCCGGGAGTGATTCCCATCTCCTGACAGGTGGCTATGAAGGAGACTAGGTGGATGTACAAGTTCGGCACCAGCTGGGCGAACCCGATCCCCACGAGGCCGAGGAAGGAAGAAATGAAGTCGTGAAGAGGAAACGAACCCCGTTATTTCAGAGACAACCAGGGAACGGCCACCCATTCACCCTCGGGCCTCCGAACATCTTCTCATCGGGGCCGAGGGATCCTGAGTTTGTATTCTTTGGGTATTTTGAAGAGGGTTCGGATATCGGAGATTTGAGAAGGGGTGAGAGTAGAAGGGGTGTGGAGGTGAGAAAACTCCTCTGAGGAGTGATAGGCGTTCCGAACCCTAACCTCAGCGTCTGCTAGAGTAGGCAGGGTGCCGGAAGTGGTGTCGATTGGGACCACCGGCAATTCGACCTTTAGCAGGTCGCCGGTGGTAACGGAGGCGATGATGAGCTCGATCATTTGGAATAATCTTTGGAATCGACCATTTGGATATGAAATTGGAGGTAAGGTGATGCAAGTAAGAAGTTTTGGAGAGGAAATAAACAAAAATAGCACTCAAATTTCAGTACAGTTGAGGAAAATGGTGCAGATTGGGTAAGAAACAAGCTTGCCGGAAATCGCCTTGCCGGAGAATTTGAAAGCAAGGAGTCAGTAAAAGTGATAATGAGGGGGAAAGGGGAGTTTTTATAAGGAGTACGACACGGAACCCCAAGGCGACTATTAAATACTTGAGGTGGGTCCAGGCGTGAAAAGGCGTGCAACGTTTCAAATATCAAGAATCGATCAGATGGCTTCCACCGACAGCTCATCATTAGTTGTCGTGACCTTTCATATACCTGATCGTTCAAGTCCTAACCTTTCAAGTCTCCAATCATAAATATGTTATAATTAGAGACTGGGGGCAATGTTCGGAGGCGTTTTTACCGACCGCCTTTGGGCCAAGGCTTAATATCGGAAGAAATTTGGAGAGATCGGGGGGCCGAAGCCTATGAAGATATTGGAGGTGCTTGGGTCGGCATCTGAGCCCTCCTGGGCCGGAGCTGAACCCGGTCTTGTGATGGTCGGGGTCGGGTCTTCGAGTTCTTTGGGGTAGAAGCCCAGACTAGATTATAGGACCGTTTTGGGCTCGCGACAAAGGCTCTCCTCCTGCGTCTGAGTCCCGGGTACTATTCATATGCATATAAGGTAACTTTAAAGGTGGTGATGAGATTGGACTCTACTTGCACCTTTTAAGGAGATTGTGTTGGACCCAAGTTATGGTAACTACCATACACTAGGAGTCCTAATCTGACTGGGAGAAGGATTCTAAGGTGGTGAGTACTATAAATATAAGGCCTAGGTTATCATTATGGGGTAATACCTACTTTTGAGCACTAAATACTTATCCTCCCTTGTTAAACTTTGTAACGCCATGTACTCATTCTCACACCGGAGCTATCCCCCGGCGGCACAAGCCGTCAAGCTTACAATGTGATCACATTCTTGTCTTGAGTTCTAAAGCGTGGATTACGTGATTGACGCTATTGCTTAAAAACTCAAGCGTTAACATCAAGTCTTTAGATTTTAAATTTTGATTTGAAAGGAGAGAAAAAAATAATAAGAACTTTACTATTTATAGGAAAAAAAGAAAAAAGAAAAAAGAAATAATAACTAATCCAACCATTTTCTTTTCTCTGACTTTAATTTGTTTTAAAAGTTGTATATATAATACTCCCTCTATTACAAAAAGTTAAATGAAAATGATTATTGTAAGACCCCAATTTTTATGAATAAAGATGAAGTTTCTATAATTATTATTTTTGAATGAATTTGATATAATGTTATAGTTGTGGGTAATAATTATAAATTTTACAAAGTACGCAAGTTGTTATATAATATTCGATTGGTCAGGGAATATTCGTTTTAACAGGGAATATTCGTACGACGGCACAATCATTGGTGGACCTCACAACGGAATTATTGTCGGATTAAGAAAATGATAAAAAATATTTTATGAAAATAAGCAGTGGAAGTTTTTCAATTTAATCGTTGAAACACCCGGTGTTAAAAAAATGAGAATACGATAGTTGCATAGTAGCATTACGGTATTGATTATTAATGCTTACGTGAGAAGTCACTCGGTCTTGTTCAATTATTGCTTGATAATTGTTGCATAGTATCTCACGTTATTTGATTCAATTACTGTCAATATTTTTTTTATATTATTAAATCAATAATTGAGATAACAGAGTTATTAATATTATTATTTGCAATATTAACTATGTCTAGAAATTCTGTTAAGGAGAGGTTTGATCACCTAATTGCGCGCCAATAGGGAAAAATCCTTATTGGAAAGCCCCCTCTTTCTTGGGAACGACCTGGTCGATTAATAATGTGAATAATAATAATGATGATGAAGTTTTATTTTATTAGTATTATTAATGTAATAAAACAGAAAAGCTTTTTATATAAAACAGAATACTATTATAAAGTTATTCATTTTATTAGGCTAATAGTAAAATCTTTTTATATAAAATGTAATACTTTTATAAAGTTATCATTTTATTAGACAATAATTAGAATATATTATATTTTATTATGCATAGTGTTTGCATAAGGCTGTGATAGTATCACAGATAGTAAAATCTTTTTATATAAAATAGAATACTTTTATAAAGTTATTCGTTTTATTAGATTATAAATAGAATATATTATATTTTATTGTAAACCAATCTGGACCGTCAGTTTAAAGTAAATCAACTGGAATGTTCATGGATTGGTTCTTATTCATCCATTCTTCTATAAATAAGCTCATTCCTTCATTATTTCTTACAATTCCTTTGAAACTCTACAGAGAGGAACCGTAGAGAGAACTCTTCTTCTATAATCTTGAGCGTCTTTCTTTAGCGTTTAAGAAAGCTTTGAAGCGTGAAGCAAGTTTCTTCAAATATATCCCCGCTCTAAGCGTCGAGTACTCTTCTTTATAAGGTAAGGGTATTATTTTTTTTTCATATTCATGAAGAGAGAACACATTATTCCATTCTTTATTATTATGTTGGAATAACTTTTGTATACACCTGGTCTACCCTATACTTGGTGAAATTCTTACATTATTCCATTATTTATTATTCTCATGGAATAACTGCATCATGCCAATCACCGCATACATGGTGAAATTCTGTTGTTATTCCATTCTATATTATTTTGTTGGAATATCCTCACATGCATGCGTTTTACTGACGGACTGATCGATCTTTATTATTCTGTTGTAACATCATCATGCGTTTACGCATGGACACGATTCCGTCTTTATTATTACATTGGAAATATCACATCAGACGCTTTTACTTTGGGACTGGTTCCGTTATTTATTATTCATTGGAATAACTCGTCATGCAAATACCGCATGCATGGTGATTTCATTGTTATTCCATTCTTTATTATTACATTGGAATATCCTGTTGGTGCGATATTACGCCTTTGACCGGTTCCGTTATTTATTATTACATTGAATAACTTTGTCTGCCAAGTACCGCATGCATGGTGATTTCTTTTGTTATTCTATTCTTTATTATACTCAGTTGGTTAAAGTTTTGACTTCTATACTCCATGAAATTAGTGGAATATCCTTGATATTTGCGCTTCATCCAGTATCTTTTCGTGGAAATATCCTTCTAAGCATTCTTGAATTTTACACTACAAAGAAGTATCATGTTGACAATTTGGACGTTATTAGTTCCTGAATAAATTAATTCTTGAACTTGTTTTATTGAATTCTTATATCATTGCCATCATCCTCATGTTTATATTTTGTTGAAAGTCATTTGTGGCACCAGTGCATAGATGGACTTGGTATGATTATGACTGTGGATTATTCGGTGTAATCATGGTAGTAATGTTACAAATGATGTGGTAAAAGTCCTCATTGGCCCGTAGTGCATTGATGGACAGTTGTTGGCATGATCATGACCATTGATGAATACACGAATATCCTTGGCCCGTAGTGCATGGATAATTTGTGGTTGTGATACTTATGAATATCCTTGGTAGTAGTGCGGGGATGATGTGGATTATTTATTAAAATTCGAGTCCCAAATGATAAAAGTGATGAAAACCTTTTAAATCATAAAAGATAGTAGATTTTATTATCTACTTGACTCTTTTAATGAATCAGATGTTCACGCAGATTAAACTTGATATCTATTGTATTTTATCAGTTTAACATTGTTGAAGACTAATGATAATTTATTCTGCATTATCTTAGTCATAATATTTTTTACTGGGCTAGTTGAGCTCACCCTTTCTTTCACTATTCTCTTTAGGAAATGAAAACGTAGCCGGGACTAGTCGGGGAACGGAGTGACGGTCCAGATGATAGTATTAGTAGTCCTCACTATTCTGTTAAATAGTGTGACAATAAATGTAATGAGGACTTATTCTGAGAGTGGATATTGTCTAGAAGACAATATTTGTATTAAAACTCACAACTCTCTTGTTGTATATTAAAAATTGTATTTGTATTCTGTACCATGTATTTGGCGACTCAGAATAGGTGATGTATACCTATTTTGGGGACATCACAGTTGGTATCAAAGCCTAGGTATATGATCCCTGGCTGAGATGTGAGACAAGAACTAGGAGGGGAGAGATGGGGAATTCCTTCGCTAGTATGACCTACCTAAGTTTATTTGATATTTAATTGGTCGATCAGAGTATAAGGATAATATGTGATATGTTAATTAACCCTTATTTTGTGACAGTGTTTGAAAATGGCATCCGAGAATGTTGAGAACATTAACTTGAGCACGTGAGACCAAATTGAGTCTCCATGATCAATAATCGAGGATAATGTGCATCGTGAAGGCGACAATCCTCGTGCAAACAACAACACCGACCGGATGATGAACGATGGAATGTTCAGAGGCATTATGCAATTCATGCAACATCGCAAGAAGCGGCTCTGTCCAAAATGCATGCGAACACTGCAACTCTCGGACGGACATGCCAAGCGTAGCGATTCGAGGCTGGGACCACCGGAGTTTTTGGAGAGCCAAAACCACTTAAGATGGAGACGTGGATAAAGCAGATCTACAAGATATTTGATGTCTTGGGATGCTCCGAGGAGCAAAAAGTTCCCTTTGCCATCTTCATGTTGCGTGTAGAGGCAGATTACTGGTGGGAATCTATTAAACGTACTCAACCTGCCGCACTGAAGATGTCTTGGGAGAAGTTCCAAGAGCTATTCAATGACAAGTACTTTCCCGAAAGTATTCGTCACATGAAAGAGGTAGAGTTCATTAAACTAGAACAAAACAACATGACCGTGTCGCACTACGAAGCCAAGTTTGCCGAGTTTTCCCGGTTTGCGTCCCATTTGGTTGATAATGAGGAGAGAATGACGCGAATGTTTCTAAGAGGTTTGAAACCCGAGATACGTCAATATCTTATCTCTCATAAACTGTGTTTGTATTCAGATGTTGTTAATAGGGCTCAATTATTGAAGCGTGATAATGAGTCAACCCAACCAAAAAAGAAGCGGTAAGCAAAATGATAATACCGGTGATACTTGATCATGAAGCGGTGATGACAAAGCGTGGAGGAATCAACATGCCAGAAATGGTAACCACTTGGTGGTAATCATGGCCAAAACAATAAGAATGGACATTTCAAGAAGAGGAGATTCAACAATGATGAAAAGGCGTCAAGACTAGCTTGCTTTTGAGTGGTTAAGGAAGGAGAACGACCACCTATTATATGCTTCAAATGCGGAGGGAAGGACACATCGGTCAAAGCTGCGCGATGTCCGTCAAAGCATGTTATAATTGTGGAAGAGAAGGTCACCTAGCCCGATTTTGTCGTTTCATCAAGATAAGTTCAAATTTAGGATGGAGGCACCAAAGGACGTCCCCAGAAAAGTCAAAGCCAGTAGTGCAAGGGAGAGCGTTTGTCGTGACCTCCCAGAAAGCAAGGAACCCGAATGAGGTCATCACGGGTAAGCTTATCATAAACTCTAGCAAAGTATATACCTTATTTTATACCGGTTCTACCCATTCTTTTATTTCTCCTACTTGCGCTCAACGTTTAAATTTGACTCCGGAGAAATTAGACTTTGACTTATCTGTTGAAACTCCGTTGGGAGAAACCTTCATTACATCCACGGTTTATAAGTTTTGTTTGGTTCAAATCGGTACCCTCACATTACCTGTCGATCTTATTTCATCGAAAATACTTGCATTTGACGTAATTTTAGGGATTGATTGGTTAACTACTCATCATGCAAAAATTGATTGTTTTCGTAAGGTTGTTAGCTTTCATATTTCTAACCAACCTATTATGCGAATTCAAGCAACCAAGCCATTAAAATCAATCACTGTCATCTCAAGCCATAAAGCTATTCGTTTATTGAAAAACGGATGTCAAGCTTTCTTAGCTCATGTCACGGATCTAAAAAAAAATACGTCAGTTTTGAATGATATTTCTATTGTTAATGAATTTTCGACATATTCCTCGAAGAACTTCTGGCCTACCCTAGGCGTGAAATTGAATTTTGTATTGACCTTGAACCCCAGTTAAAAACCCATTTCCAAAGCCCCATATCGAATGGCTCTATTGAACTTCGGAGTTAAAGACCCAACTGCAGGAATTGTTAGACATTGGCTTTATTCGTCCTAGTACTTCTCCTTGGGGTGCTCCTGTTCTATTCGTGAAGAAGAAAGATGGGAGTATGCAACTTTGTATTGATTATCGGGAGTTGAATCATGTCACCATCAAAAATAGGTACCCATTGCCACGTATTGATGACCTGTTTGACCAGTTGCAAGGCGCCAAATTCTTTTCAAAGAATGATCTTCATTCCGGATATCACCAATTGAAGATTAGAACCAATGACATTCCAAAGAAGGCTTTTAGAACTTGGTACGGGCATTATGAATTCCTACTCATGTCTTTTGGATTAACTAATGCTCCTGCTGCCTTCATGGATATGATGAACCGAGTATTCAAGGAATATTTGGATCACTTTGTTGTCGTCTTTATTGATGACATCCTTATTTATTCCAAAAGCCGTGAAGATCATGAGAAACACTTGAGGCTGATACTTCAAAAGCTTCGTGAATATAAGCTTTATGCCAAGTTGAAGAAATGCGAGTTCGGATTGAGGAAGTAGCATTCCTTGGGCACGTGGTATCAAGTCATGGAATATCATTGACCCAAAGAAAGATTGAAGCTATTCAAAAGTGGGGAGCAACCTAAATTAGTGATAGAAATACGTAGCTTTCTCGAAGCAGCTAGTTAGTTATTATCGGAGATTCGTAGAAGGGTTTTCTCGAATCGCTACTCCCTTAACTCAAATTGACTCGAAAAAGATACAAAATTGGTTGGAGTGAGGAATGCGAGAAGAGTTTTCAAGAACTCAAGAGAGGCTCATTTCAAAGACCTATTCGACAATACCATCCGGCTCGGAGGATTTGTCATCTCTGATGATGCTTCGGGCAAAGGGTTAGGATGTGTTCTAATACAACATGGGAAAGTTATAGCCTATGCCTCTCGACAACTCAAAGAATATGAGAGGAATTATCCTACTCATGATCTAGAGTTGGCATTTATTATCTTCGACTTAAAATTTGGAGGCATTACTTGTATGGGGAGAAAGTGGAGATCTTTACGGATCATAAAAGCCTCAAATATTTCTTCACTCAAAAGGAACTAAACATGCGAAAGCGACGTTGGCTTGAATCGTTGAAAGATTATGATCATACCATCCTGGAAAAAGCAACGTGGTAGGCCGACGATTGAGTAGAAGATCATATCGCGGCACGAGTGCGATATTGTCAACGCAAAGGCCCATTTTGTATGACTTGCAAAGGATGGAGATAGAGATAAAGACTCCAGGGACCCACGTGATGATGCGAATATACGAGTAGAACCGACTTTAATCGATAAAGTTAAAGCTGCTCAAATTACAGACCTGGAGCTGATATGTATGAGGAAGAAAGTGAAAGAAGGCGCTATGCCGTAAGCAAGAATCGATGAAGAAGGAATACTTCGAGTCAACTCCAGACTTTGTGTTCCTAACGACCCTGAGTTAAAGTATAAAATCATGATGGAGGTGCACAACACACCGTTTGCAATCCATCTTGGGAGTACTAAAATGTATCATGATCTTCGACATACATTTTGGTGGGGCAATATGAAGAGAGAGATAGAGCTGTTTATCTCAATGTGTCTAACGTGTCAACGAGTCAAGGCGGAGCATCAAGTACCAAAAGGTCCATTGCAACCACTTGAAATTCCAGAATGGAAGTGGGAGCACATTATCATGAATTTCATTACTGGTCTTCCCAAGGTTTCTTAGGGTATAGATGCAATTTGGGTCATTGTTGATAGATTGACCAAGTCTGTTCATTTCTTACCTATACGAGAAACTTATACACTTGAACGTCTTGCTCGTATGTACATAAACGAGGTTGTAAGATTGCATGGTATGCCAGTATCCATAGTTTTTGATCGAGACCCAAGATTCACTTCACAATTTTGGGTTAGTTTGCAAAAAGCTATGGGCGCAGTTCTGATTTAGTTTGGCATATCATCCTCAAGCGGACGGACAATCGAGAGGACTATTCAAACTCTTAAAGATTTATTAAGACTACGTGTCCTTGACTTCAAGGAAGTTGGGAAAATTTCTTACCATTGGTGGAGTTTTCCTACAACAACAATGATTATCAGCAAGCATTGGCATGGCTCCATTCAAGCGTTGTATGGAAGAAGAAAAGTCGTTCTCCAAAGATATCTTTGGGATAAGGTGGGTGAAGCAACGCGTTTTTGGGACAGAGTTGATGTACGTATGACTACGGAAAAAGATTCAAACGATCCGACAACGATATAAAAACCTCACTAGGCGAAATAAAAGAGTTATCTTGATCTTCATCGAAAGGACGTGGAATTCAATATTGGAGATCATGTGTTGTTACGTGTTGCTCCATGGAAAGGAGTTACGAGATTTAGAAAGAGAAAAGCTCAATCCTCGATTCGTTGGCCCATTTTAATCCTCGATCAAGTAGGGATCTGTAGCCTTTATAGACTTGCTTTCTGCCAAGTATGTCTCGTGTTCATAACGTTTTTCATATATCCATGTTACGTAAATATGTGAAAGACCCGAACCACATTATTGAGTTAGAACCGGACGAAATCGCGGAAGATTTAACGTATGAAGAGGTTCCTGTTCAAATCTTGGATAAGAAGGAACATATTCTATGCTCCAAGGTTATACCTCAAGTCAAAGTTTTATGGAGGAACCACGATGTTTAGGAAATGACCTGGGAGTTAGAATCTGAAATGAAATCAAGGTATCCTTACCTCTTCGACATACCAGGTACGTACCCTAATTTCGAGGGCGAAATTTCATAAGAAGGTGAGATTGTAAGACCCCAACTTTTATGAATAAAGATGAATTTTCTATAATTATCATTTTTGAATGAATTTGATATAATATTATAGTTGTGGGTAATATTTATAAATTTTGCAAAGTACTCAAGTTGTTATATAATATTCGATTGGTGGGGGGAATATTAAATGCATTGACTAACACAATCATTGGTGGACCCTACAACAAAATTATTGTCGGATTAAGAAAATGACAAAAATATTTTATGAAAATAACGGCGGAAGTTTTACTGATTAATTTGTTGAAACACCTAGTGTTAAAAGTACAAGAATACGCATGGTTGCATAGTAGCACACGATATTGATTATTGATGCTTACGTGAGAAGTCACTCAGTCTTGTTCAATTATTGCTTTAGTAATTGTTGCATAGTATCTCACGTTATTTGATTCAATTATTGTTAATATTTTTTTTATATTATTAAATCAATAATTGAGATAACAAAGTTATTAATATTATTATTTACAATATTAACGATGTCTAGAAGTTCTGCCAAGGAGAGGTTTGGTCACCTAATTGCGCGCCAATAGGGAGAAATTCTTATTGGAAAGCCCCCTCTTTCCTGGGAACGACCTGGTCGATTAATAATGTGAATAATAATAATGATGATGAAGTTTTGTTTTATTAGTATTATTAATGTAATAAAACAGAAAAGCTTTCTATATAAAATAGAATACTTTTATAAAATTATTCATTTTATTAGGCTAATAGTAAAATCTTTTTATATAAAACAGAATACTTTTATAAAGTTATCTATTTTATTAGACAATAATTAGAATATATTATATTTTATTATGCATAGTATTTGCATAGTGCCTGCATAGTATTTGCATAGTAAAATCTTTTTATATAAAATAGAATACTTTTATAAAGTTATTCGTTTTATTAGATTATAAATAGAATATATTATATTTTATTGTAAACCCAACGGGACCGTCTCGTTTAAAGTAAATCAATACTGGACCGTTCATGGATTAGTTCTTATTCAGATCCATTTTACTATAAATAGAAGCTCATTCCTTCATTATTTCTTACTTAATTCATTTGAAACTCTAGAGAGAAGCGTAGAGAGAACTTTTCTTCTATAATCTTGAGCGTCTTTCTTTAGCGTTTAAGAAAGCTTTGAGCGTAGTGCAAGTTTCTTCAAGTATCTCCCCCCCCTACTCTGGAAAGTACTCTTCTTTTTATCTGGTAAGGGTATTATTTTTTCATATTTATGAAGAGAACTTCGTTATTCCATTCTTTATTATTACATTGGAATAACTTTGTACGCTGTGATCACCCTATACTTGGTGAAATTCTTACATTATTCCATTATTTATTATTTCATTGGAATAACTGCCTATGCAATACCGCATACATGGTGAAATTACATTGTTATTCCATTCTTTATTATTACGTTAGAATATCTCATCATGCATTTTACGCTGCACTGGTTAAAATCTTTATTATTACATTGGAACATCTTTGTCAATGCGTGCGTTTTACGCCGTACACGGGTTCCGTCTTTATTATTTTGTTGGAACATCACATGCATGCATTTTACGTGGGACTGGTTCCGTCTTTATTATTCTGTTGAAATATCCCGCTCTGCATTTCGTTTTACGTGGGACGGGTTCCGATTATTTATTATTACATTGGAATAACTCATATGCGCAAATCCGCATGCATGGTGACTTCGTTGTTATTCCATTCTTTATTATTCTGTTGGAATATCCCGCTTGCATGTGTTATGCCCGACTGGTTTCGTTATTTATCATTACATTGGAATAACTCGCCTACGCGACGTCTCGCATGCATGGTGATTTCTTTTGTTATTCCATTCTTTATTATACTCAGTTGGTTAAAGTTTTGACTTCTATACTCCATGAAATTAGTGGAATATCCTTGATATTTGCGCTTCATCCAGTATCTTTTCGTGAAAATATTCTTCTGAGCATTCTTGAATTTTACACTACAAAGAATTATGATGTTGACAATTTGGACGTTATTAGTCCCTGAATAAATTAATTCTTGAACTTGTTTTATTGAATTCTTATATCATTGTCATCATCCTCATATTTATATTTTGTTGAAAGTCATATGTGGCCTGTAGTGCATAGATGGACTTGGTATGATTATGACCAGGGATTATTCGGTATAATCATGGCATAGTAATGTTACAAATGATGTGGTAAAAGTCCTCATTGGTCCGTAGTGCATTGATGGACGAGTTGTTGGCATGATCATGACCATTGATGAATACACGAATATCCTTGGCCCGTAGTGCGTGAATAATTTGTGGTTGTGATATTTTATGAATATCCTTGGTAGTAGTGCAAGGATGATGTGAATTATTTATTGTTTGAGTCCAAATGATAAAAGTGATGAAAAACCTTTTAAATCATAAAAGATAGTAGATTTTATTCTCTACTTGACTCTTTTAATGAATTGCATATTCTCACCGCAGATTAAACTTGATGTCTATTGTATTTTATCGGTTTAACATTGTTGAAGACTAATGATAATTTATTACGCATTATCTTAGTCATAATATTTTTTTCTTTGGGCTAGTTGAGCTCACCCTTTCTTTCTTTATTCTTGTGAAATGAGAACGTAGTTGGGCTAGTCGGGAAGCGGAGTGGCTGGTCCAGATGATAGTATTAGTAGTTCTCACTATTCTGTTAAATAGTGTGACAATAAATGTAATGATGATTTATTCTGAGAGTGGATATTGTCTAGAAGACGATATTTGTATTAAAACTCACAGCTCTCTTGTTGTATATTAAATATTGTATTTGTATTATGTACCATGTATTTGACGACTCAAAATAGGTGATGTATACCTATTTTGGGGGCGTCACAATTATATTACTACTATAATTATGAGATTTATGGTTCAAAATTTTTAAATGAATCATGTTAAGTTTGAATTTCAAAATAATTTAAATTAAATTTCAAAATTCAATATTAATTTTATATTTTAAAATTAACAGAGTGAGTTTTTGACATGAAGCCTAGAAAATAAAGTATTGGAATAAAGTTTATTTATTTCTAAATGGTTATCACGTGATAAAATGTTTATTATATAGGGTGCACAAGCTTTGTACCTTGCCTTAATTTTAAATCGATAGACAAGATAATCGTTAAATTTAAACATTTTTTCAAGTAAAAGAGGATTATATAATATAAGTTGCAATTAGATATATACTGTTAGATATCCTTAAATCCTCTTTATAAAATCAAAATTTCCAAATTCCAAACCGGATAAAAATAAAATTAAGTGAACTGAATTATATATATAGATAGATATAGAAAGATAGAATGTATAAAATTCAAAATTTCCCAATTCCAATCCAATAAAATTCAAACTAACTACATAGATAGATATAGATTATCTTAAATCTCCATCTGACCAAGGAAACTATATTATAAATTCTTGTGATATTTCTAACTTAGGGTTAGGAAAATACAATCATGGCTTCCATCAGTACCGCCAAAAAAAGTGTTTTTAAGTATTGTTGCCGTTTAGGCTCCCCAGTTCAGTCGGTTGTCCGCCGCCTTTCCTTCCCATGCCCGAGATGTCCTTATGGGTAGCAGCCTCCCACAGAGATGGCTTTGTGGTCAACTTCTATTCTGCTTGTTGGAAGGTTCGTCCAGATCCCCGGGTCAACCCACTCAATATCCGAGAGAGGGCATACTTTTGGCGGCCGCGGAGACGGCGGATAAAGCAGTGGATAACGCAGCGGATGATACGTACTTGGAAATACCCGGAGCATATAACATTTTTTTCATGCCTGGACTCTCCCTCGGTTCGTTCGGAAATCAGGGTAGTCTTTTCATGGAGATTATTAAATCAATTCATTTTCTCAACTCAATGCCATACCCTTCTCTCCGTGGAGGGGGCATCGGTATAAGTTCTCTCCGTGGTGGGGCCGTCATTATAACCTTCGCAGCTGTAGGTTAAATAAGATATTTCAATTCGGGGACTCAATATCCGATGTCGGAAATTTGATCCGCGAACCAGTCGGAGCACATATGATGTTTCCTAAGCTGCCCTACGGAGAAACATTTTTCCACAAACCCACCGGTCGTAATTCTAATGGCCTACTCATGATAGACTTCATTCGTATGTATAAATGTCTCATTTCCTACTTTTGCTTAATTAATTTTGTTTTGCATATTAAAAATCTAATAAATTTGTATGTACATTTTGCATTTAAAATTTACATGAATCATAAAGACTTGGATTTTTTTATATATATCCTTTTCTATTTTTAATTTTAATATTGTTAGAAAATTTATTTTCACATGAAAAAATAAATAAATAAAATTTTCGTATGAGTCACTCGATCTCATCATATATATATGAATAATATATTTTCGAATAGTTTACTTACCATGTTTCATACTTTGACAGCATGGGCAGTCGGCGTTCCATTTATCAATCCCTATAAGGATTCGGATGCTAACTTCGAGAATGGAGTAAACTTTGCAGTTGCTGGTGCAACTGCCCTCTCTACACAAAGTTTAAAGGAGAGAAACCATTTTTATCCAGTAACAGATTCTCTTGATGTACAAGTTGACTGGTTCGCTACATATTTAGCTTCTATATGCAATTCAGATACAGGTACATGCTGTTGGAAATGAGTTTGATAAAATATATATTTATATGTTCAAATCCATTAAAAATTGAATGAGAAAATTGACGGACCGGGTCGGGTCGGGTCATGTTATATATATCTTTTTGAACAAAATCTGTTTAATTAATTATCAAATTTTTTATTAAGTTATATATCAAGACAATGACTCCAACGGTAAAAAAACTGACAATGACTCCAACGGTAAAAAACTGCCAATTTTTCCTATATATTGGTCTTGGCGCGTAGTATCACTGAGATAATAAAATAGCAGTGTTCTGTGAAATGATTTCCCTCCCTTTTTATATTGCTAAACTCCGTTGCCGTTGCACTGCATAGTAAATATAATCCCGTTGCAGCATATTTCTTCCTGAATTCATTTTTCTCGAATTTCCTTTCCTGACTTCCTGTTCTCTGCAAGTTGTAAGATTTATTTTAATCCTTTTCAATTTTATTTCATGCATGCATTATTATTGTTTGCATATATACATGCATTATTATTGTTTGCATATATACATGCATAATTACTGTAAGTTCAGTACATAACATTGAAATTGGTTCGATGAATTCTTAATTTTGTAATGCTACTAATTAAGAATTGAAACTTTTATCTTGGGAAGCAATTATTCAATTAACTCTTAGCATCTGTGGGGGAATAAATTTGCTTTAAGGAGACTTTGTGAATTCAAAGGACTCGGATTTATATTTTATAAATTGTTCTGTTTTGCATAATTTATTATTATTATATTTATATGCATTATTAAATAATACTATATATTACAGATAACAATCTTAAAGCAAATTTATTTTTTCTGTAATTATAGTTTTATTTAATATAATTCTGTAATTTGGGTTTTATAAAAGTTTAATTACAGAATTATAAAACAGGAAATTGTTTTATAAAACAAGTATATTAACGTGATTCAAATTAATGAGTATTCCGTAATTATGCAACGGTAAATATTGTTTTGCATGAATCTGTTTTTCTGCAACGGTGAATCTATAGTTGGATAAGTTCTGCAACGGTAAATATTATACAAGTTGTTTATTCATCCAGTATAATATTTCTTCAGTTAATATAATATATTAAATATTTATATCCTTATGTTAGTATATATATACATTTGAATGTTAAGTTCTTATTTCCTGCAATAAGTACAGTGTGTTTAGTTTGCATGGTACAAGTAATATTTAATATCATTATTGGTATGGTATTCTATAAAATGATAAAAATGTTAATATATTATTAAATAATCCTATATTCAACAGTATCATTACTTGCGTTTTTTAGTTTCCTGAATTTGCATGACTTTAAAATTGGTTTAATGAGTTTGTAATTTAAATCATATTAATTTAAACATTAATATGATTAAACGGTATTAAAACTGTAATTTTATAATATTAAAATCAATATGATTTAAATGTAATATTATCACGTTTTCATAATATTAATTATGATGAATAGATACTGTAATTGGATTTGCATGCATGTAATTGGATCTGCATGATAATTATGGATTTGTAATTCACTTTATTTGAATATCAGGAACTTTATTTGCATGATAGTTATCACTTTATTCTGGCATTAAAGTACACAAATTAACAGAATCTTGACTTTCGTTCATCGACTTACGTAAATATACTTTCATTGCATTTGTTTTTTACATGTTTGTTGAATATATATGTTATATATTACCTAATGCATGCATGTTACTATAATTGCATGTTTATATGTTTATAAATATTGCATGTTAATATATAGATATATAATATTTTGTTTATATATATTCTGTAATTGTAGTAAGTGTTTTATGTAAACAGAAAATTGTTTGCATATTAATATTACTATTCTGTTATTGTTTTTAAATTCATATAACAGTTTATTTTGATTGCTAATATATATTATTGTGTTAATATATAAATATTCTGCAAAAACAAATTTGTAAACAAAATTTGTTACATCTTGTACAAACAGAAATTTGTTTCTGTCTATTGACAATTGTCATACTTGTATAACAGAAATGGCAACTACAAGCACCATTCCTGCCGTGAGTATGTCTCATGGAGAAAAGCCTGAAAGGTTCAATGGAACTGATTTCAAGCGTTGGCAACAGAAGATGCTCTTCTATCTCACAACACTGAATTGGACGCTTTCTTCAAGAGGATTGTCCTACTCTTGTTGAAGGAGAAACTGACAAAGAAAAGGTGGCTGCTGTTGATGCATGGAAACATGCAGATTTCCTGTGCAAAAATTATATAATGAATGGATTAGATAACACATTGTATAATGTGTATTGTACAATCCAAACTGCAAAAGAATTATGGGAATCTTTAGATAAAAAATATAAAACTGAAGATTTGGCATGAAAAAAATTTATAGTCGGTAGATTTCTTGATTATAAAATGATAGATTCCAAAGCAAGTTATTACTCGGGGTTCAAGAATTACAAGTAATTCTACATGACATTCATTCGAAGGAATGTCATTAAGTGAATCATTCAAGTTGCAAAGAATGATTGAGAAGCTTCCACCAATCATGGAAAGACTTCAAGAATTATCTGAAGCATAAACGCAAAGAGATGAATCTTGAAGAACTGATCGTGCGACTAAGGATTGAAGAGGACAATCGAGGATCTGAGAAGAAAAGTGGAAAGAATTTCATTGAAGCCAAGGCAAATGTTGTAGAACAAAGGCCAAATAACAACAAAAGGAAGCGTGAAGGCAAAGATACCTTCAAGGCCAAAAAGAAATTCAAAGGCAAATGTTTCAACTGTGGCATTCCTGGACATAAATCTAATGAATGTCGAAAGCCAAAGAAGTTGAAGAAAGAACAAAAGCCTCAAGCACATGTGACAGAACTGGAGAAGCTTTCTGAAGATGTTTCAGACATGAACCTTTGTGCAGTTATATCTGAATGTAATTTGGTAGGAAACCCTAAAGAGTGGTACGTGGACACTGGAGCTACTCGCCACATATGTTCCAACAAATGGATGTTTTCTACATACAAAGCAGTAGAAAATGATGATCAACTCTTTATGGGAAACTCATCAAGTTCAAAGGTTCAAGGACGTGGAAAGATTATACTGAAAATGACATCTGGCAAAGAACTTACTTTGAATGAAGTGCTTCGTGTGCGAGATATTCTAAGAATCTAGTTTCTAGGTCAACGCTAGCAAGAATGGCTTTAAGTTGGTGTTTGTGTTCGATAAGTTTGTACTTACTAAGAATGATATGTTTGTAGGAAAGGGCTACATGAATGATGGGCTCTTTAAGATGAATGTTATGACTGTTGTACCAAAGTCTATTAATAATAATAAGATTAATTCTTCTGCTTATTTGTTAGAGTCTTCAAACATATGGCATGCTAGATTAGGTCATGTTAATTATAATACTCTGCATAGATTAATTAATTTAGAGTTCTTGCCTAAATTTGATATTAATCTAAAACATAAATGTGAAATTTGTGTGGAATCAAAAATAACAAGATTACCCTTTCATTCTGTTGAAAGGAAAACTGAACCTCTAGATTTAATTCACACTGACATATGTGACTTAAAGTTTGTGCAAACTAGAGGTGGGAAAAAGTATTTCATAACCTTTATTGATGATTGCACAAGATATTGTTATGTATATTTGCTAAGAAGTAAAGATGAGGCTGTAGAAATGTTTCAACTTTATAAAAATGAAATTTAAAATCAACTTAGCAAAAAGATTAAAGCAATAAGAAGCGATAGAGGTGGTGAATATGAATCACCATTTGAAGAGATCTGCTCTACTCATGGCATTATTCACCAAACTACCGCCTCCTTATTCACCTCAATCTAACGGTATTCTTAACGCAAGAACCGAACATTAAAAGAAATGTTGAATGCTATGTTGAAGCAGCCTGGAGCACCCTGAAATTTGTGGGGGAAGCTTTGCTTTTTCTCGCCAATTATATTCTTAATAAAGTGCCTCATAAGAAAACTCATAAAACACCTTATGAATTATGGAAAGGTCATAGACCTTGCTATAAATACTTAAGAGTGTGGGGGTGTTTAGCAAAAGTGATGGTTCCTAAACCTAAAAAGGTTAAGATAGGACCAAAAACAATTGACTGTGTTTTCATTGGTTATGCAAATAATAAAGTGCTTATCGCTTTCTTGTTCATAAATCTGAAATTAACGATATTCATGTTAATACATTTATTGAATCAAGAGATGCATCATTTTTTGAGAATATTTTTCCATATAATGGAAATAATGATTCAAATTCAAACAAAAGACCTTTGGATGCTACTAGTAATAATCCTGAAAATATAGACAAAGAGTCTGCAGTGGATGAACCTAGACGTAGCAAAAGGGCAAGGACTTCAACGTCTTTTGGTCCGGATTTTCTAACATTTTTGTTAGAAAACGATCCTCGAACCTATAAGGAAGCAATATCCTCTCCAGATGCTTCTCATTGGAAAGAAGCAATAAATAGCGAAATTGAGTCCATTATGCAAAATCATACATGGGAATTGGTGGACCTTCCACCTGGTTCAAAACCCTTAGGGTATAAATGGATCTTCAAAAAGAAGTTGAAAGCTGATGGCTCAATTGATAAATACAAAGCAAGGCTTGTTGTTAAAGGCTATAGACAAAAGTAAAGAGTTAGATTATTTAGACACTTATTCACCTGTTACAAGAATTACATCTATTCGAATGCTAATAGCAATAGCATCTTTAAATAAACTTGAAATACATCAAATGGATGTAAAGACTGCATTCTTAAATGGTGAATTAGATGAAGAAATATATATGGAACAACCTGAAGGTTTCACTGCTCCTGGACAAGAGAGGAAAGTATGTAAACTTGTTAAATCCTTGTATGGATTAAAACAAGCACCAAAACAATGGCACGAGAAATTTGATAATGTTATGTTATCAAATGGATTTAAAATTAATGAGTGTGACAAATGTGTTTATGTCAAAAGCACTCAAAAGGAATATGTCATTGTTTGTCTTTATGTGGATGATATGTTAATCATGGGTAGCAACAATGAAGTTATCAACTCTACTAAACGTATGTTGTCAAATAGGTTTGACATGAAAGACTTGGGGATTCTTTGATATAATTTTAGGAATCAAGATTTCTAGAACCTACGATGGAATTATGTTATCTCAATCTCATTACATTGAGAAAATACTTGAAAATTTTAACAAGTATAATATAATTCTGAATAAAACCCCAGTTGATATAAATCTTCATCTAGCTAAAAATGAAGGTGATAGCATATCTCAACTGGAATATTCTCGTATAATAGGCAGTTTAATGTATGTCATGAATCAGATTTAGACCAGATATATAGCTTATTAGGTAAGTAAGCTAAGTAGGTAGGTATCTGAGTAATCCGGTAAAGATCATCGAAAGCAATTTTGAGAGTTTTAGGATACCTAAAACATACTCAAAAATATGGACTGCACTATACAAGATATCCAGCAGTATTGGAAGGATATAGTGATGCTAATTGGATATCTGACAATAAAGACTCGAAATCCACAAGTGGATATGTCTTTACCCTTGGAGGTGCAGCAGTATCTTGGAAATCCTCAAAACAAACGTGTATTGCTAGGTCTACAATGGAATCAGAATTCATTGCGTTAGACAAAGCAGGAGAAGAAGCAGAGTGGCTTCGTAATTTCTTAGAGGATATTCCAAATTGGTCAAGACCTGTGCCAGCTATATGTATACACTGTGATAGCCAATCAGCGATTGGAAGAGCACATAGTAACTTATATAACGGTAAGTCACGTCATATACGACGAAGACATAATACCGTTAGACAATTGCTCTCAAATGGAATTATCTCAATTGACTATGTAAAGTCAAAAGATAATATTGCGGATCCGCTTACGAAAGGTTTAACAAGAGAGCAAGTGGAAAAATCATCGAAGGGAATGGGTTTAAAGCCTACTGTTTAAATAAGAGTCGTCATAGTGGCAACCCAACCTAGCTGACTGGAGATCCCAAGATCTAGGTTCAATGGGCAAACCGAACTATGTAGTACTCCGTAAAGCACTGAGGAGATATTTACTCCTAACTATTCCTATTATAAGACAGTGCACATCTGCCGCGAGAATCAGGATAAGATACGCTTTTAATGATTTCTATATCTTGACATATGTTCAAGTGGGGTATTGCAGGATACTCTTGATAGAAGTCACCTACGTGAGTAAGAAGGGGGCCACTTCTGTGAGAATTATGCAGGCTGAATTCTCTAACATACTTACGGAACCAAGAGGTGTTTCAAGGCCAAAATGAACACAAACGTGAGAACCAACTATGTCTGAAGAGATATTTTGTGAATTCTATTGTCTTGGTTTACACAAAAAGGCGACGATTCAAAGACATCAAGTCTCATTGATTAGCCAAAGTAAATCCGATAGATTTTACTAGAGGCAAGTTCAAAGCCACTAGGCTACTAAACTTTGATGAAATATCTTTTCTCATGTAGTCGAACTAGTATACGCATATTCATAACATATTTTGCATATTGTAAAGCCAATTTTATATTCATGTGGGGATTGTTGGAAATGGGTTTGATAAAATATATATTTATGTGTTCAAATCCATTAAGAATTGAATGAGAAAATTAATGAATGGGGTCGGGTCGGGTCATATTATATATATATCTTTTGAACAAAATCATTTAATTAATTATCGATTTTTTATTAAGTTATATATCAAGACAATGACTCAACGGTAAAAAAACTCGACAATGATTCCAACGGTAAAAAAGCGCCAATTTTTCCTATATATTGGTCTTGGCGCGTAGTATCATTTGAGATAATAAAATAGCGATTGTTACGTGAAATGATTTCCTCCTTTTTATATTGCTAAACTCAGATTCTTGGTTACCTTTGCATAGTAAATATAATCTCGTTATAAAGATATTTCTTCCTGAATTCATTTTCTCAATTTCCTTTCACGACTTTCTGTTCTCTACGCAAGTTGTAAGATTTATTTTAATCCTTTTCAATTTTATTTCATGCATGCATTATTATTGTTTGCATATATACATGCATTATTATTGTTTGCATATATACATGCATAATTACTGTAAGTTCAGTACATAACATTGAAATTGGTTCGATGAATTCTTAATTTTGTAATGCTACTAATTAAGAATTGAAATCCGTTTTATCTTGGGAAGCAATTATTCAATTAACTCTTAGCATCTGTGGGGGAATAAATTTGCTTTAAGGAGACTTTGTGAATTCAAAGGACTCGGATTTATATTTTATAAATTGTTCTGTTTTGCATAATTTATTATTATTATATTTATATGCATTATTAAATAATACTATATATTACAGATAACAATCTTAAAGCAAATTTATTTTTTCTGTAATTATAGTTTTATTTAATATAATTTATAATTTGGGTTTTATAAAAGTTTAATTACGTAATTATAAAAAAGAAATTGTTTTATAAAACAAGTATATTAACGTGATTCAAATTAATGAGTATTAAAGTAATTATGCAATTCAGTAAATATTGTTTTGCATGAATCTGCTTTTTTACTGCAGCGGTGAATCTATAGTTGGATAAGTTACGCAGCGGTAAATATTATACAAGTTGTTTATTCATCCGATTATAATATTTCTTGATTAATATAATATATTAAATATTTATATCCTTATGTTAGTATATATATACATTTGAATGTTAAGTTCTTATTTCTGCAATAAAACACAGTGTGTTTAGTTTGCATGGTACAAGTAATATTTAATATCATTATTGGTATGGTATTCTATAAAATGATAAAAATGTTAATATATTATTAAATAATCCTATATTCAACAAGATTATCATTACTTGCGTTTTTTAGTTTCTGAATTTGCATGACTTTAAAATTGGTTTAATGAGTTTGTAATTTAAATCATATTAATTTAAACATTAATATGATTAAGCAGTATTAAAGCGTAATTTTATAATATTAAAATCAATATGATTTAAATGTAATATTATCACGTTTTCATAATATTAATTATGATGAATAGATACTGTAATTGGATTTGCATGCATGTAATTGGATCTGCATGATAATTATGGATTTGTAATTCACTTTATTTGAATATCGTGAACTTTATTTGCATGATAGTTATCACTTTATTCGGCATTAAAGTACACAAATTAACGAATCTTGACTTCAATTATCGACTTACGTAAATACCTTTATTGCATTTGTTTTTTACATGTTTGTTGAATATATATGTTATATATTACCTCTTGCATGCATGTTACTATAATTGCATGTTTATATGTTTATAAATATTGCATGTTAATATATAGATATATAATATTTTGTTTATATATATTCTGTAATTGTAGTAAGTGTTTTATGTAAACAGAAAATTGTTTGCATATTAATATTACTATTCTGTTATTGTTTTTAAATTCATATAACAGTTTATTTTGATTGCTAATATATATTATTGTGTTAATATATAAATATTCTGCAAAAACAAATTTGTAAACAAAATTTGTTACATCTTGTACAAACAGAAATTTGTTTCTGTCTATTGACAATTGTCATACTTGTATAACAGAAATGGCAACTACAAGCACCATTCTGCCTTAGAAAGTATGTCTCATGGAGAAAAGCCTGAAAGGTTCAATGGAACTGATTTCAAGCGTTGGCAACAGAAGATGCTCTTCTATCTCACAACACTGAACTTGGCACGGTTTCTTCAAGAGGATTGTCCTACTCTTGTTGAAGGAGAAACTGACAAAGAAAAGGTGGCTGTTGTTGATGCATGGAAACATCTGATTTCACAATGCAAAAATTATATAATGAATGGATTAGATAACACATTGTATAATGTGTATTGTACAATCAAATCGCAAAAGAATTATGGGAATCTTTAGATAAAAATATAAAAAGCGAAGATCTTTGGCATGAAAAAATTTATAGTCGGTAGATTTCTTGATTATAAAATGATAGATTCCAAAGCAGTTATTACTCAGGTTCAAGAATTACAAGTAATTCTACATGACATTCATTCTGAAGGAATGTCATTAAGTGAATCATTCCAAGTTGCAGCAATGATTGAGAAGCTTCCACCGTCATGGAAAGATTTCAAGAATTATCTGAAGCATAAACGCAAAGAGATGAATCTTGAAGAACTGATCGTGCGACTAAGGATTGAAGAGGACAATCGAGGATCTGAGAAGAAAAGTGGAAAGAATTTCATTGAAGCCAAGGCAAATGTTGTAGAACAAAGGCCAAATAACAACAAAAGGAAGCGTGAAGGCAAAGATACCTTCAAGGCCAAAAAGAAATTCAAAGGCAAATGTTTCAACTGTGGCATTCCTGGACATAAATCTAATGAATGTCGAAAGCCAAAGAAGTTGAAGAAAGAACAAAAGCCTCAAGACATGTGATGAATCGAGAAGCTTTACGAAGATGTTTTGAGATATGAACCTTTGTGCGATTATATCTCGAATGTAATTTGGTAGAAAACCACAAAGAGTGGTGCGTGGACTTTGGAGCTACTCGCCACATATGTTCCAACAAATGGATGTTTTCTACATACAAAGCAGTAGAAAATGATGATCAACTCTTTATGGGAAACTCATCAAGTTCAAAGGTTCAAGGACGTGGAAAGATTATACTGAAAATGACATCTGGCAAAGAACTTACTTTGAATGAAGTGCTTCGTGTGCGGATATTCGGAAGAATCTAGTTTACGGGTCACCGCTAGCAAGAATGGCTTTAAGTTGGTGTTTGTGTCGATAAGTTTGTACTTACTAAGAATGATATGTTTTGTAGGAAAGGGCTACATGAATGATGGGCTCTTTAAGATGAATGTTATATTTGTTGTACCAAAGTCTATTAATAATAATAAGATTAATTCTTCCGCTTATTTGTTAGAGTCTTCAAACATATGGCATGCTAGATTAGGTCATATTAATTATAATACTACTGCATAGATTAATTAATTTAGAGTTCTTGCCTAAATTTGATATTAATCTAAAACATAAATGTGAAATTTGTGTGGAATCAAAATAACAAGATTACCCTTTCATTACATTGAAAGGAAAATCGAACCTCTAGATTTAATTCACATCGACATATGTGACTTAAAGTTTGTGCAAACTAGAGGTGGGAAAAAGTATTTCATAACCTTTATTGATGATTGCACAAGATATTGTTATGTATATTTGCTAAGAAGTAAAGATGAAATTTGTAGAAATGTTTCAACTTTATAAAATGAAATTTAAAATCAACTTAGCAAAAAAGATTAAAGCAATAAGAAGCGATAGAGGTGGTGAATATGAATCACCATTTGAAGAGATCTCGCTCTACTCATGGCATTATTCACCAAACTACCGGCTCCTTATTCACCTCAATCTAACGGTATTCTTTGAACGCAAGAAATAGAACATTAAAAGAAATGTTGAATGCTATGTTGAGCGATTTCGGAGCACCCTGAGAATTTGTGGGGGGAAGCTTTGCTTTCTGCCAATTATATTCTTAATAAAGTGCCTCATAAGAAAACTCATAAAACACCTTATGAATTATGGAAAGGTCATAGACCTTGCTATAAATACTTAAGAGTGTGGGGGTGTTTAGCAAAAGTGATGGTTCCTAAACCTAAAAAGGTTAAGATAGGACCAAAAACAATTGACTGTGTTTTCATTGGTTATGCAAATAACAGCAGTGCTTATCGCTTTCTTGTTCATAAATCTGAAATTAACGATATTCATGTTAATACATTTATTGAATCAAGAGATGCATCATTTTTTGAGAATATTTTTCCATATAATGGAAATAATGATTCAAATTCAAACAAAAGACCTTTGGATGCTACTAGTAATAATCCTGAAAATATAGACAAAGAGTCTGTAGTGGATGAACCTAGACGTAGCAAAAGGGCAAGGACTTCAACGTCTTTTGGTCCGGATTTTCTAACATTTTTGTTAGAAAACGATCCTCGAACCTATAAGGAAGCAATATCCTCTCCAGATGCTTCTCATTGGAAAAAAGCAATAAATAATAAATTGAGTCCATTATGCAAAATCATACATGGGAATTGGTGGACCTTCCACCTGGTTCAAAACCCTTAGGGTATAAATGGATCTTCAAAAAGAAGTTGAAAGCTGATGGCTCAATTGATAAATACAAAGCAAGGCTTGTTGTTAAAGGCTATAGACAAAAGTAAAGATTAGATTATTTGACACTTATTCACTGTTACAAGAATTACATCTATTCGAATGCTAATAGCAATAGCATCTTTAAATAAACTTGAAATACATCAAATGAATGTAAAGACTGCATTTTTAAATGGTGAATTAGATGAAGAAATATATATGGAACAACCTGAAGGTTTCATTGCTCCTGGACAAGAGAGGAAAGTATGTAAACTTGTTAAATCCTTGTATGGATTAAAACAAGCACCAAAACAATGGTACGAGAAATTTGATAATGTTATGTTATCAAATGGATTTAAAATTAATGAGTGTGACAAATGTGTTTATGTCAAAAGCACTCAAAAGGAATATGTCATTGTTTGTCTTTATGTGGATGATATGTTAATCATGGGTAGCAACAATGAAGTTATCAACTCTACTAAACGTATGTTGTCAAATAGGTTTGACATGAAAGACTTGGGGATTGCTGATATAATTTTAGGAATCAAGATTTCTAGAACCTCTGATGGAATTATGTTATCTCAATCTCATTACATTGAGAAAATACTTGAAAATTTTAACAAGTATAATATAATTACGAATAAACCCCGATTGATATAAATCTTCATCTAGCTAAAAATGAAGGTGATAGCATATCTCAATTGGAATATTCTCGTATAATAGGCAGTTTAATGTATGTCATGAACTGTACTAGACCAAATATAGCTTATTCGGTAAGTAAGCTAAGTAGGTATACGAGTAATCCAGGTAAAGATCACTGGAAAGCAATTTTGAGAGTTTTAGGATACCTAAAACATACTCAAAAATATGGACTGCACTATACAAGATATCCAGCAGTATTGGAAGGATATAGTGATGCTAATTGGATATCTGACAATAAAGACTCGAAATCCACAAGTGGATATGTCTTTACCCTTGGAGGTGCAGTGAGTATCTTGGAAATCCTCAAAACAAACGTGTATTGCTAGGTCTACAATGGAATCAGAATTCATTGCGTTAGACAAAGCAGGAGAAGAAGCAGAGTGGCTTCGTAATTTCTTAGAGGATATTCCAAATTGGTCAAGACCTGTGCCAGCTATATGTATACACTGTGATAGCCAATCAGCGATTGGAAGAGCACAAAGTAACTTATATAACGGTAAGTCACGTCATATACGACGAAGACATAATACCGTTAGACAATTGCTCTCAAATGGAATTATCTCAATTGACTATGTAAAGTCAAAAGATAATATTGCGGATCCGCTTACGAAAGGTTTAACAAGAGAGCAAGTGGAAAAATCATCGAAGGGAATGGGTTTTAAAGCTCATTGTTTAAATAAGAGTCGTCATAGTGGCAACCCAACTTAGTCGATTTGGAGATCCCAAGATCTAGGTTCAATGGGCAAACCGAACTATGTAGTACTCAAGTAAAAGCAATCGAGGAGATATTTACTCCTAACTATTCCTATTATAAGACAAAGTGCACATCTGCCGCGAGAATCAGGATAAGATACGCTTTTAATGATTTCTATATCTTGACATATGTTCAAGTGGGGTATTGCAGGATACTCTTGATAGAAGTCATCTACGTGAGTAAGATGGGGGCCACTTCTGTGAGAATTATGCAGGCTGAATTCTCTAACATACTTACGGAACCAAGAGGTGTTTCAAGGCCAAAATGAACACAAACGTGAGAACCAACTATGTCTGAAGAGATATTTTGTGAATTCTATTGTCTTGGTTTACACAAAAAGCTGACAGTTCAAAGACATCAAGTCTACTGATTAGCCGAGTAAATCCGATAGATTTTACTAGGGCAAGTTCAAAGCCACTAGGCTACTTAACCTGTTAAAAGTTGTTTATTTCATGCATGCATTATTATTGTTTGCATATATACATGCATTATTATTGTTTGCATATATACATGCATAATTACTGTAAGTTCAGTACATAACATTGAAATTGGTTCGATGAATTCTTAATTTTGTAATGCTACTAATTAAGAATTGAAATCCGTTTTATCTTGGGAAGCAATTATTCAATTAACTCTTAGCATCTGTGGGGGAATAAATTTGCTTTAAGGAGACTTTGTGAATTCAAAGGACTGGATTTATATTTTATAAATTGTTACATTTTGCATAATTTATTATTATTATATTTATATGCATTATTAAATAATACTATATATTACTGGATAACAATCTTAAAGCAAATTTATTTTTTACAGTAATTATAGTTTTATTTAATATAATTCTAAATTGGGTTTTATAAAAGTTTAATTACGTAATTATAAAACAGAAATTGTTTTATAAAACAAGTATATTAACGTGATTCAAATTAATGAGTATTCCGTAATTATGCAATGCGGTAAATATTGTTTTGCATGAATCGCTTTTTTACTATGACGGTGAATCTATAGTTGGATAAGTTTAAAGCGGTAAATATTATACAAGTTGTTTATTCATCCAAATTATAATATTTCTTGATTAATATAATATATTAAATATTTATATCCTTATGTTAGTATATATATACATTTGAATGTTAAGTTCTTATTTCTACGCAATAAGTACAGTGTGTTTAGTTTGCATGGTACAAGTAATATTTAATATCATTATTGGTATGGTATTCTATAAAATGATAAAAATGTTAATATATTATTAAATAATCCTATATTCAACAGTATCATTACTTGCGTTTTTTAGTTTCCTGAATTTGCATGACTTTAAAATTGGTTTAATGAGTTTGTAATTTAAATCATATTAATTTAAACATTAATATGATTAAAGTATTAAAGCGTAATTTTATAATATTAAAATCAATATGATTTAAATGTAATATTATCACGTTTTCATAATATTAATTATGATGAATAGATACTGTAATTGGATTTGCATGCATGTAATTGGATCTGCATGATAATTATGGATTTGTAATTCACTTTATTTGAATATCAGGAACTTTATTTGCATGATAGTTATCACTTTATTCGGCATTAAAGTACACAAATTAATGTAATACCGACTTCAATTCTTGACTTACGTAAATACAACTTTATTGCATTTGTTTTTACATGTTTGTTGAATATATATGTTATATATTACCCTTTGCATGCATGTTACTATAATTGCATGTTTATATGTTTATAAATATTGCATGTTAATATATAGATATATAATATTTTGTTTATATATATTCTGTAATTGTAGTAAGTGTTTTATGTAAACAGAAAATTGTTTGCATATTAATATTACTATTCTGTTATTGTTTTTAAATTCATATAACAGTTTATTTTGATTGCTAATATATATTATTGTGTTAATATATAAATATTCTGCAAAAACAAATTTGTAAACAAAATTTGTTACATCTTGTACAAACAGAAATTTGTTTCTGTCTATTGACAATTGTCATACTTGTATAACAGAAATGGCAACTACAAGCACCATTCCTGCCGTGAGTATGTCTCATGGAGAAAAGCCTGAAAGGTTCAATGGAACTGATTTCAAGCGTTGGCAATGAAGATGCTCTCTTCATCTCACAACTTTGAACTTGTACGGTTTCTTCAAGAGGATTGTCCTACTCTTGTTGAAGGAGAAACTGACAAAGAAAAGGTGGCTGCTGTTGATGCATGGAAACATGCAGATTTCCTGTGCAAAAATTATATAATGAATGGATTAGATAACACATTGTATAATGTGTATTGTACAATCAAAATCGCAAAAGAATTATGGGAATCTTTAGATAAAAAATATAAAACTGAAGATGCTGGCATGAAAAAATTTATAGTCGGTAGATTTCTTGATTATAAAATGATAGATTCCAAAGCAGTTATTACTCAGGTTCAAGAATTACAAGTAATTCTACATGACATTCATTCTGAAGGAATGTCATTAAGTGAATCATTCCAAGTTGCAGCAATGATTGAGAAGCTTCCACCGTCATGGAAAGATTTCAAGAAATTATCTACAAGCATAAACGCAAAGAGATGAATCTTGAAGAACTGATCGTGCGACTAAGGATTGAAGAGGACAATCGAGGATCTGAGAAGAAAAGTGGAAAGAATTTCATTGAAGCCAAGGCAAATGTTGTAGAACAAAGGCCAAATAACAACAAAAGGAAGCGTGAAGGCAAAGATACCTTGAGGCCAAAAAAGAAATTCAAAGGCAAATGTTTCATTTGTGGCATTCACGGACATAAATCTAATGAATGTCGAAAGCCAAAGAAGTTGAAGAAAGAACAAAAGCCTCAAGCACATGTGACTGAACTGGAGAAGCTTTCTGAAGATGTTTCAGACATGAACCTTTGTGCAGTTATATCTGAATGTAATTTGGTAGGAAACCCTAAAGAGTGGTACGTGGACACTTTGGAGCTACTCGCCACATATGTTCCAACAAATGGATGTTTTCTACTTACAAAGCAGTAGAAAATGATGATCAACTCTTTATGGGAAACTCATCAAGTTCAAAGGTTCAAGGACGTGGAAAGATTATACTGAAAATGACATCTGGCAAAGAACTTACTTTGAATGAAGTGCTTCATGTGCCAGATATTCGGAAGAATCTAGTTTCTGGGTCACTGCTTAGCAAGAATGGCTTTAAGTTGGTGTTTGTGTCTGATAAGTTTGTACTTACTAAGAATGATATGTTTGTAGGAAAGGGCTACATGAATGATGGGCTCTTTAAGATGAATGTTATGACTGTTGTACCAAAGTCTATTAATAATAATAAGATTAATTCTTCTGCTTATTTGTTAGAGTCTTCAAACATATGGCATGCTAGATTAGGTCATGTTAATTATAATACTCTGCATAGATTAATTAATTTAGAGTTCTTGCCTAAATTTGATATTAATCTAAAACATAAATGTGAAATTTGTGTGGAATCAAAAATAACAAGATTACCCTTTCATTCTGTTGAAAGGAAAACTGAACCTCTAGATTTAATTCACACTGACATATGTGACTTAAAGTTTGTGCAAACTAGAGGTGGGAAAAAGTATTTCATAACCTTTATTGATGATTGCACAAGATATTGTTATGTATATTTGCTAAGAAGTAAAGATGAGGTCAGAAATGTTTCAACTTTATAAAATGAAATTTAAAATCAACTTAGCAAAAAGATTAAAGCAATAAGAAGCGATAGAGGTGGTGAATATGAATCACCATTTGAAGAGATCTGCTCTACTCATGGCATTATTCACCAAACTACCGCTCCTTATTCACCTCAATCTAACGGTATTGCTGAACGCAAGAACCGAACATTAAAAGAAATGTTGAATGCTATGTTGAACAGTTCTGGAGCACCCCAGAATTTGTGGGGGGAAGCTTTGCTTTCTGCCAATTATATTCTTAATAAAGTGCCTCATAAGAAAACTCATAAAACACCTTATGAATTATGGAAAGGTCATAGACCTTGCTATAAATACTTAAGAGTGTGGGGTGTTTAGCAAAAGTGATGGTTCCTAAACCTAAAAAGGTTAAGATAGGACCAAAAACAATTGGTATGTGTTTTCATTGGTTATGCAAATAATAACAAGAAGTGTTTATCGCTTTCTTGTTCATAAATCTGAAATTAACGATATTCATGTTAATACATTTATTGAATCAAGAGATGCATCATTTTTTGAGAATATTTTTCCATATAATGGAAATAATGATTCAAATTCAAACAAAAGACCTTTGGATGCTACTAGTAATAATCCTGAAAATATAGACAAAGAGTCTGTAGTGGATGAACCTAGACGTAGCAAAAGGGCAAGGACTTCAACGTCTTTTGGTCCGGATTTTCTAACATTTTGTTAGAAAAACGATCCTCGAACCTATAAGGAAGCAATATCCTCTCCAGATGCTTCTCATTGGAAAGAAGCAATAAATAGCGAAATTGAGTCCATTATGCAAAATCATACATGGGAATTGGTGGACCTTCCACCTGGTTCAAAACCCTTAGGGTATAAATGGATCTTCAAAAAGAAGTTGAAAGCTGATGGCTCAATTGATAAATACAAAGCAAGGCTTGTTGTTAAAGGCTATAGACAAAAGTAAAGATTAGATTATTTAGACACTTATTCACTGTTACAAGAATTACATCTATTGAATGCTAATAGCAATAGCATCTTTAAATAAACTTGAAATACATCAAATGGATGTAAAAGACTGCATTCTTAAATGGTGAATTAGATGAAGAAATATATATGGAATAACCTGAAGGTTTCACTGCTCCTGGACAAGAGAGGAAAGTATGTAAACTTGTTAAATCCTTGTATGGATTAAAACAAGCACCAAAACAATGGCACGAGAAATTTGATAATGTTATGTTATCAAATGGATTTAAAATTAATGAGTGTGACAAATGTGTTTATGTCAAAAGCACTCAAAAGGAATATGTCATTGTTTGTCTTTATGTGGATGATATGTTAATCATGGGTAGCAACAATGAAGTTATCAACTCTACTAAACGTATGTTGTCAAATAGGTTTGACATGAAAGACTTGGGGATTGCTGATATAATTTTAGGAATCAAGATTTCTAGAACCTCTGATGGAATTATGTTATCTCAATCTCATTACATTGAGAAAATACTTGAAAATTTTAACAAGTATAATATAATTCCGAATAAAACCCAGATTGATATAAATCTTCATCTAGCTAAAATGAAGGTGATAGCATATCTCAACTGGAATATTCTCGTATAATAGGCAGTTTAATGTATGTCATGAACTGTACTAGACCAGATATAGCTTATTCGGTAAGTAAGCTAAGTAGGTATACGAGTAATCCAGGTAAAGATCACTGGAAAGCAATTTTGAGAGTTTTAGGATACCTAAAACATACTCAAAAATATGGACTGCACTATACAAGATATCCAGCAGTATTGGAAGGATATAGTGATGCTAATTGGATATCTGACAATAAAGACTCGAAATCCACAAGTGGATATGTCTTTACCCTTGGAGGTGCAGCAGTATCTTGGAAATCCTCAAAACAAACGTGTATTGCTAGGTCTACAATGGAATCAGAATTCATTGCGTTAGACAAAGCAGGAGAAGAAGCAGAGTGGCTTCGTAATTTCTTAGAGGATATTCCAAATTGGTCAAGACACTGTGCGCCTATATGTATACTTCGTGATAGCCAATCGGTGATTGGAAGAGCACATAGTAACTTATATAATCTGTAAGTCACGTCATATCTGACGAAGACATAATAGATTGCTAGACAATTGCTCTCAAATGGAATTATCTCAATTGACTATGTAAAGTCAAAAGATAATATATGCGGATCCATTTACGAAAGGTTTAACAAGAGAGCAAGTGGAAAAATCATCGAAGGAATGGGTTTAAAGCCTTTGTTTAAATAAGAGTCGTCATAGTGGCAACCCAACCTGGCTATTTGGAGATCCCAAGATCTAGGTTCAATGGGCAAACCGAACTATGTAGTACTCAGTAAAGCACTGAGGAGATATTTACTCCTAACTATTCCTATTATAAAGCAAAGGCACATCCGTCCATGGCGAGAATCGAGGATAAGATACGCTTTTAATGATTTTATATATCTTGACATATGTTCAAGTGGGGTATTGCAGGATACTCTTGATAGAAGTCACCTACATTGAGTAAGAAGGGGCCATACTGTGAGAATTATCGCGGTGAATTCTCTAACATACTTACGGAACCAAGAGGTGTTTCAAGGCCAAAATGAACACAAACGTGAGAACCAACTATATGCGAAGAGATATTTTGTGAATTCTATTGTCTTGGTTTACACAAAAAGTCGATACAGTTCAAAGACATCAAGTTCATCGATTAGCCGAGTAAATCCGATAGATTTTACTAGGGCAGAAGTTCAAAGCCACTAGGCTACTTAACTTTGATGAAATATCTTTTCTCATGTAGTCGAACTAGTATACGCATATTCATAACATATTTTGCATATTGTAAAGCCAATTTTATATTCATGTGGGGGATTGTTGGAAATGGGTTTGATAAAATATATATTTATGTGTTCAAATCCATTAAGAATTGAATGAGAAAATTGATTGAACCGGCCTGGTCCGGGTCATGTTATATATATCTTTTGAACAAAATCATTTAATTAATTATCGATTTTTATTAAGTTATATATCAAGACAATGACTCAATCAGAAAAATCGACAATGATTCCAACGGTAAAAAAAGCGCCAATTTTTCCTATATATTGGTCTTGGCGTAGTATCATTTGAGATAATAAAATAGCGATTGTTTCGTGAAATGATTTCCTCCCTTTTTATATTGCTAAACTCAAAATTCTTGTTGCCTTGCTTTGCATAGTAAATATAATCCAAAGCAAACATATTTCTTCTCGAATTCATTTTTTCTCGAATTTCCTTTCGACTTCTGTTCTCTCGCAAGTTGTAAGATTTATTTTAATCCTTTTCAATTTTATTTCATGCATGCATTATTATTGTTTGCATATATACATGCATTATTATTGTTTGCATATATACATGCATAATTACCGTAAGTTCAAGACATAACATTGAAATTGGTTCGATGAATTCTTAATTTTGTAATGCTACTAATTAAGAATTGAAATCCGTTTTATCTTGGGAAGCAATTATTCAATTAACTCTTAGCATCTGTGGGGGAATAAATTTGCTTTAAGGAGACTTTGTGAATTCAAAGGACTCGGATTTATATTTTATAAATTGTTCTGTTTTGCATAATTTATTATTATTATATTTATATGCATTATTAAATAATACTATATATTACAGATAACAATCTTAAAGCAAATTTATTTTTTCTGTAATTATAGTTTTATTTAATATAATTCTGTAATTTGGGTTTTATAAAAGTTTAATTACGGAATTATAAAACAGGAAATTGTTTTATAAAACAAGTATATTAACGTGATTCAAATTAATGAGTATTAAAGTAATTATGCAGCGGTAAATATTGTTTTGCATGAATCTTTTTTACTGACGGTGAATCTATAGTTGGATAAGTTACTGCTTAACGGTAAATATTATACAAGTTGTTTATTCATCCAAATATAATATTTCTTGATTAATATAATATATTAAATATTTATATCCTTATGTTAGTATATATATACATTTGAATGTTAAGTTCTTATTTCCTGCAATAAGTACAGTGTGTTTAGTTTGCATGGTACAAGTAATATTTAATATCATTATTGGTATGGTATTCTATAAAATGATAAAAATGTTAATATATTATTAAATAATCCTATATTCAATAAATTATCATTACTTTGTTTTTTAGTTTCCTGAATTTGCATGACTTTAAAATTGGTTTAATGAGTTTGTAATTTAAATCATATTAATTTAAACATTAATATGATTAAAGCAGTAGATAAAGCTGTAATTTTATAATATTAAAATCAATATGATTTAAATGTAATATTATCACGTTTTCATAATATTAATTATGATGAATAGATACTGTAATTGGATTTGCATGCATGTAATTGGATCTGCATGATAATTATGGATTTGTAATTCACTTTATTTGAATATCAGGAACTTTATTTGCATGATAGTTATCACTTTATTTCGGCATTAAAGTACACAAATTAATGAGAATAACGACTTCGTTCTTGACTTCGTAAATACCTTTATTGCATTTGTTTTTTACATGTTTGTTGAATATATATGTTATATATTACCCATCGCATGCATGTTACTATAATTGCATGTTTATATGTTTATAAATATTGCATGTTAATATATAGATATATAATATTTTGTTTATATATATTACGTAATTGTAGTAAGTGTTTTATGTAAATGTAAAATTGTTTGCATATTAATATTACTATTACATTATTGTTTTTAAATTCATATATGATTTATTTTGATTGCTAATATATATTATTGTGTTAATATATAAATATTTCGCAAAAACAAATTTGTAAACAAAATTTGTTACATCTTGTATAAATGAGAAATTTGTTTTCATCTATTGACAATTATCATATACTGTATATGATGAAATGGCAACTAAAGCACCATTCCCGCCAGTGAGTATGTCTCATGGAGAAAAGCTGAAAGGTTCAATGGGCCGATTTCAAGCGTTGCAGCAAGAAGATGCTCTTACATCTCACAACTTTGAACTTGTACGGTTTTCTTGAGAGGATTGTCCTACTCTTGTTGAAGGGCTGACAAAGAAAAGGTGGTCATTGTTGATGCATGGAAACATGCTTGATTTCTGCAAAAAATTATATAATGAATGGATTAGATAACACATTGTATAATGTGTATTGTACAATCAAAGCGCAAAAGAATTATGGGAATCTTTAGATAAAAAATATATAAAGCGAAGATCTTGGCATGAAAAAATTTATAGTCGGTAGATTTCTTGATTATAAAATGATAGATTCCAAAGCAGTTATTACTCAGGTTCAAGAATTACAAGTAATTCTACATGACATTCATTCTGAAGGAATGTCATTAAGTGAATCATTCCAAGTTGCAGCAATGATTGAGAAGCTTCCACCGTCATGGAAAGATTTCAAGAATTATCTGAAGCATAAACGCAAAGAGATGAATCTTGAAGAAGCGATCAATGCGACTAAAGATTGAAGAGGACAATCGAGGATCTGAGAAGAAAAGTGGAAAGAATTTCATTGAAGCCAAGGCAAATGTTGTAGAACAAAGGCCAAATAACAACAAAAGGAAGCGTGAAGGCAAAGATACCTTCAAGGCCAAAAAGAAATTCAAAGGCAAATGTTTCAAATTTGTGGCATTCACGGACATAAATCTAATGAATGTCGAAAGCCAAAGAAGTTGAAGAAAGAACAAAAGCCTCAAGCACATGTGACTGAACTGGAGAAGCTTTCTGAAGATGTTTCAGACATGAACCTTCATGCGATTATATCCGAATGTAATTTGGTAGGAAACCCTAAAGAGTGTGGTGCGTGGACACTGGAGCTACTCGCCACATATGTTCCAACAAATGGATGTTTTCTACATACAAAGCAAAGAGAAAATGATGATCAACTCTTTATGGGAAACTCATCAAGTTCAAAGGTTCAAGGACGTGGAAAGATTATATCGAAAATGACATCCGGCAAAGAACTTACTTTGAATGAAGTGCTTCATGTATGCGGATATTGGAAGAATCTAGTTTCGGGTCACCGCTTAGCAAGAATGGCTTTAAGTTGGTGTTTGTGTCGATAAGTTTGTACTTACTAAGAATGATATGTTTGTAGGAAAGGGCTACATGAATGATGGGCTCTTTAAGATGAATGTTATATTTGTTGTACCAAAGTCTATTAATAATAATAAGATTAATTCTTCTGCTTATTTGTTAGAGTCTTCAAACATATGGCATGCTAGATTAGGTCATGTTAATTATAATACTCTGCATAGATTAATTAATTTAGAGTTCTTGCCTAAATTTGATATTAATCTAAAACATAAATGTGAAATTTGTGTGGAATCAAAAATAACAAGATTACCCTTTCATTCTGTTGAAAGGAAAACTGAACCTCTAGATTTAATTCACACTGACATATGTGACTTAAAGTTTGTGCAAACTAGAGGTGGGAAAAAGTATTTCATAACCTTTATTGATGATTGCACAAGATATTGTTATGTATATTTGCTAAGAAGTAAAGATGAGGCTGTAGAAATGTTTCAACTTTATAAAAATGAAATTTAAAATCAACTTAGCAAAAAGATTAAAGCAATAAGAAGCGATAGAGGTGGTGAATATGAATCACCATTTGAAGAGATCTGCTCTACTCATGGCATTATTCACCAAACTACCGCTCCTTATTCACCTCAATCTAACGGTATTGCTGAACGCAAGAACCGAACATTAAAAGAAATGTTGAATGCTATGTTGAACAGTTCTGGAGCACCCTGAATTTGTGGGGGAAGCTTTGCTTTTACGCCAATTATATTCTTAATAAAGTGCCTCATAAGAAAACTCATAAAACACCTTATGAATTATGGAAAGGTCATAGACCTTGCTATAAATACTAAAAGAGTGTGGGGGTGTTTAGCAAAAGTGATGGTTCCTAAACCTAAAAAGGTTAAGATAGGACCAAAAACAATTGACTGTGTTTTCATTGGTTATGCAAATAACAGCAGTGCTTATCGCTTTCTTGTTCATAAATCTGAAATTAACGATATTCATGTTAATACATTTATTGAATCAAGAGATGCATCATTTTTTGAGAATATTTTTCCATATAATGGAAATAATGATTCAAATTCAAACAAAAGACCTTTGGATGCTACTAGTAATAATCACGAAAATATAGACAAAGAGTGCAGAGTGGATGAACCTAGGCGTAGCAAAAAGGGCAAGGACTTCAACGTCTTTTGGTCCGGATTTTCTAACATTTTGTTAGAAAACGATCCTCGAACCTATAAGGAAGCAATATCCTCTCCAAGATGCTTCTCATTGGAAAGAAGCAATAAATAGCGAAATTGAGTCCATTATGCAAAATCATACATGGGAATTGGTGGACCTTCCACCTGGTTCAAAACCCTTAGGGTATAAATGGATCTTCAAAAAGAAGTTGAAAGATGATGGCTCAATTGATAAATACAAAGCAAGGCTTGTTGTTAAAGGCTATAGACAAAAGTAAAGATTAGATTATTTCGACACTTATTCACCTGTTACAAGAATTACATCTATTCGAATGCTAATAGCAATAGCATCTTTAAATAAACTTGAAATACATCAAATGGATGTAAAGACTGCATTCTTAAATGGTGAATTAGATGAAGAAATATATATGGAACAACTCAAGGTTTCACCGCTCTCCCGGACAAGAGAGGAAAGTATGTAAACTTGTTAAATCCTTGTATGGATTAAAACAAGCACCAAAACAATGGCGAGAAATTTGATAATGTTATGTTATCAAATGGATTTAAAATTA
The DNA here is from genome assembly GCA_020205605.1 of Panax ginseng. NCBI lineage: Eukaryota > Viridiplantae > Streptophyta > Magnoliopsida > Apiales > Araliaceae > Panax > Panax ginseng. The sequence goes on along the minus strand of CM035133.1, from coordinate 20,953,690 downwards.
ATGAGTGTGACAAATGTGTTTATGTCAAAAGCACTCAAAAGGAATATGTCATTGTTTGTCTTTATGTGGATGATATGTTAATCATGGGTAGCAACAATGAAGTTATCAACTCTACTAAACGTATGTTGTCAAATAGGTTTGACATGAAAGACTTGGGGATTGCTGATATAATTTTAGGAATCAAGATTTCTAGAACCTCTGATGGAATTATGTTATCTCAATCTCATTACATTGAGAAAATACTTGAAAATTTTAACAAGTATAATATAATTCTGAATAAAACCCCAGTTGATATAAATCTTCATCTAGCTAAAAATGAAGGTGATAGCATATCTCAACTGGAATATTCTCGTATAATAGGCAGTTTAATGTATGTCATGAACTGTACTAGACCAGATATAGCTTATTCGGTAAGTAAGCTAAGTAGGTATACGAGTAATCCAGGTAAAGATCACTGGAAAGCAATTTTGAGAGTTTTAGGATACCTAAAACATACTCAAAAATATGGACTGCACTATACAAGATATCCAGCAGTATTGGAAGGATATAGTGATGCTAATTGGATATCTGACAATAAAGACTCGAAATCCACAAGTGGATATGTCTTTACCCTTGGAGGTGCCGCCAGAATCTTGGAAATCCTCAAAACAAACGTGTATTGCTAGGTCTACAATGGAATCGAAATTCATTCGTTAGACAAAGCGGGAGAAGAAGCGAGTGGCTTCGTAATTTCTTAGAGGATATTCCAAATTGGTCAAGACTGCATGACTATATGTATATACATTGTGATAGCCAATCGGTGATTGGAAGAGCACAAAGTAACTTATATAATTGATGAAGTCACGTCATATCTGACGAAGACATAATACCGTTAGACAATTGCTCTCAAATGGAATTATCTCAATTGATTTATGTAAAGTCAAAAGATAATATTATGGATCCGCTTACGAAAGGTTTAACAAGAGAGCAAGTGGAAAAATCATCGAAGGGAATGGGTTTAAAGCCTACTGTTTAAATAAGAGTCGTCATAGTGGCAACCCAACTTAGCTGACTGGAGATCCCAAGATCTAGGTTCAATGGGCAAACCGAACTATGTAGTACTCCGTAAAGCACTGAGGAGATATTTACTCCTAACTATTCCTATTATAAGACAGTGCACATCTGCCGCGAGAATCAGGATAAGATACGCTTTTAATGATTTCTATATCTTGACATATGTTCAAGTGGGGTATTGCAGGATACTCTTGATAGAAGTCATCTACGTGAGTAAGATGGGGGCCACTTCTGTGAGAATTATGCAGGCTGAATTCTCTAACATACTTACGGAACCAAGAGGTGTTTCAAGGCCAAAATGAACACAAACGTGAGAACCAACTATGTCTGAAGAGATATTTTGTGAATTCTATTGTCTTGGTTTACACAAAAAGCTGACAGTTCAAAGACATCAAGTCTACTGATTAGCCGAGTAAATCCGATAGATTTTACTAGGGCAAGTTCAAAGCCACTAGGCTACTTAACCTGTTAAAAGTTGTTTATTTCATGCATGCATTATTATTGTTTGCATATATACATGCATTATTATTGTTTGCATATATACATGCATAATTCTTTGTAAGTTCAATTACATAACATTGAAATTGGTTCGATGAATTCTTAATTTTGTAATGCTATTAATTAAGAATTGAAATGCGATTTTATCTTGGGAAGCAATTATTCAATTAACTCTTAGCATCGTGGGGAATAAATTTGCTTTAAGGAGACTTTGTGAATTCAAAGGACTTTCGGATTTATATTTTATAAATTGTTTCATTTTTATAATTTATTATTATTATATTTATATGCATTATTAAATAATACTATATATTACGGATAACAATCTTAAAGCAAATTTATTTTTTTCGTAATTATAGTTTTATTTAATATAATTTGGTAATTTGGGTTTTAAAAAAAGTTTAATTACTGAATTATAAAACAGAAATTGTATTTTATAAAACAAGTATATTAACGTGATTCAAATTAATGAGTATTAAAGTAATTATATAATTGCAATTGGTAAATATTGTTTTGCATGAATATGCTTTTTTGTTGATGACGGTGAATCTATAGTTGGATAAGTTCTGCAACGGTAAATATTATACAAGTTGTTTATTCATCCAGTATAATATTTCTTCAGTTAATATAATATATTAAATATTTATATCCTTATGTTAGTATATATATACATTTGAATGTTAAGTTCTTATTTCCTGCAATAAGTACAGTGTGTTTAGTTTGCATGGTACAAGTAATATTTAATATCATTATTGGTATGGTATTCTATAAAATGATAAAAATGTTAATATATTATTAAATAATCCTATATTCAACAGTATCATTACTTGCGTTTTTTAGTTTCCTGAATTTGCATGACTTTAAAATTGGTTTAATGAGTTTGTAATTTAAATCATATTAATTTAAACATTAATATGATTAAGCGTATTAAAATAAAACTGTAATTTTATAATATTAAAATCAATATGATTTAAATGTAATATTATCACGTTTTCATAATATTAATTATGATGAATAGATACTGTAATTGGATTTGCATGCATGTAATTGGATCTGCATGATAATTATGGATTTGTAATTCACTTTATTTGAATATCAGGAACTTTATTTGCATGATAGTTATCACTTTATTCGCATTAAAGTACACAAATTAATGAATCGACTTCCGTTATTGACTTTCGTAAATACAATCATTGCATTTGTTTTTTACATGTTTGTTGAATATATATGTTATATATTACCTACTGCATGCATGTTACTATAATTGCATGTTTATATGTTTATAAATATTGCATGTTAATATATAGATATATAATATTTTGTTTATATATATTCTGTAATTGTAGTAAGTGTTTTATGTAAATAAAAATTGTTTGCATATTAATATTACTATTTTGTTATTGTTTTTAAATTCATATAATGATTTATTTTGATTGCTAATATATATTATTGTGTTAATATATAAATATTCTGCAAAAACAAATTTGTAAACAAAATTTGTTACATCTTGTACAAACAGAAATTTGTTTCTGTCTATTGACAATTGTCATACTTGTATAACAGAAATGGCAACTACAAGCACCATTCCTGCCGTGAGTATGTCTCATGGAGAAAAGCCTGAAAGGTTCAATGGAACTGATTTCAAGCGTTGGCAACAGAAGATGCTCTTCTATCTCACAACACTGAACTTGGCACGGTTTCTTCAAGAGGATTGTCCTACTCTTGTTGAAGGAGAAACTGACAAAGAAAAGGTGGCTGCTGTTGATGCATGGAAACATGCAGATTTCCTGTGCAAAAATTATATAATGAATGGATTAGATAACACATTGTATAATGTGTATTGTACAATCCAAACTGCAAAAGAATTATGGGAATCTTTAGATAAAAAATATAAAACTGAAGATGCTGGCATGAAAAAATTTATAGTCGGTAGATTTCTTGATTATAAAATGATAGATTCCAAAGCAGTTATTACTCAGGTTCAAGAATTACAAGTAATTCTACATGACATTCATTCTGAAGGAATGTCATTAAGTGAATCATTCCAAGTTGCAGCAATGATTGAGAAGCTTCCACCGTCATGGAAAGATTTCAAGAATTATCTGAAGCATAAACGCAAAGAGATGAATCTTGAAGAACTGATCGTGCGACTAAGGATCAAGAGGACAATCGAGGATCCGAGAAGAAAAGTGGAAAGAATTTCATTGAAGCAAAGGCAAATGTTGTAGAACAAAGGCCAAATAACAACAAAAGGAAGCGTGAAGGCAAAGATACCTTCAAGGCCAAAAGAAATTCAAAGGCAAATGTTTCAAACTGTGGCATCCTGGACATAAATCTAATGAATGTCGAAAGCCAAAGAAGTTGAAGAAAGAACAAAAGCCTCAAGCACATGTGACAGAACTGGAGAAGCTTTCTGAAGATGTTTCAGACATGAACCTTTGTGCAGTTATATCTGAATGTAATTTGGTAGGAAACCCTAAAGAGTGGTACGTGGACACTGGAGCTACTCGCCACATATGTTCCAACAAATGGATGTTTTCTACTTACAAAGCAGTAGAAAATGATGATCAACTCTTTATGGGAAACTCATCAAGTTCAAAGGTTCAAGGACGTGGAAAGATTATACTGAAAATGACATCTGGCAAAGAACTTACTTTGAATGAAGTGCTTCATGTGCCAGATATTCGGAAGAATCTAGTTTCTGGGTCACTGCTTAGCAAGAATGGCTTTAAGTTGGTGTTTGTGTCTGATAAGTTTGTACTTACTAAGAATGATATGTTTGTAGGAAAGGGCTACATGAATGATGGGCTCTTTAAGATGAATGTTACGATCATTGTACCAAAGTCTATTAATAATAATAAGATTAATTCTTTCGCTTATTTGTTAGAGTCTTCAAACATATGGCATGCTAGATTAGGTCATGTTAATTATAATACTACTTGCATAGATTAATTAATTTAGAGTTCTTGCCTAAATTTGATATTAATCTAAAAAACATAAATGTGAAATTTGTGTGGAATCAAAATAACAAGATTACCCTTTCATTCTCATTGAAAGGAAAATCGAACCTCTAGATTTAATTCACATCGATATATGTGACTTAAAGTTTGTGCAAACTAGAGGTGGGAAAAAGTATTTCATAACCTTTATTGATGATCGCACAAGATATTGTTATGTATATTTGCTAAGAAGTAAAGATGAGGTTTGTAGAAATGTTTCAACTTTATAAAAATGAAATTTAAAATCAACTTAGCAAAAAGATTAAAGCAATAAGAAGCGATAGAGGTGGTGAATATGAATCACCATTTGAAGAGATCTGCTCTACTCATGGCATTATTCACCAAACTACCGCTCCTTATTCACCTCAATCTAATTCAGATTACGAACGCAAGAACCGAACATTAAAAGAAATGTTGAATGCTATGTTGAGCAGGTTCGAGCACCCCAAAATTTTGTGGGGGAAGCTTTGCTTTCTGCCAATTATATTCTTAATAAAGTGCCTCATAAGAAAACTCATAAAACACCTTATGAATTATGGAAAGGTCATAGACCTTGCTATAAATACTTAAGAGTGTGGGGGTGTTTAGCAAAAGTGATGGTTCCTAAACCTAAAAAGGTTAAGATAGGACCAAAAACAATTGACTGTGTTTTCATTGGTTATGCAAATAACAGCAGTGCTTATCGCTTTCTTGTTCATAAATCTGAAATTAACGATATTCATGTTAATACATTTATTGAATCAAGAGATGCATCATTTTTTGAGAATATTTTTCCATATAATGGAAATAATGATTCAAATTCAAACAAAAGACCTTTGGATGCTACTAGTAATAATCCTGAAAATATAGACAAAGAGTCTGTAGTGGATGAACCTAGACGTAGCAAAAGGGCAAGGACTTCAACGTCTTTTGGTCCGGATTTTCTAACATTTTTGTTAGAAAACGATCCTCGAACCTATAAGGAAGCAATATCCTCTCCAGATGCTTCTCATTGGAAAGAAGCAATAAATAGCGAAATTGAGTCCATTATGCAAAATCATACATGGGAATTGGTGGACCTTCCACCTGGTTCAAAACCCTTAGGGTATAAATGGATCTTCAAAAAGAAGTTGAAAGATGATGGCTCAATTGATAAATACAAAGCAAGGCTTGTTGTTAAAGGCTATAGACAAAAGTAAAGATTAGATTATTTCGACACTTATTCACCTGTTACAAGAATTACATCTATTCGAATGCTAATAGCAATAGCATCTTTAAATAAACTTGAAATACATCAAATGGATGTAAAGACTGCATTCTTAAATGGTGAATTAGATGAAGAAATATATATGGAATAACCTGAAGGTTTCACTGCTCCTGGACAAGAGAGGAAAGTATGTAAACTTGTTAAATCCTTGTATGGATTAAAACAAGCACCAAAACAATGGCACGAGAAATTTGATAATGTTATGTTATCAAATGGATTTAAAATTAATGAGTGTGACAAATGTGTTTATGTCAAAAGCACTCAAAAGGAATATGTCATTGTTTGTCTTTATGTGGATGATATGTTAATCATGGGTAAGAACAATGAAGTTATCAACTCTACTAAACGATGTTGTCAAATAGGTTTGACATGAAAGACTTGGGGATTGCTGATATAATTTTAGGAATCAAGATTTCTAGAACCTCTGATGGAATTATGTTATCTCAATCTCATTACATTGAGAAAATACTTGAAAATTTTAACAAGTATAATATAATTCTGAATAAAACCCCAGATTGATATAAATCTTCATCTAGCTAAAATGAAGGTGATAGCATATCTCAACCGGAATATTCTCGTATAATAGGCGCTTTAATGTATGTCATGAACTCAGATTAGACCAGATATATAGCTTATCTCGGTAAGTAAGCTAAGTAGGTATACGAGTAATCCGTAAAGATCATCGAAAGCAATTTTGAGAGTTTTAGGATACCTAAAACATACTCAAAAAATATGGGTCGCACTATACAAGATATCCAAAGAAGATTGGAAGGATATAGTGATGCTAATTGGATATCCGACAATAAAGACTCGAAATCCACAAGTGGATATGTCTTTACCTGGAGGTGCAATATCTTGGAAATCCTCAAAACAAACGTGTATTGCAAGGTCTACAATGGAATCGTAATTCATTGCGTTAGACAAAGCGAGAGAAGAAAGAGTGGCTTCGTAATTTCTTAGAGGATATTCCAAATTGGTCAAGACTGTACAATTTATATGTATACACTCGTGATAGCCAATCAATGATTGGAAGAGCACATAGTAATTTATATAATCTGTAAGTCACGCCATATATGACGAAGACATAATACTGCTAGACAATTGTTCTCAAATGGAATTATCTCAATTGACTATGTAAAGTCAAAAGATAATATTGCGGATCCGCATTTACTTAAAGGTTTAACAAGAGAGCAAGTGGAAAAATCATCGAAGGGAATGGGTTTAAAGCTCATTGTTTAAATAAGAGTCGTAGTGGCAACCCAACCTAGCCGATTGGAGATCCCAAGATCTAGGTTCAATGGGCAAACCGAACTATGTAGTACTCAAGAAAGCAATCGAGGAGATATTTACTCCTAACTATTCCTATTATAAGACAAAGGCACATCCGCCATGAGAATCGTGGATAAGATACGCTTTTAATGATTTCTATATCTTGACATATGTTCAAGTGGGGTATTGCAGGATACTCTTGATAGAAGTCACCCACGTGAGTAAGAAGGGGCTACTGTGAGAATTATATTAAAGGTCAATTCTCTAACATACTTACGGAACCAAGAGGTGTTTCAAGGCCAAAATGAACACAAACGTGAGAACCAACTATGTCTGAAGAGATATTTTGTGAATTCTATTGTCTTGGTTTACACAAAAAGCTGACAGTTCAAAGACATCAAGTCTACTGATTAGCCGAGTAAATCCGATAGATTTTACTAGGGCAAGTTCAAAGCCACTAGGCTACTTAACCTGATGAAATATCTTTTCTCATGTAGTCGAACTAGTGTCTGCATATTCATAACATATTTTGCATATTGTAAAGCCAATTTTATATTCATGTGGGGGATTGTTGGAAATGGGTTTGATAAAATATATATTTATGTGTTCAAATCCATTAAGAATTGAATGAGAAAATTGACGGACCGGGTCGGGTCGGGTCATGTTATATATATCTTTTTGAACAAAATCTGTTTAATTAATTATCAGATTTTTTATTAAGTTATATATCAAGACAATGACTCCAACGGTAAAAAACTGACAATGATTCCAACGGTAAAAAACTGCCAATTTTTCCTATATATTGGTCTTGGCGCGTATTATCACTGAGATAATAAAATAGCAGTGTTCTGTGAAATGATTTCCCTCCCTTTTTATATTGCTAAACTCCGTTGCCGTTGCACTGCATAGTAAATATAATCCCGTTGCAGCATATTTCTTCCTGAATTCATTTTTCTCGAATTTCCTTTCCTGACTTCCTGACTTCCTGTTCTCTGCAAGTTGTAAGATTTATTTTAATCCTTTTCAATTTTATTTCATGCATGCATTATTATTATTTGCATATATACATGCATTATTATTGTTTGCATATATACATACATAATTCTTTGTAAGTTCGAAGACATAACATTGAAATTGGTTCGATGAATTCTTAATTTTGTAATGCTACTAATTAAGAATTGAAACTGATTTTATCTTGGGAAGCAATTATTCAATTAACTCTTAGCATCGTGGGGGAATAAATTTGCTTTAAGGAGACTTTTTTGTGAATTCAAAAGGACTCGGATTTATATTTTATAAATTGTTCTGTTTTGCATAATTTATTATTATTATATTTATATGCATTATTAAATAATACTATATATTACAGATAACACATGCAAGTTTAAATATAATCACTAAAGTTAAAGAGTTGAAATTTGATGCATTGAAATTGTATACACGAGCGAGGTGAGAATCATGATACATACTTAAAATAAGTAAGTAATTTTGTCCAACATAAACCCTTCATTATCGAGGTTTAATTATAAAGTTAATTATGTAATAAGAAGTTTAATTTGTTTTGACAGATTGCACAGAGAAGCTTAAAGACTCGTTGTTTATGCTTGGAGAGATAGGAGGAAATGATTACAACTATGCATTTTCTGTTGGAAGAACCATTGATGAGGTTAAGACGACTATAGTGCCAGATGTTGTTCAAGCTATAATCAATGGTGCCAGAGTAAGTTTTTAACCGAACCAGAAGTGATGTTTATATTTATTCTTTTAGTTTTCTCATTCATTAATTCTCTCTTTAATTTATTTATATTTTAGAGAACTATCCAACTTGGGGCTCCTAGAGTTGTTATTCCTGGAAATTTTCCAATTGGTTGTTTACCAATTTACTTGACAAATTTCAAAACAAATAACTCAGCGGCTTATGATGAGCTTCACTGCCATAAAGAACTGAACAATTTTGCAACTTATCACAACGATTATTTACGAGAAGCAATTGAAGAGTTGAAAAAGGAGGGACACACTGCCACAATTGTGTATGCAGATTACTATAATGCCTTTATGTGGATGCTTAGACATGCTCCATCTCTAGGTATAGTTTTTTGGGGAGTGGTTAATATGAAGTTAATTTTATACATTGACCAAGATTAATGATACGCTAAGGTCGGAAGTGATCCATCTTTCATGCTGCGTAAGATCAGACGGCCATTACCAATAAGTTAACTTATGGTAACCGGATCCTTTTTTTGAATACCATAAATATAAGTACCTTATCATTACTATTTATTTATTCATAATTATATTTAAATAATAGGTTTTGATCTCACAAGTTTACAAAAAGCTTGTTGCGGAAGTGGCGGTGATTATAACTTTGACTTTGGACAAATGTGTGGAGACGCCAATGTTCCCGTTTGTCCCAATCCCGATCGATATATTAGCTGGGATGGAATTCATTTAACACAAAAGGCATATGCGATTATGACAGCTTGGCTAGTCAAGATTAATATTTTTCCCAATATTAGGTGTTAGATTTATTAATTTTAGGAGATTGTGATTTTTAAATTTATTAGTCTTCATCTATGTGTAAGTGACACATTGTTATTTCGAATGTATCCATATCTTGTGGATTTGCCGCATTTGTATGACTATTTTAATAAAATTTCTATAAAAAAGATAACATTGTTATTTTGAAGTTTATCTCATTTGTTTTCTATATTATAAAAATTTATTTTTTAATTTATATAAACAATATTTCTTGAATTAATACTATAAAAGTGAAAAATTGAGACATTTTTGTGGACATGAAAACTAATTAACTAAAGAAATTATCATGTTAATTAATTGGTTGCCTTTCCATTAAAAAAATAAACAGCAAAAATCCAAACAAAGAAAATTAGCAGACGGAAAAAATAAGACATTACAACGTCTTACAATCATAGGTTGTTGTTGAGGTTGTATGTAATTTATATATTGACGGATAGTTGTTGTGGCGTATTAACACGAGATTTAAAAAAAAAACAAATTTATGTAGTACCCATAAGTTTTGTATTTTGCCTTATGCTACGAATCCTAAATACATAACTCAAACTAATTGTACTACGTAAATTATAGGTAATAGAATTCATATTTCCAAAATCCCAAACAAGATATAACTCAAACTAAATGCACAAAATTATATATATATATATATATATATATATATATATATATATATATATATATATAAAGTAGATTCTCTTAAATCCTCAATTGTTAAGAATTCAAATTTTCCAATCCTACACAGGATTTAGTTAGTTAGATAGATAGATAGTTATGTTCAAGTAGATACCCTTAAATCCAAATCCTGTAATAATTTGATCACTTACTATTTCTTATAAATAGGTGATGCTTACGATTTCTTATTATTCTTTATTCTTTATTATTTCTTAGTTTTTTTTTTTTTGTAAATTAGGGCTGATAATATAATCATGGCTTCCACCACCACCACCACCAAAGGTCTGACGTTGTTCCAGATTATCAGTTCATTCTCTCTTCTTAGTGCCACAACCTTTCCATTGTTGCTATTGAGTTGTAATTTAAATAAAATTTATCAACTCGGAGACTCGATTTCGGACACAGGAAATTTGATTCGGGAGCCAGCAGGTTCATACACCCCGTTCGCTAAGCTGCCATACGGTGAAACTTATTTCAAGGAACCACCGGTCGTTGTTCCAATGGCCTACTCATGATTGACTTCATTGGTACGTATATATGTATCATCTCCTCCTCTTTGTTTAATTAATTTTGTTTTGCAGCTTGAAAATTTAATAAATTTGTAATTATATTATGGACCAACTGCGTGGGAATTTTCAAAATTGTTTAGATGTAAAATCAAGACTTTTTTTATCTTTAAGAAAAATTGTATTATTATTGTCATTGTTGTTATTATATATGTGATATAAAAGATTTATATTGTAGTTTTTTGTTTTGCTTCTTACTAAATATAATTTTTTTGTATATTTTAGTTGTCATGCATTAAAGTAATCAACCAAAATTTTGTAATATTTCGTATTAAAAAAAATATATGGGTAAAATAAAACTATAATCATGGTGGGAGGGTGCTTCTTTTATTGTTAATTTTATTTTGATCTAAGAATGCACACATATTAAAGTTAATATTGAACAACAAAGTAACTCAACGATAACAAAAAGAAATATAAATAGAATAAGATTAATAAGATATTATTACACTTTAACAATATGTAGGACTCCTGCATTTTCTTAAAATGTAGACTTTTTTTTTTTTACTTTTTTTTTAAAACAACTTAAAAAAAAATTTAATATTTTATAGAATTAGAATTTTTCTATAATACAGTATATATATACATATATATGTCACGCACTTTTATATAATTATACAGTAAGAAATTAATTTATGCATAAGCACGTAAAGAAAAGAAGGGGCAATCCAATACCCAATAAAGGCACGTAGCATTAGCATCATATATTATTCCTACAATTATATTCGTAATGTAAAGTATACACCAAAAAAATCCTATTTAGTTAATTAAAGCCGGCATTAATTTTCTTTGTTGTTGACAATATACTGTTTTGTATTGTTTGTGTCATATGATTTAACCATGCATCATGAAGTTTTAATTTGGAATAGTGAATTTACAATGCTTCATATAATATTTTGACAGCATGGGCAGCCGGGCTTCCACTTCTCAATTCCTTTAAGAGTTCCGATGCAGACTTTGATAATGGAGTAAACTTTGCCGTTGCCGGTGCAACTGCGCTCCCTGTTCAACCTTTGAGGGAGAAAAGAATTATTGCTCCGGTAACTACTAGTTCCCTCGATATACAACTCGGTTGGATGTTTAAGCATTTTGCTTCTCTTTGCAAGACTGACACAGGTTTGACATTCTAATGAAGAATTAAAGTTTGATACATTGATGTCATTTGTACACAAACGGTGTTGGGATCATGACACATTATTAATGAATATGTCATGATCCTAACACTACTCAAATAATATTATGAATATGTCATTATCAGTATATATTAGTACATAACTTTTTTCACAAATATTATGTTTCTGATCTTAATCATAATATTTTTTTCGTTGATTTTTTTTTGACAGATTGCACCGAAAAGCTTAAAAATTCTCTCTTTATGGTTTTGGAGAGATAGGTGGTAACGACTACAATTATGCCTTATTTCAAGGGAAAACCATTGACGAGGTTAAGAGTATAGTACCAAATGTTGTCCAAGGCATAATCCATGCTACGAAACTAAGGGAGTGTTTTGAATCTGAATTTGAATGAGCTGAATCTGAATCTGAATGAGTTGAATCTAAATCTGAATTAAAAAAAATTATTTGATAATTGACATGTCTGAAACATCTGAATGACAAATTTATTATTTTATCCCTCTAAAAAAATTCAAAATTATTGTAAATTTATTTAATATTAATTAATATAATAATTAATTTTTTTTAAAAAAATTTAATTTTTAAAATTTTTTTTTACTTCATTCAGCTACTCATTCAGCCATTCAGCTAAAAAAAATCTGACTTAACCATTTAGCTCGTCCATCTTACCGATTCAGCCATTCAGACCAAAACAAACGCACTGACCGATTCGGTGTATTCAGTTCAAATTCCATTCAAATTTCTAAACAAACAAATTCCTAAGTTTTAGTTTCAACAAAGGGCACATTTTAAAAAAAAATTAATTTACTTATTATGGGTTACTAAATTTGAAGTGTATCAGATTTTGCATACTTATTAATTTTTTGTTTGATTGTTCTTAGAGAGTTATCCAGCTTGGGGCTCCTAAAATCGTGGTTCCTGGAAATTTTCCAATTGGTTGTTTCCCAATTTACCTAACAGGATTCAAAACAAATAATCCGGCAGCTTATGACAACCAACATTGCTTAAAGGACCTGAACAACCTTGCAGTGTATCACAATGAGCATTTACAGGAAGCAATCAACGAATTGAAGAAAGAGAGCCACAACACCACAATTGTATATGGTGATTACTATAATGCCTTCAAATGGCTTCTCACATTTGCCCCACGTTTAGGTATGTGTAGCTGCAAAACCTGAACATCTATATTATCTTATGACATATTTTTACATTTATGGAGAATATCATGAATAGTTTTTTAATTATTTACGACTTGTATAGGTTTTGATGCCTCGTCATTGCAAAAAGCTTGTTGCGGGACTGGTGGCGATTATAATTTTAACATGACGCAATTATGTGGAGCACCAAATATTTCAGTCTGTCCGAATCCGGCTCAGTATATTAGTTGGGATGGAATTCACCTCACACAAGAGGCATACAGGATTCTTGCAAGTTGGCTTATCAAGAAAAATCTACCTGCTCTTGATTGTCATCCTTGAATTAGTAGCCTTAATTTCTAGTTTTAATATAATAATTGAAGTTTTTTTCCTTTATCAATTTACAATGCATGTGAACATTTTGTTTGATATTTTAATTGTTTTTCTATTTTTGGAATGAGTGTTTATCAAATTAATGTTCTTTTGGGTGGTATTGTTAATGATTTTGATGTTGAATTTGCTATCATATTGTCAATTTGAGCTTAATTTGTAGGTTTCTAATAATCCCGAACTGTTATGACAAATACAATAAATCAATACAGAAAGATAAAAATAATAACACAAGATTTTACGTGAAAAAATCCAAATCTGGAAAAACAACGGAGAAGGCAAAAAAAATTCACTAAATAAATATCTAAAGAATACATACAAGATAAAAAGAGAACCGTGAGAATTCTTAGAATACTTCCAAAAACCCAACACCTATATTTATAGGTAATATGAAAATTCCATAACCAAATAAGATTACAAATACTAAATTGAGTATAGCTAAGAAAGATAAATTTCCTAACCAAATTAAACGATTATAGGTAATACCAAAATCAAAATTCAATAAGGATTCATGTCATACCCAACAAATCTCCACTTTGACTTGAATTCTTCAAATATAGCACAAACAGTAAATTTTCTCTTCTCAAATGAATAACTCAAGTGTATTGAACATTAAACATTTTCAAACAATGTTCGAACTTGGTGTGTGATAACGGTTTCATTAACATAAATGTCAGTTGGATTGTCAGCAGCACCAATCTTTAAGATCTTAATGTCACCATCTTCAACAATGTCTCGAACAAAATGATACCTGACATCAATATGCTTCGTCCTCTCATAATACATCTGATCCTTGGTCAAATGTATAGTACTCTAACTATCACAACGGATAACAGTAACTCAATGATCCATGTTGATCTCTCCAAACAAGCCTTGCAACCAATAGCTTCCTCAACAGCCTCTGTTGTGACAACTCGGATTTTTCGAAAATAAAATTAAAATAAAAATTTAATAAATAAAATTCTTATTGTGAGATGTGTCGTGTTTGAATGTGTGTATATATATGTGTGTGTGTGTGTGATTTATGTGGTGAAAAATATATATATATATATATATATATATATATATATATATATATATATATATATATATAAGTGTGAAATATATACATATGTTTGGAGCGAAAGAGTTAATAATTAACTAAACTATCGAATTAGTTAATTTGAGTTAATTACGAAGTAATATATATAGGTGAAGGAAATTAATTAATTAATCTTAATTAATTGAAATTAAATTAAGATTATATTAAATTGATTAACTTATATTAGTTGATCAATAAATATTAAATGTAGTAAAAGATTAAGTTTTATAAAACAATGTATTTGTTAGAGTAATAATTAAATAAGAAATTATTTAATTGTATGAGGAAGTAATTTGTATTATGTAATGTCGATTATGGCAAAATTAAATATGCCAATTTAATGTAGATCAAATTAATTATTTGATTAATGAATAATATATATATATATTATACATTAAAAAATTGTTTTAAAAATAATTTATGAAAGGAAGCAAGAAAATTTAATTATAAAGTTATTAATGGAAGAAATATTTTGATGGAGATTATTATGGAAAGAATTTACTTGGTGTAAATATGTTAACTAAATATATGTGGGAAAAATGTATATTTATGTGCATGAATGTGATAATTTAATTAGTTAGTAAATAGTTAATTCAATTAAAAGAGTCTAATAAAGAATTAAACTAGTGGGCTAATAAATGTCTAAATGAGTTTCTAATTAATAAATAAAGCCCAATTGAGAGAGTCAAAATTGGGTCAAAGTGGTGGAGGAATAAGATGATAAAAGAAAGAAAAAAAAAAGAAAAAAAGAAAAAGAAAATGAGGAACAAGGAAAGAGTGTATATCCGGACGGAGGAGGAGAGTGGGACCTCAAGAATTTCTTGCATGGGAGTTAAAGATAATAACAAGCAAAGTCAAATAAAGGAAAGACCAAAGGGGTTATGTGTCATTTACTAACTAATTAAGCATATGAGATTAAAAGGATGAATAACAAGTGGAAGGGCAAGTGTCAAGTGTTGGAGATTATAAACACATGGGATAAAGGAAGCTAGAAGGAAAAAGGGAAAGGGGGATGCACGGATGGGAGAGTGAGGAGACTGAGGAGGGACAAAGTGAGATGGAAACTTAACATTTATGGTAAATTATATTCACTTGTCTAACCCTTAACTTCCTTAGCCCTTAAGACTTGGAAAATTCATTATCCTTCATTCATCTTTCATCTAAATTATTTGAGAAAATAGAAAGCAAGAGAGAGAATAAAGAGAAAGAGAGAGACCCACGGATGAGTTAAGGAGCTAAGAGCAGTGCGAAACTAGAAACTTTTGAGAGAGGGGTCAAAATATACTTGTCAAATTATGACGGCGGCAATACGAGTTATAATTCGATCCGAAAAAATTTCTCTTGCAAAAGTACTGTAGAGGAAAGTCTTGTGAAAGATAGAGGCAATATTTGAGTTGAAAAAGTCGAAAAAAATTCCTCTTCCGAAGAAAAATAAAGTTGACGAGATGAAGTTGAAGGAATTGAAGCAAAATGAATAGATGGCTAAAACTAAGCAGGCGTTAGAGAGGAAGAAAAAGTTGGTAGAGAAAGCGGTCGCTAAAGCGGCCATAAAAGCTCAGAAAGAAGTTGGAAAAAAAACTCTAGAAAATTACTTGTGTATCCACACATTTTAAGATTATATAAACAAGAAACTTGGTGTCGGACTTCCAACAGATGAAATTTGTGATTTTTTTTTAACTGATGAAGCACTCAAACAACTTGAGTTAACTTATAACTCATGTATGTACACCAATTTATAAAGAGAACCTGTTAATTTTCATGTTTTAACCAAATTAACCCCTTTATGGAATTTATACAAACACATGGTGTGCAAGCTTTAAAAATCATACTTTCATGAAATCCAAACATATAAACACATAACCTCCATACAATATTCCATCCTTATATCATCTAAACCCTTCATGGTTCCATAATCAAAACTCTCACAACCAATTTCACATCAATAACAAATATATTCCATCCAATTTCTATAAACTTATTTAAAAAAAGGTAGAACATCATTTGTTTGGTAAATTAATTGGTTGAAGACTTACCTCAACTTTAATTGTAGTTGAATTGAATTCCTCTCATAATTTCTTTTGCTCTTAATCTTCTTTAATCACAATTTAGACCATCAATTGTCCCCCCACCCCCACCCCCACCCCCACCCCCACCCCCATTTAACAATTTAAGATCTTCGATGATGTAGTTATTATTTTAAGGACAGATTATTTAATTACTACTTCCTATGTTAAACAAGACTACAAGAGTACTTATACTAGCTCTAAATTATCGTCCATTTTATAAAAATCATCAAGTTAAATTGTTAATAAATGTTATTTTATTTTTACTTTACTTAATTACTTTAATCACAAACAAGGGACTCTCATTTTTGATATAGAAAACAAGAATTAAAATCGAGAATTCCAATTTTAGAAGAGAAGAAGTATTCTAAAATTTAATAGCTAGTACCATTCAAAAGGCCAATCATCTTCCTTGACCTTGAGAACTACTCCACAAAAACAAAACATGTTGCAGACAGAGCCAGAGGCACGGAAGACTTAGACCAAAGAAGAAGAGCAGAAGACTGAGTCGCCGAATCGCCTGTAAGCTCTGAAGTCGGAAGGCAGGAGGCGATCGGCGGTGGGTGGTGGCGCCCCCCCCGCCTCCCGCCTCGCCTCCGCCCCACCCCTAGTTACATTCACTGGACCACTGCTTGCACTGGGAAGATGCCCCCCCGCCCCCTAGTTCCGCCTCTGGCTAAGAGAAGAAGCAATCATCTAGCAAGAGGAAGAAGAACCAAGAAGAAGGTAAATAATAAACTTTACCTTTAAAATTTTTCTTTTATAAGTTTTATTTTTCTTGGTAGTTGTGGTTGTTGTTGTTTATGGGGATCATGATGGATCCGGAAGAAATAAGGATGATATATGATGGCGTTTAGATGATTAAACCATATATTAATGAAAGAAAATGAATCTATATATGCGTAAAGGATGAAAAATGGACAATAGTGGATTGTTAGTGGGTTGTTTTGGGACCATTTTACTATGATGTCCAAAATTTAAAAATTAAGTTCTGAGGTGTTATTTTATGTTCTTAGGAGTTATGAACATCACCCAATTGGAACGTAGTTAAAAGCTTGTATAACGAAGCCATTGCAAATTTTTAAGTAAAACTAGTTAAAAAGTTGAAAACACGCGGAATTAGTGTAACCTCTGACGCTTGACCAGTTTTCTGTTCTAAATGGTTTGCTGGAAATTTTTTTCAATTTTGGGGTTATGTAGTACGTTAAGTAATGATTCTGTGGATGTAAGAGTGACCTCATTCCGAGTCCAGAGGTGGGAGATGTGCCCTTCGGAAGGAGATAATTAAAACTTCTAAAACTATAAAATTATTTCGGGTAGGGACTTTTGTGCCACTATTTTGGCCAAAGAATGAACCTGAAAAAAATTTCCACGCAGGGAGATTTGTATTAGATGTAATAAGGAAGAAAATGGCTTGAGAACTGACATATTCCGATAACGGAGGGATAAGTTATGGCGTTGCAAAGTAGGTGCGACGATAATGAAAAATTGCCTGTTTTCGCTTCACGAGACATGGAATTTTGTACTAATGCAAATAGGTTAGCTTGTCCGAATTGACAGACAAGCATATTTGTTCAAAATAGACGGGTTTTTGCTATCCGGATTGACAAACAAAGAGTTTAAAACTAAAACAGATAAGTTAAGCTGTCTATTTTATACCTGTAAAAAGAATAAAAGTTGGGCATTGAAATGTAAATTTATGGAAGAACATTGAAATGTAAGTCTAAATTATGATTTAAGGTAAGCGAGATGTAAACAAAATGTATTAACTTCCAAAAGTCGAATAGTTGGGCAACGTTATGCTACGTTGTTCCGAACTATATAAGACAAGCGTAATAAAGATTAATTAAAGAATGATTTAAGATGTCTTAAATTATAAAATATAAGCATCATGAGACTTTTGAATTAAAGTCTAAACTATGAATGAATTTAAAAGAAAATTATTTCAGGGTGTATAAAGTTAAGTACATTGTGTCGAGGTATAAAACTTGAACATCGTGAATTATGAAATAAGATAAGATAAGCTAAAGTAACCACTATTTGGGCTTAATACTTGACTAATTTGTATGTTTGACCTTAATGATATATTTAGGTTGTTTGAAGAGCAATATAGTGTAAGCTGTAAAGCAGTGCTTAAGAAAAGTTTCCTAACTTACACAAATTTGTATATTGTGCGAGTTTCTATTCTTATGTGCATTCCGTACAACGACATGCTTTTAGATTGTTGAATTTCATTTGTTATATGAAATTTATTATGTTATGTGAGATAATTTATGAAAAAGGAGTTATTGCCATTTAATTCGGCCTAACTCAATTATGAGTTATTCCAGTCGGAATATTTATCATTGAAATATTGGATTGTGATAAATTCTTTCTTTGTGACAAGTTAAATGTGCCAAATCAAATAATTTTGGGTAAATATTGCACTCCGTGCAATAATATGTAATTATGTAAATATTGCACTCTGTGCAATAATATGTTTATGTGAACAAATGTAGTTATGATTGCACCTTGTGCAATGATGTGTTTGTTAAGCATTATATTGAAGAACGTGTTATGCTAATATCATCATTTATGTGCAAAACTAAAGAAGAAATGTTCTAGAATTGAACTGTTATAGATTTTGAGATCATGTTATTCATGAAAGGTGTTTAAAGTAAAGGAAAATTTTTATTCCTGATTATTTAAGTTACTTCACAATTATTGAAGATTTCAGAGAATATTATTCTATTCATGAGATTGTTGTTCATTCAACTGTTGTATACTTGCTGAGTAATTAAATGCTCACTCTTACAAATTCTAAAACCTTTGCAGCTAGAGCAGAAAGACTTGAATGATCAGATGGTGTTAAGAGGATGGAATGCATAAGAGAGAAGATTTAAATGTATAGAAGTATATAATGTGTTATAATATTATATAATATATGTTGCAATATTATTTTGAGATAGTTTAATAACGGTCTTCGTACCTGGGATTATAGGTGATATATTATAATAATATTGTAATTTCATTTATATTTTAAGATTATGTTGAATGGGTAGTACCACCAGACCTGGTTTTGAAGGTAGACCAGGTTTCGGGAGCATTACATCTGTAATAGCCAATATACTCTGTCTCTGTAGTAGAGAGAGCAATTATATGCTGTAAAGTAGCTCTTCAGCTAATTGTACAACCTCCAAGGGTAAATATATAATCAGTTAACGATCTCCTCCTATCAAGATCACCAGCATAATCTGAATCAACATACCCTATAAGGGTATCACCATTCCTTCGAAACTCTAAACCAACATCAGAGGTACCTTGAAAGTATCTTAAAATCCATTTTACGACTTCTCAATGAATTTTACCTGAACGTGATAACTATCCACTTACCACACTAATGGAATGTGAAATATCTAGATGAGTACAAATCATAACATACATGAGGCTACCAACTGCACTAGAGTAGGGAACACTTGACATATACCTAACCTCCTCATCTATCTGAGGAGATAATTCAACTGATAATTTGAAGTGAGCAGCAGGAATAGTACTTACTAGTTTGGCATCCTTCATACTGAAACGATCTAGTACCTTTGCGATGTAGTCTTTCTTGGATAAGTATAATTTATTAATTTTGCGATCTCGCTGAGTGTCCATGCCAAGACTCTTCTTAGCAACCCCTAAATCTTTCATCTCAAACTCGGTGCTCAATTGTGATTTGAATTTACCAATCTCTGAACTATCCTTTGTTGCAATCAATATAAAGTAACAAAAAGATAAATGAGTCATCTTGAAGTTTTTTGATGTACACACAACTATCATATTGACTCATGCTATATTCAATACCAACCATAAATGAATGAAATTGTTTATACCACTGCAGAGATCGCTTTAAACCATATAAGGACTTTTTTAACAAGCAAATGTGGTTTTCCTTTCCTTGAATTTGAAATCCCTGAGGTTGACTCATATAAATCTTTTCGTTAAGTTCACCATACAAGAAAGTTATTTTCACATCGAGTTGTTCCAACTCCAAATCAAGCATATCAACCAAACCAAGTAATACTCTAATAGAGCTGTGTTTTACAATTGGTGAAAAAAATATAATTGAAGTTAATTCCCTCGACTTGACTGATCCTTTAGCTACTAGTCGAGCCTCGTACTTAGCGTCTTCAACTTCGGGATGCCTTCTTTTTTTCTTAAATATCCATTTGCAACCCACAATTATCTCACCGTTAGGTTGTTTCATAAGCTCCCAAGTTAGATTTTTTTGAAGAGAGTTCATCTCCTCATTCATAGCAAACACAACTTTTCTAAATCATTCGAGGAAACAACCACTGAATACCCATATCGACGTGGTGGTCGCATTGTCCTCTTTGCCCTGTCTCTAATTAGACTATATTGATTGTCCACATGTTCTTCCTCTAGAACTATATTCTCATCTACAAAAATAGTAGTAGTAGTTGTTGTTGTTGTTGTGACGCCCCCAAAATAATTCTACATAACCCATTCTGAGTTGCCAAATACATGGTACAGGATCCAAATACAAACTTCCTATTTATAATAATTAATTGTCGTGTAAAATACGACAAAACATAAGGTGTGAGTTTCAATAAAAATATGGTCTCGTAGACAATATCCAAACTCAAATGAAATCCTCATTATAATTATTGTCACACTATTTTATAGAATAGTGAGGACTACTATAGTAACCATATTGGACCATCACTCCATTCCCCAACTAGTCCCAGCTATATTCTCATTTCCTAAAGAGAACAATGAAAGAAAAGGGTGAGCTTAACTAGCCCAGTAAAGAATATTATGACTAAGATAATGTTAAAAAAAATTATCATTAGTCCTCAATAGGGAAAAATATGATATAATACAATAGAGAACAAGTTTTAGATCAACACCTGCAGCAGAAATAACAATCCATTAAAAGATTCAAGTAGAGCATGATGTCTACCATCTTTCATGATTTAAAAGTCCATCATCAATATTTTATCCTTGTAACACCAATTAATAATTGTTTCAAATCAACGAATTATCTATGCACTACGGGCCAAAGATATTCGTTTGTATCACCAGTGGTCATGATCATGCCAAACACCTGTCCATCTATGCACTACGGGCTAAAGAGGACTTTCACCACAAATATTTATCTGTAACATTAAAGGTCATGATTATACCAATACACAATTCCTAATCATAATCATACCAATCAATAGTCCATCTTTGCACTACGAGCCAAAGACGGATTTCACCATAATATAAGCATGAGGATGATGACAATGATATAAAGAATGAATCAAGTGAAATTAAGGACAAATATTAGATATTTATAATTTAATTTATCCCGAGTTCAAGAATGTCCAAATTGTCAACATAATCACAAATTGTGGAGTAAAATTCAAAACTGATATTTAAGATTCAAATTTCAAAGATAATTTGGACAAAGAAAAAAAACTAAATTTTGTCATGAATAGTACTCCGGCATGAATAGTACCCCGAATGAATAATACTCCGGCATGAATAGTACATCGGATGAATAGTACCCCCAAATGAAAAGATTAAAATTTAATAAGAAAGTTTAGACCAATATTTCAGTGAAATGATATTAGATGAAGCGCAAAACTTAAGGAATTTCTAATCATTTCAGGAAATATAGAATCAATACTTACCATAGTAAGTTTAACTTTAGGAATATGAAATGAAATAATATCACTTACATAATATGGAGTATGAAAGAAAATGATATCCCTTGCGAGTATTGAAAGAAAATAATACCCTTTACCTGAGTAGAGAACTAGACGTTGTCTGATATGTAGGAGATTATCATGAGGAAATCTTGCACTATAAGTTACACTCAAAGTATATTTATAGTCAAAAGAATTACGTACAACATTATAGAAAAATAATTTTTGACATTGTGATGGTGTATTTCTCATCGTCTGAATATGTATCCTTTTATAGGCAAGCTTATGGGGAAAGCTTCTGTTGATTATGGAATTTTATCATGGGTTTCCAAACCCATCAGTTTTCTTGTTTGAAAGTTTTATCATTGAGGGGCCACTTATCATAACCTACCAAAATTTAAAAGAAGGAAGTCGTGTGTTTTGGAAGATTTAACAAATTCGAAGCCATCAAAATCTGGTAAACTTAGAAGAAGGAAAGAGTTGCCTTAATTGGAGGGTATGGCAAATGAGGGGCCACCCAAATTCATTGCAATCTTGTTAAATTTTAAGAAACACCATCTGGTATTTGATGGGGCCTCACCCATTGCAAAAGTAGTAAAATTCCCCAAAATTAAAGGCACCAAGTATTCGCCAAAAATAAAGAAAAGCACACCAATTTTACAAAACAAAACAACTAACCCCTACCCAACTTTGATACATGTGATATGCCAGGAAAGTATATATTAATATAATATAATAATATTACTGTTTAAAAAGTCATCTGATATATATTATAAGACTATATTATATTGTAATAGTATTATAATATACTTGGATTAATATTTTACCGAAAAAGGTAATTATGGTTCCATAGAAAAATATGCCAAACTTACAACAAACGCTTTATGACAATTTATATCAAAAATTGAATAAATATCTCTGACAAATCACTTATCTTCAATCAACCCATTTTTAATCTTTCAACACTTATTCATCATTAATATTATAACTCACATTATTGACAACCAGATCGTTCCCAAGAAAGAGGGGGCTTTCCGATAAGGATTTCTCCTTATTAGCGCCTAATTAAATAACCTAACCCCTTTCTTCGACAGAACTTTCTAGACATTGTCAATAATGCTAATAATAATATGAGTAATTGTGTCCTGTCAATTATTAATTTAATAATATAAAATATTGTGTAGATGATACTATGACAATAATTGAATCAATAATATGAGATACTATGCAGCAACTACTATGGCAATTACAGGATAAAACTGAGTGACTTCTTACGTAAGAATCAATAATCAGAGATACTGTGTAATACCTTGTGCTACTGTGCAACAACGCGTATTAGTGTATTTTTATCACCAAGTATTTCAACAGTTTAACAGTAAAAGTTTTTCCGTTATTTTTATAAAAAGGTTATTTCTGTCTCTTTCTATACCCGACAGTTATTTCGTTGTGGGGTCCACCAATAATTGCGCCTTCGTACAAATATTCTCCAACAAAAACAATATTCCCCAACCAAATGATTATTTTATGACAACTTGCTTCCTTTGCAAAATTTTCACATATCACCCATAACTATAGCATTTATTAAATTATCATCATACTATTTAGAATACTATTCAGAGAAAATTAAATCTTTATTCATAAAAGTTGGGGTCTTACAACTTTCTCTCCTTATGAAATTTTGTCCTCGAAATTGATGTACATACCGGGTATGTCGAAGAGGTGAGGATACCTTATTTTCATTTCAGATTCTAACTCCCAGGTCATTTCCTCAATATCATGGTTTCTCCATAAAACTTTGACTTGAGGTATAACTTTTGAGCGTAGAATATGTTTGATGATTGGGTGATATACCCATGAATTGGATATACTTGAGCGTAAATTGTTGTATTCTCGAGTTGTTTGAAAGCATTTTTATTGTGTTTAGTTGTGTTCTGCAGATGTGGGAGCGGTAGGAACACTTGGGAGATTTTGAGTTGAAAAAGGGCATATTGGAAACTTTCGCACCTCAAATACGGGCGCTCAACATAGTTCAATTCCGGTCTTGGGAAGGCTGGCCGGATTTCAGTTGACCAATGCAAGCGCGTGGACCAGGCAGCTGACTTGCATTAAAATGGTGGTTATTTGGCAATTTGAGTTGGAAGTGGATTGTGGTTGGACAAATGAAGTATATAAGGATTATTTCTATTGAAGTAGGGGACGAATCTACACAATTGGTGGCTGGGCAAGAAATCAAGGGGAGATTGGAAGATTTTTACTTGGAGTTTTTCTTCTTCATTCTTTCAATTTGTGTAATTCTTTAAGGATGATTTTTGAAAGATTGTTGGTTTTAATTTCCGCCATGAACTAATTTCTTTAATTAAGATTTCAATTGAACCTTTTATGGCTTTAAATAAGTTATTCAATTTCTTCCAATTATTTATATTGAAGTAAATTGTTCATCTTGCCTTGCATTTATTGATTAATTATCTGGCTAATAATTACCTTGTTACTCTAGAAGAAATTGAAAGAGGAATTTTAGGGTTAGAACTGGGCATGATGACATGTGACTTAGTTATTTGCAAAGTGAATAATTAGGTTTGCGAATTGAATGGAAATATCTGTTCACCGCATATAACATATAAGGAATTGGGATTGAAAAGAGTTTAATTCAATTGTTTTGTATAAGAATATAGTAAGATTAATCTGGATTAAATAGAAGGCAATTGATCACTTAGAAAAGGACTTTTGGCACATGAGAATTCTTGTTAACAATTCAGTAGGCATAATAATTGGGATAATTAGATAATTGATTTATAGTTCATAATTGGGGATATTGGAGTCTTAATCCTTATTTATCTGAATTCAATTAAATTTTAATTTTGTTTGTTTGCTTTCTTTTAGACTAATCTCTTTTAATTGTTTAATTTATTTTTCTTAATTCGAAAATTCACAATTTATGGTTGTTTAAATAAAATTGAATTGATATAGTGCTAGTAGTTGGAATTTATTAATTAGAATTCTCTGTGGGATCGACACTCTATCTTATAACTCTATTACTTGTTGACCGTGTATACTTTCACATTTGCTTTGATTGTGAAATCAACCAACAAGTTTTTTGGCGCCGTTACTGGGGAACTTCTTTATTAGTATTAATTCCATATTAGTTATAATTAATTCGGTCTTAATTTAAACGTTACTTATTTTTCTTCTTGTATTTGCAAAAATTCTTTGCGAGTGTATGCCCACTAGATCAAGGCAAAAAAGGAACTTTTTCCTTATACGGACGATATTGAAAGAAAGTTCCAGAAATTGCAGTCAACTAGTGCAGTGTCACCTGTGGAAGAAGAACTGGCAGAACAAGAAATTCTAGCGAACATGGCAGGGAACGAACAAAAATCGCTTAGGGACTATGCCATGCTGAATGTCACGGATATACATTCGAGTATTAGGAGACTGGCAATTAATGCAAATAGTTTCAAGATAAAACCAGGAACAATTCAGATGCTACAGAATACATGTCAGTTTGGGGGTAGTTCGATAGATGATCCGAATGAGCATATCTTAAGTTTCTTGGAAGTTTGCGACACCTTCAAATTCAACAATGTATCGGAAGATGCTACAAGGTTGAGGATGTTCCCGTTAACCTTGAAAGATAAAGCGCAAAGTTGGCTACATTCTTTGCCTCCTGGCTCAATCACCACTTGGGATGACTTAGCTCAAAAATTTCTAGCTAAGTTTTTCCCACCCGCGAAGTCGACAAAACTACGGAACGATATTCACACCTTCGCGCAGTTTGATTCAGAATCTTTATATGAGGCGTGGGAAAGATTTAAGGATATGCTCTGTAAGTGCCCACATCACGAAATTCCGCAGTGGATGCAGGATATGAGGCCATTGTCTCTAACAGCTGATATGCCTCATCAAAACTCCCCTTGCTGCTGCATCAATACTGGCCCTCGTGGACGCGTCATGTGGGACAGATAACACATGCACTGAATAACCGACCACTTGGAACACTTTTGAGTGACATAGAGAAAAATTCGGGTAGAGATGAGCATTGTAAGGCCGTAACTCTACGAAGTGGAAAGGATTTGCAAGAGACAATCAAGGATAGGGAAAAGAGGGACAACGCAACAAGTGAAACAGAGGAAGTGGTGGACACCGAAAAACGTCAAGATGAGACTTTAGAGCAGAAAGCCGGAACCAACCATCACAATTCCTCCCATACCGTATCCGTAGACGTTTCAGAAATCCAAGTTGGATAAGCAGTTTTCACGATTCTTGGATATTTTCAAAAAACTGCATATCAACATCCCCTTTGCCGAAGCCTTGGAACAAATGCCGAGTTACGCTAAGTTTATGAAGGAGGTTTTGTCAAGAAAGAGGAAATTGGGTGAGTTCAAGACAGTAGCATTGACCGAAGAATGTAGTGCAATCATTCAGAATAAGTTACCACTGAAGCTTAAGGATCCAAGTAGCTTTAATATACCATGTGAAATTGGAAATCAGTTTTCGGGACGAGCATTGTATGATTTGGGGGCCAATATAAATTTGATGCCATTGTCCGTCTACAGCCAGTTTGGACTTCAGGCTCCACGACCGACAAATATCAGTTTGCAGTTGGTGGATCGATCGGTTACATATCCACGAGGTATTGTTGAGGATGTTTTAGTTAAAGTGGATAAATTCATCTTCCCCGCAGACTTCTTTATTTTGGATTGTGAAGTGGATAGTGAAATCCCAATTATTCTTGGAAGACCATTCTTAGCAACGGGTAGAATGTTGATTGATGTGTAAAAAGGAGAATTGACGATGAGAGTTGAAGATCAACAGGTCACCTTTAACGTTTTTAAATCAATGTCTTATCCGAAAGAAAAAAGTGAATGTTTGCGAGTTGATATCATGGAGGAATTGATTAATCACAAGTTCAGTGGAAATTATTCAGATGACCTGTTAGAATCCATTTTGCTCAGGATGGACGAAGATGGTATTGAAGAAGACGGGGAGTATGTCAAATGGCTAGATACATCATCAGTCTTTTCGGAAAAGCAATCAATCATTTGACACCCTTGATAGGCCCAAAACGGAAGGTAAAAAGTTCAAACCCTCGATAGAAGAGCCACCGGTGTTGGAACTAAAATCGCTACCATCCCATCTGCAGTATGCCTACTTGGGAAAAGATGCCACCCTTCCAGTTATTGTTTCAACTGAGTTAACTGACACGCAAAAGGAGAAATTGTTACGGGTCTTGCTAGAGTTCAAAACAACAATTGGGTGGTCTATAGCAGATATCCGGGGAATTAGTCCATCATATTGTATGCATAAGATTTTAATAGAAGAGGGGGCAAAACCAACCATTGATATGCAAAGAAGGATAAATCCCATTATGAAGGATTGGTGAAAAAGGAGATCCTAAAATGGTTGGATTCCAACACTATTTACCCAATCTTGGGCCGGTTCATGGGTGAGTCTGTCATGCGGTCATGCATACAAAAAAAAAAGGGGTATGCGGTGGTGAAGAATGAAGCTAATGAGCTCATCCCTACTAGAACGATTACAAGATGGAGAGTATGTATGGACTACATCAAAAGTGAATAAAGCCACACGCAAGGATCACTTCCCTTTGCCGTTCATTAATCGAGATCTTTGGATAAAGCTAAGCGGGACATTAGTTCTCTTGTCTTTTGGATGGATATTCAGGTATAATCAAATTGCTATAAAGACCGGAGGATCAAGAGAAAACTACATTCACATTCCCTACTAAGACGCGTTTGCATTCAAGCACATGTCTTTTGGGTTATGTAATGCAAGCAACCTTTCAACGGTGCATGATGGCGATCTTCTACGATATAGTCGAAGCGTAATTTGGAGGTATTTATGGATGACTTTTACGTGTTCGATGATAACTTTGATTTATGTTTGAAAAATCTAATTTTAGTGTTGAAGCGATGCGTGGAGACTAATCTGGTTCTTAACTGGGAAGAATGTCACTTTATGGTGAAAGAAGGGATTATTTTGGGGCATAAGGTTTCTGCAGTAGGGTTAGAGGTGGACAAAGTAAAGATTGAGACAATTGAGAAATTACCTCCTCCATCATCTGTGAAGGGAATCCAGAGCTTCTTGGGACATGCGGGTTTCTATAGACGCTTTATCAAAGATTTCTCAAAAATTTCAAAACCCTTATGTTCCCTGTTGGAGAAAGACGTGCCTTTCAAGATGGATCAGTCATGTATCGAGGCATTTGAGGTATTAAAGAAGAAGTTGGTATCTGCTCCAATTATTGTAGTGCCCGATTAGTATTTACCGTTCGAATTGATGTGCGACTCAATGGATAACCCGGGATTTGAATAATCAAAATTTTCTGAATAAATTTTTTTTTTTATTTAATATTAGCTTTATTAATAGTGTCTTGAGAATTAGTGAGACAAGTCTAGAAATTAGTCGATATATGTTTTGGTGAGAAATTAGAGTAGAGTTGTGCTTAACAACTTTAGAAAACCCTAACCCTAATTTTAGGATAGGGATTAGGTGAAAATACAATTAAAATAATTGTATTATTATTTGTAATGTTTGAATTTGTATAGAAATGTTGATCGATGGTTGGTGGATAAGGTTTAATATTAATAAACCTTAATAAGGGATTTAAAACCCTAATCTGAAATTTAGAAAATAAATTGTACAATTAAAACCCCTAATTATATGCAAAGGAAACCCTAATTTCAAAAGCAGGGAATTATAAACCCTAATTAGGCAACCCTAATTTTTAATAGCATGCCTAAAGTATTCATTAAACTTAAATATGGTTAGAAATCTCTAATTATATTTTTATATGGTAACTTTCTATTTTAGAAACCCTAATTTGTGGGTTGAAAACCACAATGACCATTTGAACCCTAATTATGCGGTGGTGGATTTAATTGCTATAATTGCAATGTTAATCGGGAAATATAAATCCTAATTATCAAGTTAGTAGAAACCCTAATCTAATTGGGAAATCTAATTTCTAAAAATTGAAATATTATTTTTCTATTTAAAACCCTAATTTTTGGGTTATAAATTATAATGTACAAATTTGACCCTAAGTGCTAAATTAGCAATTTTAATTAGGATAAAATAGTCCTAATTAGCAAATAATGATTCATGGTTGGGAAATTACAAAATAATTAGGAAGCCCTAATTATAATTTAGAAATCAAAATTTTCTATTTTAAAATTTAATTAGAAAATTTTTGAAATTCAAGATTGCTAAATATGTGAGGGTTAAAACCTAAACCCTAAAGTTGTCAAACCCTAAATTTTAGTATGCTCAAACCCTAAACCCTAAGGGTTTCATCAAATGAGAAAATCTAGAAATTTAAGGAAATGACCAAAATGCCCTTTATGGGATTTTTATAAGATTGCTTGCAAAATGGCTATCACTTTATTAGGTCACCAACTCTCTTGACTTTGTGACTCTAAAAACTCGACCAAATTCGGCTCCCGGTAGAAATACATCAAATCAAGCAACATCAAGCAATATATATAAGATTTAGAGAGAAATTTCATAAAAATTAGCCATATTGCTAACTTACTCTTACCAACTCTCTCTCTATCTCAAAGCTAGAAATATTATAGTAGATCGGTCATTTATCTGACCTTAGATCACCCGAGCGAGAATCAAAAGTCGAATTGAAAATCAAGCATAAAAGGTATAAAACCCTAAATTTTGAAATCCTTGATTCCTCGTTAAATGTTGTAATTGATTGTTCAAAGATATGTAATAAAGGTGTCAATTGAAGTTACGGGTTGATAAATCATGAACCCATAACATCAAAGTGCATGAATTTAAAGTTTTTCAAAATCGGAAATCGGAAATACATGATTTTCGGTCAAATGTCGAGATCTTATAACTCAAGTGTTTAGTAAGTGTTTTGATGTTTAAAACTTGTAAATTGTATCCTTATATGTGTACTTTAAGTTGCAAAAAGAATGAAAGCGGATCATTTGTAGATCAAAAGTTATACGGTCGAACTAGCGTTGGTGAAATGCATTTTTGAAAGAATTACGGAAAACCCGAATGCGTCAAAAAACGATTCGACTCCTACTTTGGCCCGGCCATATCTTGTTCATCTTTGTGATGGTTTTGTGTTATTATTCTTGATAGTTGTAGTACTACATGTTTTCTACAAACTGGAGTTGATATATCACATAAATCGAACCACAGAATGAAAGTTATAAGGACCCGAAAGTGGGTACCTTGGGTTACAGTAAACCCGGAAAAATGAAGAACACGTTTGTCGGACTTTTTGGAGACTTAGATCTCTATGATCTGTTGTTGTTTAGTGATGAAACTTGTTATTTAGTTGTAGTATTACATTTATACTACAACATGAAAAGCAATCTGAGATCGAGAAAGTAAGAGGACACAGATTAAATCAGCGATCAAACAAAGTGATTTCATTGCTTTGGTGATTTCTGGGCTTGAAGCTCAAGAACACCTATAGCGACGAAGAAAAGTGTATTATATAGGCTTTTTTATGACAGTTTAATTTATTTTATTTTACGAATATTAGGAAATTAATAAAAAATAGAAATAAATTCTAAAAATTACCAAAAATGGTTTTAAAAATTATTTTAAATTATGAAAAATAATTTACGACCAATTGGAATATTTTTCTTTAATATTTATAATTATTTAAATATTAAAGGTATTTAATTTATTTAATTAGTGTATTAAATAAATTAGAGAAAAGTGATTTAATATTATGAAAAATCATTTTAAATAAGAAAAATGTATTTAAAAATATTTTGAGTTATAAAATGTAACTTTGTAATATTTTTTGGAGAATTTTCATTAATAATTTAATATTAATGATATTAGATTTATTTGATTATTAAATTAAATAAATAAGATAAAAATGATTTAAATGATTTAAAAATCATTGTTATTGAGAATAAAGTGTTAAAAATATTTTAAATTATAAAATATAATTTTCAATATTTTTGGAGAATTTTCATTAATAAATTAATATTAATGATATTTGATTTATTTAATTATGATATTAAATAATGAATTAAAAATGATTTTATTGATTTAAAAATCATTTAACAATGAGAAAAATAGTTTAAAAATATTTTAGGTTATAATTAATGACTTTTAATATTTAGATGATAATTTCATTAAAATTTATATATTAATGGTGGTGATTTAAAAATGATTTTAATTACTTTAAAAATCATTTAAGTGGAATATTGTTGATTTAAAAATATTTTAAGTTATTGATAATAACTTTAATATTTTGACAAGTATATTATTAATATTTTAATATTATTAAATATTAATAATGATAAGATTATTTGAGAATTAAATCATTTAAAAATGATTCAATGTTTGAAAAATTATTATAAATTATAATAATTGCTTGATAATTATTAAAAGCTTAGAAAAATATTATAATTGATAATTGACTTATCTAAATTAATATTGAAGCTTAGAGACCAAGTTTATTGGACAATCAATGTGTTAATTGTCGGATAGGGTGACCAAAACAGAGAATGGATAGAAGTCAACGGTGATATAGTTAGACTTGTTATGTGTTTATATAGGTTATAAACAGATGATGTGGCTATGTGGTAATGTACTAGGAGAAGTTTATTTGTGAACTACGATTGTTACGTGTTATGAATAATTGTCTAATTGTAAGGCCAGATATTATTGGTTATAGGTCTTTTGAAAGCGGATAAGTATTTTGTGTAGTTGTAATGTGAGAGAAGAGGCAAGTTCCCTAACTTCGACCTTGAGTTATTTCATTCAATTACTATTGGTGGATAATTATTGCTAATTATGCCACGTCGAGGATTTATTGTTGAAATTAAATTATTGAATTAGAATATATATATTAGTTGAATTCTTGTTGTTGGATATTCATATCTGTAGAAGTTAGAATTGATGATCTGAGATAATTCTTGTTTATTGTCAAATTATCTTTGAGAAATGTCTTAGCTAATTATTACGGCTGAGCGAATATTAGTTAGAACTTGATAAGTTCGAGAAGAGAATTCAATTATTATTGATAGATCGATGCCAATTATTTGGCTAAGATCGAGAAGTAAATAAATTTGAAATCACGGTATTTCGTTGTTAAATCAAAATCTTGATTACGAGGCTGAGAAGAACAACCTTTTATAAAAGGGAATATCATTAAATCGTATATTCGATCATTCTTGTGACTTAAATATTATGCATAATATAGGGTATAATAAAGTTGATCACTTGTTATACTTGCGGAGGGTATGATTTAATCTTTACGGTTATCGATACACTGGGTATATTAAAGTATAACTTTGATAGTTACTCGAGAAGAAGTTCAAGATCTAATGGGATCATTTCGATTATAAATCTGGAAAACATTCCACTTTGATATTTCGTAGAATTGATTCTTGATTATTCATTAGAATATCGTAGAAACTTTGAAAGCGTTGTACTCTTTCATCATTGAATTATTGTGTTGATTAGAAAGCGAGAAGACTTGTTATTGAATAACAATTTGTTCGATTATTTCAAAGTTCCCGAACTTTGGTTTCATTCTATCAAAATAGATAGTACGGTGATTTGAATACTTATACATTTATTGTATGTATTAACTTGCAGAGGCAAATTTGTTGCTCACCCTTGCTAAATAAAACATTTAAATTTAGGGACGAAGTTGTAGGAGAGTCTTTGTGAAGCGAGAACAAAAGGCAAAGCGTAGTTATAAATTAGTTATATTAAACATATTTAATATGTTGTATTGTAAACCCTTTTGTATATCTAAAGGGTATGTTTGTAATGTTAAGGTTAGAGAACACAGGTAATGTATTATTAAACTACGATAAAAACTTTGTAAGTTCTTATCTATATATTATGGGTAGTTAAATGTTATTTATATTTGGATCGTGAACACCAAACTAAAATTCGGGTAACGGATTTAGGGGTGTCACGAGGTTAGTATCAATTTGTAGTGATCAAGGTATACCGGTGATAGTAAGGTGTAAGTTATAAACCTTAAGTGGGGTGGGGAAAAACCCTAGGATTATAACCAAAAGCGAGATAGAGAATACTCAAATAGAGTACTAAGTGAGAGATTGCCAAAGTGCTGACGATAGTGAGAAAAGTGGACACATAGTGTGAGAAGTTTGTCTTGGTGAAGTACTAATCAAGTTATTTAAGCGATTGTAGGATGTACGAAAAAGGCGAAATGGAGTGCGGAGATGCCGGTAATTTGTTGCACCGATGCCGATGGCAGAGGGTGCCGACCATAGTGAGTCTGTTGAAGAAGTGGGGAAAGATGAACCAATGATCAATCTTGGGAGTGATCATGATGATTATCTGAGATGTATCTAAGTGGTGATGAGGAGGCGGATTGAGAAGAAGTTAAGGTGGAACTAAAGAATAAGATCAAGGTTGGTGAACAAGATCATTATCTGTGGAAGTCCGGGAACTCGAAGCAAGGTATTTCTCTTGGAGGAGTTATGGAAGGCGGAGGCGGGCATTACGTGAAATAATGGAAGAAGCGGAATGGAATTCGAAGCGCGAGTTGAAAGGATGAAATTTGAAGGTGGAGGATAAATCAGAAGGAACCCGACAAGAAAACAAGAAGAAAAAGGAAGAGGAACAAAGGCAATGACAACTACGGAAATTCAAAACCAGAAGAAGAAGAAGAAGCTTGTATCAAGTGTGGAAAGACTCACATTTGGAGAATGCATGATGTGGAAGAATGTATGCTTCAATTTATAGCGGGAAGGACATATTTCTCTGCATTGTCTAAGCCAAATTTGAGAAATGTTTTTCACTGTGGGCAAGCAGAGACACGGATTTAACAAGTGTCCCGGCAAAAAAGAAAGGCAGGGGAGAAAGCGTTGGTCGATAGATAATTAAGATATAAGTGTAGTATCTTTTGGTAGAAGCTTTTGATATTAAGCGTTGTAATATCGAGAACAATGTGTAAACATATGTAAATATATGTTTGTAATGAATAAAATCTTTATTTTCTATATGAATATAAGATTAAGATAAATTTGTGAGTTCTTAAAACTCATACTTATGATAAATTAATGACTCATAATTATATGAAATGTTTTGAACCCCCTCGTGAATGGGCGCTTGAAAGGTGCTAACTAGGATAAGTTCATACACTAATATAATTGTGGCAAGTTAATGAACTCATAAGTGTGGTAAGTTTGATGAGCTGGAAATGGTAATTTGAAAATGGAGAATGTCGACTTTTTGTGTAAAGTTGGAGAATTGCAACTTTGTAAAGTTGTGAGCGTTAATCCTAAAATATTTTAATAGGATAGTAAAATGTGTTAGGTCTTATAAGTACTATGTGCTATTTGAATAAATATGCGATTAAATGAGAACTATGTGTTGAATTCTTATTGTGTTAAAATTGGTATAGAGAAAGAATATTAATATAAAATTTTCATTTAAATCGGATCATGCTAGCTAGGCAATGACGAATCGGAACCAAAGAGAAAAAGCAATACATAAATAATGAAGGAGGTCAAAAGTGACCCGATGCAAAATTTTGCAAATATGATGGCGAAGCTATGGAAAGCAGAACTCCTGCGCAAGGGAAGAGTAAAGAATCGACCCGGTAAGCCAGTTGGCTAATTTCAAAGATTTAAAAGCGGTGGGACCGCTTGAGAATTCAAAGGGACTACTGGATCCGATTGAAGCCCAGACTTGGGTGAAGGAAATGGAGAAAGCGTTCATCATTCTTGGCGTGTGGCGAAGAAGAGCAAAAAGGCGGCGTTTGCAACATATCTAATGAAGGAGAAGCCAATTATTGGTGGGGGAGGCGAATCAGCGAGGTGATGCAGTGATAGATAGCATGGACAGTTAAGGGGTTGTTCTTTGAGAATTACTTCTCATGAAAGTATCAAGCTTCGGATGGAAGTTAAGTTCTTGGAACTTAAGCGAGGAGAATATATACATTTGGAGTATCTTTGCTAAATTCAGCGAATTGGCGCGATTTGCACCTCATCGGTGGATCACGAAGCGAGAAAGGCAAGAAGATTCGAGAGCAATTTGAAACCGGGAATATTCAACAAGGTAGCGGTATTGCGGATCAACACGTTTGCGGCTCTCTTTGGAGAAAGCGTTAATTCTTTGAAAGGAGGCGAGGCTGCATCTCGTTTTATCGGGAGAAGAAGAAGAAGACCAATGAAGGTGGAAGCATCGGTGGTAGTAACCCAAACAAGAGGAAGTGGGCGAGAATACCCAATCGGGTAGTAAAATTGAAGGGAATAGGAAAGGGGAGAGCCTTGTGCGAATTGTGGAAAGAACCTGTTGGTGTTTATCGAAGAGGAAGGGGTTTGTTATAATTGCGGACAAGAGGGCCACATGTCACCCAATTGTCCTGACCCAAAGAAGATCTGAGGTTGTTTTGCTGTGGATGTTGACCATCGGTAAGGAAGCTGTCAGAAGAGAAATCTTTGAGAAGGAAAAGCGTGATAAGGGACACGGTAGTGGAACCTTGGCAATCAGAGGACACTGCTGACCGGGAAGATCAAAGCTTGCAGTACATTTAACATGATGGTATTTGAAGCGATGGCTACTCGGGGTAGTGTGCGCGGTAATGATTTTGCTTAATATTTAATTCATGAGTAATATTAGTTTAATATATAGTGAGAATTGTTTTCTTTTATAGATTCAAGTCTCGGGTTAGAAATTAAGACACAATTTAATATTGTGTTGATAAAAATGAATTGATGATACAACTTTAAAAGATTGTAGAGAATAAGAAAGCGGTGATTAGGGCGGAATCCTTTTAAGGAGGGTGAATGTGATAACTTGGGATTTGAATAATCAAAATTTTACGAATAAATTTTTTTTTATTTAATAATATTATTTATTAATAGTGTCTTTGAGAATTAGTGAGACAAGTCTGAGAATTAGTCGATATATGTTTTGGTGAGAAATTAGAGTAGAGTTGTGCTTAACAACTTTAGAAAACCCTAACCCTAATTTTGGATAGGGATTAGGTGAAAATACAATTAAAATAATTGTATTATTATTTGTAATGTTTGAATTTGTATAGAAATGTTGATCGATGGTTGTTGGATAAGGTTTAATATTAATAAACCTTAATAAGGGATTTAAAACCCTAATAATAAAATTTAGAAAATAAATTGTACAATTAAAACCCTAATTTATATGTAGAAACCCTAATTTCAAAAGCAGGAATTGTAAACCCTAATTAGGCAACCTAATTTTTAATAGCATGCCTAAAGTATTCATTAAACTTAAATATGGTTAGAAATCTCTAATTATATTTTTATATGGTAACTTTCTATTTTAGAAACCCTAATTTGTGGGTTGAAAACCACAATGACCATTTGAACCCTAATTATGCAGTGGTGGATTTAATTGCTATAATTGCAATGTTAATCAGGAAATATAAATCCTAATTATCAAGTTAGTAGAAACCCTAATCTAATTGGGAAATCTAATTTCTAAAAATTGAAATTTTATTTTTCTATTTAAAACCCTAATTTTTGGGTTATAAATTATAATGTACAAATTTGACCCTAATTGCTAAATTAGCAATTTTAATTAGGATAAAATAGTCCTAATTAGCAAATAATGATTCATGGTTGGGAAATTACAAAATAATTAGGAAGCCCTAATTATAATTTAGAAATCAAAATTTTCTATTTTAAAATTTAATTAGAAAATTTTTGAAATTCAAGTTGCTAAATATGTGAGGTTAAAACCTAAACCCTAAAGTTGTCAAACCCTAAATTTTAGTATGCTCAAACCCTAAACCCTAAGGGTTTCATCAAATGAGAAAATCTAGAAATTTAAGGAAATGACCAAAATGCCCTTTATGGGATTTTTATAAGATTGCTTGCAAAAATGGCTATCACTTTATTAGGTCACCAACTCTCTTGACTTTGTGACTCTAAAACTCGACCAAATTCGGCTCCCGGTAGAAATACATCAAATCCAAGCAACATCAAGCAATATATATAAGATTTAGAGAGAAATTTCATAAAAATTAGCCATATTGCTAACTTACTCTTACCAACTCTCTCTCTATCTCAAAGCTCAGAAATATTATAGTAGATCGGTCATTTTATCTGACCTTAGATCACCCAAGAGAGGGAATCAAAAGTCGAATTGAAAATCAAGCATAAAAGGTATAAAACCCTAAATTTTGAAATCCTTGATTCCTCGTTAAATGTTGTAATTGATTGTTCAAAGATATGTAATAAGGTGTCAATTGAAGTTACGGGTTGATAAATCATGAACCCATAACATCAAAGTGCATGAATTTAAAGTTTTTCAAAATCGGAAATCGGAAATACATGATTTTCGATCAAATGTCGATCTTATAACTCAAGTGTTTAGTAAGTGTTTTTGATGTTTAAAACTTGTAAATTGTATCCTTATATGTGTACTTTAAGTTGCAAAAAGAATGAAAGCGGATCATTTGTAGATCAAAAGTTATACACGGTCGAACTAAGCGTTGATGAAATGCATTTTGAAGAATTACGGAAAACCCGAATTCGTCAGAAACGATTCGACTCCTACTTTTGGCCATATCTTGTTCATATTTGTGATGGTTTTGTGTTATTATTCTTGATAGTTGTAGTACTACATGTTTTCTACAAACTAGAGTTGATATATATCACGTCGATCACAGAATGAAAGTTATAAGGACCGAAAGTGGGTACCTTGGGTTACAGTAAACCCGGAAAAATGAAGAACACGTTTGTCGGACTTTTTGGAGACTTAGATCTCTATGATGCATTGTTGTTTAGTGATGAAACTTGTTATTTAGTTGTAGTATTACATTTATACTACAACATGAAAGCAATCTGAGATCGAGAAAGTAAGAGGAACCACAGTTAAATCGCGATTGAAACAAGCATTTCATTTCTTTGGTGATTTTCTGGGCTTGAAGCTCAAGAACACCTATAGCGACAGAAAGTGTCGCTATAGGCTTTTAGCGACGGTTTAATTTATTTTATTTTCTGAATATTCCGGAAATTAATAAAAAATAGAAATAAATTCTAAAAATTACCAAAAATGGTTTTAAAAATTATTTTAAATTATGAAAAATAATTTCTGACCAATTGGAATATTTTTCTTTAATATTTATAATTATTTAAATATTAAAGGTATTTAATTTATTTAATTAGTGTATTAAATAAATTAGAGAAAAGTGATTTAATATTATGAAAAATCATTTTAAATAAGAAAAATGTATTTAAAAATATTTTGAGTTATAAAATGTAACTTGTAATATTTTTGGAGAATTTTCATTAATAATTTAATATTAATGATATTAGATTTATTTGATTATTAAATTAAATAAATAAGATAAAAATGATTTAAATGATTTAAAAATCATTGTTATTGAGAATAAAGTGTTAAAAAATATTTTAAATTATAAAATATAATTTTCAATATTTTTGGAGAATTTTCATTAATAAATTAATATTAATGATATTTGATTTATTTAATTATGATATTAAATAATGAATTAAAAATGATTTTATTGATTTAAAAATCATTTAACAATGAGAAAAATAGTTTAAAAATATTTTAGGTTATAATTAATGACTTTTAATATTTAGATGATAATTTCATTAAAATTTATATATTAATGGTGGTGATTTAAAAATGATTTTAATTACTTTAAAAATCATTTAAGTGGAATATTGTTGATTTAAAAATATTTTAAGTTATTGATAATAACTTTAATATTTTGACAAGTATATTATTAATATTTTAATATTATTAAATATTAATAATGATAAGATTATTTGAGAATTAAATCATTTAAAAATGATTCAATGTTTGAAAAATTATTATAAATTATAATAATTGCTTGATAATTATTAAAAGCTTAGAAAAATATTATAATTGATAATTGACTTATCTAAATTAATATTGAAGCTTAGAGACCAAGTTTATTGGACAATCAATGTGTTAATTGTCGGATAGGGTGACCAAAACAGAGAATGGATAGAAGTCAACGGGTG
This sequence comes from Panax ginseng, assembly GCA_020205605.1. Classification (NCBI taxonomy): domain Eukaryota; kingdom Viridiplantae; phylum Streptophyta; class Magnoliopsida; order Apiales; family Araliaceae; genus Panax; species Panax ginseng. Next base: position 20,914,380 of record CM035133.1, on the reverse strand, counting down.
ATATAGTTAGACTTGTTATGTGTTTATATAGGTTATAAACAACGATGTGGCTATGTGGTAATGTGCCTAGGAGAAGTTTATTTGTGAACTACGATTGTTACGTGTTATGAATAATTTGTGCTAATTGTAAGGCCGATATTATTGGTTATAGGTCTTTTGAAAGCGAGATAAGTATTTTGTGTAGGCTGTAATCGTGAGAAGAGGCAAGTTCCTAACTCGACCTTGAGTTATTTCATTCAATTACTATTGGTGGATAATTATTGCTAATTATGCCACGTCCGAGGATTTATTGTTGAAATTAAATTATTGAATTAGAATATATATATTTCGTTGAATTCTTTGTTGTTGGATATTCATATACGTAGAAGTTAGAATTGATGATCTGCAGATAATTCTTGTTTATTGTCAAATTATCTTTGAGAAATGTCTTAGCTAATTATTACGGCTGAGCGAATATTAGTTAGAACTTGATAAGTTTAGAAGAGAATTCAATTATTATTGATAGATCGATGCCAATTATTTGGCTAAGATCGAGAAGTAAATAAATTTGAAATCACAGTATTTCGTTGTTAAATCAAAATCTTGATTACGACGAGGCCGAGAAGAACAACCTTTTATAAAAGGGAATATCATTAAATCGTATATTCGATCATTCTTGTGACTTAAATATTATGCATAATATAGGGTATAATAAAAGTGATCACTTGTTATACTTGCGAGAGAGGGTATGATTTAATCTTTACGGTTATCGATACACTGGGTATATTAAAGTATAACTTTGATAGTTACTCGAGAAGAGAAGTTCAAGATCTAATGGATCGCTCAGTATAAATCTGGAAAACATTCCACTTTGATATTTCGTAGAATTGATTCTTGATTATTCATTAGAATATCGTAGAAACTTTGAAAGCGTTGTACTCTTTCATCATTGAATTATTGTGTTGATTAGAAAACGAGAAGACTTGTTATTGAATAACAATTTGTTGATTATTTCAAAGTTCCCGAACTTTGGTTTCATTCTATCAAAATAGATAGTCGGTGATTTGAATACTTATACATTTATTGTATGTATTAACTTGCGGGGCAAATTTGTTGCTCACCCTTGCTAAATAAAACATTTGATTTGGGGGCGAAGTTGCGAGGAGTCTTTGTGAAGCGAGAACAAAAGGCAAAAGGCGTGAATTATAAATTAGTTATATTAAACATATTTAATATGTTGTATTGTAAACCCTTTTGTATATCTAAAGGGTATGTTTGTAATATTAAGGTTAGAGAACTTTGGGTAATGTATTATTAAACTACGATAAAAACTTTTGTAAGTTTCTTATCTATATATTATGGGTAGTTAAATGTTATTTATATTTGGATCGTGAACACCAAACTCGGGGGTCAGGTAACCCGGATTTGGGGGTGTCACATTCGACGTGTGGGGAATCGACTTTATGGGACCTTTCCCATCTTCCTTTAATAATCAGTACATTCTGTTGGCGGTAAATTACGTTTCAAAATGGGTAGAAGCCGCAGCGTTAACCACAAATGATGCCAACGTTGCTCTCTGATTCCTAAAGAAAAACATCTTCACACGATTTGGGACGCCGAGGGCAATAATAAGTGATGAGGGAACGCATTTCTGTAATAAGCAGTTCAGGAAATTGCTTGTAAAGTATGGGGTTCGTCATAAAATTGCAGCCGTGTATCATCCCCAAACCAATGGTCAAGTGGTGGTCTCGAATAGGGAGGTCAAGAAAATTCTAGAAAAGGTGGTCAATCCGTCACGAAAAGATTGGTCATTGCGTCTTGACGATGCTCTATGGGCATATCAAACAGCATATAAGAATCCGATCGGCATGTCACCTTATCGAATGGTCTACAAAAAGGCGTGTCATCTCCCAGTTGAACTAGAACACAATGCACACTGGGCCATTCAGAAAGTTAACTTTGATCTACAAGCAGCTGGTGATTAAAGGTTACTGCAGTTAAACGAGATGGATGAATTTCGGTTAAATGCCTATGAGAACGCAAAACTCTACAAGGAGAAAGTCAAAGCCTGGCACGATAAGAAAATTCTTGATCGAACATTTGAACCAGGACAACAAGTTTTGCTTTTCAACTCTCGATTGCGTTTATTCCCTGGAAAACTGAAATCTCATTGTTCGGGACCTTTCAAAGTTGTATCTATTTCACCACACGGTAATATCGAAGTCGAGGAACCGAATTCAAAATGCACATTCAAGGTGAACGGTCAACGACTTAAACACTACTGGAGTGGACCCATCGATCGACAATCTACGGCCATGTACCTCTTCGAACCGGTGGTAAATTGAGCACAACAGTAAAGTTGGGCTGACGACTGTAAACCAAGCGCTATAGGGAGGCAACCCCATTTGTTTTAGTTTATTTCATTTCCCTTCATTAAAACTATTGTTACTTTTATTTATTTCAGTTTTTATTTTATTCGTTTTATTATACAATATGCATAACATCTGTCTATTTTATACCCACCTCAGTTGCAAGATGAACATTAAATGACATAAGGAGTATTGAGGTCAAAGCCCCAGTAACTTAAAAAATAAGGAGGATCGGCCTACCAAACATGACCCATCGTAATCTAGAAGATACCCTCAGCCCGCTATTTGGATTCCTATACACTTACAGCCGCCCGTGCCAGGACGCTCATCGATATCTTGCTTTATAAGCGCCCGGTATTTGGATTTCTATACACTTACTGACTCCCGTATTTGAGACTCGAGACTTCGAACTCTGTTACCTAGCGCCCCGACGCTTTACACTGTATATAATCTAGCGCCCCGGCGCTGCGATGAAAATAAAGAGTCCTACAGAGACATAACTGCTAAACGGTTACACTCCTCATACACGTCTCTAATATTCTCATAAGGTAACCGAAACTTGGAAAGGGGATATCTGCATAACTCAAGACACAACTTCATATCTTGTTTTCTGTGATCACTGTGTTCCGTAATTTTCATCTCTCACGTTCATCGTCAAAGGTATGTCTTGAATTACATTCATATTATTGTGAAACAAACCCTTGTTGATGGTGCGATTGATGAGTTAATATTCATCTTGATCTACATTCTCCTACATCTAGAGCGAGGATTTTAATTCTTCTGATCTTGAATATCAAATATTGCACATAGATGACTCACTTTTGATTGGAGAATTCATACATATGTGATTATTGAATGATAGACGTATGAATTGATAGAAAACTAGTGTGATTCAAAGAAATTTATGGGTTTCCCATAAGGTGTTCGATAAATTGCCTGACTCAATGCTAATGGTTAAATTTGCACATATATCCATATCCTCACACTGTATTTACTTGCCATCTTGCCACCACAATAGTATAGGCCTACTGTCACACCTATTAATCACTATTGTGGGAGAGTGCTTCACCGAATTGATGCTTACATGGATCATCTTTCTTTACATGAAAAGTCTTTTGGGCATATCTCGTGTTTCTTTTGCCGATTATAGAAGTTGAAGAATACATGTGCCTAATCAGTACAATTGTGCAGTTTTATGCTATTATGTGTCATTCCACACCCCCAACACTGTACTCAACGTACACATATATTTTGAAGTTTGGGGGTAGTAACATGAATGCGTGTATCCTAACTAGAATTCTGTCCAATGCTAATACATGTGTATGTCTTTACTTGCAGAATTTTCTACATGACTTCCAAGCGTCAACGTGTCGAAGGTTCAGAGACCGCTTCGACTCCACCTCCAAAATTCGACAGCCGACGTTTTGTTAGTGCCGCGACTCAGGAACGCTATAACCGCATGGATACATGCTCACTAGTCCCAGAACGCGGTTTCAGACCCGATCAATCAAAGGATGGGGACTTGGCGGTTATGATAGCCGAGAGGAATTGGTTCACACTCACGCTTGACTGATCCGATCCGGTCGTGATTGCGATTATCAAGGAGTTCTACATAACGTGCGAAAACACTTCCACTATGGGGTGTTTGTGAGGGGTAAAACTGTTGAAATTGGCGACGAGGACATAAACGGGTTCTATCAATTGCCATTAGAGGGACTGAACAACGAGTATGCAAGTCTTGTGAGTGATGGGCCGGACTATGAGAAGATAATTCGCGAGCTTTGTCAACCGGGCATAACATGGACATTTCATGAACGTGGCAGCATGACCTTTCCACTCTCTAACCCCAGTCTATATGGAAAGGCGTGGTATGCCTTCATTTGCGCTAAACTCATGCCATGCACACATGTGAGCCATGTCACCAAAGAGAGGATGTTTTGCTATATTCAATTATTCAAGGCCTAAAAATTGATGTCGGCCACCTTATCCAGCAGTCTATTCTCAGAGTGTCATGAGGAGGGACCACAAGAGGTTTACCCCATCCATCGTTAATTTGTGTTCCATGTGCTAAGTTTAGGGTGAAATGGAAATCAGACGAGTTGATTCAAATGCCTATGCCAGTTTTGGACCATAAGTTGATATGCAGGTATAAAGTGTGGACAGGTGGGGCAAACCACCCTAGGGGATTGGGTTTCATAATTCCCCAAGTTGAAGCTTCTCAAGCTCCACCACCTCAAGCTCCACCTATTTATGGCCCTTCCTCCGCAGCTCACCGTGGTGTGGTTCCTGAAGCGGTCCAGCGTGAAATAGATGGATGGTTTTACAATATTGAATCTCAGAATGTCCATCTTTCAGAACGTCAAGATGTCATCTACAAATATATGGTCGACCAATTTACTGCTCAGAATGCCATGCACGCCCAACTGTACCCATGCGTTACTCTTAGCCAGTTCCCTGCTGTTCCCGTTCTGCCTGTGTTTCCCCCTTCTGATCAAGAGATAAGCGAGGATGAGGATGCTTCACCCGAGGAATAAGCTCATCATGGAAAGTCCTTTGTTTTATATTGCTTTATCTTTCGCATGAGGACATTGCTCTTGTTAAGTTTGGGGGTAGTTAATTTTTATTTGGAATTATTATATTGTTAATGGTTTTAATTTGGATCTTTATTATTGTGATTAAGTGTTGTATTTTAGGATTGCATGTTAATTCCAGCTGTTGATAGTACGTATGTTTGGGGCCAATGATGAAATTAAAATTGCATAAACAAGTCTAGTAAGGATTGTTGAGTCAGTGATATGATTTTCTTGACAGGATTTAAATCTTTATTTGTTTGACATTGATATTATACGGATAACACATTTTGAAAAATGACCATGTTGGCTATGATAGTTTAAATGGATAGATAATTGAGTTCTAAAGGATGGCTAGTGAAATGAAGGAACAATTTGAATAGCTAGTGAAGACTGCATTTAGATATAAACTCAAGTTTGGGGGAAAAATATTTTAAGTATATAAGCTTTGAAAAAAAATAGAATATATATATATATATATATATATATATATATATATATATATTCATGCTTGTCTAGTTTTGTGGCCTTTGTTATTTGAGTAAGTAAGCCCGAAGGGATTGTCTCTACACCTAGCGCCCTAAGGTCTTAATAGCTTGGGAGTCGTTGGTCGAAAGCTCGTTAAGGTAACACTGAAAAGCCTAAGGGAATAAGACAATGCATAGTCATGAGAAAGAAAAAAAAAGAAAAAAAATTATAATATAATGGGAAAAGTGCAAAAAGCCCCCGTTATAAAAAAAGAAGAAGCATAAGTATTCCATTTTGACCCCTGGACCTTGGTAATTGTTTGATTTCAGTTGAATCAAGTTTATTTGATGAGTTCTCGAGTTTACACTGTATGACGCCTATTAAGAAATTTATTATCTTTCATATTTTGCTTTTCATTGGTTAGCATGGTTGTTGAACACACACTCACAATATCAGTAATAACATATTTAGATTCATTGATTGTTGGGATATTATTGAACTGCAGTAACATGAGGTATTAACATGTTTTTGTGATTTTTCTGAGGCTTACGAATATATGTGTGCTATTGGATTGTTGGAATTAAGAACATATAGATAGTTTGCATTTGCATGGTAGTTAATTTTTCGTGTTGTTTGTGTTTTGTTGCTTAAGGACACGCACCGATTTAAGTTTGGCGGTATTTGATGGTTGGGTAATATACCCATGAATTGGATATACTTGAGCGTAAATTGTTGTATTCTCGAGTTGTTTGAAAGCATTTTTATTGTGTTTAGTTATGTTTTGCAGATGTGGGAGCGGTAGGAACAATTGGGAGATTTTGAGTTGAAAAAGGGCATATTGGCGAAACACGACTCAAATACGGGCGCTCAACATAGTTCAATTCAGCTTGCGGTATTTGACCAGATTTTAGTTGACCAATGCACGCTAGCGTGGACCCGAGCGGTGACTTGCATTAAAATGGTGGTTATTTGGCAATTTGAGTTGGAAGTGGATTGTGGTTGGACAAGTGAAGTATATAAGGATTATTTCTATTGAAGTAGGGGACGAATCTACACAATTGGTGGCTGAGCAAGAAATCAAGGGGAGATTGGAAGATTTTTACTTGGAGTTTTTCTTCTTCATTCTTTCAATTTGTGTAATTCTTTAAGGATTATTTTTCAAAAATTGTTGGTTTTAATTTTTGTCATGAACTAATTTCTTTAATTAAGATATCAATTGAACCTTTTATGGCTTTAAATTATTTATTCAATTTCTTCCAATTATTTATGTTGAAGTGAATTGTTCATCTTGCCTTGCATTTGTTGATTAATTATCTGGCCAATAATTACCTTGTTACTCTAGAAGGAATTGAAAGAGGAATTCTAGGGTTAGAACTGGGCATGATGACACGTGACTTAGTTATTTGCAAAGTGAATAATTAGGTTTGTGAATTGAATGGAAATATCTGTTCACCGCATGTAACATATAAGGAATTGGGATTGAAAAGAGTTTAATTCAATTATTTTGTATAGGAATATAGCAAGATTAATCTGGATTAAATAGAAGGCAATTGATCACTTGGAAAAGGACTTTTGGCACATGAGAATTCCTGTTAACAATTCAGTAGGCATAATAATTGGGATAATTGATTTATAGTTCATAATTGGGGATATTGGAGTCTTAATCCTTATTTATCTGAATTCAATCAAATTTTAGTTTTGTTTATTTGCTTTCTTTTAGACTAATCTCTTTTAATTGTTTAATTTAGTTTTCTTAATTCGAAAAATCACAATTTATGGTTGTTTAAATAAAATTGAATTGATATAGTGCTAGTAGTTGGAATTTATTAATTAGAATTCTCTATGGGATCGACACTCTATCTTATCACTCTATTACTTGTTGACCGTGTATACTTGCACGTTTGCTTTGATTGTGAAATCAACCAACAATGTTCCTTCTTATCCAATATCTTGACAGGTACCTCCTTATACGTTAAATCTTCTGCTATCTCGTTTAGTTCTAATTCAATAATATGGTTTGGGTCTTCCACATATTTACGTAACATAGATATGTGAAAAATGTTATGAACAAGAGACATACTTAGCTGTAAGGCGAGTTTATAGGTCGTAGTTCCTACTCGATCGAGGATTTTAAATGGACCAATAAATCGAGGGTTGAGATTTCCTCTCTTTTTGAATCTCGTAACTCCTTTCCATGGAGCAACACGTAACAATACATGGTCTCTGACATTAAATTCCACGACGCTTTGATGAAAATCAACATAACTCTTTTGTCGATTTTGTGATGTTTGTATACGTTGCCGGATCATTTGAATCTTTTTCGTATTTATGCATACCTGTTCTGATCCCAACAATGTTGCTTCACCCATCTCATCCTAGCATACCGGAGAATAACACTTTCGTCCATACAACGCCTCGAATGGAGTCATGCCTATACTTACTTGATAACTATTAATGTAGGAGAATTCCACCAATGGTAAGTACTTTTCCCAACTTCCTTTGATGTCTAGTACGCAGAGTCTCAATAGATCTTCAAAAGTTTGAATAATATTTTTTGACTACCCGTTTGACTGAGGATGATATGCAAAACTGAATCGTAAATCCGTGTACATAGCTTTCTGCAAGCTGACCCAAAATCGTGAAGTAAATCTAGGGTCTCGATTAGAAACTATGGATACTGGCATACCATGAAGTTGTACAATCTCATTTATATACATACGAGCAAGACGTTCAAGTGAATAAGTTTTTCGTATAGGTAATAAATGAGCAGACTTGGTTAATCTATTGACAATGACCCAAATTGCATATATGCCTTGAGAAACCTTGGGAAGATCCATAACAAAATCCATGTTGATGTGTTCTCACTTCCGTTCTTGAATTTCAAGTAGTTGCAATGGACCTTTTGGCACTTGATGCTCTGCCTTGACACGTTGACACGTTAAACACCTTGAGATAAACTCCACGATCTCTCTATTCATATTGCTCCACCAAAATGTATGTCAAAGATCATAATAAATGTTGGTACTTCCAGTATGGATTGCAAACGGTGTGTTGTATGCTTCCATCATGATTTTATACTTTAAATCAGAGTCGTTAGGAACACAAAGTCTGGAGTTGACTCGAAGTATTCCTTCTTCGTCGATTCTTACTTCTGGAATAACACCTTCTTCTTCATATTCATCAGCTCTGGGTCTGTAGCTTGAGCATCTTTAACTTTATCGATTAAAGTCGATTCTACTCATATATTTAACATCATCACGTGGGTCCTTGGAGTCTTTAACTCTATCTCAATCCTTTGTAAATCATACAAAATGGGCCATTGTGTTGACAATATCGCACTCATTCCAACATATGATCTTTTACTCAACGCGTTAGCTACCACGTTCGCTTTTCCAGGATGACATTGGATGGTATGATCATAATCTTTCAACAGCTCGAGCCAACGTCTTTGCCGTATGTTGAGTTCTTTTAGGGTGAAGAAATATTTGAGGCTTTTATGATCTGTATAGATCTCCACTTTCTCCCCATACAATTAGTGTCTCTAGATCTTTAGCGCGAAAACGACTGCTGCCAACTCTAGATCACGTGTAAGACCCCAGATTTTATGAAATAAAAGTATTCAATTTTCTAATAATTATTATTTAGTAAATGGTTAAATTGATAAAAGGTTAAAAGTTAAGGGTGATATGTGAAAATTTTGCAAAGTATGCAAGTTGTCATAAAATATTATATTGGTCGGGGAATATTTGTTTTATCAGGGAATATTCGTACGATGACATAATTATTGGTGGACCCCACAACGAAAGTATTGTCATAGTTAGAAAATGACAGAAATATCTTTTTATAAAAATAACGGCGAAAATTTTACCGTTAAACTGTTGAACTACCCGGTAGTAAAAGTACAGTAATACACGTGGTTGCAAAGTGGCACACGGTATTGATTATTGATGCTTACGTGAGAAGTTGCTCAGTTATACTCAATTATTGCTGCATAATATCTCTCATATTATTGATTCAATTATTATCATAGTATCATTTGCATAATATTTTATATTATTAAATCAATAATTAAGACAACAAAGTTATTCATATTATTTTTTGTATTATTGATGATGTCTAAAAAGTTCTGTCGAGGAAAGGGGTTTGGTCACCTAATTGCGCGCCAATAGGGAGAAATCCTTATCGGAAAGCCCCCTCTTTCCTGGGAATGATTTGATTGTTAAATATTGTGAGTTATAATATTAATGATGAATAAGTTCGTGTTGATTAAAGATGAAATTGATATTTTCATTGTGTTGGGATTATTAGTGTTGGTGGAAATCGACTATTATTTTGATAATAATTAATTTTTGGAGGTTAAATTGACCAATCAGGTAATTAATCGGATAAATGAGCAATTAATTGCTATTAGTTGGCATGCATATAACTATTTGTTCACATGAATGGAACTATTGATTCACATGCATGTACTATTGATTCACATGCATGTACTATTAGGGGAGGTGGTGCAAGTTTGATAATACTTGTAGGACTAAATTAAAAATAGAGGAAAAGATAAAGGTATTATACTGTAATAATTCGAGCCGCAAAACGTGCAATTATCGAAACTATGTTTTCCTATAAATAGAAGCTCATTTTTCTTTCATTCTCACCAATTCACTAATACTCACAAGAGCAATTATAGAGAGAGAAGCTATAGAGAGAGAAGCTATAGAGAGAAAGAAGAAGAGTATTCTGCTACTTCATTATTCAGTATCTAGTCTTCTTCTAAGGTAAGGGATGTTATTTATTTCTTATTCATAAGGGATATTATTTCTTACTATTCACTCGGGGTATTATTTACGAAATTCTATTTACTCGGGTACTATTCACTCGGGGTATTATTTATGGGCTTCTATTTACTCGGGATATTATTTACGGGGTACTATTCACTCTAGTATTATTCACTCGGAGATACTATTGACGTAGTACTATTTACGAAATAATATTTACGAAGTACTATTCATGAAATACTATTCACGAAGTACTATTCATAGAGTACTATTCATGGGGTACTATTCACGAGGTTGTATTCACGGGGTACTATTCACGACGAAAAATTAATTCTTTTCTGTCTAAATTAATTTTTGATACATGAATATTATTCTTGAATTTTACTCCACAATTGGTGCTCATGTTGACAATTTAGATATTCTTGAACTCTGGATAAATTAAATTATAAATATTTAATATTTATCATTTATCTCACTTGATTGATATCTTTTGTCGTGGTGCAAGGATGAACTGTTGATTGATATCTTTTGTCATAGTGCAAGGATGAACTCCTGTTCAAAATGTAGGTGGAAATACTGGCAACTCACTGCTGGTCACCACTAAACAGTTCAAGGAGCTGAGACCACCAGAGTTTTTGGGAAAGCCAGAACCAGTTAAGATGGAGACGTGGATAAAGCAGATCACCAAGATATTTGATGTCTTGGAATGCTTAGACGAGCAAAAGGTTCCCTTCGCCACCTTTATGTTGCGTGAAGAAGTAGATTACTGGTGGGAATCTGTAAAACGTACTCATTTTTCCGCACTAAAGATGTCTTGGGAGAAGTTCCAAGAATTGTTCAACGACAAGTACTTTCCCGAAAGTATTTGTCACATGAAGGAGGTGGAATTCATCAAGCTGCAGAAAAACAATAAGACCTTGTCGTAGTACGAGGCTAAGTTTGCCGAGTTATCCTGGTTTGCATCCCATTTGGTTGATAATGAGAAGCGAATGACGCGAATGTTTCTAAGAGGTTTGAAACCTGAAATACGTTAATACCTCATTTCTCACAAACTTTGTTTATATTCGGATGTTGTGAAAAGGGCTCAGTTAGTGGAGCGCAATAATGAGCCAGCTCAAATAAAAGGTAACAACATGATAATAATCGTACCGGTGGCAACGATCATCGGAACAACGATAACCATCGTGGAGGAAATTATCTGGCAAGAAATGGTAACCACTTCGATGATAATCATGGCCAAGATAATAGGAAAGGTGAACTAAGTGATAACAACTTTAAGAAGAGAAGATTCAACAATGACGGAAAGACATCGATAGCAGCACCGGAACCTATTTCAAAGGAAGGAGAACGACCACCGGTTGTATGTTTTAAATGCGGACAGGAGGGACACATCCATCCAAACTGTACGCAGCAACCCAAAGCCTGTTTCAATTGAAGAAGATAAGGTCACCTAGCTCAATTTTTTTCTGTAGTGAAGTCAAGTCTAGCTGGGATGGTGACACCAAAGGATGTCCTAGACAAGTCAAAATTGGTAGTTTAATAGAGAGCTTTTTTCGTGATGAGGAACCCGAACGAAGTTATCACGGGTAAGTTAATCATAAACTCTTGCGAAGTCTATACCTTATTCAATACCGGTTCTACCAATTCTTTTATTTCTCTTATTTGCGCTCAACGTTTAAATTTGACTCCGGAGAAATTAGACTTTGACTTATCTGTTGAAACTCCGTTGGGAGAAACCTTCATTACATCCACTGTTTATAAATCTTGTTTGATCGAATTCGGTACCCTCACGTTACCTGTAGATCTTATTCCTTTGAAAATACTTGCCTTTGATGTGATTTTAGGATTCGACTGGTTAACTACTCATCATGCTAAAATTGATTATTTTCATTAGGTTGTTTGTGACACCCCCAAATCCAGGTACTTCATTCCCACAGGATCTGGTGTTCACTTAATCAAACATTCCTATCTAACTACCCAATCACAATAAAACTGGATAAATAAAACCTTTCCCATTAAAGGGTTACATAATAAAATCTCTCAGGTTATCTAACCTTTAATACAATCATTCAAATGCGGAAATTAAATAAACTTCATTAAAACCAAGTCTAAGATCATCATAATACAAGTCTAAAGTAACAGTTACAAGTCTTCATCACTTGCACATTTTTCCCTTTCCTTTGCTAGTCGAAGGTTCATCTACCTTCTCCTCTTTAGCTGCAATGAGTTTATAAATATGCAAGAGTGAGCAAAACAATTGCTCACTGGATATAATATGAAATCAACAGGAGTATAGTAATAATAACTGCCAATAATAGGCTCATCAATAATGAATAGTACTCTATCATCAATAATCAGAAACTGAAATCCAAAATATAGAATAACTATAACTGAGGGTCATAAGACCATGAACTATGTCCACGATTACTGAGTAATCTTTCACTCCAACTTTATGATCAAATATAAGACTATAAGGACTCCTCGTACTTAGGGGATCAGCCCTTCATACCATGTATTGTGCATAAACATTTAACGCTACGCGTAAGTTATCCCCTAATAATAATAGGGTTGTTCATCTCAGTATTTGGAGTACAAGTCCGCACCAAAGAGAGTTTGGTTTGGATAAGCTTTCAAGGGTAATTTGAAGTTCAACGATCATCAACTAGAGGACTAGTTGAATTAATAAAATTATATTACAGAATAATTGTAATTGAATCAACATGGTAAACCAAAATCATGCTTTAGGAATAATCTAATAGCATATACTTTGAATAACTATAACATGCCTTGCTTGAACAATATTAAGTCAAGGTTAATTAGAATTGAGTACTAAGCATGCATAACAGTTTGAACGATGAAATTGCTCAACATTAGTATAAACAGTTGTGCATGATAAACAACAAGTTAAATACAAGAATAACTTGTCAACATTAAACCAAAGTTTAGAAAGCTTGCATCATTCATAAGGTAATCGAATTGAAACAATAAATAGTTCAAAAAGATAAAGAATTAGAAATCTTGCATTATTATATTGGAAACAATAATTGATTCAATCAAGATAATGGATTAGAACACTTGTTCAAAGAACAATTTAAGCGCTTGCACAATTTTAAAAGTAGAGTTAGAGAACTTGCCTTGCTCGTAGGCTAAACCAAATTAATACGAATTACAATATCCTATAAACATATGTCATCATGACATAATTAGTCATTACCATCTTACAAACATAACTAAGTACGTTCATCATTTAAAATTGGATTTTTAATCACATAATCGAGTTATAACACAAGTTAATCCTTAATAACATAATTATTCATAGTATAGAAATAATAAATCAACATTTTACAGTCCTACTATCATCACATAACTTTTCTTAAAATTTCGTGTACAAAAGTACCTTTGTCGACCATTATTCTCGCTTAACTTCATGACATGGTAATGGGCGATTATGACGTATGCGGAGATCAAGGCTACAAGGCAAGATCACAAGAGATGAGCATGGCAGCTTGGCTACTATTAAAATATCAAGTAAGTCCGTGGCCATGTGCCGAATTGAACCTCGACAACAACCTGAAAAAGCCAATTTTGGCTTACAAGCTCGTTTCTAATAGACTGTTTCACATACAATTCATACAAAAACTTCATGTAAACATAATTCAAGAATTCCTAACATGTTTTTACTCATATAACAACATAAAAAACAAAATTAACACACCCAAATTCACTATTTTTGGCTAAAACTCACTTTTTGATATTTTTGATGAAAATAAACACTGTAATTTTGTTTCTCAACCAAAACCACTAATTCAAAGCATTTTATCAAAGTATATATATACTCTAACAAATTGAATAGCCAATTTATCAATAAAACAACTAAACCACCCATAATTTCTATTTTAACTACACAATATATATATAAAAAAAAACTCTCTGTAAAATACTTTTCTCCACAAACATATACATAATACCAATTTATTGACTATAACTTATGAAAATCGTTTTAATATCACTAGTATGCAATATAAAGCCACTTAACAACAACAATTCATGCTTACATAAAGATTCTACAGAGAATTTGGGAAGATAAAAACTAAACTTTTAAAACTAAAAGAAATAGGAGAATACCTTGATAGAAGATGCTATGGCTATTCTTTTCTACTCTCAAGCCTCTCCTTCTCCAATCTCTAGCCTTCCTTTTTCTCTTCTTTTCTTTTCTTCTTCTTCTTCTTCTTCTTCCTCCGAAGTTTTTTCTTCTCTCTAACCTCTCTCCTCTAACATACGTCTTAACAAATAACGTATATAGATATTATATATATTAATTATATAATATAATTATAAACATAACTGATATCAGTTATGTGAATTTTGAAATCAAAAGCCATAAGGCTTGTTTGGTTACTAACTAAAAAAAATAACCCATTAATCCTAACACCCTGTTTGGTAAAACACAATTATATTAAAGACTTAATAGGCATTAGGCCTTGTTTGGCAAAACGAAATTATAACTCCTTTAAGTTATTTTAATAACTCCTTTATAAAAGGTTATTTGTCACACATTAACTTAATTAAATTAATTCTAAAAACAATTTATCAAATCACTTTAACACATAAATCAATATCACAAAATTATAATTTTCTATATAATTATAACTTTATTTAATCAACTAACACATCCTTTTTAATTACAATTCCAATAAAAAGAATAGTAATTCAATTAATCAAAATTCTCTAACTTAATAATTAAATTAAATTAGCAAAATAATTAATTTTCCTTAATTATTTATTTAACAAATAATTAACCACATCAATTCAAATTTGAACAATTCTTTATTCAACAATAAACACATCCATTAAATATTTAAATAATTCAATAAATATTTAATATAACAATTAAAATTCTAGAATGTTATATTGTTAGCCTCCCTAACCAACCTGTTATGCGAATTCAAGTAACCAAACCACTAAAGTCAATCATTGTTATATTAAGCCATAAGTAAAGAGCCCCGAGCCTTTCGTTGGTGACTTCCAAGTCTTGGAATGCACTGAAGCTAGACTTTCTGTAGGGGAAGCCGTGAATAACAGTGGCAAGTTGATATGTATCAATGTGACGTGATATCCAAGTCTTGGATAAGAGTCGTAGTTTTGAATGATATTTCTATCGTTAATAAACTTCCTGACGTATTCCATGAAGACTTCCTAGCCTACCCTTAGAGCGTGAAATCAAATTTTGTATTGACCCCAGTACAAAACCCATTTCTAAAACCCTCAAATATTTCTTCACCCAAAACGAATGTGATAAGTGGGTTTTATATATACTTATTGGATATCAATTAACGAGAACTATGCCCATCTCAAGTACATTTTACTGTATTTTTAGTTGCATT
The DNA here is from genome assembly GCA_020205605.1 of Panax ginseng. Taxonomy (NCBI): domain Eukaryota; kingdom Viridiplantae; phylum Streptophyta; class Magnoliopsida; order Apiales; family Araliaceae; genus Panax; species Panax ginseng. Next base: position 20,898,838 of record CM035133.1, on the reverse strand, counting down.
TTGTGTTATTTTACATTGCATATACTGAGAACTCCGATGATGTGCAAGTGCAGGAAAATGGCATAGCTCGACGTTGGTATGGGGCATGAGATCAGTGATGGCATGACAAGAGGGTTGAGTGGACAAATGAAACTGAGCATTGATGGATAAAGATGCAAGAGTAGCATGTCAAAGAATCGATGTAATTTGGACACGTAAGTAGTAGCAGACACAGAGCACTGATTGCGAGTATCGGGGAGCCAGCAGGGCGGCGCTGCCACACAAGCAACAAGACACACGCGCTTGCCGCCATCAACCGGACAAAGTTCATTTTGCACATGCGCGCCCGCGCCATGTTTTAAAGGATCTTGCGAAGGCCATTGGCACATGACTGCAGATTCTTGATTTTATTTTATTTTTAGAATTTAAAGAGTTTGAGTTGATATAAACTACTCTGGTTGGTACCAAACGCGACTATCTTTTGTTTTTATGAGTTTTTCATATAGGGAAATAGGTTTTTATGCTTTGAGCGAATTCCAACATGGAGCAATCATAGACTTAATATTTTCTACTTCTTCTTTGGAATTCAATCATTGTTTATGAATTACGTTTATGTTGCTGGAGATTATTGAGGATTTGAACAACACTGTTGGATTATAATCAACAATTGGGTTTGATGAACTCTATCTTATCTCTCAATTATTGTCAGTTATTTTTCATGTGTTACTCTAATCCCATAATGGCTTTTGGTTCAGACATGAACTAAACTCCATTGTGGGATTCTAATGGATTTTAATATGTAGTCTAACTGATAGCTTGATTGCTGGATTGTTTGTGTATCATCAGGAATTTCTATTATGGTTGATTTGATTGCATGAATGATTTATCAACATTCATTTTATGTGCTTGTATGGATTTGAAAAATAACATGTGAGTATGGTTGTAATCATGATAGCATGCGTATATGGGGCTGATTTGCTTAGCTTTATATTTCGTGAACCAGATAGAAATATACTGTTTCACCGTGTGAGTTATATAAGGGCTTGTGTTTAAATTCAATATGGCTGCAATTTCACATAGAAATATAGTGATCTTAGTTTTATTGAAGATTACATGATGTTTATTGTATGTGGATGTTGTGTAAGTAGGTCATAATACATTGAAAAATGGTTATGTCTACGTTCGTGCTCTTGGGTAATTTTCTGTGATACATGAATAGACTTGCATGACGGTGGTAATTAGATGAAATATTAAATAAAGTTAGGATCCCATTATTTATAGATTTGATTTATTTCATTAATATTCTTCTTTTATTTATTATTAAAGTTTTGAGTAATTCACAATCATAAGTATTCGTTTAAGCATATAAAAATAGTGATATAGTTGATGCATAATAGTTTATTTTAGAAACCTTTCTCCATGGATCGATAGTCTACTTACTCTGTATTACTTGTTGACCCATGTATACTTGCATGAGTTAGAGTCCTTTTGTTAGAACTAAAAAGGAGGCAACAAGTTTTTGGCGCCGTTGTCGGGGAAAGGCGTTTAAATTTATTATTATTATCATCATTTAGAAGCTATATTATATAACTTAGACAAATCTAATCTTATCTCATTTCTATTTTTGTTTTTGTATTTATTTCAGGTACTTGTAGATATTTTATGCACACGCGATCATCCAATTCCGAATTGATACCAGTACTAAGACTGTTTCCGTTCTCATTGAAGGACAAAGCGAGAAGTTGGCTTCATTCTTTGCCTTCAGGATCAATTACCACATGGGAGGACCTAACACAGAAATTCTTAGCCAAGTTTTTCCCAATGGCTAAGACTGCGAAAATGAGGACAACAATCTCTCAGTTCGAGCAACAACAAGGTGAATCTTTATACGAAGCCTGGGAGAGGTACAAAGAGATGCTAAGGAAGTGTCCGCACAGTGACACCCCCAAATCCAGGTACTTCATTCCCACAGGATCTGGTGTTCACTTAATCAATCATTCATATCTAACTACCCAATCACAATAAAACTAGATAAATAAAACCTTTCCCATTAAAGGGTTACATAATAAAATCTCCCAGGTTATCTAACCTTTAATTACAATCATTCAAATGTGAAAATTAAATAAACTTCGTTAAAACCAAGTCTAAGATCATCATAATAAAAATCTAACATCTCAATCAAACTAAAATTACAAGTCTTCATCACTTGCACATTTTTCCCTTTCCTTTGCTAGACGAAGGTTCATCTACCTTCTCTTCTTTAGCTGCAATGAGTTTTAAAATATGCAAGAGTGAGCAAAACAATTGCTCACTGGATACAATATGAAATTAATAGGAGTATAGTAATAATAACTGCCAATAATAGGCTCATCAACAATGAATAGCACTCTATCATCTATAATCAGAAACTGAAATCCAAAATGTGGAATAAATATAACTGAGGGTCATAAGACCATGAACTATGTCCACGGTTGCGAGCAATCTTTCAACTCCAACTTTAACAGTCATAAGACTATAAGGACTCATCGAACTTAGGGGGATCAGCCCTTCGTACCATGTATTATGCAAAAATATTTAACGCTACGCGTAAGTTATCCCCTAATAATAATAGGGTTATTCATCTCAGTATTTGGAGTACAAGTCCGCACCAAAGAGAGTTTGGTTTGGATAAGCTTTCAAGGGTAATTTGAAGTTCAACGATCATCAACTAAAGGACTAGTTGAATTAATAACATTATATTACAGAATAATTGTAATTGAATCAACATGGTAAACCAAAATCATGCTTTAGGAATAATCTAATAACATATACTTTGAATAACTATAACATGCCTTGCTTGAACAATATTAAGTCAAGGTTAATTAGAATTGAGTACTAAGCATGCATAACAGTTTGAACGATGAAATTGCTCAACATTAGTATAAATAGTTGTGCATACTAACCAACAAGTTAAATACAAGAATAACTTGTCAACATTAAACCAAAGTTTAGAAAGCTTGCATCATTCATAAGGTAATCGAATTGAAACAATAAATAGTTCAACAAGATAAAGAATTAGAAATCTTGCATTACTATATTGAGAACAATAATTGATTCCAATTACAAAAGTAGAGTTAGAGAACTTGCCTTGCTCGTAGGCTAAACCAAATCAATACGAATCACAATATCTTATAAACATATGTCATCATGACATAATTAGTCATTACCATCTTACAAACATAACTAAGTACGTTCATCATTTAAAATTGGATTTTTAATCACATAATCAAGATATAACACAAGTTAATTGTTAATAACATACTTATTCATAATATAAAAATACTAAAATCAACATTTTACAGTCCTACTATCATCACATAACAATTCCTTAAAATTTCAAGTACAAAATCAACACCGTAAAACCATTCTCTTTAACTCAATGCACATGGCTACGCAGCCACGCTTTACACTGTATTGTACATACAAGGATGAAATGACATGCGAATGAAGAACAGTATAAAGTATAAGTCAACATGTAGCGCGCGGCTTCTCATGGCATAAAACTAACACTTCATTGGTGTCAAGTCTTGTATGAAAAAGCTAGATTCGATCATTGCACGACAAGAAAGGTCTGCGAGGAAAAAGCCAATTTTGGCCTACAAGCTCGTTTCTAACAGACTAAATAGCATATAATTCATAAAAAAAACTTTATGTAAACAAAATTCAAGAATTCCTAACATGTTTCTATCCATACAACAACATAAACAACAAATTTAGCACATTCAATTTCACTATTTTTGATAAAAACTCATTTTTTTATATTTCAATGAAAATCAACAGTGCTACTTTTGTTTTTCAACCAAAACCACTAATTCAAAGTGTCTTTATCAATGATTATACATACTCTAACAAATTAAACGATCAATTTATAAACTAAACCACTAATTCACCCTCAATTTCTACTTTAAACTAAACAATATATTTTCATAAAAACTCTTTGTAAAAACATTTTCTTCACAAACATATACATAACAACAATTCTTTGATTATAATCATATATAACTTATGAAAATAGTTTTACAACAACCAATTTATCATATGAACACACATAAAATCAACAATTATCCTATCACAAGAATATCACAGAGAAAAATAGGAGAAGAGAAAGCTAAAGGAAATAGGAGAATACCTTGATTGTAGAAGATGATGGCTATCCCTTTTGATTATCAAACTTCTTTTCCCCAATTCTTTTCTCAATTCTCTAGCCTTCTTTCCTCTCTTCTTTTCTTCTTCTTCTCTGAGTTTTCTTTTTTTTCTCTCTAACCTCTCTCCTCTAACATACGTTTTAACCAAATAACGTATATAGATATTATATATATTAATTATATAATATAATTATAAACATAAGCGATATAGGTTATGTGAATTTTAAAATCAAAAGCCATAAGGCTTTTTTTGGTTAACCACTAACAAAATAACCCATTAATCCTAACACCTTGTTTGGTAAAACTCAAATAAATTAAAGACTTAATAGGCCTTAGGCCTTGTTTGGAAAAACTGAATAAAAACTCCTTTAAGTTATTTTAGTAACTCCTTTATAAAAGTTTATTTGTCACACATTAATTTAATTAAATTAATCATAATAACAATTTATTAAATCATTTCATCACATAAATCAATACCACAAAATTATAATTTTTATATAATTATAACTTTATTTAATCAACCAACACATCCTTTTTAATTACAAATTCCAATAAAAGAATAGTAATTGAATTAATCAAAATTCTCTAACTTAATAATTAAATTAAATTAGCAAAATAATTAATTTTCCTTAATTATTTATTTAACAAATAATTAAGCACATCAATTCAAATTTGAAAAATTATTTATTCAACAATAAACACATCCATTAAATATTTAAATAATTCAATAAATATTTAATATAACAATTAAAATTCTAGAATGTTACACGCACCATGGTATGCCAGATTGGATGGTGATCAACACATTCTATAATGGACTGGGATGGCAATCAAGACCGATTGTAGATGCAGCTGCAGGAGGAGCGTTATGGGCAAAGAGTTATGAGGAAGCTTATAACCTTATTGAGACAATGGCAGCGAATGATTTTCAAAACCCTACAGCTAGGATGCCACAGCCCAGAGTTGCAGGTTTGTTGGAAGTGGATGTTATCACTTAGTTGTCAGCACAGATGGCAGCCATGGCAAAGAAAATAGATTCATTGACAGAGAGCAAGGCGAAGACAGTTTCAGAACAATATGTGAGCAATGTCACACTCAACGCATCAATGTGCTATTAGCTCAAAGTCGGTACAATATGTGAGCAATTACAAGAAGGACCAAGGACAATTTCAGAACACATACAACCCCAACAGCCGCAACCATCCAAACTTCAGTTGGTTGAACAACCAAGGAAATCAACAAAATCAGTTTTAGCCGAATCACCAATTTCAATCACAGCCAGCTCAGCCACAATTTACACCAAGACCACCTTTTCCACCGGGATTTTCTCAACAACAACAACATCACACCCCATCTACACCCCAACAAGAAAAGAAATCAGAAATGGATGAGATGATGATGAAGTACATGGCGAACACATAGGTGATGATAAAAATCCAAGCAGTGGCTATTAAGAATCTGGAACTCAAATGGGGCAAATGGCGAGCATGCTTAACAACAGGCCCCAAGGTTCATTGCCAAGTATTACGGAGACAAATCCACGAAGAGAAGGGAAGGAACAGTGTCAGGCGAGAATACTCAGGTCTAGGAAATAGTGTGCAGGAAATCCACCAGGCGCGCTCGCGCCATGTTTACAAGGAGAAGTCAAGCGGCCGCGCGAGGAAGAAAACTTGTCTGCTGAGAAAGAAAACCAGGGAGGTTCTAAGTTACAACAGGAAGAGGATAATAAAGCAGGTTCAGTGGAGAAGCCCGTGAGTAAAACACCTCTAGTTCACCCTCCAGTTTCGTATCCATAGAGATTGAACAAGCAGAGGGAAGATAAACAGTTTAACAAGTTCTTGGAGGTTTTTAAGAAGCTACAGATTAACATACCTTTCGCTGAGGCATTGGAACAGATGCCTAGTTATGCAAAGTTCATGAAGGGTATATTGTTAAGGAAGAGGAGATTAGAAGAATTAGAGACAGTGGCCTTGACAGAGGAATGCAGTGCAGTGCTTCAGCGTAAATTACCTCCAAAGCTGAAGGATCCGGGCAGTTTCACAATTCCATGCACGATCAGAAAGATGAGCTTCAACAAATGTTTATGTGATCTTGGGGCAAGTATCAATCTGATGCCCTTGTCAGTATTCAATCAGTTGGGATTGCCAGCTCCAAGGCCGACAAATATTTCTTTATAATTAGCTGACAGATCCATTACTTATCCACGGGGAATTATTGAAGATGTATTGATAAAAGTGGATAAATTCATCTTTCCGATTGATTTCATCATTTTGGATTACGAAGAAGATAAGAGTATACCAATCATACTGGGGAGACCATTCTTAGCCACAGGAAGGACCTTGATAGACGTTTAGAAAGGGGAACTCACTATGCATGTTCATGATCCGGAGGTTACCTTTAACGTATTCAAGGTGATGAAGTTTCCGACAGATGAATAGGAATGCTTCCGGGTTGATTTGGTGGATCAGGTCTTAAATGATGAAGTAGAGAGTTTAATGGGACATGAACCGTAGAGAAGTGTCATTGCTAAAAATTCAGAACTAGAGGATGATGAATTTGAAGAACTTGGGCAATTTCTTGATACTACTCCATAATTAAGAAAATTTAAAACACCTATTGAGCCATTGAAAAAAGCTGGAGAGACGTCAGAAAAATTGAGGCCATCTCTTAAGACACCTCCAGACCTTGAATTGAAACCACTCCCGGACCATCTAAGGTATGCATTTTTAAATAAAGATTCAAAGCTACCTGTGATTATTTCTTCTGCACTAACATCTTTTCAGGAAGAAAAATTGCTACGAGTCCTTAGAGAGTTCAAGTTGGCTATTGGATGGACTATAGCAGACATAAAAGGGAACAACCCTTCGTTTTGCATGCATAAGATCATGTTGGAAGATGATAGTAAGCCGTCGGTAGAGCAACAAAGAAGACTTAATCCGATAATGAAAGAAGTTGTCAAGAAAGAAGTTTTGAAATGGCTGGATGCAGGCATAATATATTCGATTTTAGACAGGTCATGGGTGAGCCCAGTGCAATGTGTATCGAAGAAGGGTGGTATGACTGTTGTTTCAAATAAGAATAATGAGTTGATTCCAACATGAACAGTGACGGGGTGGAGAGTCTACATGGACTATCGCAGGCTTAACAAAGCTACGAGGAAAGATCACTTCCCACTGCCATTCATCGATCAAATGTTGGATAGATTAGCAGGTCATGAGTATTATTGCCTTCTGAATGGGTATTCAGGCTACTATCAGATTGTGATAGCTCTAGAGGATCAAGAAAAGACAACCTTCACATGTCCATACGACACTTTTACTTTCAGAAGGATGTCTTTTGGGTTGTACAATGCTCTAGCCACCTTTTAGAGATGCATGATGGCTAGTTTTTCGGATATGGTGGAACAGAATGTGGAGGTATTCATGGACGATTTCTTGGTATTTGGGGATTCTTTTGATTTATGCCTTGAGAATTTGGTTATGGTCTTGAAAAGATGTGTTGAAACAAATTTAGTACTTAATTGGGAAAAGTGCCATTTTATTGTACAAGAAGGAATTATATTGGGGCACAAAGTTTCGAAGAAGGGACTTGAGGTGGACAGGGCTAAGCTGGAAACTATTGAGAACTTGCCACTACATACTTCAGTAAAAGGTGTTCGCAATTTTCTCAGACATGCAGGTTTCTACCGTAGATTCATCAAGGAATTCTCCAAGATAACTAAACCACAATGCATTTTATTGGAGAAGGATGCACAGTTCAAATTTGATGAGGCCTGCGTGTCAGCATTTGAGCACTTGAAGAGGAAACTAACTTCAGCACCAGTTATTACTGCACCAGATTGGGACTTGCCGTTTGAATTGATGTGTGATGCTAGTGACTATGTTGTGGGGGTTGTTTTGGGTCAGCAAAAGGAAAAGCTGTTTCATGTGATCTATTATGCCAGCAAGACCCTTACAGATGCGCAGTTAAACTACACCACCACAGAGAAAGAGTTATTGGCAATGGTGTATGCCTTTGATAAATTCCGAGCATATCTGATTGGTACAAAGGTGATAGTGTACACGGATCACGCGGCAATCCGATACTTAGTGGCAAAGAAGGATGTAAAGCCCCGATTGATCAGATGGATATTATTGTTGCAGGAATTCGATTTGGAGATCAAGGACAGAAAGGGCACTGAAAACCAAGTGGCGGACCACTTATCTCGACTAGAGAATCCGGAAAGGGAGGCAGATGAAAAAGTTGTAATTAATGAATCCTTTCCAGATGAGAAGTTGTTTGTGGTGAAAGGGGAAGTGCCATGGTTTGCAGACTACGCGAACTATTTGGTGAGTAAAATGGTACCTTCTGACTTGGTGGGTCATCAAAAGAAATTTTTTTTGCATGATGTCAAATGGTATATATGGGATGAGCCATATTTGTTTAAACAGTGTGCTAATCAAATGATAAGAAGGTGTATCCCATATAGTGAGACCGAGGGGATTTTGTAGGATTGTCATGAATCGGTGTATGGGGTCACTATGGTGGAGAGCGAACAGCGGCTAGAGTGCTACAAGCAGGATTCTACTGGCTGATAATTTTTAAGGATGCATACAGTTTCGTCCAAAGATGTGATAGATGTCAGAGAGTAAGGAACATTTTAAAAAGAAATGAAATGCCCTTGAACACAATCCTCTAAGTGGAAATTTTTGATGTGTGGGGGATATACTTCATGGGTCATTTCATTTCTTCATGTGGAAATCTTTACATCTTGCTTGCAGTGGATTATGTGTCAAAATGGGTAGAAATGCCAGCTCTCCCAACAAATGATGCCAAAGTAGTCCTCAGATTTTTACAAAGAGGTATCTTCACGAGGTTTGGGACTCCTAGGGCCATCATTAGTAGTGATTTAAGGCGATCATTTCAGAATAAAGGCGCTTTACAACTTTGTTGGCTAAGTATGGAGTGAATCATCGTATTGCTACAGCTTATCACCCACAAACTAATGGCCAAGCAGAAGTGTCAAATCGAGAAGTTAAAAAAATTCTGGAAAAAGTTGTGGATCCCACTAGGAAGGATTGGTCTTTAAAGCTTGATGATGTTATTTGGACATATAGGACTGCGTACAAGACTCCGTTGGGCATGTCACCTTTCCAGCTAGTCTACGACAAAGCATGTCACCTTCTTATGGAGCTAAAGCATAAGGCATATTGGGCGATTCGGAAGCTCAATTTTGATTTGAAAGCTACAGGGGATAAATGCCTACTCCAACTCAACTAGTTGGATGAATTCCGATTACAGGCGTATGAAAATTCTAAGATGTACAAGGAGAAGGTGAAGAAATGGCATGACCGCAAGATCATAGAGAGAACATTTGAGCTGGGACAAAGAGTTTTGCTTTTCAACTCCAGACTTAAACTTTTTCCCGGGAAGCTAAAATCAAGATGGTCAGGGCCATTTACATTGAAGACTGTTTTCCCACATGGTGCGATAGAAGTGTTCGATAAATTTTCGGACCAGCCGTTTAAAGTGAATGGACAGCGGCTGAAGCATTACTTTGGTGGCGAGGTGGACAGACAAAAAGTCATCTCAATTCTCTCTTCGACATGAGATTCAGAGACAGTCAAGCTAATTGACTATAACTTAGCGCTTGATGGGAGGCAACCCATTGTTTCTATCTCTACTTTTTATTTATTCAGTTTTGGTTGTTTTTGTTAGTTCATCTTCATTTTTAATTGTGATAGATTATTGTGTTTTGCATAAGTGAGTGTGTAGCTGAATTTGCATTAGACTGTGTTGAGTTTAGTATAAAGAGTGTGATAGTGAGATGGTCATTGTTGCGTATTTATTAGTTCAAGCATTGACATGGTTACTTGGTGTTTATGCAGGTGCATTGAAATGAATTAATCACTGCGTGTTATATTGGCAAATGTAAACTGGAATTGCAGGATTCAGGGTTGCACGGTCGCGCCATGTTAGCAGTACAAAACCGCGTGCCCGCGTTGCATGCCTGTAAGACTAAAAATTCCATTCGCACGCCCGTGCCACATGTCCATTGAAAAGTCGTGCGGTTGCGTGCGACACCGGAAGTGGAATTTTTTTTAAGTTTTTAAAGACGTGTTCTCCCACTTGTTTGATATCAGTTGAAGCCCTATTCCCTTGCTCTCCTCAACACGCACGTCTCCTCATCTCTAATCAGTTACGAACTGAAGCCATAACTCTCGTCTCCATTACATGATTGTCGCATAGGTTATCATACTCACGATTCTACCCACGATCAACATCTTCATTTTAAAACTAGGGTTTTGGTGTGTGCAACTCAAGTTTGGGGGTGGTATATTCATTAGTTATTTCTCTTCCAATTCCATCAAGCAGATTCCTACTATTATTCATTCAGAGCCATGGGGCCTAAGAGAGCACGTTCTATCACTTCATCATCATCATCTTCCTCTAGGATTCAAGGGGAGGATGTTGTGGATCATACAAAATTTCTCAGTCTAGAAGCACAGATGGAGTATTACAGAATCGTGGCCAAAACATTTGTGAAGGAAAGGGGTTTCAAGCCTGAGAAACAGGATGGTCAATTGTGGAATATGATTCAAGAAAGGGGATTGTTTGGATTGACTGCCACTCCTATGCCTGCCCCCATGGGTATCGTTCGAGAATTCTATGCGAATGCAAAAGACACTATGAGTGGGTTATCCATGGTTCGAGGAGTTCATGTAGATTTCTGACCTCCCGCAATCAAAGCAGTTTTTAGGATACTCGACACACCACCGACTGGGTAGGATAATTGGGTGGAAGGTGCACATTTGGAAATGGATCTGGAAGTAGTCATTACTGAGTTGTGCGTTCCAGGAACGAAGTGGACTTATAGGGCCGGCACGAATCAACCTCGAATATTCCCAACATCAGCCTTGAATCGGTATGCTAAAGCGTGAAATTTGTTTATATGTGCCAAGCTCGTTCCGTCGTCTCATTAGCATGAAATCACAACGGAGAGGGCAATCATTCTGTGGGGAATAATCACAGGCAAGTACATTGATGTGGGCCACCTGATTCATCAGAATATGTTACGGTATATGTGGGGGAGCTCTACGGGGAGTATTCCACATGCGTCTGTTGTAGCTAGCCTTTGTGCCCAGCAAGGAGTCCAGTGGGGTAATGAACAAATGCAGAACCCGAGTCAAGATATCACTCATGCGATTATTGCCAAATTTAAGGATTGGGCGGGAGGTACACCGCACCCGCGAGGAAGAGGCTTTATCATTCACCCCACATTCGCAGTGCCTCCACCACAGCCCACACATGAGACTTAAGCAGGAACATCGGCTCAAGCAACAACTGCTACTATGGATCGACAGCTCAAATGATTGGAGCGAAAGGTCGACCCAATATATGACAACTTTGCAGCGTTTGCTACGAGTCTGACGAGGTTGTTGGCGGAGGCGTTTTCACACCAAGGGACCATGCTTGAGTGGCCACAGTTTGGGACGGCCGTGCCATATCCACCACCGGATTCACCACCCGATGAGGGTGGTACAGCTGAGCAGTAGGGGATTTTCTCTAACCTTTTACCTTCATTTATTGAGACAATGAATATTTTAAGTTTGGGGGTATTGGGGTAGTAGGGTAGTTGCATATAGTATTTGCATGTTTAGTTTTAAGTTTCATGTTTAGTTTAAAAGTTTGCATGTTTATGTGTTAGATAATAATTGTATGTTATATTGTTCTATTTTTAGTCATTATTATTTGTGTCAGTATATGTTGAGTTGCATGTCTCACAGTTCTCGCTTTATGGAAATTATGTCTAGCCTATGATGAAAATGAATTTTGAAGGATTGTTGAGTATATTGGATTACATGAGCTTACATATAATGTTTTACATGATGTAGTCCATGATGTTGTTTAGATGCTTTCGGTTTGCACTGTCGTGTTCACAATTGCTTGTAGGCATAAGAATTATGTGTTGAATTGCTTGATAGAAAATGTGTTTTTAAAAAGAGAATTATGTGGAAAATGGATTTAGACTGTACAAAACATTGATAATCAAACTTTGGGAACACATGGGTATGCTATATAAAATAAAGAAAAGCAATAACGTGGCTAGTCTTATTTCGGGGCCCTTGTTACTTGAAAAGAATACGCTCAGTAGGGGTGTGTCTTAACACCTAAGCATACCTAAGGTCTTTTATGGTCTGGGAGTTGTTGGTTGAAAGCTCGCTAAGGGGTAGCATTTTTAGCCTAATTGAATGAGGCATTGCACAGTCATGTGAGAAAAAAAAAAGAAAAGAAATGAGAAATAGCAATAAACACCGCGGGAAAAGAGCGAAAATTGCCCTCGTGGGTAGAAATAAAGTAGTTAAACACATTATTGAACCTTAGTTTATTTTGATATGTTGGAATGGTCTTTATTGCATAAGTATACATAAATCTTGATTTAGACTGTAATTTTCTGTTTTGAGCAGTTTAGCATGTGTATTCTTTGCTTGAATCAAGTTTTGGTGAACACAACACACACACAACATCTTTATAGCATATATGAATTATTTGAGTGTATGATATTATGCCTATAGTTTGGTTTGAATTTGTATTCTCGAATCTGGATAATTTGCTGAGACAGTTTGGACTTAAATTCTGTTATAGCTGGAGAATGTGAGACTCATTTGCATCATGATCTAGTTGCATAGCATTGTAGTTGCATTTTCAGTGTTTATGTAGTATGCATTGCTTGAGGGCAAGCAATGGTTCAAGTTTGGGGGTATTTGATAAGTGGGTGTTATACCTACTTATTGGATATCAATTAACGAGAACTATGCCCATCTCAAGTACATTTTAGTGTGTTTTTAGTTGCATTTTGTGTTATTTTGCATTGCATATACTGAGAACTCCTATGGTGTGCAAGTATAGGAAAATGGCATAGCTTGGCGTTGGTATGGGGCATGAGATCAGTAATGGCATGACAAGAGGGTCGAGTGGACAAATGAAACTGAGCATTGATGGACAAAGATGCATGAGTAGCATGTCAAAGAATTAGTAGCAGTTGGACACAGAAGCAGTAGCAGCAGCAGAGCACAGATTGCAGAGTGCAGAAGCCGCGCGGCCGTGCGGCTACACAAGTTACAAGACGCGTGCCCGCACCATGTTTACAAAGGGATCGCACGGGCCGCGCGCGTCATATACTGCAGTTGCTGATTTTATTTTATTTTTGGAATTTAAAGAGTTTGAGTTGATATAAACTACTCTGGTTGGTACCAGACGCGACTATCTTTTATTTATATGAGTTTTTCATATAGGGAACTAGGTTTTTACGCTTTGAGTGAATTCCAACATGGAGCAATCATAGACTTAATATTTTCTACTTCTTCTTTGGAATTCAATCATTGTTTATGAACTACGTTTATGTTGCTGGAGATTATTGAGGATTTGAACAGCACTGTTGGATTATAATCAGCAATTGGGCTTGATAAACTCTATCTTATCTCTCAATTGTTGTCAGTTATTTTTCATGTGTTACTCTAATCCCATAATGGCTTTTGGTTTAGACATGAACTAAACTCCATTATAGGATTCTAATGGATTTTAATATATAGTCTAATTGATAGCTTGATTGCTGGATTGTTTGTGTATCATCAGGAATTTCTATTATGGTTGATTTGATTGCATGAATGATTTATCAACATTCATTTTATGTGCTTGTATGGAGTTGAAAAATAACATGCGTAGTATGGTTGTAATCATGATAGCATGCGTATATATAATTTGATTTGCTTAGCTTTTTATATTTCGTGAACCAGATAGAAATATATTGTTTCACCGTGTGAGTTATATAAGGGCTTGTGCTTAAATTCAATATGGCTACAATTTCACATAGAAATATAGTGATCTTGGTTTTATTGAAGATTACATGATGTTTATTGTATGTGGATGTTGTGTAAGTAGGTCATAATACATTGAAAAATGGTTATGTCTACTTTCGTGCTCTTGGCTAATTTTTTGTGATACGTGAATAGACTTGCATGACGGTGGTAATTAGATGAAATATTAAATGAAGTTAGGATCCCATTATTTCCAGATTTGATTTATTTCATTAATATTCTTCTTTTATTTATTATTAAAGTTTTGAGTAATTCACAATCATAAGTATTCGTTTAAGCATATAAAAATAGTGATATAGTTGATGCATAATAGTTTAATTTAGAAACCTTTCTCCGTGGATCGATACTCTACTTACTCTATATTACTTGTTAACCCATGTATACTTGCATGAGTTAGAGTCCTTTTGTTAGAACTAAAAAGGAGGCAACAGAATGTAACATGCGCCGAAGACGTTGGCTCAAGCTGTTGAAGATTACGATAATACCATTCAATACCATCGTAGAAAAAGTAAACGTGGTAGCTGACGCATTGAGTAGAAGATCTATGCGGTTACGAGTGCGACGTCGTTAACATAAAGACCCATTTTGTACGACTTACAAAAGATGGAGATAGAGTTAAAGACTCCAAGAACCTACGTGAAGAGAGTGAATATACGATTAGAACCGACTTTAATCAATAAAGTTAAAGTCGCTCAGGCTACAGACTCAGAGCTGATGAATTCAAAGAAGAAGGTGCAAGAAGGCGTTATTCTAGAAGCAAGAATCGACGAAGAGAGGAAATATTAACCTTCGATTTAATTAGTCCATTTGAAATACTTGACCGAGTAGAAATTGTGGCCTATAGACCCGTCTTACCGCTAGGTACGTACTTAAATTTCAAGGGTGAAATTTCATAAGGAGGGGAGATTGTAGGACCCCGAATTTTATGAAATGAAAGTATTTCTAATAATTAGTATTTAGTAAATGGTTAAATTGATAAAAGGTTAAAAGTTAAGGGTGATATATGAAAATTTTGCAACATATATAAGTTGTCATAAAATATTTGATTGGTCGGGGAATATTCATTTTATCAGGGAATATTCGTATGATTGCATAATTATTGGTGGACCCCACAACGGAAGTATTGTCATAATTAAAAAATGACAGAAATATCTTTTTATAAAAATAACGGCGAAAATTTTACCGTTAAACTGTTAAACTACCGGGTAGTAAAAGTACAGTAATACACGCGATTGCATAGTTGCACACGGTATTGATTATTGATGCTTTCGTGAGAAGTCACTCAGTTATACTCAATTATTGTTACAGTAATTACTGCATAATATCTCTCATAGTATTGATTCAATTATTGTCATAGTATCATCTGCATAATATTTTATATTATTAAATTAATAATTAAGACGACAAAGTTATTCATATTATTATTTGCATTAGACGATGTCTAGAAAGTTCTATCGAGGAAAGGGGTTTGGTCACCTAATTGCGCGCCAATAGGGAGAAATCCTTATCGAAAAGCCCCCTCTTTCTTGGGAATGATCTAGTTATTAAATATTGTGAGTTATAATATTAATGATGAATAAGTTCGTGTTGATTAAAGATGAAATTGATATTTCCATTGTGTTGGGATTATTAGTGTTGGTGGAAATCGACAATTATTTCGATAATAATTAATTTCTGGAGGTTAAATTGACCAATCGGGTAATTAACCAGATAAATGAACAATTAATTGCTATTAGTTCAGATGCATATAACTATTTGTTCACATGAATAGAACTATTTATTCACATGCATATATTATTTATTCATATGCATGTACTATTACGGGAGGTGGTGCAAGTTTGATAATATTTGTAGGACTAAATTAAAAATGGAGGAAAAGATGAAGGTATAATACTATAAAAATTCGAGTCCCAAAACGTGCAATTATCGAAACTATGTTTTCCTATAAATAGAAGCTTATTCCTCTTTCATTCTCACCAATTCACTAAGACTCACAAGAGCAATTATAGAGAGAGAAGCTATAGAGAGAAAGAAGAAGAGTATTCTGCTACTTCACTATTCTAATATCCAGTATTCTTCTAAGGTAAGGGATGTTATTTATTTTTTATTTATAAGGGTTATTATTTCTTACTATTCACTCGGGTACTATTCACTCGGAGTATTATTTACGGAATTCTATTTACTCGGGTACTATTCACTCGGGGTATTATTTACGGAATTCTATTTACTCGGGGTATTATTATTACAGGATACTATTCACTTGAGTATTATTCACTCGGAGATACTATTCATATAGTACTATTTACGAAGTACTATTCACGGGATACTATTCACGAAGTACTATTCACGACAAAAAATTAATTCTTTTCTGTCCAAATTAATTTTTGATACATGAATAATATTCTTGAATTTTACTCCACAATTGGTGATCATGTTGACAATTTAGATATTCTTGAACTCTTGATAAATTGAATTATAAATAGGTAATATTTATCCTTTATCTCACTTGATTGATATCTTTTGTCGTAGTGCAAGGATGAACTGTTGATTGTTAGCTTTGGCCCGTAGTGCAAAGATGGATAGGTGTATGACATGATCATGACCACTGGTGATACTAACTAATATCCTTGGCCGTAGTGCATGGATAATTCGATGATGTGATTGGCAAGATCATAACCATTAGTTAACAGTTGAATGTTTTTGCCGTAGTGCACTGACAGACAATTGATTGGTATGATCATGACCACTGGTTTTATAGTTGAATATCTTTGGCACGTAGTGCAAAGATAGACAACTAATTGGTATGATCATTGTTATTACACTGGAATGTCTTTAGCCTTCTGGGTAAGAATATTGAGTGAACGTTCTATTAAGCCTTTGTAGCAAGAAGAAAATGTTGATTCACATTATTATAAACATGAATTGTAAATTTAACTATAATCTTTAGTGGTTCAAGTGAAGGCAGGTGATGAAAGGTCTCTTTGTCTTGGGTACAACAAAAAACTGTTGATAAGTATTACAGGAAAAAATATTAACGATGGACTTTTAATTTGGAGGATATAGTAGACATTATGTTCTACTTGAATTCTAATGGATTGTTTGTTCCGCTGCAGTTAAACTTGTTGTTTATTGCATTCTATCAGTTTAACACTGTTGAAGGTTAACGATAATTTACTCTGCATTATCTTAGTCATAATATTTCTTACTGGGCTAGTTGAGCTCACCCTTTTGCTTTCATTATTCTCTTCAGGAAATGAGAACGTAGTCGGGACTAGTCGAGGAATAGAGTGACAGTCCGAGATGGTGGCTATAGTAGTCCTCACTATTTTATAAAATAGTGTGATAATAACTATAATGAGGACTCCATTTGAGTTTGGATATTGTCTAGAAGACAATATTTGTTGAAAAAATCTCAGCTACACTTTTGTCGTGTTATATAAAAGAAGTTTGTATTTAAATTCTGTACCATGTATTTGGCGACTCAGAATGGGTGATGTATACCTATTTTGGGGGCGTCACATCATGAGTAAAATAATTCCTCTTATAATCTTTGAGTTTTCGAGAGGCATAGGCTATAAATTTCTCATGTTGCACAAGAACACAACCTAGACCTCTGCATTAAGCATCATTGTAGATGACAAATCCCTTCGAACCTGATGGTATTGTCATAACAGGTGCTGAAATGAGTTTCCTCTCGAGTTCTTAGAAGCTTTTCTCACATTCCTTTCTACATCCGAATTTTGTATCTTTTCGAGTCAGCTGAGTTAATGGAGCGGCGATTCGAGAAAATCCTTTTATAAATCTCCGATAATAACCAGTTAAGCCTAGAAAGCTACATATTTCAGTTAGTGACTTAGGTTTCTCCCAACTTTTTATTGCTTCAATCTTCACCGGATCAACTAATATTCCATGTTTTGATATCATGTGACCAAGGAATTCTACTTCCTTAAGCCAGAACTTTCATTTCTTCAACTTGGCATAAAGCTTATTTTCACGAAGCTTTTGGAGTATCAACATCAAGTGTTATTCATGATCTTCATGGCTTTTAGAGTAAATGAGGATGTCATCAATAAAGAAACCACGAAATGATCTAAATATTCCTTGAATATCCGGTTCATCATATCCATGTGAGGTATGTCAATCCAAAAGACATTACTAGGAATTCGTAATACCCGTACCGAGTTCTGAAAGCATTCTTTGGAATGTCATCAGTTTTCATCTTTAACCGATGATATTCAAAACGAAGATCGTTCTTTGAGAAGAATTTAACACCTTGCAACTTGTTAAATAGGTCATCAATGCGAGGTAACGGGTACCTATTTTTGACTATAACATGATTCAACTCCCGATAGTCAATGCAGAGTCGCATACTCCCATCTTTCTTGTTTACAAATAAAACAGGAGCACCCCAAGGCGACGTATTAGGAAGAATGAAACCAATGTCTAACAATTCCTGAAGTTGGGCTTTTAACTCCTGAAGTTCAATAGGAGCCATTCGATATGGGGTTTTGGAAATGTGTTTTGTGCCGGGTTCAAGGTCAATACAAAATTCGATTTCATGTTCTGGGAGTAGCCCATGAAGTTATTCAGAAAATACGTCAGGAAATTTATTAACAATAGATATATCATTCAATTCAGACGTATTTTTATTTAAATCGGTGACATGGGATAAGAAAGCTTGACATCCATTTTTCAATAAATGAATAGCTTTATGTCTTGAGATGACAGTGATTAATTTCAACGGTTTGGTTGCCTGAATTCGCATAACAGGTTGGTTAGAAATATGAGAACTAACGACCTTACGAAAATAATCAATTTTAGCATGGTGAGTAGTTAACCAGTCAATTCCTAAAATTACATCAAATGAAAGTATTTTCAAAGAGATGATATCAATAGGTAATGTGAGGGTGCCGATTTGAATCAAATAAGATTTATAAACAGTGGATGTAACGAAAGTTTCTCCTAACGGAGATTCAACAGATAAGTTGATGAGTAGGTTTTATACCTATGAATCCGATATTATTAAACTTAATTATTGTTATCTTTAATTATTTTTTAATATCTTTGTGTTTTTGTGTTTATTTCTTATAGGATGGAGCTGGAGGGACAAATTGGTCATTTGGGAGAAGAAAAAGAAAAAAATCATTAAAATTAGAGCTAAGTGGCATTTTTGTAATTACGTGGTCCTGGTCAAGCACCTAGGTGCTTGGAAATGACCTGGGTTGAGCGCCTAAGTGCTCATATACGGCTAAAGAGGGATTTATCTACTGCTGAGTGGGTTTTTAAAGCCAAAAAGGAATCTGAATAAGGGCGAAGACCAATACAAATAAGAGAAGACTTTAAAAAAGATGTATCAAGGAAATTATCAAGAGATTTGCAGAGAGAACAACGAAGAAAAACACGAAGGAGAATTGTAAGGGCTGAAGATCAAAGAGAGTATTGGAGCAAATTCAGAGTTCATTCTTCTCTTCTCTAGTTTTATTTTTTGTAATTACATGGGATGTTTGGATTATTAATCTGGATGATATTTTTCTTTACTATTAACATAAACTAAATTTTCATTAAGATTGCAACGGAACTTGGTATGTAGTTTAAATTAATCTTTCCATTGAATAAAAATTAGTTTTTATTGAATTATTTATTATATCTTTTACTTATTGATTAATTGTTTGACCAAAAATTATTATGATAATCTATATAAAATTGGAAGATGGAATATAGATTGAGATCTGGATATGATAACATCTGTTCATATAATTTGAATAGGGTTAATATGATTAGCATGTAGGATAGGAATATATCTATGTGTCTTTTGTATCCATTGAAAGAATTTGTGCGTAAAACCCTAATTAACTTGATTCACATAGGAATATAGTGAATTAATTAACTAGGATGTTCCTTGTAATTCTATGTCTTAAGGGTCGGATTTAGGAGGATTTGCTCACGTGTTTTTGGAAAAAGTGCGTGAATTTTATAAAGCATTCTTGGATAATGATTCATATTAATTAATTGATTTAAATGGGAAGTAAATTGATTTAAATGAAATACCGTGGGAAGTTGTAATCTTAACCTGTTAAATCTGCTGTTACTCTTGTGAAATTCTGATTTTAATTATTAGTTTTGTTAAGTTTAATTTTCAAATCACAAACAATATTTCATAGTTTAAAATAGGATTAATTGCATTAGAATTAGTAATTGATAAATATTAGTCTATTTTCTCGTGGGAACAATATCCTTGTTTGCTGAATATTACGAACGAACGCGTATACTTGCGTGTTAAATGCTATTAAGAAATTAGGCAACAAGTTTTTTGGCGTCATTGCGAGGAAATTAGTTTAATATTTTGTCATTATTGATTTTGGTAGAGTTAATCTTAATTTAAAAATTTTCTTTTCTGTTCTATTCAGGTGTTCTTGACTAGTGTATTCAAACGCGATCGAAGAAGTCATATTTATTGCCTTACGAGGACGACATCGAAAAATGATTTCAGCAGTTTTGTAAGTAGGTTAAAGAAACCAAAGAGGAACTTGATAAGAAAGATACTATGGCTGAAGAAGAGCAAAAAGCACTGCAGGATTATGCTACGCCGTGGGTTACTAAAATTCAGTTGAGTATTACAAGGCCTACCATTACTGCTACAAGTTTTGAGATAAAATCGGGGACAATACAGATGATTCAAAATTCATGTCAATTTGGAGGGTTACCAAATGATGATCCGAACGATCACATAGTCAGCTTTATAGAAATCTGCGATACTTTGAAGTACAATAATGTGTCAGAGGATGCAATAAGGCTAAGGTTGTTTCCATTTACTTTCAGAGATAAGGCTAAGAGTTGGCTCCATTCACTACCACCAGGCTCGATTACTACATGGAATGACCTATCCTAGATATTTCTTGCAAAGTTTTTCCCGCATGCTAAAACAGTAAAGTTACGGAATGATATCTTCTCTTTCGTTCAGCACGATTCAAAATCACTATATGAAGCATGGGAGAGATTCAAAGACTCGTTGCAAAAATGTCCATACCATGGGATTCCTAAATGGCTTCAGGTGCAAACTTTTTATAACGGTTTATTTAGCATAGTGAGATCGAGTATAGATGCTGTAGCGGGAGGAGCTATTATGGCCAAGAATTGTGATGAGGGGTATCAGTTGCTTGAAACCATGGCAGCTAATAATTATCAGTGGCCAACAGCAAGAATGGCTAAGCTAAGGACAATCGGGGTTTATGAAGTGGATGCAATGACAACATTGTCAGCTCAAGTGACAACTCAGATTTCTACTATTACAAAGAAGATAGATGCACTTGGGGTATAACCAGTTCAAAAAATAGAAACTATTTGTGAAATATGTGCGGGTAGCCACTCAAGTGATCAATATGCAATAAATCCTGAGTCAGTCCAGTTTGTTAACAGGCAGCAGGGCAGTTATCTAAATAATTACAATCCAAGAGTGAGAAACCACCTGAATTTTTCTTGGAGTAATAATCAGTCACACGCTTAAGCACAAGCTCCAATGCAGTCATATCCACCTGGATTTCAGCCACATCAACAATCTCAATAACACCCACAACCTCAACAACCTGATAAGCTATCACAAATGGAAGAATTGTTAGCAAGATTGGCAACTCAGTTTGAAGCCACAATAAAAAACCAATTAGCTGCAATAAAGAACCTTGAGAACCAAATTGGGCAAATAGCTAGTGCTTTGAATACTAGAACTCCATGTTCTTTACCTAGTGATACAGAGAAAAATTCAAGGAATGATGGAAATGAACAATTTAAGGCAGTTACACTCAGAAGTGGGAAGGAGTTGACTACGGATTTAGAGGGACAAAAGAAAATAATTTATGCTGAGGATGGTGAAAAAGAGAGTGGAAATTTGGAAAGTAAATCTGGGAAAAAAGTTTTGAAAAAACAACAAGAAGATAAGCAAACAGTAGTCGTACCACTTGTGTCGTTTCCTCAAAGATTGCAAAAGCAGAAATTAGATATACAATTTTTAAAAATTTTAGAAGTGCTCAAAAAGCTGCAAATCAACATTCCATTCGTAGATGCTTTAGAACAAATGCCTAGCTATGCTAAATTCATGAAAGATTTTTTAGCAAGAAAGAGGAAGCTAGGGGAGTTCAAAACTATAGCGTTGATAGAAGAATGTAGCATAATTCTGCAAAGAAAGTTACCACCGAAGTTGAAGGATCCGGGTAGCTTCACCATATCATGCACGATTGGACCCCAGTTCTTTAACAAATGTTTGTGTGATTTGGGTGTGAGTATTAACTTGATGCCACTTTCGATCTACACTCAGTTGGGACTACCAGGACCAAAGCCAACAAATATCTCTTTATAACTCGCAGATAGATCAGTGACATACCTAGGGGCATTATGGAAGACATATTAGTGAAGGTGGAAAAATTCATACTTCCAGCCAACTTCATTGTGTTGGACTATGAAGAGGATAAAGACATACCCATTATCCTTGGAAGACCATTTTTAGCCACGGGAAGGACATTAATTGATGTACAGAAGGGAGAATTAACGATGAGAGTCCAAGATGAAGAAGTAAATTTTAATGTTTTCAAGGCTATAAAATTTCCGAAGGGAGAGGAAGAGTGTTTTAGAGTTGATCTGATTGAAGGAGTAACGAGGGAGGTATTTATTGAATCTGTGAATGAAGACCCTCTTGAAACCACATTGGTTAATGAAAATTTATCTGATGATTCAACTATGCTAGAATGGGTTCAAATGTTAGATTCAGCTCTGAAGTTCACACGATGTTTGAAAAAATTTGAACCTCTGGATTATTGGGGAAAGCCGGTTTGAAAAGGTGAAATCATCCTTAGAAGAACTGCCCACCTTGGAACTTAAGCCATTGCCTAACCATCTACGGTATGCCTACCTTGGTTCTTCTTCTACCTTTCCAGTTATTATTTCTGCATCACTTGATAAGGTTCAAGAAGAAAAGCTACTAAGGATACTTCGGCAATACAAGACTGCTCTTGGGTGGACTCTTGCGGATATCAAGGGGATAAGCCCATCAATTTGCATGCATAAGATTATATTGGAAGATGAGGCGAAACCAACTATTGAACAACAATGAAGACTCAATCCCATCATGAAGGAAGTTGTAAAAAAGGAAATCATTAAATGGTTGGATGCGAGAATATTCTACCCTATCTCCGATAGCTCATGGGTAAGTTCGGTTCAATTTGTGCCAAAGAAAAGGGGAATGACAGTAGTTGCGAATGAGCATAATGAATTGATTCCGACTCGGACAGTTACGGGTTGGCGGGTGTGTGTGGATTACAGAAAGTTGAATAAGGCCACTCATAAAAACCATTTTCCTCTACTATTCATATATCAGATGTTGGACAGGCTTGTAGGGCATGAGTATTATTGTCTCTTGGATGGATACTCAGGTTATAACCAGATTGCCATTTCACCCGAGGATCAGGAGAAGACGACATTCACATGCATATATGATACCTTTGCTTTTCGCAGAATGTCTTTTGGATTATGTAATGCGCCGGTGATATTTCAACGGTGTATGATGGCTATTTTCTCTGATATGGTCGAACAAAATCTCAAAATATTTTTGGATGATTTTTTCAGTTTTTGGAGATTTGTTTGATTATTGTTTGGAAAATCTCACTCTTGTACTCAAACGTTGTATGGAAACGAATTTGATTTTAAACTGGGAGAAATGTCATTTTATGGTGCAAGAGGGGATAATCTTGGGTCATCGAGTGTCATTAAAAGGAATTGAGGTTGATAAAGCTAAGATCGAAACCATTGAGAGCCTCCCACCACCAGTTTCAGTAAAGGGTATTCGAAGTTTTTTGGGACATGCTGGTTTCTATAGACGATTTATAAAAGACTTCTCCAAAATCACAAAACCACTTTGCAATCTTTTGGAGAAGGATGTCCCATTCAACTTAGATCAAGCATGCCTAGAAGCTTTTGATGTGTTGAAGAAGAAAATAATTACCGCACCTATAATCATAGCGCCAGATTGGAGTATCTCATTCGAATTAATATGTGATACTAGCGACTTTGCGATTGGCGCAGTTCTTGGCCAACGAAAGGTTAAAAATTTTCATGCTATATATTATGCTAGTAAGACGTTAACGGCTGCCCAACTGAATTATACCACTACCGAGAAGGAGCTATTAGCAGTTGTTTATGCATTTGATAAATTTCGCTCATATTTGATTGGGACAAAAGTCATCGTGTTTACAGACCATTTGGCAATTAAGTACTTGATAGCAAAGAAGGATGCGAAGCCGAGATTAATTCGATGGGTTTTATTGCTACATGAGTTTGACTTAGAAATCTAGGACAGAAAAGGAATAAAAAATTAGGTTGTTGATCATTTATCACGGTTAGAGAATGAAGAACTAAAAAAAGATGACACAACAGTGATCAACAAATTTTTCCCGGATGAACAACTATTTGCGGTAAGGATGGATACACCATGGTATGCAGATTATGTAAATTTCATTGTGAGTAAGGTGTTTCCGCCAGATTTGATGAGTCAGTAGAAGAAGAAATTTCTCCATGATGTGAAACAATATTTATGGGATGAGTCATTTTTATTTAAACAGTATGGAGATCAAGTAATAAGAAGGTTATTTCCAAAAGTTGAAATGGAGAATATTTTATACTAATGTCATGCATCTGACTATGGTGGACATTTTGGGGGAGAAAGAACGGCAGCTAAGGTGCTTCAATGTGGATTCTTCTTGCCAACACTCTTTAAGGATGCCCTTGTATTTTCATTGAAATATGACAGATGCCAAAGAGTTGGTAATATATCAAAGCGAAAAAAGATGTCACTAAACATGATCCTAGAAGTCGAATTGTTTGATGTTTGGGGCATCGACTTCATGGGACCATTTCCATCATCTTTTAACAACTCCTATATACTTCTAGCGGTGGACTATGTTTCGAAATGGGTTGAAGCTATAACATCACCCACAAATGATGCTAAGGTTGTGGTTAAGTTCATCCGGAAGAATATTTTCTCTAGATTCGGCATTTCTCGCGCAATCATTAGTGATGAAGGCACACACTTCTATAATAAGCAGTTCTCAGCTATTCTTGCTAAGTATGGAGTTACTCATAAGATAGCTACTGCTTACCATCCACAAACAAGTGGTCAAGCCGAGGTATCCAACCGAGAAGTAAAGCGAATCCTCGAGAAGATAGTAAACCCTAATCGGAAAGATTGGGTTAGCAAGTTGGGTGATGCTTTATGGGAATATTGTAATGTTGGGTAAAATCTAATTACGCACAATCACGCAAGTATACGTGGTCAACAAGTAATATATTAGTAAGTAGAGTACCGTTCCCGCAGAGAATAAGTTAACAAGAATTACCAAGTACTAACTTATAACCAATTTAATCTTATTTAAGCAAATGATTTAATATTTTAATTTAAAATAATTAATTAAACTATTACTAACTATCCCTAGAGTGAAACAAGATAATGAAGAATTGAGATTACAATTTCACTTATTATTTCATTTAAGTCAACACGCTTCCTATTAAGCCAAATTATTTATACTGGATTGTTAATCAAGAACACTGAAGTAAATATATGGCCATCTCTCAATGCACCATACTCATATCAAATCAAATCCATAGATGTTAGAATCAAATTGAACACCCTAATTAAATAATCCACTATATCTCTATGTGAATTACAGTTAAAAAGGGTTTAAGTGCAAGTTCTTATTAGACTACATGCGATGTATAGGTATATCTTTATCCTATGCATAAATTATGAATTCCAACACCATATAGAAAACACAATCACATGCTATTATGATTAGATCTAAATCTATAATCCATCTCTCGAGTTGATATAGATTATCACGGTAATCGTTAGCTAGGCAATTAAGCAATTCATTACAAATCATAATAGAGAATCCAAGAATAATCACAATAATTAACAGAGAAGCATACTAAAATAAACTATGCAATACGATCCATTGTAATCTTAAACAAAAGATTTAGTTCATGATTAATGAATTAAAACTGAGAATCCGCAATTGAATAAACATTCAAAGAAAAAAATAGAAGAAGAGAAAAAGATAGAATCTATTGTCTGCAGATTTGATGCTCCCTCCTTGCTCCTACTTTGAATCTTCAATGGTATCCAAGTTGCTTCAATTTCCAATAATCCAATATAAACTAGGGTTTATGTTCTAATATAATGGAGTATTTTATCTAATCTAATCTCATGGAATCCTAGAACTAACCTCCCAATTCAAGTTATAATCAAGTATTTATAGTTCTAATGGACACCCTAGCAAGTTAGGCAACTAACAATCATATTCTAGCTCAAATTGGACAACATAACACCCAAATTAACTCTCTCATCACGATCGGCTACCAAATACTACTCCCTAGGCCAATTTAAAGACTCAAGCGCTACTATAGCAGTAGAAAATCTCTTTGCCCGGCCCTTCGCTACGTCAGAAGTTCATTTATGGCGCCCGCTACACGCTTCTATTTTTCTCATGACGTCTTTTGGTAAAACCGGCATAACTTTTGATCCGCTCGGAGTTGCGGGGCCTGCAGCCTATGAAATCGAATATATCGACGAGATCTACAACTTTCATTATTTGAGAATTGATAGATTACTTTCGAATCAAAGCTGAAATTGCCCTTGAAGTAGATACTATGTAAATTGCAAGCATGACAACTCTTATCTTTGATCTTTGTTGATAAAAAGGCCATAACTCTCGCATCCGCGCTCCGATTGGGATGATTCAAGATGTTATAGAAAGCTATGAAGTAGATATACAATGAAATCCAAGTTCCAAACTAAGAAAATGCATCCAAATTTGTGTTAAAAGCCCTGCAATCTTACATTCTTGCATTTATATGCATATTTTAGTCCAAAAGATTTCCGAATTGCTTTTCCTTACTTCTTTATGCCAATGTTGTGTCATAGCCTACAAAATAATATAACATGTATGAAATGCACACATAATGCACACATAGGTTTAAGCAACTAATTCAAGTAATGGATACCGGATAAGTAGGTATAAAACCTATTTATCACGTACAGCTTACAAAACTCCGATAAGGATGTCTCCGTACAGGTTAGTATATGGGAAGGCATGCCATCTTCCAGTTGAACTAGAACACAATGCTTATTGGGCCATCCAAAAGTTAAACTTTGATATGTCTTCTGCGGGAGAGAAACGCCTCTTATAATTGAACCAAATGGATGAATTCAGACTCCAATCGTATGAAAACGCGAAGTTATATAAAGAAAGGTTAAGCGGTGGCATGGAGAGAAAAATCTAGAAAGAAAGTTTAAAGTAGGGCAAACAGTGTTATTATACAATTCAAGGCTTAAACTATTTCCAGGAAAGTTGAAATCGCGTTGGTCAGGGCCATTTATCATTACAAAATTTTATCCTTACGGAGTTGTGGAGGTGGAAGACCCGGATGCTAAACATAATTTCAAAGTCAACGGTCAAAGATTGAAGCACTACTATAGGGGTTGTGTTGATCGTGAAAAGACATCAATCAACCTTACTGATTAGAACAGAGAAGAATGTCAGATTGAAGACTATAAACCAAGCGCTAACTGGGAGGCAACCCAATAATTTTTATTGTTATTTTTTTATTTTTACTTTTTTTATTTTTATTTGCTTTACTGTTAGTTTATTTAGTGATTAAACTTTTATAGTTTAGGATTTGTTAAACCCCTTACGTTCTCTAACATGATATTTAATTGATTTCAGGATAGGAAACAAGATTTCATATGTGGCTGGTTCGACTAATGGCTACTACAACTACCCAGTCGGGGGTCTTGCCCCTAGAAGCCAAGCACTTATGAGCTCAATAGAAGAATGTCCATTTATCAAATTCTCAGATTTCTAATCATTTCCTTCATTTTTAGTGTTATTGAATTGCTTAGTGGTGTAGGGTATCTTGTTTTTTTTTCCAGTACTTTAGGCGAATCTTTAAGTTTGGTTAGTTTCTTTTATTTTAGTATGTTAGTTTAGTTAAATATGTAGTTTATCTTAGTTTAGGGTTTTAAAATAAGTCTTAATCTCCTTGAAAACAAAAACTAATAATTAATTGATGTTGTGCAGGTTGGAAAAAAATCATCAAGACATGCCCAAACGCCTAGGCGCCCAAGCCAGGCACAAACCAAGTGCCTAAATGCAGTAGCCAAGACATGCCCCAAGCGCCTAAGCGCCCCCACCTAGGCCAAATCAAGCGCCTAGGCGCTCTAAACGCCCAATACATTCTGCTCCCAACCGCCTAGGCGGTCTAACCAGTGCAATGTCAAGTGCCTAGGCACTCCTACTGCAACTTGAAAAAAAAGTTATAAGCCCTAATCGGGCATAACTTGTCCAAACCTAATTCAAACATTATCTTGCTCTCCAACTCCAACACAAACTCACTCAAATTACTCTCCTTTAATCTATCCCATGATAATCAAACTTCTTTTTGTATAAGCATAACCAAACACTGAATCTCATACCCAAACTCAAAAGCAATTAGACTCCATCTGGTCATTCTTCCTCACCAATTCGGGTAACAACTGAAATTTAAACCAAATCAATCTGAAGTAAGTGTTCAAACCTCAAAAAAAATTGCTCCTACAACTTTGATTGGAACATCATATCTGGCTATAACCAAGTAAGTGTGCAAGATTTTATTGCAAATTGTTTGGATTTGTTTGGATAGTAGCAAAGTCAGTAATTTAAAGTTAGTTTCTTTAATTGTGTTGGCTCAAGTGGGTTTGGGTACTCTTAATTGTTGCTTGTATTGCATTGGAAGGCTAGTGTTCTTAGTAATTGACAAATTTGGTGAAAATTAAGTTTGGGGGTGTGCTTAACAATAGTGTTCAAAATTTTTGCACACCAAGTGTTCGATAATTTGTCACAAAGAGGATTTGCCCATACTAAGCCACTGAACATCATTTGTTGGGCAAGAAATTAACACACAAGACTTATGGATAGAGGAGAACTTCGACAAAGTTTGACAAAAAGAGATTTACAAGTGCTAGTGCATCCGAAAGATATTACAATTTTTTTCTAGTAAAACGCTAATTCCTGAGCATGGATTATTGCCAGAGGCAGAAGATTGAGAGTTACTACAAATGATTGGAATTCGAAGATTGGTGAACTTTACAGCTTAACCGGATTCATCGATTATTAAAAATGTTAAGGAATTCTACGCCAATGCAAAAGATGTTGTTGGTAACAAGGTTTGGGTTCGCGGAAAATCAGTGGAGGTCAGTTTTAGGACAATAAATGCTTATTACGGCTTGAACATAATACCTAATAATGGCTACATGCAATATCTAGTGCACGAGCTGGACTATAGTGAGGTCATTCAAGCTTTATGTGTACCTGACACAAAAAAGAAATTAATATATCAACAAGAAGCTGTTCTGTTTTCTGCATCTGTACTAAGTAGTTACGGGAAAGCATGACATGCCTTTATTTGTGCCAAGTTGATGTCGTGTAGGCATATGAGTGATGTCATAAATCAACGGGCAACGTTGCTTTTCTGCATTGCTCAAGGAAAAACTATAGATGTGGGTCAGGTTATTCATGATTCAATCGACAAAGCAATTCAAGGTGGGACTTCAAGTGGACTGCCTCATCCATCTTTGATTACTGGACTATGTCAACAAGCTGGAGTAAAATGGGATGCCGAGGAAGCTAGACAACCTCCTTTAGTCCCAATTGAACACTCGGTTATAAAAAAGTACAAGGTATGGGTTGGGGGTACAGCACACCCGAGAGGGTTAGGTTTCATTATTGTGCCTCCAGAGCCTGCTGACGAGCCTAATCAATAGTTACATGACAATCCTACTACAGCTGGAAGTTCTGGGCCACCACCGAATTTATTTGAAGATATTCGTCGAGAATTAAGAAATCAAATCAGAAGAATTGACATGGTGGTTACTCAAGTTCAGCAGGGTTTTGACTAGGTGGATATAAATTAGGATAAACTAGCTCAGCGACAAGCAGAGATATATCAGAACTATAGTGCAACATTTATAGAGTTATTCAACCGCATGAATCCAGCAGGCGCTCCCTACCAATTTCCACCCTTGTCTGCGTACCCCCCGACTGATTTACCCCCTGAGGATGAGGTTGATGAAGAAGAAGAAGAGGATACTGAAGAGGAGTAAGCCTTCGATCATTCAGGGAAGTCCTTAGTACCTAATTTCTTATGTTTTGTTATTATATACAATGAGGACATTGCATATATTAAGTTTGGGGGGTGCATTCTTCCAGTTGTATTATAGTCATTTAGTTGCATTCATTTAGTATAACTTATTCATTTTTTAGTTTTTCATGTAGTTTTCATTCTAATTTATTAAAAAAAAAAGTCAAGTATTTGCATGTTTCCAGCTGTTAGATAGTTTAAGTCTGTTTTGGCAAATGATGAGATTAGAATTAAGTAGACAAGTATAATATTGACTGTTAAGACTTTAATGTAATTTCTTGTCATGATTTGAATCTTCACCTGTTTGATTTGATATAATAAGGATATCACAGTAAAAACAACTATGTTGACTGATTGAGTCTAAATTGACACATAATGGAATTCTTAAGGATAATGCTAGTTTTAATGAAAGAAACTCATGAATAGGTAGTGATGGATAAGTTAGACAAGAACCTAAGTTTGGGGGAAAATTTGGGTTGTATAAGTTATTGAAAAAAAAAACTGTGGCTAGTCTTGTTTCGGGGCCTTTGTTACTTAAGTAAGTACGCCCGAGGGGATTGTCTCTACACCTAGCGCCCTAAATCCTGAATGGTTTGGGAGTCGTTGGTTGAATGCTCGCTAAGGGGTAGCACTGTTAGCCTAAGGGAATAAGATATTGCACAACCATGAGTAAAAAAAGAGAAGAAGAATAAAATAGAAAAAGAGCAAAAAGCCCCCGTAAGAGAAAAAAATAAAGCATAAGCATCCCATCTTGACCTTTAAATTTGGTTGGTGTTTTATTTTAGCTAGATCTAGCCATTTTTCTTGGATTTCTTCAGTTTACACTGTATGATGCCTTTAAAGAGACCTATTATGTGTTAAATTTGATTTTATATCAGTTAGCATGGTTGTTGAGCACACACGCACTATATCAGTAATAATAGGGTAAGATTTAATGATTGATTGGAAAATTATTGATCTGTCTTAGTATGATGTACTAGCAAGTTTATTGTGATTTCTCTGAGGCTTGATGAATAGATTTTATTCTGTTTGACTGCTGGAATTTTAGGTATGTAGATAGTTGCATTTGCATTTGCATTGCATATTTAGTTATTGCATTGTGTTTTGTTGCTTGGGGACAAGCAATTGGTTAAGTTTGGGGGTATTTGATGAGTAGATTTTATACCTATGAATTCGATATTATTAAACTTAATTATTGCTATCTTTAATTATTTTTTAGTATCTTTTTATTTGTTTTTATGTTTATTTCTTGTAGGATGGAGCTGGAAGGACAAATTGGTCATTTGGGAGAAGAAAAGGAAAAAATCATTAAAATTAGAGCTAAGTGGTATTTTTGTAATTATGTGGCCCTGGTCAAGCGCCTAGGCGCTTGGAAATGACCTGGGTTGAACGCCTAGGCGTTCATGTGCAGCTAAAGAGGGATTTTTCAACTGCTTAGTGGGTTTTTGAAGCCAAAAAGGAATCTGAATGAGGGCTGAGATCAATACAAATAGGAGAAGACTTTAAAAAAGACGTATCAAGGAAATTATCAAGAGATTTGCAGAGAGAACAACGAAGAAAAACATGAAGGAGGATTGCAAGGGCTGAAGATCATAGAGAGAGTATTGGAGCAAATTCAGAGTTTCTTCTTTTCTTCTCTAGTTTTATCTTTTGTAATTACCTGGGATGTTTGGATTATTAATCTGGATGATGTTTTTCTTTATTATTAACATGAACTAAATTTTCACTAAGATTGCAACGGAACTTGGCATGTAGTTTAAACTAATCTTTCCATTGAATGAAAATTGGTTATTATTGAATTGTTTATTATATCTTTTGCTTATTGATTAATTGTTTGGCCAACAATTATTGTGATAATCTATATAAAATTGGAAGATGGAATATAGATTGAGATCTGGATATGATAACATCTGTTCATATAATCTGAATAGGGTTAATATGATTAGCATATAAGATAGGAATATACCTATGTGTCTTTTATATCCATTGAAAGAATTTGTGCGTAAAACCCTAATTAACTTGATTAATATAGGAATATAGTGAATTAATTAACTAGGGTGTTCCTTGTAATTCTATGTCTTAAGGATCAGATTTAGGAGGATTTGTTCACGTGTTTTTGGAAAAAGTGCGTGAATTTTATAAAGCATTCTTCGACAATGATTTATATTAATTAATTGATTTAAATGGGAAGTAAATTGATTTAAATGAAATACCGTGGGAAGTTGTAATCTTAAACTGTTAAATCTGCAGTTACTCCTGTGAAGTTTTGATTTTAATTATTAGTTTTGTTAAGTTTAATTTTCAAATCACAAACAATATTTCGTCGTTTAAAATAGGATTAATTGCATTAGAATTGGTAATTGATAAAAATTAGTCTATTTTCTCGTGGGAACGATATCCTTGCTTGCTGAATATTACGAACGAACGCGTACACTTGCGTGTTAAATGCTATTAGTAAATTAGGCAACATAAGTCAAAGTATAATTTCTCATGAGTCAAGCATAAACGTTGAGCACAAGCAGGTGAAATAAAAGAATGGGTAGAACCGGTATCTAATAAGGTCTAGGCTTCACAAGAGTTTATGATTAGCTTAACCGTGATAACTTTATTCGGGTTCCTCGCTTTTTGAGAAGTCGCGACAAAAGCTCTCCCTTGAACCACCGACTTTGACTTGTCCGTAGCCACCTTTGTTGTCACCATTACAGCTGGACTTAACTTTGCTATAGGAAAAAATCAACCTATGTGACCGTTCTTTCCATAATTGAAACACACCTTGGAAGGTTGTGTACAGTTTAGACTAATGTGTCCCTCCTCTCCGCAATTATTGAATCTTCTCTTTTTGAAATTTTCACTTGACTCACTTCTTTTATTATCTTGCCCAGGATTACCACCAAAATGGTTACCATTTTTGGCATGATAATTTCCTCTACGCTGGTTATCATTTTTCAGATGATTGTTGCCACTGGTACGACTATTATCGTGCTGTCGGTTGTTATCTTTTGGTTGCAAAGCCTCATTATCTCGCTCCAATAATTTCCCTATTCAGAACATCTTAATAAAAATAAAGTTTATGAGAAATGAGGTATTGACAACTTTCAGGTTTCAAACCTCTCAAAAACATTCGTATCATTCGTTCCTCATTATCCACCAAATGGGATGCAAACCGGGACAATTCCGCAAACTTAACCTTGTATTGTTATATAGTCATATTGTTTGTTCCCGTTTGATGAATTCCACCTCCTTTATATGATGAATACTTTCTAGAAAATACTTGTCGTTGAACAATTCCTGGAACTTCACCCAAGACATCTTAAGTGCAGAAAGATGAGTACGTTTTACAGATTCCCACCAGTAATCTGCCTCTCCATGCAACATAAAGGTGGCGAAGGGAACCTTTTGCTCCTATGTGCATCCCAGGACATCAAATATTTTGGTGATCTACTTAATCCAAGCTTCTGCCTTAAGTGGCTCTGGCTTTGCCAAAAACTCCGGTGGTCCCAACTCCTTGAATTGCTTGGCAGTGACCAGCCGTGATTTACCATTATTTCCACCTACATTTTGAACAGGAGTCTCTCTCGTCTGGTGTTGCATGAATTATAGAAAGATCTTAAACATCCAATCGTTCATCATTTGGTCGGTGTTGTTGTTTATAGGAGGATTATTACCTTCTTGATGTATAGTATCCTTGTTATTGATTTGAGGTGTCTCAATGGTCTTTTGTGCTCCATTGCTTATATCTAAATTTTTAGATGTCATTCTCAAATACTGCCACAAAAAAAGGGTTAATTAAAAAAATTGACATGTCACATATTATCTCTATATTCCGACCGACCAATTAAATAAGCTTAGGTAGGATACACTAGCGAAGGTTTTACTTGTCTCTCCCCTCCCAGTTCTAATCTCAGATTTCCACCAGAGATCATATCCCTAAGCTCTGATACCAACTGTGATATCCCCAAAATAGGTCTACACAACCCATTTTGGGTCGCCAAATTCATGGTACAGAATCCAAATACAAACTTCCTATTTATAATAACTATCTATCGTGTAAAATATGACAAAACATAAGCTGTGAGTTCCAATACAAATATTATCTTGTAGAAAATATCCAAACTCAAATGAAGTCCTCATTAAAATTATTGTCACACTATTTTATAGAGTAGTGAGAACTACTATAATAACCATCTTGGACCATCACTCCATTCCCCGACTAGTCCTAACTATATTCTCATTTCCTGAAGAGAACAATGAAATAAAAGGGCGAGCTCAACTAGCCCAGTAAGGAATATTATGACTAAGATAATGTAGAACAAATTAGCCTTAATCCTCAATAGGGAAAAATCTGAAAGAATAATAGACAACAAGTTTTAGATTAACAACTATAGAAGAAATAACAATCCATTAGAAGAGTCAGGTAGAGCATGATGTCTACCATCTTCCATGATTTAAAAGTCCATCATCAATATTTTATCCATGTAACACCAATCAATAATTGTTTCAAACCAACGAATTGTCTATGCACTACGGGCCAAAGATATTTGTTTGTATCACCAGTGATCATGATCATGCCAAACACATGTCCATCTATGCACTATGGGCTAAAGAGGACTTTTACCACAAATATTTATCTGTAACATTAAAGGTCATGATTATACCAATACACAATTCCTGGTCATAATCATACCAATTAATAGTCCATCTTTGCACTACGGGCCAAATACGACTTTCACCACAATATAAGCATGGGGATGATGACAATGATATAAAGTATGAATCAAGTGAGATCAAGAACAAATATTAGAGATTTATAATTTAATTTATCACGAGTTCAAGAATGTCCAAATTGTCAACATGATCACCAATTATAGAGTAAAATTTAAAAATGATATTTAAGATTCAAATTTCAAAGATAATTTGGACACCGAAACAAAACTAAATTTTTTCGTTAATAGTACTCTGGAATGAATAGTACCCCGGATAAAAAGTACTCTGGCATGAATAGTACCCTAGATGAATAGTCCTCAGGTATGAATAGTACCCCAGATGAATAGTACCTCAAAATGAAAAGATTAAAATTTAATAAGAAAGTTTAGACCAATATTCTAGTTAAATGATATTAGATGAAGCGCAAAACTCAAGGAATTTCTAATCATTTCAGAAAATATAGAAGCAATACTTACCATAGTAAGTTTAAATTGAGGAATATGAAATGAAATAATATCACTTACATAATATGAAGTATGGAAAAAAATGATATCCTTTGCAAGTATTGAAAGAAAATAACACCCTTTACCTGAGTAGAGAACTAGATGTTGTCTGATATGTAAGAGATTATCATGAGGAAATCTTGCACTATAAGTTACACTCAGAGTATATTTATATTCAAAAGAATTATGCACCACATTATAGAAAAATAATTTCTGACATTGTGATGGTGTATTTTTCATCGTCTAAATATGTATCCTTTTATAGGCAAGCTTAGGGGGGAAAGCTTCTGTTGATTATGGAATTTTCTCATGGTCAGTATGCTTGTTTAAAATTTTTGACATTGAGGGGACACTTATCATAACCTACCATAATTTTAAGAGAAGGAAGAAGTGTGTTTTGGAAGATGTAGAAAATTAGAAGCCATCAAAATCTGGTAAACTTAAAAAAAGGAACGAGTTGCCTTACTTGAAGGGTATGGCAAATTAGGGGCCACCTAAATTAATTGCAATCTTGTTAAATTTTAAGAAACACCATCTGGTATTTGATGGGGCCTCACCCATTACAAAAGTAGTCTAATTCCCCAAAATTAAAGGCACCAAGTATCCGCCAAAAATGAATAAAAGTACACCAATTAACTTATTATTACGATTATGCCATTTACTTCTTAAATAAATATTTTTTAGTTTATGGTGTGACCTTTTAGGTTCTCCATATTAATAGATTGTGAATAAATCAAAAAGAACAGTTCTAATCTTATTTAAATAAATAAATTAAACTACTAATTCATTTAAATAAATAACATTTATTCTATAATAAGAGTAGGCCCCCTTAGAGATCAACGACTTTCCACATAATATAGATTTCAACAACGATCATAAAAGAACATTTGAGTAAATATTTACCGTATAATTCAGTCCTTCCACCGTACAATGTCCCAATTAAATATAAGATATGAAATTACTGTCAAGTCTTATTTTATTTAATTATATCTATTTCGATTCTCAAACGCACAACTTTAAATAATGCAAATTAGAAACTCCTTTCTAATTTCATTCTTCCTTGTCCAAGGACTACTGGGTTGTCATTTATCAAATTATATAGGACATTCTCTTCTTTTAGTAGAAGTAGTGGATTTTTTGTTAATCATTCATTATCTCCATGTACAACTTATTATATCCAACCATACCCTTTTATATACCCTAATGGTCTTAAGGGATATATCAAAGTATAATTCATCATACATAAGATATTATGATGATCTCAAGTCTAAGGATCACTTATACTACTATCACTACAAAAATTCCTATTACCAGACAAGTAAAACTCCATTAGGTATTCCTTAACGAGCCAAGTTCAGTAAGCTTATTCTGTAATAAGCACTTACATACTTGTTTTAGTGTCTTCACACAAATGATCATGAGATCAATCATCCTCATCTAATGAGCAAGCAACGTATATACCAATCTATCCGGATTCACTAATCCCTTTTTAGTAATCCAACGATTGGGAATAATTTTATTTTTAAGCTATCAAAGAATTTAGATCTCATTAGCATAATCATCATCATGAATCTAAAAGCATTGCTTGAAACTATGGGTTTATCACATTTAATATAACAGCTCCATGTAGATAAAATAAAAGCCTTTAATTAAACAATTATGTTATTAATAAATGAATAAGATTGTTACAAAGTATATGCTTTATTATCAAACATGATTGGCTTGTGCGCATACTACTTTCAATCTCCCACTTCCACTAAAGTCAATCGTCATGGTATCTCATACCCTTTTTCTCTAAGTGGCGATCATCCTTCTGTTGGATAAGCTTTAGTTAATGGATATATAATGTTTTTCTTTAGAGTCCACTATCTATATATTGACTTCTCCTCTTTTAATGATTCTCTAAATGAAAGTTTCGCAACACATGTTTAGATCCTAGATGAGACTTAAGAACTATTCCTAGTTCTATAATAAACTTTTCATCCAAACAATCAACTTGCAGCTTCATTTACGGCTATATACTTTGTCTTTATCACTAAACCTACAACTCATTTGTTGTTTTGGTACCTTTCCAATTCACTGCATCACCATTCAAGGTAACAATTTACCCTTAAATGGATTTGATGTCGTCTTGGTCAGTCTGAAAAACTTGAGTCTATTTAGCCCTTTAGTTTTAATTCAGAACCACGATGAATTATGATCACATCCTTAGTGTTGGTTTAGTACTTTAAGATGTTTTTAACTGTCTTACAGTGATTTTTTTGATAATATGACCAATCAACATCAAGTCTCTTACATTTCATTACATAAATGATAGTAACTCATGCGATCTCTCTTTTATTAGAGACAATTTAGATAGATATACTCCATGGCTCATCATCATGAGACCTCTATTGGAGTTTGTCATGCTAAATGCCTTTAGTATCAAATGAATATATGTTCCTTGGGTTAAGCCGAGCATCCTTTTAAATCTATCTATAAAGATTTATATCCCCAATTCAGAGAATGTTCCTCCCAAATCATTCATGGAGGAATGTTTAGAAAACATTTATCTTTACTGATTATAGCATTAATATGTCATTCCTTATCCGTAGTATATCACCATATAATACCAGGAATGTCACAGTACTCCCATTGACCCTTTTGTGCACATTAGATTCATTCTCGTTTTTGATAAAATCAAACTTTTTTGATTGTCTAATCAAAACGAATGTTCCGTCTTTGAGAAGCTTTCTTCAATCTATAAATGGATTGTTGTAGCTCATATACATGATTTTCTTTAACCATTGAAATAAATCTATCTGGTGTATTATACATACATTCTCCTCTAATATATTTATTAAGGAAGGACCTCTCCACATCCATTTTCCAAATTTAGTAATAATAAGTTACAATCGCAAGTAAAATCCAAATGGACTTGAGCATTAATACCGGTAATAGAGTTTTATCACATTCAACTCCTTAATTTTTATTTGAAACCAGTCTGACCTTATAGGTCTCCACCTTGCCATTTGCTCTAAAGATCCATATTGGATTTCATGGTCATCTTCTATTTATCTGAGTGTCTACAACTCTTGGCCTCATCATATATAACTAGATCATCATCTTTATGATGCATACCTCATCATCATCATCATCTATGATAAATCCATACCTCCCATTTATCTTCCATACTATTCCAGATTTATGATTAGGTTGTGGTACAATAGGTTTATCTACACATTCCTCTTTTTGACTTATAGTGTTTTGTGGTTCTTGAACTCCTTCAAGATCTATTATCCTTTCATTAGCTCCTTCAATGATAAATACATTTATCTTAGAAGGTAGTGTATTTTGCAACAAACACCTTTTGCTAAGTAGGATTATAGAACATATAACCGAAATTTACTTTAGGATATCCCACAAATCTGTACTTGTCAAATCTTGTTCCAAGCTTATCCTTTTGAAACATTTTCACATAAGTTGGACAACCCCTTATCTTAACATACTTAAGATTAGGAATCCTTCTTGTCCATGACTTTTATGGAGTCTCAAGGCCGAATTTTGAGGTTACCTTATTTTATAGATATGCAACTTGTTTCTAGGGCATGACCCCAGAAGGATACTAGAATGTCGGTAAAAATCATTATGGATCGCACCATGTTCAACAAGGTATGATTTTCCTTTCAGATACACTAATAAATTATTGTGTATCAAGAAGCGCCCATAGTGAAAAAAATACCATTTAGAGATGATCCAGAAACTCATTGCATAAGCATTCATTCTTCTATTTGATCAAAGAATCTTAATATTTTGCCAATTTGTTTCACTTCTGAAATCTTTGAACCTTTTAAATGATTCAAACTTGTATTTCATCAAATACTAATATTCAACTCTTTGAATAATCATCTCATTTTTCTTTTACTAGTTTCTTTAATTTATTAAATTATTTTTTCATGTAAATCAAGTATGTATTGTGACGCCCCCAAAACAGGTATACAACACCCATTCTGAGTCGCCAAATACATAGTACATAAAGCAAACTACAACTTCAATAATACAAATGTCGTGTGAAATACGACAATACATACTGTGAGTTTAAATACAAATATAATCTTCTAGACAATATCCACACTTAAATAAGTTCTCATTACAATTATTCAGACACTATTTTATAAAAATAGTGAGGACTGCTAAAACATCTTCCTAGAACCATCACTCCATACCCCGACTCGATCCTGCTATGTTCTCACCTCCTAAGAAGAAAAATGGAACAAAAAGGAAAGGGTGAGCTCAACTAGCCCAGTAAAGAATATTATGACTACGATGATATACAACAAATTATCGTTAGTCTTCAACAGGGAATAATCTGATAAAATATAATAGACAACAAGTTTTAGATCAACAAATGCAGCGGAACAGCAATCCATTAGAAGAGTCACGTAGAGAAAGAATTCTACTGTCTTCTAAGGTTTAAAAGTCCATCATCAATATTTTATCCATGTAACAACAATCAATATACATCTTTAATCATCTTTGCACTACGGGCCAAAGATATTCATTAGTTAATCATTCATCTTTGCACTACAGGCCAAAGATATTCATTTATATCACCATTTAGGACTGAGGATGATGAAAAATCAAAACATGGATTCAACTTTTAGGAATAAGGGTCACAACAAATAATTTGGAAGAAATTTTTTTTTTTTTTTTTTGTGAAGCGATTGCCAATGAAACGATACCCATGAACAAAGATGCAAGTGAAACGTGCGTGAGCAATGACTCGTGAACACGATACCCATGAACAATACCAGTAATGATAAGTTCCAAATTTGATAAAAAGTTCAGACCAATATTTCTATGAAATGATATTAGATGAAACGAAATTTCTAATCATTTCAGGAATTATAGAAGCAATACTTACCATAGTAAGTTTAAGTTTAAGAATACGAGATGAAATAATATTGCTTACATAATATGGAGTATGAAAGGAAATAATATTTCTCATGAGTATTGAAAAAAAAAAATATCCTTTACCTTGGTAGAAACTGGATTTAACTGGAATATCGGATATTATTCTGAGAAAAACTACGCTCAAAGTATTCCTATACTCAAGCAAAATACTCACAATACTATAGAAAAATTCTGATTATGAAGATGGTGTGATGAGGAAGGAGGGGTTACCCCCTATTTATAGTGCTTGACTTGGAAGAATGTAATTGTTGAGCCACAATTTCACGCCTAACTTTTCAATTTGTCAAATATGCCTAACTTTTCATATTTTCATAAAGGGTGGGGCCATCCTTTGAAGAATGGTTTGCAGGAAAACAAGCCTAGCTCAAATTTTTTCATGCTTAGGCCCACAATTTGGCAATTTTAAACATCCACTAACCCACTTGGAAAAATCAAGTTTTGCAGGAAGAAAAAAAAACAACCAGCTTTGAAAACAAAGGACAAAGCTACTGTATTACCTTTGAAAAACCAGAATTCGATTACAATTTGCCAATCTCTGCTCCTTTTATCACATGCATAAATATATATATATATATATATGTATATATAACAATAATATTATTTAACCCATTATAAAAAAAATTATAATAATATTTTGAATGAAATATATTTTATCGGAGAAATAATTGCTAAACTTTCAACAAATAATTTCATGTTAAAATTCCTTCTTTTATAACCACATAAAATAAATAAATCCATCATTTATATCCATATCAAATAAATTATTTCTTATCATATAAATCAATAATTAATTATTCACAAATAATATTCTGAGAATCACAATTATGACAACCAGTAGTTCTCGGAAAGAGGGGCTTTCAATAAGGATTTCTCCTTCATTGGCGCGCAATTAGATGACCTAACCTCTCCTTCGAGAACTTTCTAGACATTACCAATAATGTTATCTAATAATATTATTCAAATAATATGAATTATTGATCCGATAATGGGAAAATATTGTCGTGACAATTATTGAACAACAATAATATAAAATATCAATGCAAAGAATTATTGAATCAATAAAATAAAATATTGAGCGAAGAATTCATCTGTAGCAATTATTGAGTAGTGCCTTCTTACGTAAGAATCAATAATTCAACAATCAATGCAATACCGTAGTGTCTTCTTGTACAACCACGCCAGTACATCTTGTATTTTAACCACCAAGTAATCCAAAATGTTAATTAGCGGTAACAATTCTGCCGTTATTTATAAAAACTCAAGCTTGTCGTTTTCTTCATCAAGCGCTTATTCTAAGTTATGGGGCCCTGATTGAGCTTGGCTGTCATACGAATATTCCCGACAAAAAAGAATATTCCACGACCAAACGAATATTCTCCGACAACAATGATTATTTTATAACCACTTGCTTATTTTGTAAAATTTGCACATTTCACCCATAACCAAAGTATTATATCAATTAACACCTTTTTACTTCAAAATAATGAATATAGGAAATTCAATTTTATTTATCAAAAGTTGGGGTCTTAAAACCTCCCCTCCTTGTGAAATTTCGTCCTCGAAATTGACATACGTATCTGGTATTTTGAAAAGGTGAGGGTACCTCGCTTTCATTTCCGTTTCCAACTCCCAAGTCATTTCTTCAATAGCATGGTTTCTCCATAAAACCTTAACTTGTGGTATAACCTTCGTGCGTAGGACATGCTCTTTCATATCCAAGATCTTAACAGGTACCTCCTCGTATGTTAGATCTTCGGCTATCTCGTCTGGTTCTAACTCAATAATGTGGTTCGGGTCTTTAACATATTTACGAAGCATGGATATGTGAAAAAAATTATGAACACGAGACATGTTTGGAGGTAATGCGAGTCTATAGGCCACATTTCCTATTCGGTCAAGAATCTCAAATGGACCAACAAATCTTGGATTGAGCTTTCCTCTTTTTCCAAATCTTGTAACTCCTTTCCATGGAGCAACACGTAACAATACATGATCTCAATATTAAACTCCACGTCCTTTTACATGAAGATCAAAGATAACTCTTTTTTCGATCTTGTGAAGTTTGAATACGTTGTCGAATCATTTGGATCTTTTCGTAGTCATGCGTACTAATTACGGTCCCAACAATGTTGCTTCTCCCACCTCGTCAAAGATATCGAGAAGCGACATTTTAAATCCATACAACGCCTCAAATGGAGCCATGCCTATACTTGCTTGATAACTGTTGTTGTAGGAGAATTCCACCGGTGGTAGGTACTTATCCCAACTTCCTTTGAAATCTAGGACACAGAGTCTTAATAGATCTTCAAGAGTTTGAATAGTCCTCTCTGATTGTCCGTCTGTTTGAGGATGGTATGCTGAACTGAATCGCAAATCTGTGCCCATAGCTTTCTGCAAGCTAACCCAAAATCTTGAAGTGAATCTTGGGTCACGATCCGAAACTATGGATACTGGCATGCCATGCAATCGCACAATCTCATTCACGTACATACGAGCAAGACGTTCAAGGGAATGAGTTTCTCGTATAGGTAAGAAATGAGCAGACTTGGTTAATCTATCAACAATAACCCAAATCGCATTTATGCCTTGAGAAACTTTGGGAAGACCTGTAACGAAATCCATTGTAATGTGCTCCCACTTCCATTTCAGAATCTCAAGTGGTTGCAATGGACCCTTTGGTACTTGATGCTCCGCCTTTACTCGTTGACAAGTTAAACACCTCGAGATAAACTCCGCGATTTCTCTCTTCATATTGTTCCACCAAAATGTATGTCGAATATCATGATACATTTTGGTACTCCCAGGATGGATTGCAAATGGTGTGTTGTGTGCCTCCATCATGATTCTATGCTTCAAATCAGAATCGTTAGGAACGCAAAGTCTAGAATTGACTCGAAGTATTCCTTCCTCATCGATTCTTGCTTCTGGAATAGCACCTTCTTGCACTTTCTTCTTCATACGCATCAGCCCCAGGTCCGTAGCTTGAGTAACTTTAACTTTATCGATTAAAGTCGGTTCTACTCGTATATTCACCATCATCACGTGGGTACTTGGAGCCTTTAACTCTATCTCCATCCTTTGTAAGTCGTATAAAATGGGCCTTTGCGTTGACAATATTGCACTCGTACTTGCATATGATCTTCTACTCAATGCGTCAGCTACTACGTTCGCTTTTCCAGGATGATATTGAATAGTGTGATCGTAATCTTTTAACAGCTCAAGCCAACGTCATTGTCGCATATTGAGTTCTTTTTGGGTGAAGAAATATTTGAGGCTTTTATGGTCCGTATAAATCTCTACTTTCTCCCGCATAAGTAGTGTCTCCATATCTTCACGCATAAACACGATCGCCGCTAACTCCAGATCATGAGTAGGATAATTCCTCTCATATTCTTTGAGTTGTCGTGAGGCATAGGCTATGACTTTCCCATGTTGCATGAGAACACATCCTAACCCCTTGCCAGAAGCATCGCTGTAGATAACAAATCCATCCGAACCAGATGGTATTGTCAGAACAGGTGCCGAAATGAGTCTCCTCTTGAGCTCTTGGAAGCTCTTCTCGCATTCCTCGCTCCATACGAATTTTGCATCCTTCCGAAGGCAAATTGAGTTAGCGGAGTAGCGATTCGAGAAAATCCTTCCACGAATCTCCGATAATAACTAGCTAAGCCCGAGAAAAGTCTGCAGACTTGCCGGCCCACCAAACTCGGTTGCTCCCAACTTTGTATTGCTTCAATCTTCGCCAGGTCAACAGATACTCCTTGTTTTGACACCACGTGCCCAAAGAATGCTACTTCCTCAAGCCAGAACTCGCATTTCTTCAGCTTAGCATAAAGCTTGTGTTCACAAAGTCT
Organism: Panax ginseng; assembly: GCA_020205605.1. NCBI lineage: Eukaryota > Viridiplantae > Streptophyta > Magnoliopsida > Apiales > Araliaceae > Panax > Panax ginseng. Next base: position 20,854,589 of record CM035133.1, on the reverse strand, counting down.
TTGTAGTACCAGCTTCAAATGGTGCTCATGATCTTCACGGGTTTTGGAATAGATGAGGATGTCATCAATAAAGACAACAACGAACTGATCCAAATATTCCTTGAATACACGATTCATCATATCCATGAAAGCAGCAGGAGCATTAGTCAATCCAAAAGACATGACTAAGAATTCATAATGCCCGTATCGAGTCCTGAATGCCGTCTTTAGAATATCCTCAGTTCTAATCTTCAGCTGATGATATCCAGAATGAAGATCGATCTTTGAAAAGAATTGTGCTCCTTGTAACTGGTCGAACAGGTCATCAATGCGAGGTAGCGAATACCTATTCTTGATGGTGACATGGTTCAATTCTCGGTAGTCAATACAGAGTCGCATACTCCCGTCTTTCTTCTTTACGAATAAAACAAGAGCACCCCAAGGAGATGTACTAGGACGAATGAAACCAATGTCTAATAACTCCTGTAGTTGGACTTTTAACTCCTGAAGTTCAATAGGAGCCATTCGATATGGGGTTTTAGAAATGGGTTTTATGCGGTTCAAGGTCAATAAAGAATTCAACATCACGCTCGGGGTAAACCGGGAAGTTCTCGAGAAATACATCGAAATTCTTTAACAATGGGAATATTATTCAAATCGACTTGTCTCTGTTCAAATCCATAACATGGGCTAAGAAAGCTTGACATCCATTTTTCAATAAGCGAATAGCTTTGTGGCTTGATATGACAAATGGTGATTTTAGTGGTTTAGTGGTTTGAATTGTATGACAAAGTTGGTTAGGAATATGAAAACTAACAACCTTACGAAAACAATCAATTTTGGCATGATGAGTGGTTAACCAATCAATTCCTAAAATCACATCAAAAGCAAGTATCTTTAAAGAGATAAGATCAATAGGTAATGTGATAGTGCCAACTTGGATCATGCAAGACTTATAAACTGTAGATGTGACGAAGGTTTCACCCAACGGAGTTTCAACAGATAAATCAAAATCTAATTTCTCCGGAGTCAAGTTTAAACGTTGAGCACAAGCAGGAGAGATAAAAGAATGGGTAGAACCGGTATCTAGTAAGGTATAAACTTCGCAAGAATTCAAGATTAGCTTACCGTGATCACCTCGTTCGAGTTCCTCACGTTTTGGCGATCACGACAAAAGCTCTTCCATGAACCATTGATTTCGACTTATCCGGATGACCCTTGGAATCACCACTCTCATTGAACTTGGTTTCGCTTATAGTACAATCTCGGCGATGTGGCCTTCCTTTCCACAGTTGTAACATACCTTGGATTGTTGTGGGACGGTTTTTAATGATATGTCCCTCCTTCTCGCATTTGTAACATCTAGCTGGCGGTCGTTCTCCTCCCCTAGCATTTGTTGTTGGTCTTTGGTCTTCTTTGTTGATGTCTTCCGCGTCATTGTTGAATCTTCTCTTTCCGAAATTTCCACTTGAGTCACCTCTCCTATTATCATGTCCACGATTACCACGAGTGGTTACCGCCTTTGTCAAGTATTCTTTCCTCCTCGTTGGTTATCATCGTTCGATGACTACCACAGTTGTGGTCCCTCGGTTGAGTATACTCACTATCTCGCTCTAATAAGCGAGCCACATTGGCAACATCTGAATCTGAGAGAAAACTTATGAGAGATAAGGTATTCGAATCTCGGGTTTAGACCTCTCGAAACATACGCGTCATTCGTTCCTCATTCTCCACCAAATGAGGTGCAAACACGGATAACTCTGCGAACTTTGCCTCGTCTTTGAGACACCGTCATGTTGTTACATTCGAGTCTAATAAACTCTACCTCCTTCATATAGACGAATATTTTTTACGGAAAGTACTTGTCATTGAACAATTCTGAAATCTTTCCCAAGACATGTTGAGTGCATCCGGCTAGGTACGCTTCCTGATTCCCACCCGATGTCTGCTTCACCACGAAACATAAAGGTGGCGAATGGAACCTTCATTTCTCGTGCATCCCAAGACATCAAATATCTTGGTAATTTGCTTGACCCACGTTTACGCCTTGATCGGATCCGGCTTTCCATGGAAATCTGGTGGTCCCAACTCCTTGAAGCGCTTAGTCATGATGCATCAAGGTAGCTATTATTTATCATTTCCACCGTATTTTGTACACGAGTCTCCCTCGTCGATTTTGCATGAAGCGCAAAAAGCTCCTAAACATTCCATCATTCATCGTTTTTTCTCGGTAGTGTTGTTTACAGGAGGAATATTGCCTTCTGCTGCACGTTCTCTGTTTTGTGACTAAAGGTTGTTCCACGTCTCATAAACTCCATTGTTAACGTTCTCGTGACCATCCTTAAATACTACCATCAAACAAGGGTTAATTAAACAATTTAACATGTCATATAATATTCTTATATTATGACTCGACCAACAAATAAGCTTAGGTAGGACACACTAGCGGAAGGATTTACTCGTCTCTCCCTCCTAGTTCTATTCCCGATCTCCGCCAGAGATCATATCCTAAGCTCGATACCAAGCTGTGACACCCCCAAAGCGGGTATACAACACCCATTCTGAGTCGCCAAATACATGGTACATAAAGCAAACTACAACTTCAATAATACAAATGTCGTGTGAAATACGACAATACATACTGTGAGTTTAAATACAAATATTATCTTCTAGACAATATCCACACTCAAATAAGTTCTCATTACAATTATTCAGACACTATTTTATAAAAATAGTGAGGACTGCTAAAACATCTTCCTAGAACCATCACTCCATACCCCGACTCGATCCTACTATGTTCTCACCTCCTGAGAAGAAAAATGGAACAAAAAGGAAAGGGTGAGCTCAACTAGCCCAGTAAAGAATATTATGACTACGATGATCTACAACAAATTATCGTTAGTCTTCAACAGGGAATAATCTGATAAAATATAATAGACAACAAGTTTTAGATCAACAAATGCAGCGGAACAGCAATCCATTAGAAGAGTCACGTAGAGAAAGAATTCTCTTTTGTCTTCTAAGGTTTAAAAGTCCATCATCAATATTTTATCCATGTAACAACAATCAATATACATCTTTAATCATCTTTGCACTACTGAGGCCAAAGATATTCATTTCATATCACAGGATTGGTCATGTTCATCTCAACACTGTTCATCTTTGCACTATGGGCCAAAGATATTCATTAGTTAATCATTCATCTTTTGCACACACTGAGGCCAAAGATATTCATTTATATCACCATTTAGGGTCGAGGATGATGAAAAATCAAAACATGGATTCAACTTTTTTTTAGGAATAAGGGTCACAACAAATAATTTGGAAGAAAATTTTTTTTTTTTTTTTTTGTGAGCGAAAGACCGTGAAACGAAGACCCATGAGCAAGATCAAGGAACGAGACTCGTGAAAAGTACCCATGAACGAGAACCGAGAATGATAAGTTCCAAATTTGATAAAAGTTCGGACTAATATTCCTATGAAATGATATTAGATGAAAGCGAAATTTCTAATCATTTCAGAATTATAAAGCAATACTTACCATAGTAAGTTCAAGTTTAAGAATACGAGATGAAATAATATTGCTTACATAATATGGAGTATGAAAGGAAATAATATTTCTCATGAGTATTGAAAAAAAAATATCCTTTACCTTGGTAAGCTGGATTTGGTGGAATATCGGATATTATTACGAGAGAAAACTATGTTCAAAGTATTCCTATACTCAAGCAAAATACTCACAATACTATAGAAAAATTCGATTATGAAGATGGTGTGATGAGGAAGGAGGGTTACCCCTATTTATAGTGCTTGACTTCCGGAAGAGAAGCAGATCTTTGAGCCACAATTTCGCCTAACTTTTCAATTTGTCAAATATGCCTAACTTTTCATATTTTCATAAGGGTGGGGCCATCCTTTGAAGAATGAATTTTTTGAGGAAAACAAGCCTAGCTCACATTTTTCATGCTTAGGCCCACAATTTGACAATTTTAAACATCCACTAACCCACTTGGAAAAATCAAGTTTTGCAGGAAGAAAAAAAACAACCAGCTTTGAAAACAAAGGACAAAGCTACTGTATTACCTTTGAAAAACCAGAATTCGATTACAATTTGCCATTTTATCACATGCATAAATATACATATATATATATATATATATATATGTGTGTGTGTGTGTGTATATAACAATAATATTATTTAACCCATTATAAAAAAATTATAATAATATTTTGAATGAAATATATTTTATCGGAGAAATAATTGCTAAACTTTCAACAAATAATTTCATGTTAAAATTCCTTCTTTTATAACCACATAAAATAAATAAATCCATCATTTATATTCATATCAAATAAATTATTTCCTTATCATATAAATCAATAATTAATTATTCACAAATAATATTACAGAATCACAATTTTGACAACCAGGCCGTTCTCAGGAAAAAGGGGGCTTTCCAATAAGGATTTCTCCTTACTGGCGCGCAATTAGATGACCTAACCTCTCCTTGACAGAACTTTCTAGACATTACCAATAATGTTATCTAATAATATTATTCAAATAATATGAATTATTGATCTGATAATGGGAAATATTGTGCCGTGATAATTATTGAACAACAATAATATAAAATATCAATGCAGCAATTATTGAATCAATAAAATAAAATATTGAACAGTAACTACTGTAGCAATTATTGAGTATTGCCTTCTTACGTAAGAATCAATAATTCAATAATCTTAATATGCAATCTGGTGTCTCTTGCAACAACGCCAGACATCGTATTTTAACCACCAAGTAATCCAACGGTGTTACTTGGTAACAATTACGTAGTTATTTATAAAAACTCAAGCTTGTCGTTTTCTTCATCAAACAGTTATTACATTATGGGCCCCTGATTCGCTATGGCAGTCGTACGAATATTCCCGACAAAAAAGAATATTCCACGACCAAACGAATATTCTCCGACAACAATGATTATTTTATAACCACTTGCTTATTTTGTAAAATTTGCACATTTCACCCATAACCAAAGTATTATATCAATTAACACCTTTTTACTTCAAAATAATGAATATAGGAAATTCAATTTTATTTATAAAAAGTTGGGGTCTTACATGTATAGTCCATTCAGTAAATTTCTAACACCATATAAAATGTTTTATTATAAATAGAACAACTATTACTCTTTATTATAATATCAAAACCATCCATATCCAATACAAAAATTGAAATAATATTTCTTATAAGTGTTGGAACATAATATCAATTATTTAAACTAATGAACTTGCTCTTAGGCAGTGTTAAACAATAAGTTCCTATAGCTAATGGACCAACCTTTGCTCCATTCCCCAGACGTAGGATTCCTTTTCCTTTGTTTAGCTTTCTAATTCTGTTTGGTCCCTTTATAAATATGTATTTATGATAATCATAGCCAGTATCCAATACCCAAGTAAAAACTTGACTTACAGAGAGATTTATTTGATCATGAATAAAACTGTATACGTAACCGAAGCTTCACTAAGCTTCTTCTGGTTAGCCTTTACAAGATGTTTCTTGTAGTTTCTTTTCTAATGTCCAAGCTTATTGCAGTGGACGCAAACTCCTTTGTTATCCGTAAAATTTTTGTCCTTATTATCCTTTGTTTTTGCCTTTTTATTTACCTTTTTTGAATCGTTCCTCTTTTCAGAAGATCCTTTGGCCCCTACCAGTAAGACTTAGTCTTTTTGGTTAGAAAATGACTTTCAACAGTTTTTAACATGTTAAGCAAATCAGCGAGGCTGACATCTAGCTTATTCATGTGAAAATTCACAACAATTATGAGAATGAGTCTGGGAGTGAGTGCAAGATCAAATCTTGGCTCAACTATTGTCCGATTTCACAATAAAAAATTACGTGCAAGTATACACGATCAACAAGTAGAAAAGTGATAAAAAAGAGTGTCGTACCCATGAGGAATCGTATTTAACAAATCCCAAATACTAGTTTTATATCAAACTAATTTTATTTATATAATCGAATTTTGCGATTTTTTAATTAAAACTAAATTAAATTAACTAAAACTAATTTTAACACAAAGATTTGATTCAGATAATAAAGGCTTAAGACTACAATATCCCCAATTATGTAATATAAATTAATTACACAATTTATCTAATTATTAAATCCACTCGAGTTATTAACAGGAATTAAAATTATTTATAAGCCCTTTCCCAAGTGATCAAATAAAATTATTCAATTCAATTAATTATGCGATATTCCTATGCAAAATAAAGGAATTAAATTCATTAAACATCAATTCTCAATTGTTACATGCAGTGAAAAGAGATATGCATATTCAATTCACAACCCTAGTTATTCATCCCATGCAAATAATTAAGAATATATGTTATCACATTCAGTTCTAACCCTAGATTTTATCTCCCGAATTCATCTAGTGTAACATAGTAATTATTGATCAAATACTTATTCAATAAGCATAAAATATGATAGACAACTCAATATGAATAAATAATTAGATTAATACGGATAAGCAATTCATAAGCATAAAAGGTTCAATTAATTGTACCCTTAATTAAAAAGTTAGTTCATACTAGAAATCGAAATCGAAAATCCATTTTCGGGGAGACTGACGAAATTTTTTCACTATGTTAGGGAAACTGAATAGAAATGTATATTTATACTATAGACTTGTCCCAATGCATGATACAATGATTCATATTCCACCCTTAGGAATCTTATGTCTTTAGGCTAGTGCAGATGTCATTTAAAATACGTACATGTTGTAGATTGCCAAATCAATTAGAGATTCTTCCAGTTCTTCATCTAGGCCAATATAATATGATATTATTAAATATAAAGATTGTGTAAACATATCTTTGAGTACATATACATATTGTTTTATTATATAAACATATCTTTGAGTATTTTATATAAACGTCTTAGATGATATTATATTCTTTGAACAAATAGAGTGCGACTTCTCATGCACTGTAGATTCAACACTAGCATGAGATATTTTTTACTCATAGTCTTATTTGACTCAAGTTCTGCATGTAGTAAATTTGCAGTAGAGATTGTACCCAAGGTATAATTGATCAAAAGGTTTATCAACAAAGAACTTTTGAATTTCCTGCAAAATCTAACTTATTGGGAAATAAGAGAACAAAAGGAGAGTTATAGGAAATTCAACAGTTCCTAATAAGTGGTTCACCATACAGTACTTCCTCTTGAATTCCTTAACAAAGTGGTTCACCTTTGAACTACTTTGTTCAGGAATTCAAGAGGAAGTACATTAATATGTATGGGAAAACACTTATTTTCATTCTATACTATTGAATTTCCTTCAACTCCATTTGTCTCTCATATTTCCTAATAAATCTAATTTTGCAAGAAAATAATAAGTTATTTGTTGATTAATTAGCTAATCAATGATACCTAGGGTACAATCTCTACTGCACATTTATTACATGCAAACCTTGAGTCAAATAAAGCTATGAGTAAAAAATATCTTTATTTGGAAACCTTTCACTCTATGGCAATTGATTTTGCAAAAATAGGAGTAACAACTGAAAGGCCTAGGGCTTTAAAATCGAGGATGTTTCCCGATTTCATGGAGAGGTGGGTCAAACCAGCTTTTACACTTCTCAAGGAGTATTGGGGGAAACTTTATTGTGCTATATAGTCTTGAATCTATAGTGCATGAGAAGTCGCAATCTGTCTGTTCAAAGAATATAATATCATCGATCAAGACGTTTATATAAAATACAAAAAAATATATATGTTAATATAATAAAATGACAATGATTTAATTAAGAAAATAGAATGACAATGATTTAATTAAAATAAATAAAAGAGAGAATATAACTAATCAATAACTCAATTGCAACATCCTTGAGACCAACTTTTTTTGAATGTCTTGTAACCAAATATCAGCATTTTCTTGGCAAATAGTTTCTATCACAATCTCTATCATGAAAGTATACTATGAATTTGCGATCAACCCTCATGTTAAATTTAAATCCACAAAGTAATATCCTCGAAATGTATACAACAAATTGGAGAAAGATGAAAGTGTGCACTTACTGAAAGATAACTTGTCACAATTAGATGGAAGCTTCATGTTATAATGTAAGAAACCAAATAATTAATAAATGAAATTTAATTTCCTCTAATTATTATTTTGAAATAGTAAGGGTTGATGTGATTAATGTGGATAGTTATGGGTAAAATACGCAAATATTTCAAAATAAGCAAGTGGTTATAAAATATTCATTGTTGTCGGGGAATATTCGTTTGGTCGTGGAATATTCGTCTTATCTGGGAATATTAAATGCGACGAAGAAATGACCATGTGTGGGCCCCATAACTAAAAAGCGATTGGAGGAAGAAAATGACAAATATAAGTTGTTTAAAAATAACGGCGTAGTTATTACTGATTTAATTGTTGGAATACCCGGTGGTTAAAACACGATGTCTGGCGTTGTTTGCGGTAGCACAGTATTGCACCAATTATTGACTCTTACATAAGAAGGCACTACTCAATAATGGTTCTGATAATTCTTTATTCGGTGTTTTATTTTATTGATTCAATAATTGTTGCGTTGATATTTTATATTCTTTGTTGTTTTAATAATTGTCATTACACGTATTTTTCATTATCGAAGCAATAATTCATATTATCTGAATAATATTATTAGATAACATTATTGGCAATGTCTAGAAAGTTACATCTAAGGAGAGGTTTGGTCACCTAATCGGCGCCCGATAAGGAGAAATTCTTATTGGAAAGCTCCCTCTTTCTGGGAAGCGCACGGTTGTCAATATTGTGATTACGTAATATTATTTGTGAATAATTAATTATTGATTCATATGATGAGGAAAATATTAATTTTATGTGGATATAGATGGAGAAAATTTTTAATGTGACAATTGTTGAAAATTGAAATTTTATCTTTTTACGATAAAATAATTCATTTAAATATATATAATATTATATCTTAATAATATAATAATGGTGATATTTTTACAACGAATGTGGGATATATGAGTATCTGAGGAGGAAGAGTATTTTTGTTGCAATAAATATTTAAAACATGTTAAACATGTCGATTGGACCACATTTATTGGTGAAATTTGATTCTGACCTCTAAAATCGCTTGGTTTGTGGATTTGGTCAATTTACATTTGGAATTTAGAAAAACTTTCTTCGTAAAGTTGTAGAGAATTGAATTTCCTATAAAAACTAGCGAGATTGAATTTTACGACAAAAGGACTATTTATTATGAATTATTGAAGTTCGAAGCTCAAAAATAATTGATTTTGAAAGTTTTAATTATTTATTTTATGAAAACGTTTTTTACTTCTTCTAGAAAGGAGCATGTGGTTTGTATTCAGATTTTTTAGATTCTAAGAATGGGCGTAGAAAATTTTTATATATATTATTATTATAATAAATTTTACGCTTTGGTGTTCTAAGCAATTTCTATAAATAGGTCTTGGGTTAGAATTGAAAATCACACGAAAACTGAAGTTTTCTCTCTATATTATCGGCGTATTCTTGTGAGTATTTTGAGTATACTTTGAGTATTGCTATACGGTGAAAGTTTAAGATATAGCCTATATCCGATATTCCGTTAAATCTTGATGATCTTTCGAGGTAAGGGATATTTTATTTTTTCGTAATGATATTATTTCTTCAATATCATTATCTTTGAAATATTGATCTGAAGTTTTTATCAAATTTGGAACTTTTGGTGTCGAGTTACTATTCACGTATCTACGGCCTTTATTCACGATCTGTACTTATTCACGAATCTGGCCACTATTCATCGAAAAATAAAAATTTTCCTTTTAAGTCAAAATATCTATTGTGGATACTAGTTTTGATTGTATCCATATTTTGATCATTCTTGAATTTTACACCACTATGATTATTTTTGAGGTATTTTTGGGCGTGGATAAAACAAAAGTACTTAATCCTTAATCCTTAATCCTTGTCATTTTGTTTCTTTGGATTCGTTTCTTTAAAATATTTTCATCATCCTCAATCTTAAATGATGATATTATTGAATATCTTTGGCTTTGTAGTGCAAAAGATGAATGATTTATGATGAATATCTTTGGCCTATAGTGCAAAGATGAATGATTTCGATGAATATCTTTGGCCCGTAGTAGCAAAGATGAATGATTTCGATGAATATCTTTGGCCCGTAGTGCAAAGATGAGCAGTGTTTAGATGAACATGACCATTTGGTGAATGTCCTTGGCACGTAGTGCAAGGATGAATATTTGATCCGAGATATATATTGATTGATGTTCTGGGGATAAAAATAGGCGATGAACTTTAAAATTCATACATAGAAGATAGTAGTTTGCATTCTCTACTTAACTCTTCTAATGAATTATTATTTTCATTGCATGAATATTGATTTAAAACTTGTTGTCTATTGTATTCTATTATATTTTTCCTGTTGAAGACTAACGATAATTTTGTTGTATATTATCTTAGTCATAATATTCTTTTCTTGGGCTAGTCGAGCTCACTCTTTTCCTTTTTGTTCCATTTTTCTTCTCGGGAGGCGAGAATATAAGCGAGTGCAGTTTAGTCTGGGTATGGAATGAAAGTTCTAGGGAGAGTTGTTTAATAGTCCTCACCATTGTTGTAAAATAATGTATCAATAATTATGATGAAGATTTATTTGTATGTGGATATTATCTAGATGACAATATCTCGTATTTAAACTCACAGTTTACTACTATAGTAATAATAAAGTTGTAGTTGTTTTTATGTTAGTGTATTGACAACTCGAATGGGGGATGTAGACCTATTTTGGGGTGTCACGGTTGGTATCGAGCTTAGGGATATGATCTCTGGCGGAGATCGGGGAATAGAACTAGGAGGAGAGGCAGTAAATCCTTCGCTAGTGTGTCCTACCTAAGCTTATTTGTTAGTTGGTCAGTATATAGGGATATTATGTGATATATTGATTTCCTTAATTAACCCTTGTTTTATGACAGTATTTGAGAATGTCGACTGAGAATATTAACAATGGAAATGAGACCGTGGAGACGCCTGTACTCACCAACGAGGAGAACGTGCAACAGGCTGGCGATGTTCCTCCTGTGAACAACACCACGGAGCAGATGATGAACGAGGGGATGTTTAGAAGCTTTTTGCAGTTCATGCAAAATCAGACGAGGGAGACTCGTGTTCAAAACATAGGAGGAAATGATAGCAATTCACGGGTTGTCACAGCCAAGCAGTTCAAAGAGTTGGGACCACCAGAATTTAAGGGAAAAGGCCGATCCGATCATGGCGGAAGCGTGGGTCAAGCAAATTACCAAGATATTCGATGTCTTGGGATGCACGGAGAAACGAAGGTTCCATTCGCCACCTTTATGTTCCGTGGCGAAAGCGAGACTCATGGTGGCAATCGTGAAGCGTACCCATCCAATTTGTCTTTCAAAGCATGTCTGGGGAGCGTTTCAGAAACTATTTAATGACAAATACTTTCACGAAAGTGTTCGTCATATGAAGGAAGTGGAGTTTATTAGAATGAGCGAGAATAACATGGCGGTGTCCCGATCTGGCGAAGTTCATGAGTTATCGAGTTTGCACCTCATTTGGCGGAGAATGAGGAACGTATGACGCGGATGTTTCTGAGAGGTTTGAAACCCGACATACGTTAGTATCTCATTTCTCATAAATTTTCTCTCAGATGTTGTCAACAAGGCTCAGTTGTTAGAGCGAGATAACGAGTACGTTCAACCGAGGGACCATAACCAGGATCATACCGAAGATAGCAGTCATCAGAATAACGATAACCAGCGGAGAAAGAAGAATACGGACAAAGGCGGTAACTACTCTGGTGGTAATCGTGGCCATGAAAATAGAAGAAGCGAGTCGAGAGTAGATTTTAAAAGAGGAGATTCAACAACGACCATGTGAAGGCGTCGGGCCAAGAGCAATCGGTTCCAAGGAGGAGAAAGACCATCGGTCGTATGTTACAAAAATGCGGGAGAGAGGGATATATCATTGAAGCGCTCACAACAGTTTAAGGTATGCTATAATTGTGGAAAAGAAGGACATATCGCTCGAGATTATGCGAGAAGCGAAACCAAGTCCGGTGGGGATGGTCACTCAAAAGGATGTCCCGGAAAAGTCAAAGTCAAGCGGTTCTGGAAGAGCGTTTGTCGTGGCCGGTCAAAAATGCGAGGAACCCGAACGAAGTTATACACGGGTTAGTTAATTATAAATTCTTGCGAAGTTTATACCTTATTAGATACCGGTTCTACCCATCCTTTTATCTCTCTTGCTTGCGCTCAACGTTTGAACTTAACTACGGAGAAATTAGACTTTGACCTATCTGTGGAGACTCCGTTAGGAGAAATTTTCATTACATCGACTGTTTAAAAATCTTGCTTGATTCAAGTTGGCACTATCACATTACCTGTTGACTTTATTTCTTTAAAGATATTTGCTTTCGATATGATTTTAAGGTTAACTACTCATCATGCCAAAATTGATTGCTTTCGTAAGGTTGTTATTTTTCATATTCCTAAGCAACCTGTTATTTGAATTCAAGCAACCAAACCATTAAAGTCAAACTCTTTCATATCAAGCCATAAAGTCATTCGTTTATTGAAAAATGGATGTCAAGCTTTCTTAGCCATGTCATGGACATAAACAAAAATACGTCAGATTTGAATGATATTTCTGTTGTTAGTAAATTTCCTGACGTATTTCCTGAAGAATTTCTTGGCCTACTCTCGGGCGTGATCTTTGAATTTGTATCGACTTTAAATCCGAAGACAAAACCCATTTCTAAAATCTCATATCGAATGGCTCTATTGAACTTTAGGAGTTAAAAACCAACTGTAGAAGTTGATACCGAGCCTCTATCTGGTGACTTCCTTTGTGGAATACGTTGAAAGCGGACTCTCCGTAGAGGATGCCATATTCATCTGGTAGTAAAGCGATAGGTGCCATTGTGACGTCTTATCCAAGGTTGGGATATGAGTCACGATTGAGAACAACCTAAATCAGTAATCGAAATCGTAGCTTTTAGGCTTAATTGGTTATTATCGGAGATTCATTGAAGGATATTCTCGAATCGCTATTCCATTAACGCGGTGTGACTCGTAGAGATACAAAATTCGAATGGAAGCAAGGAATGTGGGAAGAGCTTGAAGAACTCAAGAGGAGACTCATTTCAAAGACATGTTACGACCATGCCATCCTGGAAAAACTAACGTGGTAGCCGGCGTGTTGAGTAGAAGATCGTATACAAATCACGAGTCACGATATTGTCAAAGACTCATTTCGTATAATTTACAAATAATAGAGATGGAGATGAAAACTCTAGGTACCAGCGTGATGATATCTGAGTATAATCGACTTTAATCGATAAAGTTAAAGTCGCATTCAAGCTACACAATCGAAGTGATGAATTTGAAGAAGAAGGTGCAAAAAAGTTGTTATTTCAAAAGCGAGAATCGGAGAGGTGAGGAAAGCTCAAACCTTCGATTTATTAATCCATTTGAAATTCTCGATCGAATAAGAAGCGTGGCCTATAGACTCGTTTTACCGCCAAGTATGGGCGTGTTCATAGCGTTTTTCACGTATCGATGTTACGTAAATATGTGGACGACCGAACCACGTCATTGAGTTAGAAACCGTGACGAGATAGCCAAGAAGACTTAACGTCTGAGGAGGTACTGTCAAGATCTTGGATAGGAAAGAACATGTCCCATGTCTGGGGTTATACCACAAGTTAAAGTTTTGTGGAGAAACCATGATATTGAGGAAATGACTTGGGAGTTGGAAGCGAAATGAAAGCGAGGTATCCTCATCTTTTCGAAACACCAGGTACGTACATCAATTTCGAGGACGAAATTTCATAAGGAGGGGAGGTTGTAAGATACCAAATAATTAATAAATGAAATTTAATTTCCTCTAATTATTATTTTGAAATAGTAAGGGTTGATGTGATTAATGTGGATAGTTATGGGTAAAATCATAAATATTTCAAAATAAGCAAGTGGTTATAAAATATTCATTGTTGTCCGGGAATATTCGTTTGGTCGTGGAATATTCGTACTATCGGGGAATATTAAATGCGCCAGTAGCGACCATGTGTGTGAGCCCCATGTAAAAGCGATTGGAGGAAGAAAATGACAAATATAAGTTGTTTAAAAATAACTTGGCGTAGTTATTATCAGATTTACACTTATTGGAATACCGTTGGTTAAAACACGATGTCGCGTTATTATTGCGGTAGCTGCAGTATTGCACCAATTATTGACTCTTACATAAGAAGGCACTACTCAATAATGGTTCTGATAATTCTTTATCAGGTGTTTTATTTTATTGATTCAATAATTCTTTGCGTTGATATTTTATATTCTTTGTTGTTTTAATAATTGTCATTACACAGTATTTTTCATTATCGAAGCAATAATTCATATTATCTGAATAATATTATTAGATAACATTATTGGCAATGTCTAGAAAGTTCTGTCTAAGGAGAGGTTTGGTCACCTAATTGCGCGCCAGTAAGGAGAAATTCTTATTGGAAAGCCCCTCTTTCCTGGAAACTGCCTGGTTGTCAATATTGTGATTCTGTAATATTATTTGTGAATAATTAATTATTGATTCATATGATGAGGAAAATATTGATTTTATGTGGATATAGATGGAGAAAATTTTTAATGTGACAATTGTTGAAAATTGAAATTTTATCTTTTTTTGATAAAATAATTCATTTAAATATATATAATATTATATTTTAATAATATAATAATGGTGATATTTTTACAGCGAATGTGGGATATATGAGTAGTATCTGAGGAGGAAGAGTATTTTTGTTGCAATAAATGTTTAAAACATGTTAAACATGTCGGTGGACCCCATTTATTGACTGAAATTTGATTATAGCCTCTAAAATCGCCCGTTTGTGGATTTCGGTCAATTTCTGTTTGGAATTTGGAAAAACTTTCTTCTGTAAAGTTGTAGAGAATTGAATTTCCTATAAAAACTCATGAGATTCGAATTTTTTCGACAAAAGGGCTATTTATTATGAATTATTGAAGTTACAAGCTCAAAATAATTGATTTTTGGAAGTTTTAATTATTTATTTTATGAAAAACGTTTTTTTTACTTCTTCTAGAAGGGAGCATGTGGTTTGTATTCAGATTTTCAGATTCTAAGAATGGGCGTAGAAAATTTTTATATATATTATTATTATAATAAATTTTCTGCTTTGGTGTTCTAAGTAATTTCCTATAAATAGGTGCTTAGGTTAGAATTGAAAATCACACCAGAAACTGAAGTTTTCTCTCTCTATATTATCGAGCGTATTCTTGTGAGTATTTTGAGTATACTTTGAGTATTGCTATACGGTGAAAGTTCAAGATATAGCCTATATCCAGTATTCCAGTTAGAAGTACTGATCTTTCGAGGTAAGGGATATTTTTTTTTTTTTTGTAATGATATTATTTCTTCAATATCATTATGCTGAAATATTGATCTGAAGTTTTTATCAAATTTGGAACTTTTTGGTGTTGAGTTACTATTCACGTATCTCGCCTTTATTCACGTATCTGATCTTATTCACGAATACGGATGACTATTCATCGAAAAATAAAAATTTTCCTTTTCGTCCAAAATATCTATTGTGGATACTAGTTTTGATTGTATCCATGTTTTGATCATTCTTGAATTTTACACCACTATGATTATTTTTGAGGTATTTTTGGACGTGGATAAAACAAAGTACGAATCCTTAATCCTTAATCCTTGTCATTTTGTTTCCTTTGGATTCGTTTCTTTAAAAATATTTTCATCATCCTCGGTCTTAAATGATGATATTATTGAATATCTTTGGCTGTAGTGCAAAAGATGAATGATTTATGATGAATATCTTTGGCACCATAGTGCAAAGATGAATGATTTCGATGAATATCTTTGGCGTAGTGCAAAGATGAGCAGTGTTTAGATGAACATGACCAATGGTGAATGTCCTTGGCACAGTAGTGCAAGGATGAATATTTGATCGAGATATATATTGATTGATGTTACGAGGATAAAAATAGGCGATGAACTTTAAAATTCATACATAGAAGATAGTAGTTTGCATTCTCTACTTAACTCTTCTAATGAATTATTATTTCATTGCGAATATTGATTTAAAACTTGTTGTCTATTGTATTCTATTATATTTTTCCCTGTTGAAGACTAACGATAATTTTTTTGTATATTATCTTAGTCATAATATTTTTTACTGGGCTAGTCGAGCTCACTCTTTTCCTTTTTGTTCCATTTTTCTTCTCAGGAGGCGAGAATATAGCGAGTACGAGTCGGGTATGGAATGAAAGTTCTAGGGAGAGTTGTTTAGTAGTCCTCACCATTGTTGTAAAATAATGTATCAATAATTATGATGAAGATTTATTTGTATGTGGATATTGTCTAGATGACAATATCTGTATTTAAACTCACAGTTTTACTATTGTAATAATAAAGTTGTAGTTGTTTCTGTACCGTGTATTGACAACTCAGAATGGGGGATGTAGACCTATTTTGGGGGTGTCACATATAATGTAAAACAAATACCTTCATCATCGCCCATGAACAATATGATGTGACGCCCCTAAAATAGGTCCATACAACCCATTTTGAGTCACCAAATACCTTCTATAGAATTCAAATATAAATTTTCCAATTTACAACTATTAGACTGTCGTGCAAAATACAACCATACATACTGTGAGTTTTAATAGAAATATTGTATCGTATATAATACGACAATATCCACACTCAAATTAAGTCCTCATTAAAATTATTGTCACACTATTTTACAACATAGTGAAGACTTCTATTGTAACCATATCAGACAATTACTCCACTCTGCGACTAGTCCTAGCTAAACTTTCATTTCCTAAGAAGAAAAATGAAACAAAAAGGGTGAGCTCAACTAGCCTAGTAAATAATATCATGACTAAGATAATAGAGAATAAAATTATGTTTAGCCTTCAAAAATGATAAATCATATCAAATATAATAGACGACAAGTTTTATATCAACAACTGCAGCGGAACAAACAATCCATTAGAGTCAAGTAGAGCATGATGTCTACTATCTTCTATGATTTAAAAATTCATCATCAATATTTTATCCCTGTAACACCAATCAACAGTTCATGTTCATAATTATGCAAATTAATATTTTATCTTTACACTACGGGCCAAAGATATTCATTTGTATCGTCAGCGGTCATGATCACGCCAAACAACAGTCCATCTTTGCACTACGGGCCAAAGAGAACTTTCACCACAAGCCTTTGCCTGTAACATTAAAGTTCATGTACCAATACATAAATCCTGGTCATAATCATACCAATCAAAAGTCCAACTTTGCACTAAGGGCCAAACATAACTTTTCAACACAATTTAAACATGAGGATAATGACAAAGATATATAGGATGAATAAAAGTGAGATCAAGGATAAATATTAGAGATTTATAATTTAATTTATCTAGAGTTCAAGAATATCCAAATTGTCAACATGATAACCAATTGTGGAGTAAAATTCAAGAATAATATTTAAGATTTATATTTCAAAGATAATTTGGATAAGAAAAAGAAAGCTAAGTTCTGTCGTGAGTAGTACTCCGGCGTGAATAGTATCCCAGTGTGAATAGTATCCCAGTGTGAATAGTACCCCGATATTTAAAATTTAATAATAACGTTTAGGTAATAATTTATTCAAGTGAAATGATATTAGATGAAGCGCAAAACTTAAGAAATTTATAATCATTTCAGAAATTATAGAAGTAGGACTTACCATAGTAAGTTTAGATTTAGGGATATGAAATGAAATAATATCACTTACATAATATGGAGTATGAAAGAAAATGATATCCCTTATGAGTATTGAAAGAAAATAATATCCTTTACCTGAGTAGAGGACTAGATGTTGTCTGATATGTAGGAGATTATCGTGAGAAAATCTTGCACTAATAACAACTCTCAAAGTATCCTTATACTTAGAAAATACTCACAATATTATACTCACAATATTTTAGAAATTTTTTTGTATTGTGATGGTGTGTTTTTCATCTTCTGAAAATGCCTCCTTTTATAGGCGAAGTTTAGTAGACAAGCGTCCGTTAATTATGAAAAAATTTTCACGGGTTTCCAACCCATCAGTATACCATTTGAAACTTTTAACCAATGAAGTACCTTTAAAAAAAATTCACAAGTTGCCAGAATAAGAATGCTTCTATTTAAAAGAATTGGTCAATCAGGGACTACCTCATTGTGAAGGTAATTGTTAATATTAAAAGAAAAGAAAGGGTTAGCCAATCAGAGGTTACCCTATTGTGAAGGTAAGTGCTAATATTAAAAGAGAATAAAGGGTTATCCAATCAGAGGCTACCCTATTATGAAGGTAACTCCATATGCCAAAATTTAAAAAGAAAGGAAGGAAGACACGCCTATTGGAAATTTTGGCAAATGAGGGGCTAGTCATTGTAAAAGAATTCCGTATCTTCCAAAATCAAATAGAATAGTACCAATTTATTCATCAATTATTTATATCTTTTCTATGATGCCCCCAAAATAAGTATACATCACCTATTTTGAGTCGCCAAATACATAGTACAGAATACAAATACAATCTTAAATATACAACATGAGCTGTGAGTTTTAATACAAATATTATCTTCTAGACAGTATTCAAACTCAAAATAAGTCCTCAATACATTTATTAACACACTATTTCATAGAATGGTGAGGACTACTAATGTTATCCTCTGGACCGTCACTCCATTCCCCGACTAGT
The DNA here is from genome assembly GCA_020205605.1 of Panax ginseng. Taxonomy (NCBI): domain Eukaryota; kingdom Viridiplantae; phylum Streptophyta; class Magnoliopsida; order Apiales; family Araliaceae; genus Panax; species Panax ginseng. The sequence goes on along the minus strand of CM035133.1, from coordinate 20,835,767 downwards.
CCCTGCTACGTTCTCATTTCCTGAAGAGAACAATGAAAGGAAAAGGGTGAGCTCAACTAGCCCAGTAAAAAATATTATGACTAAGATAATGCAGAATAAATTATCGTTAGCCTTCAACAGTATTAAACTGATACAATATAACAAACATCAAGTTTAACTGCAGCAGAATAAACAATCTATTAGAAGAGTCAAGTAGAGAATAAAATCTACTATCTTCTATGATTTAAAAGGTTTTTCATCACTTTTATCGCTGAGACTCAGCTCAATAAATAATCCACATCATCCCTGCACTACGGCCAAGGATATTCATTAGTATCACAACCACAAATTATCCATGCACTACATGCCAAGGATATTCGTGTATTTATCAATGGTCATGATCATGCCAACAACTGTCCATCAATGCACTACGGGCCAATGAGGACTTTTACCACATCATTTGTAACATTACGGTCATGATTATACTCAATAATCCCTGGTCATAATCATACCAAGTCCATCTATGCACTACAGGCCACATATGACTTTCAACATAATATAAACATGAGAATGATGACAATGATATAAGAATTCAATAAAATAAGTTCAAGAATTAATTTATCCAGGAACCAATAACGTCCAAATTGTCAACATAATACTGGTTTGTGGAGTAAAATTCAAGAATGCTCAGAAGAATATTTCCATAAAAAGATATTGGATAAAGCTCAAATATCAAAGATATTCCACTAATTTCATGGAGTATAAAAGCCAAAACTTTAACCAACTGAGTATAATAAAGAATGGAATAACAAAAGAAATCACCAGGCATAATGATGAAGCCCTTGCAGACGAGTTATTCAACAGAATAATAAATAACGGAACCAGGTCATGCGTAAACGCACAGACAAGATATTCCAATAAAATAATAAATAACGGAATCAGGTCATGCGTAAAAGCACAGAAAAGATATTCCAACAAAATAATAAATAATGGAACCAGGTCATGCGTAAACGTACAGACATGATGTTCCAACAGAATAATAAAGAATGGAATAACAGAAGAATTTCACCATGTATGCGGTATTTCATATAGACATGTTATTCCAACATAATAATAAAGAATGGAATAACAGAAGAATTTCACCATATATGTGGTACTTCGTATAGACAGGTTATTCCAACATAATAATAAAGAATAGAATAAGAGAAGAATTTCACCATGTATGCGGTACTTCGCATAGACAGGTTATTCCAACATAATAATAAAGAATGAAATAACAGAAGAATTTCACCATGTATGTATGCAAAGATTATAGATAGCAAAGTTATTCCAACCTAATAATAAAGAATGGAATAACAGAAGTTCTCTTCATGAATGCAAAAGAAATAATACCCCTTACGAGTACAACAAATAATATCCCTTACCTTAGAAGAAATTAGATATAGGAGTAGTGAAGTAGCAGAATACTTTTCTTCTTTCTCTCTATAGTTTCTCTCTCTAGAGTTTCAGTGAATTCGTAAGAAATAATGAAGGAATGAGCTTTTATTTATAGGAGAATGGACTGAATAGTAACTAATTCATGAACGGTCCAGATTGATTTACTTTTAAACGGAGGACCATAATTAATTAATATTCCGTATTAATAAAATATTCTAATAAAACAAAATCTTTTAAATAAAATATAATATATTCTATTTATAATCTAATAAAACGAATAACTTTATAAAAGTATTATGTTTTATATAAAAAGATTTTACTATGCAAACACTATGCAGGCACTATGCAAACACTATGCATAATAGAATATTATATATTCTATTTATAGTCTAATAAAATGAATAACTTTATAAAAGTATTCTATTTTATATAAAAAGATTTTACTATACAAACACTATGCAGGCACTATGCAAACACTATGCATAATAGAATATTATATATTCTATTTATAGTCTAATAAAACGAATAACTTTATAAAAGTATTTTGTTTTATATAAAAAGATTTTACTATGCAAATACTATACAGACACTATGCAAACACTATGCATAATAGAATATTATATATTTTATTTATCGTCTAATAAAAGCGAATAACTTTATAAAAGTATTACATTTTATATAAAAAAAATTGCATTTTATTACATTTATAATAATAATAAAACAAAACTTATCACCTTTATTATAATTCACAATATTAATCGACGAGGTTGTTCCCGGAAGAGGGGGCTTTCCAATAAGAATTTCTCCCTATTGGCGGCATGATTAGGTGACCAAACCTCTCCTTGTGAGAACTTCAGACATCGTTAATATTGCAAATAATAATATTAATAACTTTATCGTCTCAATTATTGATTTAATAATATATAAAATATTGATAATAATTGAATCAAATAACGTGAGATACTATGTAGCAATTCATCGTAGTAATAATTGATCAAAAGTAATGAAACTTCTCACGTAAGCATCAATAATCAATACTGTGTGCTACTATGCAACCACGCATATTACTGTACTTTTACTACCGAGTAGTTCAACGGTTTTAATGGTAAAACTTCCGCCGTTATTTTCATAAAAATATTTTTGTCGTTTTCTCAATTCGACAATAATTCCGTTGTGGGGTCCACCAATGATTGTACCATCGTACGAATATTCCCCGATAAAAAGAATATTCCCCGACCAATCGAATATTATACAACAACTTGCATACTTTTCAAAATGTATAAATATTACCCACAACTATAACATTATCTCAAATCCACACCATAATTTTGAAAAAAATATTTCGAGGAAATTAAATCTTTATTCGTAAAATTTGGGATTTTACATTTTCAATTATGAAACATTTATTAATATTATTATAGACTCGTAATATTAACAACCAGATCGTTTAGAGGAAAGAAGTGGCTTTTTGATAAGTATTTCTCCTTATTGGCGCGCTATTAGATGACCTAACCCCTTTTCTTGACATAAATTTTTAAACATTGCCAATAATGTTAACTAATAATAATATCATATCAAATAATATGAGATACTGTGTCGTGACAATTATTGATTTAATAATGTGAAATACTGTGGAGTTACTACTGTGACAATTATTGAATGAAATACTGAGTGACTGCTTACGTCAGAATCAATAATCAGAGATATTGTGAACTATCGCGTGTTACTGTAAAATACTGCTTACTACTGTGGAACAACACCTATTACTGTACTTTTATCACCGGGTATTTCAATAGTTAACGGTAAAATTTCTGCCGATAATTTTTAAAAAAGTTACTTCTGTCGCTTTCTATATCTTAACAGTTATTCTATTGTGGGGCCCACCAATGATTGATTATCTCGAAGAGTTGAGGATACCTTATTCTCATTTCAGATTCTAACTCCCGACAGGCGCGTCGGTTGGCCGAGTATGTAATTATTCACAAATAATATTACAGAATCACAATACTGATAACCAGGCAGTTCCTAGGAAAGAGGGGGCTTTCCAATAAGGATCTCTCCTTACTGGCGCACAATTAGATGACCAAACCTCTCCTTAGACAGAACTTTCTAGACATTGCCAATAATGTTATCTAATAATATTATTCAGATAATATGAATTATTGCTAGATAATAGAAAATAATTTGTGCGATGACAATTATTAAAACAACGATAATATAAAATATCAACGCAACAATTATTGAATCAATAAAATAAAATCTGAACATTAATTCTTTGTAACAATTATTGAGTAGTGCCTTTTACGTAAGAATCAATAATTGGTGTATCGCAGTGTCTTCTTGTGTTTTAACCAAGGGTATTCCAACGAGATTAATGAGTAACAACTACGCCGCTATTTATAACCAACTTATTCTTGTCGTTTTTCTTCATCCAATCGCTTTTCGTTATGGGGCTCCACAACAATTTGCGCCATCGCATACGAATATTCCCCGACAAAGTAAAAATATTCCACGACCAAACGAATATTCTCCATCAACAATGAATATTTTAAAACCACTTGCTTATTTGAAATAATTGCGCATTTTACCCATAACTTACCACATTAATCAAATCAACCCTTACTATTTCAAGATAATAAATAGAGGAAATTTAATTTCATTAAATAATAAGTTCAGGGTCTAACAACCTCCCTCCTTATGAAATTTCGTCCCTCGAAATTGGCGTACGACACTGTGTGTTTGAAAAGGTGAGGATACATCGCTTTCATTTCGTTTCCAACTCCGGTCATTTCCTCTATAGCATGGTTCCTCCACAAAACTTTAACTTGTGGTATGACCTTTTGTGCGTAGGACATGCTCCTTCCTATCCAAGATCTTGACAGGTACCCTCTTAAATACGTTAAGTCTTGGCTATCTCGTCTGGTTCTAACTCAATAACGTGGTTACGGTCTTTCACATATTTACTGAAATACGGATATATGAAACACATTATGAACACGAGACATACTCGAGGTAATGCGAGTCTATAGGCTACATTACCTACTCGGTCAAGAATTTGAAATGGACCAATAAATCGTGGATTGAGCTTTCCTCTCTTCCGAATCTTGTAACTCCCTTCCATGGGGCAACACGCAACAATACATGATCCCCAATACTAAATTACACGTCCTTTCGATGAAGATCCGCATAACACTTTTGTCGATCTTGTGCCGTTTGTCGATGAAGATACGCATAACACTTTTCTTCTTTATATAGTTTCCCTCTCTAGAGTTTCAGTGAATTCGTAAGAAATAATGAAGGAATTAACTTCTATTTATAGAAGAATGGGCTGAATAGTAACTAATTCATGAACGGTCCAGATTGATTTACTTTTAAATGGACGGTCCAGATTGGTTTACTATAAAATATTCTAATAAAACAAAGCTTTTTAAATAAATATAATATATAATATATATTATATATTATATAAATATAACGTACCTGATAAATCACGGGTTATTACCCAGTGATTACCACTCTGCCAAATCTTGAACTATCAAATATATATTTTATATATATATATATATATATATATATATATATATATATATATATATATATATATAATACATATAGTACAATGAGACATATATATAACCAAAAACCCTCCCACCCATTTTGACAAAGACATATATATATATATATATATATATATATATATATATATATATATATATATATATATATATATATATATATATATATATATATATATATATTCCAATAATAGCACTCCTCCGTGTCCCTTAAATCCCTCCCCCATTATAATTCCACGTGACATATTTTTTATATATATAACTGAGATAACTTTTCACCGATAAATTTAAAAATGGGTAAATGGGGGGTTCAAAAATACAACAAATACTTCATAAAAATTACCTCAATATTCTTAACAACTTTTATCATCATTATTATAATTCACAATATTAATCGACCAGGTCGTTCCTAGGAAAGACGGGGCTATCCAATAAGGATTTCTCCCTATTGGCGCATAATTAGGTGACCAAACCTCTCCTTGGCAGAACTTCTAGACATCGTTAATATTGCAAATAATAATATTAATAACTCTGTCATCTCAATATAAAATATTGATAATAATTGAATAAAACTATGTGACTTCTCACGTAAGCATTAATAATCAATACTGTGTGCTACTATGTAACCACGCGTATTAATGTACTTTTACTACCGAGTAGTTCAATAGTATTAACGGTAAAACTTCCGCCGTTATTTTCATAAAAAATATTTTTGTCGTTTTCTCAATCCGACAATAATTTCGTTGTGGGGTTCACTAATGATTGTGTCGCATTCGAATATTCCTGTTAAAAGCGAATATTCCCCACCAATCGAATATTATATAACAACTTGTGTACTTTGCAAAATTTATAAATATTACCTACAACTATAACATTATATCAAATTTATTCCATAATATTCAAAATGATATTTATAGAAAATTTATTTTATTCATAAAAGTTGGGGTCTTACAATCTCCCTTCTTATAAAATTTTGCCCTCGAAATTAGGGTACATTACACGGTATGTCAAAGAGGTAAGGATACCTTGATTTCATTTGATTCTAACTCCCAGGTCATTTCCTCAACATCGTGGTTCCTCCACAAAACTTTGACTTGAGGTATAACCTTGGAGCGTAGAATATGTTCCTTCTTATCCAAGATTTGAACGGGAACCTCTTCATACGTTAAATCTTCCGCTATTTCGTCCGGTTCTAACTCAATCATCGTGGTTGGTCTTTCACATATTTACGTAACATGGATATATGAAAAACGTTATGAACACGAGACATACTTGGCAGTAAAGCGAGTCTATACGCCACAGTTCCTACTCGATCGAGGATTAAAAATGGGCCAATGAATCGAGTATTGAGCTTTCCTCTCTTTTCAAATCTCGTAACTCCTTTCCATGGAGCAACACATAACAACACATGATCTCCAATATCGAATTCCACGTCCTTTCAATGAAGATCAACATAACTTTTTTGTCGATCTTGTGAGGTTTTTATACGTTACCGGATTGTTTGAATCTTTTCCGTAGTCATACGTACCAACTCTGGTCCCAACAACGTTGCTTCACCCACCTCATCCCCAACATCCGAGAAACGACACTTTCTTCCATACAACGCTTGAATGGAGCCATGCCAATACTTGCTTGATAACTGTTGTTGTAGGAAAACTCCACCAACGGTAAGAACTTGTCCCAACTTCCCTTGAAGTCAAGGACACAGAGTCTTAATAAATCTTCAAGAGTTTGAATAGTCATCTCGATTGTCCGTCCAAATCCGAGGATGATATGCGAACTAAATCGTAAATCCGCGCCCATAGCTTTTTTGCAAACTAACCCAAAATCTTGAAGTGAATCTTGGGTCTCGATCAGAAACTATGGATACTGGCATACCATGCAGTCTTATAATCTCGTTTATATACATACAAACAAGATGTTCAAGTGCATAAGTTTCTCGTATTGGTAAGAAATGAGCAGACTTGGTCAATCTATCAACAATGACCCAAATTGCATCTATGCCTTGAGAAGACTTGGGAAGACTAGTAACGAAATCCATGGTAATGTGCTCCCACTTCCATTCTGGAATTTCAAGTGGTTGCAATGGACCTTTTGACACTTGATGCTCCGCCTTGACTCGTTGACAAGTTAGACACCTTGAGATAAACAACACTATCTTTCTCTTCATATTGCTCCACCAAAATGTATGACGAAGATCACGATACATTTTGGTACTCCCAAGATGGATTGCAAACGGTGTGTTGTGCGCCTCCATTATGATTTTATACTTTAAATCAGGGTCGTTAGGAACACAAAGTCTAGAGTTGACTCGAAGTATTCCTTCTTCATCGATTCTTGCTTCCGGCATAGCACCTTCTTTCACTTTCTTCCTCATACGCATCAGTTCCAGGTCTATAATTTGAGTAGCTTTAACTTTATCGATTAAAGTCGGTACTACTCGTATATTCACCATCATCACGTGGGTCCCTGGAGTCATTATCTCTATCTCCATCCTTTGCAAGTCATACAAAATGGGCCTTTGCGTTGACAATATCACATTCGTACCCGCATATGATCTTCTACTCAATGCGTGAGCTACCACGTTCGCTTTTCCAGGATGGTATGATCATAACTTTCAACAGTTCAAGCCAACGTCGCTGTCGCATGTTGAGTTCCTTTTGAGTGAAGAAATATTTGAGGCTTTTATGATCCGTAAAGATCTCCACTTTCTCCCCATACAAGTAATGCCTCCAAATCTTTATTGCAAAAACGACTGCTGCCAACTCTAGATCATGAGTAGGATAATTCCTCTCATATTCTTTGAGTTGTCGTGAGGCATAGGCTATGACTTTCCCATGTTGCATGAGAACACATCCTAACCTTTTTCCCGAAGCATCACTGTAGATGACAAATCCCTCCGAGCTAGATGGTATTGTCAGAATAGGTGCTATAATGAGTCTCCTCTTGAGTTCCTGAAAACTCTTCTCACATTCCTCGCTCTAATCGAATTTTGTATCTTTCCGAGTCAGCTGAGTTAATGGAGTAGCGATTCGAGAAAATCCTTCCACGAATCTCCGATAATAACCAACTAAGCCAAGAAAACTACGTACTTTAGTCACTGATTTGGGTTGCACCTAGCTTTGAATAGCTTCAATCTTTGCTGGGTCAACAGATATTCCATGACTTGATACTACGTGCCCAAGGAATGCTACTTCTTTCAAGCCGAACTCGCATTTCTTCAACTTGGCATAAAGCTTATATTCACGAAGCTTTTGGAGTATCAGCCTCAAGTGTTGCTCATGATCTTCACGGCTTTTGGAATAAATAAGGATGTCATCAATAAAGACGACCACAAAGTGATCCAAATATTCCTTGAATACTCGGTTCATCATATCCATGAAAGCAGCAGGAGCATTAGTCAATCCAAAAGACATGACTAGGAATTCATAATGCCCGTACCGAGTTCTGAAAGCCGTCTTTGGAATGTCATCGGTTCTAATCTTTAATTGGTGATATCCAGAACGAAGATCAATCTTTGAAAAGAATTTGGCGCCTTTGTACCGGGTCAAAACAGTCATCAATACGTGGCAATGGGTACCTATTTTTGATGGTGACATGATTCAACTCCCGATAATCAATACTAAGTCGTATACTCCCATCTTTCTTCTTCACGAATAGAACAGGAGCACCCCAAGGAGACGTACTAGGACAAATGAAACCGATGTCCAATAATTCCTGCAGTTGGGTCTTTAACTCCTGAAGTTCAATAGGAGCCATTAGATATGGGGCTTTGGAAATGGGTTTTGTACCGGGTTCAAGGTCGATACAAAATTCAATTTCACGTTCTGGGGGTAGGCCAGGAAGTTCTTCAGGGAATACGCCAGGAAATTCATTAACAATAGAAATATCATTCAAAAGCGGCGTATTTTATTTAGATCAAGTGACATGAGCTAAGAAAGCTTGACATCCGCTTTTTCAATAAACGAATAGCTTTATGGCTTGAGATGACAGTGATTGATTTTATTGGTTTGGTTGCTTGAATACGCATAATCGGTTGTTTAGGAATATGAAAGCTAACAACCTTACGAAAATAATTAATTTTTGCATAATAAGTAGTTAACAATCAATCCCCTAAAATTACGTCAAATGCAAGTATTTTCAATGAAATAAGATCGATGAAGTAATGTGAGGGTTAGATTTGAACCAAACAAGACTTATAAAGAGTGGATGTAATGAAGGTTTCTCCCAACGGAGTTTCAACAGATAAGTCAAAGTCTAATTTCTCTAGTCAAATTTAAACATTGAGCGCAAGTAGGAGAAATAAAAGAATGGGTAGACCCAATATCAAATAAGGTATATACTTTAACCAACTGAGTATAATAAAGAATGGAATAACAAAAGAAATCATCATGCATGCGGTGCCAGATAGGCAAAGTTATTCAGCGAATAATAAATAATAGAACCGGTCAAAGCGTAATACGCATAAGCATGATATTCTAATGAGAATAATAAAGAATGGAATAACAACAAAAATCACCATGCATGCGGTACTTCGCATAGATAGGTTATTCCAACTGAATAATAAATAACGGAACCGGTCCGACGTAAAAGCATACGAGACATGATATTCCAGCGGAGAATAATAAAAGCGGAACCAGTCCCGCAAAAGCATATGCATGAGCGAGGATATTTTAACGAGAATAATAAAGAATGGAATAATAACAGAATTTCACCATGTATGCGGATACTTGGCATGATAGACATATTATTCGAAGAGAATAATAAATAATGGAATAATGTAAGAATTTCACCAAGTATAGGGTGGCAGCGTATACTGAGTTATTCCAACAGAATAATAACAGAAGTTCTCTTCATGAATATAAAAAAAAAATGCCCCTTACCTTAAAAAGAAGAGTACTGGATATAGGAGTAGTGAAGTAGCAGGATACTTTTCTTCTTTCTATAGTTTCCCTCTCTAGAGTTTCAGTGAATTCGTAAGAAATAATGAATGAATGAACTTCTATTTATAGAAGAATGGACTGAATAGTAACTAATTCCTGAACGGTCCAGATTGATTTACTTTTAAATAGACGGTCCAGATTGGTTTACTATAAAATATTCTAATAAAACAAAACTTTTTAAATAAAATATAATATATAATATATATTATATATTATATAAATATAACGTGCTTGATAAATCACGGGTTGTTACCCTCGTGATTACCACTGCTAAATCTTCCAACTATCAAATATATATATATATATATATATATATATATATATATATATATATATATATATATATATATATATAATACATATAGTACAATGTACATATATATATAACCAAAACCCCTAACAAAAAACCCTCCCCACCCATTTTGACAAAGATATATATATATATATATATATATATATATATATATATATATTCCAATAATAGCACTCCTCCCGTGTCCTTTAACTCCCTCCCCCCCATTATCAATCACATATATATAAAACAAACTGAGATAACTTTTCACCGATAAATTTAAAAATGGGTAAATGGGGGGGGGGGGGGGGTCCAAAAATACAACAAATACTTTATAAAAACCACCTCAATATTCTTAACAACTTTTATCATTATTATTATAATTCATAATATTAATCGACCAGGTCGTTCCCAGGAAAGAGGGGGCTTTCCAATAAGGATTTCTCCCTATTGGCGCGCAATTAGGTGACCAAACCTCTCCTTGGCGAGAACTTCAGACATCGTTAATATTGCAAATAATAATATTAATAACTCATCATCTCAATATAAAATATTGATAATAATTGAATAAAACTATGTGACTTCTCACGTAAGCATTAATAATCAATACCGTGTTACTATGCAACCACGCAGTATTCGTATTACTTTACTCTTGAGTAGTTCAACAAAGATAACGGTAAAACTTCCGCCGTTATTTTCATAAAAAGATATTTTTATCGTTTTCTCAATCCGACAATAATTCTGTTGTGGGGTCCACCAATGATTGTGCCGTCGTATGAATATTCCCTGTTAAAACGAATATTCCCCGACCAATCGAATATTATATAACAACTTGTGTACTTTGCAAAATTTATAAATATTACCCACAACTATAACATTATATCAAATTTATTTCATAATATTCAACAATGATATTTATAGAAAATTCATTTTTATTCATAAAAGTTGAGGTCTTACATAAGGCGATAATGTTGATATAGGAGTTTGACACTAATTGGGCAAAGTCGATGCTGATGAATCCTAAGAGGGTGAGGATGAATGGGTGTAGTGAGAGGCATACACCATTTTCTAAGAGGGTGAGGGGCATGACCGTCCATCCCGTTCAGTTAGTAGTACATTCGACCGGTAACTGAGGGGGCTTTGAGTTGGTGGGTTTCAGGGATTTGATAGTGCTTTCGGATCACGGCTAGGTCCGAATCGGTGATATCAGAAGGAGCGTTGGCATGGGGAAACTGTTGCTCATTTGGGTATTCACGCATCATTTTTTGGAAGTCGATTTTGGTGGGGTTAGGATTTTGTGAAGGAGTTTTTGTGGTGACAGTGGTGGTAATGGTGTAATCGGTGGCTATGGTGTGGACAGTAGGGGTTGGGGTGGAAACAGTAGAGGGTGTGATGGAGGTTAGTGGAGTGGGGATGGTAGAAAGGGGAGTAACAATGATGGAAATCTCGGTAGTGGAGGTGGTGTTTGTTAGAGTTTGAGAGGAAGCCATTGATGAAGCTTGGGGAGATATCAGTCGTGGAGAGGGTTTAATTCATTGATAATCATTGGGCCATGTTTGAAATACTCTTCCATTAAATATTTTATTTGAATGAAAGACTGGGGGGGGGGGGGCAATGTTGGGCCATGATTGATTGGGTCCAGATTGTGTGGTAGGTTGTTGTAAGACCCCAAATTTTATGAATAAATATTAATTTTCTCAAATATTTTTTTAAAAATATTAAGGTGTGGATTTGATATAATATTATAATTATGGGTAATATTTATCAATTTTTCAAAGTAAGCAAGTTGTTATAAAATATTCGATTGGTCGGGGAATATTCTTTTTGTCAGGGAATATCTGTACGACGGCCAATCATTGGTGAACCCCACAACGGAATTACTGTTGGAGTTAGAAAATGACATAAATATCTTTTTATAAAAATAACGGCTGAAGTTTTATCGTTAACTATTGAAATACTCGGTGGTAAAAGTATAATAATACGCGTGGTTGCATAGTAGCACGCGGTATTGATTATTAATGCTTACGTGAGAATTCACTCAATTATACTCAGTAATTGTTGTATAGTATCTCACGTTAATTGATTCAATTATTGTTACAATATTTTATATTATTAAATCAATAATTGAGATGACAAGTTATTCATATTATTATTTGCGTAAATAACAATGTCTAGAAAGTTCTGTCGAGGAAAGAGGTTTGGTCACTTAATTACGCGCCAATAGGGAATATTGCGAGTTATAATAATGATGAATAAATGTTGTTAAAAATATTGAGGAAATTTTTATGAAGTTATTGTTTTAAATTTTGCTTATTATTTGAACCCTCACCTACTCATTTTTAAAATTATCGTGTTATGTAGTATCTTTGTGATAATATATATATATATATATATATATATATATATATATATATATATATAGTTCGGATCTTAAGTTCACCCTTTATCCAACTCACTCGAGCTCACCTCTTTAGTAGCGGATTCGACGCAGTTCGCCTTCTTACATAATAACCGCCGTCGTCTATACTTTTAGCGACGCTATATGTTATCTGTTGCAAAAAGTATTGATGACGGTTGTATGACCGAACCGTCACCGGGTCCGTCGCTAAAGGGGGGTGAGCTTGGGTGAGTTGGATAAGGGGTGAACTTAAGATCCGAACTATATATATATATATGTTGATGATGTTGATGGGTTGGGGGTGGGGGGAATTGGTAAGGGGAAAGAAAAGAATGGGGGGAGGGTATTATTATTATTATATATTTATATTATAATAAGTTTTATTTTTTTATGAAAATAGAATATATTATATTTTATTTGTATAGTATTTTACTATGCAGTGCACAATAAAAAACTTATGAAATCAGATTCGGCGCCCGTGAATTTTTTTTCTTCCCACTATTTGGTCTGTGAAAAACTTTTCTAAATAGTATCCTTCCATTCTCCTATAAATCAGATGTTTAGTTTAGAATTTAAAATCACACCAAATTCAGAGAATTCTTCTTCTATAATATTAAGTGTATTTCTTTAGAGTTTAAGAAAGCTTTGAGTGTAGAAAACAGTAAAAGTTTTCTTCAAGAATATATCCGCTATACCAGTCAGAATTGCTCTCTTTTTGAGGTAAGGGGTATTATTTATTTCATATTCGCTTACGATATTATTTTTCGTATTCGTAAGAAATTTTATTTTGCTCCATATTCGCAAGAAATATTATCTTCGTTTAATATTCGTAAGAAATATTATTTTCGTTCAATATTCGTAAGGAATATTATTTTCGTTCAAAAGTCGTAACGGATATTATTTTTGTTTAATATTCGTAAGAAATAATATTTTCTTCCATACTCTGTAGTATGCAAGTAATATTATTTCGTTTCAGATTTTGAATTCTACACTCATTTTGTTAAGTTTTGGCTTCTATACTCCATGAAATTAGTAGAATATATTTGATATTTGCGCTTCATCCAGTATCTTTTCATGAAAATATTATTCTGAGCATTCTTGATAAGTTTTAACCTTTTCATGCCGGAGTACTATTCACGGGACACTATTCCCAAAATACTATTCATGGGATACTATTCACTCGGGTACTATTCACCTAGGGTACTATTAATGACAAAAATTCATTTCTTTTCGGTCCAAATCATTTTTGATACAATATTATTCTTGAATTTTACTCCACAAAGCAATATCATGTTGATAATTTGGACGTTTTGAATTCTGGATAAATTAAATTATAAATCTTTAAAATTTATCCTTTGCTTTCATTTAACTGAATTCTTATATCATTGTCATCATCCTCATACTTATATTGTGATGAAAATCATCTTTGGCCTGTAGTGCATAGATGGACTGTTGATTAGTATGACTATGACAAGGAATTATTCGGTATAATCTTGACCATAACGTTACAAGTGATGTGGCTTATTTATTGAGCTGAGTCTCAGCGACAGTTGTTGGTATGATCATGACCATGCGCTTTCTTCGGCCAAGGTTGCAAAGATGAATTGGTTAAAGTAGTCCTCCTATATATGAAATAGGTGATAATAATTATAATTTGAATTTGAGTTTGGATATTGTGGAGCAATATATTTCACAACTTATGTTTTGTGATCAATGATTCCTAAGTTTTATTTATTACCATGTATTTGGTTTCTAAAATACCTATTTTGGGAAGGAGATGTTGGGATTTAAACTAACTTCCTTATTTTGGGATCTATTATACAATCCTAAAAGTTAAGAGAATTATATCTAATGGGGAACCCTAATCCGATCGAGGAAGGATTCTAAGAAGGTAGTGAGATCATTATAAATACAAGACTTTTGATTCTAAAGTACACACACGATTATTATTTTTCAAAGACTAGAGTATTAAGCCTCCATTGTTAATTATTAACCTTATTCTATCACCGTATTGCAAATCAAAGCTTTCGGTGTTTACCCTTTTTGTGCAGATTGAACACGCTTTTGGTGATTGGAGCGATGTGGACGGATCTTGACGCGTTAACGATCTTGAATTTTTACATTTTAATAAGTTGCTATTAATTATATTTTGGAATATAGTTTTAAATTTTTGACACATTTACTTTAGGAACTTTGACTTTGTGACATAAGTGATTGCCTGTCAGTTTCTATTATTTAATATATCACTACTTATTTATACTAGCACGGTAGCGCCAATAAATAATTAGTTCATACTTATAGGCTTCCAGAAATCTTCAAAATTCAAATAGTTTGTACAAGTACCTATAAATACACAGAAGATATAAGCCAATTTATCACACAATACTAGCTAGTTTTCCTTCACCATGGCTAACATGCATTTCATTACTCTCATTTTCTCTCTTATTCTCATTCTCCATTTCTTTTCCCCTTCAGTATCTGCCTCAAAAGAAACCATCTGCCAAGACACACCTTACCCAAATTTTTGCAAATCCATCCTACCATCAAACCAACCCGCCACCATACATGACCACGGCCGTATTTCTCTTCAACAATCAATCTCAACAACCAAAATATTCCTCTCATTAATCAATAATTACCTCAAAAGACCGGTAAAATTACCAGCATATACAATTCGTGCTCTCGACGATTGCCAAATTCTCCAAAACTTAAACATTGATTTCTTATCTGACATTCTTCAATCAATCCGTTTGACGAATTCCCTTCAAAATTCCAAAGCCGATGATTTTCAAAGTTTTCTTAGCGCGACATTAACCAACCACCAAACTTGTTTAGATGGGCTTGAGTCCATAACTTCACCTTTAACCTTAAAAAGTGCCCTTCAGAGTCAATTTTCCAATGGTACCATGCTAAATAGTGTGGCTCTAGCAATTTTTAAAATTGGTTGGTTTCCAAACAAAGCAAAAGGGAGAAGTTTGGGTGAAAATAAATGAAGGTTTTCGGTTAGTGAATATAATCGGAAGAGGAAACTTTATACGATTGGGGCTAATGTGAAGGTGAACAAGACGGTTGTGGTAAACCCTAATGGAAGTGGGGATTTTAATACTATTAGTGCTGCTGTGGCTGCAGCTCCTAATAAGACTGATGGTAGCAAGGGGTATTTTGTGATTCATGTGGTGGCTGGTGTTTATAACGAGTATGTTAACATAGACACTAACAAGAGGTATATTATGATGATCGGAGATGGAATCAACAAGACTATAATCACCGGTAACCACAACGTTGATGATGGGTGGACCACATTTAACTCGGCTACATTTAGTAAGTTGCTACTTGTTACATTTGAATAAATTTTAAATTTCATGTTTATAGAGTATGATTAAATCTAGCCTTTGAAACCGTCGTATTTGTTAAGGTTTCAAGTATACATGCAAACATAATCAGGGTTTGACATTGACTAAGAGTAATGATTTTTGATAACTCGTCATGATACTAATTATAAATAATAATTTATAAGTCAATGTGGTACCATAAGACTACACATACTAGCCTTATGATGTAGTCACAAGTCCGATATATAAGATGTATAGTAGTTACTAGGATGGGCTGCTCATCATTAGCAAAAGAAAAAAGATAAATAAAAATTAGGATGGTTTGACTATTTAAGATACAATACATAACTATTTAAGAAGCATGGTTTAACCTGAGTTATCCTAAATATCTTATTTATTGAAATTATAAATAAAAATTGTCACTCGATAATAGTTTTTAAGTCGATTTTGCCTCCTGACCTTAAAAATAGTGTTGCTTTTGTTCCATTTCTAACAAATCTTAGGATTAGTATTTCTTTTATTACTTTTATCCTTCAATTTCTCCTAATACACATTTAGTAATATAAATTAAAACTCGTCGCAAACAATTAGCCACGGTATAAAATTCGTTGTAAACAATTATATTGTTAAATGTGTCGTTAAATGTGTATTGAAAAAACTTGAAAGATAGATATAATGGAGGGAATCCGTATTCAACTCTTGCAAGCTACAACAAAGATATACTTCATGAGTCAATATGGAAATTAATTGTAACAATATTATTAACCATTTTATTTTGTCACGTACAGTTGTGGTGGGACAAGGATTTGTCGCAATAGACTTGACCATCCGCAACACAGCAGGAGCAGCAAAGCACCAAGCTGTAGCTCTCCGAAGTGGTTCAGACTTATCCACATTTTATCGCTGCAGCTTCGAAGGCTACCAAGACACCCTATACACCCATTCCTTAAGACAATTCTACAGAGAATGTGACATTTATGGAACCGTAGATTTCATATTTGGAAACGCCGCAGTTGTTCTTCAAAACTGCAATATTTATCCGCGTCTCCCACTGCAAGGACAATTCAATACCATAACTGCACAAGGTAGAACCGATATTAACCAAAATACCGGTACTTCAATACAGAATTGCACAATAAAACCAGTCGAAAATTTAGGCTCTACAAAAACATATTTAGGGCGGCCTTGGAAAGAATACTCGAGAGTTGTTTATATGCAATCGTTTATGGATAGTTTGATTAATCCTGCTGGCTGGAGTGTGTGGTCGGGGAATTTTGCGCTAAGTACTTTGTATTATGCTGAGTTTAATAATTCGGGTCCAGGATCAATTACGGCTAATAGGGTTACGTGGGCGGGTTACCATGTAATTAACGCGACGGAATCTGTGAATTTTACAGTGTCTAATTTTATATCAGGGGGAAGTTGGTTGGGGATTAGTGGAGTTCCATTCAATGGGGGATTATTTTGAAGGGGATTTGAGGGTAATTTATTGATTATTATTGTTCTTTAAATTTGTTTGTAATTTTTGGTATTTTTTAAGTTGGCATGCCATGTTATGAGAAATGTAAAAGGGATTTCTTATGATAAAATCTGTGTTTTTCAATAAAATTCGAACGGTTGATATTGACAGAGTAAAAATGATGTTACAATAGAAAATAAATATTTAACGATACTTTTACAATTATTCAAGCAATATTTAATACTTTAGATGATACTTTTTGATCTAACAACAACATTTTTTTCTCTGACAATATTATCAACTTATCGAGGAAATTTGAATTGTTTATAAACGTTGATTGGGAAAATACACTTACATCTGAATCTGAGCACTTGAAAATTTTTTTGTGTAAAAGAGTTTTTAATCAAATTAATTAACTAGAATATGAAAACTAATAATGAGAAAACAATCTAGGAATCCAAATCTATTAAATAATAAACATAACATATAATTCAATCTATTCTATTTTCATAACTCACTATGATTTTGATCTTCCTTCCCTTTAATTTAGTAATTTTACAATTAACGTGGGCAAGCATAGACTATAAAAATTTAAGGATTAACTATAACCCATCAAAACTTCTTTGAGCAAGTATGGATTATGAAAAACTCATATCTTAACAATAATCTATCAAAACCTCTTAATTAATTTAAAATCACATAAAAACTATAAAATGAAGGCATTTCAATAACGAAACATGAAGGCGAAATCAATTAAGCATAAAAGCATAAATAATAGAAGAGATGAAATATATTATCACGAATAATTATTTAATTTCATTTTCATCCTAGATATAAAAAATTAACTAGACATGAAAATAAATAAACTAATTAAAATAAAGAAGAAGTAGAAGATTGAAAATAAATAAGAGAACTCCCTTTATTAACGATCATCCAACGAACGTACCTAATTTAACCTACTCCTACTCCTAACCTAAAGTAATACAATAAATAATCCTTATATCTAAAACAAGAGATCTATTTATAGGAAAAATAAATTTTGAACCCTAATTTAGATTCATTGAACTTAGACACTTTTATTCCCTTTTCATGCAGGTTTCAACTTCCTAATAGCAATCAACTTGTTGGATTTGACTTGTACATCAAGATTGTTCTACCTCTTTCCTTCTCTTTGTAAGATTCTTCTTGGACATTCCTTATATGAATAAGAGCATTAAATATTGCTTGATCACCAAGATTTTGATTTTATTGCAACAAATATTAAACCCTACAAAATAAAATAAAACATATTAATTTAACAAATTAATATAAATAAAAGGATAAAATTAGGGATAATAAAATGTATAAATTACGTGTCTATCAAATACCCCCATACCTAGCGTTTACTCGTCCTCGAGTAAATTAAAATAAAATAAAACAAAAATTATACTACTCCATTTTCGTAGGAAACACGATTGCACTTAGCATGTGCAACAAGCCTTTAAACCCCAAAGTTACCCCAAGTGGACGAGTTGTGTCTCGTGAGGGTATGCAGTGAATATACCCACAAAATTCAAAAATATTTTTGGGTTCAACAAATTATGAAATTGAAAAAAAACTTCTAAATATCCATCGACATTATACCTAAGTAAGATTAAATTCAAAATCACACTTTCACCTTATCAAAAATACTCAATCTTCATTTTAGACATCATCCTTCATTAAATCAATTTCATGTGATGCATGCATGTGTATGTGATGTAACTCTTAGTAGGGATTTTTACCATAAAAATCAAGTAAACTCTTTTTTTTTCTTTCATTTTTCCATTTATTTTTCAATTTGATTCTTGACTTGTGCAATGTCTCATTTTCTTAGGCTTTTCAGAGTTATCCAATTAGAGTGTTGGACCAATGACTCCTAAACTAATTGGCTTTAGGGCACTATGTGTAGAGACACCCCTAAGGGCTTACTAACTCGAGTAACAAATGCCACAAAACTAGATATGTCAAGTTGCTTTTATCCATCATACTTTTCAACGTGAATATCGATGCTTCCCGAGGCTTGGATACCAAGTTATTTCGTTCAATGGACATTGAAGAAGTTATTTATTACTATTTTTTCTTTTTTTCAACTTTTCTCAACTATTTTTTTTCTTTCAATTTTTTTTCCTTTTTTCGAAATTACTTGAATCATGGTTTATACCCCACAACTAAGAATTAGTGCAAACGTGAAGTGCAAAAATGCTTGTGAAATTAATTTTAATCCAGATGGTGTTCCTAACTAAGATTTCGTACCTTATCAAAGATTCAAGAGTTCTAAATCTTTCAATCTTACTCATGAGTTTTGCTCCATAAACACTTATTAGAATTAATTCAATCCATATAAGTCAAATAAAATTTTTAGTTATTTTAAAATTTTGTGTTTTTTTTACTATATTTTCCTAAAAAGTAAAAAAAAATCTAATGCAATAATAGACAAACAAACTCCCCCATACCTAAATTGTGCATTGTTCTCAATGTATGCAAATGAAGAAAAGAGAACAAAGATGTGAAAGAATTGTTCCTTGTATGTGAGGCATTTGTTCTGTAAGAAATGTGGTGAAAAAGAAAATAAATGTACATATCTACAAATTTCATAAATCCTAAAAATTATTTGACTATACATGAATGATACAAATAGGTAAGTGAGTGTGAATTTTTTATTATTTTTAGGAGGTTTAGAAAATTGAAAATAGTCAGAATTTTCATCACAGTTATGCTTAAAATTTACCTCAAGAAAACTTTCACTAACATGTTCAAATTATGGAAGAATTGATTCAAATACATGTTCTAGTTTAGTTGACTTATTTGTAGTGGATCTCAACAGCTCATTGACCTTATCTAAATATTCTAATTCATTCCAATTTTGGTCAAGGTGATTTAAGAAAAAATTAATTGGATCTTTTTCAATCAAGAGTCTATTTTCAATTATTTCTTGGGTCATTGACAACTCTTGTATCATGTTTACTTTAATGGGTTGATCCAAAAAATCATTAGGTGGTTTTTTAGGAGTAAGTCTTTCAGGGTATGGAACTTTAGGATTATAAACTTTTTCAACCGACTCATTAAATGCAACATGATCAATTTTAGGCATACTCATAATTTTTAAACTCCTCAAATTGGCTTGACGCAAACTGTGTAGAATTGAATATAAGATTTTTATTTTTCTCATCATTTCCACAACTATCAAAACTTTCAAAATTAACCTCAGAGTTATTAGAAAATTCACTCACCTCTTGTTCATTTATTATAGTGGCTAATCTATTCATTTGAATTTCTAGACGAGATATAACTTGATCCATGCTAAATTGATTTTCCACTAAAACTTTCATAGTTTTCTCTAAGGCACTAAGTCTTTCCTCTTTTTCATTTGTTAATTTTTGTGGATATTGAGGTTTTGGATCCGAATATGGATATGGACTTAGATAAGAATTTTCATAAGCTGGAAATCATTGATTTACTTGGTGTGCATTAAAATTTTTGTAGGGTTCTTGATTCCAAGCAAAATTATTATTCTAACTATAATAAGAATTCATTATTCTACAAATCACAAAACAAACAGACAACTAACCACGAAAGTCGCACAAAAAAAATATTAAAAAAAAATTAAAAACTAAACTACTATTTTTTATTTTTTAAAAAAATATATATGGAGATACGAAGTATCGAAGAAAGCCCAACAACAAAATTTTTATCTTTTCGCTCCTTCGATCCTCTTCAATAATCCTGAAGAAAAAAAAAATTAGAGTTTAAAATAATTTGAAAAAATAAAAATTAGGGAATAAATAAAAATTAATTCTAATCCCCAGCAACAGCGCCAAAAACTTGATGTGTTAAAATTATGTAACTGCAAGTGCACAGTGTCTAATTGGAGAACTGAGAAGTACAGGTCGAACCCATAGAGACTAGATTAATTTTAATGTATCCTTAATATCTATTTTAGGCTAATCAGAAATAAAGATTGAGAATTAATTAACTAGAATATGAAAACTAATAATGAGAAAACAATCTAGGAATCCAAATCCATTAAATAATAAACATAACATATAATTCAATCTATTCTATTTTTATAACTCACTATGATTTTGATCTCCCTTCCCTTTAATTTAGTAATTTATAATTAATGTGGGCAAGCATAGACTATAAAAATTTAAGGATTAACTATAACCTATCAAAACTTCTTTGAGCAAGTATGGATTATGAAAAACTCATATCTTAACAATAATCTATAAAAACCTCTTAATTAATTTAAAATAACATAAAAACTATAAAACGAAGGTATTTCAATAACGAAACATGAAGGCGAAATCAATTAAGCATAAAAGCATAAATAATAGAAGAGATGAAATATATTATCACGAATAATTATTTAATTTCATCATCATCCTAGATATAAAAAATTAACTAGACATGAAAATAAATAAACTAACTAAAATAAAGAAGAAGTAGAAGATTGAAAATAAATAAGAAAACTCCCTTTATTAACTATCATCCAACGAACGTACGTAATTTAATCTACTTCTACTCCTAACCTAAAGTAATACAATACCTAATCCTTATCTCTAAAACAAGAGACATATTTATAGGGAAAATAAATTTTGAACCCTAATTTAGATTCATTGAACTTATACACTTTTATTCCCTTTTCATGTAGGTTTCAACTTCCTAATAGCAATCAACATCTCAAAGAGATCTTTACTTTCCTTTCTCTTGTTGGATTTGACGTGCACACCAAGATTGTTCCACCTCTTTCTTTCTCCTTGTAAGATTCTTCTTGGACATTCCTTATATGAATAAGAGCATTAAATATCACTTGATCACCAAGATTTTGACTTTATTGCAACAAATATTAAACCCTACAAAATAAAATAAAACATATTAATTTAACAAACTAATATAAATAAAAGGACAAAATTAGGGATAATAAAATGTATGAATTACGTGTCTATCAAATACCCCATACCTAGCTTTTGCTCGTCCTCGAGTAAAATAAAAATAAAATAAAACAAAAATTATACTACTACATTTTCGTAGGAAACACGATTGCACTTAGCATGTGCAACAAGCCTTTAAACCCCAAAGTTACCCCAAGTGGACGAGTTGTGTCTCGTGAGGGTTTGCAGTGAATATACCCAAAAAATTCAAAAATATTTTTGGGTTCAACAAATTATGAAATTGAAAGTAAACTTCTAAGTATCCATGGGTATTATACCTAAGCAAGATTAAATTCAAAATCACACTTTCACCTTATCAAAAATACTCGATCTTCATTTTAGACACCATCCTTCATTAAATCAATTTCATGTAATGCATGCATGTGTATGTGATGTAACTCTTAGTAGGGATTTTAACCATGAAAATCAAGCAAACTCTTTTTTTTTTCTTTTTTTTTTTTCATTTTTTTTCAATTTTGATTCTTGACTTGTGCAATGTGTCATTTTCTTAGGCTTTTCAGAGTTACCCGATTAGAGCGTTGGACTAATGACTCCCAAACCAATTGACTTTAGGGCACTATGTGTAGAAACACCCCTAAGGGCTTACTAACTCGAGTAACAAAGGCCACAAAACTAGACAAGTCAAGCTGCTTTTAACCATCACACTTTTCAGCGTGAATATCGATGCTTCTTAACGCTTGGATACCCAGTTATTTCGTTCAATGGACATTCAAGCAGTTATTTATTACTTTTTTTTTTCTTTTTTCAACTTTTCTGAACTATTTTTTTCTTTAAATTTTTTTTTCTTTTTTTTCGAAATTACTTGAATCATGGTTTATACCCCACAACTAAGAATTAGTGCAAACGTGAAGTGCAAAAATGCTTGTGAAATCAATTTTAATCCAGATGGTGTTTCGAACTAAGATTTTGAACCTTATCAAAGATTCAAGAGTTCTAAATCTTTCAATTTTACTCATGAGTTTTGCTCCACAAACACTTATTAGAATTAATTCAATCCATAAAAAGCCAAATAAAATTTTTAGATTTTCTAATTTTTTTGTGTACGTTTTTTTACTATATTTTCCTAAAAAGAAAAAAAAACTAATACAATAATATACAAACAAACTCTCCCATACCTAAATCATGCATTGTCCTTAATGTATGCAAATGAAGAAAAGAGAACAAAGATGTGAAAGAATTGTACCTTGTATGTGGGGCATTTGTTCTGTAAGAAAATGTGGTGAAAAAGAAAACAAATGTACATATCTACAAATTTCATAAATCCTAAAAATTATTTGACTATACATGAATGATACAAATAAATAAGTGAGTGCGAACTTTTCATTATTTTCAGGAGGTCTAGAAAATTGAAAATAGTCAGAATTTTCATCACAGTTATGCTTAAAATTTACCTCAAGAAAACTTTCACTAAAATGTTCAAATGATGGAAGAATTGGTTCAAATACATGTTCTAGTTTAATTGACTTATTTGTAATGGATCTCAACAGCTCATTGACCTTATCTAAATATTCAGATTCATTTCAATTTTGGTCAAGGTGATTTAAGAAAAAATCAATTGGATCTTTTTTAATCAAGAGTCTATTTTCAATTATTTCTTGGGTCATTGACAACTCTTGTATCATGTTTACTTTAATGGGTTGGTCCAAAAAATTATTAGGTAGTTTTTTAGGAGTAAGTCTTTCAAGGTATGGAACTTTAGGCTTATAAACTTTTTCAACCGACTCATTAAATGCAACATGATCAATTTTAGGCATAGACTCATAATTTTTAAACTCCTCAAATTAGCTTGACTCAAACTGTGTAGAATTGAATATAAGATTTTCATTTTCCTCATCATTTCCATAACCATTAAAACTTTCAAAATTAACCTCAGGGTTACTAGAAAATTCATTCACCTCTTGTTCATTTATTATAGTGGCTAATCTATTCATTTGAATTTTTAGACGAGATATAACTTGATCCATGCTAAATTGATTTTCCATTAAAACTTTCATAGTTTTCTCTAAGGCACTAAGTCTTTCCTCTTCTTCATTTGTTAATTCTTGTGGATATTGAGGTTCTGGATCCGAATATGGATATGTATATGGACTTAGATAAGAATTTTCATAAGTTAGAAAACATTGATTTACTTGGTTTGCATTAAAATTTTCGTAGGGTTCTTGATTTCAAGCAAAATTATTATTCCAACTATAATAAGAATTCATTATTCTACAAATCACAAAACAAACAAACAACTAACCACGAAAGTCTCACAAAAAAAAATATTGAAAAAAAAAACTAAACTGCTATTTTTTTTTTTAAATATGGAGATACAAAGTAATACAATACCTAATCCTTATGTCTAAAACAAGAGACTTATTTATAGGGAAAATAAATTTTGAACCCTAATTTAGATTCATTGAACTTAGACACTTTTATTCCCTTTTCATGTAGGTTTCAACTTCCTAATAGCAATCAACTTCTCAAAGAGATCTTTACCTTCCTTTCTCTTGTTGGATTTGACTTGCACACCAAGATTGTTCCACCTCTTTTCTTCTCCTTGTAAGATTTTTCTTGGACATTCCTTATATGAATAAGAGCATTAAATATTTCTTGATCACCATAATTTTGACTTTATTGCAACAAATATTAAACTCTACAAAATAAAATAAAACATATTAATTTAACAAACTAATATAAATAAAAGGACAAAATTAGAAATAATAAAATGTATGAATTACGTGTCATTCAACAACCCAATAAATGTACTACTAAATCTTGTCTAACTTTCGGCATATATTTCCAGGGAACCCTAAGCTGGGGTTTGATTTAATTTAATTTAATTTAATAAATTTGTTTTTATTTATTTATTTATTTTATTTTTAATTTTTTATTAAAATTAATTTATTTTATTAAATTTAATTTAATTTATTTATTTTGTATTATATTTTATTTTAGTAAATTTAATTTAGTCTATTTATTAAATTATATTTATTTCATTTATTAAATTTTATTTTATTATATTTAATTCTAAATTATATATTATTATATTAAATATAAAATTATTAATTTATTTTATTTTTTAAATTAATTTAATTAAATTAATTGATATTTGAAGTATAAATTATTTGATTTGATTAGATTTTATTAGTCGGAAACTAATTAAGTAAATGCTACTTAATTAGTGAATTTTAGTATTAGAAAATTAAGTAATATATATAAATAGTTAGTAGAGCCCACAAATTTTGCAGCTCAAGAATTCTGACAGAATTTTCGTGGGAATTTTCGTCGGAAATATCAAGCATCACATTATCTTTACTGTTATGAACATATAATACTGTAATTGAAGAAATACACTGTAAGTGCAAAGAAAAATAAAATCAAACAATAAAATGGATGATATACACTTACAGAAGCTGCAATATTGCACAAAATCAGACCCAAATGACCAATTATAAAAGCTGCAATATTGCAATAAAATTTCAGATTAATTATAAACCAAAATCTCCCAATATTAGAGCAATTTCATAGAAAAATTAAACCCTCAGACCCAAATTGACCAATTATATAACCAATTTGACCAATTTCAGACTAAAAATTGAAGTAATTCTAGTAATACCTTGAAAATTAGTAATACCTTGAACATAGACAGTGGAATGGAATGGAGTCGGAGGTCGCAACTGCTGCCTACGGTTGGGACTTAGATGGTAGCGACGATGGCCATCATGGAGTATGTGGTGGTATCTTGAGGAAAGTGGTGGAGGGAGACTGGGGAGGGTTTGGGAGTGGGGTGCAAGGGGTGGTGGGGATTGCTAGAGATAGAGAGATCGAAGATATATATATATATATATATATATATATATATATATATATGAAAATGAGATCGGCGCTGGAGAAGATGAACCGTATAGGTTTTAAGATTTATTTTCTGACGGGATTTCCGTCGGAATTAATTCTCTCGGAAATAACTTAATACCGATGGATATTCCCTCAGAAATAACTCTAGTCCCGTCGATGTTATATTTCGCGTTGGCAGGAATATTGGCGCCACTGATGGAGTTCTACTTCTGACAAAATTTGGTCGGAAATATACTATTGTCGAAGGAATTAAGGTCGACGGATTATTGTCTTGGAAATAACGTAAACTCGACGGAATCAAGTCCGTCGGAAATATCTTTTTTCCTTGTAGTGAGGGAGTAGCGGCTGACCTCAACCCAGCCCCTTAATTAGATTTTCCATTGGACGACAGAAAATGAGTTAGCTGAAATAGTGTCCATAACTAACAAAAATTATCGATCATTCCCCATATATATATATATATATATATATATATATAGTGAGAGTAAAAAATTAATTGATAGTTTAAATAAAGAGAAAATAAGGTAGTTATTATGACATAGTCTCAAGAAATAACCACCACCTATTTTATTCTTTCTTTATAATATAATATAGATGGATAGATAAATAGAAATAAATTAAATCACTATCTAATCTACGTTCACATCTAAAAATCGTTCAGTATAAGATTGAGTGTCTGATTTAAAGGTTCATCAAGCAGTTTGACAGATGATCAGCTTAATGAATTTATGAATCACGGCCGTTCAATCTTTCAACCGTATATTAACGATTCATTAAACGGTTCATCAAGCAATTTGACAGATGATAGACTTAATAAATTTATGAATCACGACAGTTCAATCCTTCAACCGTGTATAAAGACTATGGATCAGTTTTCATAAAATATATTGTACCTAAATTGTTCTATTTGATTCTATATTATAACTAAATTTTCTGTTTTATTTGACGAGAAGAACAAATATATTTTTGAGAGATAAAGTAATGACATTGAAATTGAGCACATGACACTAAACGTGTTGAACCCCTATATCTCTCAACCCCATATATACCTTTTCTTTCTTTATTTTTTGATAATTGACACCAAACCTTTCACCTTCCCCAGAATGATATATATCCATTGTCGTGGCAGCACATCTATTATTATTATTCTATGGTACACTTCGCAGAACTGAAAAAGTTAGTGCGAGAAGTGACATGCAACCTTAATTTCTCAAGGTTTAAATAATATTTTCGGTTGCACTAATCTCTAAATGCGGTGAACCAAGATCAGATTTTGGTGTTTCTTGACAGAGTCAACAAGGCCAACTATGTATTAAAACTTGTATCTAGATTTTATTCTCCCTAAGCAAAAATGAGAGTGGAATGTCTAAAGAGTATTATTCAAAGAGTATGTCTAAAAACAGGCTTATTCAAACGGATATATTTATATACGCAGCTGTGTAGTATATAATTGTTTATGATGACGGTTTTTTTGACTATAGCGACGAGTGAACCGTCGTCATAGACCAGAATAACTATAACGACTGGTGAACCGTTGCTATAGCCTAAAAAAATTATCGCCATATGTGACTGTGTACTACATGTATAGCTGTGTATATACATTTTTCCTTTATTCAAATACGTTCTCTTTTTTCACACAAAAAATAAAATAAAATAAATTATAAGTTTACTTTAAAACAAAAAAGTTCAAAATCTTAATTAACATTAATGTGACTTATGTAAATTTTGTAATAACAAATTTTATAATTTATAATAATTTTTAAATAATTTATAATTATAATAATTAAAATTAAATAAATCGTCTAAATTGTATTAAATTTTAGGATCTCAGAAATTTTAAGTATTAAATATGACTTTTTTTGTGGGATGTAAAATGCAAAAATTATTGTCAATATACCATCAATACACTTCTTTTAAATCGTCTAAATTGTATTAAATTTCAGAATCTCTAAAATTTAAGTATTAAAATATGACTTTTTTTTGGGATGTAAAGTGCAAAAATTATTGCCAATATACCATCAATACACTTCTTTTAAGTAAAAATACTTAACACACATATATATATACACACACACAAACCTATCAATACTATTTCCCTAGTATGGCTATAAGGCATTCCATTGCTTGCATTTTCTCTCTCTTTCTCGTTCTTAATTTCTTCCATCCTTCAGCATCTCTCCCAACCGAAACCATCTGCAACCACACACCTTTCCCATCCTTCTGCAAATCTATACTACCCCCTAATAATTCTGACTCCATACAAGACCATGGGCGGTTCTCCATCCAGCAATCAATATTAACAACCGAAAACTTACTTTCATTAATCAATGGCTACCTTGAACTCCGGTATACCTTACCGGAGTACACCATTGGTGCTCTCCAAGATTGCCTACTTCTTTCCAACATAAACACGGATTTCTTTGCAAACACTCGTGAAACAATCCGTTCTGCTGATACCCTAGTAGGTCCGAAAATCGATGATTTGTTAAGCTTGCTTAGTGCAACCCTAACAAATTTACAAACTTGTTTAGACGGGCTTGATTCAATAACTTCACCTTCAAGTATTAAAAGCGCCCTTCAACCTCCACTTCTGGATGGAAATATGCTATATAGTGTAGCACTTGCTATTTTTAAGCATGGTTGGGTTCCTAATACAAGAGATGGAAGAATGTTGGCGGAGACGCCAGAGGCCACATCATCAGGTGTAGAGCTTTATCCAGGTGGGAATATAGTGAAGGTGAATCAGACAGTTTTCGTAAACCCTAATGGAAGTGGGGATTTCACCGACATTAATGATGCTGTGGCTGCTGCTCCGAATAATACGGATGGTAGCAATGGGTATTTCTTGATTTATGTCGCTGCTGGGGTTTATGAAGAGTATATTTACATAGCTGAAACCAAGAGGTATTTGATGATAATAGGAGATGGAATTGATCAGACTATTGTTACTGGTAATCGCAGCCTTGTTGATGGGTGGACCACGTTTAATACTGCAACATTTGGTAAGCCAAATCAATAATATGTTACAACATTTGAGTAAATTTTTAAGTTTCATTTGCATGATGCAATGTGTTCTTATTAATTGGAGGCAACTTAACTTCTTCTTTTTCAAATTTTTAGTCAGATGCATGCATTTTAATTTTGTTTTATTGTTTGTTTCATTTCTTGAACTGTTACACTCTTAAGCCAGATATTAATTTTGAAAATCCTTTTTAAGCATGGAATTTAGTTTGGACTAAAATGCAAAACATTACCTTTAACTAAGTTTTATACATCTAATTATGCCTTAAAATGTGCAGTTTTGCACTAAATATTATACTTCGAAGGAGATATTTTCTAATTAGTCAAATTCAGGACGAACACATCACACGCGCACAAAACATGGAAGAGTTTTACATTTTATTTTTCAATTCAAATATGTACCATTGCTAATCAAATACTTTTGTTGTAGCTGTGACCGGACAAGGCTTTGTTGCAGTAAACATAACCTTCCGTAACACAGCAGGAGCAGTAATGCATCAAGCAGTGGCTGTTCGAAATGGAGCTGACTTATCAACATTTTATAAATGCAGCTTCGAAGCTTATCAAGACACCTTATACGCCCATACTTTAAGACAATTCTACAGAGAATGCGATATCTATGGAACCGTAGATTTCATATTTGGAAACGCCGCGGTTGTTTTCCAAAACTGCAACATTTATCCACGCCTCCCCATGCAAGACCAGTTCAATGCCATAACTGCACAAGGTAGAACTGATATTAACCAAAATACCGGAACTTCTATACAAAATTGCACCATTAGAGGAGCAGAATATCTTGATTCAACTAAAACGTATTTGGGACGGCCTTGGAAGGAGTACTCGAGAGCTGTTTATATGGATTCGTTTATGGATACCTTGATTGATCCTGCTGGTTGGATTGCTTGGTCCGGAGATTTTGCGCTAAATACATCTTATTATGCCGAGTATAATAACAATGGACCTGGATCTGTGACTAGTAATAGGGTTACATGGGATGGTTACCATGTGATTAACGTGACAGACGCAGTGAATTTTACTGTGTGCAACTTCCTATCTGGGGATTTTTGGTTGCCTGCTACTGGAGTTCCATATAACAGTGGTTTACTGTGAATTGCTTTTCATATTTGCAATTTGTTGATTCATTTTTGAAATAAGTTTGTAGATTTTTCTAAGTTTACAGTATCTGAATCTATTGGGTTGTATTTCTTGTCACATGTGTTGTCTCATCTTTGCTCTCTATGTAATTTTTATTTATTTATAAAGTTAACCATAGATATATAAATAAAAATTAGGTAACAGCATTGTCTAAGAGTGGAATAGAAGATGAGACAAAAGGGACAATAATTTGGTCCCAAGATTATGTTGGAATTTGAGCCTAAATTAATGTGGGTATTATTAATTTATTTTAATGATTCCATATATTAATGTGTTCTACTCCATGAGTAGATTAAATTAAGTATTTGGAAGCTCAAATCCATAGAGTAATGAATGAGATATTAACTCCCAAAGGTCACACTTGAAAGATAATAAAAACATGTGGGAAAAACCAAGTCGCACATAGGTTAGAAATTAAATAACTTATATGTTATATATCTGAGGAAAGTGCTTTCTTGGGTTTGGGCCCCAAGGGCACCCCACTTTTAATGGAAGGAGAGGACCTAGCTAAGGCTAGGTTTGAACTCACAGCGCCATGTCATCGTCGTCCATTACCTACTGGCTACAGTATATAATTTTTTAGACAAAATTTATTTAATTTTTTATTTAAAATTTATTTAAAATTGATTTATTTCATTCTATTATCAAAAATGTGTCGTTTTGAAAGCTGTATTTATTATATTATCAAAAGCGTAGCGCGTTTTGAGAAGTCGTATTATCAAAACAAAGGTCGTTTTGAAGCCAGTATCCGTAAGGTGAAGCAGGGTACCTAAACTACGTCGTTTTTGTCGCCCTAAACTACGTCGTTTTTGTCGCGCCTTTTCTGCTAAGCCTAAAACTACGTAGTTTTGGTTCTGCTAACACTTAAACTACGTCGTTTTAATAAACCGAATAGATGTTGTATTATCAAAACTGTGTCGTTTTGAGGAAGCGGTATCTGTAAAGTTGAACGGGTGGCCCTAAACTACGTCATTTTTGTCGCGCCTTTTCTTCTAAGCCTAAAACTACGTAGTTTTGGTTCTGCTAACACTTAAACTACGTCGTTTTAATAAACCGAATAGATGCGCCTATTCTGTAAATGGTCAAAACTACGTTGTTTTGACCAACATATACAAAAAAAACCTTTTCAAGAGGCACCCCATGCCTTTTCAGGGGTGATGTGCCCATCCAAAGGGTCACCAACCCTCCTATAAATATATAGGAGGGGGCAGCCTTCATATCCATCGAATTTTCTCAAGCATTCTAGTCTTCTAAAGCATTCTAGCATATAGTTTCTTCATCAGTTTCCTTAGTGTTTTTGAGAGAGAATTAGAGCATTTCTTTTTGGTTCGTTGTGTATACCTTTTTTAGTGCTGCTAAGGTATACGAAGTCATTGTATCCTGGGAGACAAGTGCTATCAACTCTGAACACCATATGGAGGGCATAATTATCTTAAGGACATAGTACCAAGTACTAGCCTTGACAGATTACTTTCTACAAGATAAGTTATATATATATATATATATATATATATATATATATATATATATATATATATAATTTCCTTTAAGTTTCTACAAGACAATTATTATTTATATATATATTTGCAAGATATATGGATACCAATTCTGTTACTATAATTGGTTCTTCTTCTACACCTTCTATACCAAATGTTCCTGTGAACCATGGTAAAAAACCAAAAAAGTTTAATGGAACGGAATTTAAAAGATGACAACAAAAGATTGTTGTTTTATCTCACAACTTTGAATTTGTCAAGGTTTCTTCACGAAGATCCCCCCTGTGCTCAAAGAAGATGAAACAGACCGGCAAGTTGTTGCCGCAATAGATGCATGGAAACATGCAAATTTTTTGTGCCGAAATTATATCCTTAATGTATTGGATAACACATTATACAATGTGTATAGTTCTCTCAAAATAGTAAGAGAACTATGGGATTCCTTGGATAAAAAGTATAAAACTAAAGATGCTGGCACGAAGAAATTCGTAGTTGGCAGGTTTTTGGACTACAAGATGGTGGATTCCAAGGCAGTCATCAATCAAGTCCAAGAATTACAGGTAATCCTGCATGAAATACATGAAGAAGGTATGTCTCTAAGTGAATCTTTCCAAGTTGCTGCTATTATAGAAAAACTACCACCTATGTGGAAAGATTTTAAAAATTATCTCAAGCATAAACGCAAAGAGATGAAACTTGAAGACTTAATCGTGAGATTAAGGATAGAAGAGGACAACCGTGCTTCTGAAAAGAAAACAGGAAGGACCTTTTTGGAGTATAAAGCCAACGTGGTGGAACAAGGTCCGAAGTCCAAAAAGAGAAAATTCTCGGGTAATGGGCCTCAACAAGGAACAAATAAAAAGTTCCAAGGCAAATGCTACATCTGTGATAAGCCCGGACATAGGGCAAAAGATTGTCGAAAACGCAAAGACCAGAACAAGAAGTTTGCACAAGCCAATGTAACGGAAGTGGATAGTCTTCTTCAAGATGTTTCTGAAATGAACCTTTCAGCGGTTGTTTCAGAAATAAATATGGTTGAGAATCCAAGAGAATGGTGGGTGGATACTAGAGCAACCCGCCACGTGTGTTCCGATAGGAAGATGTTCTCCACAAATCAAGAAATTGAAAATGGAGAACATCTATACATGGGAAATTCTTCTTCATCAAAGATAGCTGGACAAGGAAAGGTGATTTTGAAGATGACATCTGGCAAGGAACTCACCCTTAACAACGTGTTCCATGTGCCTGATATTAGAAAAAATTTAGTGTCAGGATCCCTTCTTTGTCAAAAGGGATTTAAACTAGTCTTTGTATCAGACAAATTTGTATTAACTAAAAATGGGATGTATGTGGGGAAGGGTTATATGAGCAATGGGCTCTTTAAAATGAATGTAATGACTGTTGTACCTTCCAATATTAATAAAATTACATCTTCTGCTTATATGATTGAGTCATCTAATTTATGGCATGGTAGATTAGGACATGTTAATTATAATACTATCGAGATTAATTAATATGGAATGCTTGCCAAAATGTGAGATTAACTCTAATCATAAATGTGAAATTGCGTTGAGGCAAAACTTAGAAAATCTTCTTTTAAGTCAATTGAAAGAAGTGATGAACCTCTTGAATTAATACATCACGATATTTGTGATTTAAAGTATATCTGAGACAAGAGGAGGTAAAAAATACTTTTATCACTTTTATAGATGATTGTACAAGATATTGTTATGTTTACTTATTGAGAAGTAAAGATGAGGCTTTGGAAATGTTTAAACATTACAAAAATGAGGTTGAGAATCAACTTGATAAAAAGATCAAGACAGTTAGAAGTGATAGAGGTGGGGAATATGAATTTCCATTTGTTGAAATTTGTTCACAATATGGTATAATACACCAAACAATTGCACCTTATGCACCACAACAAAATGGTGTTGCAGAAAGAAAGAATAAAACTTTAAAAGAAATGATGAATGCATTGTTATTAAGTTCTGGGCTACCTCAGAATTTGTGGGGGGAAGCAATTCTTTCAGCAAATTATATTCTCAACCGAATACCTCAAAAGAAGTCTAATGTTACACCCTATGAATTATGGAAAGGACGTAAGCCGTCTTATAAACACTTAAAAGTGTGGGGGTGTTTAGCAAAAGTAATGGTTCCTCCACCCAAAAAGGTGAAAATAAGACCCAAAACAATAGATTGTTTATTCATCGGTTACGCTAATAATAGCAGTGCATATAGATTTTTGGTTAATAAATCAAAAATAGACGAAATACATGAAAATATGATTATTGAGTCAAAAGATGCTGAATTCTTTGAAAAAGTATTTCCTAATAAAAAGGAACAAGAACCAAGTTTTAATGAACAAGAAACAAGTTCAAATAAAAGAACTTATGATGTTGTTAATGATAGTAATCATGGTATAGAAGATATTGATGAACCTAGACGTAGTAAACGTGCTAGAACATCAAAATCTTTTGGTTCGGATTTTCTAACCTATTTGTTAGAAAATGAGCCTCAAACCTATAAAGAAGCAATATCGAGTCCTGAAGCTCCATATTGGAAAGAGGCTATAAATAGTGAAGTGGTTATAAGCATTATCATTGCTCCTTTGCAGGACCTTATAGGGCTCGATCTTCTGATCTTTAAGCTTGTTATAGTCTTCAACAGGAAATCGTTCACTAGTCAACACCACCCAAACAAAATCACCAACTTCAAAAAGTACATGATGACGATGACTGTCAGCCCGATCTTTACATTGTTCTCTTGAATAGATCGGTGCACTCGGTCACAGATACTTTGAAGATGTTCTACCGTTGCATTTGCCTTAGGATCCATACGTCTGACTCGTGGAATGTGAGTTAAGTCTAGAACCCTGGATGGATTTCGACTATAGACAACTTCAGAAGGACTCATGTTTGTAGTTTTATTTTTCAATCAGTTGTATGCAAACTATGCTTGAGAAAGCGCTAGATCCCATTTCTTCAACTTAGACCCAGCCAGACACCGTAGAAGATTACTTAAACTTTGATTCACCACTTCGGTTTGACCATCTGTCTTAGGATGACAAGCGCTACTGAAATTTAACTATGTTCCCAATTTCTCCCATAAGCTTCTCCAGAAGTAACTCATAAACTTAGTATCACAATCCGAAGTAATAGTCTAGGGAATACCATGCAAAACATACAATCTCCTGAAAGTAAAGGTACGTGGGTGATCCGATTAACATTCATTATCTTTCGACAAGAGACAAAATTATTCATCTTAGAGTATCGGTCAACCATAAATAAAATAGAATCCGTAGCCCGTTGGGTTTGGGGTAGACCCAACACAAAATCCATGCTAGCATCACATTAAGGCACTTTAGGAACAGGTAAGAAAGTGTACAATCCTGCATTAATAAGAACTCCCTTGGATCACTGACACACATAGCAAAGCTCCACATAATGAGCCACATCACTTATAATTTAGGTTAATAGTAGTTAGCTAAAATCAAGGCCAACGTCTTATCTCGTATGAAATGTCCTTTATTATGAAGTTCACTGATGATCTATTACCGAAGTGAACAATCTAGAAGGTACAACTGTAACCCATGAAACAAATATCCATTATGCAAAATAAAGTCATGTCGTCGGCCTTCACTCACCTCCCAAACTATATTCCTGAAGAAGGATCTGTTGCGTACTTGTCAGCAAAGGCTTCAAAACCTACGACTTTGTTACTTATGATGGTAAGAAGCAACACTACAAGAAAATGGTCTAACAACGACCAACACTGTCAGCAACCACAGTTTTTAGTCGCTACTATTAGTAATTGCAACCGATATTAGTGATCGTGCCTGAATTTAGTCGCTAGATCATATCAGCGACTGCCTGCGGTCGCTGAGCCGTTACTTGTATAAATTTACCGCCCAAAAATTAGCGTGAAATGTTGGCGCATAGGCGTTCTGCGACCAGTAACAATCACGACCGATTTGTAGTCGCTAATAAGTCCACATCATTAAATATCAGCGATCGCATGCGGTCGCTAATAGCGGTCGCTGATTTATTTCAATTAACCAATATCAGGCCCACATTTGCGACATAAAAAAGGAAAGAAAAAGAGGGATAAGAGAAGATTGAGAAGAGGGAGAAGGGGGAGAAGAGGTGAATTCCACCGCCGCCGCCACCACTGCCGCCTTCACAAGTATCTTTGTTAGCATTTGGGTATTGTTCTTCATTGTTTGTGAGTGTAAGTTTAATTTGTTAGCACTTGGATATTGTTCTTCATTGTTTGATTTGGTGTGGGCATGTGTAGTTAGTGGTTATGTAATTTTGAAAAACTAATTGTAATTTTATACTAGATGTTAGCATTTGGATATTGTTCTTCATTGTTTGTGAGTGCAAGTTTAATTTGTTAGCACTTGGATATTGTTCTTCATTGTTTGATTTGGTTTGGTTATGTAATTTTGAAAAATAAGTAGTAATTTCATACTAGATGTTGCAATACATGAGGAGGAGTCTACTTCCTAGTTCAACAGTAGGAGGAGGCTTGAAGAATTATTTATTGTTAAATTTCATAATCAAATAAATTAGCTTAGAATCCTTCTAGGTTTTAATCAATTGGTGTAAAACAAGAGAGATTTTCAAATTTATGGGTAATGTAATTACATATCATGAAATGAATAAGGTAATGACTACAGAAAATCTTGCACAAGGGGATGCAATTCCTTTACATCTTTTGGGAAATTTGTTAACAAATGATTGAAATCGCAGTTTGCTTCCACAATCGTTAACCTAATAAAAGAAAATCCTTTTTCATGGGCAAATAGGGATATACATGGGAAAATTTATCAAATAATATATGATCACACAAGAACCAACAATTCTACAAATTAGAGATATATTTCTAAAATGTTTTTTAAGTAAAATTTTAGGCCTTTAATGTGCCCTTAATAGTAGCTTAGAATTTAGTAATACTAGAAATGATAGTAAAAATGGCAAATTAAGAATCTTATACTACTTTATAATCCTAAAATAAAAATACATCTCTTTTTTCTTGGAGACTTCTAAGAATAAGCACTGAATTAACAATATTGCAATTGGAAATACTAATGGACATATGCTAAAATTCTGAATCAACTGCAGTAGAAAACATATGAAAATAATTGTATGATAAATTTGACTCACTACAAAAGCCAAAAAAACAAGTTAAAAGCATCATAGAGTAAGATGATTAAAGACAAATAGTCAAATAAAACATGGTTTAGAAAGTTAACAAGGAACCCACCTGATATTATTAGTATTAATATTAACCTTAGAAAGAAAGAAGAAGAAAATTATATAGTAGTTCTTCGAGGGTTTCTAGTTTCTAGTACTTAATTCACTCAGGCTATGTTTGTTTCCAAAAATTATAATTCCGAGATTATAATCCATTAGATTATAATACAAATACCGTAACACTGAAAGCGTTCTTCAGGTAATCAAATAAGTGCAACAAAGCCAAACTATAAACAAATACGAAAAAATATATATAATCAATTGAAAGGATTATATCTCACTTTATCAGTTAATACAAGCTTAACACACAAGTTTCACCTCCTTAGTTTAAATGTGATACTCCTTGTCCAAATACCGACAGATACCCCTTCCAATCCTACTACATATCTGCTTAAGGTGGTACTATAAATTTATAACTATAATTGACAGATCCTCTTATTCATGGAGAAACTCCAACTCAATGATTAAATTTAATCTTTTTTTGCTATATATAAAAGAGTTTGCCGCTTAATCTCAATACAAGAACCTTCATGAATGCGCCAAAAGACTCTTAAATCCTATGTAGCTTTATTGAATATATCAGTGCTAGTTGATCATTTAGAACAACACACACAAAATCATAGTTCAGCTTTCATATAGCCTAGTGGTAGAGACCCTGAATATATTCAGAATAGATTTCGTTGTTTAGTTTAAGATGATTTATGCAATTTTCAAAAAAGAAATAAAACTATCAAGTCATATGCTTACAAGTATGCATAGTATGCTTAAATGTATGTCATATGCTTACAAGTATGCATAGTATGCTTAAATGTAAGTCATATACTTAAATTGACCCTAAACTATCATATGCTTACAAGCATACATAGTATGTCATATGTTTACAAGTATGCATTGTATGTCATATGCTTACAAGTATGCATAGTATGATTAAATGTAAGTCATATGCTTACAAGTATGCTCATGTATGCTTAAAAGTATGCTTAAATGTTAATCATAAGCTCATGTTGTCTATAGTAGGTACCGTGGTATCATGGACCTCTATTCAGACCGTAGTTGGATGACACGACGAAAGTCAAGTGCCCAAATAGGTGCTACACCTGAATTTAGAGCTGGTTGCCAAATGTTTTTGGAGTATACATGTAGTCACCCGGAATGTGTGAATGGTCAGAACAAGATAAGATGCCCTTGTTTGAAGTGTAAGAATATAAATTATATGGACAGAGACGTGGTAAACTATCATTTACTTGTTTCTGGATTCATAAAAAATTACGAAGAATGCTGGTGGGCACATGAGTAGAGAAGAGATGGTGGCATCACAAAAGTACATAATATGAGTAGCAGTACTCATCGTATGAATGAAATGGTTTATGATATTTCAGGGTCATATTTTGATTAGGAACAAGACAGAGAACAACCTATGAATTCTGATGCCAAAGCCTTCTTTAAGTTGTTAGACGGGGGTAGCAAGCCATTGTGGCATGGTTGCACCAAACACACTACATTGTCTGCAGTGGCGACATTACTTAACATCAAGGATGATCACAACATGAGCCATGAATGTTATGAGTCACTCTTGAAGGCCATTAAGAGTATGTTGCCTGACAATGAGAAATTACCTAATAACTATTACTATTGTAAGAAAATGGTGAAGAAGTTGGGTCTTGGACAACAAAAGATCGATACATGTCCCAACGATTGCATGTTATTTTATAAGGAAAATAAATAGATGACAAGGTGCACGTTTTGCAGTCATGATCGGTTTAGGCCTAATAAAGAGGGTGTGACTACAAAAAAATCAACTATACCGTTTAAATTTTAAGGTATTTTCCAATTACACATCGGCTAAAAAGATTGTACATGTTTTCAAGAACCTCTAAACATATGAGTTGGCATGCGAAATCTCCAGCTAAAGATGGAGAACTAAATCATCCCGCAAATTGGAAGGCTTGGAAAGATTTCAACTTAGCACATCTTGGGTTTGCATTGGAACCTAAAAATGTAAGGCTTGGATTGTCCACCAATGGTTTCAATCCGTTTGGCCACTCAGTTGTTCTATACTCATGTTGGCCTGTGATTGTTACTCCGTACAACTTGCCTCCTTGGATGTGTATGAAACTGTTTCTTTCACTCATGGTTCCTAGTCCTAAGAGTCTTGGAAAGAACTTAGATGTTTAATTGAGACCTCTTATAGACGAGTTGAAGGTATTGTGGGAGGATGGAGTACAGACTTGGAATGTTACAACGAAAATAAATTTCAACCTTAGGGCAATGGTTATGTGGACTATAAGTGGCTTCCCAGCTTATGGTATGTTAGCTAGATGGAGTATACACGGGAAGTTGGCTTATCTGTATTGTATGGAGAATACAAAGTCTTTCAATCTATCAAAATGTCAAAAGCCTTGATAGTTTGACTGTCATCTTCGGTTCCTACCGGTAGATCACCCGTTTCGAAAAAATAGAGAACACTTCAGGAAAGAAAAAATAGACAATGATATGCCTGCATCGCGATTTTCGGGAATGGAGATGCGAGACCGTGAGATGAGATTAACGGTCATCCCATTTGGTAAGATTGATGCCACAAACATAATCAATGGGTTTGGAGAATCTCATAACTAGGTTCAGAGAAGCATCTTTTGGGAAATGCCTTATTGGTCTATAAATTTGATTTGTCATAATCTAGATGTGATGCATATTGAGAAGAATGTGCTCGACAATGTGTTTAACACCATGATGAATGTTACGGGGAAGACAAAAGATAATGCTAAGGCACGATTGGACATGAAAGATATTTGTAAGTGTCCTAGATTTAAACTTTATGAATCTCCTAATGTTAACATGGTTAAACTGTATGCAAGGTATACATTGTCCAAAAAGAAAATTGAAGATGTGTGCATATGGGTTAAGTCTCTGAAACTACCAGATGGATATGCGTCAAACAATGCAAGGTTTGTTAAGGGTGGGAAATTACAAGGGATGAAGAGTCATGATTGTCATGTACGTTCATGGAGAGACTCATGTTTATAGCATTTCGGGATCTGGTTGATAAACTAATATGGGATGCTTTGACGGATCTTAATCATTTCTTCAGAGACTTATGTTCAAAAACATTAAATGAGAAGGACATGTCCGTACTTGAGAAGAACATCATAGAGATCACGTGTAAACTTGAAAAAATATTCCCACCTGGTTTTTTTGACTCCATAGAGCATTTGCAAATCCATCTTCCCTACGAAGCTCGTGTTGGGGTTCCATTTTAATATAGATGGATATACCCTTTCGAGAGGGTAATGGAAAAACTTAAGAGGAAGGTGAAGAATAGAGCTTATGTCGAGGGGTTGATATGTTAGGCATACAGTTTCGATGAGATATCTATGTTTATCTCAAACTATTTTTCGGACAAAGTCTTGACCAAGGCCAATCGAGTCTCGAGATATGATGATGGGGGAAATGTTGAACTAAATGGTCGACTTTCTGTATTTGGTCTATCGGGCCGCGCTTATGGAAAAGGGAAGCCCATATTCCTCTCTGAGCAAGAATTACATTCTGCACATACTTACATTCTTCTTAATTGTGAGGAGATTGACGAATTTGTTTTAATGAATAGGATTTTCTGTGATTTTTTCTCAAAAACATAGTTAAACGATCGAAAAGTACATAACAATATT
The DNA here is from genome assembly GCA_020205605.1 of Panax ginseng. NCBI lineage: Eukaryota > Viridiplantae > Streptophyta > Magnoliopsida > Apiales > Araliaceae > Panax > Panax ginseng. The sequence continues at coordinate 20,794,947 of CM035133.1, read as the reverse complement.
TTTTATTATTTTTAATACGTCCAATTTCTACACATTTTCCGAGAAATTTTTTTATCGACTAACATAACTTGTCATGACATATTACCGTTAAATCTTGAAATAGAATTTCATTTCGACATACCAATCTCTATACACGACCTAGGTTATTCATCGGATAAATAGTGACTATTTCGTCTTTTTCTCAAAAAAAAATTTCCTTAGAAAATTTTTATTTCCGTCTTTAAAATTCTTACACATTTATTCTAGCACATAGCTAGAATCCTCCTGTTTTATAATCATCCTAGGTTATAAAATGACTAGTAAACACATAACAAAAAAATATTATTAATAAAAATTTATTTTATTAAATAATAATCCTGACATCCTAATTAATATGACTATCTGATTTTTCGGGTTGTCACATTCTTCCCCCCTTATAAGGATTCTATCATCAAAATCACCATTACATAATTACATTCATATATAAATGCATTATCCTTACTTGTACTTCTTCATACTTCTCTTAATGGTTGAATAACCTCAACCTACTATTTCAATCAGATATTACCTAATTATTCCTTTCCTTAACTCATTCAATTCCTTTTTCTAAGGATTATCTTCTGACATAATTTCCATTAGTTAAACATCATGCTTAATTATACTTCCAATCATTTGGGATATCACATATACTCAGATGTAATCAGAGTATATTCTCTTGTCGTATCCTCATTTATAAGTAATCTTTACTTTATCTATCCAGAGCACAAACTGAGCTTTGTGATCTTCTCTATTTCGTGTAGTCAGCACTTCACATATCGCTCAACTATTCTGATGATGACTTTACAAACTTGACATCATTAAACGATCTTAGAGTAATCTTCAGATACTGCTTTTATTCAGTGTCTTCTTGGAGTATCCTACGATCACTCTTTGCTGAGAAATCTTTACTCTGCTATTCATTGATTCATTTAGCAGACTAATCATTCTTGCTAGATGATTCTTAACAGCTTCTTCGACTTCTTATGCAACTTTCTGTTAGTCTTGTGGCTTTGAGATCATTTACCTCCTTTACGAGCTGCTTTTTTGTTTACAATCATAGAGTGAATTCTTCGATGATCTGATGTTTTGCAGACATAATTTTCTCTGTAGAGATGAGCCTTACATCTTTGAGATTAAATGTTCACTTTATAAACTGAGTCTTTCTCTATGAGCTGAAGTAAACTTTTGTTATCTTTTGATGTTGTACGAATATGGTTGACTTTGTTGAGTATCTTCATATTGTGAATTGGCAAAGTGACTTTATGATTATTAATTCCTATCATCTATACATTAGATCAGCTTTAATAAGATCAACTTAACATTATTTGATCATTCTATTCTAAGTCCTTTTACATAAATTCTTTTGAAGGACTTTAAAAAAACTTACTTGTACATATATATATTAAGCACGTGTAGATCTACTCTGCGATCAATACTTCTTTTATGTAGAGAAATCTTTTTACAATAACCATATCTGTTACATATGCATTCAGAGCAAGGATCAACCTAACAAATTTGATCATACTATTTTAAGTCCTTGTACATAGCTATCTCAGATAAGGACTGTACAAAAGTTATTCATACAAATATACTTTATAAGCTTCAATATTAAGTCACATACATGCGTCATCATCAAATCATATATATATATATATTTGGAATCTAATCAGAGATTTAATCAAACTTCGCCTTAATTAAATAATCTTCTAATCCGTTATTAGATCCCTAACAAAGATGTTAATCCACTGTTGATCAGATAAGTCCTTCTTTAGGAATTTGATTTAGAGATCCGTGATAAAAAGGGGACAGAAAACCAAGTGGCGGATCATCTCTCAAGGTAAAAACATAGACCAACCTGGGAAAATTGACATTGTGATAAATGAATTCTTTCCAGATGAGTAGTTATTTGTTATATATAGTGAAGCACCATGGTATGCTGATTATGCCAACTATATTGTGTGTAATGTGTTACCAATCGGCTTAAGCTATCAGTAAAGGAAGAAATTCTTGAATGATGTAAAATATTATTTGTGGGACGAGCCATTCCTATTTAAGCAGTGTGCGAATCAGATTTTGAGAAGATGTTTGCCAAGTGAAGAATGGAAAATGTGATTCATCACTGCCATTCATCTAATTATGGAGGGCATTTCGACGGGAAGCGAACTACAACAAAGGTGCTTCAATCTAGTTTTTATTGTCCAACTCTCTTTAAAGACGCTCATCTTTTTGTGTCGTGATGTGACAATTGCAAAAGAGTTGGAAATATCTTCAAAAGACATGAAATGCCCCTCAATAATATTTTAGAAGTTAAAGTTTTTGATGTTTATTGTATAGACTTCATATATAGGCCCTTTCCCATCATCTTGAAACAATCTCTACATACTAGTCGCAGTGGACTATGTATCCAAGTGGGTTGAAGTTGTAGCATTTCCCACCAATGACTCCAAGGTGGTGCTTCATTTCATTCGAAAAAACATTTTTACACGATTTGGCACACCGAGAGCAATTATCAGATATGAAGGCTCACACTTTTGCAATAAGTACTTTGAGGCCCTTCTTGTTAAGTATGGGGTCTCCCATAAGATTTCTACAGATTACCATCCACAAAACAGTGGCCAAACTGAGGCATCAAATAGGAAAGTGAAACAAATCTTGGAGAAGATTGTGAATCCAAGCCGGAAAGATTGGGCAAAGAAGCTTGATGATGTCTTGTGGGCCTATTGCATTGCATATAAAATGCCTATTCACTACTAGAAAAACAAGAATACATGACGGAATTTTGTGACAGTTTTTAAAAACAATCACAAAAGATAGTAATTTGTGATGAACTTTTTAAGCAATCACAAAATAATAGTATATATGAAGACTCTTAGTGATGACTAATCCTGCCATCAATGTATTATAATTGTAATGGCCATGTCAATCACACCAAATTTTTCACGTAAATAAATTTTCTTTTTGTGACGCACTAAGTCAATACTTATAGATATACCCTTTTCGTGATTGCATTTAAGCTATCACTAAAATTTTAATGTAAGAAATAATCAAAATAATATTTTATGACGGCCATGACAATCATTAAAATAGATTATTTTTTGTGACGACTTTTATTTGTAATTAGAAAAAGAAGGTATTTTGTGATGGAATTTTCAAGCAATCACAAAAAAATAAAATATATTATGGCTTTCAGTGATGACTAATTTTACCATCATTATAGAGTATTTATGACTGTCATTGCAATCACCAAATCTTATGTGAAAGTAATTTTGTTTAGTAAGTCAACTCACATATGTTTCCTTATATATTTTGTTTTAAATTATAATCATGATTTGGGCTTTGGTGTAGTGGCAATACTCGTTATTTAGTTTGCAAATGGGGGAGGGTTCGAATCCTACAAGCACGTATCATTGGATATAATTAATATAATAAAATATATTATACGTAAATAGAGATTCACATTCTTACCTTTGATCTCTAGTCTTATTTTTTTGTGATGACTTTGACAATCACAATAGATTACGTGTTTATGTGATTATATTAATCATCAAAAAAGCAGTAAGCGTTTGCGTGATTGCCAAAACCATCACGTAAAACCTTTCATGATGGGCGTATACAAGACGACCATTGTGATGCTTAAATCCATAACGTAAACCTTTCGTGATGGTTTTTCTACTTTTTGTGATGGATTTTGGCCATCACAAATGTCTATTTTTTTAGTAGTGATTGGAATGTTACCAAAAAGGCTTGTCTATGGAAAGGGGTGTCATCTCCCGATCGAATTAGAACATAATGCATAATGGGCCATTTGGAAGCTAAATTTTAACTTGAATGCGGTGGGTGAGAAGAGACTCTTGAATTTGAATGAAATGGATGAATTCCGGCTGCAAGCCTATGAAAATGTCAAGTTATACAAGGAAAATACGAAAAGGTGGCACGAAAAGAAGATAGTTGAGCGAGTATTTGAGCTGGGAAAGTTGTGTTACTTTTTAATTCTAGATTAAAGATTTTTTCCAGAAAGCTCAAATCAAGATGGTCTAGACCTTTTGTTATCACCAAAGTCTTCCCACATAGGGTTATCGAAGTCAAAGAGGCAAATTCTAAGAAAATCTTTAAGGTTACCGACAAAGACTCAAACATTATTGAGGTGGTAAAATTGATCTTCAAAAGAATTTAATTACCCTCGCGGACTCGAAATGAAGTGAAGAATAGTCAACCCGACGGCATTAAAACAAGACTCAATGGGGGAGGTAACCTCATTTCTATATCTTTTTAGTTAAATTTTTCTTTCATTTTATGTTAATATTAGTTGTTTTGTATTTTTTTTGTTTCCATGATGGGGTTAAGTTCATTGTGTACTAACATACTTTGTTATGGTTTAGGAGTTATAAAAAAATTATTAGTGCAGGAACGGCGCCGTAGCTCCCATTGTTGCTCTTTAAACGGCGCCACAACGCCATAAATTCCCTCAACCTCCTGCATAAAGGCGTCGCAGGGCCATAACAAGAAGAAAAACACGGCGTTGCAGCGCCGGTCGATAATTTTTGTTTTCTAAAAACTGGTTTGATTCAGCAGATTTCAACTCATTTCATCTACATTCTCATTTAACTTCCCAAATTGCCTCGCCTACTCTAAACCCAAACCAATTCAAACCCAATTTTCATTCCAAAGTATGCATTTCAAAAGGCTCCAATCCCATTCCTAATCAAGTTTTTCCCCAAGGTTCCTTCCTGATGGTGTGGTGATTTCATTTGAAGTTTTGGACTGATTTTTTTCCCTAAAACAAGTATGGTTTCATATTTATTTTGGAAAATTTGAATCAAGAAGGAATTACAATGTGAGAAAGATTTGCATCGTATTGAAGTATTAATTGGGAGATTGGTTGGTTCTTTTTCCTTTAATATCTCAATTGGGGATTATTAATGCTTAATAGTTAATTCTTTTATTTAGTGAGGGTTGATTTATGTTTTATTATACATGTGAATTACTTATTGGGTGTGATTGCTTTGTCCTAAATAGGTTTAAAGTAATTATTGGGTTTGAGCACTAGCCACAAGGATAGGGATGAGCTAACTGGTTTGCACGCTAGGTGTTTGTTTAATTGCCTAAAAGAACTGTTTGGTTTGTTTTGGTTGGTTTTGGGTGTTGAGGCTAATTGAAAAGATATCATATGGCACCCAAGAGATAACGTGGTGACATGGCCCAATCTTCTCAACAATTTGACAGGGTGTGGTTTGTTAGCGAGGAGGCGTCAGTGAGATACCATAGAATGATAGCTAACAAGAAGTTAGTGCCATAGAGGGGCCTTAGGAATGAATTGAGATAGGATAGGGAGATGGCTACAATGATAATCAAACGAAAGTGGGACCATTTCATAAGACAGCCAGATCCCACTGTCATTTCTGTGGTCAGGGAGTTCTATGCCAATATCATGGCTATGGACGAGTTTGTGGTTCAGGGTCGGGATAAGGTGGTGTTGTTTAATAGAAAGGCCATCAATTCCTATTACCATTTTCTAAACTATGTACACGATGACTACTTAGAAAACAATTTTGGAATCCTTGACTTCGATAATGTGATTACACGGCTATGTAAGTCGAGAACTATTTAGAAGCTATGTACAAATGAAAAGATAAGTTTCTCGCACATAGAACTTAGCCGTTACGGGAAGGCATGGTATAGCTTCATCTGTTCCAACTTAATGCCAACCTGGCACATTAGCAATGTGACCAAGGAGCGGGCCATCCAGGAATCAATTTCGAGGGCTTTGAGAGGCAGTACTTCTAGAGGACTCCCACACCCATCTCTCATAATGGGGCTATGTTTGATAGTGAATGTGCAGTAAGGAGTGGACGAGGTACTTCAAACACAAATGGCACTCATTGATCATGCAACTATAGCCCGTTACAAGGTTTGGGAGGGAGCTGCTTCACATCCCCAAGGTGAGGGTTTTCTGGTAGTGGCATCGCCTGCCTCTTCTTTGCTGTTCGGGCCATCTATTAAGCAGCAGGGGATGGACTTTTCTTCAACTGGGCTTATAGCAGACATCTTGGCTTCGTTGAGTATCTTGCATTGAAAGGTGGAAAGATAGACTAGAAGAGTCGATGCAGTAGCTCAGAGGCAGGATATCATGATGCAGTACTACATAGAGTTTGTCACCACTATGACACATATTTACTTGGCTGGTGGAGCTGTATCCGGACCTTAGTCATACCAGTTCCCCACATCTCCTGTATTTCTAGCATACCCACCACCATTTCCCGATGAGGATGTGGAACGCGATGACATAGCTTGATCATGCCTCAGGGAAGCCTTCCACTTTGATTTATGCATATTTTAACCAATAAGGGCATCATTTATTTCAAGTTTGGGGGTGTCATCTTATTTTTATTTATCTTTCAGCATATATTATTCTTTAGTAGACCTTATTAATATGTTGAATTGCAATGGATTGTTATATTATGGCGATGGATTATATAGATTATTATGTTTTAATTGTATCCAATGATGAGTATTTCGGTTATGTCTAATTCAAAGAAAAATTGATGTTCATGTTGTTGAAATTTTTAACTTAGTTGTTGGTTTGAGACTGCTTGTATGATCCATTTTATCTTACTAAGCACATGTAAGCTGTTGTGGCTAGTTATGATTCAGAAAAAGTTTATATGGTTAATTGCTTTTGAAATTTCTCATTTTAACTCTAATATTTAACTTGCACGAGTCAACGGAAGTATGATTTAGGCACTTATATAAGTTCGGTGAAAGTCTTGGAGTGTTAGCATGCTGGTGTATATATTTATATAAAAAAATAAAAAAATAGAATAAATGAATAAATTTAAATTTAAATTTAACTTACAAGTGTTGTATTAAATTTTATTTAATGTTATTGCATATTAATACCCCTGGGATCCGTTTCTTGCATTGTTTGTTCTGCCAAAGTTGATGTAACAGGTGAGTTTGTAGAGTTAGCATTTTTTTTAAGCGATTGATTATGTGAATTTATCTGGGATGTGGCTGGTTGGAGTAGTTGGTATTCACACACGCACAGAAATGGGTCAAAATCAAGTTTAAAGTAACGATTAGATTGAAACCTTACTCATGGCATTGTATTACTTTTTCTTTGAGTTATTTGTTCTGATCTTAGAGGCAAAAATTCGGGTAAATATTAATTCATTACTTGAGTCATAGGTTGTAGTTAGTTAATTATGTTTTTGTTATGGTATTTTGCTTGGGGACAAGCAAAGACTCAATTTTGGGGGTACTTGATGAGTGGATTTTATACCTACGAATTGTGTGCTTTTAGACCATATAATTTGTGTACCCTTGCGTGTTTCGCATTACTTTTGATGTGTTTTGTTGATATTTTATAGGAGGCATAAGATGGGTGAAACATTCATTTCCAACTTTTAAGGGCAAAAGTGTAATTTTTCATTACAGGCGCCGCAACGCTGGATTTGCCCTTAATTTGGGCGTCGCAGCGCCTGCTACTCTGAGCCCCCTATATCCCTAGCGCCGCAACGTCAGTTCGGGTTCTCAGATAAAAAAGAGTTCAGGCGTGCTAACCTAATGGGCATTCTTTATCATTATCATCAAGCCTCCATTCAAAAAAGAGAATCCACTTTTAGGGAGCAAGAGAACAGTGGTTTAAAACAAAGGAAGAAGAAGAGCAATCAAAGCAACAAAGCTTGGATGCCATTAATTGGAATAGAGGAATTAGAGATTGAATATTACTTCTAAAGAGTGTTGTAATCTACAAATGTTGAATACATTGTTAATGATGTTTATTTCAATATCTATGAACTAATCTTCCATTCTAAGATTGCAATAGAACCCAGTGTATAGTTTTAATCGAATTTCTCTCCTCTTGATTATTGTGATTCATATGTGAATGGGTTATTATGTTTTAAGCTTCTCATGTATTAATTGTTTTGCTAGTGATTAATGCGGATCTCTATATGATATTGGAAAATGGAATATAAAGCGTAGACCTAAATATGATAACGCATGTTATGATTATTCTTCTTAGGATTGGATACATAATTTGCATATAGAATAGGAATATATCTATTTGCCATGTGTAGCTATTGTGAGAATCTAATCTTAATGACTCCTTACCTAATTTATTTCACCATAGGAATATAGTGATTTATTTAGAAAGGGGATACTCATATGACTTTTGGAAAAGGCTTATATATACCTAGAATTCTCGGTTAACCATTCAAGTGATTTATTAATTAAAGGGAGAGTTAGGAGATTAAGGGAAGCATTGGGTAGGAGATTAAGGGAAGCATTGGGGGGGGGGGGATTGTGATGTTAGTTTGTCTTACTTTGATATTAGTCGTTGCTCGTTATTTTCTTTGTTAATTAAAATTTCTTTAGATCTTCTACCTTAAATCATTTGTTTATATAAGATTGCATTGACATAATTTTAATATTTGGATAGTTTTGGTAGTAATTCCTCGTGGCTTCAACACTTTACTTACATTATATTACTTGTGTACCGCGTATATTTGCGTATGTTTTATTTATTGCTAAATATCAACCAACACTGATCCAATATGTCATCCAAGCAAGCAATTGGAAATCGATACTTCACCGTAATCTTATTAATTGCCCTACTATCAATACACATACGTCCTCCATCATCTATCCTTCTTCGGCACTTACAGAGCAGGTAATGGGCATGGGCTCATACTCTCACAAAAGTAGCCCTTTTCTAATAACTCCACCACTTTTTGTTGCAGCTATTCGGACTCATTGGGGTTGAGTCTATATATCGACCGATAAGGTAAGCTTGATCTTGGAACAAGATCTATCTAATGTTGAATGTCTCTCATAGGTAGTAATCCAGGAGGAAGCTCTTTGGGCATCAAGTCAGAGAACTCCGATAATAGCTTCTGCACATCGGCTGGTATTTCTGTGTTCCCATATGTTATACTACTGTTGCCTAATTTTCTTAATAGCATTTAACACGCAAGTATACGCGTTCAATTGTAATATTTAGCAAGTAAGGATATCGTTCCCACGAGAAAATAGACTAATATTTATCGATTACCAATTTCAATGCAATTAATCCTATTTTAAACTAAAAAAATATTGTTTGTGGTTTGAAAAATTAAATTAACAAAATTAATAATTAAGATCAGAATTTCACAAGAGTAATTGCAGATTTAACAAGTTAGGATTACAACTTCCCTTGGTATTTCATTTAAATCAATTTACTTCCCATTTAATTTAGTTAATTAATATGAATCATTATCCAAGAATTATTTATAGCCCTCACGCACTTCTTCCGAAAGGCACGAGAATAAATCCCCCTAAATTCGTTCTCTACAATTTAGAATTACAAAGAACACCCTTATCAATCAACTCATTATATTCCTATGTGAATCAAGTTAATTAGGGTTTTAAACACATATTCTTTTAATGGATACAAAAGACACATAGGTATATTCATATCCTACATGTTAAATATATTAACCATATTCAGATTATATGAGCAGATGTTATTATATTAAGATCTAAATTTATATTCCATCTTCCAATTTTATATACATTATCATGGTAATTGTTGGCCAAACAATTAATCAACAAGTGCAAGATATAATAAATAATTCAATAAAAATCAACTTTCATTCAATGGGAAGGCTTAATTTAAACTACATACCAAGTTCCGTTGCAAGCTTAATTAAAATTTAGTTCATGATAATAAAGAAAAACATTATCCAAATTAATAATACAAACATCCCAGGTAATTACAAAGAATAAGAATTAGAGAAAAGATTAGAAGAACTTGTCAGATTGCTCCTAATCCTCCACTTGATCTTTAGCCTCTGAAATCTCTTTCGTGTTCTCCTCCGTTGTTCTCTCTGCAATTGACCTGATAAATTGATCCATCCATCTTTTTTGAAGTCTTCTCATATTTGTATTGGTCCAAACCCTCATCAAGATTCCTATTTGGCTTCAAAATCCAACTCACAGCAAATCAAACCAATAAAATTCATGGCATCGGGCACTAGGCGCTAGACATAGTGTAATCCCAGTGCACTGGGCGCTAGGCTGGGACCAAGGAATTATAAAATTGCCACTCATATCCAATTTTAATAATTTTTAATCCTTTTCTAATCACAAATAACCAATTTGACCCTCCAGCTCCATCCTACAAGAAATAAACATAAAAACCAATAAATAGATACTAAAAATACTCGAAGATAACAATAATTGAGTTTAACAATACCAGATTCGTAGGTATAAAACCTATTCATTAACTACTCCCACAAGGAAGCAAAGAATATTCCACACCCCCATGTTCAACCTCAGTTAGAAATTAATCTAGACATGGATAACAGGTAAGCATTATTGACTATCTGGGTAGAATGATCATCTTCTCAACGAGGTGCTAACATAGTCTTATTCCCTTTCATACTAAGGGGGTATATATTCTTTCTCCAATCATAGACAACACTCCGGTCATACTGCCAAAGTCTCCCTAATAACACATGACATGCATCCATAGATAACACATCACACCAAGTATTATCAAAATATTTATTGCCTATTAAAAAAGACGTACATTAAACATTTTATGTTCACTATCACCCCATTGCCTTTATTCAGCCAAAAAAGTTTATATGGTTTGGGAAGAAGATCCATCTTCAATTGCAACTTCTAGATTGCCTTTTCAGAGACTACATTCTCATAACTACCATTGTCAATGATCAACTTGCAGACTTTATTTGCCAATGTGCAAGTTGTATGAAAAATATTAGTTCTCAACCAATTATCCCCTGAATCGCCATTAGGAGTTAGTAGACTTTTACGAATGACCAAAGTCTCATAGTCATCTCTATAAAGCCTATCTTCATATTCACCATACACAGGTTCTTCATCCTCCTCTATTTCTTCTACCACATCTTCTCTAATCAAGAAGTTTTTGCACTTCTGATTGGCAGGCTTCCAGCATTCAATTTCTCTATGTCCCTGTTCACCACATCTGAAACATCTAATAGTAGTGTTTGTGATACCCCGTGGTTGTTGTTGGGCAGGACGAGATTCCTGAGGCTTTGCTGGTCTACTTCTTTTATTATTTCTTATCACATGTTTCCTATTATGTTGTTGTTCTACTTCATGTGCATGCTGGTATGCTTTAGAAAATGTCTATAAAGAATGAAGATTGAGAACATCCAGTAGGGGTTTTCGTAATCCTCCCAAATACCTCCCTACCAACTGTTCTTTAGTTTCAAACTGATTGTTTGGGCTATCAATTAGTCGAACTCCTCTATGTAGTCAACAATTGATCTATTGTCTTGCCTCAATAGGTTTAGTCGCTTAAATAAGGATTGAGTGTAGCCAAAAGGAAGAAATTGGTCTTACATCTTCTTTTTCATATTCTCTTAATTTGTGATTTTAGACATGGCATTCCTCTTTTGTGAGCTCCTTAACTACTCCCACCAAGTAGATGCTCTGCCCTTGAGTTTGATATATAGGAACCAATTTCACCTTGATACTATCTGGAACTTCTTTGTATTAGAAGATACGTTCAACTTCATTCATCCAATCGATGAATCCCTCAGTTAGAAACATACTAAAAAACTTCGATAACTCGACCTTAAAGCCCAGATCTCAATGACGTTCATCTCGACCACTTTGTTCCCAGAATTGATCCCTATTATAATAAGGAATTTCAAAACTGGTCTCAGAATAGTAAAACTCCTCGTCATGATTATCGAGATTTTGCGCCCCTTGACGTCAGGTTAACTTTGCAATTTGTCTCTATATATCCTCAATTGTGAGACCCCAAATTTTATGAATAAAGATTTAAATTTCTCGAAATATTTTTTTTGAATATTATGGTGTGGATTTGAGATAATGTTATAGTTGTGGGTAATATTTATAAATTTTGAAAAGTATGCAAGTTGTTGTATAATATTCTTTTTGTCGGGGAATATCCGTACGACGGTACAATCATTAGTGGGCCCCACAACAGAATTATTGTCGAATTGAGAAAACGACAAAAATATTTTTATGAAAATAACGGCGGAAGTTTTACCGTTAAAACTATTGAACTACTCAGTAGTAAAAGTACAGTAATACACGTGGTTGCATAGTAGCACACGGTATTGATTATATATGCTTACGTGAGAAATCACTCAGTTATACTCAATTATTGCTACAGTAATTGATGCATCATATCTCTCATTTTATTGATTCGATTATTGTCACAGTATCATCTACATAATTTATGATATATTATTAAATCAATAATTGAGAAGACAAAGTTATTCATATTATTATATGCAATATTGACAATGTCTAGAAGTTCTGTCAAGGAGATGTTTGGTCACCTAATTGCGCGCTAATAAAGAGAAATCCTTATCGGAAGCCCCCTCTTTCCTAGGAATGACCTGGTTGTTAAATATTGTGAGTTATAATATTAATGATGAATAAGTTCGTGTTGATGAAAGATGAATTTGATAGTTCCATTATGTTGGGATTATTAGTGTTAGTGGAAATCGACATCTATTCCGATGATAATTGATGTCTGGGGGTTATATTGATAAATCGGGTAATTAATCGGATAAATGAACAATTAATTGCTACTGATTCACATGCTTATATAACTATTTGTTCACATGTGTGTACTATTGAATCACATTCATGTACTATTAGGGGAGTTGGTGCAAGATTGATAATACTTGCATGACTAAGTTAAAAATGGAGGTATAGATGGAGGTACTATACTGTAATTCGTATTTTCACATGATTATAACTATTGATTCACATAATTGAACTATTGATTCACATTATTTACTATTAGGGGAGGTGGTGCAAGTTTGATAATACTTGCAGGACTAAATTAAAAATGAATGAAAAGTTGAAGGTATTGTACCGTAATATTTCGATCCCCAAAACGTGCAATTATCAAAACTATATTTTCCTATAAATAGAAGTTCATTCTTCCTTAATTTCTCACCAATTCACTAAAGCTATAGAGAAATTATTATAGAGAGAAATTATAGAGAGAAAGAAGAGAAGTCTGTTACCTCTCTACTCCAAAGATCCAGCTTTTCTAAGGTAAGGGTATTATTTCTTTCAGATTCATGAAGAGAGCTATTGTTATTCCATTCCTTATTATTATGTTGGAATAACCTGTCTATGCGAAGTACCGCATACAAGGTGAAATTCTTCTGTTATTCCATTATTTATTATTTCATTGGAATAACTCGTCTGCGTCAAATTCTATCGTATGCCCGGTGAATTCTGTTGTTATTCTATTCTTTATTATTCTTTGGAATTATCCTTCTTGATGGGGTTACCGCATGACCTGGTTCCATTCTTTATTATTCTGTTGGAATATCATGTCTGTTCGGTTTACGCATGACCTGGTTCCATTCTTTATTATTCTCCTGTCTGTGTGGTTTACGCATGACCTGGTTCCATTCTTTATTATTCCGTTGAGAATAGCCTGTCTGTGCGGTCTATCGCATGCATGGTGAATTCTTCTGTTATTCCATTCTTTATTATTCTGTTGGAATAACCTGTCTATGTGGATTACCGCATGCATGGTGAATGATCCTTTGTATTCATGTGAATAGTATTTTCATTCAAAAGGTGTTTCTTGCAGGGATAGTTTCGTAATTTTTCTGACCATCAAAAATTCTGGAAAAATTTGAAATGATAATTTGATGAGTTTTCTAGATTGTGTCCAAAAATGGTGATTTTTGGATGTATAGATTAAGAGTTACGGATTTTATGGGAAAAGACTATTTTAAAAGTAAACCCTTATAACTCTTTGTGGTTAACTCCAAAATTGGTAAAATTTTTATTGGGAGTACATGTATATAACAGGAGTATACCCTGTAAATTTTGAAATTTTTGGACAAAAGTACAATTTATGATAGATGTCTAAATATTCGGCAGTTTTGGCTATATGAAAAATAGTAAATGAATTTTAAAAATTTCGAGAAAAATATAACTTCAGTATGGGACTATATTATGCTAAATCCCAGAAAAGAAATATTTTTGGGACTGATTTGGTATTTTTCATGAAAATGAACTATTTATGAGTAAATTAATTAAATATGTTATGTGAAGTAACAAAATTGAAAAATAGGATTTTATGGCTTGAGAATCCTATATAGGGTATATGCAGATTTTTGATGAGGGATTTGATTATTGGTGATGAAATCTTATGAGTATGGCATTTTTGAATGATTAAATGCATTATTTGGTAAAGTGTAAACAATTGAAATAAATTGTTTATAAGTTTAAGAAGTGATTAAAATATTGTTATAATATTAATAATATTAGATGATGAGTTTATTAAGTGATTGATAATATTTGGATAAATTTAAAGTCTTTAATATTTATCATTGTTTTTGTTTGATTAATGCTTATATCATTGTCATCATCCTCATGCTTATATTGTGATGAAAGTCATCTTTGGCTTACATGCATAGATGGACTTGGTATTATTATGACCAGGTATCATTCGGTATAATCATGACCTGTAATGTTATAAATGATGTGGTAAAAGTCCTCAATAGTCTGTAGTGCATTGATGAACAATTTTTGGTATGATTATGACCAGGGATTATTCGGTATAGTCATGACCATTGATGATTTAATGAATATCCTTGGCCCGTAGTGCAGGAATGATTCGATGATGTGGTTTATTTATTAAGCTGAGTCTCAGAGATAAAAATTGATGAAACATTTTAAAACATAAAAGATAGTAGATATCATGCTCTACTTGACTCTTCTAATGGATTATTTATTCCGCTGCAGTTAAACTTGATGGCTATTGTATTTTATCAGTTTAACATTGTTGAAGACTAATGATAATTTATTCTGCATTATCTTAGTCATACTATTTTTTACTTGGCTAGTTGAGTTCACCCTTTCTTTCACTGTTCTATTCAGGAAATGAGAACGTAGCCGAGACTAGTCGGGGAACGGAGTGACAGTCCAGATGATAGCATTAGTAGTCCTCACTATTCTATTAAATAGTGTGACAATAAATGTAATGAGGATTCTATTGAGTGTGGGTATTGTCTAGATGACAATATTCTTATTAAAACTCTTAGATTATGTTTTGTCGTATTTTACACGACTGTTGTATAATTAAGTTGTATTTGAATTTTGTACCATGTATTTGGCGACTCAAGATGGGTGATGTATACCTGTTTTGGGGGCGTCACATCAATCATCAAGTCCTAAACGTTACGATCACGGTGTGGGATTCCTCAGAAGGAACCTGCCCATGACAGCCATGACCACCAACCATTGAAATTAATGAAATCTAACCCTAGAAAGTGTTGATTTATGAGTTTTATTTTTTGAATTTACTTATATATTTGTTGGTACTATATTGACTGTGACACTCTGATTTTGATTCTACTTTGATTATGGTACTATAATATGAAAATCATGATTCTATGGAATATTATATAGTGTTTTGATTAGCTTAATCATATTTGCATTACATGATAGGTTTTCTATTAGCTTTGTTGACAGTTTCTACTAGCTATGTTGACAATTTGTATATTCAATTTTTTTCTCCATAATATGCATAATCTTAGGGGGAGCATATATTTAGGGGGGGAGTAATATATTGTCATCATCAAAAAGGGGGAGAATGTTGATTTATGAGTATTATTGTAATGATGACAACATATATTTTGTATGTAGATGTTTTGTGTTTTCAGGTTGTGGATTGATTATACAAGATCATAAGTGGTTCATTGTGAAGAAATGTTGTTTAGACCCATCACATGGTTAGGTCCCTATGACTTCACCTAGAAAATTAAATGTAAGGATTTTTAGCTTATTTAATTAATTTTAAGGCAATTTCATCGTGCTAGAAATTATTTTAAAAAGAGTACTTCATATACTTAAAAGTTTTAAATTCTTTTAAAAGAAGATGTTTTTGGAAGCTTAGTTAATTCTTATTTCAAAGAGCTAAAAATTCAAATTCAAAAGATGGAAATATATTTTTGGAAGCCAAGTCAATTCCTTATTTCAAAGGAGCTGATAATTCAAATTCAAAAAAGCTTGAAAGCTTCAAAATATCTTCCCTTAACAGCTTGATTCTATATTGCTTAGTTTCAGTAATTTATCTTTCCCTTCCAGCTTGAAGTTTGTTTAGTGGCGTTGCTCTCATCTCTATATATTCATCTCGGCATTAGCTTCAAAATTAACGAATAGAAGAACACATAGCTTTAAAGAAAAAGTTTCTAGCATATTACTCTTTCCTTATTCTTAATTTCTTGTGCTAGAAATTCATAGATATATTGTAATCATATTCGTTCATATTAAAATTTTTATACAAGCCTAGTTTGACTTATGTGATCCGGTGGTGGATAGGCATATACAAAGGAAGCTCTAAAGGTTTCAGTGGTGCAAGCGGTTGCAGAGGTGCAAGAGGTTGCAGTTGTGCAAAGGGGACAATGGTGTCCAACAAATTCAAAGCTAATTTATGCAGGGAGTTATTTTGTAACTGATTGAATATTATTTTAATAAAGGAGTCTCCAATACCGATTGGTATTAGACGTGGATTAGGTCGTTAGATTAGAGATTAAGGGTCGAACCACATAAAAAATCTTGGTGTTCTTATTTACTGTTTTCTTGCTTGCATTGTTTAAATTCTACACTTAAACACAAGTTATATTATGCAACGATAACAACTAAGAAGTTACTGCATAAAAAGTTTAGATAAATACCTAAGCGGACTGGTTTTAACTTGTTTGAATAATTTGAAGAAGTTTATATATATCAGTTTAATATACTTAAGCAGGCATGCGATAACCTATCTGGATTATTCAGTTAGCAAAAAATTTTAAAAGTGTCAGTGTTAACCAGATAAATTAGATACACCTATTCATCTTGTGACGCCCCTAAAATAGGTATACATCACCTATTCTGAGTCACCAAATACATGGTACAGAATACAAATACAATCTTAAATATACAACAAGAGAGTTGTGAGTTTTAATACAAACATTGTCTTCTAGACAATATCCACTCTCAGAATAAGTCCTCATTGCATTTATTAACACACTATTTAATGTAATAGTGAGGACTACTAATACTATCATCCGGACCGTCACCTGCTCCCCGACTAGTCCCGACTACGTTCTCATTTCACAAGAGAACAAAGGAAAGAAAGGTGAGCTCAATTAGCCCAAGAAGAAATATTATGACTAAGATAATGCGAGAATAAATTATCATTAGTCTTCAATAGTGTTAAACCGATAAAATACAATAGACATCAAGTTTAAGCTGCATAATGAACATGCAATCCATTAAAAGAGTCAAGTAGAGAATAAAATCTACTATCTTTTATGATTTAAAAGGTTTTTCATCACTTTTATCGCTGGGACTCAAATTAATAAATAATCCACCTCATCCCTGCACTACGGCTAAGGATATTCATAAGTATCACAACCACAAATTATCCATGCACTACGGGCCAAGGATATTCATGTATTCATCAATGGTCATGATCATTCCAATAACTGTCCATCAATGCACTACAGGCCAATGAGGACTTTTACCACATCATTTGTAATATTACGGTCATGATTGCACCGAATAATCCCTGGTCATAATCATACCAAGTCCATCTATGCACTACAAGCCACATATGACTTTCAACAAAATATAAATATGAGGATGATGACAATGATATAAGAATTCAATAAAACAAGTTCAAGAATTAATTTATTCAGGAACTAATAACGTCCAAATTGTCAACATGATACTTCTTTGTAGAGTAAAATTCAAGAATGCTCAGAAGAATATTTCCACGAAAAGATACTAGATGAAGCGTAAATATCAAGGATATTCCACCAATTTCATGGAGTATAGAAGTCAAAACTTTAACCAACTGAGTATAATAAAGAATGAAATAACAAAAGAAATCACCATGCATGTGGTACTTCTCATAGACAGGTTATTCCAACAGAATAATAAATAACGGAACCAGGTCAAGCATAATACGCACCGACAGGATATTCCAACAGAATAATAATGGAATAACAACAGAAATCACCATGCATGCTAAGATTGCAGATAGACAAAGTTATTCCAATGTAATAATAAATAACGGAATCAGTCCCACAGATAACGCACAGATAGGATGTTTCAACAAAATAATAACGAATGGAATAACAACAGAAATCACCAAGTATAGGGTAGGCCACGTATACAGGTTATTCCAATAGAATAATAAAGAATGGAATAACAGAAGTTCTCTTCATGAATATGAAAAAAATAATACCCCTTACCTTATAAAAGAAGAGTACTTGACTAAGAGGCGGGGATATACTTGAAGAAACTTGCACCACGCTTCAAAGCTTTCTTAAACGCTAAAGAAATACGCCAAGATAGAAGAATAATTTCTCTACGCTCTCTCTAGAGTTTCAATTGAATTCGTAAGAAATAATGAAGGAATGAGCTTCTATTTATAGAAGAATGGATGAATAAGAACCAATCCATGAACGGTCCGGATCGATTTACTTTAAACAGACGGTCAGTTGGTTTACAATAAAATATAATATATTCTATTTATAATCTAATAAAACGAATAACTTTTAAAAAGAGTTTACTATGCAAACACTACGCAGCACTATGCAAACACTATACATAATAAAATATAATATATTCTAATGATTGTCTAATCAAACTAATAACTTTATAAAAGTATTCATTTTATATAAAAAGATTTTACTATTAGCCTAATAAAACGTAATAACTTTATAAAAGTATTTTGTTTTATATAAAAACTTTTCGCATTTTATTACATTAATAATACTAATAAAACAAAACTTCATCATCATTATTATTATTCACATGTATTAATCACTGTGTCGTTCCTGTGAAAGGGGCTTTCAATAAGGATTTCTCCATCATGGCGGCAAGTAGGTGACCAAACCTCTCCTTGGCGTAACTTCTGACATCGTTAATATTGCAAATAATAATATTAATAACTTCGTCATCTCAATATAAACTATCAACAATAATTGAATCAATTAACGTGAGATACTATGCAACAATTCATCAAGCAATAATTGAACAAAACCCGAGTGATTTCTCACTTAAGCATCAATAATCAATACTGTGTGCTACTATGCAACCACGCCAGATTATTGTATTTTTTAACACCGGTGTTTCAACGATTAACGGTAAAACTTCCGCCGTTATTTTCATAAAAAATATTTTGTCGTTTTCTCAATCCCACAATAATTCGTTAATAGGGGTCCACCAATGATTGTCTTGAGTCATTCACGAATATTCCTCGACCAATCGAATATTATAAACAACTTGCGTACTTTGCAAAATTTTTAAATATTACCCACAACTATAACATTATATCAAATTTATTCCATAATATTTAAAAATGATAATTATAGAAAATTTATCTTTATTCATAAAAGTTGGGGTCTTACACATCTCCCCTTCTAGGTGTGAACACACTCTGAATTTCAAGAAGATGTTGATGCTCTGATACTAACTGACGCCGGGCAGAATATCGACTATTTTATGGCTAGTTTAACAAAAATTCACAGTCAAAGAAAGCAAGAGAATCACCCAAACACAGAGAAACTTCTCGATGCTTAAATTAAATTTATCAAATGATCAAAAAAAATTGTATATCCTTCAACCCACAAGCCGAGCTTTATAACTAAAATATTTCCTTATCAAAATATAACAAAATTCCTATATTCACGATAACAAACTCCCAATAATCATTTCTTAATTAATTAACTACGTAATAACAGAAAAGATTCACTTCCTAATAAAAAAACTACCATAAAAAATGAAAACATAGCTAAAAATAAGAATGTTGAAGCCAATCCGATCTGTAGGAATCCGATCCCAAACTCCTAACCTCAAGGAATCCGATCTAAACTCCTGAAATGAGCCGAACCGAAACTCCCGAAGTCATTTTGAGAAAGCCAAACTCACTCCTGAACCCGAAGGAGTCAATGTTTGTCATCCTTGCGTCGATCCACTAACTCATGTTAATTCAATGTCATAAATGTGTTATCCGATAACTCGGCATCATCGGACTCAGTCCCTCCTGCATCATAATATCATGAATTTTTTACCGTCTATTGATAAATACCAAAATCTATGTGATGTACATGTCTGATTTGATTTCTTGTTCTTGGACTTGATAGAAATGGTTGAAGGAAATTTACTTACTTATATTTCTTCTTTTAGACATAAATAGTCTCATTTATTAAACAAAATCTATAAAAAGATTTATATATATTATAATAAGGTAATGTAAGATATAATTGTTAAAACAACACGTGGATAATGTGTGCCTCAACCTTAATATGATTATAGCCGTAAACGGAATGGGGTCCCCACTGGGCTCGACTATTTAAGCTCGTTAAATAAGTTGAACTCGAACAAAGTCCTTTGGTCGTTTAGTTGAATGAGCTGAGCTCTAATAATGTGTACTTGTCCGATTTGTTTAGAGTCAATTGAATAAATCCTCTTTTAGTATTTATTTTATTATTTTTTTCTTACTTTCATAATAATTAAAGTTAACCGATGTCAGAATTAAACTTGATTAGACTTGGCTTGCTTAAGTACGGTATGAACTCATTTGTTAAATGAGCCGAGTTTGTTAAATTCGTTTAAAATTTGACTCAACTCGATTTGTCTAACTTTTAAACGAGTTCGAACTCAAAAAGCCAAAACTCAGCTCGACTCGACTCGACTTGACTTGTTTATTGCTCTAATAGATGTTATTAAAAGAAGTCCATATATACATTGTCCATCCATCCTGATGAGCAAGCAGAATTTGTTCCTATAACAATGAAAACCAATGGCCACAAAAAAATGAAATTAGAGTGTGTGCATTGTTGCAGTAATATTTCCACTATTTTAGGGTGGAATTTTTTCAAAAACACCACGTCCATTCTATTTGACTAATCAGTCTCCTATCTTCCAAACCTCAATTTTTTAACAGAAATAACTAACTTTTTCAATTTGTGTATATACTATAATTCTCTCATTAGTTCTACATTGATATCTATATATATATATATATATATATATATATATATATATATATATATATATATATATATATATATATAACTATCTTCCCGCTAAATCATTTCTCTAGAGCCACATTCTTTGTAGGCTCACACACAACAACAATATAGAGGAGGGTCAACCAGCATTTCAGGCCCTCTTCTAACCCTATCTTTCTTTTTTTCCCTCGAAGGAAGAAAAAAAAGAAAGAAAAAACAACTGCATAACCAAATGAAACAATAGCAATTTGAATTGCTATAAATCAAAAAAAATTATAAATATGGACAAGAAACAAAAGAGAACCGTCGTGCTAGGCGTCTCTTCTTTACTCTTGGTGGCTATGGTCATCGCAGTGACCATTGGCCTAATTGACACAAACAACGAAAATGGCCAAGAGATTTCTACGTCCAATAAAGCCATAACAACCATTTGCCAGTCTGTTGATTATCAAGAGGCTTGCATTAAAAGCCTATCGTCCAAAGGCGATAAAATTGATGATCCGAAAGAGCTAATCAAGATCGGATTCGAGGAAGCAATGAAAACCATAAAGGAGGCTGCGGAAAAATCTGTCCTCCTTCAAAAACTCCACCAGGATTCGAGAACAAATGGGGCACTCACGAGCTGCACCGAGCTGGCAAACATGTCCGTGAACGATCTCAATAGATCGTTCAACAAGCTTGTGGGTCTCGACATAGCTGAGTTGGATAAAATCCTTTCGGACCTCAAGATTTGGCTAAGCGGTGCAATGACATATGAAGAAACCTGCTTAGATGGATTCGAAGACACAACGGGCGACGCTGGAGAAAAAATGAGGGAGGCCTTAAAATCAGTAATGCAGTTGACTACGAATGCGCTTGCAATGGTTACTGAAATTGCCTTTGCTTTTACCTCGATTGGCACTACGCCAACAGTGACTAATCGACGTTTACTTGCCGTGGATGGGTTCCCCGACTGGATCGATACAATAAGGAGGTCTCTTGCTGAAACCAACCCAGAAAATATCAAGGCAGACCTTGTCGTAGCACAGGATGGAAGTGGAAAGTATAAGACAATTAATGAAGCTTTGAAGGATATTCCCAAAAAAAGTAACAAGACCTTTGTGTTGTACATTAAGGAGGGTGTTTATGAGGAAAAAGTTCAATTTAATTCGAGCTTGACTCATTTGATGGTTATTGGTGATGGTCCGAACAAGACGAGGATAACTGGGAAATTGAATAGGGTTGATGGAATATCTACCTTTCATACCGCAACAGTCGGTAAGTTACATGAATAAGATACAATTTTTTATATTTAATTTGAGAGTAATATTTGACTTTTGATATTTTCTATGTATATTAATATTTTCATTTTAATGTGATTACGACTCATGACCTGAATAGGCATATATAGAAGCCATGTAGTGTTCAATAAGATAACACTTGGATCGATCTAGATAGAATTAACCATCTTGAATTTCAATAATAAAGAGTTGCATTTGTACATAACAAAAAGCATCTTATTTGCCTTAGATGGCCTTTGACACAAAACAAGATAAATGAGATGCAACTGCTATATATACAATTCAACTTTTTTGAAATTGAACTTTACTGTCGCTTAATTAATCCACTCTTAACTTCACTGAATCCGCATCAGATAACTCTCATTTCTTGACATATGTATATCTATTATGTTAGGCAGTGTTTATTGGGAAATTCTAATGTGGGCATGCTAAACCATTATATTAATACATGCATATCACTGACTGATGCAGTTGTACTTGGAGATTATTTCATTGGAAAGGACATTGGTTTCGAGAACACAGCCGGTTCCGAAAAGGAGCAAGCTGTGGCACTCAGAGTCGGAGCCGATAAGTCAATCTTCTACAACTGCCAAATGGACGGCTACCAAGACACCCTCTACGTTCACACATATCGCCAATTCTATCGCAATTGTGTGATCTCAGGCACCATCGACTTCGTTTTTGGTGACAGTTCAGCCGTATTCCAGAACTGTACATTCTTGGTTCGGAGGCCTTTGGAAAACCAACAATGCATTGTAACGGCCCAAGGCCGAAAAAATGTACGGGAACCGACCGGTATTGTCCTCCAAAACTGTACCATAACGGCCGATACCTCACTCTATCCCGTGAGAACAACTGTCAAATCGTACCTTGCTAGACCTTGGAAGGAATTTTCTAGAACAATCATCATGGAATCTTACATAGACGATTTAATCCAACCACAAGGATATTTACCATGGAACAATACATTCGCTCTTGACACACTTTTCTACACCGAGTTCAACAACAGAGGCCCAAGGTCCGCTAAGGACCAGCGCGTAAAATGGCCAGGTATTAAAGAGCTTACTGTGGAGCGGATACAACGTTTCACCGCCATGCAATTTATAGACGGAAACACGTGGATACCGCCTACCAAAGTGCCATACGCGCCCGGCCTAATATTACCACCACCATTACAAAATCCAGTAGCAGCCAGCCCAATTTCTCCCTCGGAAAATATAGATGTGGATCGCGAGGGTAAACAACAATTATACAATCAACTTAAATCATATAGGGTGGCTCCATCTAAACCTCGTGTCATAGATGCAGCCTTGGATCCCGAGATACCAGCTAGAAATGCTCCTAGCCTTGCTCCTGAAGCAGCGGAGCCCTTTAAAGTGCCACTAGATGCAGCCTTGGCGCCCAAAATGGCTATAAATGCTCCTATCCTTGCCCCTGAAGCGGCGCCCAAGATGGCTATAAATGCTCCTATCCTTGCCCATGAAGCGTCGATCCCCTTTCAGGCCCCACTTGGTTCAGTGTTGGCACCCAAGATGATTAGAAATATTGCCCCTAGCCTTGCCCCTAAAGCGTCGATGCCCTTTCAAGATCCACTTAGTGTAGCCTTGGCGCCCAAGATGGATAAAATGCTCCTAGCCTTGCCCCTAAAGCGGAAATTCCCTTTCAGGTCCCAATGGGCGTAATCATGGCGCCCAAGATGGATAGAAATGCTCCTAGTATTGCCCCTGAAGCGGAGACGCCCTTTCAGGTCCCAATGGGCGTAACCTTGGCGCCCAAGATGGATAGAAATGCTCCTATCCTTGCCCCTGAAGTGGAGACGCCCTTTCAGGTCCCAATGGGTGTAGCCTTAGCGCCCAAGATGGATAGAAATGCTCCTAGCCTTGCCTCTGAAGGGAAGGCGACGCCTTTCAAGTCCCAGTGGGCGTACCATTGGCACCCAAGATGGATATAAATGCTCCTAGCATTGCCTCTGAAGCGAAGGCGCCCTTTCAGGTCCCAGTGGGTGTAGCCTTGGTGCCCAAGATGGATATAAATGCTCCTGGCCTTGTCACTGAAGCGGAGACGCCCTTTCAGGTCGCAGTAGGTGTAGCCTTGGCACCCAAGATGGATAAAAATGCTCCTAGTCTTGCCCATGAAGCAGCAACGCCCTTTCAAGCCCCACTAGGTATGGCCTTGGTGCCTGATATGACTAGAAGTGCTCCTAGCCTTGCCCCTAAAGCAGCGCCCCCCTTTCAGGCCCCACCAGATAAAGGTGTGGCCTTGGTGCCTGATATGACTAGAAGTGCTCCTGGCCTTGCCCTTAAAGCAGCGCCCCCCTTCCAGGCCCCACCAGATAAAGTTTTGGCACCCGAGATAGCTAAAAAGGCTCCTAGCCCCGGTTCTGACATGAACTTACATCCCACACCAGATAAAGTTTTGGCACTCGAGATAGCTAAAAAGGCTCCTACCCCTGGTTCTGACACGAACTTGCATCCCGCACCAGAACCAGAATCAAGTTTTCCTTTTAATTTGTTTTCACGAGGAATTTAGGATTCACTTGTTTTTCTCTCCTGAGTTGATCACTTTTGTCGATCTAAGGTAGTACTCATTCCTTTCCTTTTTAATTGACATTTTAGGAGAAAATATAAAAATTAAGAAATACAATTAATATTTTGTTTGACCGATTAAAGTGAGTATACAATCTTAATATTATCCTTTAAAAATTATTGAAAAAGATGAAAGATAAATAATTTAGTATTTAATGTATGTATAATATGATAAACTAAGATATTAATACTTTCTTAAAATCTATAAATTTGAACAAATTTCACTCTCTAAAAAACAAATAAAAAGGAAATGAGGGAGTATTGTTATTATTCAGGTAAATTAATTTCAGTTTCGTAATTTAAATATACATAGTGTGGTATATTGCATTTACATAAAAAAAAATTACTGTTAATGGAAAGATTTATATACATATACATTAAAAAAATCGTTAAATGAAAAATATTAAATTAGGACTAGAAAATATGTTTTGACGTGCATGTGTTTCCATGCATTTAATTTAAATCATCGTGAAAACAATTTATTATATAGTCTTTATTAACATTTTCTTTCTTTATTAAGTATCTTAAAATCCATCTATCCTCAAAGAAAAAATACCGTTTTATTTGTGAATATTAAGAAAATGGTATGTAATTTTTTCTAAGAGGGAGCATTATTCATATCAATCATATGGAAGAAAATATAGTTTCATTCAGCTTCTTCTTAATTTAATTTATTTTCCCTTTTTTGGCATTTGTTTTCTGTGCAGCTTCAATTCCTAACGAATATATTCCGAGTGGTATGCAAAAGTGGAGAAATTGGACCGACCAACAAAATTTATTTTCCACTTTGTTAAGATGGCAGAAAATTATACTACTAGCAATCAATTATGCAACTTTTGTACGTGTATGCAGTTGAAAATTGACAAAAGAGATGCAAGAATTACTCTCTGCATCTCATAATAAACGTCATATATAATTTAATTTTAATAATTAAATTGACCGTTTTTAAGATAATTAAATAATAAAAAATATTTATATAGAAATTTTAAATTACAAAGCTTACATTAGTAGTATATCATTCGGAATTTATTATGATCATAAGCTCTAAATGATAAATATCTTGATTTTAAAAGGGGTTAAGTTCAGATGACCACCTGAGGTTTAAGCGGTTTCCCACTTAACCACCTATAGTCAGTAAAGCTACATTTAAACTCCCGACTTTTTGAGTTGAAGTGAAAACGTCACCTTTTCCATCCAACTTAACCGTGCATGTATATCAAAAGCCAAAAGCGCGTGAAAAGAGCTATAACAATTTTAAAAAATATGATAAATGTCTGAAATACCCTTCTTCTTCCTCTCTTCTCCTCTTATTCTCCGACCGAGCTCTCTCACCTACATCCTCTCTCTACGCTTGCCATTTTCTCTCTCCTTTCTAACATTCTCCGACCTCTCTCTCATCTCCAAAATGTCAGTCGACTGCAACGGCATCACCTGCGACGACGTCAACTAGCTCTGCCACAAGAACAATTACGTTCTCAACCTCAATCACCACAAACCCTAGAAAATCAAGATCCCCAAAACCCAGAAAAATCAGACCCTAATCAGGAATATCCACAAGTTCAGGAGCTAGAAGAGCAAGAATCGGGTATGTTCTTCTGTCTTCCCCCCTCCGATTGCAGATCTCAACCCACTCCTAATGACCTCACCCACCAACAACCCTTCTGTCCATTAGAGAGGGGGGGGGGGGGGTTTGAAAATTCGCAGTTGAGAGCTGATGAATCGGATAGTTGGGTGTCAACTAAGAGTTTTGTTCCATCCGAAGGGAGGAGGTATGAGAGGCAAAGAGGGGGATTTGAATGAAATGGTGGTGGAGCTGATTCGGATAATTGGGGGAAGAAAAAGGAAGATGAGGGACGAAAATTTTCCCCCCTCATAATTCTTGATTTTGGGTTTGGCTGTGTTTTGGTATTTTCCCCCTCATAATTCGGCTTTTTCTTTGTCCTTTTGACCGGGTGCCATATTGGGCTTAATTGGAACTCTTATTTTTTCTAAATTGGTCACAAACATAGAATTGTGGGAAATTAAATTCATTGTTTCCCTAATGGTCAAAGGCTCTTTTGATTGTTAGGTTCATTAAGGTTTGTGTTTTATCAATTAGATTGCTGTTAAGTAGGTGAAAGTAGTCAGAGAGAGTCATCCGATATAGATTCGTCGTAATAATCTTTCAAAACTTTGGTTATTATTCTGTTCTGGGTCTCATAGGGTTGAATTAGTTGTAGTGAATTTCTTGTTGATTTGTGATGATTAGTGTATGAAAGTTAGCAAACTTTGGTTATTATTCTGTTCGTCATTTGTTGTTTAGATTAGCTGGGATTGAATTTGCTTTTCTCAGTTCTTTCTTGATTTATGTCAAATTTGGTTGCATTTTCTTTACTGAACTTGGAATTATAATCACTGAAGATCGGTGGATATTATTGAAGTTGGAACTTGGTGTGTGTTTGTGTTGCTTTTAAGCATCATAAATTGGGAGATTTGAAGTTAGTGTTGATTTTTTTTGTTTGCTTTGTGTAATAGATCTGATTTGTAACAATGGGAAGTCTTATGAGCAAGACAGAGATTATTGAAGTTTTCTTTACTGAACTTGGAATTATAATCACTGAAGATCGGTGGATATTATTGAAGTTTTTTATTTGTTAGAAAAACAGAGAGAGAGAGAGAGAGAGATGAACATCTATTTTTGGTTGTTTTTATAAATGATTTTGCAGCTGGGTGTTTTAAAGTGAGGGTAATTAAGTCTTTAGCCAAATAAAGTAACGGAGTTAAGACGGAAAGCACTTTTTCACTTCAACTCAAAAAGTCAGGAGTTTAAATGTAGCTTTACTGACTACAGGTGGTTAAGTGAGAAATCGCCTAAACCCCAGGTGGTCATCTGAACTTAACCCTTTTAAAAAAGATTTATTAATTTTATAAATAATTAATTTGACCATAAAAATTAAATTAAGACCTTTATTATAATACAGAGAGAATGTCATTTTGAGTGATCCATTAGATAAACTATTTAGTGCAGTACATTATTGATAGAATATATTTATGTAAATAAATGTAAATATAGCAATAGTCTTTGATTAGGTGTACAATTGTATAACTGTTGTCGTGGTTATTTTCGAGAATCAAGCTTGTAACAATTATATATGATGCTAACTTGATTAACGTAAGAGTAAAGAAATCATTCTTCTTTTATGGTATCAAAGCCCTAGTGCTCTACACCTTCCATCGTGCCCTAGTACTCTGCCTCCCCTCACCGTCTTCTTCTTCCTCCTTCCCGTCAGCCATGTCTGACTCAAAAAACTTCTCCTTTCATCCCGTTCTTGTTGTCTTGAACATCAAGTCCCTCATCCCCATCACCCTTGAGATGGAGAACGTCCAATACGCGACGTGGGCGGAGCTCTTCAAAATTAATTGGAGATCACATAGAGTTATTGACCACATAATCCCACCGGAAAAAGGCAAGGAGAAAGTGCCGACAACCGATAACGAAAAGGATTTATGGCTAACCCTTGATGCAGCAGTCCTCCAATGGATTTATTCCACGATCTCTAGTGACTTGTTACACACAATCATGGAACCCGACTCGACGGCAATGGAGGCTTAGAATCGGTTGCGTGACATATTCCAAGACAATAAAAATTCTTGTGTCGTCACTCTTGAACAAGAATTCACAACCACTAACATGGCGGATTTCCCTAATGCATCCGCATATTGTCAACGGTTAACTCTTGTCTGATCAACTCAAAAACGTCGGGTCTCCGGTCACAAACAACCAGCTCGTTTTACAGATGGTTGCCGGTCTCATTAATGCTTATAGTGGTGTTGCTACGCTCATCCTTCAAAAAGATCATCTCCCACCCTTTTACCAAGCCCGTTCGATGCTCATATTAGAAGAAGCGGATTTTGGCAAGAAAGCCGTCATCGTATCTAATTCCGCCATGGTTGATGCATCGTATAAGGAGTTCGATGACAACTCCTCATATTCTAAAAATACGTCACAAAATCGTGGTAAAAATCACCAAAACAAGACCAATAATGGTGGTAAAAATCGCGATATGGCCGCCATGATGGGCGGTAAGGGTGGTAACGCATGGCATGTAGTGGTGGTGGCCAAGACCAACAATTTGGCCCAAGCATAGAAGCAGTAGCCACTATGGGCTGGTGGACAGCAGCAGCAGCAGTGGCCTTGGCAATGGCCATGGGCTATCCCACCATGCATGTCCATATCCAACTGCACCTTGGGCCAAGCCCAGTCCACAGCACAGGCAGCAGCAGCAAGCCAACATTCTTGGGCCTCGTCCTTACCAGCAGCATGCCTATTCAACGACAACAACACCAACTGACATCGAGGCCACGATGCACACTCTCGGGCTCACTCCACCTGATGCAACCTGGTACATGGACACTGGTGCCACGTCTCATATGACATCTTCGCAAGGTACTCTCTCGTCATATTTTAATTTGAGTAATAATCGTGGTATAATTGTCAGAAAGGTTATGGCCATACAAATTTGTCCCCGAACCCACCATTGACCTTAAAGAATGTCCTTCATGCCCCTAAATTGATTAAAAACTTAGTTTCAGTTAGAAAATTTACTAATGATAACTCGGTTTCTGTTGAATTTGATCCATTTGGGTTTTCAGTGAAGGAATTTTAGACGGGGATGCACCTAATGAGATATGATAGTCGGGGAGAGCTATACCCCATCACCATCACCACCACAAATCAAGCTAACTCACCATCACCTTTTGCAGCTTTAGCACCTTCTTTATGGCATGCACGTTTTAGGTCATGCGGGAGCACTTGTTTTAGACTCTCTTAGGTTAAATAAATTTATTGAGTGTGATAGAACTCGTAGTTCTCATTTTTGTCGCTCATGTCCTCTTGGAAAACATGTTAAGTTTCCTTTTGTTGCTTCTAATTCATGCACTTTTATGCCTTTTGACATTATTCATAGTGATTTATGGACATCTCCCGTTCTAAGATCTTCGGGCCATCGTTATTACATTCTATTGTTGGATGATTACTCTAATTTTTGTGGACATTTATGTTGTCTAAAAATTCCCAAGTTTTTGCCACATTTCTCTCTTTTTGAGCATTCATTCGAACTCAATTTGAACGAGAAATTAAAAATATTCAATGCGATAATGGTCAAGAGTTTGATAATGGGTCATTTTGGGATTTTTGCAAAGCTAATGGTTTATCTTTTTGCCTTTCTTGTCCACATACATCATCACAAAGTGGAAAAGCCGAAAGAAAAATCCGCACCATTAACAACATTGTTAGAACCCTACTTGCCCATGCTTCTCTACCAACATCATTTTGGCATCATGCATTACACATGGCAACCTATCTTCTTAACATACTTCCAACTAAAAATTTAGCCTATCAATCCCCTCTCAAAATTCTCTACCAAAAAGACCCATCTTATTCTCATCTTCGAGTGTTCGGGTGCTTATGTTATCCACTCTTTCCTTCTTCTACCATAAATAAGCTTCAAGCCCGTTCTACTCCATGTGTCTTTTTTGGTTATCCATCAAATTATCGTGGTTATAAGTGTTACGATTTATCTTCGAATAAAATCATCGTTAACCGACACGTTATCTTTGATGAATCAAAATTCCCCTTTGTTAAATTGCATTCTTCCTTGCCTCATACTTACGATTTCATTGATGATGGCCTATCCGCTTATGTGGTCCACCAGTTGACCTCAAACGCAGGCCCATCTGAAGTCCAGCTCACCCCGCCTACTCCTTCTTATGCCTCACCCACTTCACAACAAAGCGCCCAACCCAAATCACCTACCATAATGAGCAGTCCGGCCCACACCACCACCTTAGCTCAAAATCCACCAGTCCAGCGGCAGTATACCTCCCCTTCTATTATTCCTCCTGATGCTAGACCGCATGCATCAAGCCCAAACACGAGTCAGCTCATCGCACCCTCTCCTGTATCGCCAACGCCAATTCCAGTCCAAAGGCCAATCACTCGTAGTCAACATGGGATTGTCAAACCGAACAAGAAATACGGTCTTCACACCCATATTACTAAATCACCCTTACATCGTAATCCCGTGTCTGCCCTTAAAGACTCGAATTGGAAAATGGCCATGGATGATGAATTTAATGCTCTTATTAAAAATAAGACTTGGGATTTGGTGCCTCATCCTCCTGCTGTTAATGTGATTCGGTCTATATGGATTTTTAGACATAAAGAAAACTCTGACGGTTCTTTTGAGAGGCATAAAGCCCGTCTTGTAGGTGATGATGCAGGTCAACAGGTTGGCATGAATTGTGGTGAGACTTTTAATTTGGTAGTCAAACCGGCTACTATTCGCACTATGCTAAGTTTGGCTCTTTCTAAAGCATGGCCTCTTCATCAGCTTGATGTTAAAAATGCTTTTCTGCATAGCGAACTAAAGGAAACAGTATACATGCATCAGCCCATGGGTTTTAAGGACCCAGTAAATCCTAATTATGTTTGTTTACTGCGAAAATCCTTATATGGGCTTAAGCAAGCTCCTCGAGCGTGATACAAACGTTTTGCAAATTATGTTTCCACTATTGGTTTCTCTCACAGTAAATCTGATCATTGTCTCTTCATCTACCGTAAAGGTACTGCTATGGCTTATATTATGTTGTATGTGGATTGTGACAACTCGAATTTTTATAAATTATTAAAATAGGAATTTAATAATTAAAATCCTTATTATGTGATGTTTTGAGTTTGAGTATGTATATATATGTGCTATATATTTTGAAATATATGATCTGGTGTGAAGAGGAATATATATTCATATATTGGGAAAATGAGGTTTAATAGCTAAGTTAACTATTGAAGGAATTAAATGAATTTAGTAATTAATTTTAAATATTTATTGAATTAAATAAATATTTTAAATTTATTTATTTATTGAGATAAATAAATGGTTGATATGGTGAATTAATTTAGTAACTAAATCGATTAATGTTAATTAAATTGAGTATTGATAATTTTATTTGAAGGATTTGATTTAAGGAAATAATTAAATTAAATCAATTGCTTAATATTTAGGAAGATAATTAAATTAAGTGAATTGTTTAATATTAAATGAGTAAATTAAATAAAGTGATGTTTCTAATTTATTAATTAAATTAGATATATAATTATTTATTAATTATAAGGTATAATGATAATAAGAATTTTATTGTTGTTATATAAGTTATGTAAATTAACTAAACTAAGTTATTTAAATTGATCAACTAATGGTGTGACATGAAACTATATAATATAATAATATTAAAATAATTTAGTTTGGGAAATAGGGGGGGTAGCCAAACAAGGCCTTGTGGCCTTTGGTTTTTTCCAACTAACATCTTTTGTTTTCTTTAACGGATGAATACGTGGGAGAGTTAAGCCATATCAGTTTTCTTTGCGTCTTATTTTCTCCTAAAGCTATAGAGCAGAGTTGAGAGAAAAGAGAGAAAAAAAACACTGAGTTCTTGGTGGTTGACAAGAGGAAGAAGGAGAATTTCTAGCCCTAACACTATCTTTTGCTAGCATTCAATCAAGATAATCTACCCCTAATTCTAGTAGTTGGTTTTTATAATTTTCTATTCACTAGGTATTGGGTTTTTGGTTGAATTGTTGTAGAAAATGTTGTTATATGTATGTATTCTCTTGCTAAATCTGTTAGTTATCCTTTATAAGTCTATGTTGGTGTTCAAATACATGAAATTTGGGTTTGTATGGAGAAAATTATATAACAGTGATATGTTCTTATAATATGACTTGTTTAAGTACCAAATTCCATGCCTTATATGTGTTGGAATCTGGGAATTGAAGTTGAATTGTGATAATATGTTAAGAAACGAAAACAACGAAACTTGAACGAACCAATTTGGTTGAGAAACGAATTCGTGGTGAATGAATTCGCTAAACTTTTTAAAAACATGAAAATATAGCATGAACATTGAATTGGAACCCTTAAATTGATTTGTTAAAGTTTTTGAAATGTTAAAATTACTCTGTAGATGAGTAGTTCAGTGTTTCACGAGTTCATAGAATCGAAAACCAACTAATTCCGACTTAAAATGAAGAAGTTATGAAGATTTGAAGTTTGTACATTGAGAAAATTGTTTCGTCTTGGCCGGGCCTGGTAGTGGTAGCCTTGTTGTAAGTTACCAAATCGCATGTGAGCGTCTGGCAAAGGTGCTTGACTGCGCCCATGTCTGCTAACTGTGACTGCTTTGACCTAGTTTGGTAAAACGGCCATAACATTTTCATACGAACTCTGATTAAGGCGACTCAAGATGATCCGGAACGAGGACGAATAGACCTACAAGTTTTGATCTTTAAGGTTTTTAGTTTGAGGTCTTTAGGAAGGGTCAAAATGGTCATCTTTAGGATGGTTGTGTTTTCGGAGGCAATCGGAGGGCGTCGGGCATGCACGTATGCAAGTGTAGTGCTCTTGACGATAGTAGATGTTGTTCTAAGTTATAGAACATGAATATTATGAAGTATAATGATGCTTAATATTAATAAATGATATATTAGATAAGTTGAATACGCATACTAAGCACACACAAGAGAGACAAATTAGGCGTGTGACGAATAAATGTCGAAACGTCGTGATAAGTGTTAATGAACGTAAAAAGTGTTTTAAGTCAAATGAAATGAACATTATAAGGTATGAAATGGGTTTAATATAAAACCAATAATGATTCCTAGCAAGACTTAAGCACTTGAATGAACTTCGAATATAAAATATAGTGAGCTATAAGTCGAAAGTTAACACAATAAAATTGAACATTGTGTATTGATAATAGGAAGGGTTATGAGACATAAATTAAAGTTTACATTACAATTACAATGTGTTGTTATGTGACTAATAATTGATGTGAATGATTATATAATTGTGTAGGGCACGTGAAGTGCAGATAACTGTAAGCTGTTAAACGTTTATTGGTAATCAACGATCAAGGCAAGTCTTTCAGTTCCTATTTGCTATGTGAATTGGTGATTAACTGTTTTAAATCTTTATTGCAAAGAGCATGATCTGTTATATATATGTTGAATGTATGAAATGTTAAAGTCAACTTATGACTACATTGATTGAGTAAAGCATGCTGATTGAGTAAGGAACTCAATCTTTATACTTGATTATATGAACTGTAACATATATGTTATGTTAGTCTAATGTTTATGAGATATATGTTGAGCATGTTATTATGTGCTACGTGATGCATGAAAACTGTTAGATTTTGCTGGGCTGTCGAGCTCAACCTTGCAAATAACCATTTTTGCAGGTTAAGGATTGAAGGTAACACTATGTGGTACTTGAAAGATATGAATCAAATGAAATACACAAAGACTATTATTTTAGCTAAAGTTTGTATTCCTTTAAACCATGATTAAGGTTCATGAGATGTACTCAATGTTTTATGGTGTATACTTTATGTTGAGTTGTAAATTTAAAGTTTGAGCTGGCCAATGTATAAAGGATATCGATTTGTTATGTAAGTATATATATACATTAACTCCGATAAAGTGAATCATGGATTTTATATGATTCAAAGACATGTAGATGATAAAGGTTTTGATTCAGGGAATTGAAGTAAGAAGATAAAAAAATTTAAATTATTCCGCATTTTATTAAGTTTAATATTGAATATTGATGTAAAAATCAGAAGTTAGTTGTGTTATTAACGACCAAAGTCGAGAATTATATTGTATGAATTTTTGGGGTCGTTACATAGATGATATTATCTTAACTACTTCCTCTGATTTTCTTCGCAAGTCTATCATGACTCCTCTCAGCTCCGAATTTGCTATGAAAGACTTGGGACCATTGAGTTATTTCTTGGGTATAGCTGTAACTCGTCATGCAGCTGGTTTATTTTTATCTCAGAGGAAATATGCAGAAGAAATCATAGAATGTGCTGGCATGTTATCTTGTAAGCCATCTCCCACACCGATTGATACAAAACCGAAACTTAGTGCTACATCTAGCACACCGTATGATGATCCATCACATTACCGCAGCCTTGCAGGAGCCCTGCAATATCTGACATTCACGAGGCCCAATATTTCTTATGTTGTGCAACAGATCTATTTATTCATGCATAACCCCATGGAGGAACACATGCATGCACTTAAGCGCATTGTGCGTTATATATAGGGCACTCTAGATCACGGCTTGCATCTTTATCCATCTTTGACTGCCACCCTTGTCTCTTATACAGATGCTGATTGGGGTGGATGTCCAGATACACGACGATCGATTTCTGGGTATTGTGTATTTCTTGGTGATAATCTAATCTCTTGGTCCTCTAAACGGCAGGCTACCCTATCCAAGTCCAATGCCGAAGCCGAGTACCGAGGGGTTACCAATTTAGTTTCTGAGTCTTGTTGGTTACGAAACCTTCTTCTGGAGCTTCATTGTCCTATGAAGAAGGCTACATTGGTTTATTGTGATAATGTTAGTGCGATATATCTCTTTGGGAATCTAGTTCAACATCAATGCACTAAGCACATTGAGATGGATATTCACTTTGTTCGCGAAAAAGGTTGTTCATGGACAAGTTCGTGTCTTACATGTCCCGTCGTGCTATCAAATTACAGATATCTTTACAAAAGGTCTTCCATTGGTTCTTTTTGAAGATTTTTGGGACAGTCTCTGTAAGACCCCAACTTTCATGAATAAAGATTAATTTTTCTCGAAATATATTTTTGAATATTATGGTGTGGATTTGATATAATGTTATAGTTGGGGGTAATATTTATAAATTTTGCAAAGTAAGCAAGTTATAAAATATTCGATTGGTCAGGGAATATTCATTTTAATAGGAAATATTCGTACAACGGCACAATCATTGGTGGACCCCACAACGGAATTATTGTCAGTGTTAGAAAACGACAGAAATATCTTTTATAAAAAATAATGACGAAAGTTTTACCGTTAACTGTTGAAATACCCGGTGATAAAAGTACAGTAATACGCGTGATTGCATAGTAGCACACGGTATTGATTATTGATGCTTACGTGAGAAGTTACTTAGTTATACTCAATTATTGCTACAGTAATTGCTACATAGTATCTCACCTTATTTGATTAAATTGTTGTCAATATTTTATATTATTAAATCAATAATTAAGATGACAAGTTATTCATATTATTATTTGCATTATCGACAATGTCTAGAAAATTTTGTCGATGAAAGGGGTTTGGTCACCTAATTGCGCGCCAATAGGGAGAAATTCTTATCAGAAAGCCCCCTCTTTTTTAGGAATTATTTGGTTATTAATATTTCAAGTTATATTATTGATGAATAAGTGTTGTTAAAAATATTGAGGGGATTTTTATGAAGTATTTGTTGTAAATTTTGCTTATTATTTGGACCCCCACTTACTCATTTTTCAAAATAATTGATAGAAAGTTATTACGATATATATATATATATATATATATATATATATATATATATTATGGTGGGGCCCACGTGTGGATGATATGTGGGGTGGGAGGAATTTGGAAAAAATGTGGGTGTGTGTATGTTTTTCCTTTCCGTAAGGCAAAGGTTATATATATATATATATATATATATATATATATATATATATATATATATGTGTGTGTGTGTGTGTGTGTGTGTGTGTGTGTGTGTGTGTGTGTGTTTTGTTATTTTATGAAAAAAAGAATATATTATATTTTATTATGCATAGTGTTTGCATAGTAAATTAAAAAATAATTTTCAGCCGATTCAGTCGCCCGTGAAGGTTCCACTATGCAGTCCGTGATTTTCTAAATTCAAATAGTATTCTCCCATTCTCCTATAAATAGGATGCTTAGTTTAGAATTGAAAATCACACCAGAATCAGAGAATTCTTCTATAATATTGAGTGTATTTCTTTCGAGTTTTAGGAAGCTTTGAGTGTAGAAAACAGTGAAAGTTTTCTTCAAGAATATCCCCGCTATACCAGTTGGAATACACTTTTTTTTAAGGTAAGGGATATTATTTTTATTCAATATTCGTACGAAATAATATTTTCTTCCATGTAGTATGTAAGTAATCTTATTTCGTTTTGCATTCCTAATTCTACACTCATTTTGTTAAAGTATTGCTTCTATACTCCGTGAAAATAGTAGAATATCCTTGAAATTTGCGCTTCATCTAGTATTGTTTTATAAGGATATTTTTCTAAACATTCTTGATAATTTTTAATCTTTTCATGTCGGAGTACTATTCACAGGGTACTATTCACAAAGTACTATTTATAGGGTACTATTCACGGGGTATTATTCACAAAGTACTATTCACGAGGTACTATTCATAAAGTACTATTCCCAAAGTACTATTCACAAAGTACTATTCACGGGGTACTATTCACCCGGGGTACTATTCATGACAAAAAAAAAATTCTGTCCAAATCATTTTTGATACAATATTATTCTTGAATTTTACTCCACAAAGCAGTATCATGTTGACAATTTGGACATTATCGAATTCTGGATAAATTAAATTATAAATCTTTTTATCCTTTGTTTTCTTTTAATTGAATTCTTATATCATTGTCATCATCCTCATGTTTATATTGTGATGAAAGTCATCTTCGGCCGTAGTGCATAGATGGACTTGGTATGATTATAACCAAGAATTATTCGGTAAAATCATGACCGTAATGTTACAAATGATGTGGTAAAAGTCCTCATTGGCCCGTAGTGCATTGATGGACAGTTGTTGGCATGATCATGACCATTGATGAAAACACGAATATCCTTGGCCCGTAGTGCATGGATAATTTGTGGTCGTAATACTAATGAATAGCCTTGGCCGTAGTGTAGGGGTGATTTGATGATGTGGATTATTTATTAAGCTGAGTCTCAGCGATAAAACTGATGATAAATTCTTTTAAATCATAGAAGATAGTAGATATCATGCTCTACTTGACTCTTCTAATGGATTGCTTGTTCCGCTGCAGTTAAACTTGATGTCTATTGTATTTTATTAGTTTAACACTATTGAAGGCTAACGATAATTTATTCTGAATTATCTTAGTCATAATATTTCTTAATGGGATAGTTGAGCTCACCCTTTGCTTTCATTGTTCTCTTTAGAAAATGAGAATATAGCTGGAACTAGTCAGGGAACGGAGTGACGATCCAAATGATAGTATTAGTAGTCCTCACTATTTTATGAAATAGTGTGATAATAAATGTATTGATAACTTATTTTGAGTTTGAATATTGTCTAAAAGATATTATTTGTATTAAAACTCACAGCTCATGTTGTATATTTAAGTTTGTATTTGTATTATGTACCATGTATTTGGCGACTCATAATAGGTGATGTATACCTATTTTGGGGGCGTCACAGTTGGTATCAAAGCTTAGGGATATGATCCCTGGCTAAGATGTGAGACTAGAACTAGGGGGGAGAGACGGGTAATTCCTTCGCTAGTATGACCTACCTAATTTTATTTGTCATTTAATTGGTCGGTCAGAATATAGGATAATATGTGGTGTGTCAATTAACCCTTGTTTTTTGGCAGTATTTGAAAATGACATCCGAGAATGTTGAGAATAGCAATGGAGCACAGGAGACCGTTGAGTCACCACAGATCACCAAGACCACAGGAGTTTTTTGGAGAGCCAAAACCACTTAAGCCGGAGACGTGGATAAAACAGATCACCAAGATATTTGATGTCTTGGGATGCTCCGAGGAGCAAAAGGCTCCCTTTTCCACCTTCATGTCATGAGGAGAGGCTGATTCTTGGTGGGAATCAGAAACGCATACCTGACTGCCTTGAAGATGTCTTGGGAGAAATTCAAGAAGCTGTTCAACGACAAGTACTTTCCCGAAAGTATTCGTCACATGAAAGAGGTAGATTTCATCAAGCTGGAGCAAAACAATATGACCGTGTCGCAGTACGAAGCTAAGTTTGTCGAGTTGTCCCGGTTTGCGTCCCACTTAGTTGATAATGAGGAGAGAATGACGCGGATGTTTCTAAGAGGTTTGAAACCCGAGATACGTCAATACCTTATCTCTCACAAATTGTGTTTGTATTCAGATGTTGTAAATAGGGCTCAGTTATTGGAGCGCGATAATGAGACAACCCAACTAAGGGAGAGTAGCCGGAAAAATGATAATACCAGTGGTAGCAGTCATCGAAGCGGTGACAATAAACGTGGAGGGAATCAACATGCCAAAAATGGTAACCACGTTGGTGGTAATCATGGACAAGACAATAAAAATGGACACTTCAAGAAAATGAGATTCAACAATAATGGAAAGATGTCAGCACCAACACCCGTTGTTAAGGAAGGAGAACGACCACCTATCATATGCTTCAAATGCGGAGGGGAGGGACACATTAGTCCAAACTGTGCGCAGCAGTCCAAAACGTGTTACAATTGTGGAAGAGAAGGTCATTTAGCTCGATTTTGTCATACAGTGAAGCCAAGTCCAGCTTGGATGGAGGCACCAAAGGCCGTTCCAAAAAAGTCAAAACCAGTAGTTCAAGGAAGAGCGTTTGTCGTGACCTCCCAGAAAGAAAGGAACCCGAACGAGGTCATCACGGGTAAGCTTATCATAAACTCTAGCAAAGTCTATACCTTATTTGATATCGGTTCTACCCATTCTTTTATTTCTCCTACTTGCGCTCAACGTTTAAATTTGACTCCAGAGAAATTAGACTTTGACTTATCTGTTGAAACTCTGTTGGGAGAAACCTTCATTACATCCACTGTTTATAAGTCTTGTTTGGTTCAAATCGGTACCCTCACATTACCTGTCGATTTTATTTTATTGAAAATACTTGCATTTGACGTAATTCTAGGGATTGATTGGTTAACTACTCATCATGCAAAAATTGGTTATTTTCGTAAGGTTGTTAGCTTTCATATTCCTAACCAACCTATTATGCGAATTCAAGCAACCAAACCATTAAAATCAATCACTGTCATCTCAAGCCATAAAGTTATTCGTTTATTGAAAAATGGATGTCAAGCTTTCTTAGATCATGTCGCAGATTTAAATAAAAAATACGCTTTTGAATGATATTTCTATTGTTAATAAATTTCTGACGTATTCTGAAGAACTTCTGGCCTACCCCAGGCGTGAAATTGAATTTTTGTATCGACCTTGAACCCATTACAAAACCCATTTCCAAAGCCCTATATCAAATGGCTCCTATTGAACTTCAGGAGTTAAAGACCCAACTGCAGAGATTGTTAGACATCGGTTTCATTCGTCCTAGTACGTCTATGACACCCCCAAATCTGGGTACTTCATTCCCCTAAGACTTGGTGTTCACTTTCCATACATTCATACAAATTACCCAAATATAATAGAATTAAACCATAAATCCTCCCTTTAAAAGGGTTACATCATTAATTAAAAAATTTTCTCAAGTTGTCTAACCTTAAACATCAATAAAGTGTGGAAATAAAATAATTACATCACATCATTAAATATAAAGTCTATCATCATGACAATAAATGAAACTACAAGTCTTCATCACTTGTACATTTTTCCTTTTCCTTTGCTAGTTGTAGGTTCATCGACCTTCTCAACTTTAGCTGCAATGAGTGTATATATACAAGAGTGAGCAAAACAAATGCTCACTAGATATAGCAATGAATCAACAAGAAAATAATAACTGCCAATGAACAGACTCATAAAAACTGAATGGTACTCTATCAATGGTAACCACAACTGAATTCAAAATATGAAATATATATGAGGGTCATAAGACCACGAACTACGTCTACGGTTATAGGTGATCTTTCAACTTTAACCTTAACAGTTATACTGTAGGGGACTTCACGTACTTAGGGGGATCAGCCCTTCGTACTATGTATTGTGCACAAACATCTAAACGCATTGCGTACCCCCTATAATAGGGTTGTTCTTCTCAGTTGTTGAGTACAAGTCCGCACCAAAGAAAGTTTGGTTTGGATAACTTCAAGGGTAATTTAGAGTTTAACGATCATCAACTAAAGGATTAGTTGAATCAACAAGGTTTGATAACACTACCGTTGATCACTAACAACATAGTATGGAACAATGAATAATCATAGATGAACTAACTATTTATTAAACTTATGCTTGAAAATAACTAAAACATAAGTATTGAATGAAACAGTAAACCTTGCTTGAGCAATAATAACCTAAGGTTATGATCTTATAACATTAGAAATGAAATTACTGAACATACATTAACTGATAGCAAGCTGAAAATAAAACTTGCTCAACATGGTAATAACTTGTGCAAAGCAATTTAAAATAAAACAGCTCAATAATAGATACAAGAGTTCAAAAAGCTGCATTCATTATAAAGGAATAGAACTTGAGAAACTTGCTTAACTATAAACAAGTTATAGTGAATCAACCATAATTAGAATTCCAATAAAATTAGGGTTAAAGCTTGCTCAAATGAAATTTAAGAACATATGACTTGCTCAATAACAGTTTAAGATAGGAAACTTGCTCAATATAAAGAAATAAAGTTTTGGAAACTTGCCTTGTGCGTAAGCTATAAATTACAATTCACGTTCACCTACACATAGTATTAGAATTACAATATCTATTAGATATATTAACATCCACATTCCAAAATAACACTCACCTCTAGCTAAACTTGTTATTTTAGTACAAGTCTCACCTTACCATACACATTTCAGAATCACAAGTGTAATTTCATAACACTTATTCATTATTCACGAAGTTTTTTAAATCATAACATATCATTTTACAACAAACTAATTTTACATTTTAGAGTTACTAACCACATGATATTATTCTGTTTTAATCTTTTCATTACATGTTTCTCACATTAACACATCATTAAACTAGGTTACATTAAGGTTTCAAAGTCTGCGAAAAATTGAGACTTCTTTGGTCTCAGCAGACTCATTGGTGTGATCGCGCCGATTTTGCCTTAGATTCATGCCTTGCGCCAAGAGGTCTTGCACCTGCTGCTTACGCACTTTGATTTCAATTTTGCGTAAGCGTGATTTCGACATAGCTCTTAAGCCAACTAACACAAATTTCATCCACAAAACAGTAAATTAAGCATATGTAATTGGTACAAAACTAACACAAACATAATTCTTAAATTAATTTAAATTCTTAACACAAACCATTTAACACAATTAAACAACATCTTCAACTAATTTAAATTCTTAAATTTCATGTTTTTACACAAAAACTCCATTTTTTGACATTCTTCATAGAAATCATCACTATGATCACAATTCTTGTTCAAATTACTTCATTCAAACTGCGTTCTCTTCGTTTCTTAATGGACTAGCATAATCAAGACTCAATTTACAGATTAACATACAAATTGACCACCATATTTGGTACTTTCATAAGGCATATGTAAAAATATATATACTGTAACAGTTTTCTTCCTTTTTTATCCGTAATTAGCATAACAATTTCTTGTTTTCATACAAACTCAAACATCACCAACACGTATAATCACCACAATTCAGTTGTATAGCAATAATTTAACAAATTGAATTCACAGAATTTGAAAACTTAACATTTTTGCCGTAAAACATATATATATATATATATATATATATATTTCCATTTGACTATCATTGGCTGAATTCAATTTTTCATTAGTTTTCTTATAGTAAATAGTTGGGATTAAGCCTTCTTGAATACAGTTTAAATCTGCGCCGGTATCAACTAGGGCAGGAAGCTGTATTGAAAAGGTTTTATTAACAACTAGGTTAATGGAGATATACCATTTTTGGATGGTAATATCCTTAATTCTTTTAAGTGAAAGACCTTGAACAAAAAGATCAGTTTCTTCTTTAGTACCAGAAGATTCAGGCTCATCGTGATCTTCATCACTAGAGGAGGAATCTTGGACATGAAGATAGGATTTTTTGTCTTCAAAATCTTTTCTTAAAATAGAAACTTCTAATTTTAGGTTAGAAATTTCTGTTTTTAGTTTTTTGACCTCTTGATTTAATTCTGGAAGGGTAAATTCTTTAACCGGAGTTTTAAATCATTCAAGGGTTTTATTCAGACTAAAACTGGTTTATCCTTAGCCTTAAAAATTTTATCTTTAACTATATTATCTTTAGTCAATAAATCTTTTAATTGTTTAGTATACTGAGATTTTAACTCAGGATTAGAAATTTTACTGATTAAATCAATTAGCAGAGAGCTTTCTTCTTCATCTTTATTAATTACATTGATTCGCTTGATGCAACACTTTTCGTTGCAATTGTTAGTACAAATAGTGACTTCGTCTTTGTCACTATCTGTTTCTTGATTACTAGAACTGCTATTAGAAGAATAAGGAATATCAGAACCTTCATCATTACTGACGTTATTCTCTATTCTCATTAGTTCTAATAATTGTTCAGTATCTTCACTAAAGATATTTAATTGAGATAATTTCTTTTTTATTTTGC
Source organism: Panax ginseng (assembly GCA_020205605.1). Classification (NCBI taxonomy): domain Eukaryota; kingdom Viridiplantae; phylum Streptophyta; class Magnoliopsida; order Apiales; family Araliaceae; genus Panax; species Panax ginseng. Next base: position 20,751,606 of record CM035133.1, on the reverse strand, counting down.
ATTCATTTTTGTAATGCCCTTTCTGCCCACAATTGTGGCAAACAATTTTACTTTTATCAAATTTTTTAGATGATTTTTTATTATAATTTTTTGTGGTTTTGGGTTTAGGTTTATTATAATATTCTTCATGATTTTTATCCTTTTTATGCCTACGTTTGTGACGTCTATGACTTCTATGATGCTCAATATGTTTATGCATATGCTTCCTTTTAGAGAGAGCAATAGAGGTAAACCATATTGTTCATGAATGTTCCTAATTCAGTATTTGGCTTTCTTTTTGTCTTTACACGGCTTGTTTAGCTAATTTAAAGTCAATACACATTTTAATCAATTTTTGAATATAATGATTATGTCACCATATGTTAGGTTATCATAATCGATATATCCTAAATTTTTTCTTAACTCTTCACGAACTTTATATGCGAATAATGTAGGCAAACCATTGGCAATTTTTCTTTCCGAATGGTTTATTCTTATCGATTCATAACATAACTCTGGAAGTAAACACATCTTTATACCACCTAAAATCACTTAAGGTGGGACAAGTGAGATTACTTAGCGGTCATGAATTCTTTCGATAATAATATTCTTTGGGAGTACCAACAAAATGTTTAATAATGGTAAAGATTAGAGTATTAACACCATCTGGCGGACCAATACCAACATCTTCATCAAAGATGGGATTGCCGTCATCGTCTAACTGAATAGCATGAATTATTGATAATCTAGTATCTTCAGTGAGATGTTTTTTCCACCAAGATCTGAGAATACCAGTGAATCCACAAGCTAACAACTCAACAATATCTGGCTGAGATAGGTTGTTGAATTTAGTTATATAGCTATTTGCTACCATAGACATGTGGTTCAATTTATTTAATATCTCTTGTTCACTAAATCCATCAATATTCCATTCATAGATTTTATTAGATGATACAGAAAATTGTTTATCTAGATTTCTCTCTTCGAACTGTAGATTCGGAGGAGTAGGTCTAGAATACCAGTTTCTGGTTATACTAGTGTTCTTGACTGTTAATTTATTTAACTGATCATTAAAGTCTGGAATTGAATTAGTATCAGAACGATCTGACAGACTACTGCTTTCAATATCAGTTTCAACTTGATCAATAGTAGCAATAGTGCCACTTGGACCGGGTTCAGTTTTTAATTTTTTAAATAACTTATCAATTGATTGAACAAGTTCACTATCATCATTAGGCAGACCTAATTTACTTCTATTTTCTGGTAAATTTATTAAAGGATGTTCAATTTTTGAATCGAGTTTTTTGATAATGGTTTCTTCGAACTTTTCTTCAATCCTATCTAGCTGTCTTCCTACAGTTGCTAGATATTGATTACTAAAATTTAATTGTTCAGTTATTTTTTTATCATCTTTGTTACCATCAAAAAAAATAAAAAATTTGTGGCAGCAACAAGATGTATTTTTAATCGGGATTATAATGAGTTTCTAATGGGGAATGACTAGAAGAAATTTTTGACTTATCTTCTCGTATCCATTGAGTTTTAGTAATAACACAACATTTACCTTGATATTGATCATACCAATCGTAAAATGTAATGTTTATTTTTTCACTGTTAATAAAACGTTTACATCTATTAACCATTTTATCACGTTCTTTCTCAGAAGGGTGATTGGAGCGAAACAGGTGTCTTTTTTCTTTATTAGATTTAGAATTAAAATCCTTTACAAGATTGTCCCAATCTAGTATGAATTCTTTTTTAATCACTCTTAACTGATTATTAATAGGAATATCAAAATCTGACTGAGTTGGAAATTCAGAAGAAGTAGGAGAAGAGGATTCTTCTTCTACAGGGTCATTATGTGCATAGCAAGGGTGACTAGCTTGACCTTGATTAAGGATACCCTTTAGCTTGATATCCCTAACGAAAGGGTTACTAATTACTTCAGTGTCTCTTCGAGTATGAACTGAAGGTGCTGAAGAACTAGTAAAATCTTCTATAATAACTGGCCTTTTGGTACGTTCAAAACTTATTTTGACCGTTCCATCAGAAAATTGCTTAACATTTTCAATATTTAACAGATTATTGACTACAAGTTGTTGTGGAATTTCATTGGGTAAAGTCCATTGACTAGGTAATGTAATATCCTTCCAGAGGATGGTTCTCGAGATTTGAATATTAGCATCACTAGTTGAACTCTGAATTAATACAGTTTGATCCTTAGGACTTTTATTAAGAGCATGAACGTTTAAATTCGTTTTCATGGTCTTATAATAAATCCTGTAAATCAAAGCTATGGGTTGAGAACCCTCAATCATATGAGTGATCTCACCAGACGTTTTAATGTTTAATGTTAAAGCTTTTAATAAATGTTGATCACTTAGACTTAAAGTGAAATCAGGAAAGTAATTAAAATGGATAGGTCCATTGTGCAAACTTGACTCCATAGCACCTATCATACTGGGATAGTAATTCAGGAATCTAGCATCTCTGAGACAGAGGTAGATGCTTGAATTAATTCCCTTAATGTTCAATGGTTTAACTGCAACTTGAACTAGACCGATGTGAATAAAATTGTAACCATTCTTCCTATGTTTTTTAATGACATCCGGGGATAAAAGACTACAATTTTCATATTCTTTATTAATTGCGTAAACTTTTTCTACAGTTTTAACATTATAATCAATTTTGAAGTTATCAAAAAATGTTGACTGGTAAATTTCTCTAGGAGATACTCTAGGTATGTTCCAATTATGTAAAGCTTGACTGATGTTTTCATAACTGTGTGATTCTTGGTTCACTATGTCTGGAACGGGAGGCAAAGACGATCGGTTACTAGTTAAAGAGTTAGACCTGAATAATCTACTCATCATTTACAGGTTTTCAAAAAAAAAATTTATTCATTATTCTTCCATTCATACCCTCTTACCTTAGACAGACTCATACCTGTGTTCTATACCCGACACTGCTCACCCAAGAGACTTACAAAAGGTAGACACGAACAAGGTGGACTGAAGTAAGTTAGGTGACTTCGGAATAGGAATAAAAGAGAAATTTTGAAAATAGTAAACGGATGAACAAATTACTAGATCTTACTGGCAACTATAAGCAAACAACATGGCTTTGATACCATGAAATGGCTTTGAAATCACAGACTTCTCTCAATCTCTCTCTATTCTCTCAAGTTTCTCTGAAAACTTCTCCTCTTTACTCTTCTTAGGCTTAAGCCGTATGTTTTTCACGTAAGACAAAATGTAACTCCAACCAACGCACAAACTTTCAAACGTCTAGAAACTGGCGTTCTATTAATGATCCTATTAAATCATCAGTTACCTTAATTTAACATATATTTTATTTATATTTTATTAATATTATAATTAAAATTAAAATTTCAAAAGCCATAAGGTTTTGTTTGGCAAAAAGTCTTTAAAATAAAGACTTAATATTTTAAGCATTGTTTGGGTAAACCAATTTAAAAATTACTTTAATTTATTTTAATAAACAATTCAGTTTATAATTTATAATCACATATTATTTATTTGGATTTCCATATCCCACATTAATCAAATAAACTATATTTTAAATAAATATTCCACTTAAACAAATATCACAAAATTATAATTTTATTTAATAATTTAACATACCATCTTAAATTATTAAATCAAAACAACAATATAACATCTCATGTTATCTTACAACTCTCTAATTATAAATTAAATTAATTTAAAATTTTATTAATTCATAAATATTTATTAACAACAATCACATCAATAAAATATTTATTTCATTTAATAAATATTTTAAATTACAACTAATAGAATCTTGGATTGTTACAATGTCTCCTTGGGGTGCTCCTGTTCTATACGTGAAGAAGAAAGATGGGAGTATGCGACTTTATATTGATTATCGGGAGTTGAACCATGTCACTGTCAAAAATAGATACTCGTTGCCTCGCATTGATGACCTATTTGACTAGTTGCAAGGTGCCACATTCTTTTCAAAGATCGATCTTCGTTTCGGATATCATCAGTTAAAGATTAAAACCGATGACATCCCAAAGACTGCTTTCAGAACTCGGTACGGACATTACGAATTCCTAGTCATGTCTTTTGGATTGACTAATGCTCCTGCTGCCTTCATGGATATGATGAACCGAGTATTCAAGGAATATTTGGATCACTTTGTAGTCGTCTTTATTGATGACATCCTCATTTACTCCAAAAGCCGTGAAGATCATGAGCAACACTTGAGGCTGATACTCCAAAAGTTTCGTGAGAACAAGTTATATGCCAAGTTGAAAAAATGTGAGTTTTGGCTTGAGGAAGTAGCATTCCTTGGGCACGTAGTATCAAGTCATGGAATATCTGTTGACCCAGCAAAGATTGAAGCAATTCAAAGTCGGGAGCAACCTAAATCGATGAGAAAGCACGTAGCTTTCTCGAACAGCTAGTTATTATCGGAGATTCGTAGAAGGGTTTCTCGAATCGCTACTCCATTAACTCAGCTGACTCGAAAAGATACAAAATTCGATTGGAGCGAGGAATGTGAGAAGAGTTTTCAAGAACTCAAGAGAAGACTCATTTCAAAGACAATTACGACAATACCATCGGCTCGGAGGATTTGTCATCTTCATGATGATCTTGAGGCAAAGGGTTAGGATGTGTTCTTATGCAACATGGGAAAGTCATAGCCTATGCCTCTCGACAACTCAAAGAATATGAGAGGAATTATCCTACTCATGATCTAGAGTTGGCAGCTGTTGTCTTCGCACTTAAAATTTGGAGGCATTACCTGTATGGGGAGAAAGTGGAGATCTATACGGATCATAAAAGCTTCAAATATTTTTTCACCCAAAAGGAACTCAACATGTGACAACGACGTTAGCTCGAACTGTTAAAAGATTATGATCATACTATTCAATACCACCCTGGAGAAGCGAACGTGGTAGCTGACGCATTGAATAGAAGATCATATGCAGGTACGAGTGCGTTATTATCAACGCAAAGGCCCATTTTGTATGACTTGTAAAGGATGGAGATAGAGTTAAAGACTCCAGGGACCCACGTGATGATGGCAAACATACGAGTAGAACCGACTTTAATTAATAAAGTTAAAGCTACTCAAGTTAAAGACCTGGAGCTGATGCGTATGAGGAAGAAAGTGCAAGAAGGTGTTATCCTGAAAGCAAGAATAGATGAAGAAGGAATACTATGAGTCAACTCTAGATTTTGTGTTCCTAACGACCCTGATTTAAAGTATAAAATCATGATGGAGGCGCACAACACACCGTTTGCAATCCATCCTGGGAGTACCAAAATGTATCGTGATCTTCGACATACATTTTGGTGGAGAAATATGAAGAGAGAGATCGCAGAGTTTATCTCAAGGTGTTTAACTTGTTAACGTGTCAAGGCGGAGCATTAAGTGCCAAAAGGTCCATTGCAACCACTTGAAATTTCATAATGGAAGTGGGAGCACATTACCATGGATTTCGTTACTGGTCTTCCCAAGGTTTCTCAAGGCATAGATGCAATTTGGGTCATTGTTGATAGATTGACCAAGTCTGCTAATTTCTTACCTGTAAGAGAAACTTATACACTTGAACGTCTTGCTCGTAGATACATAAATGAGATTGTAAGACTACATGGTATGCCAGTATCCATAGTTTCTGATCGAGACCCAAGATTCACTTCAAGATTTTGGGTTAGTTTGCAAAAAACTATGGGCACGAATTTGCGATTCAGTTCAGCATATCATCCTCAAACAAACGGGCAGTCGGAGAGGACTATTCAAACTCTGGAGGATCTATTAAGACTTTGTGTCCTTGACTTCAAAGGAAGTTGGGAAAAGTTCTTGCCATTAGTGGAATTCTCCTACAACAACAGTTATCAAGCATGTATCGGCATGGCTCCGTTCGAGGCGTTGTATGGACGCAAGTGTCGTTCTCCAGTATGTTGGGATGAGGTGGGTGAAGCAACGTTGTTGGGACCGGAGTTGGTACGTATGACCACGAAATAGATTCAAATGATCCGAAAACGTATAAAAACCTCACAAGATCGACAAAAGAGTTATGCTGATCTTCATCGGAAGGACGTAAAATTCAATGTTGGAGAGCATGTGGTGTTACGTGTTGCTCCATGGAAAGGAGTTACGAGATTTGGAAAGAGAGGAAAGATCAATCCTCGATTCATTGGTCCATTTGAAATCCTTGACCGAGTAGGAACTGTGGCCTATAGACTCGCGTTACCGCCAAGTATGTCTCGTGTTCATAACGTTTTTCACATATCCATGTTACGTAAATATGTGGAAGACCCGAACCACATTATTAAGTTAGAACCGGACGAAATAGCGGAAGATTTAACGTATGAAGAGGTTCCTGTTAAAATCTTGGATAAGAAGGAACATATTCTACGCTACAAGGTTATACCTCAAGTCAAAGTTTTGTGGAGAAACTACGATGTTGAGGAAATGACCTGGGAGTTAGAATCTGAAATGAAATCAAGGTATCCTCACCTCTTCGACATACCAGGTACGTACCCTAATTTCGAGGGCGAAATTTCATAAGAAGGGCAGGTTGTAAGACCCCAACTTTTATGAATAAAGATGAATTTTCTATAAATATCATTTTTGAATATTAAGGAGTGAATTTGATATAATGTTATAGTTGTGGGTAATATTTATAAATTTTGCAAAAGTAAGCAAGTTGTTATAAAATATTCGATTGGTCAGGGAATATTCGTTTTAACAGGGAATATTTGTACGACGACACAATCATTGGTGGACCCCACAACGGAATTATTGTCAGAGTTAGAAAACGACAAAAATATCTTTTATAAAAATAACGACGAAAGTTTTACCGTTAACTGTTGGATTAACCGGTGGTAAAAGTACAGTAATATGCGTGGTTGCATAGTAGCACACGGTATTGATTATTGATGCTTACGTGAGAAGTCACTCAGTTTTGTTCAATTATTGCTACAGTAATTGCTGCATAGTATCTCACGTTATTTGATTCAATTGTTGTCAATATTTTATATATTATTAAATCAATAAATGAGACGATATAGTTATTCATATTATTATTTGCAATATTGACGATGTCTAGAAAGTTCTGTCGAGGAGAGGTTTGGGCACCTAATTGCGCGCCAATATGGAGAAATCCTTATCGGAAAGCCCCCTCTTTCCTGGGAACGATCTGGTTGTTAAATATTGCGAGTTATAATAATGATGATAAATGTTGTTAAAAATATTGAAGGGATTTTATGAAATATTTGTTGTAAGTTTTGCTTATTATATGAATCCCCATTTACCCATTTTTCAAAATTGTCGGTAGAAGTTATCTCAGTTTTGTTATATATATATATATATATATATATATATATATATTTGTAAGGGAAAAGGGGGGTGGGAATTACGTAGAATGGAGGGAGTTTTATTATTATTATTATTATATTAGTTTTGTTTTTTATTAAAAATAGAATATATTATATTTTATTATGCATAGTATTCGCATAGTGTCCGCATAGTGTATGCATAGTAAATCATGTGATTTTTAGAATATTTCAGCCGGTGAAAGTTTGCGTCCGTGATTCTAAATACTGTTCACCCGTGATTTTATTCAAATAGTATCATTTTCATTCTCCTATAAATAGGATGCTTAGTTAGAATTAAAAATCACACCAGAATCAGAGAATTCTTCTTCTATAATATTGAGCGTATTTCTTTAGAGTGTAAGGAAGCTTTGAGCGTAAAAATCAGTATAAGTTTTCTTCAAGAATATCTCTGCCCTACCAGTCGGAATACTCTTCTTTTTAAGGTAAGGGATGTTATTTTTGTTCAATATTCATATGAAATAATATTTTCTTCCATACTCTGTAGTATGTAAGTAATATTATTTCATTTCAGATTCTGAATTTTATTCTCATTTTGTTAAAGTTTTGGCTTCTATACTCCATGAAATTAGTAGAATATCCTTGATATCTATGCTTCATCCAGTATCTTTTCATGGAAATTTTATTCTGAGTATTCTAGATATGTTTTAGTTTTTTCATGTCGGAGTACTATTCACGGGGTACTATTCACTCGGTTACTATTCACCTGGGGTACTATTTATGATAAAAATTGATTTTTTTTCGATCAAAATCATTTTTGATACAATATCATTCTTGAATTTTACTCCACAAAGCAGTATCATGTTGACAATTTGGACATTATTGAATTCTGGATAAATTAAATTATAAATCTTTAAAAATGTATCCTTTACTTTCTTTTAATTGAATACTTATATCATTGTCATCATCCTCATGCTTATATTGTTATGAAAGTCATCTTTGGTCGTAGTGCATAGATGGACTTGGTATGATTATGACCAGGGATTATTCGGTATAATCATGACCGTAATATTACAAATGATGTGGTAAAAGTCATCATTGGCCCGTAGTGCATTGATGGACAGTTGTTGGCATGATCATGACCATTGATGAAAACACAAATATCCTTGGCCCGTAGTGCATGAATAATTTGTGGTCGTAATACTAATGAATATCCTTGGCCGTAGTGCAGGGGTGATTCGATGATGTGGATTATTTATTAAGTTGAGTCTCAGCAATAAAACTGATGATAAATTCTTTTAAATCATAGAAGATGGTAGATATCATGCTCTACTTGACTCTTCTAATGGATTTCTTATTCCGCTGCAGTTAAACTTGATGTCTACTATATTTTAGCAGTTTAACATTGTTGAAGGCTAACGATAATTTATTCTGCATTATCTTAGTCATAATATTTCTTAATGGGCTAGTTGAGCTCACCCTTTGATTTCATTGTTCTCTTTAGGAAATGAGAATATAGCTGGGACTAGTCGGGGAACGGAGTGACGGTCCAGATGTTTGCATTAGTAGTCCTCACTATTCTGTGAAATAGTGTGATAATAAATGTATTGAGGACTTAATTTGAGTTTGAATACTGTTTAAAAGACATTATTTGTATTAAAACTCACAGCTCATGTTGTATATTTAAGTTTGTATTTGTATTCTGTACCATGTATTTGGCGACTCAGAATGGGTGATGTATACCTATTTTGGAGGCGTCACACACTAGGTTCATTATCATTTTTGATAAAATCAAACTCTTTTCATTCTGACAAAAATAAATGTTCCATCTTTGAAAAGCTTGATTCAATCAATAAATGGATTTTTGTAGCTCATATACATGATTTGCTTCAACCATTGAAACAAATCCATCTGGTTGTATCATACATACATTCTCCTCTAATAATTTATATTTGAGGAAGGGCGTCTCCATGTCCATTTGTCAAATTTAGTAATAATAAGCTGTAATCGCAAGTAAAATCCAAATAAACTTGAACAACTACCGGTAATAAGGTTTTATCACAATCAACTCCTTGACTCAATTAAACCTTTTTCCCACAAGTCTAACCTTATAGGTCCCTGCCTAGCCGTTTGCTCCAAAGATTCATATTGGATTTCATGGTCATTTGTCATTTCTCTGAGTTTGTATAACTCTTAGCCTCATCGTATGTTACTAAATCATCATCTTCTATGATGTGTACCTCATCATCTTCATCTATGATGAATCCATACCTCCCAAGTATCTTCGGTACTATTCCAGATTTACGATTCGGATCTATTATCCTCTTTTTGACTTATAGTGTTTTGAGGTTCTTGAACTCTTCAAGATCTATTATCCTCCCACTAGCCCCTTCAATGATAAACACCTTTATCTTAGAAGACAATGTGTTTAGCAACAAACACCTTTTGCTAAGTAGGATTATAGAACATATACCCTAAACTTACTTTAGGATGTCCTACAAATCTGTACTTGTCAAATCTTGTCCCAAGCTTATCCTTTAAAATCTTTTCACATAACCTGGACAACCCCTTATCTTAACATACTTAAGATTAAGAATCCTCCTTGTCCATAACTCTTATAGAGTCTTGGGAACAGATTTTGAGGTTACCTTTTCGTAGATATGCAGCCATTTTTAGGGTACGACCCTAAAAGGATACTGGAATGTAGGTAAAATCATTATGGACCGCAGTATATCTAACAAGGTACAATTTTTTCTTTCAGATACATCAATCAATTATTGTGTATCAAGAGGCGTTTATTGTGAGAAAACCATTTGAGATGATCTAGAAACTCATTGCACAAGTATTTTTTTCCTCAATCTAATAAAAGAATCTTAATACTTTGCCAATTTGTTTCACTTCTGAATTCTTTGAACTTTTCAAATGAATCAGAATTGTATTTCATCAAATACAAACATTCAACTCTTTGGATTATTATTTCCATTTCATTTACTAATTTGTTCAATTTGCAAAATTATTTTTCATATGATTCAAGTACACAAAGTCCATTAAGTAATATTACAGTTCTATACAAAAAATTATTATTATAAATAGAACAACAATTGTTCTTAAATATAATACCAAATAATTTTGTTATCCAACAACAAAATAGAAATAATGTTTCTAACGAGAAATGGAATATAATAACAAATTATTGAGTTAATAGACTTTCCCGTAGGCAAATGCTAAACTATAAGTTCCTATGGTTAATGCAGCAACCTTTGCTTCATTTCCCACACATAGGATTACTTATCCTTTATTTAGGTTTCTACTTCTGCTTGGTCCCTTCATAAATCTGTATTTATGAGAACCACAGTCGGTATCTAATACCCAAGTAGAAACTTAACTTATCGAAAGATTTATTTTAATCATGAAAAAAAACTGTATTTGTAACCAAAACTTCTCTAAGATTCTTCTGGTTAGCCTTTCCAAGATGTTTCTCACAATTTCTTTTCCAGTGTCCTGGCTTATTGTAGTGGAAGCAAACTCCTTTGCTATCCGTATTAGTTTTTGTTCTTATTATCCTTTGTTTTTGTTCCTTTTACCTTTTTAGAATATTTTTTTCTTTTCAAAAGATCCTTTGGCCCCTACCAGTACGACTTGGTCTTTCTTGGTTGGAAAGTGACTCTCAGCATTTTCAACATGTTAAGCAAATCAACGAGGCTGATATCTAGCTTGATCATATGAAAATTTCACAACAATTATGAGGAGTCCAGGAGTGAATGCAAGATCAAATTTTGGCTCAACTTTCCATCCATAACCAAACTTGTTGTCATAATTGTTCAATCAAATTGATCATGTTAAGGACTTTTGTCTGTTGTAACGCCCCGGAAAATCGAACATTTTTGTATTACTTTTAATAATGAATAAAATAATATTATTTATTATTATTACGTGTTGAGAAGATGAATGTCGTTCTATAACCTAGAAACGTCAGAACGTCATAGTATTTTAACTACGCGGGAGAATTAAAGTGTTTGAATTTCTAAAACGAAAATAAAAGTCTTCCGAGAAATTTTCCGAAAAACACTATTCATCGATTTCTGCTCGGGAATTATTTTTGAACTTCCGAGAAATACGTAACGTTATAATATCAAGGTGAGATGGATTATGTAATAATAATCTAAGTATGGAAAACATAATATTTCGCATACGGACCTAATTTGAGAATGTTAGGTTTATATAGTATAAAGGAAGAAAGTTGTGATTATATAATGTGTATACATTATATGAAGTAAAGAATGTAAGTATAATACGACATATTGTACTATTATGTACGAAGAATGAGATAACGTATATTGTGAATTAATATACGAGATAGCATACGAGAATTATACGTGGGGTATATTTTTTAAGTTAAGTAATTTAAGGTAATGGACTTGTAGAATTGCTAGCTTATTGATAGAAGTCCAATAGAAAGGGATATGCAAGCCCAAGTGCTTGTTAATCATTAGTCCAATCTATTTGTAGCACAAGCCCAATAAGAAAGTAGTTAGATTAATTAACCAAGCCCAATGAGAAGCCTTGATCCATAGAGCGATCCAAGTGTAAATGGGTAAACTTGATGGGCAAGGTTAATGTATGGTGATCAAGTGATGTGATGAGCAAGTGTTGTGGCTAGCAAGTTTACTTAGTGGCTAGATAATGAATAGTAAGGAGGTGGAGTATGAGGAGGTGGAAATGAGGAGGTGGGATGTGTTAATGACCATTCTACCCTAGCTTTTGATAGCCTATAAATACCAAGCTCATTTCAATTTTGTTGGTTGTTATTTCATCCAACTTTCCTCTCAATATAAAGCTACTTATTGGTTAGGGAGAATAAGCCACTTAAGCACTTATAAGCCACTTCAACCTTTGCTAGTTTTCCAAAGCAAATAGAAGTCTTAAAGGGTAAGACTCATCTCTTTTACCTACATCTCTTCTATGATAGGATTGATAAAGAAGGGGGATGGTTTGAGGATAACATGTAATAAGTTATAAGGAATAAATGTAAGCCGAATAAGTTGAATAAGCAACTTGAACATTAATAAGTTGTTAGAATCATAAAGAACTTATCATGTGTTGCCATATGATGATTAGTATGTTGATGATAGCATGAGATCATTTATTAGTGGACTTAAGTTATTAATAAGTCATGAGCATGAAGATTATTAGTTCATAAGTTGAATAAATCAATGACTTATGAGAATAAGTCAAAACCTACTTTGTTTATAAGTTGGTGTAGTAAATAACTCGTATTAATCATATGTTGGTTAAATTCAATTTAGAACGCTTAGTAATGAAGATTTGACGGACTTCACACGATTAGACGATTATCGTCGAATTCGTGAAATTCTCGGAATGGAAGTCGTATTTTGTGTTTGAAGTCAAAAACGTTGGTTTTCGATGGAGACAAGTCATATTGGTCATTATAGACTTGCGGACTCGAAAATGACCTAATTCCGACTTAGAACGAAGAAACGAGCGTTGAACGTTCACGAACGTTTATCGTTTTCGATAAAAATGAACTCACAAGTGAAATTTTAGCAAACGAAGTCAAAAAGATAAAATTCTTGCATGAACGCATAGATTATGAAATTTGTGAACTGTAGGCTTTTGAACGAACCAATTCGGACATAAAACGAAGAAGTTATGTGTCTGAGAAGTTCACAAAATTTCAAAAGCACTAAATCGTCTAAGCACATGAGTCCGCGCCATGCAAATACGACTCCAAACCTTATACCGACCCGCCAGTCATGTGCTTGAGTCACTGAGTTTTTTCTTGGCACCGCGGCGCCAGTCACAAGAAATTGATAGTAAAGAATGCTTTCAAGTGTAGAAGGAAAGGGAATTTGCTAATAATGAATTAAGATGTAATCACAACATGGTTAAGACATTGTAAGGTACTTGTAAGACACTAATGCATGTTGATTAATAGTAATCAATCAAAGATTAGCGGAATGTGAATAACGTAATGAAAGCCGAAAACCCTAATAACGAATCTAAGTTAGGGTTTACGTTGAGATGAAGGGTAAGATATAATAGTAATCATCCTTGATTGTATATGACCTAATGTGGTACGTTATATGATTATGTATTGTAGAATCATAGAGACTTAAAGTGTATGCGTGTGTTAATCGAGAAGAGACGCTAAAGGCAAGTATTCTAACCCTTGTTCGATTCGACCGACAAAGGCGTGTAATTCATGTATTCTTTCGCATGAAGTTTTAAACGATGAAGTCAAAGCCAATTCTTTCGGCAAGACTTATATTATGAATCTGTCAAGCATAATTAATGTTTACTGATGAGTGCATATTATTCATTCATTTTGATTCCATTATATTTAGTTTTATTGCATGTTTCATGGGTATATGAGCTTATTAAGGTATTTAATGATTTCAGGAAGAATTGGAGTGAAATGAGGAAAAAGAGAAAATTGCGAATTTTTTAGCATTAAGTTGGATGCATGTTCTTAGCTTGGGACTTGAATTTTATTGTAGAGCTCTTCTTTAGCTTTCCGGAACATCTTGAATCGTCCCAATCGGAGTTCATATGAAAAAGTTATGATATTTTTACTAAACGAACGTTGAACCTCAAAGTTTGGAAGTTGTAATGTACACATTTGACAGTCACTTGGAGGCCGATTTCGACCTTGATGCAGAGAGATTCTGTCGATTCTCAAAGAATGAAAGTTGTAGATCTCGTCGATATCTTCGTTTTAATAGGTAGCAGGCCCCGTAACTCCTCCTAGATCAAAAGTTATGCTCGTTTTACCAAAGGACGTCATGAAGAGGAAATGAAAATTCACCCAGCTGAATTTGAGCGGGAAAATCGAAATCTTGGATTTTGGAAAGTTTCTAAATCTGATTTTGGTAGACTTCTACATGGAATTGGATTGATATTTCTATTAGCTTTAGGATTTCCTTTAGACTAAGATTTATTTCAAATTGAATTCTATTTCTTTATGGAAACTAGTTATGATTTGTAAATCCTTTTAGGATTTGGATTTCTACATCCTATAGGATTTAGGACTTTGTCTAGCACTATAAATAGAGGATGAGGGTCAAGGTTTTATTCATTCAATATTGAACATTCAAGTATCCTCTATTGGAGTGAAGGCTCAAGAGCATGTCAGGCTAGTTCTTTTTATTCAGTTTTAAAGGGAGGTGAATCCTTGTTACAAGTAATTAATTAATTGAGTATTATTATTTATTCCTTCTTGTGTGAAATTTCTTCTGATAATCTGTTTTCATTGATTGCATGCTAATTGATCTAATTAATTTAATATGGCCAATTGAGTTAATTTGATCATTATCATATGCTAGATTAAGATTACGTGTAATTGATATCTCTCTTCATCACAAGTAGCAACTTGGTAATAATAATTGTGGACAAACTTTTGTTTATTGCTAAGATTATTAGAAAACAAGTTAAATAAATCGAGCTTATGTGTTTGTTGCTTGGATTAGCCTAATTTTCTATTTCTTAATGCTTCTATCATATTAAATCTAGAGAGCTTATTCTAGGTTATATGCTAGTTAGAATCTGGTGGAGAGCTTGTTTCATACAGTGATAATCTAAGGAGAATTTCGGATAGCAGAGCTTATTGTTATCTAGGGCTAATAATTTCATTGAAGGAAAAATAATAATTACTTGATTAATTGATTGTTGTACTTGGTGTGGCTGAGGCTGCAGAATCGAAGTTTTACATATTTGGTTAATTTTATCGTTAATTCTTGTTCTCTTAGTTTAAAAATAATTTTCAAAACCCTCATCTTTATTTTTTACATTAAAATAGTAGAATAATTCTAAAACAACTTTACTCTCTGTGGGATCGATCCTTACTTGCTACTGTGCTAATTATTGTAAATTGTGGAGTGAAAGTGAGGTTAATTTAGGAGTGTCAACGACAGCTCCCAAATTTTGGCGCCGCTGCCGGGGAGTAATTTGGCGTTTTGTTTTTATTCTATTATTTGTTTTGTTTTTGTTTTATGACTCGATCTTCTCAGGCTACTATATTAGATTTTGATCCAGAGATTGAGAAAACTGCAAGGAGGCTAAAGAAGGAAAAACTTAAAGATTTCCTGATTTTCCCGCTCAAATTCGCTGGGGTGAATTTTCATTTCCTGCTGCGACGTCCTTTGGTAAAAACGAGCATAACTTTTGATCTAGGAGGAGTTACGGGGCCTGCTACCTATCAAAACGAAGATATCGACGAGATCTACAACTTGCATTATTTGAGAATCGACAGAATCGCTCTGCATCAAGGTCGAAATCGGCCTCCAAGTGACTGCTGTGTACATTACAACTTCCAAACTTTGAGGTTCAACGTTCGTTTAGTAAAAATATCATAACTTTTTCATATGAACTCCGATTGGGACGATTCAAGATGTTAGGAAAGCTAAAGAAGAGCTCTACAATAAAATTAAAGTCCCAAGCTAAGAACATGCATCCAACTTAATGCTAAAAATTACGCAATTTTCTCTTTTCCTCATTTTCACTCCAATTCTTCCACGAAATCATTAAATACCTTAATAAGCTCATATACCCATGAAACATGCAATAAAACTAAATATAATGGAATCAAAATAAATGAATAATATGCACTCATCAAATTCCCCACACTTAGCCTTTTACCGTCCCGTGTATACCAAAAGTTTGATTTCCAAAAAAATTCTATTCAACCATAGTGTCAAAAGATTTGAAGATACAAATAATGACTATCAACACTAAATTTGCAGAAATCTAATCAACGCCTTATCAATTAACTCACAATTACCAACTTTACCATTTCACCAATGAATTTCATTAAATCAAATTGTAGCCACATAAGTAACTTTCCCAAAATCATCATACTTACTCAACTTAGTTACCATGGAGCAAAAACCATGCACACTGACTCATAACCAAGAACAAATTTTTCTCGCTTTTTAATTTTTTTCATAGAACCTTCTTTTTAGCACAGATGAATGTATTTTCATGCTTCTTCTTTTTTTTTCGTATTTCTTTTCTTCTTTTTTTTTTCTTGACATGTGCAATGTCTCCTTTTCTTAGGCTTTTCAGAGTTACCCATTAGCGAACTTTCCACCAACGACTCCCAAACCAGATGATCTTAGGGCGCTAGGTGTAGAGACACCCCTACGAGCTTACTTATTCAAGTAACAAAGGCCACAAAAGTCGACTAGTCAAGCTGCTTTTATCCATCGCACTTTTCAGCGTGAATACCGATGCTTCCCGAGGCTTAGATACCCAATTATTTCGCACAATAGACATTGAAGCATATTTTTAATTAATTTTTTTTTCTTCTTTTTTTTTCATTCATCATTATTTCACATGGTTCTGTAACAACATAAGCAAGTTAAACAGTTCTTAAGTCGTGAAATCAGTGCACATAGACAACTCCACAAATAACTTAGCCAAATAAACATGCTTCTCATATTCAAGTACTCATGTATCACAAATTCAATTCAAATCAATTACTATGGATCATGGCTTAGTTGTCATCATTCATTAACAAATTAAGCATCAACAGATTACGAATTTTAGCATTAATTTTCAATCTTTGACTTTAACCTTGAACACATAAGCAAATAGAACCATGGAACCCAAGTTTTAGTTTTTTTTTTTTTTATCAACTTTCCATCAAAATTGGATTATTATTCCTACATAAAATAAAACCTAAATCTTCCCCCCACACTCAAACCTTACATTGTCCCCAATGTAAGAAAATCATGCAAAGAAGAAAATACTACTAGCAAACATGCAATAAAAACAAAAAAAATAAAAAATAAAGGGATAGAAAAATCAAATCTGAGATCTTGAGTTGCCTCCCAAGTAGCTGCCCGTGTTTAATGTCTTTGGCTCGACGTCATGCCTCTCTTCTCAGCTTTCATATATCGGATCGTCTAGCTCCACCATCTCAATATTTTCCACCTGATGCCCCCCTCGTAGAAAGGCTTTAATCTATGTCCATTCACCTTAAAGATCTTGTTTGTGCTCGGGCTTTGAATCTCAACTGCACCATGAGGAAACACATTAATGATAACAAAAGGACCAACCCATCTAGATCTTAATTTACCTGGAAATAACTTAAGCCGAGAATGATATAGCAAAACTTTTTGTCCCACAGTAAAGGTTTTCCGCACAATCTGCTTATCATGAAAAGCTTTGGTCTTTTCCTTGTAAATCTTTGAACTTTCATAGGCTTCATTCCTCAATTCTTCTAACTCTTGTAACTGCAATTTCCTGTGTACTCCAGCTGCCTCCAAACTCATGTTGCACTGCTTGATTGCCCAAAAAGCCCTATGCTCCAATTCAACAGGTAAGTGGCATGATTTTCCAAACACAATCCTGTATGGTGACATCCCAATAGGTGTTTTTGATGCTGCATTCTATAGGCCCAAATTGCATCATCTAATCTCGGACTCAATCTTTTTCTCGCTTCGGGTTGACTACCTTCTCCAAAATGGATTTTATCTCTCGGTTAGACACCTCACTTGACCATTACTCTGCGGATGGTAGGATGTAGAAACCTTATGCGAGAACATTGTATTTCTTGAACAAAGTGCTGCTAACACCTGCATTGCAAAAGTGGGTTCGCGATCACTAATGATGGCTCGTGGTGTTCCAAACTCGACAAATATGTTAGTCCTAACAAAATCTGCAACAACTTTAGAATCGTGGATCTAGTGGATTTAGCTTCCACCCATTTTGAGACATAATCAACGACCAAAAGAATATATAAATTCCCAAAAGATGAAGGAAAAGGTCCCATAAAATCTATACCCCAAACATCAAAAATTTCAACAACTAATATAGGAGTTTGGGGCATTTGATTTCGTTGAGAAATATTCCCGATCCTTTGGCAATTAACACATGTTTTACAAAATAGATATGAATCTTTAAAAGCGATGGCCAATAAAACCACTTTCCAAAACTTTATTAGCAGCGATTTTTTGGACCAAAATGTCCTCCACAAGCATGAGAATGACAAAAAGAAAGAATAGGTTGAAATTCACATTAGGCACACACCGCCTAACTATCCGTCAAACCACAAAATTTCAATAAATATGGATCATCCCAAACATAGTGTCACAGCATCACTTTTAACTTTTCCTTTTGGGGTTTGGAAAATTCTTTAGGAAAATGTGCACCTACCAAATAATTTACCAAATCTGCATACCAAGGAATCTCGGCATGGATGGAAAATGGCGCTCATGGGGAAAGAATCATGTAGCAGTAGCTCCTCCTCATCTCTCAATAACCTACTCAAGTGATCCATTTACTAAGTTGTCCGCACCTTTCTTATCCTTGATCTCTAAGTCGAATTCTTGTAGTAGCAGAATCCATCGAATAATCCTTGGTTTAGAATCTTTCTTAGTGAGCAAATACCTGAAAGCAACATGGTCAGAATAAACTATAACTTTAGTACCAAGCAAATAAGATCGAAATTTATCTAAAGCAAAAACCACGGATAAAAGTTCTTTTTCGGTTGTGGAATAGTTTATCCGAGCCTCATTCAAAGTCCTAGAAGCATAGTAGATGGCATGAGCGGCTTTGTCAATCCTTTGTCCCAAAACAAAGACTTCTCTGCGTGATAGTTGCTTTGCGTCACACATGATCTCAAATGGCAACTTCCAATTTGGCGGTTGAATAGCGGAGAGCGAAGTTAATAATTTCTTTAAAGTATCAAACGCCTCCTTGCATTCATCATCAAACCGAAAGTCCACATCTTTTTGCAAAGAACTTACATAAGGGTAATGCCATCTTGAGAAGTCCTTGATAAATCTTGATAAAATCTATATGACCAAGAAAAAGCGAATCTCCCATGACGTTGACGGGTAAGGTAAAAGCAGATATAACATCTATCTTAGCTTTATCAACTTCAAGACCTTTAGATGACACAACATGACCAAGTATTATTCCCTGTTCTACCATGAAATGACATTTTTCCCAATTTAAAACAAGATTAGTTTCCATGCATCTATCTAGAACACGATTTAAATTATCTAAGCATGCATCCAAAGAATCTCCATGAATTGTGAAATCATCCATAAAAACCTCGATGCATTCTTCTAAAAGATCTGAAAAAATGCTTACCATGCATCGTTGAAAAGTACCTGGGGCATTACACAATCCAAAAGACATCCGTCGATAGGCAAAAGTACCAAAGGGACATGTGAATGTGGTCTTCTCTTGGTCCTCGGGTGCAATCACAATCTGGTTATATCACGAAAACCATCTGAAAACAATAATAAGTGTGCCTAGCTAATCTCTCCAACATTTGATCAATAAAAGGAAGAGGAAAGTGATCTTTTCTTGTTACTGACATTCAATTTTCTATAATCTATACACACTCTCCACCACATTTGCATTCGTGTGGGCACCAACTCATTATCATCGTTCTTGACAGCGGTGATTAGGATTTCTTTGGGACTACACTGCTTTGGACTCACCCATTGACTATCGGAGATGGGATAGATGATCTGCAACATCGAAAGCGGTTTGAGCACTTCTTTTTCACCACCTCCATCATGGGTGGATTCAATCTCCTTGCGTATCTCTTGTAGGCTTAGCTCCATCCTCTAACAAAATCCGATGCATGTACATGCCGGGACTAATACCTTGATATCCATTATTATCCAACCAAAAATTGTAACATGGTCCTTAGGACTCTCATCAATTTTTCTTCCTGCACCTTGGTTAGATTACTAGCAATAATTATAGGCAAAGTGTCATTAGTCCCCAAATATGCATATTTCAAATGGCGCGGTAATTGTTTCAATTCTAGAGTTGGGGCTTGTACAATGAAGGTAATAACTTTTGATGAGAAGCAGGAAATTGAATAGAATATACCGTTGACTTATTTGAAAATTTTGGCAATGAATGTAATGCGACTACATTCTCTTTCAATTCACAGGTTCATGTGATCTCTTCTTCTCTGTCCATGTCCAAAGCTGTTGATTGCAATTTCCAAATTGTCCCTATGTAGTTGTTCAAAAGCTCTACATGCACCGAGGAGTCTCTCACATCGACAAAGCAAAAAAATTGTCCTATATCACTAGGGTACCTCATGGCATCATAGATGTTAAACTGAATTTTCTCACCATCAAACTCCATAGTCAAGGTCCCATTATGCACATCAATCATGGTTCTCGTTGTTTTTAGGAAGGGTCTTCCTAACAAGATGTGGGAAGGATTTGGTGATGTATCATCTTCCATATCCACAATGTAAAAATCTGCAGGAAAGATTAGTTCGTTCACCTGCACTAAGACATCTTCAATTACCCCTCGGGGGTAGGTGTTAATCTGATCGCTTGATTGGATAATCACACCAGTATTTTTAAAGGGCCTAGATTTAAGGAAGCATAAACAGATAAAGGCATAACATTAATTGAAGCTCCTAAATCTAGCATGGCTTTTTCAAATCTGGTGTTTCCTATTTTGCATGGGATTGTGAACATTCCTGGATCTTTACATTTAGGAGGCATTTTTCTTTGAAGAATAGCAGATACATTTTCTCCAACTGTGACTCTTTCATCATTTTGCAATTTTCTTTTATTAGTGCATAATTCTTTTAAAAATTTAGCATACCGTGGTACTTGTTTAATTGCATCAAGAAGAGGGATGTTCACTTCTACTTTTCTAAAAGTTTCCAAAATTTCTTTTTCTTTTTCATCGTTCTTTGAAGTTTTAGAAATTCTGGAAGGAAAGGGAAGAGGAATGTTTTTAAGCTGATTAGGAGGTTTAGGTTTTACCTTGGATTTTCATTTCCTCCTTATTTGCTTCCTTCTTGAACTCTACGGGAAATTCGGTGGTGTATCCAATCGTGTTCCATTCAGTAAAGTTATGACACTTGCATTCTCCTTGGGTTGACTCTTTGTTTGAGATGGTAATTTTCGAGCCTCTAGATTCCAATATCCCCACAGTTGTAGCAGGTTGTCTACTTGGTTCCTCAAATCTTGAACCGAAGTTTTTGTCTCTTCTTTGGAGCTAGCTTGTGTCGATTCATGAAGCCTGTTGTGTATACATCCCATGAATGCTTTGAACATATCCTCCAATGATGTTCCGGTGGGTGCGAGGACTACTTACTTTGGTTGATATTGAGGTTGGGTTGGTTGGAAGCCCTGCTTTGCTAGGTGGAAATGCGGTGGTGCGCTTGCTTTGCTCCCATAACTTTCGAGACTTGGATGATCCCTCCATCACGGGTTATATGTGTTTGAGTACGGATCATACTTTTTACGAGGTGGTGGTCGATAATTTCCCATTGCATTAGCTTGTTGCCTGACCTCGTCATCTTGTAATGTTGGGCATTCATCTCGTATTGTGATTTGGTTGTAGACATATTCCACAAACCTTTGCAATTGGCAATTGACACAGTAGCTAATTGTCTAACCATAGCAGATTAATTCGTAAATTTGTTGACCATAATCACAAGTGCTTACCTCATTTTTACCCTTCTTTGGTGCATGATTTGTTCTAGTGCCATATTGTTGTGAGTTCTTTGCCATGTTTGCAATTAAATTCCTTGTTACGCCTCGGGGTCTTGTCAAATAGTGCTCCTCCATTAATTTGCATCGATCATGCTTCTATCCATCGGTACCAACCCTTCGTAGAAATACTGGATCAGGTGTTGTTCATCTATTTGATGCGGTGGACAGCTGGAACAAAGTTTTTTGAATCTTTCCCAATACTCGTATAATGTCTCCCCCATTGAATTGTCAAATCCCACGGATCTCCTTCCTATGTTTGCTACTCTTGAGGCTGGAAAGTATCTCTCCAAGAATAGGCCGCTTCATGTCATTCAAGATCAGTATTGAACACGAGGGTAGGTAGTACAACCAATCCTTTGCCCAATCTGCTAGGGAGAATGGGAATGCTCTCCCTTTGATTTGTTCTTTGATGATTCCGTTTGGTTTCATAGTAGAGCACACCACATGAAATTCCTTGAGATGTTTGTAGGGGTCTTCACCGTAAGACCACGAAAAGTAAGGCGATAAATGGATTAGTCCGGATTTAAGTTCAAATCAAACATCTAAATTAGGATATTCAATGCATGAGAGGTTGTTGATTTAAATTAGGAGTTGCCAACTCCACGAGAGTTCTATTGTTGTTTGGAATCGCCATCTCTTCTTCTTTATCGGATTAGTTGGATAATAATTCCAAAGCTAAGTTGAGGCACGGTGATGATGCGAAGCCTCGCCTATATCTCTCTGCAAGAAGATTGTTGAACTTTAAGTTTTTCCTTCTTTAGCCTCCTTGCGCTTTTCTCAATCTCGGATCAAAATCTAATATAGTAGCACGAGAAGATCGAGTCATAAAACAAAAACAAAACAAATAATAGAATAAAAACAAAACGCCAAATTACTCCGGCGCAATGGCGCCAAAATTTGGGAGTCAGTCGTTGACACTCTAAATTAACCTCACTTTCACTCCACAATTTACAATAATTAGTACGATAGCAAGTAAGGATCGATCCCACAGAGAGTAAAGTTTTTTAGAATTATTCTACTATTTTAACGAGAGAAAATAAAGATGGGGTTTTGAAAATTATTTTAAACTAAGAGAACAAGAATTAACGATAAAATTAACCAAATATGTAAAACTTGATTCTAGATTCGATTTCACCAAGTACAACAATCAATTAATCAAGTAATTATTATTTTTCCTTCAATGAAATTATTAGCCCTAGATAACAATAAGCTCTACTATCCAAAATTCTCCTTAGATTATCACCGTATGTAAACAAGCTCTCCACCGATTCTAACTAGCATATAACCTAGAATAAGCTCTCTAGATTTAATATGATAGAAGCATTAAGAAATAGAAAATTAGGCTAATCCAAGCAACAAACACATAAGCTCGATTTATTTAACTTGTTTCTAATAATCTTAGCAATAAACAAAAGTTTGTCCACAATTATTATTACCAAGTTGCTACTTGTGATGAAGAGAGATATCAATTACACGTAATACAAATCTTAATCTAAGATATGATAATGATCAAATTAACTCAATTGGCCATATTAAATTAATTAGATCAATTAGCATGCAATCAATGAAAACAGATTATCGGAAGAAATTTCACACAAGAAGGAATAAATAATAATACTCAATTAATTAATTACTTGTAACAAGGATTCACCTCCTTTAGAAGCTGAATAAAAAGAACTAGCACGACATGCTCTTGAGCCTTCACTCCAATAGAGGATACTTGAATGTTCAATATTGAATGAATAAAACCTTGACCTCATCCTCTATTTATAGTGCTAGACAAAGTCCTAAATCCTATAGGATGTAGAAATCCAAATCCTAAAAGGATTTACAAATCATAACTAGTTTCCATAAAGAAATAGAATTCAATTTGGAAATAAATCTTAGTCTAAAGGAAATCCTAAAGCTAATAGAAATATCAATCCAATTCCATGTAGAAGTCTACCAAAATCGCATTTAGAAACTTTCCAAAAATCCAAGATTTTCGATTTTCGACTCAAATTCATTTGGGGTGAATTTTCATTTCTCTTTGCATGACGTCCTTTGGTAAAACGAGCATAACTTTTGATCTAGGAGGAGTTATGGGCCTGCTACCTATCAAAACGAAGATATCGACGAGATCTACAACTTTCATTCTTTGAGAATCGACAGAATCGCTCTGCATCAAGGTCGAAATCGGCCTCCAAGTGACTGTTGTGTACATTACAACTTCCAAACTTTGAAGTTCAACGTTCGTTTAGTAAAAATATCATAACTTTTTCATATGAACTCCGATTGGGACGATTCAAGATGTTCCAGAAAGCTAAAGAAGAGCTCTACAATAAAATTCAAGTCCCAAGCTAAGAACATGCATCCAACTTAATGCTAAAAATTCTGCAATTTTCTCTTTTTCCTCATTTCAGCTCCAATTCTTCCTGAAATCATTAAATACCTTAATAAGCTCATATACCCATGAAACATGCAATAAAACTAAATATAATAGAATCAAAATAAATGAATAATATGCACTCATCATTTACCGAGTTATATTAGTATGGTTTTCAATCGAAGACCAAGTATGCTAAAATATTTTTGTCGTTTAACGACAGGCACGTGAGGTTGCCACAACTTAAACGTACACACGTTTAATAAATGTAGTGTTGATCAACATAGAGTATTATGAGCTGATCACTCAGAAGTGCTCGTAAGCTATGTCGGACTTACGGACTTAGTGTCGGGTTGTCCTTTTCAAAAGAACTAAAGATATGCTCATAGACTTGAGCCATAATTGTTATTCTACTGAGTATGGTTGTGTAAAACGCTTTGAAGGAAAAGAAGTGCTATTTTGAATTATCGATAGTACTTCGTAACTATTGTTCAGTTATTAAAGCCATATGAGTTCTATGTTTCAAACATGTTGTTTATTAGAATTGTAGTACTTGCTGAGCTAGTTATGCTCACTCTTGCTTGAACCATATGAACACAGCCAAGATCGAGCGGATCGAAGGCTCAGGCAAAGACAAGGGCAAGGCGAAGACAAACCCGTAGCATACTTATGTAATAGTATAGGATAAATGTTTGTATTATATTGATATTATGACAAGAACAATTAAAAGGGTTACAAAGAACCTGGGGAATGTAATATTATTTTGGATATATATAGAGGTTATATTAGTCCTTTTGAGACTATTCAATGGAATGTGTGAATGAATGGTAGTACCGTGTAGCACCATCTGTCGGGTTGGAAGAGACCCGGATTTGGGGGCGTCACAGGTTGGTATCAAAGCATTAGGTTATAAAACTTAAGGGAGGAAATTAAAAACCTTAAGTCATAACCTTAAGAGAAGTCAAAGAAGTACAAGAAGAAAATAACCTTATAAAAATGCATTATGATTATGTTATGTGTTTTTATTATTCTACTGATGTGTACTAATCAACTTAATTGTTTTGTGTAGATGTCAGGAGTAAACGAGATGTTTGTTAGTGATCAAGCCGTTAGTGAAGAGTCGGTGAACCAAGTAGAGGTTATACCGAACCCTATAGCAGCAGAGCCAGATGTAGTGATTATTGAGTCTGGAGACTCAGAGGAAGCTGACTATATGTCAGTGATTGACGGGATGATAGAGGAGGAGGTAGAGACAGTCTCCTTTAACCCAGTGGCTATAGCAGCTGAGATAGCTCCTGGGGGGTCGATGATGTCTCTGTTCATGTCAGTGTTGGATAGAAATATCCATTACTGTCAGGAAGTTAAGGAGCTGAAGGCAGAGCTCCAAATTGTTAGAGAGGACAAGACTGATGTCGAGTCCATATGGGAGTAGGAGCATGATGAACGGATTTTGGCTAAGGACAAAGTCCATGATTTAAAGCACGATGTCTTTGAGCTCAAGGAGGAGCTAAAGACTAAGGTGCAGAAGATAGGGAGAATGTCCTATATCTATAGAAGTTCTCATACGGATTTTCAGCAGCAGGTAGCTGGATATCCTGTAGAGGTGGGGCAATCACGGCATACTATTAGCCGTGATATCATTGCCGGTCTTGCCAAGGAAGATTTCGATAATACCTTGAAGCAGATGTAGATTAGTGGTATTTAAGGTAGTATGTAAATATTTTGAAAGTAGTAGTGACGTAAAGCCTTTTTGTATAGTAGAGGGTAGTCTTTTGTAAATCCCAATTTTTGGAAAGCGATAGCGGGAAAGTAATGTAATCAGCTTAGGCTGAGTATGTAACCGATGTAGTATTATACTACGAAGAAGGAATATAAGATCTTTTTATGGAAAGCAATGTGTTATGGATGTTGACGTTATTGTTTAATGTTAATGATGACTAATAAAGAAAGGAATAATAACTCAATGTGGTTATTGTATCAGCAAAATGCCACCGAGAAGAGTGCAACGCAATCAAGGTGTGAACGTAAATCAACCGGAGGGTGGTTCGGTTAATCTGATGCATGAGTTTGTTAACTTAATAACCGTCACATTTAATAGAACAGGAGATAATATCCCCGTGAATCCGAGAGTAGCATGAGCTACGACCTTTAAGGATTTCAAGAGTGTGGGTCCGCCGGAGTTCAAAGGAACTACGGACCCTATTGAAGCCCAAACGTGGGTTAAGGAAATAGAAAAAGCATTTGTTATAGCAAATGTCGACGAGGCCCAAAAGGTTGCCTTTGCAACCTATATGATGAAGGGAGAGGCCAATTTTTGGTGGGAAGCCAATCAGGCTAGGGTTGGGATAGCGAATTTGACGTGGGATAGGTTCAAGGAGATATTCTTCGAGAACTACTTTCCCACGAGCATGCAAGGGAGGATGGAGATGCGATTTCTCGAGTTGAAACAATGGGACATGATTTGTTCCCAATCTGTTGCCAAGTTCAATGAATGGCGAGGTTCGCTTCCACATCAGTGGATACCGAGGTGAGGAAGGCGTGGCCGGTTCGGCGGGGCTTGAAACCACCGGCTCTATAATCAGAGTATCGTCGGTGTTCCAAAGTACTTCTTTTGGAACCATTTTTAGAAAGCGATAATCATGAGGGTGGTAGTGAGGCGTTGAGCCAATACCACAAAAAAAAAGAAGAATAAGGGAAAGGTTGATGGGAGAGTCAAGATTGAGGGAGCCAATGGAAGTGGTGAGGGTCGAGGAAGAGGAAGGTATTTAGCTCGGGAATAATAGGAGTGAATCAAGGAGACCCAAAGAGAAGAATGGAGGCTCTGAAGACTGTGGGAAGACTCACTTAGGAGTCTGTCTCAAGGAGAAAGGTCTGTCTCACATGTTGTAGATCCGGGGGAGGGGCACATTGCACCTAACTGTCCAAATCCGAAGAAGAACCATGGATGCTTTGTGTGTGGATCAACTAACCACATGGCGAAGAACTGCCCGAAGAAGGGGACGGACGGGAACCGGGGCGCTAATAGCGATAAATTAGCTATTAGTGGTCCAACACAGCCGGGTAGGCCGATGGGTCGTACCTTTAATATGACAGTCCAAGATGCGGTTGCATCAGGGGACGTCGTCGCAGGTATTATTCCGATCAACGATATCAATGCGTATGTGCTGTTTGATTTGGGTGCTACTTGTTCGTTTATAGCATGCGATTTT
Source organism: Panax ginseng (assembly GCA_020205605.1). Lineage (NCBI taxonomy): Eukaryota > Viridiplantae > Streptophyta > Magnoliopsida > Apiales > Araliaceae > Panax > Panax ginseng. The sequence goes on along the minus strand of CM035133.1, from coordinate 20,724,212 downwards.
GCTAGACGAATAGGATTACTTCCCGAAAAGTTCCCTATACCTTTAAATATTAAGGTAGCAAACGAAGAGATAATTTCTGTTGAAAATGTTCATAGGAGTTGTTGCGTAGATATTCGGGGTTGTAAATTATCGGTAGATTTATTACCAATAAAGTTAGGAGAATTCGATGTAATTCTCGGGATAGATTGGTTAGTAAACCATGGGGCAATTATAGATTGTCAAAAGAAATGTGTGAACATCAAGACGTTAGAACAACCTCGGGTAGTATTTTACGGGAATAGATCGTCGGGACGTTCGTATTGTCTAACCATGACACAAACTAGGAAATTATTGAGGAAGGGATGTGTAGGTTACATGTGCCATGTTGTTGATACCCAGAGAGTGGTAGCAACCATGGAACAAATACCTATAGTGAGAGAATTCACCGATGTATTTCCGAGTGAATTGTCTACGGTCTTCCATGAGATAGGAGACCGAGTTTGTGATAGACATTGTGCCAGGAGCGGCACCATTTCGAGGTGGCCGTGATCGTATGGCGCCAAAGTGGAGATGAAGGAGTTGATGGTGCGATTGCAAGAAGCTGTTGGATCGAAAGTACATTCGGTGAGTGTGTGCCGTGGGGAGAACCAAGATCTTGTTTAAAAAAAAGAAGGACGGATCGTTAAGACTTTGTATCGACTATAGGGAGTTGAACAAGTTAACGATAAAGAATAAATACCCATTGCCCAGGATCGATAATATTTTTGATCAGTTGAAAGGGGCTAAGTATTTTTCTAAAATAGATTTAAGAACGGGGTATCACCAGTTGAAGGTTAGGAAGGAGGATGTACCAAAGACAGCATTCAAGACTCGTTACGGTCATTACGAGTTTTTAGTGATGTCGTTTAGGTTGACAAATGCACCAGCTGCATTCATGGATATGATGAACAGAGTGTTCAAACAATATTTGGATAAGTTCGTCGTGGTGTTTATAGATGATATTCTAGTCTACTCTAAGACGCCAGAAGATCATGTTGAACATCTTTGATTAGTGTTGGAGACACTAAGAAAGGAGAAGTTGTATGCGAAATTCACGAAGTGTGAATTTTGGCTAGAGAAGGTGAAGTTTTTAGCTCATGTCATTGACCAGGAGGGGATTTCAGTAGATCCAGCGAAGGTAGAAGCCGTGATGAATTGGGAACAACCGAAAACGCCGACTGAGGTGCGGAGTTTCCTAGGGTTAGCGGGTTACTATCGGAGATTCATCCAGGATTTTTCGAAGATAGCTACTCCGTTGACTAACTTGACAAGGAAGACGGTGAAATACGTGTGGACTGATAAGTGTGAAGACAGTTTTCAAGAATTGAAGAAAAGATTGAGTGAAGCACCTGTTTTGTCATTGCTCGATGACACAAGAAATTTTGTAGTTTATAGTGATGCTTCGCATAGAGGACTTGGTTGCGTGCTCATGCAGCATGGCAAGGTCATTGCGTATGCATCTAGGCAGTTGAAGGATTATGAGAAAGTTTATCCTACTCATGATCTCGAACTAGCCGCAGTAGTTTTTGCTCTAAAGATATGGAGACATTATCTTTATGGAGAAAAATGTGAGATATACACGGACCACAAAAGTCTAAAATATATCTTCACACAGAAAGAGTTGAATATGAGGCAGAGAAGATGGCTAGAGTTGATAAAGGATTACTGTTGTGAAATCTCTGTATCACCGGGAGAAAAGCGATGTAGTTCTTAGGCGCCTTAAAAGTAGAAAGGGTGGGAAAAGTTATCTTTGTTAATGACTCAAACCGAGTTAATAACGAGAGATGGCTAGGATGGAGTTGGAGGTGAAGTTTCCAAGTGAAGGAGGACCCGATGTTGTTTGCGATGGAGATGCAATCTACCATCGTAGAGAAAGTTAAGGAGGTGCAACTCAAAAGCGAAGAGTGTAGCAAGAATGAAGGAGCGGTGACCAATGAAAAAGATACTAAGTACAGTCTTGATAATGAGGGATTATTGAGATTTGAAAGAAGAATTTGGGTTCCGAGTGAGACGGAATTAAAGGAGCAGGTTCTACAAAAGGCTCATAGTTCAAGATTTTCGATTCATCCTGGTAGCACTAAGATGTATCAAGATCTTCGGCAGAGTTTCTAGTGGTCGAACATGAAGAAAGAAATAGCCGAGTACGTTAGTAGGTGCTTGACTTGTCAGAGAGTTAAGGCCGAACATCAACGACCTAGTGGCTTGCTACAGTCATTAGAAATTCCAGAGGAAATGGGAGAATATTACGATGGATTTTGTGGTGGGACTTCCGACTACTCAGAAGGGGTATGATGCGATTTGGGTAATAGTAGACCGATTGACAAAGTCGGCTCACTTTTTTCCAATTAGGGTTAAGTATAAATTAGACCAATTAGCTAGACTTTATATTAAGAAAATAATCTCTAGACATGGAGCACCAGTGTCGATTGTGTCAGATCGTGATCCACGATTCACATCAAACTTTTGGAAGAGTCTACAAGAAGCGGTTGGGAACGCAGATTGAAGTTTGAGTCTGGCGTATCATCCACGAGACGGATGGGATGAGCGAGAGGACAATTCGAGACGTTAGAAGATATGCTAAGATCTTGCGTCATGGATTTCAAGGGTAGTTGGGATGATCATCTACCATTAGTGGAGTTTGCGTTTAACAATAGTTATCATGCAAGCATAGGTATGCCGCCGTACGAAGCTTTGTATGGGAGGAAATGCAGAACGCCATTGTATTGGGATGAGGTAAGAGAACGCCGAATGTTGGGACCAGAATTGGTACAATGATGCGTGAATATTGTCAAGAAGATTCAGATGCGTCTTCTAGCAGCTCAAGACAGACAGAAGAAGTTTACGGATCCACATAGAGAGAATCGAGAGTTTGAAGTAGGTTCGTACATATTTCTGAAGGTATCTCCCTGGAAAGGAAAGATACGCTTTGGAAAGAAAGGAAAGTTAAGTCCGGGGTTTATAGGACCTTTCGAGGTATTGAAACGGGTAGGTGAGGTAGCTTACATGGTAGCGTTACCTCCAGACCTAGAACGAATACATAATGTATTTCACGTATCGGTATTGCGTCCTTATAAGCCGGATTATAAGCACGTGATAGAATATGAGCCTATTCATGTCGAGAAGGACTTAACGTATGAGGAAACGCCAATTCAAATTGTCGATAGAAAAGAACAAGTTCTGCGGAATAAAGTCATACCTTCGGTAAAGGTGATATGGAAGAACCACGATGCAGAAGAAGCAACGTAGGAGTTAGAAGAAATGATAAAAAAGAATTACCCGCATTTATTTGTGTAATTTTTTTATATATAGCGAGATTCGGGGACGAGAATCCTTATAAGGGGGAGAGAGTGTAGCATGAGTAAAATCGAACATTTTGTATTACTTTTAATAATGAATAAAATAATATTATTTATTATTATTACGTGTTGAGAAGATGAATGTGGATTACATAACCTAGAAAGCGTCGTAAGCGTCAGTAGTATTTTAACTGGCGGGAGAATTAAAGTGTTTGAATTTCTAAAAGCGAAAATAAAAGTTTTTCGAGAAATTTTCTGAAAAACACTATTCATCGATTTCTGCTCGGGAATTATTTTTGAACTTCCGAGAAATACGTAACGTTATAATATCACGGTGAGATGGATTATGTAATAATAATCTAAGTATGGAAAACGTAATATTTCGCATGCGGACCTAATTTGAGAATGTTAGGTTTATATAGTATAAAGGAAGAAAGTTGTGATTATATAATGTGTATACATTATATGATGTAAAGAATGTAAGTATAATACGACATATTGTACTATTATGAACGAAGAATGAGATAACGTATATTGCGAATTAATATACGAGATAGCATCACTGAGAATTATATAGTGGGGTATATTGTTAAGTTAAGTAATTTAAGGTAATGGACTTGTAGAATTCCTAGCTTATTGATAGAAGTCCAATAGGAAGGGATATGCAAGCCCAAGTGTGTGTTAATCATTAGTCCAATCTATTTATAGCACAAGCCCAATAAGAAAGTAGTTAGATTAATTAACTAAGCCCAATGAGAAGCCTTGATCCATGGAGCGATCCAAGTGTAAGTGGGTAGACTTGATGGGCAAGGTTAATGTGTGGTGACCAAGTGATGTGATGAGCAAGTGTTGTGGCTAGCAAGTTTACTTAGTGGCTAGATAATGAATAGTAAGGAGGTGGAGTATGAGGAGGTGGAATGAGGAGGTGGAAATGAGGAGGTAGGATGTGTTAATGACCATTCTACCCTATCTTTTGATAGCCTATAAATACCAAGCTCATTTCAATTTTGTTGGATGTTATTTCATCCAACTTTCCTCTCAATATAAAGCTACTTATTGGTTAGGGAGAATAAGCCACTTAAGCACTTATAAGCCACTTCAACCTTTGCTAGTTTTCCAAAGCAAATAGAAGTCTTCAAGGGTAAGACTCATCTCTTTTACCTACATCTCTTCTATGATAGGATTGATAGAGAAGGGGGATGGTTTGAGGATAACATGTAATAAGTTATAAGTAATAAATGTAAGCCGAATAAGTTGAATAAGCAACTTGAACATTAATAAGTTGTTAGAATCATAAAGAACTTATCATGTGTTGCCATATGATGATTAGTATGTTGATGATAGCATGAGATCATTTATTAGTGGACTTAAGTTATTAATAAGTCATGAGCATGAAGATTATTAGTTCATAAGTTGAATAAATCAAAGACTTATGAGAATAAGTCAAAACCTACTTTGTTTATAAGTTGGTGTAGTAAATAACTCGTATTGATCATATGTTGGTTAAAATCAATTTAAAACGCTTAGTAATGAAGATTTGACGGACTTCACACGATTAGACGATTATCGTCGAATTCGTGAAATTCTCGGAATGGAAGTCGTATTTTGTGTTTGAAGTCGAAAACGTTGGTTTTCGATGGAGACAAGTCATATTAGTCATTATAGAGTTGCGGAGTCGAAAATGACCGAATTCTGACTTAGAACGAAGAAACGAGCGTTGAACGTTCACAGACGTTTATCGTTTTTCGATAAAAATGAACTCATAGGTGAAATTTTAGCAAACGAAGTCAAATAGATAAAATTCTTGCATGAACGCATAGATTATGAAATTTGGGAACTGTAGGCTTTTGAACGGACCAATTCGGACTTAAAACGAAGAAGTTATGCGTTCGGGAAGTTCACAAAATTTCAAAACTGCACAAACTGTCTAAGGCACAGAGTCATGTGCAATACGACTCCAAGCCTTGACCGTTCGCGCGCAACGCGAGACCGGAAGCTCAAGACATCTGCTAACTCGTCTTTGCAGTATGAAGTCACGGAAGTTTTTCTTGGCACCGTGGCGCCAGTCACAAGAAATTGATAGTAAAGAATGCTTTCAAGTGTAGAAGGAAAGGGAATTTGTTAGTAATGAATTAAGATGTAATCACAACATGGTTAAGACATTGTAAGGTACTTGTAAGACACTAATGCATGTTGATTAAGAGTTAGTAATCAATCGAAGATTAGCGGAATGTGAATAACGTAATGAAAGTCGGAAACCCTAATAACGAATCTAAGTTAGGGTTTACGTTGAGATGAAGGGTAATATATAATAGTAATCATCCTTGATTGTATATGACCTAATATGGTACGTTATATGATTATGTATTGTAGAATTATAGAGACTTAAAGTGTACGTGTGTTAATTAGTAAGCAGACGCTAAAGGCAAGTATTCTAACCCTTGTTCCAGTTCAGTCTGGACAAGCTGTGTAATTCATGTATTCTTTCGCATGAAGTTTTAAACGATGAAGTCAAAGCCAATTCTTTCGGCAAGACTTATATTATGAATCTATCAAGCATGATTAATGTTTACCGAGTTATATTAGTATGGTTTTCAATCGAAGACCAAGTATGCTAAAATGTTTTTGTCGTTTTACGACAGGCACGTGAGATTGCCACAACTTAAACGTACACACGTTTAATGAATGTAGTGTTGATCAACATAGAGTACTATGAGTTGATCACTCAGAAGTGCTCGTAAGCTATGTCGGACTTACGGACTTAGTGTCGGGTTTTTCTTTTCAAAAGAACTTATGATATGCTTATAGACTTGAGCCATAATTGTTATTCTATTGAGTATGGTTGTGTAAAACGTTTTGAAGGAAAAGAAGTGCTATTTTGAATTATCGATAGTACTTCGTAACTATTGTTCAGTTATTGAAGCTATATGAGTTCTATGTTTCAAACATGTTGTTTATTAGAATTGTGGTAATTGCTGAGCTAGTTATGCTCACTCTTACTTGAACCATATGAACACAGCCAAGATCGAGCAGATCGAAGGCTCAGGCAAAGACAAGGGCAAGGCGAAGACGAACCCGTAGCATACTTATGTAATAGTATAGGATGAATGTTTGTATTATATTGATATTATGACAAGAACAATTGAAAGGGTTACAAAGAACCTGGGGAATGTAATATTATTTTGGATATATATAGAGGTTATATTAGTCCTTTTGAGACTATTCAATGGAATGTGTGAATGAATGGTAGTACCGTGTAGCATCATCTGTCGGGTTGGAAGAGACCCGAGTTTGGGGGCGTCACATCTGTACTATAGTGTCATTGGTCATTCTAGATCGGAAGAGCTACTTAGATATATGATATCTATCAATCCTACTTTCCTGCACATCAACTACTTGATGTGCAGGAATATAGTAAGAGCATTCATAGTTTCATACTAACGTTGAAGCTCGTTACTCATAGATGCGAGCATGATGCATTGAGCCAACTGTGCATCATCTTGCCACTTTTTAAGAGTAGCAATCTCTCCCTCAAAGGAATTGTCTGCAACTATTACAGGGATAGGCGTATTAAGGAAATAAGATAGCTTTTCAGTCATGAGAACTATTCTAAAATTCCTTAACCAATCTGAGTAAATCGGTCCGATTAATTAGCATCTAATATGTTACATAGTGATAGTGAATTAGACATTGTAAAATTCTATAAATGAATTTGTAATTTAACAATATTTTAGTATACATTATTTTATTAATTACTGTGACGCCCCAAAATTAGAACTATTCTTCAATACTAACTTTGTGCGTTAACGACTATCCTGCACTAGCTTTACATCATCAAATGATGATATATTAGCTAAAAATACGGATAATTAAAAACATTTCTTTCTCTCATTCATTCCCTGAATCACAACCTTTATAATTCTCTTATTCATTGAACATTTCAAATTGTATATAACTGCAAGTTACACATAAACTATCAACATAATTCTATACAGTAACTAATTTAAGATAATGTGTTCCTTTGCATATCCTTTAATCCTTATTGTCCAGATAGCAGATAATATTGCTCTATATCGTTAACCTGCAAAAAGTTTATTTCTGCAAGATTGAACTCGACAGCCCAGTAAATTTAACAGCTTTCATGTTTCACATAGCACATAATATCATATCGCAAGAAAAAAAGGGTGATAGCGACCAAGATTATCTCATGATCGCCATTTGTAGTCATTTAATGCTTATAACAAATAATCCAGTATTAAGCGACCTCATGTTAATTTAGTCGCTATTAATTTCCGCGACTGCAATCGGTCGCTGATATATGCATGTTCAGTCGCTAAAAGAATTTCCCACCAAAAATTTGGCATGAAAGTGGGCTAGGAAGCCTTTTTGCGACCGGATCGTAATAGCGACCAGATATCGGTCGCTAATTCTACCATGTAGTTAAAAATTAGCGACTGCAGGTGGTCATAGAAAGCGGTCGTTGATCCTATTTAATCTATCAAGAACCAGATAGTCAGATATAAACGAAAAAGAAGAAAGAAAATAGAAGAGGGAGAGAGAATAGAGGAGTGCCCCACACCTGGTAGGTCCACCCCCTTGCAATGCCCCCCAGCGCGCTTCATCGGTATGGTTTCTTAGTAATGTAATGTGTATAATGTATAAATTAATGTGTGTAAATGTATAATCCTTTTAACTGAACATATGTAAAATGTTCTTATGTGCACTTTTAATGGTGAGTAGTAATTTCAACCCAACTCGTGTGTAAAAGCTTTGCGAAATAAATCTTCAATTTACCAAACTTGGAAATTTTATATGGTCGATCCTATAATGTTCTGTTATTCTTCTTGGGTATTAGCAGGTACAATCTAATTATATCATTAGTGCATTGAAATGTTCCAAATACATGAATTGTACCATTTTTAAATCAATGTGTTAATATTAACCTTCATCTTAGAAAGTATATATAATATCACTAATACATTATAATACAGTATAATGCTTATAATTATTTATTGGTACAATGCGTTTTAAAAGAATGAACCCTCTAATGCATTCTAGTATAGCATTTTCATAAAATGAGATGAATAGAGGAGCAATTATTTGTTCAAATTTTTATAAACAAGTACGATACCAAATTACTTAATAATCGCTATCCCACCATACCATAGTCATCGTAATTTTATGGTGTGGTACTCATACAGAAAAGCTTACTTGAGTTGCTCTTTAGAATTCTAAGTTGGCATAAACAATAATCGAATAGTCTTACCTTTTTTATGTTGTGCTTTGTAGGATTAACGTTTTGCTGCTTTTGCATCCATTCGTTATTTTTTTGGTTTTATTATATTTTGAATTTGTATATTTCTCTTGGGTTGTGTCTTAGGTGCCTACAAATGACCATATATGCATGCCCTCGTGCATGTGGATAGTCCATATTATATGGGAGACTCTAGCGAATTTTTTTTCATTGGTCGGATAACTAAAAAGAAAGGTATATTTATATAATACTTACATATATGCAAAAAAATGATTTAGACTTTTCCCAATGCATATGAAGACCATGCATGATGTAATGATTCATATTTTATCCCTAGGAATCTATGTCTTTAGACTAGTGCAAATGTTTCAGTTAAAATATATAGGATGACATAGGACCATACTTCATTCTAATTTGAGATCCACAACAATATATCATGCTATGTAAATCTGTTTTGGTATATATGTATCCTCATTCCATTCCCGAAGCAGCATTTATGATGCACACTCATGTTATATGTACATATACATCTGTGTATTTATAAGCATCATAAATGGCATTGGGCTGAATTGTAAATCTCTAACAAGGGAAATAAAATAATTCTTGTCTGTAGTAGGTATCGTGGTATTATGGACCTCTATTCAGACCATAGGTGGATGAATCAACGAAAGTCACCACAACTCCTCCTCCAGTTCTGGGTTGTTTAGACCCAAAAACTGCACCAAGAACTGAGTAAAAGAGGTATCATTATGAAGTGTGCCCAGATAGGTGCTTCAGCTAAATTTAGAGCTAGTTGCCAAGTTGTTGGTATATAAATAAATCATAAATTTTAACCCGATTTTTTTTATATATAAATAAATCATAAATTTTAATGTATAATTTTTTTTATTTATTATAAAAATAAATATGAATGATATGTAAATAAGTAATGTGTAATTATAATTATGGATTGTGATAAATAAAATTTATTTATTACATTAAGTATTGGAAAATAAATTTATTTTTAGAATTTATTGATAATTATCAATTATATTATTTTATACTAATTAATTTTATATTATAAAATAATTTTTTAATGTTTATTTTCAAGGAAATAGGATAATTATATTATTTTATATGATATGATTATAGAATTTTATAATACTTATTTTATTATATGAAATTATTTGATCGAGAATAGTTAAGTTAATTATTTTAACTTAATTATTAAGGTTATATATGAAAGATAAATCGGATATGGAATCCAAACCCTAATTTGGGTTTTGATCGAGGAATGAGAATAATAATATTATATTATTATTTATGGGTGTTATAGATAAGTATGGTTATCGTGTAATGTTAATGTGTGGAGCAGTTTTATTATATTACAACTAAACCCTAATAATATTTTTATAAACCCTAAATACTAGTCTAATAAACCCTAATTTTGGTTACGAGATAAGGAATAATGATAATAATATTATTATATTATAATATTTTGAATTTTTCGATTATATATATATATATATATATATATATATATATATATATATATATATATATATATATATATATATATATATATATATATATATATATGGTGACAATGGTTGGTCGATTATGATGAATAATAGTGCGATATTTAAAACCCTAGCATAAATTGATTTAATCTGTTTTTCAAATTAAATGGGAATTTAAGATTTTTATATAAAATTAAGATATATGATATATGTTTGTGTGTTACTTCATGGTATGCTAATTAGGAAACCCTAATTATTAAATTTAAAACCCTAGTTTATATTTGTATTTTCTAGATATTAGAAAACCCTAAACTATGAATGAAAACCCTAATCAGGAAACCTAATAGGAGGTTTGATCATCGAAATTGTGTTACTATGATTAATAACACGTGTGATAGACTTTAATTGCTAATTAAAATAAATCTAATTAGTAAATTAAAACCTAAAACCTAGAACCCTAAATTAATTTTAGAAACCCCTAATTATATTATGGAAACCCTAATTTTTGGTATTATAAACCCTAATTGCTTTATTAGCAAAGTTAATTATGATTAAGGGTAATAAACCTAATATCCATGTATAAGGTCATTACAAACTTACTTTAATTAACAAAGTTATTATTTTCAAAATTTTAGAAACTAAAATAATTTTATTTTCTTTATAAACCCTAGTTGCTAAATCCTAATTTTGGAAATCCTAGAATTTTGCTAACTTGGCTCAAACCCTAAACCCTAAGGGTTTACAAGGATTACATGGTTGCCCTTAAAATTACAAACTAAATGACCATTATACCCCTAGTTGTATTATTTAGGCTAAATATTAGGTTTTGACATTTAGGTTGAGTTGTTAACCAACTCATACTAACTCCAACAACTCTCTTGACTTCTAATGATGACAACAAGCTACTAATCTCGTGATACATGCATCCATGTTGTCTATATAAGGATTGAGAGAGAAAAAGTGATTTTGTTAGCGATTTTATTGATACTCAACCAACTCTCATTTTCTCTCAAACCAGCGAAATTTGTTGCTAAATCGGTCCCTTTATCAAGCCCCACATCCTCCATAATCCAATCACAAACAACTTGGAGAGCAAAAATCAAAAATCAAGGCATAAAGGTATAAAAACCCTAATTTTGAAATCCTTTGATTTGATGTTAATTGTTGAAATTGATTTGTTAAATATGTGTAATAAGGAGTGTATTAATGTTACGGGTTGTTAGATTCATGACCCATAACATCAAAGTGCTCAAAATCAAAGTTTTCCAACTTTTAAAAAAAAAAGCGAAATACATTATTTTTAAGCAAATGTCGGGCCTTATATCTCTGTGATTATTTAGTCTTTTTGGTGTTTGTAAGTTGTTATATGTAGTATGTAATATGCTCTTTAAGGTACAAAAGAATCAAGTTCATATCATTATATATCAAGAGTTATTCATGTCAAAACAGATTGGTAAAGCGCTTTCGAGAACACGAACCCGAATTTTATGAACAATTTAAGTGGTGAACTTTATTAGGATATTTCGATTAGATATGTTGTTGTTATATGTATATTATGTATTATAGTTGTAGTCCTACATGAGTTTACACTTTGGAATTGATAGATCACACAAACATTACATGGATTGCAAGTTATAGAGGTCAAGTAGGCACCTCGAGCTGTTCTTTGTGAAGAAACGACTCGGTGACTATTTTGATGGCCAATATCTCCCGGATCGATGTTGTTAAGCCATGATTGTTGTTGGTAATTATAGTCTTACATGAGCACTACAAGACTCGATTTATAGATTGTCCAAATTCATTCGGATGAGAGAGTTATACTAAATTGAAAGTAGCCCTCTCGATCATTTGCCTTATGAAATGCAGGTTGGTGAAGAACACCATTAGCGACGGTTTACATCGCCTAAACCCTATAATGACGGTTTTGTATTATTATTTTTAATTTTTGTATTTTAGAAAATGATTAAAAATTAGAAAAAATTAGATTTTAATTATTATAAATCTGAAATAAATTACGAAAAATTATTTTAAAGTCGAAAAATAGTTTTTAATTATTTTGGGCATATTTGAAAATATTTAATATTTTTGGAATGTAAAAGTATTTAATTTATTTAATTACAATATTAGATAAATTATTTAAAAATAGTTTTAATTCATGAAAAATCATGAAAAATTATATTATTGTGTTAGAAAATATTTTGAGTTATTTTTGGTAACTTTTAATATTTTGTGATAATTTTCATTAATAAATTAATATTAATGATATTAGATTTATTTGATTATTAAATTAAATAAATAAGATAAAAATGATTTTAATGATTTAAAAATCATTTTAAATGAAAATAAAGTATTTAAAAATATTTTAAGTTATAAAATATAACTTTTAATATTTAATAGTTAATTTCATTAATTAATGATTAATAATGATATTAAAGTTATTTAATATTTGTATTAAATAATTTAGTTTAAAAATGATTTTAATATTTTAATAATCATTTTAAATGAAGATAAAATGTTTAAAGATATTTTAAGTTATAAACTATAACTTTTAATATTTAAAGGATAATTTCATTAATAAATTAATATTAATGATATTTATTTAATGATTAATGATATTAAATTTATTTAATAATTATATTAAATAAATAGTTTTAAAATGGTTTTATTAATTTAAAAATCATTTAAAAGGGATAAAAATGAATTAAAAATATTTTAAGTTATAATTAATGACTTTTAATATTTGGATAAATAGTTCATTAATATTTAAATATTAATGGTAATTATTTAATAATGATTTTAAATGTTTTAAAAATCATTTAAGGGTAATATAAATACTTTAAAAATATTTTAAGTTATTATTAATAACTTTAATATTTTGGAAATGGTTTCATTAATAGTTTAATATTAATTAAATATTAATGATAATAGAATTATTTGATATTTAAATCATTTTATAATGATTAGGTGTTTGAAAATTTGTGATAAATTATGATAAATGATAATAATTATTTAAAAATTATTATAAAGCCATGAAAGATAGTGTGATTAATGTTTAAGTTATCAAATGGATATTGAACTTCGGTTTAGAGTCTTAGACTCGATAATTACCGATAAAGTTGTCGATGAAATAAGCGTGGTTGAAATTGATCGGACATAGATAATTTAATTAGTTAAAGGTTTATTTGTGATTGATGGTTGAGGTTGACAATTGATGATTAAGATTGTGTTAATGATTGTTTGTGAGTAAAATTGTTGAACATGATAAGGTGATTAGATTATGTCTTCTTTGTTATGATAGGCGGTGTTATGTATTACGTTATGATATACTAATCGGTAAAATGATTTGATTAATGATAGGTCGTGATAGAAATGATAAATCTAAGTTGCGTAAGTGTAAGCGGCGCATCGTCGGTGATATCTAACTTTGCATTTTCTTTATACGATGGACAAGTGTAAGAATGTTTCAAAATTATATTATTATTATTAATGTACTGATTGTTAAAGCTATATTATATAAGCCCATTGATTATCAACATGTTAGTATATGATAATTAGGATAAATATATTACATTCGTTAATTTCTATAAATGATTATACAAGTGTCCCCACTTGGATAATCATTATATTCATCGCATGTTGATACACCTTTGATATACATATATGTTGAATTATATAAGACCTTTGTTATGGCTTAAGCGAAATGAACATCCAGATAATGGGAAAATTTTTATCTTATTCTGGCCGGACAAAGGATGAACGATAATATCGTTCTAGCAATATAGTATTGATCAATCTGAGGCCCATGGATTTGTACACCCTCGGGCCGTAAGCAATGGGTTCTGGATGAATTTCATTTAACCTTTTGAAAATGAAAACAATGTTCATGATATGTCACGAAACCTTATAAATAGACAATACACAATTTCAAAAAACTTGAGCGAGGGTTGTTATGCTATTATTATTGATGCTGATTACTTCACTGACTCTTGTTGGTTGTAGAAGAATATTATAAAGAAAACATTTAAATTCTTTACGACTTATATATATATAATACTTCTTTGGGCACTCAAATGCTCATCCTTGCTTAATTTAAATGTTTTTCATTAAGTATATGAAAAAGCTAGAAGGCTCGGCCAGGAACAAGTGAAAAGGAAAGCAAACAGAATATGTTATTGGTATCATTTGTAATAGATAGATTGTATTAAGATATTGATATGTATTATATATCATGTAAAGAATATAGTAAAGGTTGCGTACTTGGGATTAGACTCTGATAAATGTAAGTTAAGTTTATAATTTATATTATTGTTATTATTATTAGTATTATTCCGCTCATAGAAATGGTATCGTAAAATCTCAGAGTTTGGGTTTCAAGTATCCAGGATTCGGGGACTCTACATCATAGTATCGAGCTATAGGGTTAGAAACCTTAGGTGGGTTAGACCTTAGGCTATAACCTTAGAAACGAGGGAAGCGTTGAAAATATAAATAACTCATATAGAGTTTAAAAAGGAGATGAATTGAATAAATTCATTATTAAACAAAATAAAAGATAACTTATAAAACTATTATGTGTTTTGTGTATTATTTATTATTTGTTAGTTAAGATAATTTTGTGTGTAGGTGTTTGAAAGGAATAGAATTAGGATACCCTTAAGTCGTAAAGAATAAGTCGACATCCATGGTGAGCCAATATCAAAGCCCGATATTTGAAATAGAGGCTCACATTGAAAGCTACCTCAAAGAGGTGGTTAATTTGGAAAGTATAATCTTTGGATCAAGAAAGCGATAAGTATAACGGATAGGTAAAAAAGTGTAGCTAAAGGATTATAAGTGGTCGATGTTGAGTTCTTAAACTCATATGTTTGTGATGAGTTCTTAAACTCATAAGGTGTTGAAAGTTGTGACAAACTGGATATAGTTATGTGTGAATGGATATTGAGGATAATAGGAATGAATAGGTTACTAAGTAATTGATCGTTAGTGAAGGTGTAAGGAATAGGTAGTGTTAGTATTAGTTGAATATGTATAATTTTAGGTGGTGTATATGATAGGTATGTTGGTATAATGTAATATTTTGTATAAGTTATGGCATTTATTCACGACTTCGAGTCCTGAAAGGGATAGCGGATGTTAAAGCAAATATCTTTATGGTATGGCAAGTGTTATGAATATGGATTTATGTTGGATTAATGAATAAGTTGGTATAAAGATAATAGATATTTATTTGAATATTGGTTATATCTGATGAAACCAAATTTTCAAAATCTAATATTTTGAATACATGATTAGTTGAATAGAAAGTTTTGCGTTATATGTTAAGCGTTTACGATAAGGCTTAGAATGTAAAAATAATTTATAATATTATCGTCAAGACGAAAAAGCGAAACCAAGGAGGATAAAGGACACATGAACAAAAGTGGAGGACAATCGGACGACATTGAAATTTTTGCGAATCACGGACGCTCAAGCTATGCGAGCGGATTACGGTAGCGAAAAATCAACGGATAATCGAGCGTCGAGCGTTAAAGACTTCAAAAGCGGTTCTATGCGAGGATTTAGAAATCAAATGACTCTTGTAATGGCGTATGTTATAGCTAGAATAATGAAGGGGCAAAGAGACCACTTTTTCGCCTATAAAATAAAAGAAAATAATCTTGATAATCTAGGAGATAAAAGCGGGAATGTGATTAAAAAGGAAAAGTTTGTGTATAGAAAGTAAGGGGCGGGAGGGATATATATCTTTCCTAAATGTCCCAATCAAGAAGGTATAATAAATGTGTTATATGCGAATCGATGGAGTATAAGGTGAAAAAATAGTCCAAGAAAGGAAATGGAGACAAGGAATGCGAAAAATGCGAAAAGCGCGAGGCATTGGCGACATCGGGAATGAAACATCAACAAATAAATCAATAGAATCAGCTATGCAAGCGTCTTGACATGGCCAGATTCAAGATATATCGTGGCGGTAGGGATGCAACTCGGTATTACTCAAACTAATTTTATTTTCTAATATATTATTTTCTTATATATAGTAAATTATTTTTATAAATTATTTTGAAGGAGGAATTTGAGTTCTCTTAGAAATCAAATTTACATTTAAGAAAGATAGATAAGCTTTTTCTTTGAATAGTTAAAGATCGGATCGATCGATTATGATCGAGATCTACTTTTGCAATGATTGTATAGGTTATGTACTTACTGGTAAGTATAGGTTTTAAAAGGTGATTAGGGACGGAATCCTTATAAGGAGGTGAATGTGACAACAGATATTTTCTATATAAATAAATCATAAATTTTGCGTATATATTTTTTTTTATTTATTAAAATAAATATGAATGATATGTGTCAAGGTAATGTGTAATTATAATTATATGTGTGATAAATAAAATTTATTTATTACATTAAGTATTGCAAATAAATTTATTTTAGAATTTATTGATAATTATCAATTATATTTTTATACTAATTAATTTTATAGTAAAAATGTTTTTAATGTTTATTTTTCAAGGAAATAGGATAATTATATTATTTTATATGATATGATTATATAATTTTTATAATACTTATTTTATTATATGAAATTATTTGAGAATAGTTAAGTTAATTATTTTAACTTAATTATTAAGGTTATATATGAAAGATAAATCGGATATGGAATCGAACCCTAATTTTTGGGTTTTGATCGAGGAATGAGAATAATAATATTATATTATTATTTGTCGAGTGTTATAGATAAGTATGGTTATCGTGTAATGTTAATGTGTGGAGCAGTTTTATTATATTACAACTAAACCCTAATAATATTTTATAAACCCTAAATACTAGTCTAATAAACCTAATTTTGGTTACGAGATAAGGAATAATGATAATAATATTATTATATTATAATATTTTGAATTTTCGATTGCCATATATATATATATATATATATATATATATATATATATATATATATATGTATGTGTCTTGTGTATGTGATGTGATGGTTGGTGATTATGATGAATAATGGTGCGATATTTAAAAACCCTAGCATAAATTGATTTAATCTGTTTTTCAAATTAAATGGGAATTTAAGATTTTTATATAAAATTAAGATATATGATATATGTTGTGTGTTACTTCATGGTATGCTAATTAGGAAACCCTAATTATTAAATTTAAAACCCTAGTTTATATTTGTATTTTCTAGATATTAGAAAACCTAAACTATGAATGAAAACCCTAATCAAAACCTAATAGGAGGTTTGATCATCGAAAATTGTGTTACTATGATTAATAACACGTGTGATAGACTTTAATTGCTAATTAAAATAAATCTAATTAGTAAATTAAAACCCTAAAACCTAGAACCTAAATTAATTTCTAGAAACCCTAATTATATTATGGAAACCCTAATTTTTGGTATTATAAACCCTAATTGCTTTATTAGCAAAGTTAATTATGATTAAGGGTAATAAACCCTAATATCCATGTATAAGGTCATTACAAACTTACTTTAATTAACAAAGTTATTATTTTCAAAATTTTAGAAACTAAAATAATTTTATTTTCTTTATAAACCCTAGTTGCTAAATCCTAATTTTGGAAATCCTAGAATTTTGCTAACTTGGCTCAAACCCTAAACCCTAAGGGTTTACAAGGATTACATGGTTGCCCTTAAAATTACAAACTAAATGACCATTATACCCCTAGTTGTATTATTTAGGCTAAATATTAGGTTTTGACATTTAGGTTGAGTTGTTAACCAACTCATACTAACTCAACAACTCTCTTGACTTCTAATACAATGACAACAAAGCTACTAATCTCGGTGATACATGCATCCATGTTGTCTACATATAAGGATTGAGAGAGAGAAAAAAGTGATTTTGTTAGCGATTTTATTGATACTCAACCAACTCTCATTTTCTCTCAAACCAGCGAAATTTGTTGCTAAATCGGTCCCTTTATCAAGCCCCACATCCTCCATAATCCAATCACAAACAACTTGGAGAGCAAAAATCAAAAATCAAGGCATAAAGGTATAAAAACCTAATTTTGAAATCCTTTGATTTGATGTTAATTGTTGAAATTGATTTGTTAAATATGTGTAATAAGGGTGTATTAATGTTACGGGTTGTTAGATTCATGACCTATAACATCAAAGTGCTCAAAATCAAAGTTTTCCAACTTTTAAAAAAAAAAGCGAAATCTGTTATTATTTTTAGGCAAATGTCGGGGCCTTATATCTCTGTGATTATTTAGTATTTTTTGGTGTTTGTAAGTTGTTATATGTAGTATGTAATATGCTCTTTAAGGTACAAAAAGAATCAAGTTCATATCATTATATATCAAGAGTTATTCATGGTCAAAACTTGGTTGGTAAAAAGCGCTCGAGAACACGAACCCGAATTTTATGAACAATTTAGTGGTGAACTTTGTAGGATATTTCGATTAGATATGTTGTTGTTATATGTATATTATGTATTATAGTTGTAGTCCTACATGAGTTCTACACTTTTGGAATTGATAGATCACACAAACATTACATGGATTGCAAGTTATAGAGGTCAAAGTAGGCACCTCGAAGCTGTTCTTTGTGAAAAACGACTCGTGACTATTTTGATGGCCAATATCTCCCCGGATCGATGTTGTTAAGCCATGATTGTTGTTGGTAATTATAGTCTTACATGAGCACTACAAGACTCGATTTATAGATTGTCCAAATTCGATTCGGATGAGAGAGTTATACTCGGTCGAAAGTAGCCTCTCGATCATTTGCCTTATGAAATGCGGGTTGGTGAAGAACACCATTAGCGACGGTTTACATCGCCTAAACCCTATAATGACGGTTTTGTATTATTTTTAATTTACGTATTTTTAGAAAATGATTAAAAATTAGAAAAATTAGATTTTAATTATTATAAATCTGAAATAAATTACGAAAAATTATTTTAAAGTCGAAAAATAGTTTTTAATTATTTTGGGCATATTTGAAAATATTTAATATTTTTGGAATGTAAGAAATATTTAATTTATTTAATTACAATATTAGATAAATTATTTAAAAATAGTTTTAATTCATGAAAAATCATGAAAAATTATATTATTGTGTTAGAAAATATTTTGAGTTATTTTTGGTAACTTTTAATATTTTGTGATAATTTTCATTAATAAATTAATATTAATGATATTAGATTTATTTGATTATTAAATTAAATAAATAAGATAAAATGATTTTAATGATTTAAAAATCATTTTAAATGAAAATAAAGTATTTAAAAATATTTTAAGTTATAAAATATAACTTTTAATATTTAATAGTTAATTTCATTAATTAATGATTAATAATGATATTAAAGTTATTTAATATTTGTATTAAATAATTTAGTTTAAAAATAATTTTAATATTTTAATAATCATTTTAAATGAAGATAAAATGTTTAAAGATATTTTAAGTTATAAACTATAACTTTTAATATTTAAAGGATAATTTCATTAATAAATTAATATTAATGATATTTATTTAATGATTAATGATATTAAATTTATTTAATAATTATATTAAATAAATAGTTTTAAAATGGTTTTATTAATTTAAAAATCATTTAAAAGGGATAAAAATGAATTAAAAATATTTTAAGTTATAATTAATGACTTTTAATATTTGGATAAATAGTTCATTAATATTTAAATATTAATGGTAATTATTTAATAATGATTTTAAATATTTTAAAAATCATTTAAGGGTAATATAAATACTTTAAAAATATTTTAAGTTATTATTCATAACTTTAATATTTTGGAAATGGTTTCATTAATAGTTTAATATTAATTAAATATTAATGATAATAGAATTATTTGATATTTAAATCATTTTATAATGATTACGGTGTTTGAAATTTGTGATAAATGATAATAAATAATTAATAATTATTTAAAAACATTATTATGACTAATGTGAAAGATAATCGATTGATGTTTAAGTTATCCAATGAATATGTAATTCAAATAGTTGTATAGAGTGGTAGACTCGATGATTTGATCGGATAAAGATAATTTAATTAGTTTAAGGTTTATTTTAAAGAAATTGATTACGGATTTAGATAGATTGACTTGATAAGTGAATTATTTGTGATTGATGGTGTTAAAATTATGTGATAAGGTGATTAGATTATGTCTTTGGCTATGATAGGCGGTGTTATGTATTACGTTATGATATACTAATCGGTAAAATGATTTGATTAATGATAGGTCGTGATAGAAATGATAAATCTAAGTTGCGTAAGTGTAAGCGGTAGCATCGAAAGATATCTAACTTTGCATTTTCTTTATCTGATGGACAAGTGTAAGAATGTTTCAAAATTATATTATTATTATTAATATATACATTGTTAAAGCTATATTATATAAGCCCATTGATTATCAACATGTTAGTATATGATAATTGGGATAAATATATTACATTCGTTAATTTCTATAAATGATTATACAAGTGTCCCCACTTGGATAATCATTATATATTCATCGCATGTTGATACACCTTTGATATACATATATATGTTGAATTATATAAGACCTTTGTTATGAAAAACGAAAGCGAAATGAACATCCCGATAATGGGAAATTTTTTTTATCTATTCTGGCGGACAAAGGATGAACGATAATATCGTTCTGTGATATAGTATTGATCAATCTGAGGACCATGGATTACATACACCCTCGAGGGCAAAAAAAGCAATCTGGGTTTCTGAGATGAATTTACATTTAACCTTTTGAAAATGAAAACAATGTTCATGATATGTCACGAAACCTTATAAATAGACAATACAGTTTCAAAAACTTGAGCGAGGGTTGTTATGCTATTATTATTGATCTGATTACTTCTGACTCTTGTTGGTTGTAGAAGAATATTATAAAGAAAACATTTAAATTCTTTCGATTTTATATATATATAATACTTCTTTGGGCACTCAAATGCTCATCCTTGCTTAATTTAAATGTTTTCGATTAAGTATGAAAAGCTAGAAGGCTCGGGCGGGAACAAGTGAAAAGGAAAGCAAGCAGAATATGTTATTGGTATCATTTGTAATAGATAGATTGTATTAAGATATTGATATATATTATATATCATGTAAAGAATGTAGTAAAGGTTGCGTACTTGGGATTAGACTACGATAAATGTAAGTTAAGTTTATAATTTATATTATTGTTATTATTATTAGTATTATTCCGCTCATAGAAATGGTATCGTAAGAAATCACCCAGAGTTTGGGTTTCAAGTATCCAGGATTCGGGGACTCTACATCATGGTATCGAGCTATAGGGTTAGAAACCTTAGGTGGGTTAGACCTTGCTAGGCTATAACCTTAGAATGAGGGGAAGCGTTGAAAATATAAATAACTCATATAGAGTTTAAAAGGAGATGAATTGAATAAATTCATTATTAAACAAAATAAAAGATAACTTATAAAACTATTATGTCTTTGTGTGTATTAATTATTTGTTAGTTAAGATAATTTTGTGTGTAGGTGTTTGAAAGGAATAGAATTAGGATACCCTTAAGTCGTAAAGAATGAGTCGACATCCATGGTAGAGCCAATATCAAAGCGATAGGCTGTGATAGAGGCTCACATTGAAAGCTACCTCAAAGAGGTGGTTAATTTGGAAAGTATAATCTTGGATCAAGAAACGCTAAAGTACAACCGATAGGTAAAAGTGTAGCTAAAGGATTATAAGTGGTCGATGTCGAGTTCTTAAACTCATATATGTTTGTGATGAGTTCTTAAACTCATAAGGTGTTGAAAGTTATGACAAACTTGATGCACGTTATGTGTGAATGGATATTGAGGATAATGGAAATAGATGGGTTACTAAGTAATTGATCGTTAGTGAAGGTGTAAGGAATAGGTAGTGTTAGTATTAGTTGAATATGTATAATTTTAGGTGGTGTATATGATAGGTATGTTGGTATAATGTAATATTTTGTATAAGTTATGGCATTTATTCACGACTTCAAAGTCACAAAGGGATAAGCGGATGTTAAAGCAATATGTCTTTATGGTATGGCAAGTGCTTATGAATATGGATTTATGTTGGATTAATGAATTAAGTGGGTATAAAGATAATAGATATTTATCTGAATATTGGTTGATACAGTAAACCAAATTTTCAAAATCTAATATTTTGAATACATGATTAGTTGAATAGAAAGTTTTGCGTTATATGTTAAGCGTTTACGATAAGGCTTAGAATGTAAAAATAATTTACAATATTGTCGTCAAGACGAAAAACGAAACCAAAGGATAAAAGGACCTGTGAACAAAGCTGGAGGACAATCAGACTCGACATTGAAATTTTTGCGAATACGGACGCTCAAGCTATGCAGAACGGATTACCAGCCGCGAAAAATCAACCAGATAATCGAACGTCGAACGTTAAAGACTTCAAAGCGGTCCTATCGCTAGGATTTAGAAAATCAAATGACCTTGTAACAACGTTAGTAATAGCTAGGATAATGAAGGGGCAAAAGACAACTTTTGTCGCTATAAAAAAAAAGAAGATAATTTTGATAATCTAGGAGATAAGCGGGAATGTGATTAAAAGGAAAAGTTTGTGTGTGGAAAGCAAGGGCGGGGAGGATATATATCTTTCCTAAATATCTCAATCAAGAAGGTATAATAAATGTGTTATATGCGAATCAATGGAGTATAAGGTGAAAACCAGTCAAGAAAGGAAATGGAGACAAGGAATGCGAAAATGCTAAAAAAGCGTGAGGCGTTGGCGACATCGGGACCGACATATCAACAAATAAATCAATAGAATCAAGCTGCAAGCGTCTTCAACATGACTGATTCAAGATATCACAGCGGTAGGGATCTAACTCGGTATTACTCAAACTAATTTTATTTTTAATATATTATTTTCTTATATATAGTAAATTATTTTTATAAATTATTTTGAAGGAGGAATTTGAGTTCTCTTAGAAATCAAATTTCTGTTTAAGAAGATAGTTAAGCTTTTTGTTGAATAGTTAAAGATCGGATCGATCAATTATGATCGAGATCTACTTGCAATGATTGTATAGGTTATGTACCCTGGTAAGTATAGGTTTAAAAGGTGATTAGGGGGCGGAATCCTTATAAAGGAGGTGAATGTGACAACCCGATATTTTCTATATAAATAAATCATAAATTTTGCAGATATTTTTTTTTTTATTTATTAAAATAAATATGAATGATATATGTGTCAAGGTAATGTGTAATTATAATTATATGTGTGATAAATAAAATTTATTTATTACATTAAGTATTGCAAATAAATTTATTTTAGAATTTATTGATAATTATCAAATATATTTTTATACTAATTAATTTTATAGTAAAAATGTTTTTTAATGTTTATTTTCCAAGGAAATAGGATAATTATATTATTTTATATGATATGATTATAGAATTTTTATAATACTTATTTTATTATATGAAATTATTTGAGAATAGTTAAGTTAATTATTTTAACTTAATTATTAAGGTTATATATGAAAGATAAATCAGATATGGAATCCAAAACCTAATTTTGGGTTTTGATCAAGGAATGAGAATAATAATATTATATTATTATTTGTCGATTGTTATAGATAAGTATGGTTATGCGTGTAATGTTAATGTGTGGAGCAGTTTTATTATATTACAACTAAACCCTAATAATATTTTTATAAACCCTAAATACTAGTCTAATAAACCCTAATTTTGGTTACGAGATAAGGAATAATGATAATAATATTACTATATTATAATATTTTGAATTTTTGATTGCCATATATATATATATATATATATATATATATATATATATATATATATATATATATATATATATATATATATATATCTTGTATGTGGGTGACAATGGTTGGTCAATTATGATGAATAATGGTGCGATATTTAAAAACCCTAGCATAAATTGATTTAATCTGCTTTTTCAAATTAAATGGGAATTTAAGATTTTTATATAAAATTAAGATATATGATATATGTTGTGTGTTACTTCATGGTATGCTAATTAGAAACCCTAATTATTAAATTTAAAACCCTAGTTTATATTTGTATTTTCTAGATATTAGAAAACCTAAACTATGAATGAAAACCCTAATCCAAAACCTAAATAGGAGGTTTGATCTGTCGAAATTGTGTTACTATGATTAATAACACGTGTGATAGACTTTAATTGCTAATTAAAATAAATCTAATTAGTAAATTAAAACCCTAAAACCTAGAACCCTAAATTAATTTTTAGAAACCCTAATTATATTATGGAAACCCTAATTTTTGGTATTATAAACCCTAATTGCTTTATTAGCAAAGTTAATTATGATTAAGGGTAATAAACCCTAATATCCATGTATAAGGTCATTACAAACTTACTTTAATTAACAAAGTTATTATTTTCAAAATTTTAGAAACTAAAATAATTTTATTTTCTTTATAAACCCTAGTTGCTAAATCCTAATTTTGGAAATCCTAGAATTTTGCCAACTTGGCTCAAACCCTAAACCCTAAGGGTTTACAAGGATTACATGGTTGCCCTTAAAATTACAAACTAAATGACCATTATACCCCTAGTTGTATTATTTAGGCTAAATATTAGGTTTTGACATTTAGGTTGAGTTGTTAACCAACTCATACTAACTCCAACAACTCTCTTGACTTCTAATGATGACAACAAGCTACTAATCTCGTGATACATGCATCCATGTTGTTATATATAGGATTGAGAGAGAGAGAAAAAGTGATTTTGTTAGCCAATTTTATTCAATACTCAACCAACTCTCATTTTCTCTCAAACCAACGAAATTTGTTGCTAAATCAGTCCCTTTATCAAGCCCCACATCCTCCATAATCCAATCACAAACAACTTGGAGAGCAAAAATCAAAAATCAAGGCATAAAGGTATAAAAACCCTAATTTTCGAAATCCTTTGATTTGATGTTAATTGTTGAAATTGATTTGTTAAATATGTGTAATAAGGAGTGTATTAATGTTCTGGGTTGTTAGATTCATGACCCATAACATCAAAGTGCTCAAAATCAAAGTTTTTCCAACTTTTAAAAAAAAGCGAAATCATTATTTTAGGCAAATGTCGGTGCCTTATATCTCTGTGATTATTTAGTATTTTTGGTGTTTGTAAGTTGTTATATGTAGTATGTAATATGCTCTTTAAGGTACAAAAGAATCAAGTTCATATCTCATTATATATCAAGGGTTATTCATGGTCAAAAACATTTGGCCAAAGCGCTTTCAAGAACACGAACCGTAATTTTATGAACAATTTACGTGGTGAACTTTTTGACCGGATATTTCGATTAGATATGTTGTTGTTATATGTATATTATGTATTATAGTTGTAGTCCTACATGAGTTCTACTACTAATTGGAATTGATAGATCACACAAACATTACATGGATTGCAAGTTATAGAGGTCCAAAGTAGGCACCTCGAATCGTTCTTTTGTGAAAACGACTCGACAAACTATTTTGATGGCCAATATCTCCCAGATCTCGATGTTGTTAAGCCATGATTGTTGTTGGTAATTATAGTCTTACATGAGCACTACAAGACTCAATTTATAGATTGTCCAAATTCATTGGATGAGAGAGTTATACTCAATCAAAGTAGCCCTCTCGATCATTTGCCTTATGAAATGCTGGGTTGGTGAAGAACACCATTAGCGACGGTTTACATAGCCTAAACCCTATAGCGGCGGTTTTGTATTATTTTTAATTTACGTATTTTTAGAAAATGATTAAAATTAGAAAAATTAGATTTTAATTATTATAAATCTGAAATAAATTCGAAAAATTATTTTAAAGTCGAAAAATAGTTTTAATTATTTTGGGCATATTTTGAAAATATTTAATATTTTTGGAATGTAAGAAGTATTTAATTTATTTAATTACAATATTAGATAAATTATTTAAAAATAGTTTTAATTCATGAAAAATCATGAAAAATTATATTATTGTGTTAGAAAATATTTTGAGTTATTTTTGGTAACTTTTTATATTTTGTGATAATTTTCATTAATAAATTAATATTAATAATATTAGATTTATTTGATTATTAAATTAAATAAATAAGATAAAATGATTTTATGATTTAAAAATCATTTTAAATGAAAATAAAGTATTTAAAAATATTTGAAGTTATAAAACATAACTTTTAATATTTAATAGTTAATTTCATTAATTAATGATTAATAATGATATTAAAGTTATTTAATATTTGTATTAAATAATTTAGTTTAAAAATGATTTTAATATTTTAATAATCATTTTAAATGAAGATAAAATGTTTAAAGATATTTTAAGTTATAAACTATAACTTTTAATATTTAAAGGATAATTTCATTAATAAATTAATATTAATGATATTTATTTAATGATTAATGATATTAAATTTATTTAATAATTATATTAAATAAATAGTTTTAAAATGGTTTTATTAATTTAAAAATCATTTAAAAGGGATAAAATGAATTAAAAATATTTTAAGTTATAATTAATGACTTTTAATATTTGAATAAATAGTTCATTAATATTTTAATATTAATGGTAATTATTTAATAATGATTTTAATTATTTTAAAAATCATTTAAGGGTAATATAAATATGTTAAGAATATTTTAAGTTATTATTCATAACTTTAATATTTTGGAAATGGTTTCATTAATAGTTTAATATTAATTAAATATTAATGATAATAGAATTATTTGATATTTAAATCATTTTATAATGATTTCGGTGTTTGAAAATTTGTGATAAATTATGATAAATGATAATAATTATTTAAACATTATTATAAAGCCATGAAAGATAGTGCGATTGATGTTTAAGTTATCCAAATGAATATGTAATTACTGTATAGAGTCATAGACTCGATGATTACCCGATAAAGTTGTCGGTAGACCGACATATTTCAGAAATTGTTCTGGATTTAGATAGATTGACTTGATAAGTGAATTATTTGTGATTCAATGGTGTTAAAATTATGTGATAAGGTGATTAGATTATGTCTTGTTGCTAATGATAAGCGGTGTTATGTATACGTTATGATATACTAATCAAGTAAAATGATTTGATTAATGATAGATGTCGTGATAGAAATGATAAATCTAAGTTGTGTAAGTGTAAGCGGAGCATCGGTGCAAGTATCCTAACTTTGCATTTTCTTTATCTGATGGACAAGTGTAAGAATGTTTCAAAATTATATTATTATTATTAATGTACTGATTGTTAAAGCTATATTATATAAGCCCATTGATTATCAACATGTTTAGTATATGATAATTCGGATAAATATATTACATTCGTTAATTTTTATAAATGATTATACAAGTGTCCCCACTTGGATAATCATTATATTAATCGCATGTTGATACACCTTTGATATACATATATGTTGAATTATATAAGACCTTTGTTATGAAAACTTGAAGCGAAATGAACATCCCGATAATGGGGAAAATTTTTTATCTTATTCTGGCCGGACAAAGGATGAACGATAATATCGTTACAGCAATGTAGTATTGATCGTCTGAGGCCCATGGATCATACACCCTCGGGCAAAAAGCAATAATGGGTTTCTGGATGAATTTCATTTAACCTTTTCGAAAATGAAAACAATGTTCATGATATGTCACGAAACCTTATAAATAGACAATACAGTTTCAAAAACTTGAGCGAGGGTTGTTATGCTATTATTATTAGTGCAGATTACTTCACAACTCTTGTTGGTTGGTAGAAGAATATTATAAAGAAAACATTTAAATTCTTTAAGCTTATATATATATAATACTTCTTTGGGCACTCAAATGCTCATCCTTGCTTAATTTAAATGTTTTTGACTAAGTATGAAAAGCTAGAAGGCTCTACCGGGGAACAAGTGAAAAGGAAAGCAAAGCAGAATATGTTATTGGTATCATTTGTAATAGATAGATTGTATTAAGATATTGATATGTATTATATATCATGTAAAGAATGTAGTAAAGGTTGCGTACTTGGGATTAGACTACGATAAATGTAAGTTAAGTTTATAATTTATATTATTGTTATTATTATTAGTATTATTCCGCTCATAGAAATGGTATCGTAAAGTACCGAGTTTGGGTTTCAAGTATCCGGATTCGGGGACTCTACAGCACATGGTCAGGAAAGAGATAGTGGTACATCACACGTACACAATCCGGGCAGCAGTACCCATCGTATGAATGAAATGGTTCATGATATCGTAGGGCCGAATTTTGATTGGGAACAAGGTAAAGAGCAACCTATGAATTCTGATGCCAAAGCGTTCTTTAAGTTGTTAGACGATGGTAGCGAGCCGTTGTGGCATGGTTGTACCAAGCACACTACATTGTCTGCAGTGGCAACATTACTTAACATCAAAGTTGATCACAACATAAGTCATGAGTGTTTTGAGTCTCTTTTGAAGGCTATTAAGAGTATATTGCCTGAGGGTGAAAAATTGCCCGGAAAATACTACTATTATAAGAAAATGGTGAAGAAGTTGGGTCTTGGATACCAAAATATCGATGCATGTCCGAACGATTGCATGTTATTTTATAAGGAAGATGAACATGAGACAAGGTGCACATTTTGCAGTCATGATCGGTTTAGGCCTAATTACACATTGACTAAAAAGATTGTACATGTCTTCCAAAACAGCTAAACATATGACTTGGCATGCAAAATCTCAAGCTAAAGATGGGGAACAAAACCATACCATAGATGGGCATGCTTGGAAAGATTTCAACTTAGCACATCCTGGGTTTGCATTGGAGCCTAGGAATGTGAGGCTTGGATTGTCCACTGATGGTTTCAACCAGTTCGGCCACTCTGCTGTTTCGTACTCCTACTGGCCTGTGATTGTTACTCCGTACAACTTGCTTCCTTGGATATGTATGAAATAACCCTACTTGTTTCTTTCACTTGTGATTCTTGGTCCCAAAAGTCTTGGAAATAACCTAGATGTTTACTTGAGACCTCTAATAGGCGATTTGAAGGTATTGTGGGAGGATGGAGTACAGACTTGGAATGTTTTCTCAAAAATAAATTTCAACCTTAGGGCTGCGGTTATGTGGACTATAAGTGACTTCCCTGCTTATGTTATGTTAGTTGGATGGAGTACATACGGTAAGTTGGCTTGTCCATATTGTATGGAGTGTACAAAGTCTTTCAATCTATCAAAAGGTAGAAAGCCTTGCTGGTTTGACTGTCATCGTCGTTTCTTGCCGATAAATCACCAATTTCGAAGAAACAGAGAACACTTCAGAAAATGGAAAGTAGACAATGATATTCCTGCACCACGATTTTCGGGGACGAAGATGCATGATCGTGTGATGAGATTGTCGGTTATCCCGTTCGAAAAGATTGTTGCCTCAAACACAATTAATGGGTTTAGTGAGTCTCATAATTGGGTTCGCAAAAGCATCTTTTGGGAACTGCCTTATTGGTCTATAAATTTGATTCGGCATAATCTAATGTGATGCATATTGAGAAGAATGTGTTCGACAATGTGTTTAACAGCGTGATGAGTGTTACAGGAAAGACAAAAGATAATGATAAAGCACAATTGTACATGAAAGATATTTGTAAGCGTCCTGGATTAGAACTTTATGAATTTGCAATTGGTAAGATGTTCAAACCGCATGCAAGGTACACATTGTCCAAAAAGCAGATTAAAGATGTGTGCACATGGATTAAGTTTCTCAAACTACCAGATGGATATGCATCAAACATTGCAAGATGTGTTACGGGTGGGAAATTGCAAGAGATGAAGAGTCATGACTATCATGTGTTCATGGAGAGACTCATGTCTATAGCATTTCGGGATATACTTGATAAACCAATATGGGATGCTTTGACTGATCTTAGTTATTTTTTCAGAGAATTGTGTTCCAAAACATTAAATGAGAAGGACATGTCAGTACTTGAGAAGAACATCATTGAGATCACGTATAAGCTTGAAAAAATATTCCCGCTTGATTTTACTCCATGGAGCATTTGCAAATCCATCTTCTCTAGTGTTGGGGGTCCAGTTCAATATAGATGGATGTACCCTTTCGAGAGGGTGATGGGAAACCTTAAGAGGAAGGTGAAAAATATAGCTTATATCGAGGGGTCGATATGTGAGGCATACAATTTTGATGAGATATCTATGTTTGTCTCAGACTATTTTCCCGACGAAGTCTTAACAAAGGCCAATCGAGTTCTGAGACATGATGATGAGGGTAATGTTGAACTAAATGGTCGACTTTCTGTATTTAGTATCGAGTCGCGCTTATAGAAAAGGGAAGCGCATATTCCTCTCTGAACAAGATTTACATGCTGCACATACTTACATTGTTCTCAATTGTGAGGAGATTGACGAATTTGTGAGGTACACATATAAAATTTCAATTGTTTTAGGGATAGCTATATTTTAACCTACAATGACATACATTCCAATATGTTAATGTTTATAAAATTTTATAGATCATATGATAACGAGTTAAAATTGATTCAGTTCGGCATAATTGATAAAGATGTTCAAATCGGTCATGATAAAAACTTTGCAAGGTGGCTAAGGGAAAAATTAAGTTACATATATTAAGCATTAATATATACTCCATTAATTTATGACTTCATTTAATGTAATAGAGTTTTTGTAGGCTCTTTCTGAGGGAACGATTCCGGATAATGTACAAGTCCTAGCTATGGGCCGAGACAAGGACCAAGTTAGTCGCAATGGTTACAAGATCAATGGTTGTGAATTTCATACAAAGGCATATGCTCGCGGTAAAAGAACAACGAACACTGGATTGTGTGTCCAAGGAGATTGTTAAAATGAGCTTGGTCGTGCCTTTTATGGGGAGTCGGAGGAAATCATAGAGTTGTCTTACAAGGGTACTTACAGGGGTCAAATTTACTTGTTCAAGTGTCGTTGGTTTGATACAGAAAAGGGATACGTGTCGATCGACATGGAATCGTTGATATTGACGTCCATAGGTATGCGTACGCCAACGAACCATTTGTGTTGCCAACTCAAACAGTACATGTATATTACACTACTAGTCCTGTTAGGAAAAGGGATGGACCGCCTGCAGATTGGCAAGTTATAATTCATACTCCCGCGCGAAGTCGTGTACAATTAGTAGACGGGGAGTTCTACCAAGAGGAGATGCTTCATAAACCTACACCAATAAATGTGGAGGATGACACTGAAGTAATACAGTTAGAGGAAGCAGATGAACCTACTGAATTGGGTTCTGAGTCAATACGTGTGCCAGATGACATTGATACTGAAGAAGAAGAGATACTGACTAACACCGACACTAAATCTGAAGAAGATAATGGTTATGAATCTCTAAATTGTATAAAAAATGATTCTGACTAAAAAATAGGATTTATGTTTAGTAGGACTTGTAGTACTTCCAATTATACATATATACATATTCTTTATATATATCATTGTCGTGTTTATGTATCTTTCATTTATTACTATGCTGCAGTAAACTATTTCATACCATTACATGTAATTATTGTCATTTTATTTGTATATGTACTCAAATATATCAGCGTATTAACATCATGAAATATGTTTTTACAGATGATGGATGAACCAGCTGCAAGAAAGCGCGGCTTGGGTAGGGGTCCTAATCACGTGCCTAAGTCCTAGACAAATCTGGATGAGCGAATTCTTATACATATTCGTCCTCTTCGGGACAACATGTATGTTAAACTTTTATATATCAACATTTTATATTTCAATTTTTTAAGATCTATATTAATGTAACTTGCTTAAAATATTATAATCAAATTCCCATATTTAATGTAAATTATTGTATATTGTAGTGATTTTTGTGATGGAAAAATTTTGAAGTGCATTTCACAATTATGCTTATAGAACTGGCCTATGCCAGTGATTACGTGGGCGAGCACACCTAGCGCTTGCAAGGATGTTGTTTGGGCTGAATTTCAGGTGTATATTTTTTGTTAATGCTCATCACAATATAATTAATAATTTTTCTAATATTATTAATGCTTGTTTTATTTACAGAAGAGATATAGATGGGACGACGCACATACATCAGTTATTCAGACACTATTCTGGCAAAAGTGCGTCGTTCGAACCAAAGACAATCTAAATAAGTAAAGACAAAAAGTCATTCATAATGCAGGGATTGACCATCCATGACAGGGTGAGGACTACATGCATGAGCATAGCCCCTGGTGGTGTACACAAAGCATATGGGCTCATTTGTGTGCCCAGTGGAGAGCCGAGGGATGGGTCAAGAGACGGAAGACTTCCTCCGTAAACAGAGTCTTAGGTGTACCTACAGGCGAAAAGGCAAAAGGACTACCTAGAGGCGGCGAGTGTATCATAGGTAAAAGACATTCACGCCGAGAAGTGCGTATTGAGTATAAAATTTTAATTTTTGTTTTAGTACACCACACATGTTTACTTATTAATATATGAGCATATTAATTTTGTAAGAGGCATCATCTCATGGTCAGCCCATCCATTGACTGGATGTATATGTGGCCACCCACGATGGTTTACCTGAAGCTATCAAGATAGCGGTATACTTTGATATGTTTATAAATTTTTACTTCATTCTTAAGCATTTTATATTTATTATTAACTATTTAATTTCTAACATGCTGACAGGACACTTATAAGAACCTACTGAATGAGCGCTATCCACAAAACACCATGCGACCTCTGATTGATCAAGAACTGTGGGAAAGGGCGTCGGTTGTGAAGAAGAATTATGTCAAAGGTCGAGGGCGACAATTGACGCACCGACTATCAATGCCAATGGCGACTACATTGGTCGATCTACTCGGTCGTCATCATGCCATCCGACCTACTGCTTGCTCCTGGCTTGTTGTGTGATAGCAATATGTCAGGATCGGACTCTTCTGCTCACACTTGGCGTGTATCTGCAATCTCTGCCTCCTGAGGAGTTAGCAGATCATGATAAGTAGAGCAATGATGACGTGAGAATAATGGGAGGTAATCTTGTATATGTTTAACTTTATATACTTGAGCTTTATATGTGTACTACTTTGCATGTTTAACTTTACATTCAATAATACAAGTTATATTCTTTTGCTACAGCCCCGTCTAGATAATATTGATCCGTGAAGGCATTTGTATTCCTTCTTTGCCTTGGTAATTGACATTTGAGTATAATTTTTACCTACTCAATAATTAAATTTGTTAGTTCCCAGTAGGCACAATAGATCTAGAAGGGGAGGTTGAATAGATCCTTTTACTTTTAAATACTTTTCTGGTTTATTTTGTATTGCTAATAATTTAGCATATGACAAACATAAGAATCTTTTCAAGCACAGCGGAATAAGTAAAAGATCCCCTTCATTGATATATTCATAATCATACATACATTGTTCGTAGAGTTAGTTCAATTGGTAGCAGTTAAAATATACATAGCAAATTATAACAGTTAATGTACATAATGTAAATGACATAAAGTAAAAAAGACCTGAGGGTTTTAAGTGGTTCGGAGACTCAAGCTCCTAATCCACTCTTCTTCGCTTTCAACTAGCGAGATTTCCACCAAGGAAGGCGGCACCACGAATCACTAAGATTCCTTGAGGCCGTGACCTTGGGACTTGATTCACTAAGAACTCTTGAGGCTAGAAGCCTTGGAACTTCTCTAATTCCCTAAGAACTCTTTAAGCCCAAAGAACTTGGAACTTCATTTAGTCCCTGCGGACAAGGACCCCTCGTGATACAGCTTCTTTGTTGTTGTAGTTGTTGTTGTTGGTGGTCTTTGTTCTGCTAAGATGTCATTAAGCTCTTAACATATGTTGTACTTAGTAGCTTGGTGTGGTCCTCTTTGCTTTCAGCTTCGAGTCCGGACCACATTGTCTTTGGTGCAGCTGATCTTCACTCTTTTCTGCTCATCTTCGTCTGATGTCAGCTGTGCACCATCACCATCTGGGTTTGCTAAGTCTCTGTGCTTTTAGTAGACTTTTGTGCGGCACTTAGCAATCCACGAACCCTTCTTGAATACTTTGCAGACATGGTTCGCACTTGCTCGATTCGACTTTCGGTTCATGGTGATTCGTAGAGTGGCTCTCTTGATCTTCCTTATACTCAGCCATTTTCCTGAATGCTATCTTCTTGGCCTTCTCGGCTCTCAGCTTGGCTGCCATCTTTAGTGGCATTCTCATCTTTGTTGAGTAAAGCTTTGATCTGTTAGAGTCCTTCTTCAAAGCTGCTTCACTTCCACCTTGGTAGTCTCACTGTCACTGAGACTTATTCTATTGATCTTTGGTGGAACTCGTAGAGTCAACAATAGCATTCACCAACTCAACGATTCTGCAACTTCACAATCATCAGCAACTCTTGATCTTTGAAGCTCTTTTTATTTATACTACTTCCCAATCTTCCCGTTGGAAAGTAGTCGTTGAAGGTTATTCAAATTGCTTCGCAGATCTCGAGTTATTTGGTGCAGACTGCAGATGTGACATGACATCTTTCTCTGACTTCTTGACACTACAGTCTACTATTTCACCTATCCTGTCAGATATGTCACTTTGATATCTTGGGCAGGTCGAAGACTTTATTTCACCCTTCTGATTTCTCGATCAGAAGTTGTCCTTGCATCGATGCTCTCAATAAGCTTTTGTCTGAATATTACCCTTAAGATTGAACCGTTGCCAATGCTTCAGTCTTCAACTATTCAAACTCTACATTTCTGATGCATGTCTTCATGGACCTGATCATAGTGTCTTGTTGACAGGTAGAAGCAACACTACGATTTTGAGGAGTGTTCACTTGATCTTTAGTGTAGAACACCTCTTTGTTCTCAGTGCGATTGCTTTCAACACTTACATTTTGCCTTGTTCGTTTCTCGGATAATCGATGGCTTGACTTCTTGCTCTGGCCCCTTCTGAGTAATAAGACACTTTAGATTTGTGGCGTGTCCAGCTCGCTTTCTCCTTGTGATCTCCCGTTCACTTATCATCAATGGACTGACCCAATGCTTAATCACTTTAGCCTTGTTATTCAGATGCTGACCAGTATCTTTGTGTATACTCCATCAGTTTCTTCTTTGTTTGGCAAACACTACGATTCTTATTACTTTCATGATCGTTGTCATCTTTCTTCTTGACAGCTACTGCATATGCTGACTTTCCTTAGTCAGCTACTGAAGTCTTTTTATGATCATCTTGTGGAAGACTTTACCTTGAATAGCTTCTCAACTCAATCTGGATGCTGATTAAGTTGATGCTTAGATCTTCTATTAGCTTGCATGTCATTCGTTGAGTGCTCTCTGGCTTCCTTCAAGTGAGATGTATCTTTGCATTACCAACCAGAGGCTTCATTCCTTTGGATATTCTGGGAGTGCTCAATTGTTGAGAATCGTGTTTGCTCTACGATTCTATTGTGGCCTTGTGAGCACATTTGTTAAGGTCTTAGCTCTGCATTCTATGATTTAGCTTCGGCTGTGCAAACACTACGACTTTGAGAAAGATCTTGATACTACGATTTGTCTTCATCTGATCTTGCTCGACTACGATCTCTGCCTTTGATACGATCGATGAGACTCTACGATTTACGAGTGCGATCACGATTCTTGAATTAGCTTTGACATTAGTAGACTCACGACTCGAGTGTAGTCTACGATTCTTGACCCAGCTTTGGCGGATGCTCGGTCGACTTCGCAGTAGGCGTGTCTCTCACGATTCTAAACATGACTTCCTCAAAGAGACTACGGTCACGAGGAAGTTCTCCTCGACACACCACGATCCTTCCTCGTCTCTCCGGAAAGTCATGAACTTTCGAGATCTACTATCTCGCAGACTACAATTCTGCCTTGATAGCTCTCGAGTTTTCCTTGACTCTCCTGGCAGACTACGATTTCTGGTGCAGTGCTCGACAATCAAACAAGCCTATCTATTGCATCATAATATCAACCTAACATGCTTGATCTTACTATATTTATAGTCCTTGTACATCATTTCTTTTTAAGGACTTTACAAAGCTGTTTTGCTTAAGTAGGATCAACCTGACACATTTGATCAATTAATTCTAAGTCCTTGTACATATGTTTCTAATATCTATCAAATGACTTTACAGCTTTTCTTAATGCAAGCATACTTGCATATTCATTCATATATATACATATCATAATCAAATAATATGTAAATAGGAATATCATTAACATGTATATTCCTGACAAAATTCATGTTTATATTGTACGTTATGACTTTTGTATATAAATTTTACTCGGACGATACTTGTTTAATTATATATATGAGTACAATATGCGTGGATGTTTTTATTATTGTGTTGGTTTTATTAGATTGTATATATATATATATATATATATATATATATATATATATGGATATCGATGGATTTGTATGGATGTTGGTTTATTTATATATATTGTTGTGTGTTGGGATATAAAACAGGTACAAAAAAATTGGGAAATCAACAAAACAGCCAAATTTTTTTAAAAAAAATTACTCATCAGCGACCGCATGCGGTCGCCAATAGTTTTCAACGACCGCATATGACTCGAGTGTGTCAGCGACCGCGTCAGTCGCTATTTTTGGTCGTTAACACTTGGCCACGTCACCTCTGACACCTGACTCGCGGTGACTCAGCTCAGCGATGTGATCGGTCGCTATTATACGGTCGTTGACAAGACTATCGATAAAGATGGTCGCTGACGTTCGTTCAGCGACTATAGTACGTGGGACCTATAGTAGCGACCGTTTTCGGTCGCTGATGTCGATTGGCGACCAAACGCGATCGCTTATATGCGGTCGCAGAAGAGCCTTTTTCTTGTAGTGATACTCGATTCATATCTTATGATTAGCATAATACTAAACAACATAATTTATATGTTCAGTATATCACATATCAACTCAGAACTGAGTTCTAAAACTCAATAAATTTTAGTCATAAGTTGACTACCATAAATCAACGCACATAAGATGTAATTCAACATACTTGTAAACATTTCATGTAATATCAAGATCACATAACACAAAGAAACTGAAAAACTTGTCTTGTTCGGTGACTATCAATATAAACTTTAGTTTAACTGCACTTCACGAATCCTACACAGTTATGTTCACATGTATTCACATATTAGCCACATATTCATGACCCATAACCTGTATAGCTATAAAAACATTCTCATAAACCGTAATAACACTTCTTTATGTCTGTTTCTGAAAAACTCTCGTTTCTTTAGAAATTTCAGGGTTTTAGCCTAATATAGTCATAAATTTACAAAAAGTTCCAATATGGCTTTTAAAATGCCAATACATTGCATTTATAGTCTACATATCCTTTACAATGCATTTATAGGCTTATTATGCATCTATATGTAAATTTATAGTCATATAGTACATCTGTTCCTTTCTTTGCGCATTTCTAGCTTAATTTCGCTTTTGTGAGTAACTTAGACTTCATTTCGCATGTAAAGTAGCTTTTCATGCTTAACATGTTTATATAATAGTACTTATCTCCATTCCATGCATACCTGAGGTATATATATATATATGCTTTTGCATATACGCCTCACTTGTAATGCAAAATTTGCCTCATTTACTTAGCATGTAGGTAGATATAGGCCATTTGTATATCTTATACCTACACATAGCTTACTTATGTCAAACATTGAATTTTTAACTTTGTTTGCATAAAATTTGTTTTATATTTCGAAAACTGTTCATTTTCGAGATATTGTTGAGAAATAACTTTTATTAGTGTCAATGTATCCCATTATATGGATATATTATCCCTATATATTTAAACTTAAGTTTACATATTATTTTTAAAGCTTCTAATATGCTTTGAAAAGATACACGCGTTATTTAGATTTTAAACTTCATTCTATATCTATATTGATGCCTCAAAATACGTGAAACTGTCAAAAATCTCGAAATATGTGTCGCCACCTTGAAATATGTTTCACGACATCAAATATTACATTTTTCTTCGAAAACCGCATCGCGACGTCGGATTGGGCCCGACTGCCCTTGTCTAGGCCCGGCCGGCTTTGGCGTAGGCCACTGGCGAACCACATCCTAACGTCTACTTCGCATAATTTTAGTTTTCATTTCACCCGTGCAATTCCAACCAATTTTGGATATGTTATAGGTGGCATGTCCACCTATTTTTAAAAAATGTTTGCCTTAAATTTCGGACAATTTAAGCAAGAGAAAATGAGGTTCCAAAATGGGTGCAGGTGGCAGCCCATATGTGGCTGGCTGCTATGGGCAGCCCCATCTCTTCCAGCGTAGCAATTTGGGATTTTCTAACTTTTTGCTCGCACGTCAGATCGTGTTGATTTTCGAATATATTATTCTTGGTATATGAGAATATTTTTAAAAAATATTAGCCACCTATTTTGGGTTCGCTAGACAGCCCAAATATTGCGCCAAAAATGGACGTTCATATAACTTTTTCGTTTTTAAACATTTTTGAGCGATTCTTGAACCCACACGAAACTAACTTCCGGGACTAAAATTTTTATTCTTTGATCATTTTCAAATTCTTAACATAAAATTCCAGAAAATTCATGCAAGGGGACTGCTCCGAATTTGTTAGACAGATTTGACGCAACTACTTTGAAATGTCACAACTCCTTGCTCCGAAATCAGAATTAGTTTGTTCCAGAGTCTATGGAAACCTTATATAGTGTACTATAATACCCCAAAAGCCCAAAATTTTCTAGAAACATATACTAGACCCGAAATTGGCCACAAGGTCAACGATCACACTAGTTTTTTTTCCTTACATTTATGCGTGTGGATTTAATAAATCATGAGCAACATGCTTAATGTAAAAAACCATTATCCATGATTAAATGTTAGGCAGCTCCAGCCGAATCCTTTAATGGGTAGCATTATTCCTAAAAAAATGATCTAGCCAATATAATGGAAATGTATGGGATAAAGTTAGTGGGCAGCATTAACAATGGATATATTTCCAATAACTCTTATTGCATGTCCCATCCATTAATTAACAATATAGATAACAAAAATTTCCACTATATTGGTATCTTTAAATCAGTGTGACTACCTATTAACATGGGTTACACATGACTTTAATAGCATTATTGTTAATTGGACCCGGTGCATGACTGCAATAACTTGTAAGTGTTAATTAATAACATTCCTTATAGTTGTTATATGTATTAGATCCTATCTTGTTTAAATTTAGTCATGTGTGTTACCCCTAACCATTAACAGTATGGGTAATATATTTCAACTGTATCGTGAGCACTTAATGGTTATATGGATAAGTTTTAAGTCACCTACAGATAAACTCCCATGTTGCTCTGAAAACTTGAATGACAGATAAAATGCACCATCAATATTATTTGCCCCAAAATGCATCCTCACCTCATTTTTTTTACATTTGAAACTGAATTTGGTGAATCTTTGAATTTACATTTAAACTGAACTTAAACTACCCACATGACTCCAATCATCTTATAAATTATATATACACATCACTTGGTTGCATTTATAAGCTAATTCTCAGTTTTGTATACTTTAACCTCTCTGAAGAAATTTCTCGAACACCTTACATGCAACCCATAATTCCCAGAATTTTACTAATGTTGGGACATGGTTCTATCCCAAAAATTTCACCCTTATCACTCCAAATGCCCTGCAAAAACTCCCTTAACCAATCTCAGCCCAAACACAACCAATATAGCACTATACTATATTATAAACTGAAATTTTTCATAAGTTGCTTAAGGAAGTTTTCATACCTTGAAGAATTGTAGCTATAAATAGAATACTTGATGCACTTTTCAGGATTGATAATGATTAAGTATAGCTCTGTTCCTGGTAATATCTTTCACTTTAGCTTGCAACTTCAACCCTTGGAACTTTCGTTCAATTCAGCCAAAATTGAGGAGACTTAAGATCATTGAAGTAACTTTGGGCAATATAGAGAGACGAAATTGTTTTGGAATGGATGGTAATCACATATGCTTGATAGTCTAACTTAACACTCCAAACTCTATCCTCTTGTTTAGCTATCCACAGAATTTGTTTCTCCAAGTCTCCTTCTGTAATTGTTATTCTTTCTTCTTGAATTATAAAGTTTCTATGATTTGGTCTAGAGAATATGAGTGTTTAAGTTTCCTGGAAACTGAACTAGGAATCAAGAGGCTGTGCTTTGGTTTTATAGACCTTCCATACATGTTTAATGGAACTGGAAGTGGTTAGTATGAAGTTTATTTTTGGATAAGTTGGTCAATTGACGAATAGAGTGTCATCACTTATGGATATACCCTTTTCATGATTGCATTTAAGCTATTGCTAATATTTTAATGAAAAAAATAATCAAAATAACATTTTATCATTAAAAATTTAGATTTTTGTGACGACTTTTATTTGCAATTACAAAACGAATGTATTTTGTGATGAAATGTTCAATTCATCACAAAATAATAACATATATGATGGATGTGATGACTAATTTTACCATTATTATAGAGTATTTGTGACTGCCATTGCAATCACCAAATCTTATGTGGGACTAATTTTGTTTAGTATGTCAACACACAAAATGTTTCCTTTTATATTTTATTTTACAATTATAATCATTATATGGGTTTTGGTGTAGTGATAATACTCGTTATTTAATTTGAAAACGGGGGGATGGTTCAAAACTTACAAGTATCATTGGATGCAATTAATATAGTGATATAAATTGTCTGTAAAATGAGATTCACGTTCTTATCTTTAATCCCTAAAGTCATGTATTTTTTGTGCTGACTTTTACAATCACAACAAATTACGTGTTAATATGATTGTATTAATCATCACAAAAGCACTAAATGTTTGTGTGGTTGTCAAAACCATCACAAAAGGCTTTCATGATGGTGGTCTACAAGACATCCTTCGTGATGGCTAAAGTCATTGCAAAAACCTTTTGTGATGATTTTTTGAATTTATATAATGGATTTGAGCCATCACAAAAGGCCATTTTTTATAAGAAAAAGAACCCTGTAAGGGAATCTTAAAATAAATTGGAAGAAAATACAAGGAGAATCTGGAACACGATCTTGAAGAGATGAAAAAGAAATGAAAGGAAGGAATCAGGAGATACATGATATTGATAGGAATAGATGATAATATTGTATGTGAAAGGTGAAAGTTAAAAGAATTCTCTGTGTATTATTGTCTTGACAAGCGTTCCTAATATACAACAATGATTAACGTAATTCTAGGCTAAGATAATGAAAATTACAAGATATCAATCGCTACAAAGTAGGAGAACCAACTATACAAAAGATATGGTCAATCAATCTAAAATATAATTTTGGAAATTAACTGAAATAAATTTATTTTCTATCACACCCCCGCAGTCTAAGCGGGAGGTTGTCGAATGATTGAGGCTATTAGAAAATCATCAAAAAACGCTGCGGAAGCCCTTTTGTAAAAATATCTGCGGTGAGAAGCGAAAGCAGGACATGAAGGACACGGACCTCTCCTTTTTGTACCTTTTCACGAACAAAGTGGATGTCCATTTCAATATGTTTAGTGCGCTGATGTTGAATTGGATTCCCGGATAAATATATCGCACTAACATTATCACAGTAGACCAAAGTTGCCTTTTGGATAGGACAATGAAGTTCAAGAAGAAGATTCCCAATCCAACAAGACTCGAGAGACAAGCGTTAGCGACACCCCTATATTGATTCTGACACACTAGACTTGGATATTGTAGGTTGTCGCTTAGAAGACCAAAAAATGAGATTATCTCCGAGAAACACACAGTAACCCGAGGTGGACCATCTAGTATCATGACATCCACCCTAATCTGCATCTATATATGACAAGATAGAGTGAATCGAAGACGGATACAAGTGCATACCATAATCAATCGTACCTTGTACATAACGAAGAATGCGTTTCAAAGATGCCATGTGTTCAATTTTCGGAGCATGCATAAATAGGCAGACTTGTTGGACTGCATAAAAAATATCTGGCCTGGTGAAAGTAAGATATTGTAGAGCACCAGCCAATCGACGATATTTCGTCGGATCATCATAAGGGTCACCCGATTGTGCACTGAGCTTCCCTTTAGTGTTGACGGGTGTGGGGCAAGGTTTGCAAGCAGTCATTCCTGCCCTCTCTAATATCTCTTCGGCATATTTTTGTTGAGAGATAAAAAGGCCATTTTTGGTACAAGTGGTGACAATACCGATAAAAGTAACTCAGCGGACCCGGATCTTTCATAACAAATTTTACAATCGAGAGAGAGATAATGGAGCGTCGAAGAGCATCGAAGAAAATTTGTGAGTATAATGTCATCAACATACTGATAAAATATATGCAATGTCGGTTCCACGACAATATATGAAAAAGTGAGTGATCCGATTTCTTTGTGAGTAAAACCAATAGTGGCAACAAAAAAATCAAGAAACAGTTGATACCGAGCACGGAGAGCTTCTTAAGACCATAAAGAGATTTACGTAATGAATAAACATGATCGAGACGAGTGGGGTCTTTAAACCCCATAGGTGGTGCATATAAATGATCTCATTCAAGTTTCAGGTGCAAAAATGAGTTTTGACATCTAGGCGATGAATAGGCCAAGATTTGGACAATGCAATGCTAAGAAGCTGTCCAAGAATAGTCATTTGGTTTTACAATGGGCTAAATGTCTAAATCATGATCAATCCCTTTCTCGTTGCTGATAAGCCGCCATCACCTACAAGACGGGCTTTATGCCTCTCAAAAGAACCATCAGATTTCTTTTTATGACGAAAAATCCACATTGACTGAATTATATTCAAATGAGATGGTCGAGGGACTAAATCCCACGTCTTATTTTTAATTAGAGCATTATATTCATCTAACATATGATTTCCAATTCGGGTCATTAAGGGCACTCACCATAGGATTACGAGGATAGGAGAGATTGTTGGAGTTTCAGCATTTAAGGCCTGGTGGTATTTTCGATTTGGCTTGAAGATGCCATGGTGACTACGAGTAGTCATGCGATAGGCTGATGGTTGGTATTGAGGTGTGGGTTGCGTAGAGGGGACTGTTGGGATTGGAGAAGAGGGCCTAGATCGTTGATGAGGGGGTATATAGCGGCCTGGTAAGGTAGACAATAGAGGGGTGGTTTGGGCTGGTAGGAGAGAAGTGACGGGGGGAGTGGGGGATGGGGTAGTGGGTTCTTGACCCGATGGGTTGGTAGGAGAATGTGAGGTCGTTCTTTGTGGGGAAAAGGCAGCCTGCAAAGGAGACATTGTGAGCACAGGAGACTGGGCCGGAGAAGAAGATTGAGGGAGTTGATGTTGTTGATGTTGAGCGACATTTTGATGCAAGGTGTGAATTTGCAAAGGAGACAAACCATCCTCTAAAAAATCATATGTATGAGTATTTGGAGTATGGATTTTGGAAAATGGAAATTGAGTTTTATCAAAATGCACATGACGCGAAATGATAAGTTTTCGAGCCGACAAATCATAACACTTGTACCCCTTATGATGGGAAGGATAACC
Source organism: Panax ginseng (assembly GCA_020205605.1). Lineage (NCBI taxonomy): Eukaryota > Viridiplantae > Streptophyta > Magnoliopsida > Apiales > Araliaceae > Panax > Panax ginseng. The sequence continues at coordinate 20,680,592 of CM035133.1, read as the reverse complement.
TAAAAAGACGGACGGAGTTGAACGGGCTTGGAGTTTATTAATTGTGCTGGATAGAAAGAGTGGGAAGCATAAACACCCGAAAACCCGAAGATGAGAATAAGAAGGATTCTTTTGATAAAGAATTTGTGTAGGAGATTTGTAGCCTAAAGTCTTTGTGGGAAGGATGTTTAGAAGGTAAATAGCTATTTGTAGAGCGTGGTGCCAAAAGGAAGGAGGCATAGATGAATGTGCAAGCAGAGTACGGACAATATTATTTATGGATTTTATTTTTCGTTCTGCTTTTTCGTTTTGAGGAGAAGTGTGAGGACACGAAAAATGGAGTGACATGCCATTTTGTTCACAAAATTTATGAAAGGGACCATTATAGTACTCACGACCATGATCACACTGAAATGATTTTATTTCTCTTTCAAATTGAGTTTTTATGAATGCTCGAAAATAAAGAAAAATGTTGTGAACCTGTGATTTTTGAGACAAAGGAAAAGTCCACAAAAAATTAGTGTAATCATCAAGAAATAATGCATAATAACGATGGTCAAATAAGCTAAGAATAGGTGACGTCCACAAATCGCTATGAACAATATCAAAAGGCATAGTAGTGAAAGATAAAGAATCATAAAAAGGCAATTTAACAAACTTCCCAAGGGGACAATATGAACAAAAAAATTTATGGGCTTATTACAACTAATAAAATTGTTTTTGCGAAGAGTACTAAGAATTTCATCTCCCGGATGACCTAGACGGGAGTGCCAAATACTAGGAGAAATGATTGTAAAAGCAGAAGGTGCTGAAGATGAAATAGCCTAATTTTTGGTGGTGAAAGGGTAGAGCTCGCCCGTGCTCTCACATCGCAGAAGTTTACTCCCCGTCCGGAGGTCCTTCATAGAAAACCTTTTTAGATTCCAAAGGTATGTATATAAGTTAAGGTTGTTAATCCTTGGGTTAGGTTGTAAGAACTTATTGTATAAACACTTTATGTTTATATATTCTGCATTAGTTTCTAGAATATGTATGAAGATGATGTATCGTGACACACTAGGTCAAAGATTCAAGAAACCCGGAGTTGCGGGCGCTACATCAACCGAATCCCGTCCGTCGGAATTAGTCGGTCGAGTTTAGCTCGCCACGTGGCAAAATAGGTAAACGTGTGTGAGACTAATGGCAGATGAAATTCCGTCGAGGATATCCTTATTTAATCGAGGTTAATTTTTTAATTTTTTTTCCTATTTTGGAAATATCTAGGGTAATAACCCATATTTTTGTACATATAAACATGTTTTTTTTCAATAACACATACAACATGAATATGACTATCCAACAACATGAATATGAATTACCAAGGCCAACTAAACTACAATACGTAATGCCATTAAGCTAAACTAAACTAAATATGTCAAACATTAACAAAACTAAAGTAGAGATGTCAAACTAAAGTAATGACAAGGTTTAAACTACAATACGTCAAACATCAACTAAACTAAAAAAATTTACATCCCATTATGCTAAACTAAAGTAAATATGTACTAATCATTTACAAAACTAAGTCATGCCAGTAGTATTACCCCCGGTGTGAGGAGGATCATCAGGCGGGCGTCGACGCTGCTGCTCTGGCGTATGAAAATCGTCAAATGATCAGAGTGAGTAGCCTCCTCGGCATCGCCAGTCCGCTCGAGATCGTCACCCTGTTGATACAATATAATGTAACTCATTAGTCCATATGATACAATTAAAGATAACTGAATGAAAATTAAATAACATGCACAATAATTGAATTTAAATTGAATAGTATACCTGAGTAGTCGAGGGCTGACTCAACATCAGCCCAAAAGAGTCCATGAGTAAGGTAACCACTATCCGTACCACCTCATAGCGTATCGCAGCGAACTGCTCCAGAGGGATACCCGTACTATTGGCGGTGGCACCAGTTGCAATGTCTTGAGCAAGCTGATGGAGGCGAGAATAGCTAGGTAGGTCCTGACGACGGTATATCAGATTTGTACCAAACCTCTCCAACACCGCTATCATAACCCTTTGGAACATAGCATCGTCTAAGCTATCGCCCGTATATAATGGTCCCACGGGTGCTCTTGGACGCAGATGCTGGCTAGAGCCTGCAAAAATAAATATAACATAAATAATATTATATTTCACTTTATTCATAAACGAGAAATAAACTAAAATATTAGACCTCCAGGTAATGTATAGGTTGGTATCCTCGGCAACTCCAGCACTCGATACCGGCTGGTAGAGCTACTAGGAGGATCTTGAGATAAATTAATCTCGGGCGGAGGGATGTTGGAATCTAACATCTAGGGATCGCCCCTAGCAACCTATAACTCAGCTATACGCTGGCCCCAGAACTTCTCAAACCAGTCATGTAATTTAATATATTTGCATGTGAGTTAACTTGACATCATCATATAAATTACGTAATATGATCCTAAATAAAAATTATTATTATAGTAGATGTTTTACCCATATAGCTAATGTTGCGGGAGACATCGTCGATGCCGAAGTCGACGCCTTCAGCGTATGGACTTTATTCCAAAACTTGACCATAGTAGGAGGTCGGCCTAAGCTGCTCCACATGGCGTAAATCATACATTAATTAATATCACACTACCTTACTATAGATCCTAACAATATTAATTCTCACTAAATATAGATACATACCGACTTAACCTCCTGAAACGACTGCGATCTAGAAGTATGTACAATCCAAAGCTTGCCTCAATTCTTCTTCATCTGCTCAGACTTTTTCTTGAAGGCAGTATCATCCTAGTACGTACACATGGCCGCTTATGTTGCATCTGATACGGTCGACTGCTGATGATCTTGTATAGTAGTCTCGGGCTGGACTTCAACTGCCCAGGATGCCCTCATATTTATAATATGTCTATAGAAAATCCATAACGTACATATCAGTAAAAATTTGAACAATATGTAATAACTAGGATTAACTTTTTTATTTGACATATATAATTTGACTTACGTGAAACTCGGGCAACACTGTCACCATAAAGGAGACATCATACTGTGCGTACTGGCTAAATCGCATGCAGCAAGTCGAGAGATGCGTCAAGCATATAGCATGTACGATCGTCTTAGCGACAGGGTCCATAATACTATAATTAAAAAACGTAATGGATTATTTTAATTGTAATCACATAATAATATCATTTTAATTGAACATGATATATTATAGTTGAAACTTATTACGATGAGCTGACATCAACCTGAATGGTGTGTGGAACTGCCGGCAGATGACCTAATACACAGAGGTTAGGCCCTCAATGACGATGATGTATAGCATCTGTAGGTATAATTAAGTTATGACAAAATTATGAAAAAATAGTAAATGGACTTGTTTTATAAACTATAAAAAAGTAATGAAAATGAGTGTGATTGTGCCTAAATGAATTTAACTCACTAGCTAATGATGAAGACGACCCGAAATCCAGAGTAAATCATTTAGATCTGTCTGACCACCACCACCATGGCGACCTCCACCGCTATGTCTAGACATAAATGTACTACTGAAATAGCAGACATTAACTTATTAAATTGTAGTTTATTTATTTTAATAATCATTTTTATTAGTAAAATATTTACAAAACAACAATTAGTTCAGACTTAGTATGTCTTCAAAACTGTCAGAATTAAAATCATTTTCATCATTTGATTCTACCTCTTCCTCTTCCGTATAAATTTCTTCCTCGGTATCATCTTCTACGACGACATACGGACTGACTACCACATCTTCCTCAACTTCGTCAACATTTGGTACGTCAACCACATCGTCTACCAGCACATCGTCATCATTTAGCACTAAGTGGCTGGGATTTTTAACTTATTCTTGTAACGGGTCATCCGTTCCAGAAAAATTAGTACCATCAAATACCTGAGTCTTTGTTGCGACAACTGTATACCAGAGGGGTCTATAATTTATAACATTAGGGCCATAGTAAACTTGAGTTGCTTGGCTGGCTAACACAAATATATCATCAGATTGTAACTTTGACTTTATATCTACTTTGACGATTCTATTACGATCAACTTTAACAGCCTTTACAGTATCAAACCAGCGACACTTAAATATAACGACGATTTTACCCTCAGGATAATTGAGCACAACAACTTCCTCTAATCTTCTATAGTAATTGGACTCAAAATCTTGGTAACAATTTCCCAACACGACAACGCTAGAGTTCCCTGATGTCAGTTCATTCAAGTCATCAACCTTGAATCTATACCCATTAACGATGCAGCCTGAAAATGAACTAATAAGTTTGTATGGACCTGAAATGACATCTCTAAAACGCTCAGAAGCGTTATCTTCTTCAACCCTTCTCTTAAACCACTGTTGGAAATTTTTAGTAATGAATGCTTCTAACTGTGCTATAGTTAGTCCCGGGTTAGAAGTATATGTTTCCATTTTGAATGAACTATAATAATACTATATCATTTAATTGTTTATTAAGGGTCTAAATATTAAAGCTTCCACATAAAATAATGCATACTTGATGTATGATGATGCTTCAAGTATATTTAGAAGCACATATGTAGATACAATCTTCAAATCTTTATCGGTTAGGTAAGTCTTCATCTCATGTCCAAATGGTTTATCCAGATAAGTGAATATAACCAACTCATCAATACGAGATTGGGGACCTAAGACCTCATTCCTAGTTAAACGATTGTTCTTCGTTGAGACTACATCGTCAAAGTACAAGGAGCAGAAGTTGACAAGCTTTTCCTCCGTATAGCGTTCAGCAATAGAACCTGCAACATGAGCTCTTTTTTTTATTTTCTACTTTAATCGATGCATATACCTGAAATAAGACAGTATCAACGAAATTAATTATAAATATCACAAATATTACACAATGTAAGTGATATTATTTTCTTGGACAACGTATAGCGTTCAGTAATAGAACCCTCTGTATGAATATTGTTTATTTTCTTGGACTGAACTATTGTTGTCATGAACGTTAACTGTAATTCATTTTTTGAGTCATGAGCAATATCTTTGCAAATAATACACTTGCCCTCAATTTTAGTAAGGAACCCATACTCTTGAGGAAATACCTTTTTCTTCAGCCCTTTTAACATTGGGTTTTTCTTATGACCCATTAATGTCATTCTTTCATTAAAATCTATTTTATCCAGTGAAGTGAGACCTTTGTTCTTAAAACCCAGACATGCATTGATTTCGGCAGCTCCCATCTGAAGTGTGACTCCTTTAACTTTAGTAGTTATTGCACCATCCTTGAATTCTGCAATTAGATAGAATCCCTTGATGAGATCTGAGTAGATTTTGGTGTTGGAGTTCCGACACTCAGAGAACCCAGCTCGTTCCACGAGCTTTAGATTACCTCAGATGTTCTTTTCTTGAGTGATGAATTGATCATAACATAGTTAAATATCGGTTACAATGTGAAAGTTCGCCATCGAAGTTCACCTTTTTTGAAAATTTCACACAATTGATTAAGTTTTTCTGAGGATTTTGAGATCTAGGGTTATAAAGCTTTTTAGGAAATTTGAAAGACTTTAATATTCAGATTTCAAAATGGAAGTGTACAAGTCAAAAATTGAATTTGAAAAGATTTTATATAACTTCCCTCTTAGTTTTGTAGAATGGGACACGTGCCATTAAGTAATAGCCTGCAGGTCGTATCAGTTCTGCTACTTCACAACTAATAAGCAGTAACTTTATTTTTCACTCGTTTGATTGATCGTGAATTATACCCACCTTCTATGATCGTCTCCAGCTTTACGATTCTCTTTACTACACTAAGTAATGTCATCTAGAAACATAGTATTATGGATGCAAATTTAGCATACCTAACTCACTTATTAGTTTCTTAAATCTAGATTCATCCAATAGCTTAGTAAACACATATGCTAGTTGATCATCAGTTGGAATAAAATGTAAGGAGATATCTCTATTTTGAACATGATCTTTATTAAAATGATATCTAATATCTATATTTTTAGTTCGAGAATTCATGACAAGATTATTAGTAATTGAGATGGCACTAGTATTATCACATAATATAGGGATAAACTTGAAATCAAACCCATAATCAACAAACTAGTTATTCATCCATAAGATTTGAGTACAACAACTACCAGCTGCGATATATTCGGCCTCGACAGTAAAGGTTGGCACAGAGTTCTACTTCTTGCTAAACCAAGATACAAGTATATTTTCTAGTAATTGACATTTCCCACTAGTGCTTTTTCTGTCTATCTTGTAATTTGCAAAATCTGTATTTGAATATTATATCATATAAAAGGGAGACCACTTGGGGTACCAAAAACCCAAATATAGAGTACCCTTGAAATAACTAAAAATTCTTTTCACGGCTATTAGATGGTATTCCTTAGGATTATCTTAAAATCTAGCACAAATGCAGGTTGAGAACATGATATTTGGTCTACTAGCAGTTAGATAGAAGAGAGATGCAATAATTCCTCTGTATCGAGTGATATCAACACTTTTACCTTTTTCTTTCTTGTCAAGTTTGGTAGCAGATGTCATTGGAGTTTTCATGGGGATGGCTGAGTCTAAGCCATACTTCTTAAGAAGATCTTTGATATATTTGGCTTGATTGATAAAATTTCTTTCTTCAGATTGCTTGAGTTGAAGTTCAAGGAAAAAGTTAAGCTCTCCCATCATACTCATCTCAAATTTATTTTACATTTACTTGGCAAATATTTCATAATATTTTTCTTCAGTAGAGCCAAATATGATATCATCAACATATATTTGAACTAATAGGATTTTATTCTTATGCTTCCTAAGGAATAGAGTTGTGTCAACTCTTCCTCTAGTAAATCCATTTTTAACAAGATAATTAGTGAGTGTTTCATACCATACTCTAGGTGTTTGTTTCAAACCATATAGTGCTTTATCAAGTCTAAAGACATAATTTGGAAAAGTATGACTGAAAAAACCTGGTGGTTGTTTGACATAGACTTCTTCTTGAAGTTCACCATGCACTTTTGACATCCATTTGGTAAACTTTGAATCTCATGTGAGCTGCATAAGCTAGAAACATCCTAATGGCTTCCAATCTTACAACAAGTGTGAACGTTTCATCATAATCAAATCCTTCTTCCTGCGAATATCCTTTTGCTACCAGCCTTGCCTTGTTCCTTTTGATCACACCAACTTCATCCATCTTATTCTTAAAGACCCATTTTGTGCCTATGAGTGGATAATCTTTTGTTCTAGGAACCAGCCTCCAAACCCTGCTTTTTTCAAATTGATTCAGCTCTTCCTGTATAACCTCGATCTAGCTTGAGTCTTCTAGAGCTTCTTCAATCTTCTTTGGCTCAGTTTGAGAAAGAAAGCTTAGATAAAAACATTTATTTTGAGTGGCTGATCTGGTCCTGACAAGTGCACTTGGATCTCCAATGATTAGATTTTGAGTGTGATCTTTTGCCCATCTGGATTCGTATGAAACGTCAATCTTTGTGCCTTCTTATCGAAGTTATTCAAGATTTGGTTCTTCTTCTGCATCTTCATTGGTTCGTAGAGTTTCAGTATTTGGATTTTGAGAGTCTACGATTTCTTTATCTGGTACTACGATTGTAGGATCTGGAACATCTTCATTGATAGTAGGATTTTGTGAAGTTTGAGGTTCCAATTCCACGAATTCTTAAATTTAAGTTATCTTACTTGGTTCACCTTCATCAGATTCATCAAATGTGATATGGTAGATACTTCTACTGTCAAGGTATTCTTATTGAAAACTCTATAGGCTTTTCTTTCCATAGAGTATCCAAGAAATATTCATTCATCTGATTTAGGCTAAAATTTGGTCAGATGTCTTTTGCCATTGTTGAGAATGTAACATGCTCACCCAAAGGCACGAAAGTAGCTGATATTTGGCTTTTTCCCTTTCCATAACTCTTAGAGCGTCTTTTTGAGCATAGCGTGGATTAAAGATCTATTATGAGTGTAAAGCACAATGTTAACAGCTTCTGCCCATAAATATTCTGGTAATTTAGTTGCTGCCAGAAATGTCCTTCTTGCTTTAATCAGAGTTCTATTCTTCCTTTCAATTACTCTATTTTGTTGTGGAGTTCGAGGTACTGAGAAATTATGTTGAATACCATTGTCTTCACAGAACTAATTTACTTCAGAATAATCGAAGTCCCTACCATGATCACTCCTAATAGCTTTTATCTTTTTGTCATTCTCATTCTACACTACCTTAAAGAATCTGATCAGTTGAGTACTGGTTTCTTCTTTCGAACTTAAGAAAAATACTCATATAAACCTGACATAGTTATCTACTAGTACTGGTGAGTATCTTTTACCTCCAAGACTAGTTGTTGGAATAGGCCCAAAGAGATCTATATGAAGAAGTTGTATTGGAATTTTATTCAAGTTAGCCATCTTGCTTTTAAATGAGCTCTTGGTCTGCTTTCCCATTTGACATGCTTTGAAAGGTTTTTCCTTAATGAAGTTCTGTTTAGCTCTTACTAAGTCCTTTGATGCAAGCTTTGACATGTTCATGAAATTTAGGTGAGATAGTCTCCTATAGCATAACCAGCTTATATCTTCTAAAAGTTTTTGAGAAGAAACAAGCTGATACTGAGGAAATCACTTTAGAGAGATTTATCACATAAACATTTCCTTCTCTTAATCCAGTTAGCTTTACAGAATTGGTTTCCAGGTCTCGAACTTGACACTTGTTATTGAGAAAGATGACTTGATAACCCTTGTCACACAGCTGACAGATGCTTAAAAATTATGCTTTAATCCATCAACATAAGTTACTTTAGTGAAGGAAAAAACTCTATTTTCGTTGGAACCATAGCCTCTGGTTTTACCAGAGTTGTTATCTCCAAAGGTAACAACTGGGCCATCTTTTTCCTTAAATTCTGATAAAAGAGCTTTATTTCCAGTCCTATGCTTAGAGAACCCACTATTAAGATACCAAACGAATTTAGTTGACCTTGGTACTTGCATGGACAATAATTGTTTATTTTGGTACCCACACCTTTTTGGGTCCTTCAGTGTTAGTTATCTTGGGAACCCAGATTTATGCCCATATCTATGATATTTATAACAATATGTGTATTGTGTGTGTGGATTTCTTTTCATTTGAACCTTATATGTTTGATATAACTTTCTTTCAGGTAGACCTCTCTGCCTCCATATAGTTTTATTATTTTGAAATATCCTAGAGTAAGAACCAATTTTACGATTGTTTCAAGATTTACCCGTAGAGTTATTTCTAATATCTTCGACTCTTCTACACATGTTTGTAGACTTGATCTTACTTTGCAATTTTGTAAAACCCAAACCAGTATGTGACTTGTTGTCTTTTGGAACAACTACTTGGTTAGCAGAGATTGGTAGACAAGAAATACTTGGTTCAGTGTCTTCTTTGGATTTCACAAACACAGTGTTTCTATGGGAAGAAGAAACGCTGTTTTTGTTTATTTCCAAATATTTTTCAATACTTATATTTGAGGACGACAAGCTATCAAATCCTAATCCTGATCTGTCAGAAACAACCCTCTGACTCGTGATTAGTAAGTTCATAGATGAGGAAGATTGATTCCACATGGAGATTGTCTTTTCCGATTCCTTTATTTTAGAATTAAGACTAGATTCTCTCAGAGTGTTTGTTTCAATTATCTTTCTCAAAACCTTATTCTCTACTTCAAGCCTGGATAGAGAGGAAGTGCTTCGTAGAGAGGTTTCCAATTCTACTTGCACTTTCTCTTTCTCCTTTGAGAAGAGAATAATTATTTGATAAAACCCTGAATAGCTTCATGTATCTATGTAATTCAGAAGTAATATTATGCAAGGCAGATCTAAGATCATCCATATTAACATCAGGAGAGTTGAAATCAAATACCTCACTGATATTGATTTCTCAACTATCAGTGGTTGAGTTAGACTTTCCTTCTATGACCATCAGACACAGGTTGGTTACTTCTGGTTCTTCATTATCGCTTGAGTCTGAGCTAGTATCATCATTTGTGTCACTCCATGTGCTGTCAGCTACTAGACCTCTTTCTTTCTTGTGAGACTTCTTGTAATTATATAAATAAGCACACCTAGAGGGGGGGTGAAAAGGTGTAACTACCAAAATATGATTTATAATGGTCAATTTTTAAGTTTCCCAGCTGCAACTTATAATCGAACAAGTTAACCCTGTCTTTTTTAGTATATGTTCTTCGTCTGTTATAATCGAACAACTAATCCCTGTCTGTTTTGGTATATGTTATTGGTCTGTTATAATCGAACAGGTAATCCATGTTTGTTTTAGTATATCTTCAAACACGAACTGAAACTAAATATGCAGAATGCAAATATTAATCAAATAAAACTGCAGAAAGTAAATCACACCAATATTTTTACGTGGTTCAGTCCCTATCCTCTAATCTAGTGGTCTAATCCACGTTCAATACCAACTAGTATTGGTGACTCTTTTTATTTAACTTAATATTCAATTAAATATAATAAAAAGAACTCCCTATTCAAATAAAGCTTTCCAATGCGATGAAAACCTCTGCCCCTTTTGCACCACTACAGCTTTTCTCACCAGTGAGACCTTTGCACCTCTACAACCTTAAAATCTCCCTTTGAACAGATCCTATCTACTGCTAGATAGACCAAACCAAACAAGACTTGAACTTTGAATATAATAGAAGAAATTATAATAGACTTCTTATTTTCCAGTCATGCACACAAAATTAAAGACAGTACAATGAATAGCTGGAAATAAAAAATGAAAGCTCTCAATAAGATTCTTCTCTGAATAGCAATGTGAATTAGCTTCTTGTGTTTTGCACTGCTTAGCCGTGAAATAAGACTATATATAATGAGAGACCCAACGACTATAAAATAATTGATAACAAATTTCTCAGATCAAGGATGTAATAAAGAATAATTTCAGCAGTAATATATGTCCAACAGATATAATATACTCCTTAGAATCAACTATCAAGGATATGATATTCAAATCAAACTGAAAGAGATTAAATAAAGAAATAAAAGAGATCAAATAAAGTTTGTTTTAATCCAATAACTAATCAGCTTCAATATTAAGAATGTTACCTTTTTAGACTACTTTTTAATTTATATTGCATATCTTTAATTCTAGATATGATATATTAAAGACAACTTACCAGCAATAACATTGATTTGAATTTAAAAACATGTTGAGGACTATAAAGGAATCAAGAAAATATAAATAACTTAGATCCTGTATAAAGATTCTAATGTACTCTAAATACACCCTATATCATATTAAACTAGCCCAAACAAAATAACCAAGTCCATTACAAACAGATCTAACATAAATATTTTGTCATCATTAAAATCACAAAAAGATATAAACTAACACTTCTTGTAGTATTTGTATTCTTTATTCTTGTCATGTTTCTGCTTGTCATTTTTAAGATCCTCTAGTAGAGGCTTGGTGCATTATGCTATAAAGTGACCAGGCTTCCTTTTCTTGTTCTCTACTGCTGCTTCCTTTGTTGAAGTTTCTTCTTGGTCTCCAGTTGCTGCTTTTTCTCAAGAATTTTCTTAATCTTCTAGCAAATTTTAATCTTCTAGCAAGTTAGCAATTTTTTCTCTATTTAGAAGAGGTGGCTTACTTCCACCACCAAGCTCAGAACCATTTTTATTTTATGTCATGGATATACTCAATGTGTAAGCTTTGTGTTCGTGAGAACTTGCTCTGATACCACTTGTTATTTCTCAATGACACTTATAGATCTAGAAGGGGGGTTGGATATATCTTTTAAAATTTCTTTTGATTAAAGGAGTATTACCAAATACTTGATATTTGATTTATTAAGCATAGAAGAATATGTCTTTTGGAAAACCTCTTGAAGATCTAAAAATAAATATCTGTTCTGACATATTGAAAGATAAATAAATAAGCAGGTAAGAAACAAAATCATCACGCAAAGACGCATGCAATTTTAAGTGGTTCGGAAACTAAATAACTCCTAATCCACTCTTCTAATCCTCGAGTAGGAAATCCACTAAAGTTTTAGTCTCATAGATAAGGACACTTTGCCCTTTTCAAGCACAGTAGACTTGAATATTTAGTCACAAAGACAAGGACACTTAGCCCTTTTCAAGCCCCGTAATCTTGGGTATTTAGTTATAAAGACAATGACTCTTAGCCCTCAAATGCTCTGATGATTGATGTTTGTTGTGAGGTGCTGCTAAGTTTGCGTTAAGATTTTCTTGTCAGGTACTTAGCAGCTCGAACTGTATATTTAGGATCGTTGAGTTTGTTCTTCGACTTTGACAGAGTTTTTGGATTTTTGATTAATGTTAGTCACTTTTTAAGTTGAATCCTTATAGCCTTTTATACTCTACTGAGAAATCTTTCCGTTGCAAAATGCCAGTTGGTGCATTTAATGCTCTGATATACTAGGATAGTTGATGTTTGACATTTTAAACATAGAAGACAGTTTTTTTTCCTTTCTTGTCACATCAATCTGCTTTCTCATCTAACACACTTGACGTGTCACTGTCACCAACTAGTTGGTAGACACATAATCTGATATTCGATTTTTGCCAAGGTTATTTGGAGAGTGCATTGGGTCCTTCAGTTTGCAACGCTCCAATGTCAGTCAGTTTGTTAGACTTGAATGTTCTACAATCAAGTTCTCTTCTACGATCTGTTGTGTAACTGGAAGATTTGCTTGTTTACTTTGAAAACTGAAGCAACTTTACGAATTAGAGTGAACTTTGCGATAGCTCCAAGTCGTCCAGCGATCCACGTAATGTATTGCGATCTTGTGCTCACTTTGCGATCTTGGATTCAAAGTAACATGGTAATCTTACGATCTTACAACATCCTATCAACTATACATCAATTTAGCTTCTTTAAGATCAACCTAACATTATTTGATCTTTCTATTCTAAGTCCCTGTACAATTGAACGATTCTTTATAAGGACTATACAAATCATACTTGTACAAATATATATTAAGCTCACTCATTATGAAATTAAAATATGCAAACTCTAACATAATTGTATCCTACCATTAAATGAGACTCTTTTAGAATTATTGAATTTGATAAGTGAACACTTTTTGTGGACAAGGAAGTAAGAGACGACTTACGACTAAAAGCAACTATTGACAGTAGTCATAATCATTCACAAGTTAATATTGTAGCACAAGCTAGCACAACAATCTGTTTGTCTAAGCCTAGCATGAAGCATCAAATGGTTCGATATATATAAATATACTATATATTTTTCAACCCCTGTATATTTTGATAAAAGTTTGATTTGAATGGCTAATTACCATATTATGCATTACTATATATCTTTATATAGATCCCAAATATTTTAACTATAAAAGAACAAACTTAATACTTCGTTCTTCTAATGAAAAGAGTCCTATTTGTCAAAATAAATTAGTAAATTAAAAGAGTAACATTTATATATATAGGCGATAGTGTTAATTGAATATAATATTCATAAAATTCAAGTCACAATTTTCATTATTATGTTATTACTATTAAACTAATCATTTAAATTTAGACACAAATATGATTATTTTTTTAAAAAAAAGATATATAATTTCACAAAGGGACTCTTTGTAGGAAGGAAGGAATTTTTTTTGTTAATTTATTTTAAGGGTCTATAGAAGTCTAATAATCTATGGCGTGTTGTGATAGACTGTAATACCCCATAATTTTAAACAATGGAATAAGAATTTTAATTGAGCAGTGAGTAATGATAATTGAGATTTTAAGGTAAACGGAAATGTCAAGGAGAAAAGTAAGCAAAATTTAAGAAGGAAAGAAAGGAAAAGAAAATAGCGCACGAAAAATGTAAGAAGGAACTATACAGTTCAAAAATCAAATTTGAGTGTGGAAGGGAATTTTGAGAAACGGACTTCACCGTTGAGACGAGAACGTCAAATATAGTAGGTGAAGAATGTGAACATGATATGGTGTCAGGGTTGCCTTTTTTGTCAAAGTTAACAATTAATTTTTATGAGAAAAGAGTCAAACTTGGAGTTCGAAGATAAATTTGAAGAAACAGACGTTGTCACGACGTTAGGGACGTCGAATTTAGTAGGAAACGACTGTAAACATGAAAATTTGACTATTCGGGTTAAAAAGTCAAAAAATCAACTGAGAAAAAAATAAAAAAAATTCACAACCTACTTTATATAACTATAAGCAACTAAAAAGAAAGAAAATTAGAAAAACATACTCCCATACACGGTTGAGAGGATAGAGAGAGTCATGGCTGGAGAAGAGAAAATAAGAAGAATGAAAGAAGAAAAGCTAGGAGTAGAAGAAAAAAAAAGGAAGAAAACCAAGTAAGGTCATTTAAAGGAAGAAATTATTGATACGAATGACGTAAATGATGAACTACGAGCCAAGGTGGAAGAGAATAGTCGAGGTAGAAGAGAAAAGTACAAGAATAAGTAAGGAAAAGAGAATTTTTGGAGATGAAGATTTAGAAGATTAAAAAATCATGTGAAGGTTATAGAGTCAAGAGTGAGTGGTATCATTCGTATTTAAAAGTGATATAAGCAAATCATGGGGAGAGTATTGTAAGACTAATTTATGTCATTGATGAAATAATAATATAATTATTTTATAGTATTTACTTAGTTATATATGAAGTGATGTATCGTAGCACACCAGGTCTTGGGCGGTGAGTGATTCGAATTTGGGGGTGTTACAAGGTGGTATCAGAGCTGAGGGTATCATAGATGTCTTTATAGAGAAATTAAGAAAATTTGATTTATGAGAAACATAAGGCTTTTGATATCTGATAAGAATTATTGAAGAAAGTTAAAAATAAACTCATATAAAGTTTTAAGTTATTAATGATGAATTGAGGGGAATTATATTTAAGTGAATAAAAAGTTACAGATATTTATGAGAATTAATACTACTAAAAAAATAAGAATACGTGATAGAATTTTATGACATTTTTTAAAAACAATCATAAAAGATAGTAATTTGTGATGAACTTTTTGAGCAATTACAAAATAATACTCCATCTGTCCCATATTAAACGCCCTAATTTTCTTTTTATGATGTTCCAAAATAAATGTTATATTTCTATATGAGTAACTATTTTTATCTTATTTTTTCACTTATACCCTCATAATCTTTTTAGTCAACTTTTGTTGAAAATTTAAGAAATGATAAAAAGTTTTATATTGGGAAATGATGTATTGTTATACTTCTTTCTCTTTCATATTATTAGTATAACATGTCTTTTATTTAATTACTCTCTAACCTCTTTTTCTCTATAACATGGGAACTTGGAAGGAATAATTAATGTTGGGGTCATAGAAAAGTGAATGGATACTTCAATTAATAAATAATTTAGAAGGGAAATTAATTTAAGTAAAAAAAATTATTAATTAGCGTGTTGAAACCAATTAAGACGTTTAATATAGGATGAAAATTGAAGGGAGTAATATATATGATGACTCTTAGTGATTACTAATTTTGCCATCAATGTATTATAATTGTGATGACCATGTCAATCACTAAATTTTTCACTCAAAATAAATTTTTTTAGTCAACTTTTGTTGGAAATTTAAGAAATGATAAAAGGTTTACATTGGGAAGTGATGTATTGTTATACTTCTTTCTCTTTCATATTATTAGTATAACATGTCTTTTATTTAATGACTCTCTACCCTCTTTTTCTCATAACAAGGGAACTTGGAAGGAATAATTAATGTTGGGGTCATAGGAAAGTGAATGGATACTTTAATTAATAAGTAATTTAGAAGGGAAATTAATTTAAGTAAAAAAAATTTATTAATTAGCGTGCCGAAACCAATTAAGACGTTTAATAAGGGACAAAGGAAGAAATATATATGATGACTCTTAGTGATTGCTAATTTTGTCATCGATGTATTATAATTGTGATGCCCATGTCAATCACTAAATTTTTCACGCAAAATAAAAAAAAACGTAGGCGATGCTCTATGTGTGTCAGTATTCTATTTGTTAATTGACCAACTTACTAAAAATTAAAGTTCATGCTAACTGGATCCATATACTCAGATTTCTTAACCTTCACGAGTTAGGCTAGATGAGTTGTTTGGTCTAGGCTCATATAATAATGCCAGCTCCTACTTCTATACTAAAATTAAAGCCAGTTCTTGCTTATTTAGTATAAGGCTTGAACACATCTATGTAATGGACATGTACTCACATCACATATAGAAAATAAATAATAAATATATTCTTACTTATTAAAATAATTCAATATTAGAATTTATTTTAATATTCTTTATTTAAAGTATATTATAAATTTTTTTTGATATACATAAACTAATTATTTTCTTTTCCCTTCTATAAATTATTTTCAACAATTTAACTGTAATAAATATACTAATATATTCATTAAAATAAAAATCAAAGTATACATTATACTCCATAATGTAATATATGATTTCTTCAATAAAATGGTGGTTATACATTAAGTATATATTTAATGTCACTAATTCACCACATTAAAATAATTTAATATTATAGATTATTTTAATTTTACTCATCTCATTTCCTTTAATAAATTAATCCTACAATTTGCTTACATATAATAAATATATAATACTAATATATTTATTATACACAAAAATTACATATTGCATAGTTCATACTTACTTATGCAATATAATATCACATAAAATATCATTTAATAAGAATTTTCTTTAATTAATTCTTATTTTAATATTTCTCAAAAATTTGGGTTATCACAATTACCAAGATAAATTAAGTCGTATTTTAAATTGGTATCTCCCACTATTTTTTCTTTAAACTATATTACCCTCACTTATATAATTCAGCAAAATCTAATTAAAGATTTCCTAGTGAGAATAAAGATCCTATTTCAAATGGATATAGTCTTGTGGTGACACAATAAACTATATATAAATAAATAGGTAAATAACTCTTGTCAATTACATCAACATATAACTCCTTTTATTTTGCCTCTTAGATAATAATGGTCAAGTGTGTTCACATCCAAACTAAAATAATTCAAGTTAAGTCCAACCTAGCACTCCATATTTTGAAAATAAAAACATTGTTAACATCTCAAAAAATTAAGATAAGCTTTGTGGTGACACAACAAACTTATAATAATTAATTGATATTCTATAAATTTTTATCATGCTAGAAAGCGATATTTCAAATATTTTTGAACAGAAGCTTAGGACTTAATATAAAATCTTTGAAGGGTTTGTTATTATTTTGTCTCATCTTGTTTAGCGCACATGCATATATATATATATATATATATATATATATATATATATATAAGCATGCACATATAGAATACTATATTCTACCCGGATTGATTATGGACTTTATTCTAGTTTAGTTCACTAGAGCCACCAAGTGAACCAAAAGATCAAACCTAGGGTACAAGAATAAAATTTAAATATAACTATTACATTTAAATCATGGGCTCTATTACAAACGGGTTTTCAAGCGCTCCTTGCTCCTTGATATCCAATTCTTCAAAATTAATTATAATTATTCCTATTATAAAACTATTTACAATAAATAGAAACCTTGATCAGCAGTCAAAGGGAAGTACATAGGAGGGAGATAGAAATTACATCAAGAAAAATTAGAGAAGACGAGGTACGCAGACCCCATTTAATAAAACATATACATTCATGCATCCAACTAAAATAAAATTCAATCATATTGGTCAATAGTCCATAATCAACCCAATTTATTATCATACACATCATCATATGCATCAATAAATAATATTCATCTCATGAATAATAAATCCATTCCATATATGCATCAATATCAATTTAATGGGCAATTAAAAGTTAATAGAAATTCAATTTTGAAACAAAACAAACTCCTTTATTTTAATCAAAATAAACTCCTTTATTTTAATCAAAATAATCTTCTTTATTTTATTTTATCCAATTTTAAATAAAAATAAACTCCTTTATTTGTAATCAAATTCCAAATCAAAATAAACTACTTTAATTTAATTAACATGAAATCTAATTTGAAGTACAAAATAAACTCATTTATTTTAATTTAAAATTATTACAACAATAAAATATGTTGAATCTTATTCCTTATAAAAATTAAACATCTTTAATTTTATGAAACATAGAATCACTCATTTATTCTAGGAAACATGGAATCTTATTCCATATGTGAATAAACTCTTTTATTCAAGTTAACGTGGAATCAAATTTCAAGTTAAAGTAAAACTTTTATTTTTAAATCATATTCTAAAAAATAAACATTTTATCTTAATTGAAATAAATAAAATAAAATAATTTTAAATTCAGGTGTTGAGTCTTACCGCACCTGAATGAATCTGGAAAGTGGCGCGGCCGTCGTGTCAGTGAAAGAGATCCAAAATTTTTTTCTTGCCTAGAAAATCCGATCCAATCGCATACCATACATACATGGAATCATCAAGATCGATAATTAGCACAAATTTAGGCTCTGATACCAATATCCACCACATAATAATTATTCATAAATATTATTATAAGCTCACAATATTAACAACCATATCATTCCCAAGAAAGAGGGGGCTTTCCGATAAGGATTTATCCTTATTGGCGCGCAATTATATAACCTAACCCCTTTCCTCGACAGAATTTTCTAGACATTGTCAACAATGCTAACTAATAATATGAATTGTGTCGTGTCAATTATTGATTTAATAGTATAAATTATTGTGCAGATGATACTTTGATAATAATTGAATCAATAATATAAAATATTATGCAACAATTATTGTGGTAATTATTGAATAAAACTGAGTGACTTCTTACGTAAGAATCAATAATCATAGATAATGTACAACCGCAAAGTGCTTCATTGTGCAACCACGTATTAGACATTGTACTTTTATCACGGGTATTTCAACAGTTAACGGTAAAAGTTTTGCTTAGTTATTTTTATAAAAGGTTATTTCGTACGCTTTATATGTCAAATAATTATTACATTATGTGGTCCACCAATGATTGTTGTAAGACCCCAACTTATTATTAATGAAATTGAATTTTCTCTATTTATTATTTTGAAATAGTAAGGGTTGATTTGATTAATGTGGTTAGTTATGGGTAAAATGCGCAAATATTTCAAATAAGCAGGTGGTTATAAAATATTCATTATTGTCGAGGAATATTCGTTTGGTCGTGGAATATTCTTACCGTCGGTGAATATTCAGATTACTGGTAGCAAATTTTGTGTAAGCAACACGGTATTGCACTAATTATTGATTCTTACGTAAGAAGGCACTACTCAATAATTGTTACAGTAATTAATGTTCAATATTTTATTTTATTGATTCAATAATTGATATGTTGATATTTAATATTATTGTTGTTTCAATATTGTCACTACACAGTATTTTTTTTTATCGGAGCAATAATTCATATTCTTTGAATAATATTATTAGATAACATTATTGGCAATGTCTAGAAAGTTACATTCAAGGAGAGGTTTGGTCACCTAATTGCTTGGCCAAGAAGTTAAGAAATTCTTATTGAAACCCCCTTCTCTGAACTACGGCTAGTTTGCGAGATTGTGATTCTGTAATATTATTTGTGAATAATTAATTATTGATTTATATGATAAGGAAAATATTCATTTTATGTGGATATAGATGGAGAAAATTTTTAATGTGACACTTGTTGAAAATTGATATTTTATCTTTTTTGATAAAATAATTCATTTAAATATATTATTATATTTTAATAATATAATAATGGTGATATTTTTACAATGAATGTAAGATATATGAATAAATGAGGAGGAAGAGTATTTTTGTTGCAATAAATATTTAAAACATGTTTTTCATGTCTGTGGGCCCATTTCTTGAGTGGAATTTGATTATAGCCTATAAAATCACCCGTTTATGGATTTCGGTCAATTTTTGTTTAGAATTTGGAAAAATTTTCTTCTGCAAAGTTGTAGAGAATAGAATTTTCTATGAAAAAGACATAAGGTTCGAATTTTTCTGACAAAAGGGCTATTTTTTGTGAATTATTGAAGTTTCGGATTAATTGATTTTGATTTTTTTGGAGTTTTAAATGATTTATGTGAGAAAAACGTTTTTTGAGAGGTGGGCTACATGTGTGGCTGATGTTGGACTCAATTGGTGTGCGTAGGGAGTTTTAGAAAATTATATTAATATTATATTAAATTTTTCGCTTTGGTGTTCTAAGCATTTTCCTATAAATAGGTGCTTAGGTTAGAATTGAAAATCACACCGTAAACCCAAGTTTTTTCTCTCTATATTATCTAGGCGTATTCTTGCGAGTATTTTGATACTTTGAGTGTTGCTATACAAGTTCAAGTTCCTTCAGCGGTATATCTGATATTCCAGCCAGAAGTACTATTCTTTTCGAGGTAAGGGATATTATTTTTTTAAAAAAATGATATTATTTCTTTCAATATCATTATGTCGGAATATTGATAGTATTTTCTTGTGAAATTCTTGTCTTTTAGTGTCGGGGTTACTATTCACGATACGGCCTTTATTCACGATATCTGATCTTATTCACGAATACGAATAATTATTCACGTAAAAATTAAATTTTCGCTTTTGTCCAAAATATCTATCATGGATACTAGCTTTGATTGTATCCATGTTTTGATCATTCTTGAATTTTACTCCATTATGATTATTTATGAAGTATTTTTGAACTCAGATTGTTTAAAGTACGAATCCTTAATATTTGTTCTTTTGTTTCACTGGATTCGTTTTCTTTAAAATATTTTTCATCATCCTCATTACTAAATAATGATATTATTGAATATCTTTGGCCTGTAGTGCAAAGATGGTTGATTTTCTTATGAATATCTTTGGCCCGTAGTGCAAAGATGTACAGGTGTTGAGATGAACATGACCAACTGATGAATATCTTTGGCCTGTAGTGCAAAGATAAATATTTGAATCAAGATGTATATTGATTGATGTTACAAGGATAAAATATTAATGAAGGACTTTTAAATTCATAGATTATAGTAGATTTCATTCTCTACGTAACTCATCTATGAATTATTATTTCCGCTGCAAATATTGATCTGAAACTTGTTGTCTATTGTATTTTATCAGATTTTTTCCTGTTGAAGACTAACGATAATTTTTTCTATATTATCTTAGTCATAATATTCTTTACTGGACTAGTTGAGCTCACCCTTTTCTTTTTTGTTCCATT
This sequence comes from Panax ginseng, assembly GCA_020205605.1. NCBI lineage: Eukaryota > Viridiplantae > Streptophyta > Magnoliopsida > Apiales > Araliaceae > Panax > Panax ginseng. Next base: position 20,659,382 of record CM035133.1, on the reverse strand, counting down.
TTTCTTCTCAAGAGGCGAGAATGTAGCGAGTTCTAGTCGGGGTGTGGAATGATGGTTCTAGAGAGTTATTTTAGTAGTCCTCACCATTTTTGTAAAATAATGTACCAATAATTGTAATGAGGACTTATTTGGGTGTGAATATTGTCTAGATGGCAATATTTGTATTTAAACTCACAATTTTTATGTTGTATTAATAAAGTTGTAGTTGTTTACATACCATGTTATCAAGCGACTCAAAATGGGTGATGTATACCTATTTTGGGGGGGAGTCTGATTGGTATCGAGCTTAGGATATGATCTCTGGCGGAGATCGAGGAATAGAACTAGGAGGGGAGAGACGAGTAAATCCTTTGCTAGTGTGTCCTACCTAAGCTTATTTGTTGGTTGGTCAGAATATATAAGGATATTATGTGATATGTTAATTTCTTTAATTAACCCTTATTTTATGGCAGGATTTGAGAATGTCGACTGAGAATGTTAACAGTGGAGTAAATGAGACCGTGCAGACACCTTTACTCACCAACGAGGAGAACGTGTAACAGTGGCAATGTTCCTCCGTGAACAACACCACCGAGCGAGATGATGAACGACGGGATGTTTAGAAGCTTTTTGCAGTTCATGCAAAATCAGACGAGGGAGACTCGTGTTGAAAATACAGGTGGAAATGATAATAACGCACGGTTTGTCACAACCAAACAGTTCAAAGAGTTGGGACCACCGTAAACTGGGAAAGCCGGATCCGATTAAGGCGGCGTGGGTCAAGCAAATTACCAAGATATTCGATGTCTTGGGATGCACGGATGAACGAAGGTTCCATTCGCCACCTTTATGTTCCGTAATGAGGCGCGGACGGTGGTGGAAATCATGAAGCGCACCATCCATCCAATCGCACTTTTCAAAGCATGTCTTGGGAGATGTTTCAGAATCGCTCAATGACAAGTACTTTCCGAAAGTATTCGCTATATGAAGGAAGTGGAGTTTATTAGATTGGAACAAAACAACATGACGGTGTCCCAAAGACGAAGGTAAGTTTACAGAGTTATCCGTGTTTGCACCTCATTTGGTGGAGAATGAGGAGCGATATAGCGTAGATGTTTCGAGAGGTTTGAAACCCAAGATACGCCAATATCTCATTTCTCATAAATTTTCTCTCTATTCAGATGTTGTCAACAGGGCTCAATTATTAGAGCGAGATAACGAGTACGTTCAACCGTGGGACCACAACCAGGATCATACCGGTGACAGTAGTCATCAGAACAACGATAATCAGCGGAGAAAGAAAAATACGGATAAAAGCGGTAACCACTCTGGTGGTAATCATGGTCATGAAAATAGAAGAAGCGAGTCAGGGGGAGATTTTAAAAAGAGGAGATTCAACAATGACAATGCAAAGACGTCAGCACCAGCAGCAACTGGTTCTAAGGGAGGAGAACGACCACCGGTCGTATGCTATAAATGTGGAAAAGAGGGACATATCAGCCCAAACTGCCCACAATAGTTTAAGGTATGTTATAATTGTGGAAAAGAAGGACATATCCCTCGAGATTGTACGGTAGCGAAACCAAGTCCAGCGGGGATGGTGACTCAAAAGGCTGTCCCAGAAAAGTCAAAGTCAACGGTTCCTAGAAGAGCGTTTGTCGTGACTGGTCAAAATGCGAGGAACCCAAACGAGGTGATCATGGGTAAGCTAATCATAAATTCTTGCGAAGTTTATACCTTACTAGATACCGGTGCTACCCATTCATTTATCTCTCCTGCTTGTGCTCAACGCTTAAACTTAACTCAGGAGAAATTAGACTTTGATTTATCTCGTGGAGACTCAGATTAGAGAAACTTTCATCACATCCATCGTTTATAAATTTTGTTTGATCCAAGTTGGCACCATCACATTACCTATTGATCTTATCTCTTTAAAGATACTTGCTTTTGATGTGATTTTAGGGATTGATTGGTTAACTACTCATCATGCCAAAATTGATTGTTTTCATAAGGTTGTTAGTTTTCATATTCCTAACCAACTTTGTTATTTAATTCAAGCGAATAAACCATTAAAATCAATCACTGTCATATCAAGTCATAAAGCTATTCGTTTATTGAAAAACGGATGTCAAGCTTTCTTAGCCCATGTTATGGATTTGAATAAAGACACGTTAGATTTGAATAATATTCCTGTTGTTAGTAAATTTCCTAACGTATTTCCTGAAGAACTTCCCGGTCTACCACCAGAATGTGAAGTTGAATTCTTTATTGATCTTGAACCTTGTACAAAGCCCATTTCTAAAACCCCATATCGAATGGCTCCTATTGAACTTCAGGAGTTAAAGATCCAACTACAGGAGTTGTTGGACATCGGTTTCATTCGTCCAAGTACATCTCCTTGGGCTGCTCCTATTTTATTCGTAAAGAAGAAAGACGGGAGTATGCGACTTTGTATTGACTACCGGGAATTAAATCATGTTACTATCAAGAATAGGTATCCGCTACCTCGTATTGATGACATGTTTGACCAGTTGCAAGGAGCACAATTCTTTTCAAAGATCGATCTTCGTTCTAGATATCATCAGCTGAAGATTAGAACTGAGGATATTGACTGCCTTCAGAACTCGGTACGGGCATTATGAGTTCTTAGTCATGTCTTTTGGATTGACTAATGCTTATGCGGCTTTCATGGATATGATGAACCGAGTATTCAAGGATTATTTGGATCAGTTCGTTGTTGTCTTTATTGATGACATCTTCATATATTCCAAAAGCCGTGAAGATCATGAGCACCATTTGAAGCTGGTACTCCAAAGGCTTTGTGAAAATAAGCTATATGCCAAGTTGAAAAAATACGAATTCTGGTTTGAGGAAGTAGCGTTCCTTGGGCACGTGGTGTCAAAACATGGAGTATCTGTCGACCCGGCGAAGATTGAAGCAATACAAAGTTGGGAGCAACCGAAGTTGGTGACCGAAATACGTAGCTTTCTGGGCCTAGCTGGTTATTATCGGAGATTCGTAGAAGAATTTTCTCGAATCGCTACCCCGTTAACTCAACTGACTCGGAAAGATACAAAATTCGTATAGAGCGGGGAATGCGAAAAGAGTTTCCAAGAGCTTAAGAGGAGACTTATTTCGGCACCTGTTCTGACAATACCATCTAGTTCGGATGGATTTGTTATCTACAGCGATGATTCAGGCAAAGGGTTAGGATGTGTTCTCATTCAACATGGGAAATTCATAGCCTATGCCTCGCGACAAATTAAAGAATATGAGAGGAATTATCTTACTCATGATCTAGAGTTGGCAGCAGTCGTTTTCGCGCTAAAGATCTGGAGGCACTATCTATATGGAGAGAAAGTGGAGATATATTCAGACCATAAAAGCCTCAAATATTTCTTCACCCAAAAGGAACTCAATATGCGGCAACGACGTTGGCTGGAGTTGTTGAAAGATTATGACCACACTATTCAATACCATCCTGGAAAAGCAAACGTGGTAGCTGACGCGTTGAGTAAAAGATCATATGCAGGAACGAGTGCGATGATGTCAAGTCTACGCATAGAACCAACTTTAATCGATAAAGTTAAAGTTTCTCAAGCCACCGACCCGGAGCTGATGCGTATGAAGAAGAAAATACAAGAAGGTGTTATTCCGGAAGCGAGAATCGATGAAGAATGAATACTTCGAGTCCACTCCAGACTTTGTGTTCCTAACGACTCTGATTTGAAGTACAAGATCATGATGGAAGCACATAATACACCATTTGCAATCCATCCTGGAAGTACCAAAATGTATCGTGATCTTCGACATACATTTTAGTGGAACAATATGAAGAGAGAGATTGCGAAGTTTATCTCGAGGTGTTTAACTTGTCAACGTGTAAAGGCGGAGCATCAAGTGCCTAAGGGTCCATTTCAACCACTTGAGATTCCAAAATGGAAGTGGGAACACATTATCATGGATTTCGTTACGGGTCTTCCCACGGTTTCTCAAGGCATAAATGTTATTTGGGTTATTGTTGATAGATTAACCAAGTTTGCTCATTTCTTGTCGATACGGGAGACTTATTCCCTTGAACGTCTTGCTCATATGTATGTAAATGAGATTGTGAGATTGCATGACATGCTAGTATCCATAGTTTCGGATCGTGACCCAAGATTCACTTCACGATTTTAGGTTAGTTTGCAAAAAGTTATGGGCACGGATTTACGATTCAGTTCGGCATACCATCCTCAAACGGACGGACAATCAGAGAGGACTATTCAAACTCTTGAATATCTATTAAGACTATATGTCCTAGACTTCAAAGGGAGTTGGGATAAGTATTTACCATTGGTGGAATTCTCCTACAACAACAGTTATCAGGCAAGTATAGGTGTGGCTCCATTCGAAGCATTATATGGACATAAGTGTCGCTCTCCAGTATATTGGGATGAGGTGGGTGAAGAAACATTGTTGGGACCAGAGTTGGTACGTATTACTACAGAAAATATCCAAATGATTCGACAACGTATACAACGTATACAATCGACAAAAGAGTTATGCGGATCTTCATCGAAAGGACGTGGAATTTAGTATTGGGGATCATGTATTGTTGCGAGTTGCTCCATGGAAGGGAGTTACAAGATTTGGAAAAAGAGAAAAGCTCAATCCATGATTTATTGGTCCATTCAGATTCTTGACCGAGTAGGAAATGTAGCCTATAGACTCGCGTTACCTCCAAGTATGTCTCGTGTTCATAATATTTTTCATATATCTGTGCTACGTAAATATGTGAAAGACCCGAACCACATTATTGAGTTAGAACCGGACGAGATAGCCGAAGACTTAACGTACGAAGAGGTACCTGTCAAGATCTTGGATAGGAAGGAGCATGTCCTACGCACAAAGGTCATACCACAAGTCAAAGTTTTGTGGAGGAACCATGTTATAGAGGAAATGACCTGGGAGTTGGAAACGGAAATGAAAGTGAGGTATCCTCACCTTTTTGAAACACCAGGTATGTACGTCAATTTCGAGGATGAAATTTCATAAGGAGGGCAGGTTGTAAGACCCCAACTTATTATTAATGAAATTGAATTTCCTCTATTTATTATTTTGAAATAGTAAGGGTTGATTTGATTAATGTGGTTAGTTATGGGTAAAATACGCAAATATTTCAAATAAGCAAGTGGTTATAAAATATTCATTGTTGTCGGGAATATTCGTTTGGTCGTGGAATATTCTCACCGTCGAGGAATATTAAATGCATCGATTGCATGACCTTGTGTGGGCCCCATGTAAAAAGCGATTGAATGAAGAAAACGACAAGTATAAGTTGTTTATAAATAACGGCGTAGTTGTTACAATTATCTTGTTGAAATACTCGGTGGTTAAAAATACGAGAAGCATTACGATATCGCACTAATTATTGATTCTTACGTAAGAAGGCACTACTAATAATTGTTATGGTAATTATTGCTCAATATTTTATTTTATTGATTCAATAATTGCTACGTTGATATTTTATATTATTGTTGTTTCAATAATTGTTTACTACACAATATTTTCCTTTATCGGATAATAATTCATATTATTTGAATAATATTATTAGATAACATTATTGGCAATGTCTAAAAGTTACATCTAAGGAGAGGTTTGGTCACCTAATTGCTTCATTAGTAAGGAGAAATCCTTATCGAAACCCCCTCTTTCTCAGGGCGGCACGGTTGCCAGTATTGTGATTTTGTAATATTATTTGTGAATAATTAATTATTGATTTATATGATAAGGAAAATATTCATTTTATGTGGATATAGATGGAGAAAATTTTTAATGTGACAATTGTTGAAAATTGATATTTTATCTTTTTTGATAAAATAATTCATTTAAATATATTATTATATTTTAATAATATAATAATGGTGATATTTTTACAATGAATGTGAGATATATGAATAAATGAGGAGGAAGAGTATTCTTGTTGTAATAAATATTTAAAACATATTTTTCATGTCTGTGAGCCCATTTCTTGACTGGAATTTGATTATAACCTGTAAAATCGTCCGTTTATGGATTTCGGTCAATTTTTATTTGGAATTTGGAAAAACTTTCTTCTGCAAAGTTGTAAAGAATAGAACTTCCTATGGAAAGGACATAAGTTTCAAATTTTTCTGACAAAATGGCTATTTATTGTGAATTATTAAAGTTTCGGATTAATTGATTTTGATTTTTTGGGAGTTTTAAATGATTTATGTGAGAAAAACGTTTTTTGAAAGGTGGGCTACATGTGTGGCTGATGTTGGACTCAATTGGTGTGCGTAGGGAGTTTTAGAAAAATAATATTAATATTATATTAAATTTTCTGCTTTGGTGTTCTAAGCATTTTCCTATAAATAGGGTACTTAGGTTAGAATTGAAAAATCATACCGTAAATCAAGTTTTCTCTCTATATTATCGAGCGTATTCTTGTGAGTATTTTGATACTTTGAGTGTTGTTATACGGTGCAAGTTCCTTCAGCATTATATCTGATATTCCAGCTAGAAGTACTATTATTTTCGAGGTAAGGGATATTATTTTTTAAAGAAAATGATATTATTTCTTTCAATATCATTATGCCAGAATATTGATAGTATTTTTCTTGTGAATTCTTTTCTTTTAGTGTCGGAATTACTATTCACGTATACGACACTATTCACGTATACGGTACTATTCACGAATACGGCACTATTCACATAAAAATTAAATTTTCGTTTTTTATCCAAAATATCTATTATGGATACTAGCTTTGATTGTATCCATGTTTTGATCATTCTTGAATTTTACTCCATTATGATTATTTATGAAGTATTTTTGAATTCGGATTGTTTAAAGTACGAATCCTTAATATTTGTTCTTTTGTTTCACTAGATTCGTTTTCTTTAAAATATTTTTCATCATCCTCAGTCCTAAATGATGATATTACTGAATAACTTTGGCATGTAGTGAAAAAATGGTTGATTTTCTTATGAATATCTTTGGCCCGTAGTGCAAAGATGTACAGGTGTTGAGATGAACATGACCAACTGATGAATATCTTTGGCCTGTAGTGCAAAGATGAATATTTGATTTAAGATGTATATTGATTGATGTTACAGGGATAAAATATTGATGATGGACTTTTAAATTCATAGATTATAGTAGATTTTATTCTCTACGTAACTCATCTATGAATTATTATTTCCGCTGCAAATATTAATCTGAAACTTGTTGTCTATTGTATTTTATCAAATTTTTCCCTGTTGAAGACTAACGATAATTTGTTCTATATTATCTTAGTCATAATATTCTTTACTGGACTAGTTGAGCTCACCCTTTTCCTTTTTGTTCCATTTTTCTTCTCAAGAGGCGAGAATGTAGCGAGTTCTAGTCAGGGTGTGGAATGATGGTTCTAGAGAGTTGTTTTAGTAGTCCTCACTATTTTTGTAAAATAATGTACCAATAATTATAATGAGGACTTATTTGGGTGTGAATATTGTCTAGATGACAATATTTGTATTTAAACTCACAGTTTTTATGTTGTATTAATAAAGTTGTAGTTATTTCTGTACCATGTTATTGGCGACTCAAAATGGATGATGTATACCTATTTTGGGGGCGTCACAATTGCGCTGTCGTACGGATATTCTCCGACAAAAAGAATATTTTCTGACCAAACGAATATTATATAAAAACTTACTTACTTTGTAAAATTTGCACATATCACCTATAACTAAAGTATTATATCAAATCACACCTTATTATTCAAAATAATAATTAGAGAAATTAAATCTTTATTCATAAAAAGTTGGGGTCTTACATTTTATCCCTCCTCACGTGTCTTTTAGCCGTCCTTTAAGTCCTTGAAACCATCAGCCCAAGCAATCCTTCTTTGTCTCAACTTCTGAAAATAGCTCTTTTTCTTCTCGACAAGCCTGCTTGGCGGGCTTTTTAAATTAGGGATTTGTCGCCCTGGCGGGGGTTACTTTTGGACTCGGCCTCGGAGGGATTTTTACACTAGGAATTTGCCGTCTCGGTGGGCTTTCTGCTCGGAAAATTATTGAAATGCCATTAAGCTCCATTTTTTATGTTTTGACCTTCCGAAGCCGTTTTCTACAAAATAAACACAAGAACAAGTAACAAAACACTAAATACTTAAAGTAAGTAAAGAATTAAGCTCAAAAGATGTCTAAATTATAGGTATAAAACCCACTCATCAAGGGGCTTTCCGATAAGGATTTCTCCTTATTGGTGCACAATTATATAAATTAACCCCTTTCCTTGACAAAAATTTTAGACATTGCAATAGTTCTAACTAATAATATCCTTTCAAATAATATGAGTTATTATGCCATGACAATTATTGATTTAATGATGTGAAATACTATGCAATTTTTACTGTGACAATTATTGAATCAATAATATGAGATACTATACAGTTATCACTATAACAATTATTGAGTCAATAATATAAAATATTATGTAATTACTACTGTAGCAATTATTAAATCAATAATCAGACATACTGTGCAATACCGTGTGCTACTGTGGAATAGCGCATATTACTATACTTTTATCACTGGGTATTTCAACAATTAACGGTAAAAGTTTTGCCGTCAATATTTAAAAAGGTTATTTCTGTCGTTTTCCTTATTCGACAGTTATTCTGTTATGGGGCCCACTAATGATTGATTATTTCGGCGCCGTCGTACGAATATTCCCCTATAAAAAAAATATTTTTCGACAAAACGAATATTCTCTAACAGACTGTTCACTTCATAAAATTTGCACATATAACCTATATCTATAACATTTATTAAATTAACACCTTACTATTTAGAAAAATTAAAATCTTATTCATAAAAAATTGGGGTCTTACACACTTAGCCTAAAATTGTCGACGTTAATACACTCAAAAGTACTTCCATAATTATATAACTAAACACTATTTAAACTTTCTTAATTATAAAAGCACTTTTATCAAAATCGCTACATCTAAAAAAAATCATGTTAACTAGAATAATAAATGAATTGAGACGTTCACAAACAAAGCTCAATCCGACTTGTTTAAGCTCGGCCCAACTCAAGTTCGTTTATCAAGTCAAACGCGAACAAGAAATCACGTTCATTAATTAAACGAGTCGAACTCGAACAAGAAATCACATTCATTAATTAAACGAGTCGAACTCGAACAATATTATTTCTAACATACTCGATCTCAACTCATTTAAGCTCGACTTATCTAGACTCGACTCATTTAAACTTGACTCATTTGGTATTTATTTAATTAAAATAATTATTATATATTATATACACATTTGTATAAATATAAAAATAATTAATTTAATAATTATTTATATTTAGTTTATCTAGAATAAAACTTGTCTCGACATATAAACGAGTCGAATTTGAACAAAACTTTGTGGCTCGTTTAAAAGCTCACTTGACTCAAGCTCTTTAACTTTTAATCTACCTCGAGCTTGACAATTCAAAATAACTTTGCTCGTTATATTTATAACACTATAATTTCACCGTACCACAATGCACAATTTTTTCAATGAGACAATGAGAGGTTGTTTGTTTAGGGCTGAATTGGTCAGCCATTCAAACGATTTGGGCTGAATAGTTTAGTGGCATTTTTTTTGGCTGAATGAGAGCTGAGTGAAGTTTTTTTTTACAATATTAACTATTATATTAAGTAATATTAAATAAATTTACAATAATGTTGAAATTTTTAGATGGGTAAAATAATAAAAATCTATTATTCAGATGTTTCAGACATATCAATTATCAAACGACTTTTTTTATTCAGATTCAGGTCATTCAGATTCAGATTCATTTAATTTTTATCAAACACCCCCTAAGAATGAGAATAAAATGTAACAATGACTAATTTATTTTTTTTACCTTTTATTGTGTCACAAATTAAATCTTCAAAAAACGGTTAAATATTTGTTGGTGATAAAGGCGATTGTTTTGGGGTAAAAAAAGCCTTTTAAATCATATACAAACGGTAAAAATGTCAATTAATAAATATTGTTAACATAAGCGAGAGTTTGCAATTTTTCTAAACAATTAATGATTAAATAGCGACTTTTTAATCACGAATGATGAAGTGTGAAAAGGTGTTAATCACAGGACTAAATTGCATTTTAGCCAAAACTAAAATCCATCATCAAAAGTTTGAATACGGTGTCGTATCCCTTGGCCGCATTCTCTCCGTAACATTAGAGGCGGCTGAGTATAATGCTCAAAAGCAAAGAAGCTCTGAACGTCCGCAATCGCTCTCTTTCTCTCTCCTAAATTATCAATGGTTTCCTCATCGCCATCGGTTTCCTCATCTTCATCCTCCGATTCGTCAACTTCCCGTCACAGAGATCGCCGTCGCCGCCATCGCACTCGAGACGCAGACAGAGACGCTCTCAAGATCCGTAAGAAAAGCCGCTCCCACACCAAACGGCGTCGGAGGCATCACTCGTCTGATTCTTACTCTTCTTCTTCATCCTCCGGCGATTCCAGGTCATTCATATACAAAAACTATTGTTTATTTATTAATTTTTTTTTTAAAATTTCTATTTATGATATCGAAAGTTTGTGAATTTGTGATTTGGTAACTTTTCATATTTATGGTTCAATTTAGATATGGAGGAAAATTGATTGAAGCTTGGTGCTTTTTGCATATAATAGTCCCCAACTTATTTTGACTATGAAAAGAAAGGGGCAAAAAGCCAGGAAAAGGAAAAGGAAAAGGAAATGGAAATGGAAATTAAAAAAAATGAGAAAATAATAGTAATTTAAGTAAAGATGCAGTGTACTCTACAATTTGAAGGCATGTTGTATTGAAGTACTTTCTTAAGTGTAGTAATTGAAAGAAGGTTTCATATGTGCTCATTAAAGGGTTTTTACAATTGAAATCTGAAGATTATTAGCATATATACCTACTCGAAAACTCAATTTAGTATTACAGTATATGAGAATTCTTGCTGTGTTGACTAGAATGATGGGTGAATGTTGTGTCTGTGTGAATTGAACCAAATTAGATTCAAATTGAGCAACCTCCGCATGATGGCCTTTTGGAGGGAATTAAACCTATAGAACAAGTTGGCCAGCTAAATTCAAGGAATTACAGCCTTTATGGTTTGTTGATAGGCTGATATAATGATCAACAAAAAGTAAAAATAATAATAAAATTTATTGGGTGAATGCTAGTGAGGTTGCCAAATGCTTTTGGAAGGAGAAAGCAAGTGAAGACAATTTTTACGTGAAAATTAGGATGTGACGAGTCATTTGATCTCATAGGTAGTACTTGAAGTGAAATCAGCTGGAACAAGGTTTAGGGCCTTATTTGATTACCTTTGTGGTCCAAACTCTTGAGTAATACAAAGATGTATGTCATTAGATTTTTGTGGGTAGAAGTTGAGCAAACTATGGGGTCTGATTTGTCTGAAACTCTCAATCTAGCACCTACCTTCTTGTTGTTTTTTTTATAACTCTAATTCGCATATATTAATTCTTGCTTGTTCAAAGATTCCAATCAGCATAGCTAGTTGTGATAGAGTTTATTCAAATTTAGATATTATATGTTGCATCTAGATATGGATGAAGGAATTTGGGGAGATCTTGCTTACCTTTATATCTTTATGAATTGCAGAAGTGATAGTTCTTCTGACAGTGAACGTGAAACTTCTAATCATTCTAGGAGACAAAAAGAGACCGACAAACATAAGAAGGTGGTTGGTTAGAATGGTTAGAACTATTTTGTCACTAATCAGGTCTGCTTGATCATCTGTATCATTTGTTTACTTGTGTTTTTTCTGCATATCTCCCTTCCAGAACAAGGACAAAGACAAACGAAAGAGCCATCATCATCACAAGCGTCATAAGCATAAAGTTATAGAGGTAGGCAATAATTTTCTTTATGATTTCTTGCTTGCATATTATTGTCTGTTCTAGCCTTCTAGGCTATCTATGTTATTTTGCTAAGTCTATGCTCAGCCATAATATGAAGTGATGTGGTATTGGCAAAAATTATGTGCATAATTGTGAAATTTCAACAATCAATCCTGCAGCTGAAATGTTGTGAGGTTTCATGCAATTTTTGCAGCTTAGTCGCTGGCAAGTTTGAAACTGCACAAATATAAACTGGTTAAAGATGTAATTAGTATCAGCTATGAGTGGGAGGGATGGCAGAAAGGAGATACATCAATTTTTATTTTCTTTGTTTTTTACTATACCTGTGTTCTTTCTTATGTATTTGACTTGGTTCTTTGAATATTACTCTCGCCTTACTAGGTGTTTGTCTCGTTGAACTAGACTCCTAAGGAAACAAGCTGAATTCAAATGTAATTCTGGGTTTATCTAACAAAACCAGCAACCCTTTTGATACCCACTTCAACACGAGTCTTGCCAGCCTGGTCATGACGGATTAGAACAGCATACATGGGTTTCTTTTATCTGTAAAAATAACTTCAAGCACTTCTGTGGAATTAGAGTATTTCTTGAACATTGTTTCTAAAAGTACAATAGCACCAAGGAAAATCAGATGCTTTTATGTGTCCTGTTCTTCAGGCATACCTGGCCATGTAATCCTCTATTTATTTTTTGTAATTCTTAATACAGAGTTGCTGCGAGTGCAGAAATAGTACAAACGTTGATACTCTGATTGCTAGCTTGAGTTCTTTTTCTAGACAAGTTAATGGAGCCTAAGCTTATAAGTGAAGCTCAATAGCTTAGGATAGGACTACCAAGTTCTTGCTGGCTTCAATTGTAAGTCTAATAGTTGGTAATCCTACCTATCAGCCTTTAGGTAGCTCTTTTACATCCCTTTATGGTTTTGCCATACCTAACGGTGAGTTAATGAAAGAAAGACTGGTACAGGGTCTCAGCTAACTTCCATGTATGCTCTGTTGCCTAATTGATTTTTTAGTTAACTTCCATGTGGGCTATGTTACCTAATTGATTTTTTTTGTAGTTGTTGAGTTACTTCAGTACTATAGATACTATAAAGTCTCTTGAAATAAAGATATATACTTGCTATTTGTTCGAGCTTTGAGAATTTATGCTAGTCTTATGAACAACCAACTACAATTTGTTATTCCTTTTGACATTGCTGCTGGTGATGACCGTTTCATGTGTTTGTACCTGGTCTTTGTAAATTTTTCTTTTGTTTTTAAATGCATATATATTATATCCAATATAAGGTGCCTATAGTACTTTCTGTTCTTTATGGAACGGCTTCGAAATTGGAGCTGCGGTCTGTGGCATGATGACTGGGCACTTGATTGGTTTGCCTGGATTTTCTTTCTTGCTCGGATTTTGTCCTGTCAATGGGAGCCATCTATAGAACAAGCAGGATGCAAGTAGTAGCGGCCCTGTACAACTTTCTAAGGTATTTACTCCCGACTTGTTTATTAAAATTCACTCTTTTTATGTGTTCGTCTTGCATTAATTTTTGGTCCAATCTTATCCAGTTTTTAGGGCGCGATAAAGATGATGGTGCTCGTCGCAGTGCTGTCTCTGGCAAAAAGGTAACTTTTTATGCACTTGATATTTGTAAGATATATTTTGTAAGATTGTTTAAAAGGGATATGATAAGCAATAACGAACTGTTTATTATTAACTTTTTGACGTCAATGGGGTAGATCCTGTTGAAGCTTGATAAATCAAAGGAGGACAAGTTGGCAGAAAATAATCGAACTGAATTGCTCAAATTCTTGAATGCGAGTTATGATTGATTACATCCAATCTGATTGAAGTATCCAGTATCGCAAGCATGAAGAAATCAATTTACGCCGTGTCGTTGATTGGGTGTTTTCTACTCAGAAGTATAATATTTTGCTATTTTTAGAGTTCAGCTTATTATACCAGAAGTTGAAATGGGTGTTGTATTTCTTGAGTAGCTTTCAGCTTTACAAAGTGTTTGATAGAATTTAAGCCTGCAAGTTTTCTTGTATGGTAGTATAATTTGTTGCATCTAAGTTAAAGGGACTCTTGTATATCGGTCAGAAAATTATGGGCTTGCATGTTTATAACCATTTTTTCTTGTGCGCAAAGGTGCAAAAATGCCCTTGATGTTTACTCCGATATTTCACTTGCACTTTAAATTATTTATTTTTTCAAAAGTATCCTTAACGTTACAAAATTCAGCTTAATTATGCCCTTCTCGTTAACAGACTTGCCATCGAGGCAAACGGAGCAGACATGTGGACATATTCTCATTCTTCTCTCTCTTCTATCTCTGTAAATTCATATTCTCGTTCAACTCCCTCTTTTATCTCTGACTCATCTCGTTCCACATGAAACCAAGAACATTACAAATTCGATCAAATTAAAAATGAAATTCATACAAACACATAATTCCTAATCATAAAAAGCAATTATAGTATTTCAGCGGCGAACATTAAACACTGCCATACTCTTATCATACTCCACCAGAGGTACACACCGCCGTACTCTTATCATACTCCACCAGAGGTACGCTCCTTATTCTACACTCACTTTCCATGACAACTCAATCTGCTAATTTCTCGTTCTATCTTTATTTTTTTTTGGATTTTTTAGCTAATTACATAAATCAAATCAACCACACTATTAATATGTAATTTATCTTAGATTTATTAGCTCTACTTGTCAAATTTGTGATCAATCATAGTATTTTTTTTCAGGAACCAAGCGAGTTTCTAGGGTTTTGATTTTCTTGATCTTTTTTACTGTGAGATCTAGTTGAATAGTGAGTTAATATTAATTTGTTGTGGAGGGAGAAAATTGGGGTTTAAAGTTTTGATGCTTTGCTGTAATTTGGAATCCGTTCTGAGATGGGCAGTCATGGAGGTGTTGGGAATAAATTTATGTCTGTGAATCTAAATAAGTCATTTGGACAGTCTGCTTATAATCATAATCATTCACCACATTATAATGGGTCTTATGGACAAGCTGCTGTGGGTCGTGTCTGGCCCGGTAGTCAAGGGGGAGGAGGAGGAGGTGATGGATAAGGTGGCACTAGAAAATTGTGTGGTTCTAGGTTTTTCTTCTGAATTTGATGAAGGGGTGGTAGCAGATGCTGGCGGCAACGATTTGGGAGAGAGAAGGATTAGAGAGGGCGACGGAGACGATTGATTTGGGGTGAACAAGTTTTTCTTCCCAATTTGATGAATGGTGGTAGCAGATGCCGGCGACAACGATTTGGGAGAGAGAGGAGGATTAGAGAGGGCGACAGAGACGATTAATTTGGGTTGAATGAGCATGAGGGGATGGAGAACAGGGTATTATTATTATTTAAGGTATTTTAAAAATAAATTTGGACTAATTTTATATGGTAAATTGTATTAATTATAAATTATATAAAAAGTATCATTAATTATAATATTTTTTATTAAAAAATATTTAAATTGAATTTAAAACTCCAACACTAATTTTATATTTGGGAATGAAAAGGACAAAACAATAACAACAATAATAATAATAATAATAATAATAATAATAATAAAAAAAATAAATAAACAACAACAACAACAACAACAATAATAATAATAATGGTAATAAATAGTAAATAGTAAATAGTAAGATGAGGAAGTTATATTGACAATGGGCATATGTATTGGGATAAATATGTTTGATTTGAATTGTTAGCTATTTTTCACGTATGCATTGTCTCGTCAGCAAATTTTATCCACGTGTCTGTTCCGTTTGCCTCGATGGCAAGTCTATTAGCGGAAGGGGCATAATTGGGCTGAATTTTATAACGTTAAGGGTACTTTTAGAAAGAAAAAAATAGTTTAGGGTGTAAGTGGGATCGGGATAAATATCAGGGGCATTTTTGTACCTTTGCCCTTTTTTCTTGTTAATTGTTCACAGAAAAACACACACACACACACACAAAGGAAAATGATAAATTTGCTAAAAATAAGTAAATAAAATACCAACATTTTGGAAGACCGAAATAATGTTTGGTCATGAGGTTTGATTGGTTCTTGATATTGTATATTGTGATGATGATGTACATAATTATGAAATTATATTGTATTTTTTAAAAAGTGGGGCTTTCAAAGAAAACATTTTGGAAGAAAAATAATATTATTCAAAAACATAAAATTTGAGAACAAATTGAACTTGAACAAGTGACATGAAAATAAAAAAAACCTAAGTTTTGAAATAAAATATTTTTTATTTCCCTGAAAACATCTCAGCAAATTGAAAAGTTAATTCTTAATTTGGTTCAACTGAATTGATTTGAGCACCCCTACATCACTTTGACAAAAACGAAAAGACTATAATTCATTAATTAAAGTGACTTTAAAATAATTATTTTAACAAAAACAACTAAATTGCCCTATTCATTATAAACAAATTTAATTTCAGCAAAAATAGCATTTTTAGAATACAATACAATAATGAATATTATAAATTATCTATAAAAATATTATTTATTATAAGTTTTATTATTTTATAATTTTTAATGAGGTGTAAAAATGTATCAAATTAACTTTTAAAAGTCAATATTACTATACATCATGTTAATTTGACTTGAATTCAAGGGCATTATGGTCTTTAAGACTCTAAGTCGGACCTTAGCTAGAAAGGCCCACGGCCCATGGGCCTCTGAAAATCGCTTCAATCTCTCTATATAATGGAGGATAGCTCCCTCCCTACTCATTTTAGGGTTTATCAATCTTCAGCTGCCTCCTTCCTTCATAAGAAAATTAGAAGCCAAATTTCATTCATTCATTCATTATAACCTAAAAGACTAAAACCTCTCTCTCTCTCTCTCTCTCTCTCTCTCTCTCTCTCTATATATATATATATATATATATATATATATATATTTGATATTTGGTGTGCTATGATCGCACTTAGTTCTTCTTGGGAATGTTTTTAAATGATTTCCAGGATTTTATCTGTGCGCAAATTGTAAATCCTCTCTGCTTGAGCCATCTCCATTGATTCAATGGAATTGTGCTCCAATGATATTGGATGACATTTGCTACTATCTGAGTGGGCTGGTTCAAATGAGCCGTGGTTGAATGTTTTATCACCTACCATTTTTTACAACTCTAACTAATATTTTTTAAAATTTAAAGTTAATATAATTAATTTAATTTTAAATGATAATTATAATACTTAATTTTTATAAAAGTTAAATAAATCGTATTAATTTGAATTAATAATAAAAAAATTATATTTAAATCCTATGTTTTCTCCCATGCTCATAATATGTAACGTAGGTGTCCTAAATTTTGATTTTTTTATTTGGATAGATTATTTGTAATTGATTATATTATAAAGTATATTTTCATTACTTTGCAAAATCAAAAAGTTGAAATTAATTAATTTAATTTGTTTTGGTAATACAATCAAGGCAATTAAAGTATTTAATGTTTAACCATTTCAATAGTATTTTAAGGACATGATCAAAACAGTAGCCTATCTATAGATAGTATATAAATTGACACAATGTTATTAATTTTAGGTAATCATTAAATTCACAACAGAAATAATCAATTTTCAGTACGCTTTTGTCTTTTTTAATTGCAGTGATTGTCCACCTAAGCTTTAAAATTGACATGAATATAATTATTGTGCAATAACATAAATAATGATAATAATAATTACTATTAGTACTAATTATTTGTACAACTTAAATAAAATTTTATTAATTTTAAGATAAAACGTAATTTTTAAGACTATAATTAATTTTACATCACATGTGAATTGTGACTATTTGAAATTTGATAAAATAAAATAATAATAATATGTGAGTCTATTTTTATTCACTCATATTATATGTTGTATCCATTTATGATAAATTTGGGAATTAAGATCCGAATGATTATAATATCTTAATAAATTAGATAAATTTAAAAATTGTTTGATAACTAAAAAGTAAGTTGTCTCTTAATGACACTATTTTACCATTTTAAAGGGTAAAATTTTATTTAATAATTTTAAATATTCTATTTAATAAAAATGAGTACATAATATTGTTGAATATATTTATATATAAAAAATTATCAAAAAAATTTCATTAGGAGGTATCTCTCAATTATTAAGATTTTATTTTTTGTCTTACCGATTAAGAGGCATTCAGAGGTAACAAAAAAATAAACAAACAACATCATGCCTCTTAACAAATAAGAGGCAGTCCATTAAGAGACAATCAGATGTAAACAAACAGCACCTAAGTTCGTATTAATATCAACATAAATTAATATTCTAATAAGATTTTAAAATATATAAATTGATTTCAAATATAGGTAACACAAATTTGATTTTCTACTCCTCTTTTGGCATTTTAGCAAGATTACTCGATTCCATTTGTTTTTTGGTATAAAAAATTTACTCATTCTTATGTTAGAAGAAGATATTCCGCGAAATTATCAATATATATAGAAATGATTCTTATGTACGTCATTTCTTAAAATAATTTTTCCATGACGAGTTTCATAATTATCTCTAGTACATGTTTAAACAATTTTTTATTTATTTATAGGCGCCTTTTTAATGTATAAAAAAGTTTAAATGATAGTTTAAAATATATTATTATTGGTAAAAATATAATAGTCCAAATGATATTTTTTATCCAATCCTTTAATTAATCTTGTAAAAAACAAACATAGCATGAGATTATTTTAAGTTATCCCATAAAATACAAACATGTGACTAAGACTATTAAATCCTAAGATTAGTAGTCTTGAGATTATAATCTCATGGATTATAATTCCGAATTTATAATTCTTGCAAACAAACATATTTACAAGAATTATAATTTCGAGATTATAATCTTAAAACTATTAATCTTAGAATTATAATCTCAATCTCGAAATTATAATTATAATCTCAAGACTATTAAGCCATTTTATAATCCCTAAACTAATAATTTCAAGTCTAAATTTAAAAATAAACAAAGACTTAAGATTAATATTCATATCTCAAATATAATTATTACAAACAAACATAGTCCAAATATAATCTCGTGAATTATAATTCTAAAATTATAATCCCATAAATCATAATCCCGAGATTATAATTTGTTGGACCAACATGTCCCAAGTATTAGAGAACATTACATTCTCAACTAAATAGTGAATTTTTTGGAGAACTAGAAATGCTTTAGGCTATACCAGCTTTGAATACTACAATGTCATCTTGACTACAAAATACAAATTATTTCAAGATTTCTATTCCCCAAAGCCCCAACTCTAAAATGTCAACATTTTGATTTCAAAACTAAATCAATGCTTTGGAGAGCCTAGAGCATTTCTAAAAACATGTAAACAAGTAATGTTAGCAACTAGAGTTCTTAAGCAAGGTCAACAATAAATCTCTCAGAAAGCAATTAATGTCCAACAAAAGTCTAAATATGTATTAGTTTGTAAAAAGGTGAATCTACTTGTGTCTAAAACCAAGACTAATTAATCCAAACCAACAATAAGAAAACAAAATTCCAGGTGTGCCCCCCCGGGGGGATCATCTTTCAAGCATAAAATGAAGATGAGTAAAGCATGATAAACAACTCAAACCCTAAATCCCCTGCTGTTTCTCCTTCCTCTAGCCTTTTCAAATTTCCGTCCCTTGGACCGCACATAAGGTTTGCTATGGCTGTCTGGTACACCAGGAGCCTTGCCAAAATGTTTAACCGCTTCACGGGCATTCTTGGGACCTCTAAGGAGAACCTGAGAATCACATCATGTATTCATCAGCCAAAGAAAGCCTTTTTTAAGAATGGCAAGAAAATACATCTAGTTAGAGATTAGTCTGCATAGTTTGGTAACTGAAACAACCCTTAATCGGTTATTCTCAAGGCACAAACTTGTGAAAATAGTATGAAGAGAACGAATAAATCTATGGCAATTGATGAATTTCCAACGACCTTACCAATTTAATATCTACTAGGATGTTACGTTGACCTTCAACCCTTTCTTATCGGAGTTGGTAAACTTCTCGAAAACAGATAACTTCCTTCTACCAGTACGGACTGAGATGTACAAATTTTACCTAATCTTGACAGTGGCTTGAATTAAAAAAACAGTAATGATATATATTGTGAATGTTTTACATCGACTTTTGATTGTCGTGTACGTGGAAAAGTATTAGTGGTAATATTTTTGGAGAGATGTGTAATAACTGAAGCCCTCCTATAATTCATACCAATCTCATGTATTGATAAGTTTCACAATTGTAATTCGGCTTAAATTTATCGCAATACATAGCAAAACTCTTAAAAAAATGCCAAAAAGCATGTGTAATCGATATTGCCACAATCAAATTGGGATGTACAACTTCCTTTCGGACACAATTCACCAAACCACGGCAATTGGTTATAGTCATTATGTTAGTACTGACTCATACAACTTTAAAAATTCTGAACAGCGCCCTAAGCTGAAACTACTTCTCAAAACCCAAGTCGAATGAATCTAGAAACCCTCAATTGAGAAGTAAAATTTCAACAATAAACAAATTTTCTTTTATTGTAATCATCTGTCATGCCTATATACATGTTATTACTGCTACTAAGAAACTTTAAAAAGTGGACACAAGAATATTTAAGAATTCATCCTTCTGACAAAAACTCACTAGTCAAGAATCATTAATATGTGATTACAAAGATTTGATAAAGCGGAAGTATATTAGTAAACGCTAAACAGATGCAAGAGAAAATCAAAATGGTGAAAAAATTACTACAAATAATGATGATGATAACATTAATGATCATAATGTAGTATTGATCCAATGATAGTGATGCCAGAAAAATTAATTTAGTCATTTTGCAAAACTGTCACTACTGACTAGTAATGGCTCGTATATACCAAATGGCACCTTAATGTACAAGGAAATTGTTCTTGCACTCATTGTGCAAGACACTCGGCCTTAGAATTCCTGGCTTACTAAACACTTGCAAAGGTCAAATGTTGTTGATATACCTTTTTTGGTAGACCCAACATGCATTTGACATATGCAACGCAATGAAATAGTTTTAAAAATGTCAAACATTACTCGTTCATATCAATAGATTAAAAATACATTATGGAATCATATATAATTGGACTAAATTTACATACGAACAAAAATAAACGAGTAGTTCCTCAACTACAAGGTTGCAACACTGGATTAATATTCACTAATATCTTAAGGTTGAAAACATATTCTGTTTCTTGGCAAGTGAATGAATTTACATAGATTAATAGCTTTTAGTAGGGCAAGAATCAAATAATGGAATACAAAGAATTACCGTGTTCTGTCCTAGTGGAGCTCTTAGAGCTAGCTGATCAAAGGTCAAGCACTCTCCACCTGCCTTCTCAATCCTTGCCCTGGCAGTTTCAGTGAACCTCAGGGCAGTCACCTTCAATGCTGGCACTTCATAAACCCTAATATCGTCGGTCACAGTGCCCACAACCACAGCAATTTTCCCATCCTATGAATCAAACCACTTGCTTTAAACAATTGCACAAGTTACAATGTTATAAATAGAGAAGGGTAACTAACTGTAACTGACCTTTCCTTCCATATCGCGGACCAATCTGGAGAGAGAAAGAGCAGGCTTGTTGATCTTGCTCATAAACAGACGCTTCAGTATTCACTGCATTAAACTTGCTTCCAGTTCTCCTCACCAGAAATCGGTACAACTGATGACAAATTAATACAATTACATATATAAATCTCATGTCCATATACAAAGAATTCATAAATGCTTCCCACTTTCAAATAATTGGGCTGCATTAAAAAAAACAAAAATTCTCCATCAACACCAAGGAATTCAATGAATTCCACTCCATCCCAAAATGAGAGCCCCATCGACTTTTTAAGGCAACCTTTGTCTTTGATTTTAAACTTGTGACCAAATTTTCTGATTGGGAAAAAATTATCAAAAGAAATTATAAACTATTGTATTAAGTGTGTTATTAAAATACAATGACATCTGTAAACAAGCCCAATGAGACATTTGGGGGCAGAGGGAGTATTCATACAAAGATCATATACTCATATACTCATGTACATAAACATATTCATGTGTACTCCCTCTACTTTCAAAATTAGAGATACATTTAAACTTTTTGAAGTCAATTTACAAAATCCTACAATTTAAAATTAATACGATTCTATCTAAGTTTTGAAAACAGTATATATGATAATTAGTACTCCCACAATCCCATAAAAAGAGTCCCATCTGATTTTTTTTCCTAGCACATTTGCGAAATCCTAAAATTAAAAATTAATGTGATTTGTTTTCTATTTTGATTAATACAGTACTAATTATTATTGTAAACTCCATAAAAGCTATTACTAAATACAAAATTTGTTATTTTGAAATTTAAATAATCCACACCATAATTTGAACTTTAGGAGCCAAAAGATACCTTTTTTTATTGTGGATCAAAGGGAGTAATAGTAATTTATAGTTAGGGCCTGTTCGGGAATGACTTATTTTAAATGACTTATAAGTTAAAATATAAGTCGACTTATAAATTGTTTTAAGTTGTGATTTATAAGTAAAAGCGTTCGACATCAATTTGACTTACAAGTCAGAAATTAAGTTAAAACAAGATATGAAGGTGTTCGACTTATAATGACTTATAAGTTAAAATAATGTAAAGATTACTAAAAATGATATTAATAAAAAGAGGGGCAAAATAGAAAAGATGCAAATAGACATTTCAAACTAACTTATTTTAAAATGACTTATAAGTCATTTTAAAATAAGTTATGAATACTTATTTATTTTTTGACTTAAAATTCAACTTATAAGTAAAAAAATTAAGTCATTCCCGAACACCAACTTATAAGTTGGTCATTCCCGAACACCCCCTTAGTTTACGATTATTACATATAAAGATACAAGCATATTTCGATATGCAAAGAAAGAGAGAGGCAAAATCAAACCTTAACGAGAAGCTTGAGGTAAATATCATCAGACCTAGGAGCATTGCGTTTGGTTTTCTTGCTCTTCCCGCCGGCAACTAGATCTATCCCCTGCGCTCATGGAAATCATAAGTATTTTACAAAGAGAAAATACACAGAAAAAAAATATATATACGTATATATATATGAATGGATATAGAGAGAGATTACCATGGGTGAGTGTGTGGGTTCCGCCGCTACTGCCGAGGAAAATGGATGAAGGGGACGGACTGTTCGGCTCTGAGATTTTAGGCTTCTAGCCCAAATGACAGAAAGAGGAGTTAGGGTTTAGAGGATAAAACAAAAGATGAAGATAAAACCACTTGAAAAATCTATTTCTTTGACTAAATAAACAGTAATTTTTTTAAAAATCAGATATGTAATAAAATAAAAATAATTCACATAAAATAAATTGATTAATTATTATAATGTTAAATTTGATATTATTTGGATAAAGAGTTTTAAAGTGGGAGGTAGGACTGAGCAAAAAACGAGTATAACCGAATTACCGAACCGAACCGAAATAAATTAACCGAAATTTTCTGGTAATTCGGTTATTCTCAATATTTCGGTTATATCCGAATTTTTTTACGGTTTAGGTTGTACATGTATCATTTTTGGGTTATTCGGTTAAACCGAATAACCGAACAACACTTTACTAACTTGAAAATTCTCAGCGGTCAAGACTCAAGGTCAAGCAACTCATTAGTCATTACTCACTCAGCAGCACTCATAGGTCACAGCGTGCACTCTCAGATCTCAGACCTCAGGGCTCACCGCCACCGCCACCGGCTCAGTCTCAGTCTCTCTCTCTCAGATCAGATCTCGACTGTCTCGTCTAGTCGTTTACTCGTCTTCTCGAACTCTCAGAGCCAGAGTCTCAGATCTGAGATCTCTCAAGTCTCGAACTCTCGTCTTCTTACATGTGGCTGACCCTTCATCATCGAACTCTCGAACTCTCGGATCTCTATACGGCGGCGGTGGCAACTTTCCATTTGTTAAGGTATTTTTGTTATTTACCTTAACTTGATTTTGTGCATCTTGTATTCTTGTTAGCTTATTCTGCAATTTCTGCTATATAAGAGTGTGGCTGTCAGGCTATGTGCCTGTGTGGCTTATTTAATTTTTAATTTTTTATTTAACTCAGTTTATATGCACATATTTCATATTTGTGTTAATGTGTATGTATTTATTTTTGTGTAATTGTGGCTGTGCATGTGTAATTTCTGAGGTTTTGAAAAGAAATTAGGAAAATGAAATTGTGGGGTTTGATTACTCACTCAGCACTGCACTCACAGGTCACAGCACTGCACTCACAGGTGTATATGTTAATTGTTATTGTGCAAAATTTGTTCCTTTTTTGTTTCATTGGAAAAAAAGCAGTATTGATCTTTAAAGTTCGACCTTTTGATATACATTGCACCAATCTTTCCAAATTGACATGATCAACTTTGAAATGAAGCTTTGGTTTTGAAGTAACCGGAGTGATTAGCCAAAATCTTGAAACTTTTTAGAGCCAATCCACACAATTAGAAATTTTAAGCTGCAATGTCTAAAACCTTGAATCTCTAATGATTGTTTCTGCAAAATTAGAACTTTAAGGTACAATTTACCAAAATTGTGAGATTTCATGGTTGTAAAATGAAGTTAAGCCCACTGTTTTCTTAAAATTAGAACTTTAAGGTACAATTTACCAAAATCTTAAGATTTCGTTGTAGTAAAATGAATATAAGCCCTTTATTCATGTTCTTGTAGAGATTTTTCCATGTTTTTTTCTCTGTGAAGCAACTAGGATGAAGAGCTACTACAGTGTAGAAAAAATAAGTTCTTTTTTCATCTATAAGATATATTGTATGCCACTGAAATTAATAAGCTATGTTGTTTACTTATAAACAATGATATTCTATTTTTATTTCATTAAAAAAAACCCATATGGAATGTTTTTTGAAGTTGTGATTAAATTGTCATTGTTAGTAAAAAAAAACCCATAGTTTATTCCTTGTATATTTATTAATAAATATACAAGGAAGGCATGGAGTTTACAAATGGTTGCAGTTTCTTGTTTGATTCTTGTTAGCAGGAGCTACTTTGTTGGTTTTTGTTCATTTTTTATAATTGACTAATTGAGTAGCGGATTAAATTTATTCTTTTTTGAAATTTTCAGATGATGTCAAGAAATATTTTAAACGATTTGCATATCGTGGATGATACAGACGAGCCTGACCTTGATGCAATTGGTATTGGACATGAGAAAGAAGGGGGTGACAGTGTTCCCACCCCCACCCCCACCCCACCCCCAATATAGAGATAAGTACAAAGAGTACGGGACAATCAGAAAATGTAAAGCTGCAAAGAAAGAGGATGACACCTAGATCCAAGGGTGGTGGTGAGAGGGCACTTCATTCCAGCTTAAAGATAATGATGGTAATGTCATCAAAGGTAAGTGTACTTATTGTGGAAAAGAATTAGCTGCTGATTCATCTTCAAATGGCACTACTGCTTTAAGAAATCACTTTAGAACTTGTAAAAAAAATCCCATCAACATGGATAAAGCTCAACCCCAACTTGTAGGAACTAAAGAGGGTGAGGGGGAGGGAGGGGCATGTGAGAGTACACTCACCACTTAGAGGTTTGACCAAGAAGTTGTTAGGGCAGCCGTTACTTACCATCTTATTGTAGATGAGCTTCCTTTCAAACATGTTGAGAAAGATGAGTTTAAACGACTTATGCAAGCTGCATGTCCTAGGTTTCAGTTGCCTTCACGTTTTACATTTGCTAGAGATTGCATTCGTTTGTATGATAATGAGAAAATTAAGCTGAAAACATTCCTTAGAAAAAATTGTGAACGTGTTTGCCTCACTCATCGATTCTTGGACTTCCAATCAACGCTTGAATTATATGTGTGTTACTGCCCATTTTATTGATGAAAATTGGAAATTGCATAAGAAAATCTTAAATTTTTGAACCATCACAAGTCATAAGGGGAAGGACATTGGGGAAATGGTTGAGTCTTGTCTAAAAGAATGGGGACTTTCTAAAGTTATGACACTCACTGTAGATAATGCTAGCTCAAATGATACGGCAGCTGCTTACTTAAGAGAGAGATGTACATCTTGGAAAACCAATGTCTTGGGTGGTAAGTTCATTCACATGAGATGTATAGCTCACATTATTAATCTTGTTGTGAATGATGGGTTGAAGTTAATTGAGAAGTCTGTTGAGAATGTTAGGCGTGCAGTGAAGTATGCAAAACAATCCCCGGCTAGGGTCAAGTCATTTATGGAATGTATTGAGTATTGTGGTCTTCAAGACAAGAAAGGCTTAAGTCTAGATTGTCCAACTAGATGGAACTCTACTTACTTGATGTTAAGTTCGGCCTTAAAGTACAAAGAAGCTTTTGATCGATTTGGATTTGAAGATCGTGGCTTTGTAAAAGAGATGGGGGGCCAAGATATTCCAACGGACTCGGATTGGAATAGGGCTAAATTATTTGTGAGATTCTTAGAACATTTTTATACTCTCACTGTGCGTATTTCAGGCTCATCTTATGTCACATCAAATAATGCATTTCATGAAATAAGTGAAACTTATATTATTTTGAGTGAGTGGGAAAGAAGCAATGATAGAGAATTGAAACAAATGGCAAAGGCAATGAAAAGAAAATATGATAAGTATTGGGGAAATGTTACAAAGATGAATATGTTGTTGTATATTCCCGATGTGCTTGATCCTCGGTCTAAGTTGAGTTTTGTTCAATTTGATTTAGACGAAATGTATGGAGTTGATGAAATTGAAGTTGGTGATCCATTGGAGGGTATGGGAGTAGATCTTCATTTTGATATTGATAATGAAGATATAGATTTAGAATTTCAAGCAAGTAATAGGGCCACGAGAATAGAGATTGCCGATGGTGTGAAGAAAGCAATGGAAGATTTGTTTAATGAGTACAAAAGAAAGTATTCAACACAAGAAAGTGGGCCAAGTGGCACATCAAGTTTAAGTAACCTGTCATCCCAAGGTTCTAATTCAATGGAATCCCAAAATACAAATAGACTTATGGATAAGTTCAAAAGCGTCGGATAGGAGTGATACTTGGAGAAAAGCCTGAGTTGGACAAATATTTAAGTGAAGATGTAGAAGAAGTCATGTGAGTCTTTCGATAATTTGGTGTGGTGGAAAGCTAATAGTGCAAGATTCCCTATCCTTGCACGTATTACTGTGATGTGTTGGCTATTCCCATTTCTCTTTGTTGCTTGAAATCCGCATTTAAGACAGGGGCGATTCTTGATTCATTTAGGAGTTCATTGTCTCCTCATATGGCGGAAGCTCTCATATGTGCTCAAGATTGGATTAAAAAGAAGAATTGCATTGATATGGATGAAGATAATGACTTTGCCGAGAAACTTGAGTGTGGTAATAATTATTGTTTATATTTATTTTATTGAACTAATAATACAATTTATAAAAATAAAGAATTTTATTATTTTTTTTATTTTTCAGCAATTTCGAAGTTGAGCCTTGCTACTAATGATGCCAATGTTTCCACGAGGACCACGACTCAACTTAATTAATGAGGTAAATTCATCTCTCGATTCATAATTGATTATTGCAACATAATCTTATTATGACTGAAATTAATATTTTAATTGTCATGACACATGTTTCCCCCTTAAATTTGCATTCAGTTGTTCTACATGTTTCTCCAAGACTCCAATAAGCAGTGAATACACTGTTTGAGGTTGTGCAGTGTCATTGATTTGTGTAGACAGTTCAACTTTTAGCTAGTGAATACACTGTTTGAGGTCGTGCAGTGTCATACTAAGAAGTTAGTATATTCTTTCTAGCATTCTTTTTTGTTTAATATGTATAGACTATAGTTGGCAGTTGCAGTGACTTGCACTCTTGCAGTGTCTTACTTCCTTTTTTGTTTTGCTTATGTTTATCAGTGTCTGACTTGCTGTTGCTGCCCACTTTTGTTTTGCTTATGTTTATCAGGCAACATGTTTAGTTTTCTTGTTGGCTCAAAGCAAGCATGTAAGGCCAGTATGGTTATTTGAGTGTTTCTTCACCAATACCCCTTGAATGTTCAAGTCTTCAACAACAACAACAACAGCAACAACTAGCAAGTGGTAGACTGGTAGGAGGTTCAAGCAGCAAATGGATTATGGGCAGCAAATGGATTCAAGCAGCAAATGGATTATGGGCAACAAATGGTTTAGCTAGCAAATGTTTATCATTATGTTTATGGATTATGTTTATGGTATTAATCATTGTAGGAACTGTGTTGTTGTTTATGGATTATGTTAATGGATTGTAAGAACTGTGTTGTTGTTTATGGATTATGTAATTATGTTTATGGATTGTATGAAGTAGGAACTAAACTGTGTTGCTGCTAGTTTTTTTAATTCGGTTTTTAACCGAATAACCGAATAACCTATTCGGTTATTCAGTTATTCGGTTAGTGCACAATTCGGTTGTTTATTCGGATACTAAAAATAGTGTTTGTTCGGGTATCGGTTATAACCGAACTTGAGGTTCGGTTCGGTTATTAATCGAATGCTCAGTCCTAGTGGGAGGGAGTGAATAATAAATTCCTAGTGGGAGAGAGTGAATAATAAATAACGCGAAAAGAAGTATGAGATGATAGAGTGGAAGAGCGAGTAGGAAAGTTAAAAGAATAAGTTAATAGGAGTGAAATATAATTACAATTGAAACAATATCTTTTTTATTTAGCATATGACGTGACACAAAATAACTAAAAAACACTTACAAGTTTATTCAACTTTATAATAAGAGATTATTATTAGTTGATATTTTAAAATCAAAAAAATATTTTATCAAAATAAGAAGTGTCACTTAAGATATTAGGTGTTAAAACATCTGTAAAAATGTAGTTAAATATTTATTTGTTTTAACAATATTATTTTCATTTTACCAATATCGTTCACCTATTAGCCAAGTTAGGTGTACGATTGTGGGGTTAATTGATCCCACTATTTTTTTATATATATATATATATATATATATATATATATATATGATGTAGTATATTTTTTATGGGTGTAATTTAGCAATTTGACACCACTAAATTTTTTCCCTGACTTCGTCACTGGCTGTAAACGAGTCAAACAATTAGGGCTCGATTCAGACTCGACTTGAAAAAATATGAGCGAGACTTGAATTCATTAATAATTTAATCTAAATTTGAACATTAAAAGTAGTTCGAATAAAAATATGAGTAGAATCTGAGCAAATTTATACTCGATTTGTTTAAAATTTAAATTACTCGAATTTTTGATTGTGGTTAAATACATACTCGATTGATATAGATTCGATTAGATGTTCAATACATTCTCTTATAATATATACAAATTTAAATTAAATTAAGATAATTAATTATTATTTTATTTTGTTTTTAATTTTAATTGATTATATTTGTAAAGTGTAATATAGTAAATATATTTTCTCATTTCTAAATAAAATAATAAATTCAATTTATAATTATATTTATCATAAAACTAGTTATTATGTGGAGAATCGAATTCGAGCTTGAATTTGAAACTCGTGAATCGAATTCGAGTAATAATGTGACACCCCCAAAATAGGTATACATTTGTTTTGGTCAGAATGAAAAGAGTTTGATTTTATCAAAAATGATAATGAACCTAGTGTGTGACGCCTCCAAAATAGGTATACATCACCCATTCTGAGTCGCCAAATACATGGTACAAAATACAAATACAATCTTAAATATATAACATGAGCTGTGAGTTTTAATACAAACATTGTCTTTTAGACAGTATTCAAACTCAAAATAAGTCCTCAATACATTTATTAACACACTATTTCATAGAATAGTGAGGACTACTAATACTATCCTCTGGACCGTCACTCCGTTCCCCGACTAGTCCCTGCTACGTTCTCATTTCCTGAAGAGAACAATGAAAGCAAAAAGGGTGAGCTCAACTAGCCCAATAAGAAATATTATGACTAAGATAATGCAGAATAAATTATCATTAGCCTTCAACAATGTTAAACTGATAAAATACAATAGACATCAAGTTTAACTACAGCGGAACAAACAATCCATTAAAAGAGTCAAGTAGAGAATAAAATCTACTATCTTTTATGATTTAAAAAGGTTTTTCATCACTTTTATCGCTGGGACTCAACTTAATAAATAATCCACATCAGCCCTGCACTACGGCCAAGGATATTCATTAGTATCACAACCACAAATTATCCATGCACTACGGGCCAAGGATATTCGTGTATTCATCAATGGTCATGATCATTCCAACAATTGTCCATCAATGCACTACGGACCAATGATGACTTTTACCACATCATTTGTAACATTACGGTCATGATTACACCGAATAATCCCTGGTCATAATCATACCAAGTCCATCCATGCACTACATGCCACAGATGACTTTAAAAAAAATATATAAACATGAGGATGATGACAATGATATAAGAATTCAATGAAACAAGTTCAAGAATTAATTTATTGAGGAACTAATAACGTCCAAATTGTCAACATGTTACTTCTTTGTAGAGTAAAATTCAAGAATGCTCAGAAGAATATTTCTATGAAAAGATACTGGATGAAGCGCAAATAGCAAGGATATTCCACTAATTTCATGGAGTATAGAAGTCAAAACTTTAACCAACTGAGTATAATAAAGAATGGAATAACAAAAAAATCACCATGCATGCAGATTCAGATAGACAAAGTTATTCCAATGTAATAATAAATAATGTAACCGTGTCAAAGTAAAATTGCTTGACCGATGTGATGTTCCAACGAGTAATAATAAAGACGGAACGGATCCCGTAAAACGCATGCATGTGATATTCCAATGAATAATAAAGACGGAACCCAGTCCCACAGAAAACGCATGCATACATGATATTCCAAATGTAATAATAATAATGGAATAATGTAAGAATTTCACCAAGTATAAGGTAGCCCGCAGATACAAAAGTTATTCCAATGTAATAATAAAGAATGGAATAATGTAAGTTCTCTTCATGAATACAAAAGAAATAATACCCCACTTAAGTAAAAGAAGAGTATTCCGGTTGGTAGGGCGAGGACATTATTGAAGAAAACTTGCACTACGCTCAAAGCTTCTTAAAACTTTAAGAAATACGCTCAAGATTATAGAAGAGAATTTCTTTGAATTTCTGGTGTGTTTTTCAATTCTAATTAAGCATCCTATTTATAGGAGAATAGAAGGGCACTGTGCAAGAAAATCACGGATGCAATAGATGTGTAACTCACGGATGAAAAATTTGATAGCCCAAGGATGAAAAATTTCCATCCTTCAACCAATAAGAATCAAGCAACAAATATAATATATATATATATATATATATATATATATATATATATATATATATATATATATACCAATTACCTTTTATAAAGCAAACTCCCTTCCCCCATTTCTACCCGTACTCGCAAAACTCCATTCAAGACATCTTTCTTTCACACTTGGCCCCATGCATGTGGGCCCCACCTTTATTATAAAGAATAATTTTCTATCGATTATTTTGAAAATTGGGTAAATGGGGGTCTATAAAATACGCCAAAATTTACAACAAATACTTCATAAAAATCATCTCAATATTTTTAACAACATTTATCATCATTATTATAATTTACAATATTAATCGACTGTGTCGTTCCTGTGAAAGAGGGGATTTCAATAAGGATTTCTCCCTATGATAGGCGCAAGTTAATTAGTTGACCAAACCTCTCCTCGCGTAACTTGTAGACATCGTTAATATTGCAAATAATAATATTAATAACTTTGTTATCTCAATTATTGATTTAATAATATACAAAATATCGATAATAATTGAATCAAATAACGTGAGACACTATGCAACAATTATCAGAAGCAACAATTGAACAAAATTGAGTGACTTCTTACGTAAGCATCAATAATCAATACAGGTAGTGTGCTACTATGCAACCACGCCAGACATCGTATTTTTTAACACGGGTGTTTCAAAAGTTAGCAGAAACTTCCGCCGCTTATTTTTATAAAAATATTTTTGTCGTTTTCTCAATCCAAACAATAATTCCGTTATGGGTCCACCAATGATTACTTGGTCGTATTTAATATTCCCCCACCAATCGAATATTATATAACAACTCGTGATTTTGCAAAATTTATAAATATTACCCACAACTATAACATTATATCAAATTTATTCCCTAATATTCAAAAATGATATTTATAAAAAATCATTTTTATTCATAAAAGTTGGGGTCTTATAATCTCCCCTTATGAAATTTCGCCCTCGAAATTAGGGTACGTACCTGGTATGTCGAAGAGGTAAGGATATCTTGATTTTATTTCAGATTCTAACTCCCAGGTCATTTCCTCAACATCGTGGTTTCTCCACAAAACTTTGACTTGAGGTATAACCTTGGAGCGTAGAATATGTTCCTTCTTATCCAAGATTTGAATAGGAACCTCTTTATACGTCAAATCTTCCGCTATTTCGTCCGGTTCTAACTCAATAATGTGGTTCGGGTCTTCCACATATTTACGTAACATGGATATGTGAAAAACGTTATGAACACGAGACATTCTTGGCAGGGCCGGCCCTGAGTTTTGAAGGGCCTAAAGCGGACAACAAAAAAATGGGCCTTTTGCGAATTGCTATTAAGACAGGCATAAAAAAAGGAAAAAAATTTCCTGAACAAAAGAGCATCAATACCAAAGAATATCAAATATAATAACCGACTATTTCAATATTTCTAAAGCATCATTTAGATATCACATTATCACTAAATCAAAAAAGTAATTAACAAATAGGGCTTCCTTTATTAAGAGTCTAACACTACTCCCAACAATTAAAAAAACCCAAAAAACTGAATCTGATGATGAACCCCCAGGTACATAATAATTAAATTATTTTGTACAAATTATATGCTTTAAATATGTAGAATATTACAACAATCAGAATATGTAGAATATTACAGATTGCTTATTTGCTTTAATATTTAAGTATTCTATTTAAGTAATAAAAGGAAGAGAATATTTAAGAGGGCCCTAAAAATTTTTGGGCCTAAAGCTCGGGCACCTTGGGCTTTAGCCCAGGGCCGGTACTGATTCTTGGCGGTAAAGTGAGTCTATACGCCACAGTTCCTACTCGATCGAGGATTAAAAATGGGCCAATGAATCGAGGATTGAGCTTTCCTCTCTTTTCAAATCTCGTAACTCCTTTCCATGGAGCAACACGTAACAACACATGATCTCCAATATCGAATTCTCGTCCTTTCGATGAAGATCAAGATAACTCTTTTGCTCGGTCATGTGAGGTTTTTATCGTTGTCGAATTGTTTGAATCTTTTCCGTAGTCACACGCTCCAACTCCGGCCCCAACAACGTTGCTTCACCCACCTCATCCCAAAGATAATTGAAGAACGACACTTTCTTCCATACAATGCTTCGAATGGAGCCATGCTAATACTTGCTTGATAACTGTTGTTGTAGGAAAACTCCACCAACGGTAAGAACTTGTCCCAACTTCCCTTGAAGTCAAGGACACAGAGTCTTAATAAATCTTCAAGAGTTTGAATAGTTCTCTCTGATTGTCCATCCATCTGAGGATGATATGCCGAACTAAATTGAAAATCCGTGCCCATAGCTTTTTGCAAACTAACCCAAAATCGTGAAGTGAATCTTGGGTCTCGATCAGAAACTATGGATATTGGCATACCATGCAATCTTACAACCTCGTTTATGTACATACGAGCAAGACGTTCAAGTGTATAAGTTTTTCGTATAGGTAAGAAATGAGCAAACTTGGTCAATCTATCAACAATGACCCAAATTGCATCTATGCTTTGAGAAACCTTGGGAAGACCAGTAACGAAATCCATGATAATGTGCTCCCACTTCCATTCTGGAATTTCAAGTGGTTGCAATGGACCTTTTGGTACTTGATGCTCTGCCTTGACTCGTTGACAAGTTAAACACCTTGAGATAAACAACGCTATCTCTCTCTTCATATTGCCCCACCAAAATGTATGTCGAAGATCATGATACATTTTGGTACTCCCAGGATGGATTGCAAACGGTGTGTTGTGCGCTTCCATCATGATTTTATACTTTAACTCAGGGTTGTTAGGAACACAAAGTCTGGAGTTGACTCGAAGTATTCCTTCTTCATCGATTCTTGCTTCCGACATAGCACCTTCTTGCACTTTCTTTCTCATACGCATCGCTCCAGTGTCCAGTAGCTTGAGCAAGTTTTTAACTTTATCGATTAAAGTCGGTTCTACTCAGATACTCGCCATCATCACGTGGGTCCCCAGAGTCTTTATCTCTATCTCCATCCTTTGCAAGTCATACAAAATGGGCCTTCAGATTGACAATATCGCACTCGTACCCACATATGATCTTCTACTCAATGCGTCAGCTACCACGTTTGCTTGTCCAGGATGGTATTGGATGGTATGATCATAATCTTTCAACAGTTCAAGCCAACGTCGCTGTCGCATGTTCAGTTCCTTTTGAGTGAAGAAATATTTGAGGCTTTTATGATCTGTAAAGATCTCCACTTTCTCCCTATACAAGTACTGCCTCCAAATTTTAAGTGCGAAGACAACAGCTGCCAACTCTAGATCATAGTAGGATAATTCCTCTCATATTCTTTGAGTTGTCGAGAGGCATAGGTTATGACTTTTCTATGTTACATGAGAACACATCCTAACCCTTTGCCTGAAGCATCACTGTAGATGACAAATCCCTCCGAGCCAGATGGTATTGTCAGAACAGGTGCTGAAATGAGTATTCTCTTGAGTTCTTGAAAAATCTTCTCACATTCCTCGTTCCAACTGAATTTTGTATCTTTCCTAGTCAGCTGAGTTAAGGGAGTAGCGATTTGAGAAAACCCTTCTACGAATCTCCGATAATAACCAGCTAAGCCGAGAAAGCTATGTACTTCGGACACTGATTTAGGTTGCTCCCAGCTTTGAATAGCTTCAATTTTTGCTGGGTTAACAGATATTCCATGACTTGATACTACGTGCCCAAGGAATGCTACTTCCTCAAGCCAGAACTCACATTTCTTCAACTTGGCATAAAGCTTATATTCACGAAGCTTTTAGAGTATCAGCCTCAAGTGTGCTCATGATCTTCACGGCTTTTGGAATAAATAAGGATGTCATCAATAAAGATGACCACAAAGTGATCCAAATATTCCTTGAATACTCGGTTCATCATATCCATGAAGGTAGCGGGAGCATTAGTCAATCCAAAAGACATGACTAGGAATTCATAATGTCCGCACTGGAGTTCAAAGCCGTCTTTGGAATGTGTCTTCCGGCTCTAATCTTCAATTGATGATATCCTAACGAAGATCAATCTTTGAAAAGAATTTGGCGCCTTGTAATTTGTCAAACAAAGTCATCAATACGTGGCAATGGGTACCTATTTTTTATGGTGACATGATTCAACTCCCCGATAATCAATACAAAGTCGATACTCCTATCTTTCTTTTTCACGAATAGAACAGAGAGCACCCCAAGGAGAAGTACTAGGATGAATAAAGCCAATGTCTAACAATTCTCGCATTGGGTCTTTAACTCCTCAAGTTCAATAGAGCCATTTGATATGGGGCTTTGGAAATAGGTTTTTATCTTGGGTTCAAGGTTGATACAAAATTCAATTTCACGCTCTAGGGGTAGGCCAGGAAGTTCTTCAGGGAATACATCAGGAAATTCATTAACAATAGAAATATCATTCAAAACTGACGTATTTTTGTTTAGATCCGTGACATGAGCTAAGAAAGCTTGACATCCATTTTTCAATAAACGAATAACTTTATGGCTTGAGATGACAGTGATTGATTTTAATGGTTTGGTTGCTTGAATTCGCATAATAGGTTAATTAGGAATATGAAAGCTAATAACCTTACGAAAACAATCAATTTTTGCATGATGAGTAGTTAACCAATCAATCCCTAGAATTACGTCAAATGCAAGTATTTTCAACGAAATAAGATCGACAGGTAATGTGAGGGTACCGATTTGAACCAAACAAGACTTATAAAAAGTGGATGTAATGAAGGTTTCTCCCAATGGAGTTTCAACAGACAAGTCAAAGTCCAATTTCTCCGGAGTCAAATTTAAACGTTGAGCGCAAGTAGGAGAAATAAAAGAATGGGTAGAACCGGAATCAAATAAGGTGTATACTTCGCTAGAGTTTATGATAAGCTTACTCGTGATGACCTCGTTCGGGTTCCTTACTTTTTGGGAGGTCACGAAAAACGCTCTCCCTTGAACTAACGGTTTTGTCTTGTCTGGGATGACCTTTGATGCCTCCATCCCAGCTGGGCTTGTCTTTGGTGCACGACAAAATCGGGCCAGGTTACTTTCTCTTCCACAATTGTAACATGCTTTGGATGGCAATGCGCAGTTTGGACTGATGTGTCCCTCTCCTCCACATTTGAAGCATATGATAGGTGGTCGTTCTCCTTCCTTAACGATAAAAGTCTTTGATCTTTGACGTCTTTCCATCATTGTTGAATATCCTCTTCTTGAAATGTCCATTCTTATTGTTTTGGCCATGATTACCACCAAGTGGTTACCATTTACGATATGTTGATTCCTCCACGCTTATTGTCACCGCTTCGATGATCAATTATCACCTGGAATTATCATTTTTCACGGTTGCTTCTCTTTTGGTTGGGTTGACTCATTATCGCGCTTCCAATAATCGAGCCCTATTAACAACATCTCGAATACAAACACGGTTTATGAGAGATAAGATATTCGACGTATCTCGGGTTTCAAACCTCTTAGAAACATTCGTGTCATTCTCTCCTTATTATCAACCAAATGGGACGCAAACCAGGACAACTCGGCAAACTTGGCTTCGTACTACGACACAGTCATGTTGTTTTGCTCCAGCTTGATAAACTCTACCTCTTTCATGTGACGAATACTTTTGGGAAAATACTTGTCGTTGAAAAATTCTTGGAACTTCTCCCAAGTCATCTTCAGTGCGGCAGGTTGAGTACGTTTTACAGATTCCCACCAGTAGTCTGCCTCTGCACGCAACATGAAGGTGGAAAAGGGAACCTTTTGCTCCTCGGAGCATCCTAAGACATCAAATATCTTGCAGATCTGCTTTATCCACGTCTCCGCCTTAAGTGGTTTTGGCTCTCTAAAAAACTCCGGTGGTCCCAATTCCTTAAACTACTTGGCGGTGACCGTCCGAGAGTTGCCAGTGATTCTACCTGTATTTTGGACAGGAGCAGTTCTTGCGTGATGTTGCATAAATTGCATAAAGCCTCTGAGCATTTCATCGTTCATCATCTGATCCGTGTTGTTGTTTGCATGAGGATTTTTGCCTTCCTGATGCACATTGTCCTGATTATTGATCTGTGGAGACTCAACGGTCTCCTGTGTTCCATTGATATTCTCAACATTCTCGGATGCCATTTTTAAATACTGCCACAAAACAAGGGTTAATTAACATATCACATATTATCCCTATACTCTGATCGACCAATTAAATACCAAATAAACTTAGGTAGGTCATACTAGCGAAGGAATTCCCCGTCTCTCCCCTCCTAGCTCTTGTCTCACATCTCAGCCAGGGATCATATCCCTAAGCTTTGATGCCAACTACGACGCCACCAAAATAGGTATACATCACCTATTCTGAGTCGCCAAATACATGGTACAAAATACAAATACAATCTTAAATATATAACATGAGCTGTGAGTTTTAATACAAACATTGTCTTTTAGACAATATTCAAACTCAAAATAAGTCCTCAATACATTTATTA
This sequence comes from Panax ginseng, assembly GCA_020205605.1. Lineage (NCBI taxonomy): Eukaryota > Viridiplantae > Streptophyta > Magnoliopsida > Apiales > Araliaceae > Panax > Panax ginseng. The sequence goes on along the minus strand of CM035133.1, from coordinate 20,621,683 downwards.
ACACACTATTTCATAGAATAGTGTGGACTACTAATACTATCCTCTGGACCGTCACTCCGTTCCCCGACTAGTCCCTGCTACGTTCTCATTTCCTGAAGAGAACAATAAAAGCAAAAAGGGTGAGCTCAACTAGCCCAGTAAGAAATATTATGACTAAGATAATGCAGAATAAATTATCATTAGCCTTGAACAATGTTAAACTGATAAAATACAATAGACATCAAGTTTAATTGTAGCGGAATAAGCAATCCATTAAAAGAGTCAAGTAGAGAATAAAATCTACTATGTTTTATGATTTAAAAAGGTTTTTCATCATTTTTATCCCTGGGACTCAGCTTAATAAATAATCCACATCATCCCTGCACTACGGCCAAGGATATTCATTAGTATCACAACCACAAATTATACATGCACTACGAGCCAAGTATATTCGTGTATTCATCAATGGTCATGATCATGCCAACAACTGTCCATCAATGCACTTCGGACCAATGAGGACTTTTACCACATCATTTATAATATTACGGTCATGATTACACCGAATAATCCCTGGTCATAATTATACCAAGTCCATCCATGCACTACAGGCCATAGATGACTTTAAAAAATATATATATAAACATGAGGATGATGACAATGATATAAGAATTCAATAAAACAAGTTCAAGAATTAATTTATTCAGGAACTAATAATGTCCAAATTGTCAACATGATACTTCTTTCAGAGAGTAAAATTCAAGAATGCTCGAGAAGAATATTTCCATGAAAAGATATTGGATGAAGCGCAAATATTAAGGATATTCCACTAATTTCATGGAGTATAGAAGTCAAAACTTTAACCAACCGAGTATAATAAAGAATAGAATAACAAAAGAAATCACCATGCATGCGGTACTTCAGATAGACAAAAGTTATTCTAATGTAATAATAAATAACGGAACTAGGTTAAGCGAAATTGCACCTATACATGATGTTTCAATGTATAATAATAAAGATTTTAACCGGTGTCCCACAGAAACGCATGCATGTGATATTCCAAATGTAATAATAAAGACGGAAACCAAAGTTTGGCATAAAATGCATGTATATGATATTCCAAGAATAATAAGAATGGAATAACATAAGAATTTCACCCAGATTTCAGCGTATCAAAGTTATTCCAATGAATAATAAAGAATGGAATAATGTAAATTCTCTTCATGAATACAAAAGAAATAATACCCTTACCGTAAAAAAGAAGAGTATTCTGTTGGTAGGCGAGGATATTCTTGAAGAAAACTTGCACTACGCTCAAAGCTTCTTAAAACTCTAAGAAATACGCTCAAGATTATAGAAGAGAATTTCTTTGAATTTCTGGTGTGTTTTTCAATTCTAATTAAGCATCCTATTTATAGGAGAATAGAAGGGCACTATGCAAGAAAATCACGGATGCAATAGATGTGTAACTAACGGATGAAAAATTTGATAACCCATGGATGCAAAATTTCCATCCTTCAACCAATAAGAATCAAAGCAACAAATATATATATATATATATATATATATATATATATATATATATATATATATATATATATATATATACCAATTACGCTTTTTATAAACCAAACTCCCTTCCCCTATTTCTACCCGTGCTCGCAAATCTCTATTCAAGACATCTTTCTTTCACACTTGGCCCCCACATGTGGCCCTTACATGTGGGCCCCACCTTTATTATAAAGAATAATTTTCTACCGATTATTTTGAAAAATAGGTAAATGGGGGTCTATAAAATACGCCAAAATTTACAACAAATACTTCATAAAAATCATCTCAATATTTTTAACAACATTTATCATCATTATTATAATTCACAATATTAATCGACTGTGTCGTTCCGTGAAAGAGGGCTTTCGAATAAGGATTTCTCCTATCATAGCCGCAATTAGGTGACCAAACCTCTCCTTGGCAGAACTTCTAGACATCGTTAATATTGCAAATAATAATATTAATAACTTTGTTATCTCAATTATTGATTTAATAATATACAAAATATCGACAATAATTGAATCAAATAACGTGAGACACTATGCAATAATTACTGTAGCAATAATTGAACAAAATTGAGTGACTTCTTACGTAAGCATCAATAATCAATACCGTGTGCTACTATGCAACCAAGATGGCCATAAGAATACTGGTCATAAGGAATGCTTATACGGTCATGTTTATCTCTAAGTTTTTTACGGATTTTTTCAGCAAAAAAGGTAAGAAGACCATCAATAAACTTGGCTTTCCAATGTTCAATGTTGGCGTCTGTTCTTTGCATAACCTTCATTAGAAAGACATCCTTATACCATCTAAAATGGGTTAGGGAAAGACAACGAAGATTTTGTAAGAGTTCTCTACCTCTATCATTATTCATGAGTCCTGGTCCGACAAAATGATGAAGGATATCATTAACTAAGGTGTAGCAAACATCATCTCTTTTTGTTTCAGTTTTAGTAATGGGGTTGGTTTCATTCTTATAGGATTGGAGAATTTCTGTTCGTTGGTTATCAGTAAGTGCATTATCCCACCATCATTTAAGAAGGCCAGTAAATCCATTTACTAAGAAACGACAGATCTGATGGTCTGTATTATCATTCTGTCTGCAACTGTTGCATACATCATCATATGATGGATGGTCTCAAAAATTTGGTATTCAATTTTACCATCAATATTCCATTCATAAATGATTTTTCCATGGTCAAACTTTTGAGAATGAAGAAAGTCTTCTTCATACAGAATATCCTGGGGAGTAGGTCTGGGGTAATAATATCTACTAGGTCCAGATAAAGCCATACGAGCTATAGGTTTCTGACTGTAAGTAGTTTTATTGATATTTTACATTTCCTGAAAATTATTTTGGATTTCCAAAATATGAATAGGAGAAATACCATCAGTACTATCTCCATCACTATCAATATTATTATTACTGGTATGAGAAGAAGGTTGTCCAGACATCATATTAATTTGAGAAGAAGATGCAGTAGTAAGCTTTAAATCTTTCATTTTATTTAAAAGATTATCAATAAATTCATTATCAGCTTTAGAAGATTTCATTTTGAAATTACTAACTTCTAAAGGTGGTTTAATGGTTACGGGTTGAAGATCTATTTGTTGAGGAACAACTTGACAAGTATCATTAATATGATTTATTTGTTCTTCAATCCTGGTTAACTATTTTCCTACAGTTTGAAGGAATAAATTAGTATAATTATTCTGCTTCGATAAAGGTAAAATGTCTTTTATCTTAACCTCTTCTTGTTGATGGGGTATTTCAGAAATATCAACATACGGATTAATAACCAAGGGTTTTAAATTTTCATTTCCTGGACTAAGTTCAAGAGACTTAGGAGGGGGATGAATAGATTGAATAATGCTTCCACTTGTAGTAATCCAATCCTTTTGAATTCCAGTTAAAACATTCATTGACTTTCGAAGATAAAAATCGATTTTGGGAAACAATCATAATACCATTTAGTAAATGATAAAATACTTTGGTTTTTATTGAGATAAGCATAATAATTAGCTTTAATATCGCCTAAATTTTTATTATCATGATTTTTAAAATACCAATTTCTAAAGTTTTGGTATTTATCCCTGCATAAACTCTGGTTTAAACATTGATTTAATTTTACTATTAGGGAGAAAAATCCATTAACATTCAAAGTTCATGTCACTAGCGGTTGGACTATAAGGTCTTCTGTTTTGAGGAGTATTAGCTTCATAAATACCATGAGGTATTTGATTTTCAGATATATGAATTCCTCGAATTATATCTTCATTTTTAATAGACTCATTACTGGGATTTTTAGACTCTTGGTAAACAGATTCTAAAGGATCAGACACAGATTGTCTAAATGATTCAGGAAAATCAATATTATAAGAGATATTATTTATAGATCGACTTCGGGTAAAGGGTCTTTGGAATTTTAAATAAACATTTCCATTACTGGTTTGGACAACATCCTTAATGGATTGTCGAATTATAGGCCTGGTAGGGACGACATTTGTAATTTGCCATTGTTTTGGAAAAGTAATTTTTTCCCAAGGGATCATCCTGGGAATAGCCACTTGACTACTAAAAAGATTAGTGTCTATAATGACAAGATGTCCTTGTTGGCTTTTTTTTTAGGATATAAGGGTTTAAGGTTGTTAAAACTTTAAGGTGAATACGGAATAATATGGCAAAAGGAGGAGATCCGGGTAGATACTCATAACCATGAGATATAATTCTCATTTCTAAAACTTTTGACACATTATTATCAGTTAAAGCAATACTTAAATTCGGGTAGATATTGAAATATACTGGTCCATGAGCAAGACTGGTTTCAATAGAGCCCATAAGGGAGGCTTTCCAGTTAAGACACCTACCATCTCTAAGTGTGAACTGAATACTGGTATTTTGACCAAGTAAAGTCAAAGGTTTGAAAGCTACCTGGACAAGTCCTATATGAACATATTTATATTTTTGCAAAAAAGGGTATAAATCTTCAACATGCAATAAATATAAAATTTTATCATTATTCTGTAAAGTAACAACATGTTCAAAGGTTTTAATAATTTTTCTACTGATAAAATCAAAGGTTCCAATTTTATAAATTATTTCTGGTTTGATTTTAGGAATGGTCCATTTATCTAAGGCTTCCTTAACATCCTGATAGGCTATAAGTTCAGTTGCTTCCATGGTAGAAGCTGAGGCATTAGCTACGGTTGAAAGAGAGGTTGAAAAATCAGTCATTTTTAAAGGTGATCATATATGCATAATTTATAGGTAATATATTATTTAATATGTCAACTAACTAACATGGCTCGATACCAACTAAAGGCGAGGATCGGGAGGTTTGATCAAGCACACTCACAACGATTTACGTGAAATAAAAGCCACCACGCCCACAACACGGCTTAAAGGCAAAGTTTCAAACGCGCGACTTGGGTGACGTTCTACTTAATCAAGCATTAACCCTAATCGACTTAATTAATAAAATGACATGAATTTTTGAAGGCATATTAAAAATATATTAACAAATAAATTATCACATATATGATCTCATAAGATTCTTTGTTGATTTGGGGTCTACCCAAAACTATAAGCTCGCAGTTTCTTCCTCAGATAATTTTTTAGTTGAAACAATAAATTGTTCAGATTTATAAAACTGTTCTAAAAAATAAGAATGATTATGGTTGTCTGTTGCAGTTTGATATGCCGTTCTATAATGATTACTGTTTTCAGTATGATAATCTAAAAGCTCAAGCAAGGAAACATAATAATTAACGGAAGCAATAATTAATAACTTTGTTATCTCAATTATTGATTTAATAATATACAAAATATCGACAATAATTGAATCAAATAACGTGAGACACTATGCAACAATTACTGTAGCAATAATTGAACAAAACTGAGTGACTTCTTACGTAAGCATCAATAATCCATACCGTGTGCTCCTATGCAACCACGCGTATTACTGTACTTTTAACACCGAGTATTTCAACAGTTAACGGTAAAACTTTCGCCGTTTATTTTTATAAAAATATTTTTGTCATTTTCTCAATCCGACAATAATTCCGTTGTGGGGTCCACCAATGATTGCACCGTCGTACGAATATTCCCCGACCAATCGAATATTATATAACAACTTGCGTACTTTGCAAAATTTATAAATATTACCCATAACTATAACATTATATCAAATTTATTCCCTAATATTTAAAAATGATATTTATAGAAAATTTATTTTTATTCATAAAAGTTGGGGTCTTACAAATAAATATTCGAGTTGAGTCGAATCTGAGTAAAATTTTTCAAATATAATTCAAATTCGACTATAAATTTAACATTTCAAATCGAATTCGAGCATCTCTCTCGACTTCGATTCGATATATTTATACCCTTAATTTTTTGATATTATAATGGGTAATGTTATACTTAATTATAGATTATATTATACTACCCAACGAATGGGGCCACCATTCCCGATACCCTGATTTAACTACCCCACAGAATGTGTACAAATCATGAGCAGGAAAGTCTTTAACATTCTTCAAACATCTGATACTTCTATTTGTATCATAAGAAAATGTTAGTACAGCAAATTATTTTTAAATGAAAGACAAAAATAATATGATAGCCAATTAAAAAAGGCCCAAAATAAAGAACATTCTAATAACAACTTAATATAGAATAATAAGGAAATTTTGTAACAGATTAAAATCTCCCAAACCATCACGGAAACCTATAAAAACAGCTTGCCTTAAATATTACTATCTCAAGTCTCAACCATTGCTAGAGTTGGCCTTCTTCTTTACAAGCACTCCACATTTCTTCAAACCATTCCTAGAAATCCAAACTCCATAAATGGTTGCCATAGACTTTATCGTAGGCATTATAGGTTAAATAAATCTCTTAATTTCTTATCTTTTACATATTAATTAAGCATTTTCTTTATATATTTAGCTTATTATATTATGGTTTCTTGATCGATGATCAATTCTTGAAAATTAATGCAACTATTTGTTTTTGCAGGAAATGTGGTCTCTGTTATTAGTTATGTCGCTCCGGTGTAAGTATTACTTTATCTATTCTACAAAAAAAAAATCAAAATAGACACTGTATAATTTGAGTAGTTTATAGAAACAAGTTGTATTTGTATAGTATTTGATAACAAATGTCATCTAAAATGTTACCCCACCTATATAAAATGCAACTTGTTTCTATAGACAGTTTATTTTGAATTGGCTGAAATCAAGAACTGTATATATATAATCATCCAAAATAATTGCCTACGTTTTTCATTCCTTCTTTTTTAATGAAAAAAAAAAAATCAAGGCAATCGATGCATGCTTTGTGAGTAGGGGCAGATCTATTCAAAGGGCAACATAGACAGAAATAAAATTTAATATAATATAATATAAAATAAAATAAAATTCATGAAAAAAGTTAAAAGGAGAATAAAAAAAATTACATGGTGTATAATGTATTTAAATTTTCTATCTCTAACTCGTTAAGTTTCATTCCTTCACTTTAGTTTTCGGCCCAAAAAAACCAGTCTCTGCTGGGAAAGCCGCTCATGTTTGTCAGCAATATGTTATGTTAATGCCTTATCCAAACTTTAATTTGTTGTAAGCTAACAATGAAATATTTGGGTGTTACAGAGGGCAGTTTAGTGAGATTGTGAGGAAGAAATCGGCAGAGCACTATGACGGATCTCCATATGTAACTTCCCTATTGAGCTGCTGTTTATGGACTTTCTATGGAGTTCTTGACCCGGATGATGGTGTGCTGGTTGTTACAGTGAATGCTATTGGTGTGGTTTCACAAGTCATCTATCTTGTTTTGTTACTCCTCTATTATCCCAAAGATAAAAAGGTAAATATATAATCAGTGATCCATACAAATATATATATATATATATATATATATATATATATATATATATATATATATATATATATATATATATTATATCGTAATTGACTTTATATATATATATATATATATGGTCATGAAATTTCTTTCTTTCTTTCAGGTTAAATATAGTGGTTTCATAATAATAGACATGATCTTTTTCGGAGCTGTAATGGCTGTTACCATGGTTGCATTCCACCAAGGTTCTCGACGTACCTTTGTTGGTATATTGTGTGCAACATTCACTGTAATTATGTACGCATCACCTCTAACAGTTGTGGTACGTAAGCTATATATATTTTTCACTTATATATATATATATATATATATATATATATATATATATAGTTTACTAATTAATGAAATCATTTATTTCTTGTATTTTCGGTGAATTTCGTTCATTTAATTTGTGCAGAAAACAGTAATACAAACAAAGACAGCAGAGTACATGCCAGTTTTCCTCATATTCACTCTTTGGCTCAATGGGATAGTTTGGCTGGTTTTCGCACTGCTCCTCAGTGATTTCTACATCTTAGTAAGTTTTTTCGATAATGTTATGTTAATTAGACCTAACATTACTCTGATCAGTTGATCATTCATTGTTTTATTAATATTTCAGGTACCAAATGGGGTCGGAATTTTTTTAGGCACCATCCAGCTTCTGGTATATTTTATTTACAGGAACTCGTCCACGCCATCTAAATCATCATCAGCAATTATGGTAGCAGAAGACGGCTCGACTGACATAACTAAAGAAGGCATTATCATGCAAAATATAGAAGAAGAAGAAGAAAATGAAGTCAATAAAGAGAAAAATCAAAGCCCTCCGGACGGAACAAATATCCGAAATCCTTCCCTCTCTCGACAATTCAGCTTCAAACAATTGGCGAGGGGTGTTTCTCTTAGCCGTAGTCACTCACGTTTAGTTTCACGCCCCAGTTTGCATAATGAAACTGATCTTGAAAATGGAGGTAGATGGGTAGGTAGCTAGCAGCAAGATTAATCAAAACTTCAACTCCAAAAGGCCAGGGGCCTTAATTTTTTTTCATAATTAAATGTTTTGTGATGCTACTGGAAAACAATACACCTCTAATAATTGTATTTCGAGTGGGGATACTGAAAATGAATATATAGAACAATTACTTTTCTCAAGGAGGATTTATACATTTGTCGCATCGGATGATGATCTGCATACTTCTATTCTTATATATAAAGGCATCACAACCAATTAATTTGAAATCAATTAATCATTTTGACAATCAATTGAAATCATTTTGACAATTAATTTCAAATCAATTAATTAATATGGTTTCCAAACACACCCAATCAATACCTCAATACTTCAATACACATAAATGATGACATCATCAAATCAAATCAATTGGAAAAATTGTTGAGTCCACTCTTAATTAATTTAGTGAGTTAACTCACTTAATTTGATAACTCATCTATTCTTCTATTCTTATATATAAATACACATAAATGATGATACACATAAATAATTTTTTTATTTTTATTTTCTAACAAGGGAAGGTAAGTCTAAAATATTTTTTATTTTTCGTTCTACCAAACTTATTATAATATTTTTATTTAAAAAAATTGTTTAAGATAATATATCTTGACCAATTTTATGTAAGATAATTTAATTATTATAATTTTATTAAGATATTCAATTTTTAGATATAGCCAATTAAAATTTGAAAATACAATTATTAAATTAATTAATTAAAATATATAGTGTAGGTTTTCTTTCTCAAATATTACTATAATCAATTTAATTTAGCACAAAAATTTATTAGGAATTAGTATTCCAATTAAACTCAAATATCACTATTTGATTAGTGTTATTAGGCGCTTATGGGTAAAAATAATTACTGAATTATGTATTATTATTTTTGACATAAATACCTGACAAATTATTAAAATTATTATTCAAACTAACCCGTGCATTGCACGGATTATCAACTAGTATAATTAAGTTCATCTATCATTTAAAATACTGATCTAATGGATCAAATAAATGAGCTTAAAAACTAAGTACTTACTAAGAGAGGACGAGAAATAAATCTGTTTAGTAACCAAAAAAAGTCAATTCCATTACATTGAATTATGTTTCGGAACTCAAATTCAAGAGCAGTTAGATTTCAACATCTTAATTCTATAAAATTATAAATATTCTTTCTAGTTCGATAAACTTACACGTGTGAAACTTATAAAATTGATATAAATTATAAAATGACCCAACTTATTACACATTTCTTTAAAAAGATAGCCTTTAATACTTATCTACATAATTGCTTTTAATTTTAATTTTTGAAACTTAAAATTGAATCTCCAAACAGCAAATTATCACAAAACATAACTATAAAATGTATAGTTAAAATATTCCGAGTGCCTATATATGTCGATGCTGACTTTTAAAGCTTCATTTTTTTGTGGAATACAATATAATCTCATAATTAAGTATATTATTTATTTTATAACATCATGAACCAAATAAATCAATTAAACCTCACTAAAAACGAAAGAAATAAACACTCACAAACAAGTCTCAAATAAGAGAAACACTTTACCTAAAAAACAGAAATAAACTTGTCTAAATGAGAATACTGACTTGAATATAAAGGTCAAAATATTTGTGTTTGACAAACTATAAATATGAATTACATTACAAAAATGAATAAGAAGTAAAAGTTGTAGGGGAATTGAACGATCCATCCTACTTCAATTCATCACACACATACGTAGACTAGCCCAATAATTAAGCATATTAGACCACCTTCTTACTTAAAAGGTTAATCTACTAGGTTGAGGCTCCACCATATTTATTAACCCATCTATACTATTGAATTTATCTAATATGAGATTCATGTGAAATATCCCAACAGTCTCCGCCTTTCACTTGAATACCTATCACAAGTATCATACTAGAGTAGTCACCATTAAGCACACATTCTTTGAGTCCTTCAAGAGCTCTGCTCGACTCTAATAGTACTCTACCACGCCCGAGGCAAACGTGGGAGTACAACCTTGCTCCTTGAAAACCCTTCACCCTAAGCAGCTTTTCTGAAGTCATCCTGAGCTCGCTCCACCTGACGCAAATCATACTTCACTGTGTGCGCATAAGTGATCATCTTGTGTTCCACCTAACTCAACTCTATTTACTCCACTGCGCGAATTGAGTAACACGCGGCCTGCAAAAGTTCCACCCTGGAGTGTCAATGTGACGCCCCAAAAATAGGTATACATCATCTATTCTGAGTCGCCAAATACATGGTACAGAATACAAATATAATCTTAAATATACAACATGAGCTGTGAGTTTTTAATACAAATATTATATTCTAGACAGTATTCAAACTCAAAATAAGTACTCAATACATTTATTAACACACTATTTCATAGAATAGTGAGAACTACTAATACTATCATTTGGACCGTCACTCCGTTCCCCGACTAGTCCCTGCTACGTTCTCATTTTCTGAAGAGAACAATGAAAGTAAAAGGGTGAGCTCAACTAGCCCAGTAAGAAATATTATGACTAAGATAATGCAGAATAAATTATCGTTAGCCTTCATCAGTGTTAAACTGATACAATATAACAAACATCAAGTTTAACTGCAGCGGAACAAGCAATCCATTAAAAGAGTCAAGTAGAGAATAAAATCTACTATCTTCTATGATTTAAAAGGTTTTTCATCACTTTTATTGCTGAGACTCGGCTTAATAAATAAACCACATCATCCCTGCACTACGACCAAGGATATTCATTAGTATCACAACCACAAATTATCCATGCACTACGGGCCAAGGATATTTGTGTATTCATCAATGGTCATGATCATGCCAACAACTGTCCATTAATGCACTACGGGCCAATGAGGACTTTAACCACATCATTTGTAACATTACGGTCATGATTATACCGAATAATCCCTGGTCATAATCATACCAAGTCCATCTATGCACTACAGGCCACATATGACTTTCAACATAATATAAACATGAGGATGATGACAATGATATAAGAATTCAATAAAACATGTTCAAGAATTAATTTATCCAGGAACCAATAACTTCCAAATTGTCAACATGATACTGCTTTGTGGGGGTAAAACTCAAGAATGCTCAGAAGAATATTTCCATGAAAAGATACTGGATGAAGCGCAAATATCAAAGATATTCCACTAATTTCATGGAGTATAAAAGCCAAAACTTTAACCATTTGAGTATAATAAAGAATGAAATAACAAAAGAAATCACCGGGCATGCGATAGTATCAAGCGCAGACGAGTTATTCTAATGAATAATAAATAACGGAACGGTCGTGCAGCGCAGAACAGACGGATATTCCAATGAATAATAAATAATAGAACCGGTCATGCGTAAACGCGCATGCATACGGGATGTTCCAATGAGAATAATAAAGAATGGAATAACAGAAGAATTTTACAATGTATGTAGTACTTCGCATAGACATGTTATTCCAACATAATAATAAAGAATGGAATAACAGAAGAATTTCACCAAGTATAGGGTAGTCCGCGTATACAGGTTATTCCAACAGAATAATAAAGAATGGAATAACAGAAGTTCTCTTCATGAATACAAAAGAAATAATACCCCTTACTAGTACAACAAATAATATCCCTTACCTTAGAAAAACTGAATACTGGAGTAGTGAAGTAGCAGAATACTTTTCTTCTTTCTCTCTATAGTTTCTCTCTCTAGAGTTTCAGTGAATTCGTAAGAAATAATGAAGGAATGAGCTTTTATTTATAGAAGAATTGAAAGTAGCTCTTGGTCTTAACGAAGGGTCAAAATGACTCTTCGTAATATTGAAGAGACAACTACTATTTGCGAAGGGGCAATTAACTCTTGGAACACTGAAGAGACAAGTAACTCTTGGAAAACCGAAGGGACAAGTAACTCTTGGAAAACCGAAGGGACAAGTAACTCTTGGAAAACCGAAAGGACAAGTTACTATTAAAACTTTAAGCCAATGATCCATATTGATTTACTATTATAATTTCAACCAACTGTCTGAAAAATTATCACATCTTCTCATGGAATAATATTGTACTCAAAAATAATTTGGACCGAAAAGAAATATATTTTTCGGGTGAATAGTACCTCGTGAATAGTACCCTAACACGAAAAGTATCCCAAATACCCGAGTGAACAATACTAGAGTGAATAGTAATCGAGTGAATAGTAACCCGTGAATAGTAACTCGTAAATAGTACTCCGACACAAAAAATACCCCAAATACCTGAGTGAATAATATTCAGGTGAATAGTAATTTTGGTGAATAGTAAGTCATGAATAGTACTCCGACACAAAAAGTGCCCCGAATACCCGATTGGTCAATATAACCTCCAGACATCAATTATTATCAAAATAAATATCGATTTCTACTAACACTAATAATTCCCACACAATGGAACTATCAATTTCATCTTTAATCAACACGAACTTATTCATCATTAATATTATAATTCACAATATTTAACAACAAGGTCGTTCCCAGGAAAGAGGGGGCTTTCTAATAAGGATTTCTCCCTATTGGCGCGCAATTAGGTGACCAAACCTCTCATTGGCAGAACTTCTAGACATCGTTAATATTGCAAATAATAATATTAATAACTTTGTTATCTCAATTATTGATTTAATAATATATAAAATATCGACAATAATTGAATCAAATAACGTGAGATACTATGCAACAATTACTATAGTAATAATTGAACAAAACTGAGTGACTTCTCACGTAAGCATCAATAATCAAAATTGTGTGCTACTATGCAACCACGCGTATTACTATACTTTTAACACCGGGTGTTTCAACAGTTAACGGTAAAACTTCCGTCGTTATTTTCATAATTTTTTTTGTCGTTTTCTCAATCCGACAATAATTCTATTGTGAGGTCCACCAATAATTGTGTTGTTGTACGAATATTCCCCGACAAAAAGAATATTCCCCGACCAATCGAATATTATATAACAACTTGCATACTTTTGCAAAATTTATAAATATTACCCACAACTATAACATTATATCAAATCCACACCATAATATTAAAAAAAATATTTTAAAAAATTTAAATCTTTATTCATAAAATTTGGGGTCTCACAATCTCCCCTCCTTATGAAATTTCGCCCTCAAAATTTACCTATGTACATGGTATGATGAGGATACCTTGACTTCATTTCAGATTCTAACTCTTGAGGTATAACCTTTGAGTGTTGAATACGATCCTTCTTATCCAAGATTTTAACACGTATCTCATCATACGCTAAATCTTCTGCTATCTCATCTAGTTTTAATTCAATAATGTGGTTTGGGTCATCCACATATTTACGTAACATCGATACGTGAAAAACGTTATGAACACGCAACATACTTGGTGGTAAAACGAGTTTATAGGCCACAGTTCCTACTCGATCAAGGATTTCAAATGGGCCAATTAAATCGAGGGTTGAGATTTACTCGTTTCGTCGATTCTTGCTTCTAGAATAACGCCTTCTTGAACCATATTCATCAGCTCCAGGTGTGTAACTTGAGCGGCTTTAACTTTATCGATTAAAGTTGATTCTACTCTTATATTCGTTATTTTCACGTGGGTCCTTAGAGTCTTTAACTCTATCTTCATCATTTGTAAGTTATACAAAATGGGTTTTTGTGTTAACAACATCACACTCGTAAACGCATACGATCTTCTACTCAACGCGTCAGCTACCACGTTCGTTCTTCCACGATGATATTGAATGGTATAGTAGTAATCTTGAACAGCTCGAGCCAACATCTTTGGCACATTATACGTTCGTTTTGGTTGAAGAAAATATTTGAGGGTTTTAGAAATGAGTTTTGAACTGGGATCAATACAAAAATCGATTTCACGCTCTAGGGGTAGGCTAAGAAGTCTTCAGGAATACGTCAGGAAATTTATAAACAATAGAAATATCATTCAAAACTGTGACCCTCATCCAAGACTTGGATAGTACGTCACATTGATACCTATCAACTTGCCTTCGTCATTCACGACGTCGCCTACAGAAAGTCTAGCTTCGGTGCATTCCACACAAGGAAGTCAACAACGAAAGGATAGGGGCTCTTTACTTATGGCTTGATATGACAATGATTAACTTTAGTGGTTTGGTTATTTGAATTTGCATAACAGGCTGGTGAGGAATATGAAAGCTAACAACCTTACTAAAAGCATGATGAGTAGTTAACCAATCGATTCCTAAAATCACATCAAAGGCAAGTATTTTCAAAGAGACAAGATCGACAGGTAATGTGAAAGTGTCGATTTGAATCAAACAAGATTTATAAACAGTTGAGCTAACGAAGGTTTCTACTAACGAAGTTTCAATCGATAAGTCAAAGTCTAATCTCTCCGGAGTCTAATTTAAACGTTGAGCGCAAGCAAGAGAGATAAAAGAATGGGTAGAACCGGTATCTAATAAGGTATAGACTTCGCAAAAATTTATAATTAACTAACCCGTGCTAACTTCGTTTGGGTTACTCGCTTTTGAGAAGTCACAAAAAATGCTCTTCTGAAACCACCCGACTTTGTTTTGTCCAGATCCGCCTTTGGTGCCACCGTCAATTTGGACTTGACTTTGGTGCACGACAAAATTGGGTTAGGTGACCTTCTTTTCCATAATTGTAACATATTTGGATCTATCGCATACTGATTTGGTGATATGTCCCTCCTCTCCGCATTTGAAGCATATGATAGGTGGTCGTTCTCCTTCCTTAACAACGGGTGCTGATGCTGACGTCTTTCCATCATTGTTGAATCTCCTCTTCTTGAAATGTCCATTCTTATTATTTTGGCCATGATTACCATAGAAGTGGTTACCATTTCGGCATGTTGATTCCTCACGCTTATTATCACCGCGATGATGATCGCTATCACTTGTATTATCATTTTCTTTGGTCGCTCTCTTTTTTGGTTGGGTTGACTCATTATCGCGCTCTAATAACTGAGCCCTATTAACAACATCTGAATACAAACACAGTTTATGAGAGATAAGATATTGACATATCTCGGGTTTCAAACCTCTTAGAAACATTCACGTCATTCTCTTCTCATTATCAACCAAATAGGACGCAAACCGGGACAGTTCGACAAACTTGGCTTCGTACTGCGACACGGTCATGTTGTTTTGCTCCAGCTTGATGAACTCTACCTCTTTCATGTGACGAATACTTTCAGGAAAGTACTTGTCGTTGAACAATTCTTGGAACTTCTCCCAAGTCATCTTCAGTGCGGCAGGTTGAGTACCCTTTACAGATTCCCACCAGTAATCTGCCTCTGGTCGCAACATAAAGGTGGCAAAAGGAACCTTTTACTCCTCGGAGCATCCCAAGACATCAAATATCTTGCAGATCTGCTTTATCCACGTCTCCGCCTTAAGTGGTTTTGGTTCTCTAAAAAACTGCGGTGGTCCCAGTTCCTTGAACTTCTTAGCGGTGACCGTCCAAGAGTTTCCAGTGTTTCCACCTGCATTTTGGACAGGATCCGCTCTTGCCTGATGTTGCATGAATTGCATAAAGCCTCTGAACATTCCATCGTTCATCATTTGGTCAATGTTGTTGTTTGCATGAAGTTATACGCCTTCACATTTACATTATCTTGATTATTGATCTGTGGAGACTCAACGGTCCCCTGTGTTCCATTGCTATTCTCAACATTCTCGGATGTCTTTTTCAAATACTGCCACAAAACAAGGGTTAATTAACATATCACATATTATCCCTATACTTTGACCGGCCAATTAAATACGAAATAAACTTAGGTAGGTCATACTAGCGAAGGAATTTCCGTCTCTCCCCTCCTAGTTCTTGTCTCACATCTCGGCCTAGGGATCATATCCTAAGCTTTGATATAACCGTGACGCCCCCAAAATAAGTATACATCACCTATTAAAGTCGCCAAATACATGGTACATGATACAAATACAATCTTAAATATACAACATGAGCTGTGAGTTTTAATACAAATATTATCTTCTAGACAGTATTCAAACTCAAAATAAGTCCTCAATACATTTATTAACACACTATTTCATAGAATAGTGAGAACTACTAATACTGTGACGCCCCCAAAATAGGTATACAACACCCACTCCGAGCCGCCAAATACATGGTATAGAAACAACTACAACTTTATTAATACAATTGTCGTGCAAAATACGACAACACATAAATTGTGAGTTTAAAAACAAATATTGTCTTCTAGACAATATCAACACTCAAATAAGTCCTCATTACAATTATTGATACACTATTTTACAAAATAGTGAGGACTACTAAAATGACTTTCTAGAACCTTCATTCTATACCCTAACTAGTACTTTTACATTTCTCGCCTCCTAAGAAGAAAAATGGAACAAAAAGGAAAAGGGTGAGCTCAACTAGCCTAGTAAAGAATATTATGACTAAGATAACATAGAACAAATTATCGTTAGTCCTCAACAGGGAAAAATCTGATAGAATACAATAGACAACAAGTTTTAAATCAATATTCGCAGCGGAAATAATAATTCATTAGAAGAGTTATGTAGAGAATGAAATATACTTTCTTCTATGAATTTAAAAGTTTATCATCAATATTGTATCCCTATAACATCAATCAATATACATCTTGAATCAAATATTCATCTTTGCACTACAGGCTAAAGATATTCATCAGTTGGTCATGTTCATCTCAACACCTGTACATCTTTGCACTACGGGTTAAAGATATTCATAAGAAAATTAACCATCTTTGCACTACAGGCCAAAGATATTCAGTAATATCATTATTTAGGAATGAGGAAGATGAAAAATATTTTAAAGAAAACGAATCCAATGGAACAAAAGAACAAATATTAAGGATTCGTACTTTAAACAGTCCAAGTTCAAAAATACTTCATAAATAACCATAGTGAAGTAAAATTCAAGAATGATCAAAACATGGATACAATCAAAGCTAGTATCCATGATAGATATTTTGGACAAAAAATGAAAATTTAATTTTTTTTGTGAATAGTGTCGTATTCGTGAATAGTGCCGTTTACGTGAATGGTGCTATATACGTGAATAGTAACCCCGACACTAAAAGACAAGAATTTCACAAGAAAAATCTTACCAATATTCCGGTATAATGATATTAGAAGAAATAATATCATTTTTTAAAAAAATAACATCCCTTACCTCGAAAAGAGCAAGATTACGATTGAAATCTTTGGATATAGTCTTTGAAGAGAACTTGTCTTAGTATAACAACACTCAAAGTCTCCAAATACTCACAAGAATACGCTCGATAATATAGAGAGAAAAAGAGAGAGAAAACTTATTTCTGGTGTGATTTTCAATTCTAACCTAAGCACCCTATTTATAGGAAAATGCTTAGAACACCAAAGCAGAAAATTTAATAAAATAATAATATTTATTATAATTTTCTACGCCAACCTTTGAATTCAGATTTCAACATGTTTAACAACCCACTAATCATAACAAAAACATTTTTCTTAAATAAAACAATTAAAACTTCCAAAAATCAATTATTCTAGAACTTCGAAACTTCAATAATTCATAATAAATAACCCTTTATCATAAAAATTTAAATCTTATGTCCTTTTCATTCTCTATAACTTTGTAAGTTTAAGTTTTTCCAAATTCCAAGCAGAAATTGACCGAAATCCACAAACGAGCGATTTTACTGGCTATAATCAAATTTCAGTCAAGAAATGGGCCCACAAACATGTTTAACATGTTTTAAATAATTTTTGTAACAAAAATAATCTTCCTCCTCATTTATTCATATATCAGACATTCATTGTAAAATATCACCATTATTATATTATTAAAATATAATAATATATTTAAATGAATTATTTTATCAGAAAAGATAAAATATCAATTTTTCAACAATTGTCACTTTAAAATTTTTTCCATCTATATCCACATAAAATGAATATTTTCCTTATCATAATAATCAATAATTAATTATTCATAAATAATATTACGTAATCACAACATCGTAAACGAATAGTTTCCCAAGAAAAGGGGCTTTCAATAAGGATTTCTCACTTCTTGCGCCGCAATTAGGTGACCAAACCTCTCTTTGACAGAACTTTCTAGACATTGCAAATAATGCTATCTAATAATATTATTCAAATAATATGAATTATTGATCCGATAATGGAAAATACTGTATAGTGACAATTATTGAAATAACAATAATATAAAATATCAACGTAGCAATTATTGAATCAATAAAATAAAATATTGAACAGTAATTACTGTAACAATTATTGAGTAGTGCCTTCTTACGTAAGAATCAATAATTGGTGCAATACCGTGTGCTACTGTGTTTTAACCATTTAGTATTTCAACAAAGATTATACTGAATAACTACGCCGTTATTTATAAACAACTTATACTTGTCGTTTTCTTCATCCAATCGCTTTCCATTATGGGGCCCACACAAGGTCGGCGCTTGGCCGTCATCGAATATTCCCTCAGAAGCGGTGAAGAATATTCTACGACCAAACGAATATTCAAACAACAATGAATATTTTATAACCACTTGCTTATTTGAAATATTTGCACATTTTACCCATAACTAACCACATTAATCAAATCAACCCTTACTATTTCAAAATAATAGATAGAGGAAATTTAATTTCATTTATAATAAGTTGGGGTCTTACAACCCCCCCTCCTTATGAAATTTCATCCTCAAAATTGATGTACGTACCTGGTATTCCGAAAAGGTGAGGATACCTCACTTTCATTTCCGTTTCCAACTTCTAGGTCATTTACTCTATAGCAAGGTTCCTCCACAAAACTTTGACTTGTGGTATGACCTTTTGTGCGTAGGATATGCTCCTTCCTATCCAAGATCTTGACAGGTACCTCTTCGTACGTTAAGTCTTCGGCTATCTCGTCTGGTTCTAACTCAATAACGTGGTTCGGGTCTTTCATATATTTACGTAACACATATATATGAAAAACATTATGAACACGAGACATACTTGGAGGTAATGCGAGTCTATAGGCCACATTTCCTACTCGGTCAAGAATTTGAAATGGACCAATAAATCGTGGATTGAGCTTTCCTCTTTTCTCAAATCTTGTAACTCCCTTCCATGGGGCCACACGCAACAATACATGATCCCCAATACTAAATTCCACGTCCTTTCGATAAAGATCCGCATAACTCTTTTGTCGATTGTATACGTTGTCGAATCATTTGGATCTTTTCTGTAGTAATACGTACCAACTCTGGTCCCAACAATGTTGCTTCACCCACCTCATCCCAACATACTGGAGAGCGACACTTACGTCCATATAATGCTTCGAATGGAGCCACACCTATACTTGCCTGATAACTGTTGTTGTAGGAGAATTCCACCAAAGGTAATATTTATCCCAACTCCCTTTGAAGTCTAGGACACAGAGTCTTAATAGATCTTCAAGAGTTTGAATAGTCCTCTCTGATTGTCCGACCGTTTGAGGATGGTATGCCAAACTGAATCGTAAATCCGTCCCCATAGCTTTTTGCAAGCTAACCCAAAATCGTGAAGTGAATCTTGGGTCACGATCCGAAACTATGGATACTGGCATGCCATGAAATCTCACAATCTCATTTACGTACATACAAGCAAGACGTTCAAGGGAATAAGTCTCCCGTATCAGCAAGAAATGAACAGACTTGGTTAATCTATCAACAATAACCCAAATAGCATTTATACCTTGAGAAACTGTGGGAAGACCAGTAACGAAATCCATGGTAATGTGTTCCCACTTCGATTTTAGAATCTCAAGTGGTTGCAATGGACCCTTAGGCACTTGATGCTCCGCCTTTTCACGTTGACAAGTTAAACACCTCGAGATAAACTTTTCAATCTCTCTCTTCATATTATTCCACCAAAATGTATGTCGAAGATCATGATACATTTTGGTACTTCCAAGATGGATCGTAAATGGTGTATTGTGTGCCTCCATCATGATCTAGTACTTCAAATTAGAATCGTTAGGAACACAAATTCTGGAGTGGACTCGAAGTATTCCTTCTTCATCGATTCTTGCTTCTGGAATATCACCTTCTTATATTTTCTTCTTCATACGCATCAGCTCCGGGTCGGTGGCTTGAACAACTTTAACTTTTTCGATTAAAGTCGGTTCTATGCGTATACTTGACATCATCACATGGGTCCCCAGAGTCTTGAATTCTATTTTCATCTTTTGTAAATCACACAAAATGGGCCTTTGTGTTTACAACATCGCACTCGTTCCCGCATATGATCTTCTACTCAACGCGTCAGCTACCACGTTTGATTTTTTAGGATGGTATTGAATAGTGTGTCGTAATCTTTCAATAGCTCGAGCCAACGTCATTGCCGCATGTTGAGTTCCTTTTGGGTGAAGAAATATTTGAGGCTTTTATGATCGGAATATATCTCCACTTTCTCCCCATATAGATAGTGCCTCCAGGATCTTTCTTGAAAATGATCTGCTTGCTAACTCTAGATCATGAGTAGGATAATTCCTCTCATATTCTTTAAGTTGTCATGAGGCATAGGCTATAACTTTCCCATGTTGCATGAGAACACATCCTAACCCTTTGCTCAAGCATCATTTGTAGATAACAAATCCATCCAAGAACCGGCGGTATTGCCGAGCAGTTTGAAATGAGTCTCCTCTTGAGCTCTTGAAAACTCTTCTCGCATTCCTTGCTCCATACGAATTTTGTATCCTTCCGAGTCAACTGAGTTAACGGAGTAGCGATTCGAGAAAACCCTTCCACGAATCTTCAATAATAACCAGCTAAGCCCAGAAAGCTACGTACTTCGATCACCGTCTTCGATTGCTCCCAACTTTGTATTGCTTAAATCTTCGCCGGGTCGACAGATACTCCATGTTTAGACATCACATGCCCAAGGAATGCTACTTCCTCAAGCCAGAGCTCGCATTTCTTCAACTTGGCATACAACTTGTTTTCACGAAGCCTTTGGAGTACCAGCTTCAAATGGTGCTCATGATCTTCACGGATTTTGGAATATATGAGGATGTCATCAATAAAGACAACAACGAACTGATCCAAATATTCCTTGAATACTCGGTTCATCATATCCATGAAAGTCGCAGGAGCATTAGTCAATTCAAAAGACATGACTAAGAATTCATAATGCCTGTACCGAGTTTTGAAGGCAGTCTTTTGAATATCCTCAGTTCTAATCTTCAGCTGATGATATCCAGAACGAAGATCGATCTTTGAAAAGAATTGTGCTCCTTGCAACTGATCAAACAGGTCATCAATACGAGGTAGCGGATACCTATTCTTGATGGTGACATGGTTCAATTCTCGATAGTTAATACAAAGTTGCATACTCCCGTCTTTCTTCTTTACAAATAAAACAGGAGCACCCCAAGGAGATGTACTAGGACGAATAAAATCGATGTCCAACAACTCCTGTAGTTGGACCTTTAACTCTTGAAGTTCAATAGGAGACATTCGTTATGGGGTTTTAGAAATGGACTTTGTACCGGGTTCAAGGTCAATAAAGAATTCAACTTCACGTTCTAGGGGTAGAACGGGAAGTTCTTCAAGAAATACGTCAGGAAATTTACTAACAAAAGGAATATTATTCAAATCTGACGAGTCTTTATTCAAATCCATAACATGGGCTAAGAAAGCTTGACATCCGTTTTTCAATAAACGAATAACTTTATTACTTGATATAACAGTGATTAATTTTAGTGATTTAGTTGCTTGAATTCGTACAACAGGTTGGTTAGGAATATGAAAACTAACAACCTTACAAAAATAATCAATTTTGGCATGATGAGTAGTTAACCAATCAATCCCTAAAATCACATTAAAAGCAAGTATCTTTAAAGAGATAAGGTCAACAGGTAATGTGATGGTTCCAACTTGGATCAAACAAGATTTTTAAACAATGGATGTAATAAAAGTGTCTCCTAACGAAGTCTCCACAGATAGGTCAAAGTCTAATTTCTCCGGAGTTAAGTTTAACCGTTGAGCACAAGCAGGAGAAATAAATGAATGGGTAGTACCGGTATCTAGTAAAGTATAAACTTCGCAAGAATTTATGATTAGCTTACCCGTGATCACCTCATTTGGGTTCCTCGCATTCTGACCAGTCACAACAAACGCTCTTCTAGGAACCGTTGACTTTGACTTTTCTAGGATAGCCTTTTGAATCACCATCCCCGCTGGACTTGGTTTTGCTACCATACAATCTCGAGCGATATGTCCTTCCTTTCCACAATTATAACATACCTTGAAATGTTGTGGGCAGTTTGGGCTGATATGTCCCTCTTTTTCACATTTATAGCATACGACCGGTGGTCGTTTTCCTCCCTAGAACCGATTCTTTCTTTGGTCTTTGATGTCTTCACATTGTCATTGTTGAATCTCCTCTTTTAAAATCTCCCCCACTCGCTTCTTCTATTTTCATGGCCATGATTACCACCGGATTCTACCGCTTTTTGTCCGTATTTTCTTTTTCTCATTTGGTTATCGTTGTTCGATGACAATTTGTCACCCAGATGATCCTAGTTGTGGTCCCCGGTTGAACGTACTTTCGTTATCTCGCTCTAATAATTGAGCCATTGACAACATCTGAATAGAGAAAATTTATGAGAAATGAGATATTGACGTATCCGGGTTTCAAACCTCTCGAAACATCGCGTCATACGTTCCTCATTCTCCACCAAATGAGGTCTGAAAACTGGATAACTCCGAACTTCACCTCGTCTTTGGAACACCGCCATGTTGTTCGCTCGCTCGATCTAATAAACTCTACCTCCTTCATATGACCGAATACTTTCAGGAAAGTACTTGTCATTGAATAGTTTTTGAAACGTTTCCTAAGACATGTTGAGTGCGGCTGGATGGGTACGCTTCACAGATTCCCACTAGTAATCTGCCTCGTTACGGAACATAAAGGTGGCAAATGGAACCTTCTGTTCCTCCGTGCATCCCAAGACGTCGAATATCTTGGTAATTTGCTTGAACCATGTCTCCGCCTTAATCGGATCTGGTTTTCCCCAGAATTCTGGTGGTCCCAACTCTTTGAACTGCTTGGCTGTGACAAATCGTGCGTTACTATCATTTCCACCTATATTTTGTACACGAGTCTCCTTCGTCTGATTTTTTATGAACTGCAAAAAGCTTCTAAACATTCCATCGTTTATCGTCTGATCAGTGGTGTTATTTACAGGTGGAACGTTGCCGGCCTGTTGCACATTCTCCTCATTGGTGAGTAAAGGTGTCTCCACGGTATCATTTGCTCCACTATTAACATTCTCAGTTGCCATTCTTAAATACTGCCATAAAACAAGGGTTAATTAAATAAATTAACATATCACATAATATCCCTATATTCTGACCAACCAACAAATAAGCTTAGGTAGGACACACTAGCAAAGGATTTACTCGTCTCTCCCTCCTAGTTCTATTCCCCGATCTCCTCCGGAGATCATATCCTAAGCTCGATACCAACCTGTGTGGCGCCCCCAAAAGGGTATACAACACCCACTCACGAGTCTCCAAATACATGGTACAGAAACAACTACAACTTTATTAATACAATTGTCGTGCAAAATACGACAACACATAAACTGTGAGTTTAAAAATAAATATTGTCTTCTAGACAATATCAACACTCAAATAAGTCCTCATTACAATTATTGATACACTATTTTACAAAATAGTGAGGACTACTAAAACGACTTTCTAGAACCTTCATTCCATACCCTGACTAGTACTCGCTACATTCTTACCTCCTAAGAAGAAAAATGGAACAAAAAGGAAAATGGTGAGCTCAACTAGCCCAGTAAAGAATATTACGACTAAGATAACATATAAAAAATTATCGTTAGTCCTCAACAGGGAAAAATCTAATAGAATACAATAGACAACAAGTTTTGAATCAATATTCGCAGTGGAAATAATAATTCATTAGAAGAGTTACGTAGAGAATGAAATCTACTTTCTTCTATGAATTTAAAATTTTATCATCAATATTTTATCCCTATAACATCAATCAATATACATCTTGAATCAAATATTCATCTTTGCACTACAGGCCAAAGATATTCATCAGTTGGTCATGTTCATCTCAACACCTGTACATCTTTGCACTAAGGGTTAAAGATATTCATAAGAAAATCAACCATCTTTGTACTACAGGCCAAAGATATTCAGTAATATCATCATTTAGGACCGAGGGGCGATGAAAAATATTTTAAAGAAAAGCGAATCCGGTGAAACAAAAGAACAAATATTAAGGATTCAGTACTTTTAAGCGATCCAAGTTCAAAAATACTTCATAAATAACCATAGTGAAGTAAAATTCAAGAATGATCAAAACATGGATACAATCAAAGCTAGTATCCATGATAGATATTTTGGACAAAAAATGAAAATTAAATTTTTCTGTGAATAGTGTCATATACGTGAATAGTGTCATATACGTGAATAGTAATCCCAACACTAAAAGACAAGAATTTCACAAGAAAAATCTTACCAATATTCCGGCATAATGATATTAGAAGAAATAATATCATTTTTAAAAAATAACATCCCTTACCTCGAAAAGACAGTACTTCTGATTGGAATACTAGATATAGTGTTGAAGGGAACTTGTACCGTATAGCAACACTCAAAGTCTCAAAATACTCACAAGAATGCGCTCGATAATATAGAGAGAGAAAGAGAGAGAAAACTTGTTTCTAGTGTGATTTTCAATTCTAACCTAAGCACCATATTTATAGGAAAATGCTTAGAACACCAAAGCAGAAAATTTAATAAAATAATAATATTTATTATAATTTTCTACGCCAACCTTTGAATTCATATTTCAACATGTTTAACAACCCATTAATTATAACAAAAATGTTTTTCTTAAATAAAACAATTAAAAATTCCAAAAATTAATTATTTTAGAACTTTGAAACTTCAATAATTCATAATAAATATCACTTTTATCAGAAAAATTTGAATCTCATGTCCTTTACATAGAAAATTCCATTCTCTACAACTTTGTAAGTTTAAGTTTTTCCAAATTCCAAGCGAATTGGTAGAAATTCATAAACGAAAGCGATTTTATACGTGTTATAATCAAATTTCAGTCAAGAAATTAGCCCACAAACATGTTTAACATGTTTTAAACAATTTTTGTAACTAAAATACTCTTCCTCCTCATTTATTCATATATCACACATTCATTAAAAAATATCACCATTATTATATTATTAAAATATAATAATATATTTAAATAAATTATTTTATCAGAAAAGATAAAATATCAATTTTTCAACAATTGTCAATTTAAACTTTTCTCCATCTATATCCACATAAAATGAATATTTTCTTTATCATAATAATCAATAATTAATTATTCATAAATAATATTACAGAATCACAATATCGATAACGGTAGCCGCTCCTCGGGAAAGGGCTTTCAATAAGGATTTCTCCTTCTTTGGCAGCATGATTAGTGACCAAACCTCTCCTTAGACAAAACTTTCTAGACATTGCCAATAATGCTATCTAATAATATTATTTAAATAATATGAATTATTGATCTGATAATGGAAAATACCGTGTAGTGACAATTATTGAAACAACAATAATATAAAATATCAACGTAGCAATTATTGAATCAATAAAATAAAATATTGAGCGAAGAATTACCGTAACAATTATCGAGTAGTGCATTCTTACGTAAGAATCAATAATTGGTGCAATCGTGTGTCTTCTACCGTGTTTTAAGCACCTAGAGTATTTCAACAAGATAATTCGTAATAGCACGCCTGTTATTTATAAACAACTTATACTTGTCGTTTTCTTCATCCAATCGATTTAGTTATGGGGCCCACACACAAGGTCGCTTGTCGTAAATACGAATATTCCCCGACGGTAAGAATATTCCACGACTAAACGAATATTCCCCGACAACAATGAATATTTTATAACCACTTGCTTATTTAAAATATTTGCGCATTTTACCCATAACTAACCACATTAATCAAATCAACCCTTACTAGTTCAAAATAAAAGATAGAGGAAATTTAATTTTATTTATAATAAGTTGTGGTCTTACAAATACTATCATCTGGACCGTCACTCCGTCCCCCGACTAGTCCCTGCTACGTTCTCATTTTCTGAAGAGAACATTGAAAGTAAAAGGGTGAGCTCAACTAGCACAGTAAGAAATATTATGACTAAGATAATGCAGAATAAATTATCGTTAGCCTCCAACAGTGTTAAATTGATACAATATAACAAACATCAAGTTTAACTGCAGCGAAATAAGCAATCCATTAAAAGAGTCAAGTAGAGAATAAAATCTACTATCTTATATGATTTAAAAGGTTTTTCAATACTTTTATTGCTGAGACTCAGCTTAATAAATAAACCACATTATCCCTGCACTACGGTCAAGGATATTCATTAGTATCACAACCACAAATTATCCATGCACTACGGGCCAAGGATATTTGTGTATTCATCAATGGTCATGATCATGCCAACAACTGTCCATCAATGCACTACGGGCCAATGAAGACTTTTACTACATCATTTATAACATTACGATCATGATTATACCGAATAATCCCTGGTCATAATCATACCAAGTCCATCTATGCACTACAGGCCACATATGACTTTCAACATAATATAAACATGAGAATGATGACAATGAATAGTAACCCATGAATAGTACTCCAACACAAAAAATACCCCAAATACCCGAGTGAATAATATTCGGGTGAATAGTAATTTGGGTGAATAGTAACTCATGAATAGTACTCCGACACAAAAAGTGCCCCGAATACCCGATTGGTCAATATAACCTTCAGAAATCAATTATTATCGAAATAAATATCGATTTCTACTAACACTAATAATTCCCACACAATGGAACTATCAATTTTATCTTTAATCAACACGAACTTATTCATCATTAATATTATAATTTACAATATTTAACAACCAGGTCGTTCTCAGGAAAGAGGGGGCTTTCCATTAAGGATTTCTCCCTATTTGTAAAACCACAACTTATTATAAATAAAATTGAATTTTTCCTCTATTCATTATTCTAAATTAATAAGGTATTAATTTGATATAATTCTTTGGTTATGGGTGAAAAGTGTAAATTTTATAAAATAAGCAAGTGGTTATAAAATATTCATTTGTGTCGGGGAATATTCATTTGGTCGTGGAATATTCTTTTTGTTGGGAATATTCGTACGACGGCGCAACCATTTGTGGGCCCATAACGGAAAACGGTTGGATGAAGGAAAATGACAAAGTATGAGTTTTTATAAATAATGGCGTAATTGTTACAATTAATAACTGTTGGAATACTCGGTGGTTAAAATACGATGAATACGTGGTTGCATAAAGAAGACACCAGTATTGCACAGTATTATTGAATTATTGATTCTTACGTAAGAAAACACTACGTAATAATTGTTACAGTAGTTACTGTTCAATATTTTATTTTATTAATTTAATAATTGCAGTGTTGATAGTTTATATTATTGTTTTTTCAATAATTGTCACTGCACAGTATTTCCCATTATCAGATCAATAATTCATATTATTTGAATAATATTATTAGATAGCATTATTGGCAATGTCTAGAAAGTTCTGTCAAGGAGATGTTTGGTCACCTAATTGCGTGGCAGTAAGGAAAAATCCTTATTAGAAAGCCCCCTATTTCCTGGGAACTGTCTGGTTGTCATAATTGTGATTCTGTAATATTATTTGTGAATAATTAATTATTGATTTATATGATAAGGAAATATTTATTTGATGTGGATATAAATGATGGATTTATTTATTTATGTGGTTATAAATGAAGGAATTAATGCTTAGGTGTTTTATCAGTATTTTATCGGAATGAAGGTATTAAAAATCATTCGTTTGTGGATTTTGGATATTTTTTGTTTGGAATTTGGAAAAACGCAAAGCTAAAAAGTTGTAGAGAATTCGATTTCTTGTGGAATGGACTAAAATTCGTATTTTTCTGATAAACGGGCTATTTTCTATGAATTACTGAAGTTTCAAAAAATAAAATAATTTTTATTAAATTATGGGTGGGACCCACTTTTGGTTGGTGTTGAATACACATGGGCTGCTGATTTTTGTCCAAGAAGGCATGCTTGACTCAAAATAGTGGGTGGCGTAGATGATTTAAAAAGAAATATTATTATTTTATTATTTTAGTCTCTGTAGGCGTTCTAGCATTTTCCTATAAATAGACGCTTAGGTTAGAATTGAAAATCACACCGTAAACAAGTTTTCTTCTCTCTAGATTATCGCGTATTTTTGTGAGTATTTTGATACTTTGAGTTCTTTGTTTGGTACAAGTTTTCTTCGGCTCTATATCCGATATTCCGATCAGAAGTACCATTATTTTGAGGTAAGGGATGTTATTTTTTTTCGTAATGATGTTATTATTTCAATATCATTATACCAAAATATTGGTATAGATTTTATCGTGGAATTTCTACCTTTTTGTGTCGGGGTTACTATTCATGTATACGACACTATTCACGTATACGACACTATTCACGAATACGACACTATTCACCAAAAAATAAAATTTTCTTCTTTTTGTCTAAGATGTCTATTATGGTTACTATCTTTGATTGTATCCATGTTTTGATCTTTATTTTGAATTCTGCTTCACAATTGGTTATTATGAAATATTATTGATCTTGGATAAACTGTTATACGAATCCCTAATATTTGTTCTTCTGTCTCACTGGATTTATTTTCTTAAAAATATTTTTCATCATCCTCAGTCCTAAATGATGATATTACTGAATATCTTTGGCCTGTAGTACAAAGATGAATGATTAACTGATGAATATCTTTGGCCCGTAGTGCAAAGATGAACAGGTGTTGAGATGAACATGACCAACTGGTGATATAAATGAATATCTTTGGTCTGTAGTGCAAAAATGAATATTTGATTTAAGATGTATATTGATTGATGTTACAGGGATAAAATATTGATGATTAACTTTTAAATCTTAGAAGATAGTAGAATTCATTCTCTACGTGACTCTTCTAATGGATTGTTGTTTCCGCTGCATTTGTTGATCTAAAACTTGTTGTCTATTATATTCTATCAGATTTTTCCCTGTTGAAGACTAATGTTAAGCTCACCCTTTTTTTTTGTTCTATTTTTCTTCTTAGGAGGTGAGAACATAGCAGGATCTAGTCGGGGTATGGAGTGATGGTTCTAGAAAGATGTTTTAGCAGTCCTCACTATTTTCTGTAAAATAATGTATGAATAATTGTAATGAGGACTTATTTGAGTGTGGATATTGTCTAGAAGACAATATTTGTATTTAAACTCACAGTATGTGTTGTCGTATTTTGCACGACAATTGTATTATTGAAGTTGTAGTTTGCTTTCTGTACCATGTATTTGGCAACTCAGAATGGGTGTTGTATACCTATTTTGGGGGTGTCACACTATTGGCGCGCAATTAGGTGACCAAACCTCTCCTTGGCAGAACTTCTAGACATCGTTAATATTGCAAATAATAATATTAATAACTTTGTTATCTCAATTATTGATTTAATAATATATAAAATATCGACAATAATTGAATCAAATAACGTGAGATACTATGCAACAATTACTATAGCAATAATTAAACAAAAGTGAGTGACTTCTCACGTAAGCATCAATAA
This sequence comes from Panax ginseng, assembly GCA_020205605.1. Classification (NCBI taxonomy): domain Eukaryota; kingdom Viridiplantae; phylum Streptophyta; class Magnoliopsida; order Apiales; family Araliaceae; genus Panax; species Panax ginseng. Next base: position 20,591,503 of record CM035133.1, on the reverse strand, counting down.
TCAAAACCGTGTGCTACAATGCAACCACGCCAGATATCTTTATTTCTTTAACACCGGGTGTTTCAACAGCTAATTAAAACTTCCGCCGTTATTTTCATCAAATATTTTTGTCATTTTCTCAATCCGACAATAATTCTATTGTGGGGTCCACCAATGATTGTGCCGTTGTACGAATATTCCCCAACAAAAAGAATATTATATAACAACTTGCATACTTTGTAAAATTTATAAATATTACCCACAACTATAACATTATATCAAATCCACACCATAATATTAAAAAAAATATTTCGAGAAATTTAAATCTTTATTCATAAATTTGTGGTCTCACAGTCAACTTTATACTTGGGCCCATCGAACCATAAGCTCTGTTGGGAAAAAAAGTATGCCTAAAAATAAGACTAAAAGATAATTTGCACCCCAAACTTTACACCTTTGTTGACTTTTGTACCCCAAACTAAAAAATGTGTCTAAGTACACCCCAAACTTCAATTAAACGTAACAGACAGCATACTTTCTTCACTTAACTGATCAAAAGTGAACGGCTAAGGCTGTAACACAAGTTTGGGGTACACATTGTATTTTACTTGACCAACTTTCTCTCTCTCTCTCCTCCATAACCAATTTTATCTCTCTGTCCTCCATAACCAACTTTATCTCTCTGTCCTCCATAACCAACTTTCTTTCTCTTAAATAAACACCCATTTCCTTTCCCTCTCAATGAACACGACTATTTGTGAGGCTTTCCCTTTTGAATTACACCTTCCAAACAGTTGAGAGGGTTTCTTCGGTGGTGAAGAAAACTTTGCTGGAATTTGATATTCCCAATCGGGAACATATAGACCGTACAATATGGAAAGGTACAATACATGGTACGAAGGGTTGATTCCTCTAAGTACGAGAAGAAAGGTCCATATAGTCTAACGACTATTAAAGGTTGAAGTAGAAATACTTAATAATCTGGGACATAGTTCGTGGTCTAGAGACCCTCAGATATATATAATTCGACCTAACCTTCTAGTCTTGATTCAAATGTCGAGTTCTTCATTATTCAGTACTCATTGTTTATTCTATGATGTTATTACTGTCATCACTATATTTGTGAGCAACTGTTTGTTCACTCTTGCATATAACACTGCAGCTAAAGGTGAGAAAGTTGACGAGCCTTCTTCTAGCAAGGGTAAGGGCAAGATGTCCAAATGATAAAGACTTGTTTGGTTTTATTTAATAGAATCCAAGTGTTATGAGACATATTTATTTATATGATGTTTTCCGCAAACTTATGTAATAATTTAAGGTTAGATTACCTAGGATTTGTTTTGAGATGATGTAACCCTTTAATGGGGAGGATTATTGTTTAAGTTATTTAATTTATATCTTTATCCTAGATTATGGGTAGTTGGATGTGATTATTTTTTGATAGTGAGCACCAAATCCTGTGGTAATGGAGTATCCAGATCTGGGGGTGTCACAAGTTGGTATCAAAACTTTAGGTTATGAACCTTAGGTGGGGAACCTTATGAAGTAGCCTTTAAGGAGATCGAAAACATAGTAGTGATAACTCTTATCTAGTTTTAACAAAATGGATTAAGGAATTCATTAAAGATAAATAATAAAAGACTTTATGTGCCTATATGTTAACAACTTATGTGCTCGCGAGTATCAAAGAGTGTCACGTAATAAATAAAAATTAAAGTATTTTGTTGTCAAGATGTCTAATGTTGAAGGATCCAGTCAAGCTAGGGAGGAGATACCTCAGGTGCCTAGAGATGAGGAGCCCCAAGATGTCCATGTTGTTCGGGAGCAGCTGATTCACATAGAGCCTTCTCTGTTGGTCACTGTTGAGGTACAGGGGAATGAGCCTGTGTCTAATCCAGAGGAGGACTCTGAAGAGATAGAGGTGGAGGATGAGGAAGAGGACCTTGTGGAGTTTCCACCAAACTCCATTGCAGCTGGGATGTATGATGAATTATATGACCGTAATATATAATTGCAGGCTAAGGTTGAGGAGCTGAGGGGGCTGGCTGACATACGTCTGGCTAATATAGAGCAGAAGGATGTGGAGATTCAGGATCTCGACATACATCTTGGGAATGCGAAATAGAACCTAGTTCACATAGAAGGTCATCAAGAACAGTTGTAATTCGAATACTGTGAGTTTAATTAATTGAGCTTTCAATGGTAAAGTATTTTTACCGGAAACAATAAGTTCTAGAATACTGTAAGTTCGAAGGAATAATGAACTTTACAATCAAATAAAAGATATCAATAACAAAGGAATACACTGAGGGTCATAAGACCATGAGCTGTGTTCTAGGTTTTCAAATATTTCTACTTTAACCTTTAACAGTCTAAAAGACCATAATCATCTTCTATGTCCTGGGTTAATAGGTGTTTTTACTATAACTTTTAATAGTCTAAACGACTATGTGGACCATCATCTCGTACTCCAGGTGATCATCCCTTTGTACTATAAATTGTACAAACATTTTAACGCTATCGCGTAACTTTAAAATAATCCCCTGATATAGGGTTGTTCATCTCAACTTAGATCATTAGGTTCCGTACCAAAGGAAGTTTGGTTTGGAATTATCTTCAAAGGAATTCTATATCTTTAGAACGCTCATCAACTAAGTACTGGTTGAATCAAATAGGGATCAATGACTACTCAAGAGTTCGATTATAATATCATCATGAAAAAAGTATAACAACGAACCAATAAAGAATAAAGTCTCAATGGGTTATAAATGAAAAAGTATTAATCATCGAGTACATACTTTCAAAACTATAAAGATACATAAGCAAAACAAAGGAAGTTTGGTATGGATTGACTTCAAAGGTAATTTAGTTTATAGAGCATTCATCAACTAAGGATTAGCTGAATCAATAGAAGGATTGCTAGACAACTAAGAGTTCGTTACAATAATATAAGATTGTATAATGACATTGGTGATCAAACAACAATTATTATTAGCTAAACAAACACTTGGCAACAAGATAATGCTTACAATAAAATTATAGACTTTAAATGACCAAAGCAATCTTGTTTGGAATGAGTAAGCAAAGATTAATTAACTTGTTCGACAATAAATTAAGGTTAAAGAAATTGCATAACAATAAAAACTTAGGAATAGGAGCTTTCATGAAGAAGCACTACAAAAAAAACAGTCATTGCCGACGGCCACTGCCGTCGCCTATGACTATCGTGTCGTCGACAGTGAGGTCATTGGCGATGGCAGATGCCGTCGGTACGCCCGTCGTCCCACAGTTCATCGCCCCTAGTTCCCGTCGCCAGCCGTCGGCATCATTGTCATTGGCGATGACACAATGTCAATGCCGACGGCTATAGCGACGGCGAGTCCGTCGGCAAAGACTCCATAAAGTTTTAGGGGGAAAACCTCATTCCGGACGGCATGGCCGTCAACAATGAATTTAATAGCCGTCGCCAATGACTATAACTCATGACTGTCGCTATATGTCATTGGCGACGGCATCGCCGTCGCCATAGCCCCTGTCGACAATGACTATATATATTTTGAATTTTTTTTATAATTTCAAAATTTCCCTGTTCATTTACAAATATAAATGTGCACCTGTTATAAACTAATAACAACCATCAAATAACACGCAAATATCATACAATTCACTAGTGAAATAGTAATCCAAGTCAAATATATAGATCAAAAATATAATTTTGAGATTTGGGTTTTGGATGCAAGTGTTGTGTGGAGACATCTTTGAGAAATATGCATTGCATATGCCATTCAAACATGGTATAGGCAATGAATTATAGATAGAATAATTAGTTTCAACCTACAGTCCAATCAATCTTTAGGACCGAGAAATGGTATCAGGTTTTGGAAATTTTAAGCTGTTGTATTCTGTGGAAATAATGAGGTTCATGTGGACAAGGTTCTACAGGAGGATGATCCTAGAGGGTCATTTTAATTTAAATGTCTGGTTTATGTAAGCCCATAGTGAAGCCAGAAAATAAATTCTTTCTCAAAGCAAAGGGAGAGAAAGATATCTAATCATCAGCATTCTAACATTCCTCTCTATTAATATTTTCCATAGAATAGAAAACAAAGCACATAACCACAAGATCTTCGGGTTAAATGCACATCACCAAACTAGGGACTGACTTTCATTCTCATCAGTGAACTCAACTTTTTTTACAATTCAATGTATCTGTATATTTCAATTCAACTACTTCAAGTTTTGTACCCTAATTAAACTAGTAATAAGAATTGAATGAAAACCATAAATATAAATCAACAAGTTGCTATACAAACTGAAAAATATTGCATTATATGAATATCATACCCACATTAAGTTCATGTATTCAACCCACTTAAACAACCCCCAATGTGAAATCAAAGTTAACACTGATAGAATTTTATGTTCATAATAGGAGTAATAAATCATGTTTAGTGGCTATTAAGAGAAGAAACATTACCTTTAAGAAGAACAGTGCTTGACCAGTCGCCAGTGAATAGTGGCGAGGAAGAGGAAGAAGTAACAGAGCAAGAGGGAGGAAAGGGGCGAACTGTAGTGAGATAATGGAGTAAAATGGGTGCAATCAATCGAGCATTCCGACCTAGTTAAACCAACTGAGTCTTCAATTGAGAGGGAAACGAGCAAATCTCAGACAGATGGAAAAGGAAAAAAGAAGACGTTGCCGTCGCGAACCAGGGTTTTAAAATATATTACTCATTCTCGACGGCGTGTCCCGTCGCTCGAGTCTCGTCGCCATTACATTATTAGCGACGGCACTGCCGTCGCTTTTACTTTTTATGTCCGTCGCCAATGAGTTTTCCCTCCACCGCCAAATTTTCGCACCTATTTTTCCTGGGGGAAAAGGTATTATCGACGGTACTCATAAGCGACGGTGTGCCCGTCGGCAGTGACGTTATTATCGATGAGTTAATGGCCGTCGCTAATAACCCCGCCGCCAATGACCAATTTCCTTGTAGTGAAGGATTAGGGTTAGAGAACTTGCTCAGTTGAATAATAGATTCAAGACTAGAATACTAGCATAACGTAAAAGTAGGGTTAGGAGACTTGCATAAGTATAACAAAATAACGGTTAAAAGAAAACCTTTTTGAATAATAAAGTAGCAAACGTTAGGGAACTTGCCTCGTACGTTAGCTATAAATTCACAACTTATATTATACAAATATCCTACACATATCATATGGAATCACAACACCAATCAGTTATATTACAACTAACATTATCGGCTTACTTCTCATTTCATTTATCTTCATTATCTTAACTAAGTTGTTAACCTTTAACTTTAGTTAACCATACTATCCATATACCATTAATTATAGAAACCCTTACTAGCACATAACATAGGTTCTAGCGTTTAAACTTTGGTTCCCATACTTCACAAACATCAAGATTAAGTTTTATATAATTTACTAAACCATAGTCTATAATCATTAATTATATAGTTACCATGTGTTAATACATCTTATATTCATGTTTTACATGTCATCACAAATTTTTATTAATGTTACATAAACATTCCCAGAGGTTAGACAAACAAAAGCTCATCATTTGGTGAACATTACGCCAACAAAGCGCCGTAACGTAGCCAAATGACCCAAAAAACTGCTACACGCCTTACAGCGCTACTGGGTGCTTAGACAAGCTTGTCGAGAGAGCACTATACTTCTGCTGTTCAGTGACAATGCGGTGTGAAATACTCATGGAGCAGTATGACATAGCATTAATGACTCGTAAAGCAGTCCGAAGTTCGCGAACGAACACAACAAACCCTATAAACTTCTAATTTCTTAGTCCATACAACAATTTAATTATATCTAGAAGCTGTAAACTCCATATAATCAAGACCCAACATGTATACAACCATTATAACAACTAAACACCACTAAACAACCAACTTTAGAGGGATTAAAACCAAAGTTCATGCTATTTCACATATTTTGACATCCTTAGGATAATCACACACTACGACTTCGTTTCTCAACCAATTTAGTCCATTAAGCATGCATTCTTTTTCGTTTCTTCACATATTAACATAAACAATTATCAATTTACAAATTAACATATGATTCCACCACCAATTTTGGTCTCAAAGTAAACCATTTTATATATATTCTACCAAAAACTTCAACATTCATTTTAAAGCATGTTTTCATGGATTAACTCAACCAAAAATCATTTTTAGATGACCATTATCAGATTATGAACATCTAATAATATATATAACATCTTATCTCAACAAAATAATCATAGAAGCCAAGTTTTCAATGAAGAACTCAAGAAAAATAAAATAAAATTAAGAACTTAGAAAATTACCTCTGATTGTTGTTATGCTTAGCAAAGATGCTTAGGATAGCCTTATTAATCTTCTTCTTTCACTTGATTTCCCAAATACATAAATAATTTCTTCTCTTTCTATCTCAATTCCTCTCATTTCTTCTCTATTTTCTACTCTTAGGCTCAGGGAAGTTATATGCAAAGTAAAACTGATATAGGATATAATGTATCCATAACTCCTCATCAGTTATATAAAACACATGTTCTGTCAGCTAAGTAACTACGAGATCATAAGACCTTGTTTGGTTTCTCCCTTTTAACACCTTCTAATTTATTTTAATCTTTTGCTTATTATATAGTTCCCTTGTCACACCTTTTAATTAAATTCTAACATTAAATTAAAATAGCTAAATTTTCTAAGAAATAAAATCACACCTTATTATTATAATTATAATTTTCATTTAATCAGTATCAATTCTCTAATTCAATTATTAAATTAAATTAGAATATCACTATCGTGCTATAATGAAGTTATTTAACAATTCACTTACCCTTTAATTATTTAAATAAAATTAAAATATTACATTACCAACATATTAGCGTAATAAAATAAGCTAATTTAAATTATTTAACATTCATCTATTTTCTAATTTAATTATTCCTTTAATTAACTCAACCATCACCACACTTTAACAAAATTACTTTTACAATAACATCCATAAAATTTATTCTATTTGACAAATAAACCATCTAAAATATTATTTAATACGAATAATTATATAATAACAATTTACAAAATTCTCAACTATCTAATTTAATTACTTAATTAAATTAGAATAGTACAAATATAATCACGTAATAAAATACACACCATTTGTAAAATTATTTAACATCGATTGAATTAATATTCTTGCACTTAATAAAATTAATCCATAGTAATTTCATTAATTAATTATTTATCACAATAAATAAATCAATAAAATATTTATTTAATTCAATAAATATTTAAAAATCAAATATAAAATCTCGTTCGTTACATCTATTCTATCGAGGAGTTCTTGCAGCTAAGAAGTTGTGATTGATGTCGTTCTCTTCACAAAACCGATCCATCTCAGAGAAGTTAAATTCTTTTCCATGATCACTTCTGATAGCCTTGATCTTTTTTCCTTTCTTATTCATAACCAGTCTGAATAGTTTGATCAGTTGAGAGCTAGTTTCATCTTTAGAGCTAAGAAAGAATACCCATAAGAATCTGGTGTAGTCATCCTCTATCACCAATGTGTATCTTTTTCCTCCAAGGCTTATAATTGGGATTGGTCCAAAAATATCCATGTGAAGTAGCTAAAGGGGTTTATTATTGGAGTTAACTGCCTTGCCTTTGAATGAGCTCTTTGTCTGTTTTCCAAACTGACATGCTTTGTAGGGCTTTTCTTTGAGGAATTTGATCTTTGGCAATCCTGCTACAAGTTCTTTAGAGGCTAGATTTAACATGCTCTTGAAGTTTAGATGAGACAACCTTCTATGTTATAGCCAACATAGATCTTCAAAGGCTTTGACTAGGAAGCATATTGTTTCATCATAACTTAGTTCAGAAAGTTTGACAACATAAACATTTCCTTCTCTGGTTCCTATCAGCTTCAATGAGTTGGTCTTCAGATCTCTAACTTGACATTAATTGTTGAAGAAGGTGACTTGATGGCCTTTATCACATAATTGATTGATGTTGAGAAGATTATTTTTTATCCCTTCGACATATGCCACTTTGCTAAATGAGACAACATCATTGCCAATTGAGCTATAGCCTTTGGTTTTCCCTGAATTGTTATCTCCAAAGATAACTGCTAGACCATCTTTTTCTTCGTATTCAGATATGAGGACTTTGTTTCCTATCATGTGTCTCGAGCATCCACTATCTAGATGCCAGGTTGACTTAGTGGAGCCATGTACCTACAGAAAAGATTAACTTTCATTTTGGTACCTAATCTTGCTTGGGTCCTGATTTGTTAGTTACCTTGGGGACCCAAATCTTCTTAATTTTAGGTCTGTGCAGTATAAGATAGAAATAATTGAAATAACATTTTGCAGTTCTATGACCATAATCATGACAGATCTAACATTTATTATACATGCTTGTGTGTGTGTAAGGATTCCTTCTTGTCCTGGACATTTGTGGATAATATTTATTCATAGCCTTTCTCTTGGGCTGATATCCATTCTGCTTCCACACTTCTTTATGATTTATAGGTCTCGTGGGGTGAATGTCAACTCTATAATTTTTACATGGTTGGTTCGTAGAGTGAGTTCTGCTTGAATCTATGACCCTTCGAGGTTTAGTTGTAGAGGTTGACTTGCCCGTTGATCTCTTAAATCTTATATTAGTGTGGGATCCACTGTTTCTTAAAATAGTACCATGATCAGCAGAATTTGAATAGCTTGAAGAGATTGGCTTAGCTATCTGTATGGATTTGACAAATTCAAATCACTTATTGAGATTAGGAGAATTATTATCATTTGTTTCCATGGTTTTATCCACTAAAGGTTCTGAAGAAGAATTTCTAGAAACCTAGACTTGATCTGTTAGCCACTGATCTTTGGCCAGAGATCAAAGTGGGAGCTGTTGTTGACACTCCTAAATTAACCTCACTTTCACTTCACAAATTATAATAATTAACACAGTAGCAAGGATCGATCCCACAGAGAGTAAGTTTGTTTTAAATTTATTCAACTATTTTAACAGAAAATAAAGATTGGGGGTTTTGAAATTGTTTTAAGTTAAAAAAAACAGAATGAGTGATGAAATTAACCAATTATATAAAAACTTCAGTTCTACAGTTCAGTTTCGCCAAGTACAATAATCAATTAATCAAGTTTTTATTATTTACCCTTCAATGAAACTATTAGCTCTAGATAACAATAAACTCTACTATCCGAAATCTTCCTTAAATATTCACTGTATGAAACAAACTCTTCACCAGATTCAATTAGCATACAACCTAGAACAAGCTCTCTAGATTTAATATGATAGAAACATTAAGAAATAGAGGACTAATCTAGCATATGTTAATGATCAAATTAACTCAATTGGCCATATCAAATCAATTAAATCAATTAGCATGAAATCAATGAAAACAAATTATCAGAAGAAATTTCACACAAGAAGGAATAATTAATAATACTCAATTAATCAATTACTTGTAACAAGGTTTCACCTCCCTTTAGAACTAAATAAAGAAACTAGACTGACATGCTCCAAGTCTGCACTTCAATGAGGTATGATAGTTGGTAGAAGATTGAATAAATAAAACCCTGACTGTCATCCTCTATTTATAGTGCTAGACAAAATCCTAAATCCTATGAAAACTAAAAATTCAAATCCTAAAAGAATTTATAAATTACAACTAATTTTTATAAAGAAATAGAATTTAATTTAAAAATAAATTTTAGTCTAAAAATAAATCCTAATTACAATATAATTGTGAAAACCAATAACAAGAAATTAGATTTGCCGTGTCTCAGCTTCCTAATTCCAGCCGTGTTCGGAATCTTTCTTGTACCGCGTGAAGTTAAGGTGTCAAATCCTTCATGAGTTGGATAACTGAATCTGAACCAATTAGGATATCAATTCCATGTAAACAATATGTTAAGTGGACGTGGACATGGTTTATTATGTAAATTAAATGACTTAATTAAATCCTTTGCAAGCACTTGGTAAATATAAAAGGCCCACGTAAATAGCTTAATCCTCTTTTGCATGCAATTTGATGCTGCCCACGTTGATTTTAATGAGATGCATTCCCTTAGTTTAATAATGTTTGATTCGGCTCCAAATTATTTCCAAAGTCACAGAACACTTCAATTGTATCTAAAATAAAAATATAAGAACAATGAGTATATTTAAGCACAAAATAAATACAAAAAATTAAACATTAAGGAATAAAAATATAACATATTTGATACTCATCAAATTCTCCCACACTTATCTTTTTACACGTCCTCGTGTGAACCAAAAGTTTGATTTCCAGAAAAATTCTATTCAACCATAATATCAAAAGATTTCAAATTATAAATCACGACTTTCAACACTAAACTCACAGAAATCTAATCAATGCCTCATCAGTTAACTCGCAATGAACAAACTTACCATTTCACCAACGAACTTCATTAAAACAATCTGTAGCCACATAAAAATTTTTTCTATAGTCCAAATACTTACTCAACTTGGTTATTATGGAACAAAACCCGTGCACATTGACTCACAACCAAGAGCAAATTTTCCTTGCTTTTTAATTTTTTCATAGATCCTTCTCTTTAGCATAGATGAATGTATTTTCATGCTTTTATCGTATTTTTTTCTTTTCTTGACATGTGAAATGTCTACTTTTCTTAGGCTTTTCAGAGTTACCCATGTAACGAACTTTCCACCAACGATTCCCAAACCAGATGGTCTTAGGGCATTGAGTGTAGAGACAGCCCTAGGGCTTACTTATTCAAGTAATAAAGGCCACAAAAGTTGACTAGTCAAGCTGCTTTTATCCATCACCTTTTCAACGTGAATACCGATGCTTCCCGAGGCTTGGATACCCAGTTATTTCGCACAATGGACATTGAATCAAAATTTTCAATCATCAAATTTTTTTTCGTTTCTCTTTTCCCTTTTTTCATTCATTATTTATTCTAACTTTTCTCCACATGGTTCTGCAATAAGCATAAGTAAGTTAAACTGTTCTAAGTCATGAAATCAGTGCACATAGATAACTCCACAAATAACTTAGCCAAATAAGTGTGCATCTCATATTCAAATACTCATGGATCACAAATTCAATTCAAATCAATTACTATGGATCATGGCTTAGTATTCATCATTCATTAACCAATTAAGCATTAAACAGATTCTAAAATTTTAGAATTAATTCTCAATCTTTGACTTTCACCTTCAAACACATAGGAAAATAGAATCATGGAATCCAAAAATTTCAAAGGCATCAAAATTGGATTAATACCCCTAAATAAAATAAAACCTAAATCTTCCACCCACACTCAAACCTTAAATTGTTCCCAATGTAAGAAAATCATGAAAAGAAGAAAAAAATACTAACTAACATGCAACTAAAAAAACTAAAAACTAAAATAAAATAAAGGGATAGAAAGATCAAATCTGAGTTTTTGGGTTACCTCCCAAGCAGCTGCCCTTGTTTATTGTCTTTAGCTTGACATCATGCCTCTCTTCTCAACTTTCATAGATCGGATCATCTAGCTCCACCATCTCAATATTTTCCACCTGATGCCCCTAATAGAAAGGCTTTAATCTATGTGCATTCACTTTAAAGATCTTGCATGTGCTCAGGCTTTGAATTTCAATTGCACCATGAGGAAAAAAATTAGTAATAACAAATAGTCTAACCCATCTGGATCTCAATTTACCTAGAAATAAATTAAGCCGAGAATGTTATCATGAAAGGCCTTGGTCTTTTCCTTGTAAATCTTCGAACTTTCATAGGCTTCATTCCTCAATTCTTCCAACTCTTGTATGTAATTTCTTGTGTACTGCAGCTACCTTGTGTACTCCAGCTGCCTTCAAAAAGCCCTATGCTCTAACTCAACAGGTAAGTGACATGGTTTTCCAAACACAATCATGTATGGTGACATCCCGATAGGAGTTTTGAATGCAGTTCAATAGGCCCAAAATGCATCATCTAATCTCAGACTCCTATCCTTTCTGCTCGGGTTGACTACCTTTTCCATAATGGATTTGATCTCCCGGTTGGATACCTCAGCTTGACCATTACTCTGTGGATGGTAGGATGTAGAAACCTTGTGCAGAACATTATATTTCTTGAACAAAGCCGCTAACGCCCTTTGCAAAAGTGGGTTCCTCGATCACTAATGATGGCTCGTGGTGTTCCAAACCTGATAAATATATTAGTCCTAACAAAATCTGCAACAACTTTAGAATCGTCAGTCCTAGTGGCTTTAACTTCCACCCATTTTGAGACATAATCAACAGCTAAAAGAATATACAGATTCCCAAAGGATGAAGGAAAAGGACCGATAAAATCTATACCCCAAACATCAAAAATCTCAACAACTAATATAGGTGTTTGGGGCATTTAATTTCTTTGAGAAATATTCCCCGTCCTTTGGCAATTAACACATGTTTTACAAAACAAATAGGAATCTTTAAAAAGTGATGGCCAATAAAAACCACTTTCCAAAACTTTATTAGCAGCTATTTTTGGACGAAAATGTCCTCCACAAGCATGAGAATGACAAAAGGAAAGAATAGATTGAAATTCACTGTGAGGCACACATTGTCTAACTATCTGGTCAACATAAAATTTCCATAAGTATGGATCATCCCAAACATAGTGTCTAGCATCACTTTATAACTTTTCCTTTTGGGATTTAGAAAATTCTTTAGGAAAATATGCACTTACCAAATAATTCATCATATTTGCATACCAGGGAATCTCAGCATGGATGGAAAATAACTGCTCATCCGGGAAAGAATCATGCAACGGTAGCTCCTCCTCGTCTCTCAATAGCCTACTCAAGTGATCCGCTACTAAGTTGTCCACACCTTTCTTATCCTTGATCTCTAAGTCGAATTCTTGTAGAAGCAGAATCCATCAAATAATCCTTGGTTTTGAATCTTTTTTGATGAGAAAATTCCTGAGAGCAGCATGTTCAGAATTAACTATAACTTTAGTACAAAGTAAATATGATCAAAATTTATCTAAAGCAAAAACCACAACTAAAAGTTCTTTTCAGTTGTGGGATAGTTTATCTGAGCCTCATTTAAAGACCTAGAAGTATAGTACATGGCATGAACGGCTTTGTCAATCCTTTGTCCCAAAACAGACCCCACTTCATAGTTGTTTGCGTCACACATGATCTCAAATGGAAACCTCCACTTTAGCGGTTGAATGAAATGAGCAGAAGTTAATAATTTCTTTAAAGTGTCAAAAGCCTCCTTGCATTCATCATCAAACTGAAAGTCCACATCTTTTTGCTGCAACTTACATAAGGGCAATGCAATCTTCGAGAAGGCCTTGATAAATCTTTGATAAAATCCAGCATGACTAAGAAAAGAGCTAATCTCCCACACGCTGACGGGGTAAGGCAAAGAAAATATAACATATATCTTAGATTTATCAACTTCAAGACCTTTAGATGAAACAAAATGACCAAGTACTATTCCCTATGAAATGACACTTTTCCTAATTTAGAACAAGATTAGTTTCCATGCATCTATCCAGAACACGATTTAAATTATCTAAACATGCATCCAAATAATCACCATAAATTTTGAAATCATCCATAAAAGCCTCGATGCATTCTTCTAAAAGATCTGAAAAAATGCTTACAATGCATCGCTGAAAAGTACCTGGGACATTACACAGTCCAAAAGACATTCGTCGATAGGCAAAAGTACCAAAGGGACATGTGAATGTGGTCTTCTCTTGGTCCTCGGGTGCAATCACAATCTGGTTATATCCTGAAAAAAATCTAAAAAATAATAATGAGTGTGCCCAGCTAATCTGTCCAATATTTGATCAATAAAAGGAAGAGGAAAGTGATCTTTTCTTGTTACATCATTCAATTTTCTATAATCTATACACACTCTCCACCTTATTTGCATTCATGTGGGCACCAACTCATTATCATCGTTCTTGACAACGGTTATTTCGGATTTCTTTGGGACTAACTGCACTGGACTCACCCATTGACTATCAGAGATGGGATAGATGATACCGGCATCAAGCAATTTAAGCACCTCTTTTTTCACCACCTCCATCATGGGTGGATTCAATCTCCTTTGTGCATCTCTTGTAGGCTTAGCTCCATCCTTTAAACAATATCTGATGTATGAACATGGCATGATTAATACCCTTGATATCTGCTAGTGTCCAACCAAAAACTGTAACATGGTCCCTTAGGAATCTCAACAATTTTTCTTCCTGCACCTTGGTTAGATTGCTAGCAATAATTACAGGCGAAGTGTCATTAGTCCCCAAATATGCATATTTCAAATGAGCAGATAATTGTTTCAATTCTAGAGTTGGGGCTTGTACAAAAGAAGGTAATAACTTTTGATGATAAATAGGAAATTAAATATAATGTATTGCTGACTTATCTGAGAATTTCGACAATGAGTGTAGTGCAGCCACAATTTCCTTCAATTCATGAGTTTGCTTAATTTCATCTTCCTTGTCCATATCTATACAGTTGGTGATGGCTACCTCCAAGTTATCCCGATGCATTTGTTCAAAGGCTCTATGAACTAAGGAGTCTCTTACATCGATAGAAAAAACATGTCCTATATCACTAGGGTACCTCATGGAATCGTAGATGTTAAAATGAATCTTTTCTCCATTAAATTCCATTGTTAACATCCCATTGTGCACATCAATCATGTTTCTTGTTGTTTTTAGGAATGGTCTTCCTAACAAGATGTGGAAAGGGTTTGTTGATGTATCATCTTCCATGTCCACAATGTAAAAATCTACAAGAAAGATTAATTCGTTCAACTGCACTAAGACATCCTCAATTACCCCTCGGGGGTAAGTGTTAGTGCAATCTACCAATTGGATAATAACACCAGTATTTTTCAAAGAACCAAGATTTAAGGAAGTATAAACAGATAAAGGCATTTCATTAATCGAAGCTGCTAGATCTAGCATGGCCTTTTCAAATCTGGTGTTTCCTATCTTGAATGGGATTCTGAACATTCCTGGATCTTTACATTTAGGGGGCATTCTTTTTGAAGAACAACAGATAAATTTTCTCCAACTATAACTCTCTCATCATTTTACAATTTTCTTTTATTAGTGCATAATTCTTTTAAAAACTTAGCATACTGTGGCACTTGTTTAATTGCGTCAAGGAGAAGGATGTTCACTTCTACTTTCCTAAAAGTTTCCAGAATTTCTTTTCCTTTTTCCTCTTTCTTTGAGGTTTTAGAATTTCTGGGAGGAAATGGAAGAGGAATGTTTTTAAGCTGATTAGGAGGGTTAGGTTATACCTTGGATTTTTCTATTTTTCATTCCATAAAGTTATGGTACTTGCATTCTCCCTTGGGTTGACTAATGTTTGAGATGGTAATTTCCCGAGCCTCTAGATTCTAATATCCCCACAGTTGTAGCCAATTGTCCTACTTGGTTCCTCAAATCCTGAACCGAAGTTTTTGTCTCTTGCTGGAACTGCTGTATCTAATTCATGAACTATTTTTCTGTACCATGAATGCTTTAAACATATCCTCCAATGATGTTCCAATAGGTTCACGGACTACTTGCTTCGGTTGATATTAAGGTTGGGCTTCTTGGAAGCCCTGTTGCCTAGGTGGAAATACAGGTGGTGCCGTTTGCTTGTTCCCATAACTCAGATTTAGATGATCCCTCTATCCTGGGTTAGAAGTGTTTGAGTACAGATCCTACTTTCTCTGAGGTTGTGACTGATAATTACCCATTTCATTAGCTTGTTGCATAGTCTCATCATCTTGTAATGTTGGGTATTCATCTGTATTGTGATTGGGTTGTAGACAGATTACACAAACCTTTACAACTGGAAGTTGACCTGTAGCTAATTGTCTAACCATAGCAGTTAATTCAGAAATTTGTTGACCATAATCACAAGTGCTTACTTCGCTTACCCTTACTGGTGCATGATTTATTCTAGTGCCATATTGTTGCGAGTTTGCTACCATGATTGCAATTAAATTCCTTGCAGCCTCCGGGGTCATGTCGGCTAGTGCTCCTCCACTATCTGCATCGATAATACTTCTATCCATCGGTACCAACCCTTCGTAGAAATACTGGATCATGTGTTTTTCATCTATTTGATGCAGTGGACAGCTAGAACAAAGCTTTTTGAATCTTTCCCAATACTCGTATAGTGTCTCCCCACTGAATTGTCTAATCCCACATATCTCTTTCCTTATGTTGGCTACTTTTGAGGCTGGGAATTATTTCTCCAAGAACAACTGTTTCATGTCATTCCAAGACTGTATTGAACCTGAGGGTAGGTAGTACAGCCAATTCTTTGCCAACTCTGCTAGGAAGAATGGGATTGCTCTCAGCTTGATTTCCTCTTCGCTGATTCCGTGTGGTTTCATGGTGGAACACACCACATGAAATTCCTTCAGATGTTTGTAGGGGTCCTCACCTGTAAGACCACAAAAAGTAGGCAGTAAATGGATTAGTCCCGATTTAAGTTCAAATGCAGCATCTAGATTAGGATATTCAATACACAGAGGTTGTTGATTTAAATTAGCAGTTGCCAACTCCTTGAGAGTTCTATTGTTGTTTTGAACTGCCATCTCTTCTTCTTTATTGGATTCGGTGGATGATTCGTTGGATAATAATTCCAAACCTAAGTTGAGGCCTGGTGATGATGTAGAAGCCTCGTCTATATCTATAGAAGACTGTTGAATTTTAAGTTTTTGCTTCCTTAGCCTCCTTGCAGTTTTCTCAATCTCTGGATCAAAATCTAATGTAGTAGCCAAAGAAGATCGAGTCATAAAACAAGAGCAAAAAAAATAATAGAATAAAAATAAAACGAGAAATTACTCCCCAGCAACGACGCCAAAATTTGGGAGCTGTTGTTGACACTCCTAAATGAACCTCACTTTAAATTCACAAATTATAATAATTAGCACAGTAGCAAGTAAGGATTGATCCCACAGAGAGTAAGTTTGTTTTAAATTTATTCTACTATTTTAACAAAAAATAAAGATTGGGGGTTTTGAAATTGTTTTAAGCTAAGGAAAACAGAATTGAGTGATGAAATTAACCAAATATATAAAAATTTCAGTTCTAGAGTTCAGTTTCGCCAAGTACAACAATCAATTAATCAAGTTGTTATTATTTATCCTTCAATGAAATTATTAGCCCTAGATAACAATAAGCTCTGCTATCCAAAATCCTCTTTAGATATTCAGTGTATGAAACAAGCTCTTCACCAGATTCAACTAGCATACAACCTAGAACAAGCTCTCTAGATTTAATATGATAGAAGCATTAAGAAATAGAGAATTAGGCTAATCCAAGTAACAAACACATAAGATCGATTTGTTTAACTTGTTTTCTAATAATCTTAGCAATAAACAAAAGTTTGTCCATAATTAGTATCACTAATTTGCTACTTGTGATGAAGAATGATATCAATTACACGTAATACCAATCTTAATCTAGCATATGTTAATGATCAAATTAACTCAATTGGCCATGTCAAATCAACTAAATCAATTAGCATGTAATAAATGAAAACAGATTAACAGAAGAAATTTCGCACAAGAAGGAATAAATAATAATACTAAATTAATCAATTACTTGTAACAAGGTTTCACCTCCCTTTAGAACTGAATAAAGAAACTTGCCTGACATGCTCCAAGTCTACACTTCAATGAGGTATAATAGTTGGTAGAAGATTGAATGAATAAAACCCTGACTATCATCTTCTATTTATAGTGCTAGACAAAATTCTAAATCTTATGAGAACTAGAAATCCAAATCCTAAAAGGATTTATAAATTACAATTAGTTTCCATAAAGAAATAGAATTCAATTTAAAAATAAATCTTAGTCTAAAAATAAATTCTAATTACAATATAATTGTAAAAACCAATAAAAAGAAATCAGATTTGCCGTGTCTCAGCTTCCTAATTCCAACCGTGTTCGGAATCCTTCTTTTACCGCTTGAAGCTAAGGTGTCAAATCCTTCATGAGTTGGATAAGTGAATCTGAACTAATTAGGATATCAATTACATGTAAGAAAAAATATGTTAATTGAGCGTGGACATGGTTTATTATGTAAATTAAATGACTTTAATCCTTTGCATGCACTTGGTAAGTATAAAAGGCCCACGTAAATAGCAAAATCCTCTTTTGCATGCAATCTGATGTTGCCCACATTGATTTTAACGAGATGCATTCCCTTAGTTTAATAATGTTTAATTCGGCTCCAAATTATTTTCAAAATTACAGAATCCTTCAATTGTACTTAAAATAAAAATATAAGAACGATAAGTATATTTAAGCACAAAATAAATACAAAAGATTAAGCATTAAGAAATAAAGATATAACATATTCAACTTCCTCATCGTTGGGTACGTCAACTACATCATTTGTCATCATATCTTCATCATTTAGCACTACCTGCCTGGGATTACTAACATCATCTTGCAACGCCTCCTTATTCCCAAACATATTAGCATCATCAAATGCACATGTTTTCGTAGTCACAACTATATGGCTTCTACTATTTACGAAATTAGAAGCGTAGTACACTTGAGTCGTTTGACTGGCCAACACGAATACGCTATCAGATCTTAAATTTAACTTGATATCTACTGTGATGATTCTATTACGATCAACTTTAACACTCTTTTCAATATAAACCCAGCGACACTTAAATTTAACTACCTTTTTACCCCCGAGATAATTGAGCACATCCACCTCCTATAATCGTACATAATAATTGGACTCGGAATCATGGTAACAGCTTCCCAACACCACAACCCTGGAATTAACTGATGTGAGTTCATTCAAGTCATCAACCTTAAATCTATAGCCATTCACGATGCAATCGGGAAAAGAACTAATAACCTTGTAAAGACCTCGGATTACATCTCTAAAACGCTCAGAAATATTCTCTTCCTTAACCCCTCTCTGAAACCACTGCCGGAAAGTATCATTAATGAATGTTTCCAACTGTGCTGCAGTTAAAGCCGGATTAGAAAATACGTTTCCTCTTAGAATGAACTGAAATTATAATAAAATGGATTAATATATAATTGATTACACTTATAAATTATATTAGCTGTGACAAATAATAATCCTTACCTGATGTATGACGATACTTCAGGCATATTTAAAAGCATTTATGTCGATACTATATTCAAATCTTTGTCGCTTAAGTAAGCAATCGTCTCATGACCAAATGGTTGAGCCAGATATGTGAATATAGCTAACTCATCATCAACATGAAAGTGAGGAACGACGACCTCATTCCTACTTAAACGGTTATGCTTCGTTGAGATAACATCGTCAAAATACAATGAGCACAAATTGACAAGCTCTTCCTCCGTATAACGTTCAGCAATAGAACCCTCTACATCATATTTTTTTTTGACTTTCTGCTTTAATTGACGCATATACCTACAATACGTTGAAAGCATACGAGTAATATTAAATTTTATATTTAATCTGCTCAACAGAGTGCAATTTGTAGATTATATTACCTCTCAAAAGGATTCATTATAACAACCCAACTTTTTTATGAATAAGATTTAATTTTCTTTATATATTATTATAAATAGTAAGGTGTTAATTTGATATGAAGATGAAGTTATGGGTTATATTTGCAAATTATAGAAAATAAATAGCGTGTCGAGGAATATTCGTTTTGTCGGGGAATATTCTTTCTATCGGGGAATATTCCTTCTGTCGGAAAATATTATATTCAGTAAAGTACGACGACGACGTCGAAATAACCAATCATTGGTGGACCCCCACAACTGAATAACTGTCAGATATAGAAAGTGACAAAAATAATTTTTTTATAAAATAACGGCAAAACTTTTACGGTTAACTGTTGAAATACCCGGTGATAAAAATATATTAGTACGCGTTCTTCCACAAGTAGTACGCGGTATTGCATAATAGTATACAGTATTGCACAGTATTTCAGATTATTGATTCAATAATTGCTACAGTAGTAGTCACACAATGTTTTATATTATTGCCACAATCGTTACTGCATAATATTTAATATTAAGTGGTTCAATAATTGCTATAGGGACAGTTGTGCAGTGTTCCATATTATTGTTTTAATAATTGTTACAGAAATATCTGTAAAATATTTTATATTATTAAATCAATAATTGTCACAACACAATTACTCAAATTATTTGATATAATATAATTATTAGTTAGCGTTATTGGCAATGTCTAGAAAGTTATGTCGAGGAAAAGGGTTAGATTATCTAATTGCGTGCCAGTAAGGAAAAATCTTTATTGAAAAGCCCCCTCTTTCCTGGGAACGATCTGGTTGTCAGTATTATGAATTTATAATATTAATTAGGAATAATTATTGAAAGATTAAAGAGTTATAAATAATTGATGAATAAAAATTGTTGATAAATAAATATTTGTTTAATTTTGATATAAATAGAGGAATTTAGCATGTGACATTTGTTGAAAATTTGGCATATTTTCCTATGAAACTATAATTATCTTCTTCGATAAAATATTAATTCAAATATATTATTATAATATATTATAATAGTATAATTTTATATTTTATAATTGTTTAAATAGTAATATCATTATATATATATATATATATATATATAGGGTCCGGTTTTTGTAAGGGAGCCCTTACTTTCTTAAAAGGTGCACCTTTTTTTTTGCTTTTTTTTAAAACAACTAAAAAAAAGTTTAATATTTTATGGAAATGAATTTTTTTTCATAATACAATATTTTGGATGTGATTTGGATACATATAACAAAAAAAATCTCGCATTTTAAGAAAGTAAGAGTTCCCTTACCTGATCCTCTCTGTATATATATATAAACATGTGAATGAAATGGGTGGAAGTGAGCAAATGGTATTTTGCTACTTTGGTTCAAAGCTAGCATGCGCCTCCTTCATGTTTTGTCAAAGGTGGTGTGCTAGCATTTTCCTATAAATAGGTTGTTTAGTTAAACAATGAAACTCACACCAGAATTAGAAAATTCTTCTTCTATAATATTGAGCATATTTCTCTTGAGTATAAAGATATTTTGAGTGTAGCAAATAATGCAAAATTTCCTCAAGATAATCTCCGATATTCCAGCCAGATCTAGTCTCCTACTAAGGTAAAGGATATTATATTCTTTCAATACTCATATATGATATTATTTCATTCCATATTCGTAAGGGATGTCATTTTCTTTCATACTCCATATTATGTAAATGATATTATTTCATTTCATACTCCTAAATCTAAACTTACTATGGTAAGTATTGCTTCTATAATTCTTGAAATGATTAGAAATTCCTTGAGGTTTGCGCTTCATCTAATATCATTTCGCTTGAATATTTGTCTAAACTTTCTTATTAAATTTTAAATTTTTTCATGTCGGAGTACTATTCATTCGGGGTACTATTCATGTCGGAGTATTATTCGCGAAGAAATTTAGTTTCTTTTCCTTGTCCTAATTATCTTTGAAATATGAATCTTAAATATCATTCTTGAATTTTACTCCACAAATGGTTATTATGTTGACAATTTGGACATTCTTGAACTTGGATAAATTACAAATATCTAATATTTATCCTTGATTTCACATTATTCATTCTTTATATCATTATCATCATCCTCATGCTTAAATTTGTGATGAAAAGTTTTTTTTTTGTAGTGCAAAGATGAATTGTTGATTGGTATGATTATGACCAGGAACTATGTATTGGTATAATCATGACCTTTGGTGTTACAGGAAAAGGCTTGTAGTGAAAGTTCTCTTTGGCCCGTAATGCAAAAATGGACAGTTGTTTGGCATGATCATGACCACTGGTGATACACATAAATATCTTTGGCCCATAGTGCAAAAATAAATTGTTGATTGGTGTTACAAATGAATATCTTTGGCCCATAGTGTAAAGATAAATTGTTGATTTGATTTAATTATTGATTGGTGTTACAAAGATAAAATATTGATGATGTACTTTTAAATTATAGAAGATAGTAGACTTCATGCTCTACTTGATTCTTTTAATTGATTATTATTTCCATTGCAGTTATTGATCTAAAACTTGTTGTCTATTATATTCTATCAGATTTTTCACTGTTGAGGACTAAGAATAATTTATTCTTCATTATTTTAATCATAATATTCTTTACTCGGCTAGTTGAGCTCACCCTTTTGATCGTTTTCCTCAGGAAATGAGAGAATAGTTGGGACTAGTCGTGAGATGGAGTAATGATCCGAGATAATCACTATAGCAGCCTTCACTATGTTGTAAAATAATGTGGTAAAAATTGTAATGAAGACTTAATTTTGAGTCTGGATATTTTCGTATCAGATATGATGCAATATTTGCATTGAAACTCGTAGCCTATGTGTGTGGTCGTATTTTGCACAACAGTTTAATAGTTGTAAATAGAAAATTTTGTATTTGGATTTTGTGGTATGTATTTGGCTACTCAATATGGGTTGTATGGACCTATTTTCGGGGAGTCACATACATCCACCGATATTGCATCGGTACTCCAAGTTTAAGTTCATACGGTAGATGAATAGGTAGATATTCCATCGAGTCAAAGAACCCTGGAGGGAATACCATTTTGAGCTTGCAAATGGTAAGCACAATATTGTTCTCCATCTGTTCCAGATCATTATATCTTATTACAGTTAACCATATATCCCGAAATTTTTTTGAAAATTCTGTCAATGCATCCACAACTTTTTTGGGTAACAACGCACGAAATGAAATTGGCATCAACTTCTGCATAAATATATGACAATCGTGGCTCTTGAACACATTAATTTTCAAATGTCTATCCTTACTGCAACGAGATATGTTAGAAGCATATCCATCTGGGAGCTTCAACCCACTAACCCACTTGCACATGTCTTCAACTTATTGCTTGGTAAGACAAAATGGAGCTTTAGGTTTTGAATTGTTAGAGCGAAGCCACAATTCCAGCCCAATGTTCAGTGCCTCCAAATCTTTTCATGCATTGTCATTTGTTTTACCACTCACATCTAACACGGTGTAAAAAAGTTCTCAAAAATATTTTTTTCTATATGCATGACATATGGGCGAGTCTGTCCAATTATAAGTCTTCCCGTACCCGAACCCGTACCCGAATGCTTTCATTTTACTATGCCCTTTCCCTGGCGGTAGAAATGTTAGATCTTTCAGCCACCCCAAGACCTCGCTGCTAGATAGTCGACCAACAACACCCTTCTTACCTATCTTTCTATTGAACTGTGCAGTCATCTTCCTGTAAGTGTGATCAACAGGCAAAAATCTACGAGTTATTCCAAAGAAACTACATTTCGCCCATGTCAGAATCGATTATCTTCCACATCCCCATGCACAAAGGGACATAATAAATTTACCCGTGAGTTGACCAACCACTAATCATCCCAAGAGCAGGAAAGTCAGTGATAATCCACAATAAGGCTGCCTTCATCAATAAATTCTCGCCGATCAATTTGTCATACATTTGGACCCCCGTCTCCCACAGCATCTTTAGTTCATCGACTAAAGGCCTGAGGTAGACATTTATATCTTTTGTAGGACTCTTATCCCTTGGTATAAGTACAGTCAAGAACAACTATGGATCCCTCATCCACATTGACGGTGGAAGATTATAAGCTACCATTATGACTATAAAGTCATCTGTATCCATGCGTAGCCTCACGTTCCTAACTTCCTCCGCAAACTATGAAAAGTTTTCATTAAACTTCTTCTATTTATCTCCATCGGCAGGGTGAGTAGGCTGACTAGGCACGACTTCCCTTATTTTATGACAAGTCATATGTTAAGCCATGTGGGACGACATGAATAACCGTTGAAGCCTCAACGCAAGAGGAAAGTACCGTAAGATCTTCTTGGTCACAAGTTTCTCCTTCCCTTAACGTTTTGTCACCTTGTACTGAGGCAAGCTGCATATTTCTCACTGTCCCTTATCTTTGTCTACTCCATAGTATAACATGCAATCCTGCTTATAAGCATCAATCTTTTGATACCCCATATTCAACCCCTTGACCATCTTCTTCACTTCGTAATAATTCGCGGGCAGAGTGTGATCCTTGGGTAACAAATCACTGATAAAAGCAAGCAAATCATTAAAACCTCTCTCACTGCAATGATGCTCATTCTTCAAGTATAAGAGTTTAGTCATTGCAGATAGCCTATTGTGCTTATCATTTCTAAGATATAATGAGACCTCCGATTTAGATAACAACTTGTAAAAGGAAGCCGCTGTATCATTTGGGTCTTACTGAGCACTGCCTGACGCATGCTCGTTTTCAGTCCAATTTATATTGTCAGGACCATACGTATCGACCAACATCTCCACGATATCATAGTTATCAGCAAGTGAATCCCCATAAAATGGTTGCAGAGCACTGCCTGTCAGTTTCCTCAACTCAGCTAATTCCCCGTGATGAATCCATATGGATTACTCATCCACAAACCCACGGGAAAATAAGTCGAATTTAATCTCGTCGGCTTTCTTCCATATCAGGTTTTTACACTTGACACACGGGAATCACATCTTTCCGTTCAGATCATCAGCATGTTCTATAGCTTTGTTCAAAAAGTTACACACTCCATCACGATAAGTTGACACTAATCCCCTCCCATCAATGGGTATCCTACGGGACATCCAACTCTGGTCGGATGACATCTGTAATTGAACAAATAACACATTCAAAACAGGGATATTTATGTATGTGGTCCATGCATGAATTATATTTTTCTAGTATCTCCTCTCTAAAGGGGTTAGGCTTCTATCCCGTTCCTGGATGTGTCTCCTCACTAGTGCCAACACATTGAGCGCGTTTTTCTATTTCAAGAAAATTTCGGCAGCAACTCCCAATAGTCTCCAAGTACACGAAATAGACTAATATAACTTAATCTAAGTATGCACTTGAAGAACATGTAAAGATAACAACTAAAAAATCATCAAAAACAAAAGTAACATACCCTGTGAATTGGCACCGGCCTAAGTGAGAGACCTAACATCCAGTAACAGTCCCAAACTGGGTACTATTCGACATTCACTCTTAATGAATGAATGTCAAACGGGTTTTTAAGTTCCGAATTATAGTACATATATCCTTCCATTAACCTACAAATATGTTGACCGCCATATTTAAGTTGGAAAGGAATTGTTCAACAGTAGTTGCAAGGTGCAGGAGCAACAAAAGTTGGCATTAGCATGATATTATGCAACTTATCACCCAACTCATTGTGAAGAAAGCATTAGATGTCTTGGCTTTCTTCAAAATCCCACCTCGCAACCGCATTTAGGGATATGTATAAGTTATCCCATCTTCACTTCATCTTCCCCTTTACAAGTATTATAGTTTTTATCATGTAACAACATAAAGCTTTTAAATTATAGTACTAAACTATATACGAATGAGCAAAGTTGAGCAACTAATTAATAATCAATTTTAGAACTTGCGATTCAGATTCTTGGATGTTTCAGAGGTCTTGAGCGGACAAAGAGGGAAAAGAACGGAAGGTGGAGAATACTCTAAGCCGTCGCATCACATAAAGAGTTGACCTGAACCCATAAAGTGTGGAGACGGGGTAGAGTATTTTCTACCTTACTTTCTTTGCACTCGTTGTGGTACTGTAACACCCCAATCCCACATCGAAAGATAGGGGAAAAATTTGTCTGCATATAAGGAAATAAGTTACTACCAATAGTACCTTCAAGTCATGACCTTTTGGGTGAGCCTGTGGTGGGCTAAGTTGACCCAAGAAGATATTATTGGGCTAGTAGTTTGAAGCCTTATTTTGATGGATTTGATTCGATTCGGACTCGGGATTTGACCCAAGATTTGTTCCGGACTCGGGATTTAACCCGGGTTGTTTCAGGTAATCGTTGCCCGCTCAAGACCTCTGGAACTTCCAAGAATTTTAATCGCAAGTTCTACAGTTGGCCGATTAATTAGTTACTCTTCTTTGCTCATCCATATATAGTTCATTGTAATTTATGAGTTTTCTATTTTAAAAGGATAAAAGTTGTAATACTCTTAAGTAGGAAGATTAAGTGGAGAAGAAGAACTTATAAATGTCCCAAAATGCAGTTGCGGGGACGAATTGTGAAGAAAGCCAAGACAATTAATGCTTTCTTCACAATGAGTTGGTTGATAAGTTACGTAATAGCATGTTGATACCAACTTATGTTGCTCCTGCACCTTGTAACTACTGTCGAACAACCCCTTGCCAAATCAACTAAGGCGGTCAGCACATTTGCAGGTTAATGGAATAGTATATGAACTATAATATGTATAGTCGAAAAATTAGTAAAAAAAATATATAGTTGTAATTGAGTATAACCATTGAGTTTATTGAGGATAATGTCAAACTAAGCAAACTAAGCAGTCTATTGAATGTATTGAAGATTGAAGAGAGAGTATTATTGAGCTTATTGAAGATTGTGACAAACTAAACAAATGCTACTTAGTTTATTTTTCCAATGGAAAACTAAGTAAATACTACTTAGTTTATGAGAACTGATATTTGAATATAAATGGGAATTACTATTTGACATTCACTCCTACTTGGTAAATGGATTTCTAAGTTCCAAAGTATAGTACATATATATATGTATATATACATATAGTACTTATTCAATTTATTTTAATTGTGGCAAACTAAACAAATGCAACTTAGTTTATGAGAACTATTATTTTAATATGGAGACTATTATTTTATGTTAATTTAGTTAGCTATATTACTTATTCTAATTTATTATTATAAGTATTACTTATTATTTTATTTTATTTTAGATTATATTATATTATCTATTTTTTAATTGATTATTTTATTTTATTTTATTATTAATTTATATATTTTTTTGTATATTATATTATATTATATTAATTAAACTTATTTTTATTTCATTTTATTTATTAATTAGATATTATTTTATTTATTTTATTTTATTTATTTATATTTTATTTTCTTTAATTTAATTTTTATTACATTAAATTATATTATTTATTTTATTATAATTTATTTTCATTAATTTATTTTATTTTTAGCCAATTTATTTTATTTTATTTTATTTTATTTTATTAGATTTGTTTTTAAATTTTTGATTTGATTTGATTTTTTATTATATTATATTATAATTTTAAATTTTTATTATATTATAAAATAAATTATATTATTTATTTTTATTAAATTTATTTTATTTTATTTATCTTAATTATCTTATGTTATTTAATTTTATTATTTTATATTATATTATCTTGTATTATATTATGTAAATATAGTTTATGTTATTATACTATTTTATTTTATTTAGTAGTGCCAAAACTAAGTAAATACTACTTAGTTTATTTTTATATTGGAAAACTAATTAAATAATACATAAATACATACAAGACCCAAAAATTTTGTAATTGAATAATTCTGATAGAAATTCGTCGGTAATTCCCTTAGAAATAACAAATATATCAAGTCCATATACACATCCAAGATGTAGACAACAATTGCAAGAAAAATTCATACAGTACTAAGGCATTCCCAAAAGTAAGACAGTTCAAAAAACAGTCCCAAAATGATCAATTCACACAGAGTCAATCCTAAAATCAGTCACAACATTATCAATTAACACATAATTAGTCCCAAAATAAGTCACAACATGATCAATTAACACATAATCAGTCTCAATTGAGTTCCAAAATAAGTCCCAACAATATCAATTAACACATAATCAGTCCCAATTGAGTCCCAAAATCATTCCCAAATCCAATCCCAAAACAAAAAATCAACCAAAATTGAATCAGTAATTCATCAGTCCAAAATGAACATACACTTTTATAATATACTCAATATATATATATATATATATATATATATATATATATATATATATATATATATATATATATATATATAAGTTGCCATTAAACAAATTCAAACTCAATTTGATAACTATATATAAAACCCAACTTGATAACAGCAAACCCAAGTTGATAAAACTATTCAAACTAAGTTTGATTATAACCCAATTGATCAAGATCAAATTTTGGACATCATGCAAACCCAACTTCAGAACAGGGATAAAAATAATTTAACTAATAAAATAAAATATTTTAGCCATGAATCTTGGATAAAATAAATACCAAATATGTGTGCCAATTCAAATTCTACAAAAATATATTTTGCCAACAATTTAGATAATACCTTGAAATCCCTCAAATTCGCCGGTGTAAAGCTAAGTTTGTTGTGGTGGCGCAACAATGGCACCGTCGGTCGGTGAAGGTCGTCTTACGTGCGAAACGAGCTCGGAGAGAGATGAGAGAGAGGCAATGGGGTCAATGGATTTAGAGAGAGAGATAAAGAGATCAAAAGAGGTGAGAGAAAGAAAATAAGGAAATGAAGAGGCTGAAGACGAAATGACAATCTGACTAGGTTTTATTTCGTAATTCCGATGGAATGGCCATCGAAAATAAGTCCCTTGGAATTAATTTATTGTCGATGGAATATCCGTCGAAAATTAACCCTAATCTGTCGAAATTATTATTGGCGCTGGCAAAAAAAATTGGCGCCAAAGTGTGTGTTATTTCTGACTGAATTCCATCGTAATTTAAACATTTACAAGGAAATTATCTTCAACGGATTATTCTATCGGCTTTAAACTAATTTCGATGTATATTATTTCGCCGAAGATAATTCCGTCGATCTTAATCCTTTTTCTTGTAGTGCTTCCATCTAAGTCCGTCTAATGATTTTTAAAGCACTGGCTAAATTGATCAAGAATGTTGATATGAATTGCAAGAACAAATGATAAATAGTCCTTTCTCACAAGTAATAAATGTTTGACTTAACCAATAAATGAGATTTAACTTGACCAATAAATGTTTAAGACTTATTAATTAGGGTTTAGTATTTATTAACTAGAGTTTAAGGTTTATTAACCAAGGTTTAAGGTTTATTAACCCAAAAAAAACTCTAAACCCTAGTTAATAAATCCTAAACCCTGATTAAGAAACTTTAAACCCTATTTTATAAAGCCTAAATATTTATTGGTCAATCCAAACCTTTATTCTGATTAGTTAAACGTGATTTTCTATTTCTAATCCTAACCATTTCTTTTTATTTTCAATGGTGTAGATGGTGTATACCCTATAAGGATTCATAAAAAATATATGTTATGGATTATCCTCTATTATATATATATATATATATGGAACCGATCGATGCTAACGTTGTAAGAAAGAGTCTAGCCTTACAATAAATCTTGATTGTCCATGTGAATATCTAATGATTAATATAGCTCTCGTCCGCAGTTTAGTTTTTTGTATTCCGCAGTTTAATATTGCATACGGGAAAAATGTTCAAAATACCCTCCTTGTAAAAGTCTCTCGTTCGCAGTATTAAACTGCGGACGCTAAGTATTTTTGGCTAATTGGGAAACGAGTTCGTTTTTTAATAAGTATCGTCTGCAGTATTAAACTGTGAACGCTAAGTATTTTTGGCCAATTGGGAAACGACTTCATTTTTTAATAAGTATCGTCCGCAATATTAAACTGCGGACGTTAGGTATAGCCCAAATTCAAATTTTCTTTAGTTTTCAGATTTACCCAAAGCTCATACAAGAAGTTCTAGAAGGGTTGTAGAAAGCAGAAGCTAATGAGTTCCAGATAAAAGGGAAAAATCTTCCCCCAATATGTAAATTAGGTAGAAAATCTGGACCTCATCCACATAGTTGATCTGATTTTTGTGAATGTTATTTTATGATTGATTACTATCTTCTGAAAGTAGTATTCACACAAGCCAATCATGATTGATGATAAAGCATATACTTTGTAACAATCTTATTTATTATTAATAAAAAGTATTAATTTATTAAAGGCTTATAATTATCTACATGATGCTGTTTTATAATATGTGATAAACCCATAGTTTTAAGCAATAATTTTAGAATAATGATAATGATTGTTGGTAGATTTCGCAATCAATAAATACGTGCAAGTATACACGATCAACAAGTAATAAAGTGATAAAAAAAAGTATCGTTCCCACGAGAAATTATTTAATAAAAATTACCAAGTACTAACTCTTAACCAAATTAATTTTATTTAAACAATCTCAAATCATGATTTTTTTCTAATTAAGAAAACTAAATTAACTAATTAAACCGAATTTCTTTATAAATGAATTCAAATAAATAAAGATTAAGACTTCAATATCCCCAATTATGAACTATAAGTTAATTATCCAATTATCTCAATTATTATGCCTACTGAATTGTTAACAGGAATTCTCAAATGCCAAAAGTCCTTTTTCAAGTGATCAAATGACTTCTATTTAATCCAGATTAATCTTGATATATTCCTATGCAAAACAATTGAATTAAACTCCTTCAATTCCAACTCCTTATGTGTTACACGCGGTGAACAGATATTTTCATTCAATTCACGAACCTAATTATCCACCATGCAAATAACTAAGTCACATATTATCATGCCCAGTTTTAACCCTAGAATTCCTCTTTCAATTACTTCTAGAGTAACAAGGTAATTACTGATCAGATAATTAATCAATAGGCTCAAGACAAGATAAACAATTTAATTTGACACAAATAATTGGAATACATTGAATAACTAATTTATAGACATAAAAGGTTCAATTAAAATCTTAATAAAAGAGTTAGTTCATAATTAATGAATTAAACAAAGAATCCACAACTGAATAGACATTAAAAGATAAAAGTATGATAAGAGAAGAGAATAAAATATATTGTTAGCAAATCTGATGCTCCCCTCTTGCTCTTGCTCTTGATCTTCACTGTTCTTCAATTTGCTTCAATCTTCAATGGCTAATTAAGAACTAGGGTTTATATTCTAATCTAATGGAGTGTTTTATCTAGTCTAATCTATGTAATCTCCCTTTATTTTATGCCTTACATCATGTATTTATAGGTTACAAGTCCAATTTTTAGTTTAGGAACAAACCCAATCCAATTTGGAGTCAAAAAGGTGACAAAATTTGCCCCAAAATGCGTCCAAGCCTAACCAGACCCTTCCCCATGGCCCCAAGAGACTGGCACACGGCGCTATAACATCGCTTGCTCCCAATTGTCCCCGCCAAGCATAAACTCTGAAATGGGCGCTTAAGCTTTGCCACTTTTCTGGAAAATTTCTACTCTGATGTCCTTTAGGAAAATGGTCATAACTTCTTCGTCCGAACTCCGATTTTGATGATTCAAGATGTTCCGGAAATAGGAGACGTAGATCTACAACTTTCATTCTTTGAGTTTTTTGAAATAAGGTTTGGAGAAATACTCAAATTGTCTTTGAAGTGACTGTTGTGTAAATAACAAGCCGAAAACGCGAATCTAGCCACCCCGAATGTCGATCCAAGTAAATTTTGTCCCAATTCCTACAAAACAGCATAAAAAATGCATGAATAGACACAAACACTTAAAATCAACCAAGAGATTAAGCTCAGACGCACTCAATTATGAGTATAAAATTCACTCATCAAATACCCCCAAACTTAAACATTTGTTTGTCACCAAGCAAAAATACAAAAGAACTAAAAATAAACAACCGAACTCAACTACAGGAATGCATATGCATGATCTACTTCCTAATATACCTACGAACCCAGTAATAAATCAGTATGATATATAGCAACAGGCCTCAAAGATACCATTGGTGCTTAAACAATATATCCAATCAAGTGAAAATCCATAACTCTAACCAATTATTCAATCCAAACCAGTCATCACCCATGTTGTGTGTGTATGCTTGTTAACCAGTCTAACAAACCACAGTTCAAGATAATCACATAACAAACTTCTTAGAAGGAAAATTTCAGTTCCAATTCAATTACTTTTGTGAACATGACAACTCCGGTTAAAACTAAGCAATTATCAAGTCTCAGGGTAAATACAAGATTTATTTATACTTTTATTCAACCACGAGGGCATTTTTGCTCTTTTTCGTGTTTTATTCATTTTTTATTTTTCTCATGGCTGTGCAATGTCTTATTCCCTTAGGCTTTTCAGTGCTACCTTAACGAGCTTTTGACCAACGACTCCCAAGCCATTAAGACCTTAGGGAGCTAGGTGTAAAAGACATCCCCTGGGCTTACTTACTTACTCAAGTAACAAAGGCCACAAAACTAGACAAGCATGCCACGGTGTTTATTCTTTTTTTTTCTTTTTCTAGATTTTTTATTCTTTTTTTTTCTTTTCATCATTTCTTTTTTTTCTTTTTGTAATATATATATCCCATAGATTCCCCCAAACTCAAGCTTTTACGTCATTCCAACCTTTACCGCCAGTTCACTAACTTCCTTAAATTTTAACCAAGATTTTCCCTCAGAAACAAATTATGAAACCCTTGAACCAAGTGGATTAAAACAGTTAAACTTTAAGTGCTAACCGATTACATAAGTTTAAGACAGGCTCAGATTATCATCATGATTAAAATTAGAACTCATCATCAATTATCAACATTGTTCAAGTTAACATGCAAAACCAATCTTATCATAGGTCGAGTTAAGACCACACCAACCTATTGCACAGATTCATGCAAAAAAAAAATGAAATTATACTACATGAACACATACTTATGCAACACATATATGAATATGCAAATAACTACTATGTATTATATGCAACCTAAAAAAACACAATGCTAACACATAAAAAAAATGAACTACTATGCAGATAACTAACTATATGCAATACGACACTAAAATGCCGCCAAACTTACTCTAGACATTGTCCTCAATGGCTGAAATATAAAAAAGTAAAGCAGAGGACTTCCCTGAAAATATAGCAATCTTCCTCCTTGTCCACTAAGTTTGGAGAATAGGCTAAGCACATGGAACAAATTGGGCACCACACTTGAATTTGACTTGAATAACTTGTAAACCATGATAGAAATAATTTTATTAAATTCTAAATAAATGAAAATTCAAAATAACTAATATAAAACCAAATAAAAACTAAAAATAAAAATTAAACTTGGGTTCATCTCCCAATAAGCGCTTGTTTTTATAGTCTCATTTAACTTCTTCAATTCTATCCAATTTCCTTCAAAATTGAGGAATCCTCCATCCATCAAGAGCAATGTCTCTTTTGGGAGGTTCTCATTAGCAAAAAGCCCTTGAATTAAAGTCACCTAGCATGCTTTCTTTGTAGATAGGTTCCCTATTAATAACGTCCAACAATTAGGTGTTTTCTCCATTATGTACATGATCGATTGGGGCATTGAAGCTTAATAAACATAATGGGATCTTCCTCTATCTTCTCCTTTTCACCCCACCATGACTCCACAACTATACTAGCTCTTATGTCACAAAGAGCTTTCCGATTTTTATGATTCGCTAATTGGGCATGGTTTTTGCAAAAGCGCCCAATTCTTGAACTTTTGTGGAGGAGGCACATGGGATACTAATGAAATCGGCTCATCTTCATTAAATCTTACAGTTAAATCTTCTTCGATCTCCTTTTCTTGGTTCCCAGTTATTTCCTCTTTTTCAACATCTTGTGGCTCATTTTGACGTTTTTCAGTTTTCACAATTTCATCTTTTTCCTTTGTTGTGTTGTCCTTTTTTTCAGTGTCCTTGAGAGTCTCTTGCAAATCCTTTCCACTGCGTAAAATCACAGCCTTGCAATGCTCATCTCGCTTTAGATTTATCTACTATCATCACTAGGGAGTGTTCCATGTGGACGGTTGTTCAATGCATGTGCTATCTGCCCTAATTGATTTTCCAAATTCTTTATCGACGCACCTTGGCTTTTCACATTCATATCTACTTGATTCAATAGCTTGTCTTGTTCCTCGTTCTTTTTTTCAGTAGCCCTAATGAATTTTTCCAAGGCTTCCTCCCAACCTGATTTCTTCTTTGGTTGTTGTTGAGTCTGATTTTGAAATCCGGATGTGTTTTGTTGTATAGGTGCTTGAGCTTGATTGTTACTCCATAAAAAATCCGGGTGATGCCCCCAATCCTCATGATAGTTGTTGGGATAGACATAATTATTGGGGTAATCACCACCATACTGTACCGGCTCGAAATTGATGGTGCATTGATGACTCATATAATTTCCAGCAGAATAATCACAAGTAACCGCCACACTTTGACGAAGTTATGCTTCAAAAGCGTCTAACCTCCTCGAAAGTATCTCAATCTGTGTTGACAATGCCGAAAGTGTCGCGAGTCTGTCAATCTCTGCTCCCCTTAACTGAGTCATTTTTGCCATCCTTCGACTCTGTTGGGCTGCGATAACCTCCAACGTCTTCGAATTTGCCTCAATTTGTATTAGCTCTACAAAAAATGTATTAAGTCCATCAATCCATGTTTTTCTTGGTTGAGTCATGTTCGTGTATGGCCATTGATACGCAAAGTCATCCATGGTACCTAAAAAGAGAGAAATATAGGAAGAGAATTAAAAATAAAAATAAAAATGTTTAAATTAAGACTAATTTGATTGAAATTAATATTAGTAAATAATTATTAAATTAATTCCCCGGCAACGGCGCCAAAAACTTGTTGGTCAATTTCGCAATCAATGAATACGTGCAAGTATACACGGTTAACAAGTTATAAAGTGATAAGAAAAAGTATCGTTCCCACGAGGAATTATTTAATAAAAATTACCAAGTACTAACTCTTAACCAAATCAATTTTATTTAAACAATCTCAAATCTTGATTTTTTCTAATTAAGAAAACTAAATTAACTAATTAAACCAAATTGCTTTATAAATGAATTCAAATAAATAAAGATTAAGACTTCAATATCCCCAATTATGAACTATAAATTAATTATCCAATTATGTCAATTATTATGCCTACTGAATTGTTAACAAGAATTATCAAATGCCAAAATTCCTTTTCCAAGTGATCAAATGACTTCTATTTAATTCAGATTAATTTTGCTATATTCCAATGCAAAACAATTGAATTAAACTCCTTCAATTCCAATTCCTTACGTGTTACATGCGGTGAATAGATATTTCCATTCAATTCACGAACCTAATTATCCACCATGCAAATAACTAAGTCACATGTTATCATGCCCAGTTCTAACCCTAGAATTCCTCTTTCAATTCCTTCTAGAGTAACAAGGTAATTACTGATCAGATAATTAATTAATAGGCTCAAGACAAGATAAACAATTCAATTTGACACAAATAATTGTAATACATTGAATAACTAATTTATAGACATAAAAGGTTCAATTGAAATCTTAATAAAAGAGTTAGTTCATAATTAATGAATTAAAACCAAGAATCCACAACTGAATAGACATTAAAAGATAAAAAGTATGATAAGAGAAGAGAATAAAATATGTTGTCAGCAAATCTGATGTTCCCCTTTTGCTCTTGCTCTTGATCTTCATTGTTCTTCAATTTGCTTCAATCTCTAATGGCTAATTAAGAACTAGGGTTTATATTCTAATCTAATGGAGTGTTTTATCTAGTCTAATCTATGTAATCTCCCTTTATTTTATGTCTTACATCATGTATTTATAGGTTACAAGTCCAATTTTTAGTTTAGGAACAAACCCAATCCAATTTGGAGTCCAAAAGGTGACAAAATTCACCCAAAAATGCGTCCAAGCCTAACCAGACCCTTCCCCATCTCCCCGGTATTTGGGCACGGCGGTTGTGATTATTCCCCAAAGGTGCTTGAAAGACTTTGGCATAGGCTGAAATGGCGCGCCGGCCTTTGGCCACTTTTCCGAAAAATTTCTACTTTGACGTCCTTTAGGAAAATGGCCATAACTTCTTCGTCTAAACTCCGATTTTGATGATTCAAGATGTTCCGGAAAGAGGAGACGTAGATTTACAACTTTCATTCTTTGAGTGTTTCGAAATAAGGTCCGGAGAAATACTCAAATTATCTCTGAAGTGACTGTTGTGTAAATAACAAGCCGAAAACGCGAATCTAGCCACCCCGAACGTCGATCCAAGTAACTTTTGTCCCAATTCCTACAAAACAACATAAAACATGCATGAATAGACAAAAAACACTTAAAATCAACCAAAAGATTAAGCTCAGACGCATTCAATTATGAGTATAAAACTCACTCATCAATGATCATTCTAATGAGATCTAAATTCTTAGAAAGTTTAAAGCTAAAATAGTTCTCAATCGTTGGATTACTAAATTTGGGATTAGTGAATCCAGATAGATTGATACATATGTTGCTTGCTTATTGGATGAGGTTGATTGATCTCATGATCATTTGTGTAGAGACACAAAAACAAGTATGTAGGTGCTTATTAGAGAATAAGATCACTGAACGTGGCTCGTTAAGGATTACCTAATGGAGTTTTACTTGCCTGTAAATAGGAATTACTGTAGTGATAGTAGTACAAGTGATCCTTGGACTTTAGATCATCATAGTATCTTGTGTATATGAGTTATACTTTGACTTATTCCTTAAGACCCTTAGGGTATATCAAAGGGTATGTTTGGGTATAATATGTTGTACATGGAGATAATGTATGATCAATAAAGAATCTACCACTTCTAGTATAAGAAGAGAAATGTCCTTTGTGATTCGATAAATGACAACCCAGTAGTCCTTGGCCAAGGCAAAATGAAATTAGAAAGAAGTTTCTAATTTGCATTATTTGGTGTTGTGAATTTAAGGATCGAAATATATATAATTAAATAAAATAATACTTGACAGTAATTCCATGTCTTATATTTAATTGGGAAATTGTATGGTGGAAGGATTGAATTGTACGGTAACTATTTACTCAAAGGTTCTTTAATGATTAATGTTGAAATCTATATTATCTGGAAAGTCGTTGATCGCTAGGGAGGCTTATCCCTATTGTAGAATAAATATTATTTATTTAAATAAATTAATAGTTTAATTTATTTATTTAAATAAGATTAGAATTGTTCTAATTGATTTATTCACAACTAGTTTAATATGGAGAACCTTAAGGGTCACACCATAAAAGGAAGAATAATTATTTAAGAAGTTAATGGCATAATCGTAATAATAAGTTAAGTATATTTAATTTAATCTATGGTGATAGAATAAATTAAATAGCTTAATATTTATTATTTAATATTTTGAAAATATTAAATATAAATTAATAAGAGAGTCTTATTATTATTATTATTACTATTATTATTATTTAATTCTAAAGGAGTTTGGAAATTAATTAATAAAAGTAATCTCATATAATCCTAATAAGATTAGGAGGTTAAATTAATTAAAATATTTTAATTAATTATTCCTAATAAGATTGGGAGCATAATTAATTAAAGGAATTTAATTAATTAAAATAAAAAAAACAATTCCTTAATTGTTAAGGAGAGTTACCCACATCTATAAATAAGAAGAGTCTTATTATGGGTGGTAGTGGTTGTTGATTTTTTCACAACAGACGTGCTTCCAATAGTTGGAGAGTACGTTCTTTTTTTATAGAGATAGAAAACTAGGGTTTAGCCAACCACCCTTCTTCTTGAATATTTCTTCTTCCTTGGTGGATCACCTCTAGAGGCCAAACACTTGGGTGGCTAACGTTGATCAAAGGAAGAAACCAAACCCGGTGGATTCAAGTTGAACGCGAAAAAGATTGGAGGTGAACTTGTACTTGAGGAAGCTCGAATCTTCAAGGGTATGATTCTTGTTCTTTATATTTTCGTTTAATTAATAATTGTGCATAAAGGGTGATCCGGGTATATGGTTTGTAAAATTTTAAAACTCTGATTTTCATGCTTTCGCTTATTTTGTACAATTTGATTGCGTTCATGAATATTACAAACCTAACATCTTCTTCCTTCATTGTTCTTATCATTAATGAAACACCTTCTAAATCTCATCATACTCATTTGGCAACTTAGTTTGATATATAAATATTATCAAAAAATGTGTCTTTGGTTCGACAGATAAGAAGGGATACATCAATGATGGAACCCAATTTGCTCTTCACTTTTTCACGTGGAAATATGGATTATACCGAAAGAAAAATCTGAAAAACTAAAGAAAATTTGAATTTGGGTTATACCTAACGTCCACAGTTTAATACTGCAGACGACACTTATTAAAAAATGATGTCATTTCTCAATTGGCCAAAAATACTTAGCGTCTACAGTTTAATACTGCGGACGAGGGACTTTTAAAAGGAGGGAAGTTTTAGTCATTTGTCTCTTCCGCAGTATTAAACTGTAAAATATAAAAAACTAAACTGCGGACAGGGGCCTTATTAACCATTCGATCTTCAGATGGAGGGTCACGATGTGTTGTAAAGATATCCTTAAGTTGACAATGTTAGTTATGAATTGGTCCCCATATATATATATATATATATATATATATATATATATATATATATATATATATATGGGATCAATCCAAAGGCAACCGGTTGCCAGAATACTATTCATGGCAACCAACTTGCAACACCATGTAGCAGCTGCTTCACTGTTTATCTTGTAATTTTTATGATACCCCCAAATCCAGGTACTTCAATCCCATCGATCTGGTGTTCACTGTTCCACAAAATTACATATATCTACCCATAAATAAAAGGTTGAAACATCGAGATTTGACTATATAGCCAGGAATTCAGTTGATTTGCAATTGTTCCCACCAGCAAATTCACCAACTACGGCACTGGGTTAGTATCAGCCTCATTATTGTATATATATTCCTCGGGGGTCTGCTGACGCTGTTGTCTTCTTCTAGGCAAGATCTTACTATTTAAAATTTTCACTAGTAGATCATCATTCATTCACGTATTAAAACATTTAAGCTTATCTTAACCAGTTTTAGATAACACATAATATATCTTAATAAACAATGATATCTTTATTCATTTATTGCTCTAAAACATAACAAAAATAGCCTCACTGCTACTACATCATATATAATAAAATTCCAGAATTACCTCATTATATCCCTTTATTTATTTCAAATATTAGAATTTACATCTTATCAACTTTCATCATGACTTATTTATTATCTTATTATTTTTCTTGCAACCTACAAGGGCATTCTACGTTGCACCGGTTCATAGTGCTCTTGCTCCGTGATACAATTCATCGTCCTGTGATCCATTGCGTACTAAAAATAATCCTCAACCTGCACATGATAGTGGAAGTCTAAATCCCGAGCCCTATCCATTGCTTGGCCTTTTTTGACTTATCTTCAACGTGATCTATATGTTTAAAAGCCTTCACCGATGCGTCTTTAGCTCTCTCTCACTCTGCTATTCCTTTCTCAAATCATCCTATGCAATCTCATTTCCAGCTAATAACTATCCTCTTTAACATCCTGACTAAGCTAATACCTGCTCTACACCTCCCAGACGTGCGATAAGGTCTTAAATCATAACATTCTCTTGCGCTAGCGTGGCTTGGTGCTCTACAACTTGACCTTTTAACTTCTCAACATTAACTTATAACTCTTTGTTATGATCATGCACTTCATCGATCACTTCAGCATCGATAAATTAAGAAATTACCACTCAAGATCCTCCTCATCTTTCTCATCTTTTATCTTTACCTTTACCTCCTCAAATTCATTCCCACGATCAAACTCAAGCTCAAGCCCAAGTTCTACAACAAAGTTTTTAAGTTTTATTTACTACTCATACCACTCATTACACATAATACACATGAGCACATAGGTTTGTTATCACATAAACACATAAAGTCTGTTATCATTTTATCTTCAATGAATTCCCTCAATTCATTCCTTAGAACTCGATGAGAGTTTATCACCTTTATGTTTTCGATCTCCTAGAAGGTTATAGCCTAAGGTTTCCCTACCTAAGGCTCATAACCTAACGCTTTGATACCAACTTGTGACACCTCCAAATCTTGGTACTTCAATCCCACAGATCTGGTGTTCACTGTTCCACAAAATTACATCTATCCACCCATAAACAAAAGGGTATAAATAAATCTCATAAGCATAATAGATAGTCCTCCCATTAAAGGGTTACATAATCTCAAATAAATCTCAGGTCATCTAACCTTTATTATTACAATCATTAGCGGAATATTAAAATATAATCATAATCAAGTCTATTATGTAATCTTCATAAATAAAAGGTAAATTAAACGTCATCTAATTAAGCATTTTGCCCTTGCCCTTGCTTATAGAAAGCTCTTCAAACTTCTTAACTTCATCTGCATTATTTTGTGCAAGAGTGAGAAAATAATTGGCCACAAGAAGGATAGTATACAATAACATTCTATGAATGACAATTAACTGGGCTTTCAATGGTAAAGTATTTTTACCGGAAACAAGAAGTTCTAGTTTGAATATTGTGACTTCAAGAAATAACGAACTTTAAAATCAAATAACAGATATCAATATCAAAGGAATACACTGAGGGTCACAGGACCACGAACTATGTTATAGGTTGTCAAGTATTTCTACTTTAACCTTTAACGGTCTAAAAGACCATAATCATCATCTATGTCCTAGGTTAACAAGCATTGCTATTGTAACCTTTAACAGTCTAAACAACTATACGGACCATCATCTCGTACTCCAAGTGATCATCCCTTTGTACTATGTTCTACACAAATATTTTAACGTTATCGCGTAGCTCTAAAATAATCCCCTTTAATAGGGTTGTTCATCTCAGCTTTAATCATTAGGTTCCGTACCAAAGGAAGTTTGGTTTGGAATTAGCTTCAAGGAATTCTAGATCTTTAAAACGCTCATTAACCAAGTACTGGTTGAATCAAATAGGGATCAATAATTATTCAAGAGTTCAATTATAATATCTTCATGAACAAGGTATATCGATGAATCAATAAGAGATAGAGTTTCAACGGTTTCTAAATTGAACAAGTGTTGATCATCGACTACATGTTTTCAAAACTATGTGGGTACTTAAGCAAACCAAAGGAAGTTTTGTTTGGATTGACTTCAATGGTAATTTAGTTTATAGAACATTCATCAACTAAGGATTAGTTGAATCAATAGAACGGTCACTAGTCAACTAAAATTTTGGTACAACAATGTAAGATTGTACAATGACATTGGTGATCAGAGATCAAATAACAATTATTCGTAGCTGAGTAAACAGTTTGCTTACAATAAAATTACAAATTTTGAATAACCAAAGAAATCTCGTTTGGGATGAAGAAACAAAGATTAATTAACTTGCTCAACAATAAATTAGGGTTAAAGAACTTGCATAACAATAACAAGCTAGGAATATGAACTTGCATAATGAAAGATTAGGGTTAGAGAACTTGTCCAATTGAATAATAGATTCAAGAAACTTGTATAACGTAAAAGTAAGGTTAGGAGACTTGCATAAGTATAACAAAATAACGGTGAAAAGAAAACCTTACTGAATAATAAAGTAGCAAAGGTTAGGGAACTTGCCTCTTGCGTAAGCTATACAATTACAACTCACATACTGCAATATCCTACACATACCATTAGGATTATCACATCAATCAGTTACATATACATTATCCTCATAGATTCAATTCTTATCTTAGTTAAGTTATAACCTTTTGCTTAAGGTCTAACCATATTAATCAACCACATAACACGAATCTGAAAACTCACTAAAATATAACATAAGACTTTTAGCATCCAAATCACATTCTCAACTCTTACAAATGCGAGTTTCAATCTTATATAACTTGCTAATCAATAACTTTCAATCTTCACATTTAGTATTATAACATCACTATAATCTGTTATAACATCTTACTATAAACCCAACACCCTTTTATGCTCATTAGACTAGGTTACATTAACATGATATGTATTGAAATCAAAAAGAAAACAAAAAAAGTCTATATGTTCAGTAGCAGTTAGAAAATTGTTACGCCAAAGCTTCGACACTTGCAGTACAATTTGCGCTTATGTAAAATCAAGAACTCTGGAATCTGGGAGGGCGCAGCTGCGTAGTTCCTAGTCTTGACACCGTCACAAGAATATTGCTGAAAAGTCTTGTGACAAAGGCAGATCGCTTCTCTATTTGTTAAAACAAAACTCCCATAATCTCCCAACAACAGCAAAATATACATACTCACATCATATCAATTTTATATAATCAACACCAAGCATGCATAACATGACTCTAAATAATAAAACAATATAAATCACTAAAGTCAAATGACTTAAAAACCAATTTTGCTATTTTTCTCCAAATTCACACATTTAGCGAAATAGCTTACCACGGATTCGATTTCCAACCAAATCAGTTTGTTTAACATGCATTCTTTTTGTTTCTTAATATATAATCACAAATAACTACCAATTTACAGATTATTACATGGACAAATCATCAATTTTGAGTCCAAAATCATATATGTCATATGTATATATCACCAAAAACTCAAGAACAACACTAATCTCTATTTACAACATGATTTCATGGATTTCAACCTCTAAAAATTATTTCTAAATGATAACCAATAGATTATATATATACTAACCCATACATACAATCCAATTCCTCACAAATTAACCATAGAAATTCAATTTC
This sequence comes from Panax ginseng, assembly GCA_020205605.1. Lineage (NCBI taxonomy): Eukaryota > Viridiplantae > Streptophyta > Magnoliopsida > Apiales > Araliaceae > Panax > Panax ginseng. Next base: position 20,549,016 of record CM035133.1, on the reverse strand, counting down.
CCATAAAACTCAAGAACACAATAAAAGTTTAAAATTAAGAATTTACCCTTTATTGGATTAGCTAGATGATGATAAAAAAAAACTTGAAGAAGCTTGATGGCTCCACCCTTCTTCTCTGATCACAAAATTCTCTCCAACTCTTCTCAATTTTCTCTCTACCTCTCTATGTTTTCTTCCTCTTACACTAAGTCTTTAAAACATAATACGTATAAACTAAACTGATATAACATATATTCGTATACTTAAGCCATCAGGTAAATAAACAAAGAGTTTTTAACTGATAAAATACCAAAGGTCTTAAGGCCTTATTTGTCTAGCATTTAGATTCGATTTTCTAATTTATTTTAATATCCTCTTATCACATAGTATATAATTATCACCCTTTTATTTAACTTAACTAAAATTTTAATTATTCACATCATATTTATTTAACTAATATACTTCTTAATATTTATTTAATAAATATTAACCTTCTATATTAATCATTCCTTTAATTCTTTTAATCAATTAAATTAAAATAACACCATTACACAATATTATAATTATTAAACAATTAATTTAATTTAATTATTTTATTAAATTAAATTTTTAATCCATAAAATTATCATACATTAATTTAGTTAATATACACACTTAACTAAATTATTACACAATAATTTCATCGAATATTTATTTAACTTAATAAATAAACTAACTCAAATATTTATTCAGTTCAATAAATATTTAAAATTAAACACAAAATTCTCGTTCGTTACATCGTTCCCTCCTTAAAATTATCATGTCCCCAGTTGGTATATGTTTACGATTTGACTGTTAGAGTCGTCAGTTGGTATTTTAAATGGTTGCACCAACTCAACCGAGAAAAGGTTTGCATAAAGATCTAATGATTTGACACTGTTTAACTAGTCTGAGAAATCGAAATTTGTTAGGTTCCGGGGGCTTGATTAAGCGGAGGGAAGGTGTTAGGCACCCCCCGAGTTTCGTGATAATACGGTTACCACCACTTTTCATTAAACTTTTATCTGTGTATGTGTGTGTAGGGCCAATATGCAGTTGTCTGGAAGTAGTGATATGCCTCATTTGCACCTATATACAAAGGGTTTGACTTTTGTATAAAAGTTCAATTTTAACAAGATATAGTAGTGAAGTTTTATAAAAACGGGTTTTTCAAACCCTTACGCTCAATAGTAATTGAGACATTTGATACTTACATTTTATTATGTGTTCGGCTTGATTGCTTTTATTTTTGTGATGCAAAGCATCTTCGAGAAAATAAAATACATAGCAGTGTCGAACTCCTTATGGGCGTGAGAAACATCTAAGGATATTAAGACTTCATAGATAATTTACAAGCTGGCTGCAACTGTAAAATGTCCATCACGGGAACCAAATCTAGATTCAGAGGATGAATTTGTGATCACGTGATTCCTAGGCTCACTTGAAAAAACAATATATACAAAATTTAGAAAAAGAACTAGATTTGAGTAAATTTAAACCATTTTAGCTTCAACGGTTCCAGTTTAGCAACTTTGAACCGGTTAAAGTTAGAAGTATCTAGATTGAGGCAAATCAAGTTCGCAGGCTAAAGGATTAAATATCTTCATTATGAAAGCATTTAAAGCAGATATTTACATAAAAGGGGATATTATAATTGCTTATGACTGCACTGCTATATTTTGTGATTATAGTATTTGTTTAGCTAACAAATTTGCAGGATAATATATGCCTAAACAAAAGGCATGATGGAAATTAGTTTGAAACCTCTGGATTTTTTATGCATGAATTCAGGGGGAGTTATAATTTTTGGTGTTGTCATCATCAAAAAGGGGGAGAATGTTGGTTTGTTAATATTCTAACCTTTTTGTTTTGATGATGACTTGATTATATGGACTAATTTGTTTATTGTGAAATTTCAAGAAGTTGATGAAAGGATTATTGACAAAAGACTTTGAAGATTTGAGTCTTAAGAAAAATATGTAAGGTCATTGCAAATACTTAATTTTTCAATACAAGGCTCTAGGACATGTTATTTGTGCATTAAAATATTATTAAATATTTATGCATGCTTAAAGATTTATACTAACTAATATTACATGACTGATTCAAGGTAGTTAGTATTTATATATTTTACATGCGTAAAAATTAAAATGATAATTTTTGGCCGAAATCTAATTATTTGGCTGACATATGTTACATAAGAAGTCCTGATAATTTTATGTACATATGCATAAGTTTTGTTGAAAACTTAAAAGGTGTTTTATCTTGTGACGGCAGGATAATGATTATCTTTATTTTTAAGTATGGTTATCTTCTTTCCTTTATTAAGATGGTTATCTTTATTCATAGTTGCCACTTAAAGCTTACTTTTCATGGCTTTTAAACATGAAATTTGGTCAATACACAACATAGACCACAACTAAGTTAAGGAACACCTTATAATTGATATGTGTAGACAATATAGGGATTCCATACTGTCTCAAAACTTCATTTGCAAAATTATATAATATAGGGACTCCATACTGTCCACATCAAACAAACACGTGTCCACATCAAACAAACACATCTCAAAACTTTTGTCCACATCTCAAAACAAGCACGTGTCCACATCAAACAAGCACATCTCAAAACTTATGTCATATTATGAGTATTGAAACTTGCCCACATGGTCCAAGTATGAGAACTCTATACTTAGGTCTTAGTTGCCACTTAAAGCTTACTTTTCATGGCTTTTAAACATGAAACAGCCTGAGCAGTGCTAGCTTGTATCTAGTCTTTCCATGTATCTATATTATAAAGCGGGAGTTAAAAATTACAACTTTTTGGTGAAGCTTTTCTTTGTTTCCCTTTCCATCCCTATTAATTCTCTTAAGCAGATTTTTCATTCCTACTCTCTCTCTCACTCACTCTCCATCTTATCCCAGTTACTCACCCACTTTTTAAGTATAATTCTTGTGTTTTAACTTAGTTGTGGTCTATGTTGTGATCTTGTGACGGAATTTAATTTGTGGATGGTTAATACAAGAATAGAATGGTAAAATAGAGACTTATCTCTTTGGAAGAAAAAGTCTAACTAATCTCTATTTTTGACATCCGGAGATATACTTGATTTCATTCAACGGAAATATTATTGGAACGTTAAGATAATTTGTTGGCAACGTAATTATTTATGCAATGGAACTTAATATTCAACGGTAATGAATTGGGTTATAAATAGAGAACTAAGATATCAGTGCTAAAATACAACACTTGAATCAATTATTGCACTCATATATTTGAAAAGCTACTTCATTATTCCTGGTGCAATAATTCCCAGTTGTTGTGCGATTATATTCAGATTATTTATCAGCTATTTTCGTGAGCTTAATTTTGGTGATATCTCTCTCTTATACTATTTGATCATTGCATTCATTAGTTGAGCCTTGCATTGTTAAATTGTTTATTTGTTTTGATCATTAGACCTCTATACTTGTAATCTTATATTTTTAGACTAAGTGTTGTCTAAAGGAATTTAATCCAGGTGGATTAAGGTTTGTTTTCAAACAGGTTCAGGGAAGCATAGGTGCTTAAAGGGGTGCAGTGGTGCACAAGGAGCAAGTGTGCTCAAGTGAATTATTGTAATTCAATTTGATAGAATTTGTTTTGTAACAAGGGTTATTTTTAAAGAAAAAAAAGTGAGTCTCCAATACTAGTTGGTATTGGACGTGGACTAGGCTATTATTATAGAGGGTAATAGTTGAACCACGTAAAAAATCCTTGTGTTGATTTTATTACTTGCTTTATTTTATTTACTCACTAAAGCTAGTTAATTATTTTATAGCTTGAATATTTGCATTATCTTGAGATAAATCAATATCACCAAATATTCTTTTCTAAGTTATAATTTCAAGCAAGAAATTTTCTTAAAATCAAATAGTCAATTCAGTAGGCCATATTAATTCAACTAGCTACATTCATCAATATAGTAGGCTGAATTTAGTAGTTTGGTTTAACTTTTAAAAATTGGTCATAGATTGCTCCCACACTTATTCAACCCCCCTTCTAAGTGTGCTTTATCTGAATTTCATTTGGTATCAGAGCTTGGCTCTACTTACTTGGTCTTAAAGGTGACTTGTAGGGAAAGATTCTGACATGGCACAGTTCGGGAACAACAATCAAGAAGGTCAATCAACCAATAGACCTCCTTTGCTGTATGGAACAGAAAATTACAACTTATGGAAATTTCGAATGAGGATCTACCTCAAAAGAGATCCTTGGGAATGGTGGGTTGTAGAGAACGGACCAGTTATTCCAAGAAAAGATGACGGCACTCCAAAGACTTTGCTAGAGATGGACTCAACTGAAAATTTCATGGTTTCCTATGATTCAAGGGAAATGAACACACTACTTAGTGGCATAGTACAATCTGAGATTGACAAAGTGTCCTCATGTAACACAGCTAAGGAAATTTGGGACACTCTAGTGGTGATCCATGAAGGAACATCAAAGTTTGAGAAGTTAAATTAAGCATGCTCATGCATGATTATGAAATGTTCAAACTCGAGAAAGATGAAACTATAAAGATGGCTCAAGCAAGGTTTCTTGTTCTTCTGAACTCCTTAAAGCTACTGAACAAATCTTTTCCACAAAGTGAGATTAACCGTAAGTTACTTCTAGCTATGCCCAAGAGGTTTGCTTCTAAAATCACTACTCTTCAAGATTTCTCTACTATATCTACTATGGATACACTAACTCTTTTTGGTGAACTTGAGGAATATAAACATCAGTTAAACAGGTATGACGATGTGGACAAAACTCCTCGAAGGAAGGTTTTAGCTCTTAATGCAGGAAATGAAGAAGTGCTTGATGATGATTCTGATGAAGAAATAGCCATGATGTCAAGGAGACTCAAAGGACTTCTACAAAGGAAGAATAAATGAAAGAATATCTTCAACTCAAATAAAGGCAAAGAAAAGCAAACTGAGGAGACATGTTTTGAATGTGGACGTCCAGGGCACTTCAAGAAGGACTGTTTTCAACTAAAGAACAAAGGAAAAACAGGCTACAAGGATAATAAGAGAAACAAGGCACTGGTCACCTGGAGTGATGAAGAAGAATCTGAAGTTGAGGTCGACGCCAAGGATGAAATAGCTCAAGTATGCTTCATGGGAATAGAAGGTGAATCAAACGAGGTATCTAATTTTGAGTTTAATTCTTTGAAACAAGAAAATGATAAACTAAAAGAAAAGAATACATATTTGAAAGACTTGGTAAATACTTTAATGGGTGAAGTATTAAAAAGGAATCTACATGTAAAGAAGAAAAGGTTTTGATTGTTAAAATTGATTATTTAGATAATTATAACAAAATACTTTTTAATAAGGTAAATTCTTTGAATAATGAAATCCAAAAATTGACTAATGAACTAAAAATGAGAGATGTGTGTATTGACGCATTTAGTGATAAATCACCTGTTAAAATCTCTCCTAACAACGAACTTCAAAAAGAAATAGATTCACTAAAATCATCTCTTGCTAAATTCATTCAAGGTGAAGAAAATTTAAATGTCATATTGGGTAAACAAAGACCTAGTTTTGAAAGGCAAGGAATTGGTTATAATTCTATGCATAAAAAGAGTAATATGAAAATGCTAAAATCAAAATCATATTTTAGATTAAATTATTGTTCACCCTTCACAACGTGTAGAAGTTGTGGCATTAAAGGTCATTTGGAAATAAACTGCTCTAAGAAAAATAAGATTAAAAAGGTATGGGTTAAAAAGGATGATTTACCTGCAACTAACATAAAAGGACCCAAAAAGATGTGGGTACCAAAAGGATGAATTATTTTTTCTTAACAGGTATGTTTCAAGGCAAGGGTTCCATCTCAAAAATGGATTCTTGATAGTGGATGCTCACGTCACATGACTGGTGACAAAAAAAAGTTCGTGGAGCTAAAAAATCAAGAAGAATAATGGTACAGTTACATTTGGAGATAATCGAACCTGCGAGATAATTGGAAAAGGTAAAATAGGAAATGGTAAGGTAAATATTGATAATGTACACCTTATTAATGGACTTGAATTTAATCTTATTAGTATCAGTCAATTAATGGATAATGGTCACCAAGTTAGTTTTGATAAAGAAAAATGCACTATTTCTCATGGTACTAACAATGTTACTCTAGTTGCACAAAGAGAAGGAAATATATATACTATTAATTTTGAGCAACAGGATGAAGAATTATGTCTTGCATCTGTACAAGATGAGGCTGATTTATGGCACAAGAGGATGGGACATGTTCACATGGATTTAATCAAGAAATCATCCTCAAAGAATCTTGTCAAAGGGTTTCTAAAAATAAAGTATGAAAAGAAGGGAATTTGTGTTCCTTGTCAACTCGGGAAACATCATTTACGACAAAGAACATGGTATCAACTTCTTCTCCCTTACAACTACTTCATCTTGATCTATTTGGACCAGAAAGACATCCGAGTATAAAAGGTAAGTTTTATACGTTTGTAATAGTAGATGATTTTTTTAGATATACATGGGTATTATTTTTGAGAACTAAAGATGAAGCATTTAAGGAGTTTGAGAAATTAACAAGAAACTTAGAAACAAAATATAATCTCAAACTTGTAAAAATAAGAAGTGATCATGGTACTGAATTTCAAAAAGACTTTATAATATTTTGTGATCAAAAGGGAATTAGTCATGAATTTTCAGCCCCTAGAACACCTCAACAAAATGGAGTTGTAGAAAGAAACAATAGGACATTACAAAAAACTACTAGAACTTTATTACAAGAAAGTAAACTTCCTAAAAAGTTTTGGGTCGAAGCTATAAACACTTCTTGTTATGTTTTGAATAGAGTACTTATTCGTCCAATCATTTTAAAGACCCTTTATGAACTGTTAAATAATAAGATTCCTAATATTAGTTATTTCAAAGTTTTTGGATCTAAATGTTTTATTCTAAATATTGGAGACAACCTAGGAAAATTTGATGCCAAATCTTATGAAGGAATTTTCATTGGGTATTCACAGAATAGTAAAGCATATCGTGTATTCAATATTAACAATTTGTGTGTTGAAGAATCTATTCATATTACTTTTAATGAAACTCACAATGATCTTCCAAAAGAAAGAGATAAGGATACAGGGAATTTGGAGATCTTAGTGAATCCAGCACACTGAAAAAATCAATTCAGCCAATCAAATGGACAAATCCAGCAAGGTGAATTAGAAAACCCACAAGAAGTGGAACAAAGAATAACACAAGAGTCTGAAATTGATATCTCTCAACAAGAAGAAATACATCATGTGCAAATGCCAAAGACTGCAAGATATCTCAAAAACCATCCACCTGAAAACATCATTGGAGATATAAACAAAGGAATCACTACAAGGAGAGGATTACAAAATCAATGTGCTTTTTCTGCATTTTAATCACAAGTTGAACCAAAGAATGCTAAGGAAGCTATCCTCGATGAAAGCTGGCTAATGGAAATGCAGGAAGAACTCCATCAATTTGAACGATGTCAAGTCTGGGAACTAATGCCCCCTCCTGAAGACGTTTCTATCATTGGAACAAAATGGGTATTCAAGAATAAACTTGATGAACATGGCACTATTACTCGTAACAAAGCAAGACTAGTAGCTCATGGATACAATCAACAAGAAGGGATAGACTATGAAGAAACTTATGCTCCAGTTGCTAGACTAGAGTCCATTCGTATCTTGTTAGCATTTGCATGTTACAAGAAGTTCACACTCTATCAAATGGACGTAAAGAGCGCCTTTCTCAACGGATACATCAATGAAGAGGTATATGTAAAACAACCTCCTGGATTTGAACATGAGAGGTATCCAAACCATGTTTACAAGCTCAAGAAAGCTCTTTATAGACTAAAGCAGGCTCCAAAGGCTTGGTACGAAAGGTTGAGTAAGTATTTACTTTCAAATGGTTTTACTAGAGGAAAAATTGATTTTACATTATTTATAAGGCATGAAAATAAAGATATTATTATTGTACAAATATATGTAGATGATATAATTTTTGGTGCTACTAATGATTTTCTCTGTGAGTGGTTTTCTAAGTGCATGCACAAGGAGTTTGATATGAGTCTAATGGGAGAACTTAACTACTTTTTGGGACTTCAAATTAAATCGAGAAAACAAAGGAAAGTATATATGTCCATCAAACCAAATATACAAAAGAGCTACTTAAAAGGTTTGGTTTTGAAGGATCAAATTCAAAGGGTACACTAATGAGCACTTCAATAAAGCTTATGACTGACGAAAAAGGTATAGATGTGGAAGTAACTAAATATTGAGGTATGATTGGATGCTTATTATATTTAACTGCATCTAGACCAGATATTATGTATAGTGTTTTTTTATGCGCACGTTTTCAAGCTAAACCTAAGGAATCTCATTTACAAGCTGTCAAACGAATTTTTAAATATTTAAATGGTACAATCAATTTGGGATTATTTTATCCAATATGCAGTCATTTTGAACTAATGGGCTATTCAGATGTTGACTATGCAGGGTGTCAAATTGATAAAAAGAGTACCAGTGGTGCTTACACATTTTTAAGTCACAGTCTTGTTACGTGGCATAGTAAAAAGTAGACTTCAGTGGCTTTATCAACCACTGAGGGTGAATATCTAGCTGCAGGGAGTTGTTGCTCTCAAATTTTATGGTTAAAACAAACTCTATGTGATTTTGATATTTTATGTGATAGTGTGCCTATTTACTATGATAATTCTAGCACTATTGACATTTCAAGAAATCCTATTTTGCATTCTCGGACAAAACACATAGAGGTTCGGCATCATTTTTTAAGGGATAATGTTCCAAAAGGTTTAGTAAAATTAATTTTTATTCCTACAGAAAAACAATTGGCTGAAATTTTTACTAAACCATTAAGTGAAGAAAGGTTTTGCATGTTAAGAAAAGAACTTGGAATGTGCATGGTATAATATGATTACGTACTAAAATAATTCATGCATAAAATATCTCATACTTACAGTATATTTGCATGTTATTATTTTAAATGTGTTCTGTTGCTAAACAATATCTGTACGTAAACGGAGACCAAGGGAGACGTATCTGTTCTGGCACAATTCACGATAACTATTATTACGGGTTTCAAAATTTAAAAAGACAGAAGCTAAGAGATTTATTGTTTCAAGGAGTCCTTTCGGCTTCTACCACTTTCCATTAAATACATAGCGTTTTCTTCTCTGTTTAACATTGATCATGAAAACTCGGGCAAACAAGAATTCATCCGGTATACCAATCAAAGAAGGATGTCATCCACGATCTCCTTATACCACATGATCACCAAAGAAATCCAAAAGACAAGCTCATCAGCCATCTGTTAATGTTTCATCCGATGATTCCGATGGGTCTAACTCAAGCTTCTCTTTCTTAAAGACATCCCCACAATCTCCTGGTTCAGAGCCTCCTCCTTCTCAATCAGACTCACTATCAAATCTGGTAAATCCTTTCTCTACTTCTTCTGATTTGCCAGATAATTTCTTTCGGGGTCATAGTTTCGAAGCTCGTTTTAAGACTTCTATTACTACTAAACAGTTTGTTTATGAGAAAAATTTGGATTTATTTTATTTCAAAAACTCATCTTTGGAAAAACTTTTCATGTCTTGTGGTATTTCTGCTATGATTTTTCCCCCAACTAGAGCTTATCCTCATTTAATACAACAATTTTCCACAAATTTAGAGTGTAATGGGGATTGGTATACATATTTTGTGAAGGGGAAGTCTCTGTTTTTCACAATGGTAGACTTTGGGAGTATTTTTAATATTCCTTCATCCGGTCCTTGTCCATTTACTCTTAAGGGTGCTGCCAATATACCCTTTCCTCCTCTTGAACAACTTCATACAATGATGGATGATTCATCTTTGACAACTCTGTTTACTCCTAAAACTGTTGATGTTTGCCCACTTGCATGTGTTTTGCACAAACTCCTTCTTTATAATCTGTTTCCATGAGTAGGTGGTGGAGCAGATTTCACTTACCAAGATTTGGTTGTTATTGCAATGATTTTAAAAGGAACCAATTTTAATTTTTCTCTTATGATGTTGTCCCACATGATGAGTTGTATTCGCCAAACTAACAAGTGTTTGCCCTATGGTTTGTTTTTGACAAAGATGTTTTAGCATTTCAAACTCTATCTTGATGATGAAATTATGGTATCCCACGATGAATTTATTGATTCTGCTAATCTCAAATAGTCTCATATTTCTTTTGTTTATGGCTCATTTGTACGTCTTATTTCTGATCCTATTCCTACTCCACCAAGTGTTATTTCTTCTGATCCTGCTTCTTCTACACTTCCTACTTCCTCAGTCTCATCTCCAGCAGTAATTGATATGTTGAATCAAATCCTGAAAAATCAAGAACTTATGCATTCTTATATTTTTGATATTAAACAAAGGATTTTGGTTTTAGAAAAAGGGAACCTGCCTATACGAGCAAATGATTTGACCAAATGTTTTTCACAAATTGAGGATGAATTCATCGATTTACAAGCTGGTTTCGAATTACATACCATGGCTATGGTTGAATCTTTACACCGGAAGATCAATAGAAATTCCTATCAACTAAGCCAAGAACTAAAATTTGTAAGTTATCAGGTTGGCGAATTTGCTGATTTCATGGCTCATCGTATAAATGATGTTGGTAGAAGGTTACACTTTGACAGAATGAACTCTCAAATTCCTGAGTGGCCTCGATGTAATTGGATGGCCGAATACATTGGAGATTTCCTTGACTTGCCTCTACCCAATGAAACCTTTATTCCTCGTCCTCCTAGGTTTTTGCTCATGACTTCTCTATGGAAGAAAGGATTCATCGTGTTCTCCATCATCTATATTTCACTAATCGTTTTCTACCTGTGACTCAGATCGATGATATTGATATCTGACGATCTTTTTGGTGATGACAAAGGGGGAGACAAGTTGTGAAGGTTGATGTGCAGGTTGTGAAGGTTGTTGTGAAGGTTGTTGGTTGATGGTTGCTGGTTGCTATGAAGATTGTGAAGACATATTTGAATTTTTTTTGATTTTATGTTTAAAATGATTTGGTTGGTACCAATATGTGTTTAAGTTTTTTTGATGCGATGTTTTAAAACAATATGGGTGGAGCCAGTACTAGATATTATAATTGCTTATGACTGCACTGCTATATTTTGTGATTATAGTATTTGTTTTAGCTAACAAATTTGCAGGATAATATATGCCTAAACAAAAGGCATGATGGAAATTAGTTTAAAACCTCAGGATTTTTTATGCATGAATTCAAGGGGAGTTATAATTTTTGGTGTTGTCATCATCAAAAAGGGGGAGAATGTTGGTTTGTTAATATTCTAACCTTTTTGTTTTGATGATGACTTGATTATATGGACTAATTTGTTTATTGTGAAATTTCAAGAAGTTGATGAAAGGATTATTGACAAAAGACTTTGAAGATTTGAGTCTTAAGAAAAATATGTAAGGTCATTGCAAATACTTAATTTTTCAATACAAGGCTCTAGGACATGTTATTTGTGCATTAAAATATGATTAAATATTTTGTGCATGCTTAAAGATTTATACTTACTAATATTACATGACTGATTCAAGGTAGTTAGTATTTATATATTTTGCATGCGTAAAAATTAAAATGATAATTTTTGGCCGAAATTTAATTATTTGGCTGACATGTGTTACATAAGAAGTCCTGATAATTTTATGTACATATGCATAAGTTTTGTTGAAAACTTAAAAGGTGTTTTATCGTGTGACGGCAGGATAATGATTATCTTTATTTTTAAGTATGGTTATCTTCTTTCCTTTATTAATGTATTGGTTATATATTTTGTTGGAAAAGAAGTATGATATATATGACGGTTTGATTTTTGGAAATCTAAAAGCTGCACATATATTGGAAATTGATAGTAATAATTATCCTGGGTTGTTGCATGTTGCCATTAATTACGGAACTAACATTTAATTTGTGGATGGTTAATACAAGAACAGAATGGTAAAATAGAGACTTATCTCTTTGGAAGCAAAAGTCTAACTAATCTCTATTTTTGACATCCAGAGATATACTTGATTTCATTCAACTGAAATATTATTGGAACGTTAAGATAATTTGTTGGCAACGTAATTATTTATGCAACGGGACTTAATGTTCAACAGTAATGAATTGTGTTATAAATAAAGAACTAAGATATCAGTGCTAAAATACAACACTTGAATCAATTATTGCACTCATATATTTGAAAAGCTACTTCATTATTCCTGGTGCAATATTTCCCAGCTGATGTGCGATTATATTCAGATTATTTATCAGCTATTTTTGTGAGCTTAATTTTGGTGATATCTCTCTCTTATACTATTTGATCATTGCATTCATTAGTTGAGCCTTGCATTGTTAAATTGTTTATTTGCTTTGATCATTAGACCTCTATACTTGTAATCTTATATTTTTAGACTAAGTGTTTTCTAAAGGAATTTAATCTAGGTGGATTAAGGTTTGTTTACAAACAGGTTCAGGGAAGCATAGGTGCTTAAAGGGGTGCAGTGGTGCACAAGGAGCAAGTGTGCTCAAGTGAATTATTGTAATTCAATTTGATAGAATTTTTTTGTAACAAGGGTTATTTTTAAAGAAATAAAAGTGAGTCTCCAATACTAGTTGGTATTGGCCGTGAACTAGGCTATTATTATAGAGGGTAATAGCTGAACCATGTAAAAAATCCTTGTGTTGATTTTATTACTTGCTTTATTTTATTTACTCACTAAAACTAGTTAATTATTTTATAGCTTGAATATTTGCATTATCTTGAGATAAATCAATATCACCAAATATTCTTTTCTAAGTTATAATTTCAAGCAAGAAATTTTCTTAAAATCAAATAGTCAATTAAGTAGGCCATATTAATTCAACTAGTTGCATTCATCAATATAGTAGGCTGAATTTAGTAGTTTGGTTTAAAGTTTAAAAATTGGTCATAGATTGATCCCACACTTATTCATCCCCCGCCCCTTCTAAGTGTGCTTTATCTGAATTTCATTATATGAAGCTGGAAAGATGGGTCCATGACCAGATCTCCAAGTCTTCAAAGTCTATCCGTTATGTTTTCTTGTGTAGTTGTCACTCATGATTTGAGCTATGGTTCTTGTGAGACACATTGGTATGCAGTGTGGATTGAAATGTGTTGAGATGACGTGAATGTGGTGTTGAGGTGGCAAAATGAAGAATTTTCCCCCACCGGGTTATCTTCGGCTTTTGCGCAGATGTAGCAGTAGTTACTCAGGGTTATCTCTAAGATTAGGCTGCTGTGAATGCCAAATGTCCTCAAGGTTATCTTTGAGGTGGCTTTTCCTCCTGGGGTTGTCTCTGAGGTTGAACTGAGTTTCCCGGGGTTGTCTCCGGGGTTTAAACTGACTTTTTTGGGGTTATCTCGGGAACTAGAACTGCATCCCTTAGGGTTATCTCCGAGGTTGGGGGCTGAATCTCCCGGGGTTATCTCTGAGATTGAAACTAAGTCTCTTGGAGTAATCTTTGAGATTAAGAACTGAACCTCCTGGGGTTGTCTCCGGGGTTGAAACTGAGCTGACCTCCAGGGTTATCTCTGGAAGACGATTCTGCCCTCCTACATGGTTAGTAACAGGAACGTAAAATTTTGAGTGTCTACAGATGCCCCTCTTTATCATATTCATGCAATTCAATGACATGGATAGGATAAAGACTACTAGACACTTAAAATATTACAAGTTAATCATGATGCAAATGTAATGCAGCATGATGCGAATGTATGTTCATTGTTGTTTATTGGAATAATTTCCAACAGGATGTGATAATTGCATGCTCCTGACTCTTTTGTTGGGGGATGGAGTTGTTAATAATGACCTTGTTGAACTGCTTAGATTACTACTTGACCGATAGTTTCCAAAGCTCTTATCACAGGAATCTCCTGATGCCACGATGGGGTTATCGCCAGCAGTTTGAACTGTCCATCAGTGCTATTTGAGCCTGATTTACTGACAAGTTGCAAAGATGTCTTCAAAATCTTTGGAGAGGAGGTTTCTCCATAATTGAGACCACGGGATATTGAGATTGGGGTTATCACCAAAGTCCCTATTCCTCAATACAGGTTTTCCACCGAAGATGTTTTTCTCATGTGCGAGTGACTCTTTGGGAAATCATATTTTGATTGCTGAGGACCTATATAATAGATTCCATCATTGTTCCTCCCTAATGAGGATGGTTTTCCATGGTTTACATCGCCAGGTCTTTCTGACTCTTCATTGGAGTTACTACCAACGGTTTGTATTGTCAGGGCTTCCTGACCCTTGTTAAGATGTCTTTCAACGGCTGGAATCATTGGACCACCTACAATGCTTTGTTGGAGTTATCGCCAACAGCTAGTGATGTCAGGGCTGCATGACCATCGTTGCAATAGCTTTCAACGGCTAATATCATCGGACCACCTCTGATGCTTCGCTGGATTTACTGCCAACGGCTGGTGATGTCAAGGTTGCCTGACCCTCGTTGAAATGGCTTTCAACGGCAAATATCATCGGACCACCTCTGATACTTCGCTAGAGTTATTGCCAACGGCTGGTGATGTCAGGGTTTCCTGACCCTCGTTGAAATGGATTTCAATGGCTAACATTATTGGACCACCTCCGATGCTTCGCTTGAGTTACTGCCAACGATTAGTGATGTTAGGGCTGTTTGACCCTCATTGAAATGGCTTTCAACGGCTATGGATGTTTGAAATCTCCGCTGAGGATGGATTTTTGACGAGATGTATGCTTTTGATGGCAATTACAACCCAGGTTGATGGCATCGGACCTTCGCGAGGTGTTTCCAAGTGTAGTGTAGACACTCAAAATTTTGCATTCCTATTACTAACCCTGCAGGAAGGTAAAATCATCTTCCAGAGATAACCCTAAAAGTCAAATAAGTTTCAATCCTGAAGACAATCCCAAGAGATACAGTTTTCAATCTCGGAGACAACCCCTAAAGATTCAATTCCAATCTCGAAGACAACCCCAAGGAAAGCAGTTCCAGTCTCGGAGATAACCCCGAGATATTCAATTTCAACTCCATAGACAACCCCAGGAGATTCAGTTCCAACCTTGGAGATAACCCCGAGGGAAGCAGTTCCAGTTCTGGAGATAACCTCGGAAAAGTTAGTTTTAACCCTAGAGACAACCCCGGGACACTTAGTTCCAACCCCGGAGATAAACCCGAGAGATCAAGCATACCTTAGAGATAACCCTAAGGACATTCAGCATTCACAGCAGCCCAATCTCAAAGATAACCCTGAGCAACAACTGCTACATCTGCACAAAACCGGAGATAACCCCGGTGAGGGGTAAAATCATCATTTTGACACCTCGATACTACATTTACGTCGTATCAACAACATTTCAATCAACAGTTCATACATAGTGTCCCACAAGAACCATAGCTCAAATCCCGAGTGACTACTACACAAGACAGCACACCGGATAGAATTTGAAGACTTGAAGATCTGGTCATGGACCCATCTTCCTTGCTTCATACAACCTCTAATCCCATGTCATTGTGTAGCTCTCGACAACAACATTCCGAAAAGGTACAGCACGCCTTTATCGGATGCCCGGATTGAAAGTTATGAAGGTTAAAGCCAAAGTGTGAGACCCCAAATTTTATGAATAAAGATTTAAATTTCTCGAAATATTTTTTTGAATATTATGGTGTGGATTTGATATAATGTTATAGTTGTGGGTAATATTTATAAATTTTTCAAAGTAAGCAAGTGGTTATATAATATTCGATTGGTCGGGGAATATTTTTTTTATCGGGGAATATCCGCACGACGGCACAATCATTAGTGGACCCCACAACGGAAGTATTGTCGTAGTTAGAAAATGACAGAATTATCTTTTTATAAAAATAACTACGAAAGTGTTACCGTTAAAGCGTTGAACTACACGGTAGTAAAAGAAATGCGATGTCGTGTGTGGTTGCATAAGTAGCACTACGGTATTGATTATCGATACTTACGTGAGAAGTCACTCAATTATTGCTACAGTAATTACTGCATCATATCTCTCATATTACTACTTCAATTATTGTCACAGTATCATCTTCATTTTATGTTATTAAATCAATAATTGAGACGACAAAGTTATTCATATTATTAAATTATAATATTTACATTGTCTAGAAGTTCTGTCATGGAGAGGTTTGGTCATCTAATTGCGCACCAATAAGGAGAAATCCTTATCGGAAAGCCCCCTCTTTCCTAGGAACGACCTGGTTGTTAAATATTATGAGTTATAATATTAATAATGAATAAGTCCGTGTTGATTAAAGATGAATTTGATAGTTCCATTGTGTTGGGATTATTAGTGTTAGTGGGAATCGACATCTATTCCGATGATAATTGATGTCTGGGGGTTATATTGATAAATCGGGTAATTAATCGGATAAATGAGCAATTAATTGCTACTAATTCACATGCTTATATAACTATTTGTTCACACGTGTGTACTATTGAATCACATTCATATACTATTAGGGGAGTTCGTGCAAGATTGATAATACTTGCATGACTAAGTTAAAGATGGAGGTATAGATGGAGGTACTATACTGTTATTCGTATTTTCACATGATTATAACTATTAAATCACATGATTGAACTATTGATTCACATTATTTACTATTAGGGGAGGTGGTGCAAGTTTGATAATACTTGCAGGACTAAATTAAAAATGAAAGAAAAGTTGAAGGCATTGTACTGTAATATTTTGAGCCCCAAAACGTGCAATTATCGAAACTATATTTTCCTATAAATAGAAGCTCATTCTTCCTTCATTTCTCACCAATTCAAAAAAACTTTAGTGCAATTATTATAGAGAGAAAGAAGAAGAGAAGTCTGCTACCTCTTTACTCTAGTATCCAGTTTCTTTCTAAGGTAAGGGGTATTATTTCTTTCGTATTCATGAAGAGAACTTCTGTTATTCTATTCTTTATTATTATGTTGGAATAACTTTGTCTGTCAAATCTTGCATACATTGTGAAATTCTTACATTATTCCATTCTTTATTATTCTGTTGGAATATCCTGTCTGTGCGGATTACGCTAGACCTGGTTCCATTCTTTATTATTCTGTGTTGGAATAACCTGTTTGTGAGGTCTATCGCATGCATGGTGAATTCTTTGTTATTCCATTATTTATTATTCTATTGAATATATCACATGCATGCAGGTTTACGCATGACCTAGTTTCATTCTTTATTATTACATTTGAATATGGAATATCACATATGCGATTTCGCATGACCGGGTTCCATTCTTTACTATTACATTGAGAATAACTTTTGTCATACGGATCTATCGCATGCATGGTGAATTCTTACATTATTCCATTCTTTATTATTACATTGGAATAACTTTGTCTATGTGGATTACCGCATGCATGGTGAATGATCCTTTGTATTTATATGAATAGTATTTTCATTCAAAAGGGGTTTCTGCCAGGGGCAGTTTCTTAATTTTTCTAACCCTCAAAAATTCTGGAAAAATTTGAATTGATAATTTGATGAGTTTTCTATATTGTGTCCAAAAAGGGCAATTTTTGGATGTATAGATTAAGAGTTATGGATTTTATGGGAAAAGACTATTTTAAAGGTAAACCCTTATAACTCCTTGTGGTTAACTCCAAAATTGGTGAAATTTTTATTGGAAGTACATGTATATAATAGGATTATACCCTGTAAATTTCGGAATTTTTGGACAAAAGTCTAATTTATGATAAATGTCTAAATATTCGGCAGTTTTGGCCATATAAAAAATAGTAAATGAATTTTAAAAATTCCGAGAAAAATATATGTTCAATATGGGACTATATTCGCTAAATCCCGGAAAGAAATATTTTTGGGAATTTGATTTGGTATTTTTCATGAAAATGAACTAGTTATGAGTAAATGAATTAAATATGTTATGTGAAGTAATAAAATTGGAAAACAGGATTTTATGGCTTGGGAATCCTATATAGGGTATATGCAGATTTTTTATGAGGGATTTGATCATTGGTGATGAAATATTATGAGTATGGCATTTTTGAATGATTAAATGCATTATTTGGTAAAGTGTAAACAATTGTTTATAAGTTTACGAAGTAATTAAAATATTGTTATAATATTAATAATATTAGATTATGAGTTTATTAAGTGATTGATAATATTTGGATAAATTTAAAGTCTTTAATATTTATCCTTATTTTCGTTTGATTAATGCTTATATCATTGTCATCATCCTCATGCTTATATTGTGATGAAAGTCATCTTTGGCTTACGTGCATAGATGGACTTGGTATGATTATAACCAGGGATTATTCGGTATAATCATGACCGTAATGTGACGAATGATGTGGTGAAAGTCCTTAGTGGCCTGAAGTGCATTGATGGACAGTTTTTGGTATGATTATGACCAGGGATTATTCGGTATAGTCATGACCATTGATGATTTAATGAATATCCTTGGCCCGTAGTGCAGGGAAGATTCGATGATATGGTTTATTTATTAAGCTGAGTCTCAGCGATAAAAATTGATGAAAACATTTTAAATCTTAGAAGATAGTAGATATCATGCTTCTACTTGACTCTTCTAATGGATTACTTATTCGGCACCGCAGATTAAACTTGATGTCTATTGTATTTTATCGGTTTAACATTGTTGAAGACTAATGATAATTTATTACGCATTATCTTAGTCATAATATTTCTTCTTGAGCTAGTTGAGCTCACCCTTTCTTCTTTATTCTCTTGAGGAAATGATAACGTAAGCGGGACTAGTCGGGGAGCGGAGTGGCGGTCGAGATGATATCATTAGTAGTCCCTCACTATTACGTTAAATAGTGTGACAATAAATGTAATGAGGACTCCATTGAGTGTGGATATTGTCTAGATGACAATATTCTTATTAAAACTCTTAGATTATGTTTTGTCGTATTTTACACGACTGTTGTATAATTAAGTTTGTATTTGAATTTATGTACCATGTAAGTGGCGACCCAAGATGGGTGATGTATACTGTTTTGGGGCGTCACAAAAAGTCTGCGTACTTTGAGGCGATTAAGACTCACATGGCCCGAGGCAACTGGCGATTCTGAGTAGACCACGAGCTGCTGTGGGTAGACCCATGGCCATCCAGTCTTTAAATATGAGCTCTTGGCAGCTCATTTGAAAAAAAAAGAAAAAAAGAGAGAAAACTCTATCCATTTCAGCCTGTAAACACTTCTAGAGTGCTCTAAACTGAGTGATTCTTCTTTCTAAACACTTATAAGCTCATTTTTTGCTACATACTAAAGTTTAACCGGTAGAAACCGAGTTTTCAGTCATCAAAAGCCATCTGAAGTCTTCTTGGCAGCCCACTGTAAGATTTTTCAGATTTTTAAGCTTTTCCCTACTTTTATATACTTATATCTACTAATGTTGAGAGTCATGTTATGTGGGTATGCCCGGATCGTCGATCCGTAGCTTTTTATTACTTTTATATATATAAATACTTATATATATATATATATATAAGTATTTATATATATATAAAAGCAATAAACGCATAGGATGTATATATATATATATATATATATATATATATATATATATATATATATAGGAATGATCCATGGAATACGTTAGCTATTAAACCTGTTTCAACTAACGCTCATCCAGCCGAATGGTGATTATCATCTTATAATTTTTAATTATAAATAAAAAATAGTGATTGAATTTATATTATATTCCTACTCAACTATATAAACTCAATCACTATTTTCTTATAATAGTGATTATCCTTATAATTATCCTTATAATTATAATCACTACTCAAAGATAATTACTGATTATCCTTAGTAGTATATATGTACGAGAATAATTAGGATAATCGATTAATTAAGCCAAATTCTTTTATCTTGGCCTTTACTCCTCTAGCGGCCGGTCAAAACACTGATGTTAGATTTTAGTTGCCAGAGGGAGAATAGCTGCCAAAGATAAAAGAAATTTGTTGGTCGCTACTCCTCTGGCAATTTGGGCGCTCATCTCAAACCATTAACTCTAATTTTGGACAGCTGGATGAGCATTAGTTGAAACAGGGTTAATAGCTAACGTATTCCACGGATCATTTCCCATATATATATATATACACACACACACATACATTTCTGTCAGGCCTGGAGTTTACTTCGTGGCCATTAATCGCTATTATATATATATTTACATTCTTGTCTAGCTTTGGAGATCACTTCGTGGCCTTTTCTTTGCTTTTTATATATATATATATATATATATATATATATATATATATATATATATATATATATATATATATATATATATATATACACTTATATATATTTCTGCTTTTTTATATAAATATCTACTTTCTTTGCTTTCATAATGTAGATATTTAATCTTTCACTTCTCATGAGCTAGATTTGCCTAAATCTGGCTATTTCTCACTTTAATTGGTTCATGATGACTAAACTGGAACCGTTGAAGCTGGAATTTTTTAGATTTCTTCAAATCTAGTTCTTTTTCTAGCTTTTGTACATATTGCTTTCACATGTGAGCCTAGGAATCATGTGATCACAGATTCAGCTTCTGAATCTAGATTCGGCATCTGAATTTAGATTCAGTTCCCGTGATGGACATTTTCAGCTGCAGCCAGCTTGTATATTATCTACGGTGTCTGAATTTCCTTAGATGGCTCTCATGCCCACAAGGAGTTCGGCACTGCTATGTACCTTATTTTCTCGAAGATACTACGCATCTTGAAAATAAAAGCAAACAAGCCGAACATTTAATAAAATGAAAGTATCAAAGGCCTCAATTACTATTGAGCACAAGGGTTTGAAAAACCTGTTTTACAAAACTTCACTGCTATTTCTTGTTAAAATTGAACTTTTATATAAAAATCAAACCCTTTTTATATAGGTGCAAACGAGGCATAGCACTTGTGACGCCCCTAAAATAGGTAAACATCACCCATCTTGAGTCGCCAAATACATGGTACAAAATTCAAATACAACTTAATTATACAACAGTCGTGTAAAATACGACAAAACATATGCTATGAGTTTTAATACAAATATTGTCATCTAGACAATATCCACACTCAATTGAGTCCTCATTACATTTATTATCACACTATTTCATAGAATAGTGAGGACTACTAATGCTATCATCTGGACAGTCACTCCGTCCCCCGACTAGTCCCTGCTACGTTCTCATTTCCTGAAGAGAACAATAAAAGTAAAAGGGTGAGCTCAACTAGCCCAGTAAGAAATATTATGACTAATATAATACAGAATAAATTATTGTTAGCCTTCAACAGTGCTAAATTGATACAATATAACAAACATCAAGTTTAACTGTAGCGGAATAAGCAATCCATTAAAAGAGTCAAGTAGAGAATAAAATCTACTATCTTTTATGATTTAAAAGGTTTTTCATCACTTTTATCCCTGGGACTCAGCTTAATAAATAATCCACATCATCCCTGCACTATGGCCAAGGATATTCATTAGTATCACAACCACAAATTATCAATGCACTACGGGCCAAGGATATTCGTGTATTCATCAATGGTCATGATCATGCCAAAAACTGTCCATCAATGCACTACGGGCCAATGAGGACTTTTACCGCATCATTTGTAACATTACGATCATGATTATACCGATTAATCCCTGATCATAATCATACCAAGTCCATCTATGCACTCTGCCACGAGATGACTTTCAACATAATATAAACATGAGGATCTTGACAATGATATAAGAATTCAATAAAACAAGTTCAAGAATTAATTTATCCAGGGACTAATAACATCCAAATTGTCAACATGACTCTTCTTTGTAGAGTAAAATTCAAGAATGCTCAGAAGAATATTTCCATGAAAATATACTGGATGAAGTGCAAATATCAAGGATATTCCACTAATTTCATGGAGTATAGAAGTCAAAACTTTAACCAACTGAGTATAATAAAGAATGGAATAACAAAAGAAATCACCGGGCATGCGATAATCGCATGCATAAAAGTTATTCCAAATGAATAATAAATAATCGGAACCAGTCATGCGTAAATACGTAGCGTGATATTCCAATGTGTAATAATAAATAAATAGCAAGCGAAGTCGAGGCAAAATTAAATGCACTGCGAGGATGTTCCAACAGAATAATAAATAACGGAACCAGGTCATGCGTAAACACACAGACAGGATGTTCCAACAGAATAATAAAGAATGGAATAACATAAGAATTTCACCATGCATGCGGTACTTTGCATAGACAGGTTATTCTAACATAATGATAAAGAATGGAATAACAGAAGAATTTCACCAAGTATAGGGTAGCCAGCAGATACAAAGTTATTCCAAATGAGAATAAAAAATGGAATAACAAAAGTTCTCTTCATGAATACGAAAGAAATAATACCCCTTACCTTAAAACAAACTGGATATAGGAGTAGTGAAGTAGCAAAATACTTTTCTTCTTTCTCTCTATAGTTTCTCTCTCTAGAGTTTCAGTGAATTCGTAAGAAATAATGAAGGAATGAGCTTCTATTTATAGGAGAATGGACTGAATAGTAACTAATTCTTGAACGGTCCAGATTGATTTACTTTTAAACGGACGGTCCAGATTGGTTTACTATAAAATATTCTAATAAAACAAAAAATTTTAAATAAAATATAATATATTTTATTTATAATCTATAAAACGAATAACTTTATAAAAGTATTCTGTTTTACATAAAAGAAAATTTACTATGCAAACACTATGCATAATAAAATATAATATATTCTATTTATAGTCTAATAAAACGAATAACTTTATAAAAGTATTCTATTTTATATAAAAAGATTTTACTATGCAAAACATTATGCATAATAGAATATAATATATTCTATTTATAGTCTAATAAAATGAATAACTTTATAAAAGTATTCTATTTTATATAAAAAGCTTTTCTGTTTTATTACATTAATAATACTAATAAAACAAAATTTCATCATCATTATTATAATTCACACTATTAATCGACCAGGTCGTTCCCAGGAAAGAGGGGGCTTTCTAATAAGGATTTCTCCCTATTGGCGCGCAATTAGGTGACCAAACCTCTCCTTGGCAGAACTTCTAGACATCGTTAATATTATAAATAATAATATTAATAACTTCCCGTAAATCTCAATTATTGATTTAATAATATATAAAATATCGACAATAATTGAATCAATTAACGTGAGATACTATGCAACAATTACTGAAGCAATAATTGAACAAAACTGAGTGACTTCTCACGTAAGCATCAATAATCAATACCGTATGCTACTATGCAACCACGCGTATTCTTGAACTTTTAACACCGGGTGTTTCAACAGTTAACGATAAAAATTCCGTCGTTATTTTCATAAAATATTTTTGTTGTTTTCTCAATCCGACAATAATTCCATTGTGGGGTCCACCAATGATTGTGTTGTCGTACGAATATTCCCTGTTAAAACGAATATTCCCTGACCAATCGAATATTATATAACAACTTGTGTACTTTGCAAAATTTATAACTATTACCCACAACTATAACATTATATCAAATTCATTCCATAATATTCAAGCAAATGATAATTATAGAAAATTCATCTTTATTCATAAAAGTTGGGGTCTTACAGCACTACTTCCAAACAACTGCACACAAGCCCTACACACACACATACACAGATAAAAGTTTAATTGGAAAGTGGCGGTAACCGTGTCATCACGGAAGTCGGGGGGGCCTAACACCTTCCCTCCGCTTAATCAAGCCCCTGGACCCTAACGAATTTTGGTTTTGTAGACCAGTTAAACAGTATCAAATACACGGGTCTTTGTGCAAACCTTTTCGCGGTTGAGTTGATGCAACCATTTAAAAATACCAACTGGCGACTCTTACAGTCAAATCGTTGACATATACATGTCGGAACTTTTCAAACTTTTTTTTTCAAACAAATATCACCTAACATGAGAACACCAAAAGACAAGAACATAAAGGGACAAATAAAAATCCCGACGTCGACAATTACCGACTCTGCTGGGGACTCCAGTAAGAGGGCTTAAGTCGATATTCAAACTTTTTAAAAACTTTATCTGCTTATGTGTGGATGCTACATTTACATTTGAATAAATATGTACTAATGCTTTATCCACTTCACTTAGTGCTTTGCACCATATCTGCCTGTGATATTAGTATTTTGCACATGTCATCATTTCCATATGGTGAGACGCGATGTATATGAATGTATCTTGTGTGGTCCCTCCACCAGGAGGCTATCCCGTCGGTGTTTGATTTCTAGACTCGTCGGGAGACTAATTCCACGAGGCTCAGGAAAGGCACCACCCAGATTCGCTCCAGTTGAACGATCGAATTAACATCCCATCAAGTAAATTGTGATGATCTAGGGACCTTCATACCAAAAAGCCGCGAGAGTAGCCTAAGATAGGTCAACCTCTAATAAACCAAATGCGGAGGGAAGTCTCTTCGTACCTTCCCATTTTAATTACTTGTAATTTCATTTCCATGTCAATCTCAATGTAATGGAAAATATAAAGGAATATGTGAACATGCATTCTCTTTTTATATCCAGACCTATCATCCTGTCATCAAAACTGCTGACATCCGTTTTGTAGGATAATGATCCTAAAAAATGGACACATGACATAGCATGTAACATTTCCACGTTTCCTAAGATACACAGTCTTTTTGTAGGGAAATGATTGGTCCCGTTGCCCATTCAAAGTCCAAAAAGGCACTAAGCCCACAGTCAGACATGGCTACAAGTGCCCATCCTGATCCTACTCCTGTCTCTCGCGAGGAGTTCGAAGGATTAAGGAATCAAATAATAGAGTGGGTTGTTCTCCTCAAGGAACTAAATAAATCAACTCAGGGTCCACAAATACCCATACAAACAGAAGCCTCTACATAGGGAGGAATTCAGGGTCCGGACAGAGAAGTCCCAACACCTAAGTCTCATAATGAGAAAACCAATAAAACCCCTGAAATCACCCATCTAAAAAAAGATCAAGACACCGGTGATATTCGGAAGAAGGTTCTACAAATGGAAGAGACCATTCGGTCCATCAAGGGGATTAGAACGCACGGAAGTGTTTCATATTCAGACCTTTGCATCTTCCCCGGGGTTCATTATCCGGAGAAATTCAAGACTCCCGACTTCGAGAAGTATGATGGATTGGAAGATCCTTACACCCACTTAAAGGTGTTTATTAGATAGCTTGAATCCTATGCCGAGAATGAAAAGCTCAGAATGCAGCTATTTCAGAAAAGTCTGACTGGAGAAACTAGAGTCATGGTACACCAGATTGGATAACTCCAAAATTCACAGCTGGGAGGAGTTAGCCCATGCTTTCCTTAGTCAATATAGCTTTCAAACTCAAATGGCTCCGGACCAGTATTAAATTACCAAGGTCAAGAAGCAAGTTAATGAGTCATTCAGAAAGTATGGCCAAAGATAGAGACGTCTGGCTGCTCAAGTTATCCCGTCCATGACAGAGACTGAGATGGTGATGACCTTCATAGATATTCAAGAAGCTCCATTTTATGAGGGGGGCCTAGCTGGAATAGGAAAAAAATTCTCAGAAATGATTAAGTACGGAGAAATGGCAGAAATAGGATTGAAGTCTGGGAAGATTCAAGACCTCGGCGCTTTAAAAGCTTTAGCTGAGCATATCCAATCTGGAAGTTATGGGAACAACCCCCAGAGGGTCCATAAGAAGAAAGAAGAGGATGTTTCCTTGATAATGCAAGGGCAAACACAAAAAGGCAATCAAAACTTGCCTATTCAAAGGAGAAACTACTCCCCTTTTTCAAGCACAATCCTCAAATCCTCCCTTGCCAAAGAGTGGAGAAGTCAAACTCTTACGAGTGGTCACACCCTTAGGGGACTCACTCGAAAACATCTTCAAACTTCTGACAGCTCAGAAGAAAATCAATCATCTCCTTGGATACCGTAGCAGCGGTGTTTGACGTTGATCCTTCAATCTCTCCATAGTTCCATGGGACTTTCTTAAGGCTTATGATAGGATAATGTGGCCTAAATAGAAATATGAGTGGTGATGGTGCAGCCACCTTCAAAGGGTTTTCAACTCCTTTGAGCTTGATTGGTTGAATTGTAAGGGATGTGACAGCCAAATCTCCCTTAGAGGATATAACTGTTATGATTTCCTTCCATCTTTGTGATCCTGGAGGAAATGTATTTCCACTCTCAAGTGATACAGTGTCATCGTCTGCCACTTGCAGGTCACCACTGTCAATCATATTTTGTATAAGATGATGAAGTGCCCAGCATTCTTCAGTGTTGTGGCCACAAGAATGGGAGTGGTATTGACATACTCCAGTAGTATCAAATCCTTTTAAGCGTGGGTTGACTGGAGGTAACAGTTCAGTGATCTTTCCCTCATTGATCAGTATCTGCAATATTTCTTCCATCGGTTGGCCTAAATAGGTGAACTCCCTTTTGTTGGCGAAGTCCCGACAGGCTTGGGTTCTTGATTTTCTGGCAAGATTTTCCTCCAAAGTTTCACTTTCTTGGGTGAGTGATTGAGTCTTTATGATAAGGGAGAGGAGATTAACATGCTCCTAACTGAACAATTGTCGTGTGACTTAGTGTTGATATATCACCAGTTCTGCCAATTGATTGACCTATTCGTTAAGAGACTTTAACTCCATTTCCATCATAAACTAGAACTCTGAATAATCCCACTTATTAGAATTATCTTTACTTATTTGGGGAGAACCACCTACATATTTGAGGTACTTGGAGCTCTAACCACTACCTCTATTGATCATGTTAACATCCTCTTCCTTGTGTTGAGGGAGAGGTTTATCTTGAACATGTGGTTGCTCAGGCTTGGTCATCACGATCTCACCACTGTCTATTAAGTCCTGGATCTTATGCTTGAGGGCCCAACAATCCTGAGTGTCATGGCCTGGAGCTCCAGAATGGTAAGCACACTTCTTGCTTGTATTGAATCCCTTTCCACTTGGATTGGTCGGTGGAAGGAGATGAGTGATTTTCTTCTGAGCTATCAGAAATTTGAAGATGTTTTCGAGTGATTCCCCTAAGGGTGTGAACACTCTTGAGTGTCTGACTTCTCCACTCTTTGGTAAGGGAGGATTTGAGGATTGTGCTTGAAGAAGGGAGTACTTTCTCCTTTGAATAGGCAAGTTTTGATTGCCTTTTTGTGTTTTCCCTTGCAGTATCAGGGAAACATCCTCTTCTTTCTTCTTATGGACTCTCCGAGGTTGTTCTCATAACTTCCAGATTAGATATGCTCAGCTACGGCTTTTAAAGCGGTGAGGTTTTAAATCTTCCCAGACTTCAATCCCATTTCTGCCATTTCTCTGTGCTTAATCATTTCTGAGAATGGTTTTCCTATTCTTGATAGGACCCTCTCATAAAATGGAGCTTCTTGAATATATATAATTGTCATCACCATCTCAGTCTCTGTCATGGATGGGATTACTTGAGCAGTCAGACGCCTCCATCTTTGGGCATACTCTCTGAATGACTCATTGACTTGCTTCTTGACTTTGGTAATTTGATACCTATCTGGAGCCATCTGAGTTTGGAAGCTGTATTGACTGAGGAAAGCATGGGTTAATTCCTCCTAGCTGTGAATTTTGGAGTTATCCAATCTGGTGTACCATGTTGTGGCTTCTCCAGTCAGACTTTTCTGAAATAGCTGCATTCTCAGCTTTTCATTCTCAACGTAGGATCCAAGCTCTCTAATGAACAGTTTTAAGTGGGTATAAGGATCTCCCAAAACATCATATTTCTCGATGTCAGGAGCCTTAAATTTCTCCGGATAAAGAACCCCATGGAAGATGCAAAGGTCTGAATAGGAAATGCTTCCGTGCGTTCCAATCCCTTTGATAAACCAAATGGTCTCTTCCATTTGTCGAACCTTCTTTTGAATATCACCGGTGTCTTGATCTTCTTTAAGATGGGTGATTATAGGGGTTTTGTTGGTCTTATCAGTCTGAGACGTAGGTATTAGGACTTCTCTGTCCAGATCCTGGATTCCTCCCTGTGCAGAGGATTCTGTTTGGATGGGTATTTATGGACCCTGAGTTGATTTGTTTAGTTCTTTCAGGAAAACAACCAACTCTGTTATTTGATTGATTAATCCTTCTAACTCTTTGTGAGATACAGGAGTAGGATTAGGCTGAGCACTTGTAGCCATGTCTAACTGTGGGCTTAGTGCCTTTCTGGACTTTGAACGGGTAACGGGACCAATAGTTTCCCTACAAAAAGACTATGTAGTTTAGTCTGGGAAAATGGGGAAATGTTACATGCTATGTAATATGTCCATTTTTTAGGAGTGTTTTAAGGTTTTCCTGCAAAACGGATGTCAGTCGTTTTGATGACAGGATAGCATGACAGGTCTTGATATGAAAAAAGGAATGCATGTTCACATAGTCCTTTATATTTTCCATTACATTGAGATTGACATGGAAATGAAATTACAAGTAATTGAAATTACAAGTAAATGAAATGGGAAGGTATAAAGAGACTTCCCTCCGCATTTGGTTTATCAGAGGCTGACCTATCTTAGGCTACTCTCGCGGCTTTTCGGCATGAAGGTCCCTAGATCATCATAATTTACTTGATGGTAAGTTAATTCAATCTTTCAACTGGACCGAATCTGGGTGGTGCCTTTCCTGAGCCTCGTGGAATTAGTCTTCCTACGAGTCCAGTAATCAAACACTGATGGGTTAGCCTCCTGGTGGAGGAATCACACAACATACATTCACATACATCGCGTCTTACCATATGGAAATGATGACATGTGAGAAGCACTAATATCACAGGCAGATATGGTGCAAAGCACTAAAATGCAGTAAATAAAGCATTATTATACATTCATTCAATGTAAATGCAGTATTCACACATAAGCAGATAAAAATTTTGAAAAGCTTGAATAGTGACTTAAGCCCTCTTATTGGAGTCCCCAGCAGAGTCACCACCTGTAGACGTAAGAATTTTTATTTGTCTCTTTCTGTTTTTGTCTTTTGGTGTTTTCATTTTTAGGTGAAATTTGTTTGAAAAAATAAGTTTGAAAAGGTCTGACACGTATATGTCGACGATTTGACTGTTAGAGTCACCAGTTGGTATTTTTAAATGGTTGCATCAAATCAACCGATAAAAGGTTTGCACAAAGACCCAATGATTTGACACTATTTAACTGGTCTGAGAAATCGAAATTCGTTAGGGTCCGGGGGCTTGATTAAGCGGAGGGAATGTATTAGGCACCCCTTGACTTCCGTGATAACACGGTTACTGCCACTTTTCATTAAACTTTTATCTGTGTATATGTGTGTGTGTAGGGCCAATGTGCAGTTGTCTGGGAATAGTGCTATGGCTCATTTGCACCTATATACAAAGGGTTTGACTTTTGTATAAAAGTTCAATTTTACAAGATATAGCAGTGAAGTTTCGTAAAATGGGTTTTTCAAACCCTTGTGCTCAATAGTAATTGAGGCTTTTGATACTTTCACTTTATTATGTGTTCGGCTTGATTACTTTTATTTTTGAGATGCGAGGCATGTAATTATATGTATGTGCACACCTAGAGGGGGGTGAATAGGTGTTTAAGCTAAAAGTGATAAATGTGAAAACTTTTTGAAATTTTCTGCAACAGGTTTAATTAAGACAGCTACGCCTGTCTGCTTTAGCTTATATTCTTCGTTTCTTATTATCAGACAACTAGACCTGTCTGCTTTAGTGTCTGGATAGTAGCGTGTATAACAAAAAAGTGCAGAACGTGAATGACAGTTAAAGAGATAAACAGAAGTAAAAATCACACCAAGATTTTTACGTGGTTCAGCCCCTATCCTCTAATCTAGTGGCCTAATCCATGTCCAATCCCAACTAGGATTGGAGACTCCTTTTATTAAACTGAATATTCAATTAAATACAATAAAAAGAACTCCCTGTTACAAAGAAGCCTAAAATCTGATGTTGGACACCAATGCCCCCTTTGCACCTCTCCGCAACTTTTACACCTCTCGCACTGTTTCTCACCTCTCGAGACCTTTGAAGCTTCTTTTGAATGGACCCACTAAACTCTAGAATTTTAGACCACCAAAGCTAACAAACTTTGTTTTTCGGGACATGTTGATGGTGATTCCAATGGAATATCAACTTTCTAGCCTAAGGATAACAGAAAATTGATTGCTAGAAAGACTATTAGAAAGCTATAAGAATTAAGAAGAATGAATTGCTGATTTCCAATTGTTGGGCTCCCCATAACCGAGCAAGATGAAGCTTTATATAACATGAAGGCCAGCGGCTATATTTGTTAGCAAGAAATCAGATAATTTAAATCCCATAATTAAAGCTACAATATTGACCAACGGAACATATATCACAGTTGATATACACCATGATTTTAGCAATTAAAGAGTCCAACAGATTTGGTAAATCAAGAATATGTTTTCAAGTCAAACCAAAACACCTTAAATAAAGGAACAAAGAGATTAATAAGGATAAGACCCAATAGCTTCTGTAAGTCTCCTTTTCAAAATAGAATACCAAAATATCACTAACTAATGTGGGCTCCACTAAGCAAGATAAAATCCTTAAATAAATAAGCACCCACGAAATACTCTGATGAAATAGAAAAACCAATTTGGGCCAGCTAGAATTAATAACAAAAGACCATAATATTTGTCATTATTAAAATTATAAATACCAACATACCTTAATAAACTCCAATTCAAATATTCTTTAATAAACTCCAATTCAAATCCTCTAAATCAAATCTTCCTTAATAGACTCCAAATCAAATCTTCCTTAATAAACTCCAAATCAAATTTGAAATGATTTTAAACATTCCAACTTACCAACAGAAGAAAATCAACAACAAGTGTTCATGTAATAACCATAACCCATGCATATTAATTATAATATTATAACAAACCATGAACCATATACATGTCTAATATACTTAAATTAGTCATCATTCAAAACATCATAAAATCAAAAACCAACATTCTCCCCCTTTTTGGTGATGACAATTTATGCACCAACATGATCCCCCTAAGTATATGGCTCCCCCTAAATTTATTCATATTAAGGAGCAAAAGAAAATTACTTTATCCAAATAACCATCATTTCATATTCCAGTATAATATAGTATCTCAATATCAACATGAATACCAATTCAAACCAATTTAATTATACCCAAATATCTCTCCCCCTTTGTCATTATCAAAAAGAAATAAATCATCAAGTTATATATCTCCCCCCTTTGTCATCAACAAAAAAATAATTCATATCAATTTAGTTGAAGTTAGTTATCTCACCCCATTTGCCAAATTAAAAAAAATAAGCATAAAGAAGGACAATAGAACAAGGTTATAATAAAATCACATATAGCAAGTAAACAATATAATCATACCTTTGTAATTTGTTACCTATATATCAACCTTTTGTTACCAGTAGAAAGCTTGATAATTGTGCTCCTTAGTGTAGATTTGAATTTTGTATTTTCAGAATCAAAAATCTCTTCAATAGCACTTCTTTTGATCATCCCAATGTTGAGGTCTTTAAAGCTTAGGTTAGGAGGATAATTTTTCACTGTTATGGTTGTTCTTAGAAGACTGCCATTGGTCATTTGTTCATCTGATTAACTTTCTGGAATATCAGATTTTGCATCAGAATTCATCTAATTTGCCTTCAAAAACAGACGGGTTAAGCTGTCTGGATTTAGGTGTCTGCATGTTTTCCTAGATCATCTGTTTTTCCTTCTGATGCAGACGGCTCAGGCTATCCGGATTGAGCTGTCTGTTTTCCACTAATCAGAATGTCTTTTCCTGCAGAAACTTCATTTTCTTCTTTTGATAGGTCACAGTTAATTTCATCAAATACAATATGAACATATTCCTCAACCTTTTATCAAGATTATCATGTGTATTAAATATAGAGCATTTGACATAATAAATGAAGTTATGAATCCTTGTAATACGAAATCCATATAGTTTTTATAATAATATATATAATTAAAACTCTATTTAAAAAATAACATGAGGTACTTACAGATTCCGCCAAATAATTTATAGGTAACTTACTCTCTCAAAGTAAAGAATCATCCATCTCCTTTTTTGATCTTGAGACACCTACAAACAAATAGTCTCTATCTTTTTGGTACCCAAATCTTCTTGGGTCCTTTTGGGTTAGCAACATATAAATCACTTTTCTTTACCCAAATTTGTTTTATTCTAATTTTATTACAATTAGAATCAAAATGACCTTTAAAACCACATTTTTTAAAAGTAACAAATGGTGAACAATAAAGTAGTTTATGCCTTGATTTACTATTAATCATTCTAATATTATTATTAGTCCTATTTTCCACATTTTTAATAGGATTATACCCAATCCCTTGTTTATCAAGACTGGACCTTTGTGCCCCTAACATAACATTTAGGTTCTCTTCTCCTTGCACAAATTTAGCAAGATCATTTTTTAAAGATGTTATTTCTGCATTTATTACATTATCATCATGTTGCATATTCATAATTTTCCATCATTAAAAGCATCTATGCATACATCTCTCATTTTCAATTTTTCTTTTAAAATTTAATTTTCATTTTTAAGATATTCATTTTCTTTTCTTTCTTCAATAAGTGACTCAACTTCATTCATTAGCTCATTTACGCAGTTCTTAAAATAAGCAGTTTTCTTTTTAAGCCTTTGATTTTCATTTTGTAAAGCAATATAATCAGGCATAGATATTTCAAAATTTTCATGAAAATTGTTACCTCAAGTTGATCATCATCTTCTACTCCCATGAAACATAATTGGCCAATTTCTTCATCTTGTTCGCATTTTGGACTTGTTCATTGGAGTTGAGATACCTTCTTGATTCTTCCTTTGTTTCTTTCTTTGAAGTAGTCTCTCGAGTTTTCTTGAGAACATTTCAATTTCTTCATCATTGCTTTCTATGTAGCTTTTCGATTTTGTAGAGCCAAGGTCTTCTTCTTAGGTGCCTCATCTTCTTCATCGTACAATTTTAATTGGTTTTCAAACTCTTCAAGTTCTCCAAATAAGGTAAGAGTTTCCATTGTGCTAATTGTGTGGTGAGTCTTGAAGTGTAGTAACCTTTGGAGCCGAATCGCTTTGGCATGACTCGAGAAGCTTTTCGGTTGATTTTCTTTTGATCAATCTTTCGTCCGAAAGCATGCTTAGAGAATTCATTAGAGTAAGGAATCTTACTTGGGCATCTCTAATTGATTCATTTTCTCCAATTTGAATAGTTCAGATTCGCATGCACACATGCTCAACTTGACCTCCTTCACTTTAGTAGTACCTTCGTGGCTCATGATGACTGTGTCCCAAATTTCCTTAGTCGTAGTACAAGAGGAGACCTTATCTATCTCTGACTGAACCATGCCACTTAAAAGTGTATTCATGGCCTTAGAATCATAAGATACCATATACGATTCATTTGAGTCAATTTCCATAAGATTCTTTGGCTTGCCATCATCATGTCGTGGAAGACTGGTCCATTTTCGACTACCCACCATTCCCATGGGTCACGGTTCAGATAGATCTTCATTCTGAACTTCCAAAAATTGAAGAATTCATTTCCGAGCAACAGCGGTGGCCTACTTGTGGACTGACCTTCTTGAAAGTTTAGGTGTGCCATAGGATCTTCCCCTACGACCTGCAACGATCAATATTAGTAGAGCCTTGCTCTGATACCAAATGTAATTCTATGTATGTACACACCTAGAGGGGGGGTGAATAGGTGTTTAAGCTAAAAGTGATAAATGGTAAAAACTTTTTGAAATTTTCTTCGCAATGTGTTTAATTGAGATAGTACTACGCTTTATGCGCTTTAGTGTCTGCTTTAGCTTATGTTCTTCGTTTTTATTATCGCATTACCTAGACACATGCGCTTTAGTGTCTGGATAGTAGCGTGAATAACAAAAAAAGCGCGCGAACGTGAATGACGGTTAAAGAGATAAAGTAAGTAAAATCACACCAAGATTTTTACGTGGTCCAAATTTCTATCCTCTAATCTAGTGGCCTAATCCATGTCCAATTCCATCTAGGATTGGAAACTCTTTTTATTAAACTGAATATTCAATTAAATACAATAAAAAGAACTCCCCTGTTACAAAGAAGCCTCAAATCGATGTTGGACACCAATGCCCCCCTTTGCACCTCTCGCAACTTGTACACCTCTCGCACTGTTCTCACCTCCGAGACCTTTGAAGCTTCCTTTGAAGCGGACTCCACTAAACTCTAGAAATTCTAGACCACCAAAGCTAACAGCTTTTGTTTTTTTTGACACAATGATGGTGATTCCAATGGAATATCAACTTTCTAGCCTAAGGATAACAGAACATTGATTGCTAGAAAGACTATTAGAAAGCTATAAGAATTAAGAAGAATGAATTGCTGCTTTCCAATTGTTGGGCTCCCCATAACCGAGCAAGATAAAGCTTTATATAACATGAAGGCCAACGACTATATTTGTTAGCAAGAAATCAGATAATTTAAATCCCATAATTAAAGCTACAATATTGACCAATGGAACATATATCACAGTTGATATACACCATGATTTTAGCAATTAAAGAGTCCAACAGATTTGGTAAATCAAGGATATGTTTTCAAGTTAAACCAAAACACCTTAAATAAAGGAACAAGGAGATTAATAAGGATAAGACCCAATAGCTTCTGTAAGTCTCCTTTTCAAAATAGAATACCAAAATATCACTAACTAATGTGGGCTCCATTAAGCAAGATAAAATCCTTAAATAAATAAGCACCCACGAAATACTCTGATGAAATAGAAGAACCAATTTGGGCAAGCTGGAATTAATAACAAAAGACCATAATATTTGTCATTATTAAAATTATAAATACCAACATACCTTAATAAACTCCAATTCAAATATTCCTTAATAAACTTAAATTTAAATCCCCTAAATCAAATCTTCCTTAATAGACTCCAAATCAAATCTTCCTTAATAGACTCCAAATCAAATCTTCCTTAATAAACTCCAAATCAAATTTGAAATGATTTTAAAACATTCCAACTTACCAACAGAAGAAAATCAGCAACAAGTGTTCATATAATAACCATAACCCATTCATATTAATTATAATATTATAACAAACCATGAACCATGTACATGTCTAATATACTTAAATTAGTCATCATTCAAAACATCATAAAATCAAAAACCAACAAGGCATCTTCGAGAAAATAAGATACATAGCAGTGCCAAACTCCTTATGGGCATGAGAGTCATCTAAGGATATTCAGACACCATAGATAATTTACAAGTTGACTGCAGCTGCAAAATGTCCATCACGGGAACCGAATCTAGATTCAGATGTTGAATCTGTGATCACATGATTTCTAAGCTCACATGAAAAAGCAATATATACAAAAGCTAGAAAAAGAACTAGATTTGAGTAAATCTAAACCATTTTAGCTTCAACAGTTCCAGTTTAGCAACTTTGAACCGGTTAAAGTTAGAAGTAGCCAGATTTAGGCAAATCTAGCCCGCAGGCTGAAAGATTAAATATCTACATTATGAAAGCAAATTAATGAGATATTTACATAAAAGTAGTAAATATATATATATATATATATATATTAACGATCAACTCGCCATATAAGTAACTCTAGCGGTGACTTTGAATGTATGCGTGTGTATATATATATATATATATATATATATATATATATATATATATATATATATATAAGTTAATAAACGCATCTGATATTCTATCCTGTGCTCATTCGAGTTCGAGTTCGACAGTATATATATATATATATATATGCATTAAAAAGTCATGGATGGATGATCCAGGCATACCCACACAACGCGACTCTCAACGTCAGTAGCTATAAATATATAGAAGTAGTAGAAAGCTTAAAAATCTAAAAAATCATACAGTGGGCTGCCAAGAAGACTTTAGATAGCTTTTGATGCCTAAAAACTCGGGTTCCACCGGTTAAACTTCAGTATGTTACAAAACACGAGCTTACAAGTGTTTAGAAAGAAGAATCGCTTCAGATTTACAAAGACTCTAAAGAAAGTGGTTACAGTGAAATGGATGAGTTTTTCTCATTTTCTCTTTTTTTTTCAAATGAGCTGCCAAAAGCTCATATTTAAAGACCAGATGGTCATGGGTTCATTTCCACAATTTGCCTGAGTTACCCCTGCATGCACGGGTCCCATTTTCTCGAAGTACATGCACTTTGGCTAAGCGATGCCCGCTCGAACCTTCATAAGTTTCAATCCGGGCATCCGATAAAGGAGTGTTGTACCTTTTCAGAATGTTGTTGTCAAGAGCTACACAATGACATGGGATTAGAGGTTGTACGAAGCCGGGAAGATGGATCCATGACCAGATCTCCAAGTCTTCAAAGTCTATCCGTTGTGCTGTCTTGTGTAGTTGTCACTCAGAATTTAAGCTATGGTTCTTGTGGGACACCTTGGTAAGTACTATGGATTGAAATGTGTTGAGACGACGTAAATGTGGTGTTGAGGTGGCAAAATAACGATTTTTCCCCCACCGGGGTTATCTCCGGCTTTTGCGCAGATGTAGCAATCGTTACTCAAGGTTATCTCTGAGATTGGGCTGCTGTGAATGCTGAATGTCCTTAGGGTTATCTCTGAGGTGGCTTGGCCTCCCGGGGTTGTCTCCAGGGTTGAAACTGACTTTTCCGGGGTTATCTCCAGAACTGGAACTGCATCTTATCTCCGAGGTTGGGGGCTGAATCTCCCAGGGTTATCTCCGGGATTGAAACTGAGTCTCTCGGGGTTATCTCCGAGATTGAGAACTGGACCTCCCGGGTTGTCTCCGGGGTTGAAACTGAGCTGACTTCCAGGGTTATCTCTGGAAGACGATTATGCCCTCCTATATGGTTAGTAACAGGAACGCAAAATTTCGAGTGTCTACAGTCAATTTTTAATATTTTTATACTCAAAATTTAGATGAATTCATTTAATTTATGTCAATACAATTATGAATATCATAAACTAGCTAAAAATTAAGTACTATTAATTATAAGATTTATTATTTTTTAAATTTAAATAAATAATGTCAATTTTAATTTTAAAAATATTTTATATTAATTTTTTAAAAATTAATAATAATCTTATAATTCGAAACAGAGAAAGTATTGGTTTTGTCCCTACATAAATCAAAGTGGACTACATATATCATCATGTATCATGAGACTCGATCAACATCAAATTGGTTGGTTCCAATTTTTGTACTAGAGTCAAAATTAGTTTTAAAAAACACACCTTTTTAAAAAGTTAATAGTTATGAAAACTCGTTCCCTATCGATCAGTAAACTTACTTATTATTGTAATCGGTAAAAAATTACATATATATGAACATCTAATTAATTCCACAATCAATAATTTCACAAAAATGTTAATTCATGTCCGATCATCTAATTAATCGAAATTATTTCCTCATTTTGAAATAAATAAAAAATTCAAACCTTAAAATAAACAATTTGATCCCATAGTTTTTTACTTTTTTGTCCCTACGCGATCAAAGTTATTTCATACTACTTATATTCCATAATAATGGTCGTTTTAATTTCATATATATTAATTAAGAAATTTATTTAATACGATCTTTTAATAATTAAAATTTATATAAAATTTTATTACTACCCTTTTATGAGAAGTTGAAAATTATTAATATAAGGGAGAAAAATTATTGGAATAATGAGAGAAGTTAAGGGTGATATAAAAAAATAAACAAATTTTTTAGAATGGAAATAATATTTTTTTTACACAACTATACAACCGCGTAATTTTATACTTTCTTTGACCAAATAATTAAGAGGGTAGATAATTTATCCCTATTTTCTCTGTCCCTCTTGTATCTTCTATTTAAATGTTTGACACTTAATTTTTTACTTAACACCAATTAATTCTAAAATTAAATAAAAAATTAAATGTCAAAATTTAAATAAGAAATACAAAAAAAAATAAAAAAAAATAGAGACAGATCTCAATAATTAACATCAAAGTCAATTCATATTCCGCTACATCAAAGTCAATTCATATTCCGCTACCCAAACATATTTAAACAAAGTGTTTAAGCACACCATCAACGACAACGATATCCCCCTGACAAAAGCGTGAAAAACAAGAGAGAAAACATGTGAAAGAATGGTGTCAAACAATTATGAAGGTAATGGGTATGGTCGACATGGAAGCATCAAACTTAATTTCGTACCCCACAAAAAAAATAACAAAGCAACACTCTCTATACTATTGAAAATAAGAAGGAACGATCATAATTAAAAATTAAAAAATTGATATCTGCTATTATTAATAACGGACGATAAAAAAATTATATATCATTCACAATTAATAATAACGAATGCTAATCAGAATAAAGGTTTAATTTTATTATAATGTTAATATTTTTATTAATCATGATTTAAGGTTTATTAACTAAGAATTAATAAGGTTAATAATTAAACCTTAAACTCAGTTAGAAAAGAGTTAATAAATCATAAACACTGGTTAATAAACACTAAATCTTGAAATAAAGTCAAATTTTTATCTTGATTAGCGTCCGTTATTATCTGTAACAGATGATATGTGTATTTTTTATCGTCCGCTACTAATAGTAGCGGACGTTGATTTTTAATTTTTAATCTGTTTCCTTTTTTTTCAATAGTATTTTAGGTATCATTTAAAATCACAACCAAACTCATTCTATTTTGAATAAAATACAGTGACACCCCTTCTAGATAATCATAATAACACTCACTTTACCTCTAATTTTTTAAATAACAGTTAGTACCCCTGCAAGTTTTTAGAATTAACTAAGTAGATAAAGTTACATATTTACCCTTGTATGTTATCAAATTTTAATTCTTAAATAATATATATATATATATATATATATTGTAAGACCCCAATTTTTTTTTAATAAAGATGTTTTTTTTATAAATGTCATTTTTAAATATTATGGATTGAATTTGATATAATGTTATGGAGTGACGTATTATGGAGTGACATATAAAAACCTCACAAGATCGACAAAAGAGTTATGTTGATCTTCATCGAAAGGACGTGGAATTCAATATTGGAGATCATGTGTTGTTATGTGTTGCTCCATGAAAAGGAGTTACGAGATTTGGAAAGAGAGGAAAGTTCAATCTTCGATTCATTGGCCCATTTTTAATCCTCGATCGAGTAGGAACCGTATGATAGACTCGCTTTCATCGCCAAGTATGTCTCATGTTCATAACGTTTTTCACATATCCATGTTACATAAATATGTGAAAGACCCGAACCACATTATTGAGTTAGAACCGGACGAAATAGCGGAAGATTTAACATATGAAGAGGTTCTTGTTCAAATCTTGGATAAGAAGGAACATATTCTACGCTCCAAAGTTATACCTCAAGTCAAAGTTTTGTGGAGAAACCACGATGTTGAGAAAATGACCTGGGAGTTAGAATCTGAAATGAAATCAAGGTATCCTTACCTCTTCGACATACCAGGTGCGTACCCTAATTTCAAGGGTAAAATTTTATAAGAAGGGGAGATTGTAAGACCCCAACTTTTTTTTAATAAAGATGATTTTTTTTTATAAATGTCATTTTTAAATATTATGGAGTGAATTTGATATAATGTTATAGTTGTGGGTAATATTTATAAATTTTACAAAGTACGCAAGTTGTTATATAATATTCGATTGGTCAGGGAATATTCGTTTTAACAGGAAATATTCGTACGACGGCACAATCATTGGTGGACCCCCACAACGGAATTATTGTCGGATTGAGAAAATGATAAAAATATTTTATGAAAATAACGGCGGAAGTTTTACCGTTAACTGTTGAAACACCCAGTGTTAAAAGTACAGGAATACGCGTGGTGGTTGCGTAGTAGACACCACGGTATTGATTATTGATGCTTACGTGAGAAGTCACTTAGTTTTGTTCAATTATTGCTATAGTAATTGTTGCATAGATCTCACGTTATTTGATTCAATTATTGTCGATATTTTATATATTATTAAATCAATAATTGAGACGACAAAGTTATTAATATTATTATTTGCAATATTAACGATGTCAGTAAGTTACATCAAGGAGAGGTTTGGTCACCTAATCATGGCTACCAATAGGAGAAATCCTTATTGGAAAGCCCTCTCTTTCCTGGGAACGACCTAGTCGATTAATATTGTGAATTATAATAATGATGATAAATATTGTTAAAAATATTGAAGGGATTTTTATGAAGTATTTGATGTATTTTATGGACTCCCATTTACCCATTTTCTAAAATAATCGGTAGAAATTTTTTATCAAAAGTGGGGCCCATATGTGTTGAAAAAAAATAATTTTGGAAATGGGGGGAGAAAGAGTATACGTATGGGATAGGGAAGATGTATATATATATATATATATATATATATATATATATATATATATGTATGTATGTATGTAATGAGTATGTGGTGGGAAAAAAAGATAGGTGAAAATGATAGGTGTGTGATGTGTGTGTATGAGTGGGGTGGTGGATAAGAGTGATAGTGATGTGTGTAAGAGTGTGAGTGGTGATGGCAGTGTTTTGGTTTTGTTTTGTGTGGAAAATTAGTCCGTGGCTTTGCATTATCCATCCGTGAATTCTTAAATTGCATCCGTGAAATTTTCAGTTGTGCACCCGTGATCAAACAGTACCCCTTTAATTCTCCTATAAATAGGATACTTAGTTAGAATTGAAATCACACCAGAAATTTCAGATAATTCTCTTCTATAATCTTGAGCGTATTTCTTTAGAGTTTTAAGAAGCTTTGAGCGTAGTGCAAGTTTTCTTAAAGAATATCATCGCCCTACCAGTCGAAATACTCTTCTTTTACGGTAAGGGATATTATTTCTTTCATATTCATGAAGAGAACTTCATTATTCCATTCTTTATTATTCATTGGAATAACTCAGATAATGTGGACTACCCTATACTTGGTGAAATTCTTCCGTTATTCCATTCTTTATTATTATGTTGGAATAACTCGCGTCCACGCCA
Source organism: Panax ginseng (assembly GCA_020205605.1). NCBI lineage: Eukaryota > Viridiplantae > Streptophyta > Magnoliopsida > Apiales > Araliaceae > Panax > Panax ginseng. The sequence goes on along the minus strand of CM035133.1, from coordinate 20,507,860 downwards.
ATACCGCATACATGGTGAAATTCTTCGTTATTCCATTCTTTATTATTCTCGGTTGAACATCCCGTCTGCGCAATTTACGCATGACTGGTTCCGTTATTTATTATTCTCGTTGGAACATCCCGCTTGCAAAATTTCGCCCCGACCTGGTTCCGTTATTTATTATTTTGTTGGAATATCCTCTCATGCGTTTTACGCATGACTGGTTCTCGTTATTTATTATTCTATTGGAATAACCTATCCGTAATGGTCTATCGCATGCCGGTGATTTCTTTTGTTATTCCATTCTTTATTATACTCGGTTGGTTAAAGTTTTGGCTTTTATACTTCATGAAATTAGTGAAATATCATTGATATTTGCGCTTCATCCAGTATCTTTTCATGGAAATATTCTTCTGAGCATTCTTGAATTTTACCCCCACAAAGCAGTATCATGTTGATAATTTGGAAGTTATTGGTTCCTGGATAAATTAATTTTTGAACATGTTTTATTGAATTCTTATATCATTGTCATCATCCTCATGTTTATATTATGTTGAAAGTCATATGTGGCCTGTAGTGCATAGATGGACTTGGTATGATTATGACCAGAGATTATTCGGTATAATCATGACCGTAATGTTACAAATGATGTGGTTAATGTCCTCATTGGCCCGTAGTGCATTGATGGACAGTTGTTGGCATGATCATGACCATTGATGAATACACGAATATCTTTGGCCCGTAGTACATGAATAATTTGTGGTCATGATACTAATGAATATCCTTGGCCATAGTGTAGGGATGTTGTAGATTATTTATTAAGCTGAGTCTCAGCGATAAAAGTGATGAAAAATCTTTTTAAATCATAAAAGATAGTAGATTTTATTCTCTACTTGACTCTTTTAATGGATTGCTTGTTCCGCTGTAATTAAACTTGATGTTTGTTATATTTTATCATTTTAACACTATTGAAGGCTAACGATAATTTATTCTTCATTATCTTAGTCATAATATTTCTTACTGGGCTAGTTGAGCTCACCCTTTTGCTTTCATTGTTCTCTTCAGAAAATGAAAACGTAGCAGGGACTAGTTGGTGAACGGAGTGACTGTCCAGATGATAGCATTAGTAGTCCTCACTATTCTATGAAATAGTGTGATAATAATTGTAATGAGGACTTATTCTGAGAGTGGATATTGTCTGTAAGACAATATTTGTATTAAAACTCACAATTCTTGTTGTATATTTAAGATTGTATTTGTATTCTGTACCATGTATTTCATGCACTCGTAATAGGTGATGTATACCTATTTTGGGGGCGTCACATATATATATGTTTAATTATCCTTTTTTTAATACAATACATTTTATACATTTTAATTATAATTTTATTTGTAATTAAGACTATCTCATTTAAATTGTTGGTAACTTGTAAAAAAATAATTTAGTTTAATTAACACATTTTAATTTGGATAAGTGATACAAACATTAAAAATTTTAAATTAAATTATTAATGGAGCTATTCTAATTAGAGTAATCGAGTATTTTGATAATTTAGTTTTTGGTGTTTAACGACAAAAAATATTATTTGAATTCTTAGTTTTATATTATAATTTTTATATATTAAATTCTCTTGAGTATATGTCAAAATTTGGGATGTTTATGATTTTGATTATATATTTTTAGTATACAATTGACATTATTTTTGTGCAATCTTGAATAAAAAAATATAATAATATTTAATACTACCTCTATCTTGTAAAAAGATGTTTCTTTTTAATATATTTTTTCTTTTTTTAGCAACAACATTTGTCATTTTTATTATAAATAATTATGCTCAAGTGTAACTTATGTTTGGTTTAATATATGAGAAAATAATTAATATAATTTTTAATACTTTTTTTATATGAATAATAAGATTTGTTCTGTTTGTTTTACATAAATTTTATTATCCAAAAAAATAATTATAATTTTAGTGTGTTAATTTTTATTTGTTATGGGTATTAAAATTTTACTTTTTAGTTACAAAAAAATATATTTGAATATATATCACGTAAAATTTAATCTTTGAGAAATTTAATTAGTTAAAAAATTGTATGACTTTATTATCCTGATAAAATGAATATTTATCATTTTTTGACATTTATTTTATTTAGTGCACAAGTTCATAATTTAATTAATTAGATCAAGTTAAGTACAAATTATAATATATAAATTTATATTTAGTAGATAAATTAAACATTATAACTTGAAAGGTGTATTAGACATTATATTAAAAATATTTTTGGATATTAATTGTTCAACCACACTAGAGATAGTGAATGTTACATACTCCATCCGTCCCTAATTATTTGACGTTTTAGAATTTTTTATTTGTCCCTAATTATTTGACGTTTGTTCAAATCTAGGAGAATTGATGACAATTTTTCCAAAATTACCCCACATTACTCTATTTATTTTTTTTGATACTTTACTCTTTCTCTCTCCTTATCCCAATAAAATTCTTCTTATTCTAACAAAAGATTTAAGGGTATTATAGACAATTGAGTACTATATTTAATGTTTTCAAATTATTATCTTAATTCTCGTGTCTATCTCTAAAACGTTAAATAATTAGAGACGGAAGAAATATTGTAGACTAGAGGAGTACCGAGTGTTACTCAAAAAACTAAAAAGATATTGAATATTATTATGATTATCAAAAAGGGCGTGTTAGTGTATTTTGCTCTTCAATTTTTGCATTGAATTAAATCCACCACATTTTCCTTTCCCTTCAATCTCCTTCACAAGATATTTTCTCTTTCCTCGTCCATTATAATATCCTTTCAACTGATAAACATTTCCTTCCATGGCTAGCTTAAGCTTCATCATCGGAATTATTGGTAAGAACTCCCTTTACTTTTATGTGAAAGTATGTATATGAATCTTCATTATATATATATATATATATATATATATATATATATATATATATATATATATATATTATTAATTAAATATAAATTGTGATAATTGTTTTTGTTTATTATGTGCAGGCAATGTTATTTCAATACTTATGTTTGCTTCACCCATGTAAGTAGATTTAATTTTTTTGATTTGTAAAATATTTCTTCTTTTCTTTTTCACCGCAAAATCTACTTTAATTATTTAAGTGGCAAATTATATATAACAGCTTTTGGAAAAGCAAGCTTCTAAGCGCGCTCAAGTCAGAATTTGCCAAATTAAAGCTTGATAAAACTTATTTGGAAGTATTTTAAAAGATAATTAGATTACGGGAAACTTTGAAAAGTTCAAACTAGCTTAATTTTCTGTCAATTAACTTAATTATATTTTCAGTCTTTTTCTTCCTCTTCTTCTTTACCTTATTTTTAAAAAAAAAAAATCAATTATATATATATATATATATAGGTTAACTTTTAGTATGGATTGTCAAATAAAAAACATTATAAAACATTATCCAATAATAAGTATTATTATTAAGTTACGTAGAGGAGGCACTTAGACATAATTATTTTCAATAAGTTTTTATTAATTGTTTTTGCCCTTCAACTTTAGTATTGAAAAAAAAATTAACGAATTTTTTTTATGTTTAATGTGTCTAATAAAAACCTCAATATTATTAAAATAATATAGTCAACAAAAAATAAAACTCTCTTTTTAGGAGTAAGGGATTAAAATATTTTTGAGTCATGCTATATATTGCGAGAGTTTTTTGTCGAATTACAATTGCAACGTATATCAATACATGAGATTGCGCATGATTATTAAATTGACCCATTATATTAAATATGTCGTTAAAATATTACCAACCTTCGTAACTCGCAACTAAAAATCAATATATAAAATCGCAAAATATATCATTATTCAATATTTTTTAAAGTGTTTTCTTCATAAAACACTTATCTTCAAAATGTACTTATAATATGTGAGGTGCCAATTTATTTCATTTTTTTTTTTATAATATTGGAGAAAAATTTTTTTGTCATCAATAATTACAAACTTAAGTTAGAAATTCCGGTTTTTGTCGCATTAATTTACATGGCAAATTAGGTGAAACTTTTATAGTGAATTAAATACAATTTTCTTGTCGGTAAAGCCCTTAGTGGAAAAAAATGGTTTGGATTCCTTTTCTTTTCTCCTCCTTCCCTTCTACACCATTAGAATTTTGTATCTAATTAATTTATGAAATATGAAATTTTAGATTGAGTTTAGAATTTATTCTAATTGTTTAAAATATTAATTTTGTATTTAGTAATATTTTTTAATTAATTTGTAATATTAATTAAAATAGTAAACATTGGTATTTCTATAAAACAAAAGGAGTGTTATATTTCATTTTTTTAACAGATAAAACAAATTTAACCTTATCCATAACCTAACAACCCCACTCGGCCCCACCGGCCTAAATTGTCAATGGTGAGTCATAGGATATAGAAATATATTTTAAGTGGATTGGCTCCTCGAGATTTTTGGGTAATCTAAAATTTACAATTCTTCAAATCTAGACCCTTCATTTGATTTTAAGAGTCAAGATGAAGCCAGCAAACCGGAGGAACAACAATTTTAAACTAAATATAGTCTAATATTCATATTTCATTTTAGTAGTCGGACTAAATTTAGTTCATAAATTTTTTCGGTGAAACTAGTGGACTATATCAATGAACTAGAATTTGATGGACTATAATTTTAATATATTTAAATGAGAGGGTAGAAGGGTAATTGGTGGACTATATTCATTAAATATAATATAATCTTTTAATATTATAGTCTACGAGATAGTTCATTTGTTGAAAGGATTTAAGACTAAAGGATATTTGTTGATGTCATATGTAGTAAATATAGTCCATGAGATGGTCCATCTATTAGAGATGCTCTAAGAGATAATTGGTAGTTGTTCGACTAAAAGTTTGTTTCGAGCTCGACTCGAAATATAAATGATTTAAATATGAACAAATTTTAAAGTTCGATAAATTACTCGAACCTCCTCAATTTGTAATTTTCTATTGATTCTCGAATCATATTCCTTTAAAAAGTTTAAACTGTTTGGGCTCGATTCGAATTCGTGCTCAATTCAGTAGCTAAACGAGTCTCAAACAAACCTTATTTTATACTCGAAAAATTTTGTGAACCAAATCTAAACAATTCAATACTCGGCTCGAGTCGACTCGACTCGATTCATTTACCCCCCTTAAATTAATATAATAATGACCCAAATAATTTGTAAATTCTAGATCAACAAGCAAAAATAGGGATTGAAATCGAATTTGATTTGGTGGGGTAATATATCGGAATTTTATTTAACACGGTAAATTATTATTATATAATTATAATAATATTAAATGACATTTTGTGCTCAAATTTATTAACATAATTTTATTATCATGTTATTATTATTAAACTAACAACATAAATGTTAAATCATAATTTAAATATATATTTATGTTGTATAATGCAGTGGAACTTTTAGGAGGGTAGTAAAGAAGAAATCAACAGAGGATTACAAAGGGCTTCCCTACATAACTACACTTTTGAGCACATGTTTGTGGACATTTTATGGACTTCTCAATCCAGATGGTTTACTTATTATTACGGTCAACGGAGCTGGTGCTGTCTTGCAATTCATATATGTTACTTTATTTATCATCTATGCTCCAAAGGACACAAAGGTAATAATACACCTCCATTTTATAAGAGGAAAATTCTATTTATTTTATATTTATTGATAATTAATATATATGTTGTTAGTTTAATAGTAATAATAAAATTATGATAATAAACTTGTGATATAACGATCATATTTATTTGTGTTATTAATATAACAAAAAATAATATTTTCACAACAAAACTATTGTTATAAATTCTATAATGTCTGCTTTCACCGTGGTTACAACATTTTTGTTGGTTTAAATTTGGGATATATATAATGAATGAGCCTTAAATTAATATTTTATTTTACTTGTTTGAATTTGGTTAATGATCAGGTTAAAATGGTGAAGATGGTAGCAATATTGAACATTGGGTTTGTGGGGGCAGTAATAGCAGTAACTCTTCTAGCTTTCCATGGAAGTATGCGGCTTACCTTCACCGGATTTATATGTGCCGGATTAACCATTGGCATGTATGCAGCACCCTTGTCAGTCATGGTAATATACTAATATGTATACTCGAGCTTCCTATTTATTTAAACAAATAAATTATTATTTATAATAATATTTTTAATAATTATTATTTATTTTTAAACAATGACAAAAAATGGAGTAGGGTAGAAGTTTGAGCTATTTAATATAAAATTTCATATTTTAATGTGACCCTTAATTCAGTGAATCTAAGTTGGATGGTTTTGGGCCCTTATATTATGAGAGTAGATCATTTGTCTCTATTTTTTATGTTTCTTTTGTGTCTCCCACTTAAATTTTGACCCATAACTTTTTATTTAATTTTAGAGTTAATGTCAGGTGTCAAAATTTAAGTGGGGAACATGAAAAATAAGGACAGAAGGTCTACTCTCATTATATTATGGCCATAGGGGTTTTTCAGGCATAAATAATATTAGTTTTAGGGAAACAAAGAAAATTGATCATATTCACGTAACGATTTCCAAAATTAATTATATTTCTGCAAGTCTTTCTTCACATAAATAGTAAATAAGTTTCATATTAAATTTTCAGTGTTAAAAAAATAATTTCTAATTACAACTCATTGCCTTTGGGGATTGATTGAGAAAAATTTACAAAATGGGCAATTTTTTTTAAAGGTTCTCATTTCTCCTATGCTCGATTTTTTTTATAAGTATAAGGATAGGGGCAGAAATAAAACTTAATAAACCTGAGATGATAGATTCATGAAAAAGTTAAATTTAGAGGGTAAAAAAAACTTAAACTACTAGTACTCTAAAAAAGAATTAAACACACTGTGTATAATATATATTAATTACATATATATATATATATATATATATATATATATATATATAATCTAATATGATTTTAAAATTTAACTTTGAAGTGCTTCATTTATAATTACTTTCTCTTAATTTATTAAGCTTGTTCAAGGAATATATGTATTTATATATATTAATTTTTAGCATACTTTACAATATTCAAAATTATAATTTAAAATATAATAACATTTGTATTTATAATTACAAATTTATTACAAGGGTTTAGTGTATTACGGTTTCTCTCGTGTATGGTGTATCTTGATCCAAGCAACTCTTTCTCAGCATTTGATAAGGGACGGTTGATTCAATTTGTAAATATTATTAAAACCACCATTCGAAACCAAATGAGCGATAAATGATTGAGTGATTGTTTAGTTTCTTACATTGAAAATGATGTATTTGAAACTATCGATAATGAAGCTATCTTAGAAGATTTTTCAAGTTATGAGATCTAGGAGGATATGATTGTAATTTGGAAACATTATTATGATTAGTTAAAAATTTTTTTATTTAATTTCAACAAAAAAAAATATATTAAAATCCTGAATTCGTCCCAGAGTTGAGTGGGATGACTTGGTTAGTACTCAATTCTTGATTAAGAGTAATCATATGATCGATCCATTTTTGTTTGCAGAGGACAGTGATAAAAACAAGAAGTGTGGAGTATATGCCATTTTTTCTCTCATTCTTTCAGTTCCTTAATGGGGGCGTATGGTCCTTCTATGCTGTGCTCGTAAAGGATTTTTATATTGGAGTAAGTTTTCTAATATTATCATATATATATATATATATATATATATATACTGTAACACCCTCTTCCCGAAAAAGAAAGGGAGGTCACGTGCAAAGCACAACAAACCTCAAAAATAAATAAACAGAGCACTAACAACCTCAAAATATTAATAGTGGTGATTCATTAATAAAGTAATAAGTACAATTCTCAAACTGAGTCAAAATAATCGAAACTTAAAATTCGAATCAACCTAAATGGTCAAAGGCAAAAATCTCATCACACTAATTTGAATCACCCCTACAAACTGCTTAGGAAGAAAAACACAAAGATGAGCCAATTGCCCAAAGACGGACATGAGATATACAAAAGATATACAAATCGATATACGAAAATAATCGAGACAAAATATCGAACAAAGCCTCAAGTGCAAATAATCGAACGAAAATATAATATCCAAAGATTTGAATGAAATATATCTCAATCAACGTAATGAATATATCCGAATCAACGTAATTGTGAAACCAATAAAAGAATAAAGAAATAACGAATCAAGTAACTAACTCAATGACTTGAATCGAATGTAAACCAACAAAACTAATCCAATAAAATAATAAAGGTGAAACAAATGGTCGGAGTTATTTTATACCGAATGAGCTCAGAATACACATTGCCATACAGTAAGTCAAAATAATGCCACAGTAACCAAAATAATGCCACAGTGCAAATCACACATTGGACCGCGAATCCAAATGTATGCAAATTGGATAGGTGTGTGTTTGGCACAACATCACACATCCGCAGTAAGCGTAAAACTAGGGTTAACCCATACGCCCCCACAACAAAACACCAAATGGCCCACTTCTCCCGGAGCCCAAAGCGAGACGCCGTGGACTAATCATACCATTACACGGAAAGTGTCATGTCTCTCTCGTGCAAGACGACATGCTCGTGGTACCCCACGTGTGGTTATAGCTCGGTATACCCTACAGTATATTCTAACAAAAATATCATGTCACAACACATGCGACAAAATACCAACAAAAGGGTTCTATATGTACATGTTGAACCAAATCAAATTATAATCACAAGGTTTCAAAAGAAGGTAGCAACATGTACCGCTTCTATAATTATCGAAATAAATAGTACTAAACATGAATACCTAATTCAAAGAGTACAAATACTAGTCATATGTATCAACTCTAAAATGAAACTAATATATTTATTTCACAGAAACAATTATGTGAAATCATAATGTAATTCAAATACGGAAGCAAACGAACAAATTTAAAAACAAAAAGAGTGTCATTTGAAAAGAGTACTTAATCCGCACTGATACTTCCAAACCATTTATAAAGACACTCCACAAAATCTTACCCTCAAATGCCAACGATATCAAATATGTAAACGTTATTCATCACCTAAACATATTCACCTCAAATTAAATATAATCCAATTCAATAATTTCAAAATAATTCATAATCTATTTAATATGCCTTTAATCATCGTCTTATATCAATTATTAATACTCCAAAATTTATATTCCAAATATAACTCTTTAAGTTCCTTCCGTCTCAACTAATTATACAAATTAATAATACTAAATGTAAGTACATTTATAAAAATATGAACACTTCTATTTGGTACGACTATAAAATATAATTACTTATAATATTAAGATTTAATTCATTCCATATAATCTTATATATTTATTTGTATAACATCTCTTGCAAATTATGCAAGTTTTCGTAAACTTTAATTACTATCGCTATATATATATTTTTATTTAAAAAATCATCAATTTATTATTTTAGGATCTCCAAAATCAATCATGCACTACTCCCTAAGATTCAACTGATTGGAATAAAGTGATAATAATAATAAGTACATCCAGTATAAGTATTACATTAATAAATAAACTCTCTCATCTTTAAAGATCTCTTAGTTCTTGAATTACAAAAGTAATTGCTCATGATGAAAAAAACAACATACTAAATTTAATAATTTAATATGGAACCACGTGATTTATCCCCACTTTATATAATGTATAATATACTTACTTATTACTGATGAAATTTCTCCACTAGTGATCAAAATCTCTAGTCTTTTCTTCACCGAGCCCCCCTTTGTAGTTGTTTCCCTTTATCTCCAAAGTAGTCACCTCTTCTTATTCAGGTTTGTATAATGAAGTAATATTAGGTTTAGCTATTTATTAATTAGGTTTGCCCTAATAAACTTCTATTTGGGTTAAATTAATATTAAGGCCCAAATTTTAACCACATAATATTATCTATAATTTATTAATATTTATTAGCCCACATAATTTAAATAACTAGTTTAACCCAAATAAATGAAAAGTTCCAAACAATATGTTTTAAAAATATAAATTTAATATTATTTTATTATTATTTTTTTCAAGATATTACATATATGAGAAATGATCAAGTAAAGGGATCCTTATTTTATTAAAATGAGGATTTTTTTTAGCTTTTTTTTATAAAACAACTAAAAAAGTTTAATATTTTATGAACTCAAATTTTTCATAATACAATATTTTGGGCGTGTTTTGAATACCTATACTAAAGTGGTGGTACAAATTACCAGACTGCATATACATGTTTTGTTATACGCACTCAAATCACACCCAAAACATTGTATTATGAAAAAATTTCGGGCCCATAAATATTAAACTTTTTTTTAGTTGTTTTAAAAAAAAAAAAAAAAAAGTCCTCATTTTAAGAAAATAAGGAATCTCTTACGATCTCGATATATATATATATATATATATATATATATATATATATATATTGTGACGCCCCAAAATAGGTATACAACACCCATTCCGAGTCGCCAAAATACATGGTATAGAAAGCAAATTACAACTTTGATAATACATGGATGTCGTGTAGAATACGACAATACAACTGTGAGTTTGAATACAAATATTGTCTTCTGTATAATATACACACCCAAATAAGTCCTCATTAATTATTCATACACTATTTTACGTAAATAGTGAGGACAAATTTAAAACATCTTCCTAGAACCATCACTCCATACCCCGACTCGATCCTCGCTATGTTCTCACCTCCCGAGAAGAAAAATGGAACAAAAAAGAAAAGGGTGAGCTCAACTAGCCCAAAAAGAAGAATATTATGACTAAGATAATATACAACAAATTATCGTTAGTCTTCAACAGAAAAATCTAATAGAATACAATAGACAACAAGTTTTAGATCAACAAATGCAATGGAAACAACAATCCATTTAAGAGTCACGTAGAGAAAGAATTCTACTTGTCTTCTAAGGTTTAAAAGTCCATCATCAATAGTTTATCCTCGTAATAACAATCAATATACATCTTTAATCATCTTTGCACCACTGGGTAGAGATATTCATTTGTATCACCAATTGGTCATGTTCATCTCAACACTGCTCATCTTTGCATTACTGTGCCAAAGATATTCATTTATATCACCATTTAGGACCGAGGATGATGAAAAATATTTTTAAAGAAACGAATCCGGTGAAACAAAATGACAAGGATTAAGGATTAAGGATTCGTACTTTGTTTTACCCATGTCCAAAAATACTTGAAAATAATCGTAGTGGTGTAAAATTCAAGAATGATCAAAACATGGATACAATCAAAGCTAGTATCCGTAATAGATATTTTGGACAAAAAGAAAAAATTTTATTTTTCTATGAATAAAGGTTAGTATTCGTGAATAAGTGTCGATACGTGAATAAAGGCCAGTATACGTGAATAGTAACCCCGATACAACAAGTTACAAATTTGATAAAAAACGTTCAACAATATTTTAAGATAATGATATTGAAGAAAAATATCATTTAAGAAGAAAATAATACCCTTACCTCAAAATAACCGTACTTCCGATGAATTTGATTGTAGTCACGATGAAAACTTCGACCAGTATATAGCAACACTCAAAGTATACTCACAAGAATACGCCGATAATATAGAGAGAAAGAGAGAAAACTTAGTTTTGGTGTGATTTTCAATTTAACTTAGCCTCTATTTATAGGAAAATGTTAGAACGCCTGAAGGAGACTAAAATAATAAATTAATATTATTAATTTTTAAAATTCATACGCATGCTTTAGACCATGACCAGACCACCACCTTGGAAAAAAAAAAAATCAAAGCTGACCCATGTGTTTGAAAAAACAAAAGTGGGTCCCACCCATAATTTAATAAAAATCATTTTATTCTCAAACTTCAATAATTCACAATAAATAGCCCTTTTATCGGAAAATTCGAATCTCGCAATTTTTTATAGGAATTTCAATTTCTACAACTTTACGTAAGAAATTTTTCCAAATTCCAAATGTAAATTGACCAAAATCCATAAACCAAGCGATTTTACGCCTATAATCAATTTTCGGTCAAGAATTGTGTCCACCGGACACACAAAACATATGTTAAACATTTAATGCCACAAAATACTCTACCTCCTCATATACTCATATATCCCACAATCATTATAAAAAATATCACCGTTAATATATTATTAAAATAATATATTTAAATGTATTATTTTATCGTAAAAAGATAAAATATTAATTTTCAACAATTGTCACATTAAAAATTTCTCCATCTATATCCACATAAAATAAATATTTTCTTTATCATAATAATCAATAATTAATTATTCAAAATAATATTACGTAATCACAAGATCGACAACCGTGCCGCTCCTGTGAAAGTAGGGGCTTTCAATAAGGATTTCTCCTTCTTTGGCGTGCAATTAGGTGACCAAACCTCTCCTTGTATGTAACTTTCTAGACATTGCCAATAATGTTATCTCGATAATATTATTCAAATAATATGAATTATTGATTTGATAATGGAAAATATTGTGTAATGACAATTATTGAAACAATAATAATATAAATATCAACGCAACAATTATTGAATTAATAAAATATAATATTGAGCAAGAACTCATCGTAATAATTATTGAGTAAGTGTCTTCACGTAAGGATCAATAATTCAATAATCTTTGTGCAATACCGTGTGTACATCGTGCAACCAGCGCCAGACATCGTATTTTAACCACCGTGTAACCCAACAATTGTTAATCGGTAATAATTTACGTCGTTATTTATAAAACTCAATTTTTGTCGTTTTCCTTCATCCAACCGTTTTTAGTTATGGGCCCACCAATGATCGCTGGCTGGCCATATACGGAGATTCAAACAAAAAGAATATTCCACGACCAAACGAATATTCCCGACAATAATGAATATTTTATAACCACTTGCTTATTTTGTAAACTTTGCACATTTCACCCATAACCAAAGAATTATATCAAATTAACCCTTATTAATTTAGAATAATGAATAAAGAAAAATTCAATTTTATTTATAATAAGTTGGGGTCTTACAACCTCCCTCCTTATGAAATTTCGTCCTCGAAATTGACATACGCATACTGTGTATATCGAAAAGGTGAGGGTACCTCGCTTTCATCTCCGATTCCAACTCCCATGTCATTTCCTCAATTGCATGGTTTCTCCACAAAACCTTAACTTGTGGTATAACCTTCGTCATGTAAGACATGCTCTTTCCTATCCAAAATCTCAACAGTATCTCCTCGTAGGTTAAATCTTCGCTATCTAAATCCGGTTCTAATGCAATAATATGGTTCGGGTCTTTCACATATTTACTGAAGCATAGATATGTGGAATACATTGTGAACACGAGACATACTGGAGGTAACGCGAGTCTATAGGCTACGCTCCCTATTCGGCCAAGAATCTCAAATGGACCAACAAACCTTGGATTGAGCTTTCCTCTTTTCCCAAATCTTGTAACTCCCTTCCATGGAGCAATACGTAATAATACATGATCTCCAATATTAAACTCCACGCCCTTTCTATGAAGATCAAGATAACTCTTTTGTCGATCTTGTGAAGTTTGAATACGTTGTCGAATCATTTGGATCTTTTCTCAGTAGTCATGCGTATTTAATTTCGGTCCCAACAATATTGCTTCTCCCACCTCGCCCCAAAGATTTGGAGAAGCGACATTTAAATCCATACAACGCCTCAAATGGAGCCATGCCTATACTTGCTTGATAACTGTTGTTGTAGGAGAATTCCACCGGTGGTAGGTACTTATCCCAACTTCCTTTGAAATCTAGGACAGAGAGTCTTAATAGATCTTCAAGGGTTTGAATAGTCTCTCTCTCGATTGTCCGTCGGGTTTGAGGATGGTATCTTTCGAATCAATCAGAATCTGCGCCCATAGCTTTTCGCAAGCTAACCCAAAATCTTGAAGTGAATCTCGGGTCACGATCCGAAACTATGGATCTTGGCATGCCATGCAATCGCATAATCTCATTCACGCATATACTGAGCAAGACGTTCAAGGAATAAGTCTCGCCAGACGCAGAAAGAAATGGGCGACTTGGTTAATCTATCAACAATAACCCAAATTGCATCTACGCCTTGAGAAACTTTAGGAAGACCAGAACAAAATCCATAGTAATGTGTTCCCATTTCCATTTTGGAATCTCAAGTGGTTCTGAATGGACCTTTTGGCACTTGATGCTCCGCCTTTTTACGTTGGCAAAAGTTAAACATCTTGAGATAAACTCCGCAATTTCTCTCTTCATATTGTTCCACCAAAATGTATGTCGAATATCATGATACATTTTGGTACTTCCAGATGGATTGCAAAGCGGGGTGTTGTGTGCCTCCATCATGATTTTATGCTTCAGTCGAATCGTTAGAACGCAAAGTCTAGAATCGACTCAAGTATTCCTTCCTCATCAATTCTTGCTTAGGAATAGCTCCTTCTTGCACTTTCTTCTTCATACGCATCACCCCTGTGTCCAGTAGCTTGAGCAAACTTTAACTTTATCGATTAAAGTCTGGCTTCTACTTCAGTATATTCGCCATCATTATGTGGGTCCCCAAGTCTTTAATTCTACCTCCATCCTTTGCAAGTCATACAAAATGGGCCTCATGCGTTGACAATATCGCACTCGTACTTGCATATGATCTTCTACTTTATCGCGCCACCTACTACGTTCGCTTTTCGAGGATGATATGAATAGTGTGATCGTAATCTTTTAACGAGCCCAAACCAACGTCGTTCTTAGCATGTTGAGTTCTTTTGGGTGAAGAAATATTTGAGGCTTTTTATGGTCCGTATAAATCTCCACTTTTCTCCATACAAGTAGTGTCTCCATATCTTCAACGCGAATCACGATCGCCGCTAACTCTAGATCATGAGTAGGATAATTCCTCTCATATTCTTTGAGTTGTCGTGAGGCATAAAGCTATGACTTTCCCATGTTGCGTGAGAACACATCCTAACCCCTTGCCGTAAGCATCGTCAGAGATAACAAATCCATCCGAACCGGATGGTATTGTCGTAACAGTCTTGAAATGAGTCTCCTCTGAGCTCTTGGAAGCTCTTCTCGCATTCCTCGCCTCCATAAGAATTTTGCATCCTTCCGAGTCACCGAGTTAACGAGTAGCGATTCGAGAAAATCCTTCCACAAATCTCCGATAATAACCATTAATTTAAGCCCGTAAAGTGCAGACTTGGCCACCGACTTAGCTGTCTCCCAACTTTGTATTGCTTCAATCTTGGCGGGTCAACAGATACTCCTTGTTTTGACACCACGTGCCCAAGGAATGCTACTTCCTCGAGCGAACTCGCATTTCTTGACTTGGCATAAAGCTTGTGTTCACGAAGTCTTTGTAGTAGACCAGACTTCAAATGGTGCTCATGATCTTCACGGCTTTTGGAATAGATGAGGATGTCATCAATAAAGACAACAACGAATCGATCCAAATATTCCTAAATACACGGCTCATCATATCCATGAAAGCAAAGCAGGAGCATTAGTCAATCCAAAAGACATGACCAAGAATTCATAATGCCCGTGACGAGTCCTCGAATGCAGTCTTTGGAATATCCTCGTTTTAATCTTCAAATTGATGATATCCGTAAGCTAAGATCGATCTTTGAAAAGAATTGCGCTCCTTGTAATCGGTCGAACAGGTCATCAATGCGAGGTAGCGGATACCTATTCTCGATGGTGACATGGTTCAATTCTCGATAGTCAATATAAAGTCGCATACTCCCGCGTTTTTCTTCTTTACGAATAAAACAGAGCACCCCAAGGAGACGTACCAGACGAATGAAACCGATGTCTAATAACTCCTCGTAATTGGACTTTTAACTCCTCGAAGTTCAATAGAGCCATTCGATATGGGGTTTTAGAAATGGGCTTTGTATGCGGTTCAAGGTCAATAAAGAATTCAACATCACGCTCGGGGTAGGTAAGGGAAGCTCTTCAGAATACATCAGGGAATTCTTTAACCACGTAAATATTATTCAAATCGACTTGTCTTTGTTCAAAAACATAACATGGGCTAAGAAAGCTTGACATCCGCTTTTCAATAAACGAATAGCTTTGTGGCTTGATATGATGTGATGGATCGATTTTAGTGGTTTAGTGGTTTGAATTGCATGACAGGTTGGTTAGGAATATGAAAACTAACAACCTTACGAAAGCAATCAATTTTGGCATGATGAGTGGTTAACCAATCAATTCCTAAAATCACATCAAAAGCAAGTATCTTTAAAGAGATAAGATCAACAGTAATGTGATAGTGCCAACTTGGATCATGCAAGATTTATAAAGCGTAGATGTAACGAAGGTTTCACCCAATCTGAGTTTCAACAGATAAATCAAAATCTAATTTCTCCTGAGTCAAGTTTAAACGTTGAGCACAAGCAGAGAGATAAAAGAATGGGTAGAACCCCAGATTCAAGAAGGTATAAACTTCGCAAGAATTCAAGATTAGCTTACCCGTGATCACCTCGTTTGGGTTCCTCACGTTTTGTCCAACACGACAAACGCTTCTTCCAGAACCGCCGATTTCGACTTATCCGGATGACCTTGGAATCACCACTCTGCTTGAACTTGGTTTCGCGATAAGACAATCTCGAGCGATGTGGCCTTCCTTTCCACAGGTTGTAACATACCTTGGATTGTTGTGATGGACAACAATGATATGTCCCTCCTTCCGCATTTGTAACATCTAATGGCCGTCGTTCTCCTCCCCTAGCATTTGTTGTCAGTCTTTGGTCCGCCGTTGATATCTTCCCGTCATTGTTGAATCTTTCTTTCGAAATTTCCACTTGAGTCACCTCTCCTATTATCATGTCCACGATTACCACCGAGTGGTTACCGCTTTGTCCGTATTCTTTCCTCCTCATTTGGTTATCATCGTTACGATGACTACCACGATTGTGGTCCCTCGGTTGAGTATACTCACTATCTCGTTCTAATAATCGAGCCTCATTGACAACATCGAATACTGAGAAAATTTATGAGAGATAAGGTATTGACGAATCTCGATTTTAGACCTCTCGTAAACATACGCGTCATTCGTTCCTCATTCTCCACCAAATGAGGTGCAAACTCGGATAACTCTGCGAACTTTGCCTCGTCTTCGAGACACCGTCATGTTGTTCATTCGAAGTCTAATAAACTCTACCTCCTTCATATGACGAATACTTTCGGAAAGTACTTGTCATTGAACGATTCAAATCTTTCCCAAGACATGTTAAGTGCATCCGGTAGTACGCTTCATGATTCCCACCAAAGAATCTGCTTCACCACGAAACATAAAGGTGGCGAATGGAACCTTCGTTTCTCCGTGCACCCCAAGACATCGAATATCTTGGTAATTTGCTTGACCCACGTTTACGCCTTGATCGGATCCAGGCTTTCCATGGAAATCTGGTGGTCCCAACTCCTTAAACCGTCATTCGTGACGGATCGTGCATCGCCATCATTTCCACCCGTATTTTGTACACGAGTCTCCTCATTCGATTTTGCATGAAGCGCAAAAAGCTTCTAAACATCCCGTCGTTCATCATTTGCTCGATGGCGTTGTTCACGGGAGGAACATTGCCACTGTCTGACGTTTCTCCTCGTTGGTGAGTACCCAAAGGCGTCTCCACGGCCTCATAAACTCCATTGTTAACGCGTTCTCGGCAGCCCATTCTTAAACATCGCCATAAAACAAGGGTTAATTAAACAAATTAACATATCACATAATATCCTATATTACGAATGACCAACAAATAAGCTTAGGTAGGACACACTAGCGAAGGATTTACTCGCTCTCCCTCCTAGTTCTATTCCCCGATCTCCGCCATGGAGATCATATCCCTAAGCTCGATACCAACTCGTGACGCCCCCAAAATAGGTATACAACACCCATTTCGAGTCGCCAAAATACATGGTATAGAAAGCAAATTACAACTTTGACAATACAGATGTGTAGTGTAGATACGACAATACAACTGTGAGTTTGAATACAAATATTGTCTTCTGCATAATATACACACCCAAATAAGTCCTCATTAATTATTCATACACTATTTTACTGTAAATAGTGAGGACAAACTAAAAAACATCTTCCTAGAACCATCACTCCATACCCCGACTCGACATCGCTATGTTCTCACCTCCCGAGAAGAAAAATGGAACAAAAAAGAAAAGGGTGAGCTCAATCTAGCCAAGAAAGAAAGAATATTATGAATAAGATAATATACAACAAATTATCGTTAGTCTTCAACAGAAAAATCTAATAGAATACTGATAGACAACAAGTTTTAGATCAACAAATGCAATGAAATAAGAATCCATTAGAAGAGTCACGAGAAAGAATTCTACCTGCCTTCTAAGGTTTAAAAGTCCATCATCAATAGTTTATCCTCGTAATAACAATCAATATACATCTTTAATCATCTTTGCACTTTGTGCCGGAGATATTCATTTGTATCACCGGTTGGTCATGTTCATCTCAACACTGCTCATCTTTGCACTACAGCCAAAGATATTCATTTATATCACCATTTAGGGTCGAGGATGATGAAAACATTTTTAAAGAAACGAATCCGGTGAAACAAAATGACAAGGATTAAGGATTAAGGATTCGTACTTTGTTTTACCCATGTCCAAAAATACTTGAAAATAATCGTAGTGGTGTAAAATTCAAGAATGATCAAAACATGGATACAATCAAAGCTAGTATCCGAATAGATATTTTGGACAAAAAGAAAAATTTTATTTTTCTGAGTGAATAAAGGCCAGTATTTCGTGAATAAAGGTCGATATCGTGAATAAAGGCTCAGATATCGTGAATAGTAACCCCGATACAACAAGTTCCAAATTTGATAAAAACGTTCAACAATACTTAAGATAATGATATTGAAGAAAAATATCATTTAAGAAGAAAATAATACCCTTACCTCAAAATAACCGTATTTCGATCAATTTTTGATTGTAGTCTTGTAAACTCGCACCGATATAGCAACACTCAAAGTATACTCACAAGAATACGCCGATAATATAGAGAGAAAGAGAGAAAACTTAGTTTCGGGTGTGATTTTCAATTCTAACTTAGCCTCTATTTATAGGAAAATGTTAGAACGCCTAAAGGAGACTAAAATAATAAATTAATATTATTAATTTTTAAAATTCATACGCATGCTTTAGACCATGACCAGCCACCACCTTGGAAAAAAAAATCCCAAAGAAACCCATGTGTTTGAAAAAACAAAAGTGGGTCCCACCCATAATTTAATAAAAATCATTTTATTCTCCAAACTTCAATAATTCACAATAAATAGCCCTTTTATCAGGAAAATTCGAATCTCGCGACTTTTTATAGGAATTTCAATTCTCTACAACTTTACAGAAGAAATGTTTTCCAAATTCCAAGCAGAAATTGACCAAAATCCATAAACAGACGATTTTATGCCTATAATCAATTTTAATCAAGAATTGTGTCCACCAAACACACAAAACATATGTTAAACATTTAATGCCACAAAATACTCTACCTCCTCATATACTCATATATCCCACAATCATTATAAAAATATCACCAGTTAATATATTATTAAAATAATATATTTAAATGTATTATTTTATCGGAAAAAGATAAAATATTAATTTTCAACAATTGTCACATTAAAAATTTTCTCCATCTATATCCACATAAAATAAATATTTTCTTTATCATAATAATCAATAATTAATTATTCAAAATAATATTACGTAATCACAAGATCGACAACCAAATTTGCCTGTGAAAGAGGGGCTTTCAATAAGGATTTCTCACTCATGCGCAATTAGGTGACCAAACCTCTCCTTAGACAGAACTTTCTAGACATTGCCAATAATGTTATCTGATAATATTATTCAAATAATATGAATTATTGATTTGATAATGGAAAATACTGTGTAATGACAATTATTGAAACAATAATAATATAAATATCAACGCAAAGAATTATTGAATTAATAAAATATAATATTGAGCAAGAACTCATCGTAACAATTATTGAGTAGTGTCTTCACGTAAGGATCAATAATTCAATAATATATGCGTAATACCGTAAAGCATCTTTATGCAACCACGCAGCAGACATCGTATTTTAACCACCGTGTAACCTAACAGTGTTAGCGGTAATAATTTACGTCGTTATTTATAAAACTCAATTTTTGTCGTTTTCCTTCATCCAACCGTTTTTCCGTTATGGGGCCCACTAATGATCAAGGCCATTGCATTACGGAGATTCCGAAACAAAAAAGAATATTCCACGACCAAACGAATATTCCCCGACAATAATGAATATTTTATAACCACTTGCTTATTTTGTAAACTTTGCACATTTCACCCATAACCAAAGAATTATATCAAATTAACCCTTATTAATTTAGAATAATGAATAAAGAAAAATTCAATTTTATTTATAATAAGTTGGGGTCTTATATATATATATATATATATATATATAGAGAGAGAGAGAGAGAGAGTGGGATCCGGTCGGGATCCCGGACTCTATTAAAATCGGACTTTTTTTTTTTTTTTGAAACAACTAAAAAAAAAAAAATTATGGAATTGGAATTTTTACATAATCAGATGTTTTGGACGTGATTTGGATGCCTATACTGAACATTTCTATACTGATGCAGGCATCTGTATATACATTCGATGGTTGGTATAGTATAAAAAAACACACCTAAAACATCAGATTGAAAAAAATTTCAGTTCCATAATTTATTTATTTTTTTAGTTGTTTCAAAAAAAAAAAAAAAAAAAAAAAAATTGGTCCGATTTAGGAGGACCCGGTCGATATCTGGATTTGGATCCTCATTATATATATATATATATATATATATATATATATATATATATATATTCTTTCAAAGTAGTAATATATATCAAATCAGAAACCGGGGCGATAGCTAATAGACATCAAAAATATTTGAAATAAAATTTAATTTCATAAAAAGTCGAAATAATACGCAAATCTGAATTGTATTCGATACGAGCAATGAAAATCAAGCCGCTTTGAGAACCACTTGCCCAAATCTGAACAGATTCATCATAAAAATTTCTTGAGTTGTACCTGCATTTTTCAATGATATTGATTGTTTAATACAATGCTAAAATCTGGATCCAGTCAGGGATCCAGATTTTATAAAAAATACGGACCTTTTTTTTTTGGTTTTTTTTTGAAAACAATTAAAAAAAATTTAATATTTTATAGAACTGAAATTTTTACATAATACAGTGTTTTGGGTGTGATTTGGATACATATAACAAAACATGTAATTTATTTATTTTTAGTTATTTAAAAAAAAAAGGGTCTGATTTTTGGTCGGTCCAGAGAGGACTGACTTGATTCTATATATATATATATATATATATATATATATATATATATATATATATATATATATATATATATATATATATATATATATATCCCATTCCATAAAATATTAAACTTTTTGTTTTAGTTGTTTTAAAAAAATAAAAAAATAAAAAATCCCAATTTTAAGAAAATTATGACTCTCGAATTGAAATCGGACTCATATATATATATATATATATATATATATATATATATTTGATTTGATCAAGTCAGGACTCGGACTTGATCAAATTCGACCCATTTTATTTTAATTTTTTTTTGCTTTTTTTAAACTACTAAAAAATAAAATAAATTATGGAACTTTTTTTTTACATAAAACAGTATTTTTGGTGTGATTTAGATACATACAATAAAACATATCTGTACAGACTGTATCCAAATCACACCCAAAACACTGTTTTATGTAAAAAAAAAAAAAATCCATAATTTTATTTTTATTTATTTTTTAGTAGTTTAAAAAAA
The DNA here is from genome assembly GCA_020205605.1 of Panax ginseng. Taxonomy (NCBI): domain Eukaryota; kingdom Viridiplantae; phylum Streptophyta; class Magnoliopsida; order Apiales; family Araliaceae; genus Panax; species Panax ginseng. The sequence continues at coordinate 20,485,963 of CM035133.1, read as the reverse complement.
AAAAAAAGTCCGGATTTTAAAGCACTGTTCGGAGTCCAGGACGGGATCCACTATATATATATATATATAAGGAAAAATGTATGTACACAGCTATATAGTATATAGTCGGCTATGACGAAAAAAATTTGTTGTCATAGTCATGACATGTGTAATATATACTGTATATATATATATATATATATATATATATATATATATATATATATATATATATATATATATATATATATATATATATATAGAATAATTCATAGCGTGCATGTATTTGCTATAGATATTTATAATGCATACATCGTATATACTAAAAATCGACGTTTGCTACTCGGTCGGACGATAAAAAAAGTACTTAGCGTCCGCTATTAATAGTGAACACAAATGATATATTAGTTCTACGTGTGTATATTTATATATATCATATTTTTTTTTATTGTAGTCAATATAATGTTATAATTAGTTGTTTCATAATTTTTAACAAATTATCTCAATTATGAATTTAAAAATGTATCACATTAACTTTTAAAATAAATGATAATCTTATAATTTAAAATGGGGGAGTACTTTTTATGTAGTTTCTGAGTTCTTAACTTCTAGGTGCCCAACGCAATTGGGTTTGTTTTCGGCACGGCCCAACTAATCACATACATGATTTACAAGAACAAGTCAAAGCCCACAAAATCAACGTACGAAAAGGAAGAAGGCGGGTCAGCCCATCTTATCAAAGGTTCAATTGAAATGCTAAATATCGACGAAGACGAGGAGGCCAAGAATAAGAATGGCAGCCTCAGAAAAGGAAGAAGCCTGCCACCGCCTTGTCGGCAACTTAGTTTTCAGAAAATCATTAAGAAACTTAGTCTAAGCCCACAATCTAGTTTGCCTTATGAGAAAGATATTGAAAATGGGGGTATTAAAGAACATTTTTAGTGTAACATTGGGCTCAAAAGGAGTCTTCAATCTTGACTGGTTCCATATTTTATTTTAGTTAATTTTGTTTTGATATCATTAGAAATCTGACTTTCTCATACACATTGATGGCATGCAGTCTGTGCTAGTTGGGGTCGGTATTCGGTTATAACAGAATCAAATCGGTTATTCATGTAATTTTGTGTATGTGCACACGTAAAGAGAGGGTGAATAGGTGTTTAAGTTAAAACGTGATTGACAATAACGAATTTTTATTTTCTTGCTACAGAACTAAAACAGTAAAGTCAATGACAGAAGAAAGCAGTGAAAGATTGTGTTTAGATTAGACTAACTTCTATTTTAATTATAATGGAGACATGATAACCTTGTGCAAGATAGTGACTAGATTAGTTCTCTTAATCTATTAGCAGAACACTATTGTAAACGTGTTAAATGCATAATGTAATTTTAATGAACAAACCACAGGAAATAGCAAACCACAAACACAAGAATTTTTATGTGGTTCAACCCATATCCTCTAATCTAGTAGTCTAATCCACTTCTAATACCAATTAATAATGAAAACTCTTTTTATTAAAATTAATATTTAATTAAGTATAAAATTACTCCATATACAAATAAGCTCTGTTATTTGATGGACACCACTGCCCTCTTAACTTTTGCATCACTGCAATTTTCTCACCAGTGAGACCTTTAGAGTTTCTTTTGTACAACTTTTATCCACTACTGGATCACTAAGCCAAACAAGGCTTGAATTCAGATTTTAATACAAGAAAATATGATTAGAATAAACTATGTTTTTCCAACCAAAAGATATTAAAAACAATACAATAGATTGTTGGAAATATTCTTTGAAAGCTCTCAATGAAAATATCTCTGTATTAGACTGATTATAACTTCAAGAGTTCTGCTGTCTTTTTGCCGAGTATGATGTGATTATATAAAGCAAAGACCAATAGCTATATGAAAATAGGTAGCAAGAAAAGCTCAGCCTTAATTGGAATAGATTGTAATTTCAGTAAATTTATTATGTCCAACAACTATGATAATCTCCAAAAATCAGCAAATGAAATATATGAATTCAAATCATACTTAATTAGAGGAGAAAAATGATACTATATGTTAAGGTTGTTCGAGTCCATTTTCTAGACAACTTTGAACAACTAAACCTGTTTCCTTAATAGACTCCAATTCAAATTGGAACAGATTGCACAACTAAACAGATTTCTCAATATATTCCAATTCAAAAACTGATTTGACAAAATATATTAAAGAGAGAATTTTCAACAATAATAATGATAAGAATTTTAAAACTCTTGGAATAGAAATATTTCATGCAATCCTAGATGATATATCAATTGAACTTATATCCAAATTGGGACAAAACAAATTATATCATTTTCAATAAACCATTATTAAATTAGCACAAACAAAATCAATTCAGTCCATTAAATAACTTACATTCACAAGTATATTGCCATCATTAAAACCATGAAGAATAAAAACTAACAATTTGATTATAACTGAATACTGAATTTCATACAATTTCACTATCCAAAAAAATATCTGAAATATGTACTAACCGAATAATCGAAACCCGAATTATACTATTTTGTTATTGAGTATATAACCGAAGTATGAACTTATTTTTACCAAACAAAAATTTTCATTTAAAATTTCACACTAAAGTTTCGAAACAATATTTAACCACAATCCACAACTATAATAAGTAATAAATTAATATAATAATTTCAAATTAATAATACATAAGTACATAATCCATAGGACAAAATCTAATTAAAAATAATATTTTATTTTTTAAATTTTTTAATTCGGTTGATCTATTATCCGAATAGTCTAATTTCTATATTCGAAATCGAATACCAAAATGTAAAACAATTATAATCGAATATATCCGAATAACCAAATTAATTCGATTAAAAAAATATGATTCGGTTTAGTGATTCGATTTTACTCATTTTTTGCTCATCTATATGCTGGGCCTCACAGCAAGTCAGGCCTACTGAGCCTTATTTGACCGGGCCAAGTTAGGCTTGAAGCCTGGTTAAATCAAGTTGGGCTAGGCTCGAAGGTTTGTGAAACTTGGCCAGGTCAGGGGAGACTTTGGTACAAAAAAGTTGGGGTAAATTACATATATTAGTACATTTTTAAAAATAATTACAAAAATCATACCTCTATAAAATAATTACAAAAATATTACACTTTTTTATTTTTATTTATAATATGAATATAATTAAAAATCCTTAAATTAAGGGGATTAATATGTAATGGCTGACATGACAATATTAATGGGTTATTTTTTTTTGAAAGACGTGATAACCGCCATTACGTCTCTTCTTTTTTAAACCCTTGTTTGCATGCTGAAACCTTTTTTTCTCTTTCTGTTCGTCTTCTTCCCTTTATTCTCTCTCTGTTCGTGTTATTCTTCAATCGTCTGTTCGTCTTCTTCCCTTTCTTATCTCTCTGTTCATGTTATTCTTCAATCGTTTGATCGCCATTTTCGTCTTGTTGTATAGTTATCGTTGTTACTTGTTGTCGTTGTTTATTGTTATTGTTGTTACTCTATCAGTACAGACAACTTCTATTTGTTAGTCGTCATTTTCGTTGTTCCGTTCGTTCGATTAGTTGGTTTATTTTGTTCGTTCGATTTGTGTTGAATGGCTGATACAAGGAAGAAGTACGGAAAGAGAAAGAGAATCACAGAGGATGATTCTGTAAAGGGATTGAAGAAGTTTGTTGTGGAGAGAAAGGGGAAGGGGGAGAATGTAGGTCAGAAATCGAGTAAGAGTGATCATAGGTTGGTATTACATAGTGATATCAAGCATCCTGAAGTACAGTTAGATTCTGAGTTTGATGTCGATGTAGTTAAGTCAGAAGGACAAGTGCTTAGCCAGAATATAATTCCAACAAAAAGAATTTTAAAGGTTTATTAATTTAAATTTTATTATTTTACGATCATATAAATGTTTGATTTCTTAGTTAGTATGTTTTTGGTTACTGTTAGATTCTGTTTTGGATACCATTTGTGTTCAATCGATTTGGAATGTTTGGTTACTGTTTTATTCTGTTATGGTTACCATTAAAAGATGTTTTGGTTACTATCATATAATTGTTTGATTACTGTTAGATTATGATTTTGATACCACTTTTGTTTCCTTGAGTTGGGTCTTTGGTTACTGTTTGTTGTTGTAATGGTTACCATATATTTGCTTTAATATTCATGGTTTGGTTACTATCATATAGCTATTTGGTTACTTGTTTAGTATGTTTGTTGTTAATGTTTGATTATGATTTGGAATCTATTATTGTTCCCTCAATTTGGTATTTTGGTTACTTTTTTATGTTGTTTTGGTTTCCATGTATGTGTAGTATACATTTGTTGGCTGAAATGAATTTGGTGTACATGTTGATCATGTTTTGGTTACTATGATATAAATGTTTGGTTACTATCATATAATTGTTTGGTTACTATCATATAAACTGATGTGTTACTATATAAACATGTTTTGGTTACTATGATATAACTGTTTGGTTACTATGATGTAAACTGATATGTTACTATATAAACATGTTTTGGTTACTATGATATGTTACTATGATATAGACTGATATGTTACTATGATATAACTGTTTGGTTACTATCATATAACTATTTTGTTACTATCATATAAATGTTTGGTTTACTATCAAATAATTGTTTTGTTACTATCTTATAACTGTAAGGTTACTATCATATAACTATTTGGTTACTATCATATAACTGTTTGGTTACTGTTTTATTATGTTATGGTTACCGTTATATTACGATATGGTAACTATTTTTGTGCAGTCAGTGTTGGATGTTGGATACTTTTTATAGTATATTTTGGCAACTGTGTAATTGTTATATTATGTTTTTGCTATTATGATATTATTTGTTGGTTACTATGTAAATGTTTATGGTATAAACAATGTTTTATATTGGTTACTAATAACTTTGCAAATCTGATTTTGTTTATTTGCAGTTATGGGACATGTATTATGAGGGATGTAACAGAAAATTTACTGGAAAAGTTATTTATTGGTGCGACGTGGAAGTTCCCAGCATGATTGCCAAGAAACTGAACGAAAGTCAGTTGGAGAAGTTCAAGGCAACATGTTTTGGGAATTTTTTGGAGTTCGGTGATCAACACCAAATGTATTCCCAGATTATTCACCATGCTCTTATACAGGAGGTTCACCAGAGTGATGCTGGTGAAATGTGATTTTTGTTTGGGGATAAAAGGGTCAGATTTGGTTTGCCTGAGTTTTGTCTAATTTATGGGTTGAGATGGCAGGGTGACGATGATATTACTGCGTATAAAGGTATGGAGAATATACTTATTGAAAAGTTTTTTGGGCATGAAGCTGTTACGCGTAGTAGTATAAGTAGGATTTATCGGAAGACAATTTTTGATGACGATGATCAGGCTATTAAGATGTCATTTATTTTTCTGGTGTTTAATTTTATTTTATCCACATTTTCTGAAAATCATGTGGATGGGGCAATGGTCAATTTTCTATGTTATGGTGATGTTAATAGTTTTCCTTGGGGGAAATTTGCATTCGAGATGACAAAGTACTCTTTGTCAAATGCTTTGAAGGGGAGATTGAAGAAAGGAAGGAATGGTGGGTCAATATATAATTTCTACAAGGAGCATTATACAAAATTGTACAAGTTGAATGGTCAACCTTATGTATTCCAAGTTTTTATGTTTGAGATCATTTCGTTATTCAAAACTCGGGGCATATGCAATGATGAGCATCCGTCTGATATCAGTTTATTTAGATGAAAGGAGCTAGTGATGCCCCCTTCGAATGACAAGTTGAATGATTTAGTATTTTATTTCGGACAGGTATGCAATTTACTATTAAGAGTATAATTGGTTACCTTTAGTTATATATTTAGTTACTGATTATATTTTGTGATGTTTCTTTATTAACAAAGTAGTTAGTTACCTTTATATACTCATTTGGTTACTGATTTGTTTTGTTTGTGTTAATAATAACAATGTTTTTTGTTACCTGAATATTGGCATTTGGTTACTAATTAAATTACCCTCGTGTTGCTAATAACAATTTTGTTGGTTACCCGGTTATACAAATTTTGTCTACCTTTCTTAATTGTTTTGGTTACTGATTTATATACATTTGATTACCTGTATATATGTAGTTGGTTACTAATTATGTTTCATGATTCTTTATTTACTATTTTTTACTGTATTTGTTCAATGTTTGTCAGATATTATACTAAATGTAATTAATGTTTTTCAGTTGAGGATAAAAAGTTTGATTCCCACGTCCGAGGAGAAGGATCGGCTTGATTTGGGTGGGCTTCAATTTTTAAATGGGAAGGATGTTGATAAGAAGGTTTCAAAAAAAGTTAAGGGTGACAACAATGGATTTGATATGTCTGAAGTTAAAGATGCAATTGATGCACGGTTTAGGCCGTTGGAGAAGAAAGTGTCTGAAATTAAGAAAGACATTGTTAAATTGAGGGCTGATATTAAGGATGATATGCATATTTTTCATGTTCAGTTATGTAGGGACTTTAGGTCCATTATTAGAGATGAGTTACGCGGGATCAAAGGTGTTGGGGACAAATAAGTTGATGGTGATTCTAATGATGATTCTGATTCTGATGATGATGATGATGATGATGAAGATGATGTTAGTGATGAAGCTGATGATGTAGCTGATGAGGATGATCACGGTGTTGATGATGATGATGATGTTTTTAAAGGTAATAATAATGATGATGATGAGGTTTGTGATGATGGGTTGAAAGGTGATGAAAAAAATGATGAGTTTGATACTGAAGTCGTTAAAGAGTGTGAAGATGTTGTTATGGTTGATGAAGTTCTTAAAGAGTGTGAAGACCCCCATGTTGACGAGGATGTTGATGATGGTTCAAAAATAAATAAGAATAATGATGGTGATGATGTGTTGAATTTTGTTGTGAAGAAGGATGGGAATGAATTTGAGATTGGTAATGAAGTTGAACGTGATGTTGTGGTTGAAGAACATCATGAAATAAAAATTGATGATGATGCAGAAAATGTCAAGGTTAGACATATTTGTTTATTTTGTTGTGTTATATGTCTTTTTTTTAATGATTAATTGATTGTTTTTTATTTTTCACAGATTGGTAAGAATAATGACATGCCATCGCTTGACATATTAAGTCAATGCACTAGTAAAGAGATTGTTGTGTATGTTGCTGATGAGGTTAGTGTTATAATGACATGCCATCCTATTTTTTACATGTTTTTGGTTTTTGGTTACTGTTATATTGTTATATGGTTACTATTATATATATTATGGTTACTATTATAATATTGGTTGGTTACTACTATATTATAATTTAATTAGTAATTTATTTTGTTTTGGTTACTAATATGATATGTTCACTTTAATATGTCGATTATTGTTCAATAATTTTTTTATTAAATTTAGTTGTTAACTGCATGTGTTTATGTTAAAAATATAATTGTATTTGTTACCCTTTATGTCAATATAAATAGGGTAATAAATTTGAGGCAGAAAGCAAGTCTGCCCTTGATCAAATGGTTTTGACTACACAGGACATAGTTCAATGTGATGAACTATAACATTTGTCAGTAACAAGTATAATGTTTTATAGTAACCAAGAATGCATTAGACAGTAACTAATAGAGCATTAGACAGTATAATGTTACACAGTAACTAAGACATCATTATACAGTAACTAGCAGTTGTAGGAAGGTAACCAATGTATATGATGAGTAACCATCAGTATTAAAAAATCAGTAGAACTCATTTGAAAACTATAAAGTAATCAAATAAACATTATTCAGCAAACAAATATATAATAAACAGTAACCAATTTATATCTATTTAGTATTATGGATTGTTTACTATTATTATATGGGTTGGTTACTATTACAATGTGTGTTAGTTACCACTATATAACTGTTTGGTTACTGCTTTATTTTATTTTGTTTCTATTATGATATGTTCACTTTAATATGTCCATTATTGTTCAATTTATATCTATTTACAACTGTTTGTTTTTGCAAATATTAGTTAAATGCATGTGTTTATTTGAAAATCTAATTGTATTTGTTACATTTTCTGTCAATTGTAAAAGGGGAATAAATTTGAGGCAGAAAGAAACTCTGTACTTGATGAGATGGTTCTGACTACACAGGACATAGTTTAGTGTGATGAATTGGAGAAAAGCGTCGATAAAGCCAGTGGTAGACCTGTCCGTGAATATGCAAAGAGTGCTGTTCTGCGGTCTCCATATACAACAACGTTTGGATCAGCTGGTTTATCGTCTAATGCTTCGGGTGCTAGTCAAAGAGTTGCTATTCTTTCTGTATTCCCCAAAGTTTGCATGGATATGCCGTCAAAATTTGAAGAGGCATTTTTGAACAATGGTTTAAAATAGGACTTAACAACAGAAAAAGGTTTGTTTTTTACTGTTAACAATGCTATAATTTTTTATGAAACAAATAAATTTGTTTTTGGGAAGTGTGTATACTAATACGGTGATTGTTAATGTCAGCGTGTATACTAATATGCTTTTATATTGAAGGACGAACAAATTCCCTAGGAAGAATGACATAATCGAACCTGCTTTTATATTTGGGTCTATCCCAATTTCATCAAAAATGTGGTTTTCTAAATTAAAGACTCCTGGGAAATGGTTAGACGACGATGTGAGTTCTTTTTTTTCAAATTATGTTTTTATAGTTATGGTTACATTATTTAGTTGATTAAGTAACTAACGTTAACAGTGTTGGTTACATTCATTACATAATGTTATTTTTCAGCAACTATTAATATTTTATGTTTTTTTTGGTTCAACACATCAATGTTGCGTTATATTATTTCCATAAATTGGCAAGACATTCTGATAGTGTGCATATAAGGGCTAGGACTACGGACTGTTGGTTCCATGCCAAGATGACCTCTCTTTTTGAGGAGTATACAAGTAAAAATGTAGATAAGAGTGTTTTGTCTGGGGAGGGTGATGTTGCTGAATACATTCATGGGATGTTTATGGATGTTAATACACCATGGATAAATATTGACTATGTGTTGTTCCCCATCCATATGTCATCACCGGACCATTGGTTTTTGTTAACGTTTGATGTGCATCGTAGATGTCTAACTGTTTATAATTCTCTGCAGCCAAAAAGGAAATCCATGCAAACAAAAATCATGGATGTTTATGAGCCTTATATCTTTATTCTTCCCACTTTACAATGCAAGAGTGGTTTTTGGAGGGATAGATGTGACATTGACTTTAGCAGTGAACCGTATCGCAATAAGGAGGAAGATGATATAATTGAGTTGGAATTTGCAGAGTCGATTCCTAAACAAGTCAAGGGGTAAGGGTTACATTGTTTACAATTTTTGAATTATTACATATAGGTTGGGTTACCATGTATTTGCCTAGTATTCATGGTTTAATAAACTGGTTTTAGTGTATATGTTGTTTATGATTAGGTTACTATCATATAATTATTTTGGTTACTATCATATAACTGTTTTGGTTACTATGATGTAACTATTTGGTTACTTATTTAGTATATTTTTTGTTACTGTTTGCTTATGATTCGGAAAATATTTTTGTTCACTCAATTTTGTTACAATATGACTTTCATTATAGGTTGCTGGATATACAGGTTGGTTATGTTTTGGTTACTATTAAAATAAGTATATGGTTATTGTTATATACCTATTTGGTTACTTATTTGTTATATTCTGTTTACTGTTATAACAAATAAGTATCCATATAGGTTGGGTTACCATGTATTTGCCTATTATTCATGGTTTAATAAACTCGTTTTAGTGTACATGTTGTTTATGATTTGGTTAACATCATATAACTATTTTGGTTACTATCATATAACTGTTTTGGTTACTATCATGTAACTGTGACGCCCCCAAAATAGGTATACAACACCCATTCTGAGTCGCCAAAATACATGGTATAGAAAACAAACTACAACTTTGACAATACAGATGCCGTGTAGAATACGACAATACAACTGTGAGTTTGAATACAAATATTGTCTTCTAGACAATATACACACCCAAATAAGTCCTCATTAATTATTCATACACTATTTTACTGTAAATAGTGAGGACAATTTAAAACATCTTCCTAGAACCATCACTCCATACCCAGACTCGATCCTCGCTATGTTCTCACCTCCCGAGAAGAAAAATGGAACAAAAAAGAAAAGGGTGAGCTCAACTAGCCCAAATAAAGAATATTATGACTAAGATAATATACAACAAATTATCGTTAGTCTTCAATGAGAAAAATCTAATAGAATACAATAGACAACAAGTTTTAGATCAACAAATGCAATGGAAAAAGAATCCATTAGAAGAGTCACGTAGAGAAAGAATTCTACCGCCTTCTAAGGTTTAAAAGTCCATCATCAATAGTTTATCCTCGTAATAACAATCAATATACATCTTTAATCATCTTTGCACTACAAAAGCTAAAGATATTCATTTGTATCACCGGTTGGTCATGTTCATCTCAACACTGCTCATCTTTGCACTACAAAGCCAAAGATATTCATTTATATCACCATTTAGGACCGAGGATGATGAAAAATATTTTTAAAGAAAACGAATCCAAGTGAAACAAAATGACAAGGATTAAGGATTAAGGATTCAGTACTTTGTTTTACCCATGTCCAAAAATACTTGAAAATAATCGTAGTGGTGTAAAATTCAAGAATGATCAAAACATGGATACAATCAAAGCTAGTATCCGTAATAGATATTTTGGACAAAAAGAAAAATTTTATTTTTCGGTGAATAAGGCCGTGATTCGTGAATAGTGTCGATACGTGAATAAGGCCGTGATCACGTGAATAGTAACCCGATACAACAAGTTCCAAATTTGATAAAAGCGTTCACCAATATTTCTAAGATAATGATATTAAAGAAAATATCATTTAAGAAGAAAATAATACCCCTTACCTCAAAATAACTCAGTATTTGATTGAATTTTAGATAGTCTCGATGTAAACCCGCACCAGATAAAGAACACTCAAAGTATACTCACAAGAATACGCTCGATAATTTAGAGAGAGAAAGAGAGAAAACTTAGTTTCTGGTGTGATTTTCAATTCTAACTTAGCCCTCTATTTATAGGAAAATGTTAGAACGCCAAAGGAGACTAAAATAATAAATTAATATTATTAATTTTTAAAATTCATACGCATGCTTTAGACCATGACCAGCCACCACCTTGGAAAAAAAAATCCCAGCAGCCCATGTGTTTGAAAAAACAAAAGTGGGTCCCACCCATAATTTAATAAAAATCATTTTATTCTCCGAAACTTCAATAATTCACAATAAATAGCCCTTTTATCAGAAAATTCGAATCTCGCGACTTTTTATAGGAATTTCAATTCTCTACAACTTTACAGAAGAAAGTTTTTCCAAATTTCAAACAAAAATTGACCAAAATCCATAAATGTATCGATTTTACGCCTATAATCAATTTTTAATAAGAAGAATTGTAATCACCAAACACACAAAACATATGTTAAACATTTAATGCCACAAAATACTCTACCTCCTCATATACTCATATATCTCACAATCATTATAAAAATATCACCGTTAATATATTATTAAAATAATATATTTAAATGTATTATTTTATCGAAAAAGATAAAATATTAATTTTCAACAATTGTCACATTAAAAATTTTCTCCATCTATATCCACATAAAATAAATATTTTCTTTATCATAATAATCAATAATTAATTATTCAAAAATAATATTACTGTAATCACAAGATCGATAACCGTGGTAGTTCCTGTGGAAAGGGGCTTTCCAATAAGGATTTCTCCTTCTTGGCGCCGCAATTAGGTGACCAAACCTCTCCTTAGATGTAACTTTCTAGACATTGCCAATAATGTTATCGATAATATTATTCAAATAATATGAATTATTGATTTGATAATGGAAAATATCGTAATAATGATTATTATGAAACAATAATAATATAAATATCAACGCAAACAATTATTGAATTAATAAAATATAATATTGAACAAGAACTCATCGTAACAATTATTGAGTAGTCTTCTTTACGTAAGGATCAATAATTCAATAATAATATGCGGTAATATCACAATGCACATTCGGCAACCACGCCAGACATCAGTATTTTAACCACCGTGTAACCCAACAAGTGTTAACGGTAATAATTTACGTCGTTATTTATAAAACTCAATTTTTGTCGCTTTTCCTTCATCCAACCGCTTTTCCGTTATGGGGCCCACTAATGATTGCAAGGCTGCGTCGCACGGAGATTCCGGAAACAAAAAGAATATTCCACGACCAAACGAATATTCCCAAACAATAATGAATATTTTATAACCACTTGCTTATTTTGTAAACTTTGCACATTTCACCCATAACCAAAGAATTATATCAAATTAACCCTTATTAATTTAGAATAATGAATAAAGAAAATTCAATTTTATTTATAATAAGTGGGGTCTTACAACCTCCCTCCTTATGAAATTTCGTCCTCGAAATCGACATACGCACTGGTATATCGAAAAGGTGAGGGTACCTTGCTTTCATCTCCGATTCCAACTCCCATGTCATTTCCTCAATTGCATGGTTTCTCCACAAAACCTTAACTTGTGGTATAACCTTCGTATGCGTAAGACATGCTGCTTTCCTATCCAAAATCTCAACAGTATATCTCCTCGTATGTTAAATCTTCCGCTATCTCGTCTGCGGTTCTAATGCAATAATATGGTTGGTCTTTCACATATTTACTGAAGCATAGATATGTGGAATACATTGTGAACACGAGACATACTTGGAGGTAACGCGAGTCTATAGGCTACGTTCCCTATTCCTGGCCAAGAATCTCAAATGGACCAATAAACCTTGGATCGAGCTTTCCTCTTTTCCCAAATCTTGTAACTCCCTTCCATGGAGCAATACGTAACAATACATGATCTCCAATATTAAACTCCACGTCCTTTCTATGAAGATCAAGATAACTCTTTTGTCGATCTTGTGAAGTTTGAATACGTTGTCGAATCATTTGGATCTTTTCTCGTAGTCATGCGCACTAATTCGGGTCCCAACAATATTGCTTCTCCCACCTCGCCCCAAAGATCTTTGGAGAACGACATTTTCGTCCATATAACGCCTCAAATGGAGCCATGCCTATACTTGTTTGATAACTGTTGTTGTAGGAGAATTCCACCAGTGGTAGGTACTTATCCCAACTTCCTTTGAAATCTAGGACATGTAGTCTTAATAGATCTTCAAGGGTTTGAATAGTCCTCTCCGATTGTCCGTCTGTTTGAGGATGGTATCTTTGTCGAATCAATCGAATCTGCGCCCATAGCTTTCTCGCAAGCTAACCCAAAATCTTGAAGTGAATCTCGGTCACGATCCAAACTATGGATACTTGGCATGCCATGCAATCGCATAATCTCATTCACGTACATACGAGCAAGACGTTCAAGGAATAAGTCTCGCGTGACGGTGAAGAAATGGGCGACTTGGTTAATCTATCAACAATAACCCAAATTGCATCTACGCCTTGAGAAACTTTGGGAAGACTCAGAATAAAAATCCATAGTAATGTGTTCCCATTTCCATTTTGGAATCTCAAGTGGTTGCAATGGACCTTTTGGCACTTGATGCTCCGCGCTTTACACGTTGGCAAAGTTAAACATCTTGAGATAAACTCCGCAATCTCTCTCTTCATATTGTTCCACCAAAATGTATGTCAATATCATGATACATTTTGGTACTTCCGAGATGGATTGCAAACGGGGTGTTGTGTGCCTCCATCATGATTTTATGCTTCAGTCGAATCGTTAGGACGCGAAAGTCTAGAATTGACTCAAGTATTCCTTCCTCATCAATTCTTGCTTAGGAATAGCTCCTTCTTGACTTTCTTCTTCATACGATCACGCCCTGTGTCCGTAGTGAAAGCGTGCTTTTAACTTTATCGATTAAAGTCTGTTCTACTTGTATATTCGCCATCATTATGTGGGTCCCCAAGTCTTTAATTCTACCTCCATCCTTTGCAAGTCATACAAAATGGGCTTTGCGTTGACAATATCGCTTTTCAGACTTGCATATGATCTTCTACTTAATGCGTCACCACTACGTTCGCTTTTCCGGGATGATATTGAATAAGTGTGATCGTAATCTTTTAATCAGCCCAACCAACGTCGTTCTTGCCGCATGTTGAGTTCTTTTTGGGTGAAGAAATATTTGAGGCTTTTATGGTCCGTATAAATCTCCACTTTCTCTCCATACAAGTAGTGTCTCCATATCTTCAACGCGAATACGATCACGCTAACTCTAGATCATGAGTAGGATAATTCCTCTCATATTCTTTGAGTTGTCGTGAGGCATAAAGCTATGACTTTCCCATGTTGCATGAGAACACATCCTAACCCCTTGCCGTAAGCATCATCAGAGATAACAAATCCATCCCGAACCAGATGGTATTGTCGTACAAAGTGCGAAATGAGTCTCCTCTTGAGCTCTTGGAAGCTCTTCTCGCATTCCTCGCTCCATAAGAATTTTGCATCCTTCCGAGTCAGCTGAGTTAACGGAGTAGCGATTCGAGAAAATCCTTCCACAAATCTCCGATAATAACCAATTAAGCCCGTAAAGTCACAGACTTGGTCACCAACTTTGGTTGCTTCTAACTTTGTATTGCTTCAATCTTCGCCGTCATCAGATACTCCTTGTTTTGACACCACGTGCCCAAGGAATGCTACTTCCTCGAGCCAGAACTCGCATTTCTTCAACTTGGCATAAAGCTTGTGTTCACGAAGTCTTTGTAGTACCAGCTTCAAATGGTGCTCATGATCTTCACGGCTTTTGGAATAGATGAGGATGTCATCAATAAAGACAACAACGAACTGATCCAAATATTCCTTAAATACACGGTTCATCATATCCATGAAAGCAGCAGGAGCATTAGTCAATCCAAAAGACATGACCAAGAATTCATAATGCCCGTATCGAGTCCTGAATGCCGTCTTTGGAATATCCTCGATTTTAATCTTCAAATTTGATGATATCCGTAAGCGAAGATCGATCTTTGAAAAGAATTGCGCTCCTCATGAATCGGGTCGAATGGGTCATCAATGCGAGGTAGCGGATACCTATTCTTGATGGTGACATGGTTCAATTCTCGATAGTCAATATTAAAGTCGCATACTCCGCCTTTCTTCTTTACGAATAAAACAGAGCACCCCAAGGAGACGATTAGGACAAATGAAACCGATGTCTAATAACTCTGTAGTTGGACTTTAACTCTCGAAGTTCAATAGAGCCATTCGATATGGGGTTTTAGAAATGGGCTTTGTACCGGTTCAAGGTCAATAAAGAATTCAACATCACGCTTACGGGGTAGACGGAAGCTCTTCGTGAAATACATCGAGGAGTTCTTTAACCACGTAAATATTATTCAAATCGACTTGTCTTTGTTCAAATCCATAACATGGGCTAAGAAAGCTTGACATCCGCTTTTCAATAAACGAATAGCTTTGTGGCTTGATATGACAATGGATCGATTTTAGTGGTTTAGTGGTTTGAATTCATGTATGACAGTTGGTTAGGAATATGAAAACTAACAACCTTATTTAAAGCAATCAATTTTGGCATGATGAGTGGTTAACCAATCAATTCCTAAAATCACATCAAAAGCAAGTATCTTTAAAGAGATAAGATCAATGTGTAATGTGATAGTGCCAATTTGGATCATGCAAGATTTATAAACCTGTAGATGTAACGAAGGTTTCACCCAACGGAGTTTCAACAGATAAATCAAAATCTAATTTCTCCGAGTCAAGTTTAAACGTTGAGCACAAGCGGAGAGATAAAAGAATGGGTAGAATCCCAGGTATCTAGAAGGTATAAACTTCGCAAGAATTCAAGATTAGCTTACCCGTGATCACCTCGTTTGGGTTCCTCACGTTTTGTCCAACCACGACAAACGCTTCTTCCAGAACTGGCCGATTTCGACTTATCCAGATGTACCTTGGAATCACCACTCCTCTTTGAACTTGGTTTCGCGATAGTACAATCTCGAGCGATGTGGCCTTCCTTTCCACAAATTGTAACATACCTTGGATTGTTGTGGGATGGGTTTAATGATATGTCCTCCTTCCCGCATTTGTAACATCTAAGCTGGCGGTCGTTCTCCTCCCTAGCATTTGTTGTTGGTCTTTGGTCGCCGTTGATATCTTCCCGTCATTGTTGAATCTCTCTCTTTCGAAATTTCCACTTGAGTCACCTCTCCTATTATCATGTCCACGATTACCACGAGTGGTTACCGCTTTGTCCGTATTCTTTCCTCCTCATTTGGTTATCATCGTTCGATGACTACACCGATCAGGTCCCTCGGTTGAGTATACTCACTATCTCGCTCTAATAATCGAGCCTCGCTGACAACATCCGAATACAGAGAAAATTTATGAGAGATAAGGTATTGACGAATCTCTCGGTTTTAGACCTCTTAAAACATACGCGTCATTCGCTCCTCATTCTCCACCAAATGAGGTGCAAACTCGATAACTCTGCGAACTTTGCCTCGTCATCGAGACACCGTCATGTTGTTCGTGCTCGAGTCTAATAAACTCTACCTCCTTCATACGACGAATACTTTCGGAAAGTACTTGTCATTGAACGATTCTCAAATCTTTCCCAAGACATGTTAAGTGCATCTGGTCAGTACGCTTACGATTCCCACCAAGATGTCTCGCTTCACCACGAAACATAAAGGTGGCGAATGGAACCTTCTTTCCTCCGTGCACCCCAAGACATCGAATATCTTGGTAATTTGCTTGACCCACGTTTTCTTGATCGGATCAAACTTTCCATGGAAATCGGTGGTCCCAACTCCTTAAACCGCTTGGTCGTGATTTTGAATGTGCATTGCCATCATTTCCACCCGTATTTTGTACACGAGTCTCCTCATGCGATTTTGCATGAAGCGCAAAAAGCTTCTAAACATCCCCGTCGTTCATCATTTGCTCGGTGGCGTTGTTCACAGGAGGAACATTGCCACTGTCAGACGTTCTCCTCGCGTTGGTGAGTACCAAAGGCCTCCACGGTCTCATAAACTCCATTGTTAACGTTCTCAAGCAGCCCATTCTTAAACATCGCCATAAAACAAGGGTTAATTAAACAAATTAACATATCACATAATATCCTATATTATGATGAGACCAACAAATAAGCTTAGGTAGGACACACTAGCGAAGGATTTACTCGTCTCCCCTCCTAGTTCTATTCCCGATCTCCATGGAGATCATATCCCTAAGCTCGATACCAATCGTGACGCCCCAAAATAGGTATACAACACCCATTCGAAGTCGCCAAAATACATGGTATAGAAAGCAAATTACAACTTTGATAATACAGGATGTATGTGTAGAATACTTACAATACAATCGTGAGTTTGAATACAAATATTGTCTTCTAGACAATATACACACCCAAATAAGTCCTCATTAATTATTCATACACTATTTTACGTAAATAGTGAGGATACTAAAACATCTTCCTAGAACCATCACTCCATACCCCGACTCGATCCTGCTTTATGTTCTCACCTCCCGAGAAGAAAAATGGAACAAAAAGAAAAGGGTGAGCTCAACTAGCCAAATAAAGAATATTATGACTAAGATAATATACAACAAATTATCGTTAGTCTTCAATGAAAAAATCTAATAGTAATACAATAGACAACAAGTTTTAGATCAACAAATGCAATGGAATAAAGAATCCATTAGAAGAGTCACGTAGAGAAAGAATTCTACCGTCTTCTAAGGTTTAAAAGTCCATCATCAATAGTTTATCCTCGTAATAACAATCAATATACATCTTTAATCATCTTTGCACTACGTGCCAAAGATATTCATTCAGATATCACCAGGTTGGTCATGTTCATCTCAACACTGTTCATCTTTGCACTCTGGTGCCAAAGATATTCATTTATATCACCATTTAGGATCGAGGATGATGAAAACATTTTTAAAAAACGAATCCAAAGTGAAACAAAATGACAAGGATTAAGGATTAAGGATTCGTACTTTTGTTTTACCCATGTCCAAAAATACTTGAAAATAATCGTAGTGGTGTAAAATTCAAGAATGATCAAAACATGGATACAATCAAAGCTAGTATCCGAATAGATATTTTGGACAAAAGAAAAATTTTATTTTTCTGATTGAATAGTCTGATGATTCGTGAATAGTGTCGATACGTAAATAAAGGCTCAGATATCGTGAATAGTAACCCCGATACAACAAGTTCCAAATTTGATAAAAAGCGTCACCAATACTTCTTAACATAATGATATTGAAGAAAATATCATTTAAGAAGAAAATAATACCCCTTACCTCAAAAAATAGCATTTCGATCTTTTTTTGAATTTCGGTATAAACTTGTGTGAAACCATATGATATAGCAACACTCAAAGTATACTCACAAGAATACGCCGATAATTTAGAGAGAAAGAGAAAAATTTAGTTTTCGTGTGATTTTCAATTTAACTTGGCCTCTATTTATAGGAAAATGTTAGAACGCTTAAAGGAGACTAAAATAATAAATTAATATTATTAATTTTAAAATTCATACGCATGCTTTAGACCATGACCAGCCACCACCTTGGAAAAAAAATCCCAAAGCAGCCCATGTGTTTGAAAAAAACAAAAGTGGGTCCCACCCATAATTTAATAAAAATCATTTTATTCTAAAACTTCAATAATTCACAATAAATAGCCCTTTTATCAGAAAAATTGAATCTCGCGACTTTTAATAGGAATTTCAATTCTCTACAACTTTACAGAAGAAAGTTTTTCCAAATTCCAAATGTAAATTGACCAAAATCCATAACAGACGATTTTACAATCTATAATCAATTTTCGGTCAAGAATTGTGTCCACCGACACACAAAACATATGTTAAACATTTAATGCCACAAAATACTCTACCTCCTCATATACTCATATATCCCACAATCATTATAAAAATATCACCGTTAATATATTATTAAAAATAATATATTTAAATGTATTATTTTATCGAGAAAAAGATAAAATATTAATTTTCAACAATTGTCACATTAAAATTTTCTCCATCTATATCCACATAAAATAAATATTTTCTTTATCATAATAATCAATAATTAATTATTCAAAATAATATTACTGAGAATCACAACATCGATAACCGTAGTTCCTCAGGAAGAGGGCTTTTCAATAAGGATTTCTCCTTCTTGGCGCGCAATTAGGTGACCAAACCTCTCCTTGACGTAACTTTCTAGACATTGCCAATAATGTTATCTCGATAATATTATTCAAATAATATGAATTATTGATTTGATAATGGAAAATACTTGTGTAATGACAATTATTGAAACAATAATAATATAAATATCAACACAAAGAATTATTGAATTAATAAAATATAATATTGAGCGGTAACTCATCGTAACAATTATTGAGTAGTGTCTTCTTACGTAAGGATCAATAATTCAATAATATGTGCAATACTGGTGCTATCTTTGCAACCACGCAGACATCGTATTTTAACCACCGTGTAACCCAACGTTGTTAACGGTAATAATTTACGTCGTTATTTATAAAACTCATTTTTGTCGTTTTCCTTCATCCAATAGTTTTTCCGTTATGGGGCCCACCAATGACGCTCATACATTGGCCGCATACGGAGATTCCGACAAAAAAGAATATTCCACGACCAAACGAATATTCCCAAACAATAATGAATATTTTATAACCACTTGCTTATTTTGTAAACTTTGCACATTTCACCCATAACCAAAGAATTATATCAAATTAACCCTTATTAATTTAGAATAATGAATAAAGAAAAATTCAATTTTATTTATAATAAGTTGGGGTCTTACATAAACTAGTTTCTTGATTCAAACCTCTTCCTGTGGAAATATCACCCTTTTCTAAACGCTCCACCATATTTTCATGTTGTCTTTGTCTTAGTTCATCCATTCTTTTGCAAGAAGCCCCAATCGTATTCGTTATCAAAGCCACGTATTCAAAAAAAGTTGCACACTTAATTGGTTTACTTGAGCATTTGCCACAACAACTAATGTAATTTGGTGAGCAAAACAATGAACATATCTTGCACATGGATTTTATTCAAAATCGAGTTTTCAAACCATTTAGCTCACCCCGCATGTTAGAAGCCCCGTCATATCCTTGACCTCTAATTTGTGAGATTGATAATCCATATTTAGCAAAAAAAATTATGAATGGCATTTTTCAAAGAAAGTGCGGTGCATTCTCTTTAACTACTTTGCCAACTTCATCACAACGCAAGCTATGCCAAGTAAGTATTTCAAGAAAATTACCTCTATTTAGCGAGTGTGTCGACTCATCATGCCCACGAAAAGCCAACCCGCATGTTAGAAGCAATCGAACAACATCCACTTCTTTGTCGGCCAACCGTGCGCGATAGCGGCATTTAATACTTGTGTTCCAGAAGATATCTTCCGTGTCACACTTTGCCTTTAATCTTTGAAAGCAAAATATGAAATCCGGGCATTGTTGTGTGCACTTCCTTCACTTCCGATATGGTCCCCAAATTTCTCTGAAGCTTTCTTCCAATTTTAAAATCTTTTTTTTGTAAATACCTCATCTCCAACTTTTTTATCCCCAAAAAGATAACACCAAAAACAAAATGCGGCATCTTTAGAAATGCTATATTCTAACCATTCCCATTTCTTGAACCAAACAAATTGGAAAGCCCTCATTCTATCCCCTATTTTTATTTTCGGATAAACATTAGAAATTGGTTGACAAGGGCCCATTTGCACATATTTTC
Source organism: Panax ginseng (assembly GCA_020205605.1). Taxonomy (NCBI): domain Eukaryota; kingdom Viridiplantae; phylum Streptophyta; class Magnoliopsida; order Apiales; family Araliaceae; genus Panax; species Panax ginseng. The sequence continues at coordinate 20,465,108 of CM035133.1, read as the reverse complement.
TTCTAACTTCATCTCTAATCTGAGGCTCGTCTTTCGTTGATGCATTCTGCAATCCGGATCACCAATAATATCATTAACATCCTCATGCTTGGCTCAATCGGTTGTGGTTGCGATTGTGATTGTGATTGTGATTGTGGTTGTGGTTGTGAGTCTTATGACGTAGTTGTTGTGAACGGCCTCTTAGTTCGTTGAAAATATTTTTCCATATTCCTAAATCACAAGTAATTCAACATTCAACAAAATCATAATTATAAATCATAACAATTCAACATTTCAATTAGTTCCTCAAATTCAATTGAAACAAAAAAAATCAATTACAAATTGAAACACAAAATTAGCAATTGAAACCCTAAATTCAAATAAGTGAAACCCACTTAGAAGTTAGAATGAATGCAACCAAATTTGGTAACAAAACCCACTTAGAATTAACGAAAATATATCAATTTTGATTTATAAATCAAAGAAAAGCCCTATTTTTTAGTCAGAAATTAAGGAACAAAAATTAAACAAAAAAATGTTGGAACCTAACCTTAGAAGTTGGAGTGATGGAGTTGATTGGCGTCTGGCGGCATCGCGGCAGATAAAGAAGAAGCGCCAGCAAAGAATGGTTTGCTGGCCTCCTCTTTTCTTGAAGACCTGCATGAAATGAACAATTCCTCCGTGCTTTCCGTGGCTCGCTTTTACATTTGATTGTGGACTTATGGTGGCAGTTTTGTTATTTGATAATATCACATATGTAATATGTTGATTTTAGTGGCTTAATGGGCCATCATGACTTTTAGAAAAAATACATACGAACATGACTACATGAGAAATATTTTTCTTTGTGTGGGCTAGTTCTGAAACAAGTCAAACAACCCAATCCTAAGTTATAAAAAAAAATTACTTTTTTTTTTCTTCCCCTTCCTTCTTCTCTTCTCAGCGCACCTCGGACCCCCCGGACTTCTGTTGGACCCTCCCTAGTACATAAAAAAATTTCTCGCATATGGGCGGTGGATCCCGGGACCCCAGGACCCTCCTCCTCCGCCTACGATCAAGCAGGTATCAAGTATGGTTCAAGAAAAAATGAAATACTCGAACCCTAATCTGAGCAAATACTAGTATACTCGAATTCGACTCGTGTATTATTAAACAGAAAACGAGTATGGATCATATTCGACTCGAATTAACTTCGAATTCGAATTTTGAATCATATTTTTCGAATTAATCTTGAGTCGAGTATCGAGCTACTCTGTTCGGCTAACGCCGTTACCTTCGCTCCCTTTTGTGTCAAGAAATTTAAATTTCATTCGTTTTTTTTCCCACCCCCGAACTCGCACACTGTCCATGTGGCTCCTCCCGCTAAACTTGGTCGGCTATCGTGCGCCCCCGCGCTGTTTAGTCAACAGTACAATCATTCATTTTTTTTTCTTTTTAATTTTATGGTTCAACTGTTGGGAAATCTTTTCGAGAGAAAAACGAGCAGAACACGCATATCATCCAATCCCAAATTCCCAATTTCTTCTTCTCTCTCCTATTATATAGATATATGTATAATTGTATAGAATATGAAAGAATTATTTAGAAAGAATTGTTAATTAATGTTGTTATTGGGTGGGTATTGGAAGAATTAAAGAAGGGGGTGGGGGGGTGGGGGGGTGGGGGGGGGGGGGGAATCAGTGAATATGATGACAATGGAGGGGATGATGGATAAAGGAGTATTGGATGATATAATAAGAAGATTGTTAGAGGGTAAAGGTGGCGGGAAACAGGTCCAGCTTTCTGAAGGGGAGATCCGTCAGCTCTGCGTCAACGCTCGCCAAATTTTCCTTGCTCAACCCACCCTTCTTCAGCTCCGTCCACCCGTCAGGATCTGCGGTCTCTCTCTGTTTTACCCCGGCCCTATTTGTTTGACTGATTATGATATTCGATTTCATTTTGATGATATATGGGTGTATAAGTTGTGAAATTAGAGAACTGTTATGGTGTTTTTCAATATTTGATTTTTATATTATATAAATGTTGTTAATGTGTGTGTTTAATGTATAATATTTGTGGATATTAATAATACCCAAAACTTGAAAAACCAGAAATTTTACTTCTTTTTTTGGTTATTTCAGAATATTTTTATTTCCCATGGAGTTGAATTTGAATCCCACCAACTCATTGTGTTTGGGAAAATTTATATATTATCCCTTTGAAATATGAGATTCTTGGGATTTTTTCTGCATTTTGAGCAAATGTTCAAATTGGGTTTGATTGCAGTGTCTACATTTTCTGTTGTAATGTCCCTATTAGATATATTTTTTTGGGTGATGGTCAACGGCTTGAAGTACCTTTACTCAGTAGGATTTGTGCCCAACTTATGAAGTGTGTCTTCTCATGGCTTCATTTGATTCATGGAACTTTATATAGCTATTTGTTTCTATGATCATAATGTAATTCTGCAGCTGATATTGTGTCATATATACTTCTTCGTACCCACTAATTGTCCTAATACACTAAAATCAACTTATAGGTGATATACATGGACAATACCAAGACCTGTTGAGGCTGTTTGAATATGGTGGCTTCCCTCCTGCTGCAAACTACCTTTTTCTTGGGGATTATGTTGATCGAGGCAAGCAAAGCTTGGAAACAATATGTTTGCTCGTGGCCTATAAGATCAGGTATCCCGATGAAGTATTCCTCTTGAGGGGAAATCATGAAGATGCAAAAATCAACCGGATATATGGATTTTACAATGAATGTAAAAGGAGATTTAACGTTCGGCTTTGGAAGATATTCACCGACTGCTTTAATTGCTTGCCTGTTGCTGCACTCATCGATGAAAAGATATTTTGTATGCATGGAGGACTTTCTCCAGAGATGGATAGTTTGGATCAAATAAAGGAAATTCAGAGGCCCACTGAAATTCCGGATTCTGGTCTCTTATGTGATTTACTCTGGTCAGATCCTGATGGCGGGGTTGAGGGTTGGGCAGATAGCGATCGAGGTATTTCATGTACGTTTGGATCTGACGTAGTTGCTGAGTTTTTGGAAAAGAATGACCTGGACCTAATTTGCCGCGGCCATCAGGTAAAACACATTCTTGTTGAGATGGTTTAACTACTACTACTACTACTGGCATACACATTTCTGAAAAGTGTAGAGATTATGAGAACACTTGTGCCCCCCAGATAGCTGGCCAAACTTATTACTCGCTACTTTACTAAGACTAGTTAGAAATTTGTGGATAATACGTCGAGCATATAAGTCATTACATGCCATTTTCATGCCTAGGCAAGTTTTAACTGGGGAAAAATCACAAACTTTGCTGCTCATGGACACAAGTTGCCTTGAATTCATCAAGTGACTTTCACTCAAAGTCAACCAGATATTAATATTCTCAACTACAGGTGGTGGAAGACGGATATGAGTTCTTTTCGAGACGAAGACTAGTAACAATATTTTCAGCTCCAAACTATGGCGGACAACGCAGGTGCTCTGTTGAGTGTTAACGAGTCATTAATGTGTTCTTTTGAGATATTGAAGCCAATGGAGAACCCAAGCGGTTCTAAGCTGCCTCTTAAAAAGGTAGGTAAATCAACAGTCATTTGTCAATATTTTTGTTCAATTTTTCAGCTAAATCGGAGATTAACCTCTAATTTTGCTCTTAAATATATAACTTCTATTTAGCTTTCCCTCCTGTCAAATAATCTTAAACACCTTACGAGTTTTATTCCCAATTTGAGCAGCCCCCAAAAATTATTAAGGCCTGATGCATGACAAGTGTGCATAGGAAGTTCTATTCCAGTCATGGGGAAGAACATTTTCACAATTCACCTTTTCTCTGTTCGGAGGCAATCTTTGTTGCAGAGAAATCATCCTGTTTTTAATCATCACAATTCGGATCTATCGTGACACTGATGCCTGCCTAACCATCAGAAAAAGATTTGTGCATTAGCAAACCATCTTCTGTGCAGTAACTCATACTTTTCACTTTGGTTGAAATGGAGACAGTTTTTAGTTATATACTCGGTAATTATAATTTTGGAAATGTTAATTGAGATGACCCATAGACCATAGTTTTCTTCTTCTTTTTTTGCCTTGTTTTTGTATACTTATCAGTTAGGATTTGCCCCCTCTTTATTCTGTCCGAGTTCATAATATGTATATCTTGTTTTGACAACCTACCATCTTTGTAAGCAAGTTCCAAGTATTTTTTAGTCATGAAGGATTGTGTAAAAAGTTTTTTTTTTTGTAAATTTAATTTATTGAAAAGTTCAAAGTTGTTTGTTTTTTTTAGTTGAATGAATGATTCCACTATTTTGACTTCTTGAAAATGAAAAATATTGAAAGCAGATTTCAGCTTTACGAGAATCTGGTGTGAATATGAAGGTTGAGAGAAAAAGGGGGTGGAAGATTAATTCATTTAGCAATAGTCTTACCAAAGGTTTAGTAGTATATTACATTTTTCAGAAAGGAATATTGGAAAGAAGTGTAAAGAAGAGGGAATATTGGTCGTCTAACATCCAGTCCCACATTAAAATATATAAGAATTAAGTTACTAACAATAATACTTTTAGTCACAAATTTTTTTGGGTGAAACAATCGATATTATCTCATTAAGTGAGGAAGTTTGTAACACTCCAGTTCCACATCAAAACTTTTGAGTGAACCTGTAATGAACTAAGATGACCTAATAAAATACTACTGAACTAATGGTTTATGACCTTATCCGGTTGGATTTGACTCTTAATTTATTTCGGACTCAGAATTTAACTGGATTGTTACATTAATAATAAGAAATGGAAAACAAATTACTTATTCTATTCCAAATTTACTTGATTTGATTTTTCAAGTACTATTTGGTAGATGAAGATTAAAATGAGCGAAGGACACATATTATTGTTTTCTGAAAAATTAAGGAGGTGTTTGATAATATGAATGAAAAAATTATTTAATAATAATTGATGTTTGAAATATCTGAATATCAAATTTATATTATTTTACCCCTTTAAAAATATTCAAAATTGTTATAAATTTATTTAATATTACGTAATATAATATAATAGTTAATATTATAAAAAAATTATTCAGCCATCATTTAACCCATTCAGCCAAAAAAAATAAGACAATCATTCAGTCCAAATCGTCTGAATGATTGACTGATTCAGCCATTCAAACAATTTTTTTCCGAAACAAACACACTGAACAACCACTAATCAAACAGCCCCTAACAAGCATCAGAGTATAGATTCTATATAAACGTCCCAAGTTATAGAGAACTCATGTTACATGTTGCATTGCAATTTATATTAAAAGCAAGAGAGATTCGATTATTTTCCATTTTTCTATGAAACTACTCGCGTACCTTGATGCAGCTTATTAGCAAAACTGATCCAGCTTATTAGTGAAACAGAAAGGATTGAAATGTTGTAGTCATTGCTCAAACTAAGTGGTAATTCAAACTATATTGATAAATGGTAGTGGTCTTTCTTAAAAAACAGAAAGAAAATAAAAGAAAGGCAGTGGTAGTAACTAGCAAGTGCATGTTTTAGCTCACGGCTTTTCAAGCTTTTGTGGTGCGTTTGTGCAGTGCATTTGGACCAAATAAAGGGCCAAATCTACTTATATAAACCCAAAGTTTTAGTTTACAAACAAACCCTAAGATGTTTTATATAAACAATCATATGGTTATCTTCATATACCCAGAAGGTTGGATACTGTTTGTGTATATTTATAGTGAAGACAACGGGTTAGTTCTTTTCATAAGAATTTATTATATTATCCGAAAATTGAAAAATAAACAAGAAGAAAGGCCAAAATGCAACAGAGAAGATATTAACAAACTGAGACTCACTATACCTGATAACAAGGCCCTTGTCTGGTTACAAATACAACTTGAGGACTGCATCCAGTTTTTTCTGACAAAACAAAATTGTACACCTATATACTGACGAAAATCTCTTTCATCAGCCTCCTATATTACCTGCCACGTAAGTTGTCAAAACTGCAAAACAACCAAAACAAAACTACCCACATGAACATGATAAACTAAAAAGTATGATCTTTCATACTATGACCTAGCACCCTCAACATATTGCAAAACCAATTCTTCATCGCTGAAATCATTTAATCAAAGGGGCAAGGAAGAAAATAAATACAAGTAGGTACTAGGTAATATAAAATATTGCATTACTAACCTGAAGATAAATAAGGAAACTGCGCCCACATATGGAGGGGTTATTTATCTTCCACTTCCCATTCTATTTGCTTGACCAACTGGCGACCTTGGTTTCACTTTTTTGTCAAGCTTCTTTATCCTTGCATTCCGCTGAATTGCAGCTTGTATATGGTGCTGACCACGTCTCTTCCTTCTACTGCATTCTCCAATAAATTAGCATACATAAGTGACAGATTAAGCTCCAATTAATTTTCCTTTCTCAAGGGTTTATGATTCATCTTTTATGACATTTAATATGTGAATACATTATTAGAAATAAATCAAAATATGAAGAAATATGCAAATAAAAAATGATCACGTTACAGATGATTAAACGTTAAGAATACAATTATAAATAGGAAAAGTAAACAACATGATTGCAAAACTTCATACCCTAAAGCCCAACCTTGTGAACAAAAGCCCCGCAGTAAGAACCATCCCAGCCACAGCCCAAGAAACTTTTTCATTAAATGGCATTTCTTTCACCCACTGCTGGAAATCTTTTAGTACCCCAGAGTTTTCAGTTTGCTGTGGAACCTTGTATCGTGAAGGCGTCCAAGCATCAGCAATTGCATCTAGTCTAGCCTTCCCACCATAGCAAGATGTCTCTTGAATATCATCAAATGGCTTAACAATAAAACCAGCAGCACGACAGAGCTCCGTGCCATTAGATATCCATTCAGAGGCTCTTCCACAAACAAAATCGTTCACTCCACAAGGTGTCAGGGCCTGTCAAGTATATTATCAGAAAATGGAAGTTTCAAGGATTGGTGAGGAAAGTTAAGGCACCACATGTAGACTATATTGATAATCTTCATATAGGTACAAGTAGTCTAGTACTCAAGAGTCAAAGGTAGAATAAACTATCTGCGTCCAATCCAAGGCTCTCAAACAATACTGAGTTTTTATTTTGGATAGAATAAGAAATTTATTCATATCAGAGCGAGGGAGAAGGAGCCTACCCATCCTATAGCAAGTGTAAGAAAAAAAAAACACTTAAGATATTGCAGCTCTCCAATATCCAGAAAGACTGACGCAAAAATGCCCCTAAAGGCACCCATGACCCATGACAGAAGCCCATACAGAAGCAAGAAAAATGATCCTATTGCGCAGTAAACTGAAAGATAAATAACTATTCCTAAAATTTGGGAACCAAATAATAAATCAATTTACTTTAATATGATCGTTTAGCCCTAGAATGTGACAGAAAGGCATGCTGACAAAATCATTAGATTACTTTAATAGCGCAACATCTGTCATAATACAAGTAGCGAAATTTTGGAACGTTTAATTCTTCCCTTTTCGGCTGTACATATTACTTAAGACATAGATGTTTCTTACCAATACATTCCTCCTATTCATATAAAGACAGATCAGAGAGTGAGAGAGGGAGACTTTCAGAAAATAGGATATTTTAATCTAGAGAGGAAAAAAAAGATGGAATATTTAAGTGAGCACAACAGATGGATCATATGCCTCGTTGCATGTAAGCAAGTAGACAATCTGCACAATATTCTAATGGAACCTCAAATCTAAGTCTCTAAAATAACACTAACCTGTATCTTTGCATCCATTGAAAAGTATGCATTAGCGCAAGCCTCATACACTTTATCGCAGAAAGAAGTACATATAAGAGGAGGTCCAGATTGTACACCAACTTGAGGATCACAGATAGAACACTCCAACAATTCCCAAAATTGCAAGCAATCTTCACTTGCTTCCCCTGTCGAAGCCAGTTTCCTAAGGGATACAAAAGCAGAATGTGTCTGGGCTACATCACAGCATGTTTTTTTGCGGAACATCCTACAAAGGGACAAATCTTTGGGGCCCTTGCTTACACCTCTTGGAGGTTTTCCATGGTTTGAATATGGAGTAAAGTGACCACCCTTAGAAACACATACTCCATTAGAGTTTCCTGCATTAAAAGCACATTAATAATAGAAGTGACATAAACTAGAATAAATGGATTCAAGAATCACAATATTGACTACTAACTATAATGACATCCACATATACTATGAAAGGTGAAATCACTGACACACTTTTCAATAATTTCCATGACAATCCTTCTGGTTCTGGAACTACCATGCACACTTATCGATTCCAAATACCAATAATCAGCCCTTATAAAGTAGAAACCAGAAAAAATAAAAACCAAACAAGGAAAACTAGAAAACTAGAAATTAAGATTTTTATAACAACCACCTTAAATTTAATGCTGACGTGCTTCGCAGTGGTCATAGTTGTTAAGGCGCATCATAGGCACAATGGTCATTTTTTGTGTAGTGACTCAATTGAAGACCTGGATTATTTTTTCTTTTCATAGTTATTCTCAATGCAGGTCTGATTTCGTGTAGTAACTCAATTGAAGACCTAGATTATTCTCTTTTCATGTTTATTCTCAATGCAGGTCTGGACTCTAGAGATAGATTATTGATAAGTGAGCTTGTATGGAGCTCCTAATCAGTGGCCCCAGTTTCCTAAAGGGCTATTTACTCTATTACGGATCCAATTGAGTACGGTTCTACAAGGTGGATAAAGAAGATTGCTGCTGCAGCTGCATTGTACCATATATGGAGGGAGAGGAAATCAAAGAACTAACTGTGATGTTTTGTGTAGTAACAAAATGGTTATGGAAGCTGTTCTGTGGAATTAAAATCACTAAATCATACAGTAATTCCAATAGTTGCACGCAATCAATAAACTGGAAAAGTTTGCATCTTTCTTTTACATTTTGATGAGTAAAATAACTTGTATTTCCTTCTCTTCTATATTTCACATGAGGGAGTACTTTTCATGTCATAGGATCTTCAGGAACTAGCAAAATAACTGATGAAAATAGCAAAAAAACATTGAGACTTCTTAAAAAAGGGATGCGTTGCAATATTTATGGGTAGGAGGGAGTATTTGTTATCTTTATCCATAAGAACCATCCCCTGAGCCCTCCCCTTCCCCTATGTTGTCATAGCAGCAATTAACTAGATACTGTTAAAACTAAATAAATTTCAAAGCAACATCAACTAACCCGGCTTGATTCGGTGCACTTGCAACTTATCAAATAAAAGTACAATAATTAGAAAACCTAATTCAAGTAAATCAGCAGACAGTGCCAAAGAAACAAAAGACTGGTTACTTTTTATTATACTATTAAGCACAATCAGAATTGGCATTTTTAATTTTCTATACGGGAAAGATCTGTGCTTTCTCCTTGTTACTGGTTCCCAGAACATTCTAGCCCATTTCTTATGAAATTACAAACCCAGAAGTCATTTCAAACCATATGATTAAAGAACAACATAATACAGATAGTATGCACACAGTTCAAAATACCCTTTAGGGTTTAAAGAATTTGGGCAAGAGAGTTTAGACAAATAAAACCCTAATTAAGAGAGAAAATCTACCAGAGGAGGCGTATGAGAGTAGAAAGTTGAGAGAAGTAAGCAGCTGCAGCAAGAAGATGGCCGAATACTCCGATCTCATCGTTCCCCCTGAAACAGCTAGTCTCCGCTCCATTTCTACGTTATAAAAAAGCTAGGAAACTGAATAATAAAAATATTTTTAGACATTTTTAAATTTAAAATTGAGTTAATTTATGAAAAAAATATGAAATAATAAATGAGAAATATTTTTTAATATTTATTATTATATTAATTAAAGTTTTAAAAAGTATATCAATTTTGATGTGTAAATGTCTTAAATTGAGATCAAATTATCAATGATCTTATTTTAGAACAAATTTTTTTTATTTAGATACGATATGATTTTCATAATAATATTAAATTAATTAATTCTTTATCATTTTAAAATATAAAAATATTATCTGATACTTTAAAAAAATTATTTAGATAAGATATGATTTTCATAAAAAGTTTTATTTTTTGATGATAAAAATAAGTAAATATATAAACTAAACTTAAGGGGTATTTGGATAATCTTTAACGGGTATCAGAACTTTTTAGTTGTTCAGTTATTACTACATTTAGTAATATTTTGAAATCAGAAGCTCAAGTTTGGAAAATTTGCCCAATTACCAACTGAACTACACAACTTAGTTATTATAATTTTGTAAGGATTAATATTTATAACTAAACAATTAAATTCTTAAATTAAAAGGCAAAACAGATCTCCAAATTACATAATTTACGGTAATTAAAATATATTTTAGATAAATTAAAAAAAATATTTACCAAAAATTATAATAATAATAACAATAATAATAATAACAACAACAATAATAATATTAATAATAAAAATAATATTATTATTAATATTAGTATTACCACTACTACTACTACTACTACTACTAGTATTATTATTAATATTATTATTGTTATTATTATTATTATTATTATTATTAATATTATTATTGTTATTATTATTATTAGTACCACCATCACCACCACCACTGCTACGACCACTACTGTTGTTGCTGCTACTACTACTACTATTGTTGTTGTTGTTGTTGTTGTTATTATTATTATTATTATTGTTGTTGTTGTTGTTGTTGTTGTTATTATTATTATTATTATTGTTGTTGTTGTTGTTGTTGTTGTTATTAGTACTACTACTGCTACTACTACTATGAGACCCCAAATTTTATGAATAAAGATTTAAATTTTTTAAAATGTTTTTTTGAATATTATGGTGTGGATTTGATATAATGTTATAGTTGTGGGTAATATTTATAAATTTTGTAAAGTAAGCAAGTTGTTATATAATATTCGATTGGTCGGAGAATATTCGTTTTAACAGGAATATATACGAATCAAGACAATCATTGGTGGACCCACTGGCGGAAGTATTGTCGTAGTAAGAAAACACTATGTAATTATCTTTTATAAAAATAACTACGAAAGTGTTACCGTTAAAACCGTTGAACTACCCATTAGTAAAAAAGTACAATATTACGCATTGGTTGCATAAGAAGACACGGTATTGATTATTGATGCTTTACGTAAGAAGTCACTCATTATACTCAATTATTGCTACAAAGAATTATTGCATCATATCTCTCATATTATTGATTCAATTATTGTCACGATTATCCGCATAATATTTTATATATTATTAAATCAATAATTAAGACGACAAAGTTATTCATATTATTATTTGCAATATTAACAATGTCTAGAAGTTCACAAGGAAATGTTAGATAATCTAATTCTTGGCTACCAATAAGGAGAAATCTTATCTAAAGCCCCTCTTTCAGGGAAGTGCCGTTGTTAAATATTGTGAATTATAATATTAATGATGAATAAGTTTGTGTTGATTAAAGATGAAATGATAGTTCCATTGTGTTGGAATTATTAGTGTTAGTGAGAATCAATATTTATTTCGATAATAATTGATGTTTGGAGGTTATATTGACCAATCGGATAATTAACCGGATAAATGAGCAATTAATTGCTATTGATTCATATGATTATAACTATTTATTCACATGTGTGTATTATTGATTCACATTCATTTACTATTAGGGGAGTTGGTGCAAGATTGATAATACTTGCATGACTAAGTTAAAAATGGAGGTATAGATGGAGGTACTATATTGTAATTCGTATTTTCACATGTCTAGAACTATTGATTCACATGATTTACTATTAGGGGAGGTGGTGCAAGTTTGATAATACTTGCAAGACTAAATTAAAAATGAAGGAAAAGAGGAAGGTATTATACTGTAATATTTCGAGCTCCAAAACGTGCAATTATCGAAACTATATTTTCCTATAAATAGAAGTTCATTCCTTCATTATTTTTCACCAATTCACCAAAGCTATAGAGAAATTATTATAGAGAGAAATTATAGAGAGAAAGATGAAGAGAAGTCTGCTACCTCACTATTCCAGTATACAGTCTTCTTTTGAGGTAAGGGGTATTATTCTTTCGTATTCATAAAGAGAGCTATTGTTATTCCATTCTTTATTATTATGTTGGAATAACCTGTCTATGCGAAGTACCACATATATGATGAAATTCTTCTTTTATTCCATTCTTTATTATTTTGTTGGAATAACCTGTCTCTGCGGTCTATCGCATGCCTGGTGAATTTTGTTGTTATTCCATTCTTTATTATTCTGTTAAAATATCCTGTCTGTGCATATTACGCATGACCTGGTTCCGTTCTTTATTATTCTGTTGGAATATTCTGTCTGTGCGGATTACGCATGACCTGGTTCCATTCTTTATTATTACATTTGGAATATCCCATCTGTAAGGATTACGCATGATCTGGTTCCATTCTTTATTATTTTGTTAGAATAACTCGTCACATGCTTGGCCTATCGCGATACCGTGAATTCTTTTGTTATTCTATTCTTTATTATTACATTGGAATAACTCGCCTATATGGATTACTGCATGCACGGTGAATGATCCTTCAGTATTTATTCTTTATTAAATTATGAAAATGATCATCGCTCACGTGGATTACCGCATGGTGGGTGAAAATCCATTTGCGCTTTTCGTATATTCTATTATACTAAATCGAGATATCATTTATTTTGTACTCGTTATGGAATATCATTTTCTTTGATATTTTTTTACGAGTTACTATTCATTTAAGTTACTATTCACCCTGATTTATTATTCACTCTAGTATTATTCACTCGGGTATTTGGGGCACTTTTCGTGCTGAAAGTACTATTCACGAGTTACTATTCTTAAGTTACTTATTCACCCGATTACTATTCACTCTAATATCATTCACTCGGGTATTCGGGACACTTTTCGTGTTGGGGTACTATTCATGGGGTACTATTCCCGAAGTACTATTCACGGGATACTATTCACCCGAAAAATATATTTCTTTTATGTCCAAATTATTTTTGGTATATGAATATTATTCTTGAATTTTACTCCACAAAGCAGTATCATGTTGACAATTTAAACGTTATTGAATTCTAGATAAATTAAATTATAAATCTTTAAAATTTATCCTTAAACTTGTTTTATGGAATTATTATGTCATTGTCATCATCCTCATGCTTATATTGTGATGAAAGTCATCTTTGGCTTACTTGCATAGATGGACTTGGTATAATTATGACCAGGGATTATTCGGTATAATCATGATCATAATGTAACGAATGATATGGTAAAAGTCCTCAGTGGCCTGTAGTGCATTGATGGACAATTGTTGGTATGATTATGACCGGGGATTATTCGGTATAGTCATGACCATTGATAATTTCATGAATATCCTTGGTCGTGGTTCAGGGATGATTCAATTTTTTTTATTAAGATGAGTCTCAGCGATAAAGTTGATGAAAAACTTTTTAAATCATAGAAGATAGTAGATTTTATGCTCTACTTGACTCTTCTAATGGATTGCTTATTTCATTGCGATTGTTGATCTAAAACTTGTTGTCTATTGTATTCTATCGGTTGTTATATCGTTGAAGGCTAAGGATAATTTATTTCGCATTATCTTAGTCATAATATTTCTTCTTGGGCTAGTTGAACTCACCCTTTCTTTCACTTCGTTTCTTCAAGAAATGAGAATATAGCCGACGAGTCTGGGGAACGGATTGACGGTCCAGATGGTTGTTTTAGTAGTCCTCACTATTCTATAAAATAGTGTGACAATAAATATAATGAGGACTCCATTGAGTGTGGATATTATCTAGATGATAATATTCTTATTAAAACTCTTAGATTATGTTTGTCGTATTTTACCCGACTATTATATTAAAGAAGTTTGTATTTGATTTCTATACCAAATATCTGACGACCCAAGATGAGTGATATATACCTATTTTGAGGGCGTCACAGTTGGTATCAAAGCTTAGAGATATGATCCCTGGCTGAGATGTGAGACAAGAACTAGGAGGGGAGAGACGTGGAATTCCTTCGCTAGTATGACCTACCTAATTTTATTTGGTATTTAATTGCTCACGAGTATAGGGATAATATGTGATATGTTAATTAACCCTTGTTTTGTGACAAAGTGTTTAAAATGGCATCCGAAAATGTTGAGATCAAGAATGAAGCACATGAGACCGTTGAGTCACCAACGATCAATACCCAGGATAATGTGCAACAGGAAGACAATAATCCTCAGGTAAATAATAACACCGATCAGATGATGAACGATGGGATGTTCAGAGGCTTTATGCAATTCATGCAACACCAAAGGAGAGAGACTCATGTTCATAATGCAGGTGGAGTCAATGGCAACCCACGGCTGGTCACTGCTAAGCAGTTCAAGGAGCTGGGACCGCCGGAGTTTTTGGGAAAGCCAGAACCACTTAAGGCGGAGACGTGGATAAAGAAAATCACCAAGATATTTGATGTCTTGGAATGCTCAGAGGAGCAAAAGGTTCCCTTCGCCACCTTTATGTTGCGTGAAGAGGTAGATTATTGGTGGGAATCGTAAAAGCGCACTCAAATTTCGACGCACTCAAGATGTCTTGGGAGAAGTTCCAAGAACTGTTCAACGACAAGTACTTTCCCGAAAGTATTCGTCACATGAAGGAGGTGGAGTTTATCAAGTTGGAGCAAAATAATATGACCGTGTCGCAATACGAGGCTAAATTTACGGAGTTATCCCGGTTTGCATCCCATTTGGTCGATAATGAGGAGCGAATGACGCGAATGTTTCTAAGAGGTTTGAAACCCGATATACGTCAATACCTTATTTCTCACAAACTTTTTTTATATTCTGATGTTGTGAATAGGGTTCAATTATTGGAGCGCGATAATGAGTCAGCACAACCAAAAGGCAACGACCAACAACACGATAATAATCATACCGTGGCAACGCCATCTCGGAACAATGATAACCATCGTGGGGAAATTATCATGCCAAGAATGGTAACCACTTTGGTGTGGTAATCATAGCCAAGATAATAGGAGTGGAAATTTCAAGAAGAGAAGGTTCAACAACGATGGAAAGATAGCAAGACCAACACCCGCGTTTTCAAGGAAGGAGAACGACCACCAATTGTATGCTTCAAATGCGGGGGGGGGGGGACATATCAGTCCAAACTGCGTGATGCAGTCCAAAGCATATTATAATTGTGGAAAAGAAGGTCACCTAGCCCAATTTTGTCATGCACCAAAGTCAAGTCCAGCCGGGATGGTGGCACCAAAGGCGGATACGGACAAAACAAAGTCGGTGGTTTCAGGAAGAACGTTTTTTGTGACTTCTCAAAAAGCGAGTAACCCGAATGAAGTTAGCATGGGTTAGTTAATTATAAATTCTTGCGAAGTCTATACCTTATTAGATACCGGTTCTACCCATTCTTTTATCTCTCTTGCTTACACTCAACGTTTAAATTTAACCCCAGAGAAGTTAGACTTTGACTTATTGGTTGAAACTTCGTTAGTAGAAACCTTCGTTACCTCCACTGTTTATAAATCTTGTTGATTCAAATCGACACTTTCACGTTACCTGTCGATCTTATCTCTTTGAAAATAGTTGCATTTGATGTGATTTTAGTAATCGATTGGTTAACTACTCATCATGCTTTTCGTAAGGTTATTAGCTTTCATATTCCTAACCAACCTGTTATGCGAATTCAAGCAACCAAACCACTAAAGTCAATCACTGTCATATCAAGCCATAAGTAAAGATCCCCGAGCCTTTCGCTGGTGACTTCCAAGTCTTGGAATACACCGAAGCCAGAATATCCGTAGGGGATGTCGTGAATAATGGTGGCAAATTAATAGGTATCAATGTGACGTGCTATCCAAGTCTTGGATGAGAGTCACAGTTTTTTTTCTATTATTAATAAATTTCCTGACGTATTCTCTGAAGACTTTTTAGCCTAACCCTAGAGCGTGAAATCAAATTTTGTATTGACCCAGTACAAAACCCATTTCTAAAACCCTTAAATATTTCTTCAACCAAAACGAACGTATAATGCGCCAAAGACGTTAGCTTGAGCTGTTGAAGATTACGACTATACCATTCAATATCATTGTGGAAGAGCGAACGTGGTAGCTGACGCGTTGAGTAGAAGATCGTATGCGTTTACGAGTGCGATGTTGTTAACACAAAAACCCATTTCGTATAACTTACAAATGATGAAGTTAGAGTTAAAGACTCTAGGGACCCACATGAAGATAACGAATATACGAGTAGAATCGACTTTAATCGATAAAGTTAAAGCCGCTCAAACTACACACTCAAAGCTGATGAATGTGAAGAAGAAGGTTCAAGAGGGCGTTATTCTAGAAGCAAGAATCGATGAAGAGAGGAAATCTCAACCCTCGATTTAATTGGCCCATTTGAAATCCTCGATCGAGTAGGAACTGTGGCCTATAGACTCGTTTTACCGCCAAGTATGTTGCGTGTTCATAACGTTTTTTACGTATCGATGTTACGTAAATATGTGGATGACCCGAACCACATTATTGAATTGGAACTAAACGAGATAAGTGATGATTGGGTAATATACCCACGAATTGGATATATTTGGACTTAATTTATTGTACTCTCAAAGCGTTTAGATTTGTGTTTAATGTGTTTAGTTGTTATGTTACAGATTTGAGAGCTGAAAGAACACTTGAGAGACTTTGAGCTTAAAAAGGGGCATGATAGTCAATTTTCGACCTCAATACAATGGCGCCTAATATAATTAATCTCAGCAACGGGCTACCGGTCCGGGAAATTGGTTGACCAGGCTGGCACGTTGACTATCCAGGTTATTTGATTATTGGAAGTTATGTGTTAAATTGATTTGGAAAAGGATTGGATTAGAAGATGTGAAGTATATATTGGTTATTTACATTGAATTAGGGGACTATTCTACACAATTGAAGGTTGATCAAGGAGCAAGAGGAGAGTCTGAAGATTTTCACTTGGAGTTCTTCTTCTTCTTTATTCTTTTAATTTGTGTAATTCTTTAAGGATGATTTTTCAAATATTGTTGGTTTTAATTTCAGTTATGAACTAATTTCTTTAATTAAGATTCCAATTGAACCTTTTATGATTATGAATTAATTATTTGATTTATTACAATTATTTATATTGAAATGAATTGTTCATCTTTCTTTGTGCTGATTGATTAATTATCTGGCCAATAATTACCTTGTTATTCTAGAAGGAATTGAAAGAGAAATTCTAGGGTTAGAACTGGGCATGGTGACATGTGACTTAGTTATTTGCACAGTGAATAATTAGGTTTGTGAATAGAATAGAAATATCTATTCGCCGCATGTAATACATAAGGAATTGGGATTCAGAATGAGTTTAATTCAATTGTTTTGCATAGGAATATAGCAAAATTAATCAGGTTTAAATAAAGGCAATTGATCACTTGGAAAAGGACTTTTGGCACTTGTGAATTCCTGTTAACAATTCAGTAGACATAATAATTGGGATAATTGGATAATTGATTTATAGTTCATAATTGGGGATATTGGAGTCTTAATCCTTATTTATCTGAATTCAATCAAATCTTAGTTTGGCGTACTTGTTTTCTTTTAGATTAATTTCTTAATTTAATTTTCTTAATTCAAAAAATCACATTTATTGGTTGTTTAAATAAAATTGAATTGATATTGTGCTAGTAGTTAGAATTTATTAATTAGAATTCTCTGTGGGATCGACACTTTATCTTATCACTCTATTACTTGTTGACCGTGTATACTTGCACGTTTGCTTTAATTGTGAAATCAACCAACAATAAACAGAAGATTTAATGTATGAGGAGATACATGTGAAAATCTTGGATAAGAAGGATCCTATTTGACACTCAAAAGTTATACCTCAAGAGTTAGAATCTGAAATGAAGTCAAGGTATCCTCACCTCTTCGGCATACCAGATACGTACGTAAATTTTGAGGGTGAAATTTCATAAGGAGGGGAGATTGTGAGACCCCAAATTTTATGAATAAAGATTTAAATTTCTCGAAATATTTTTTGGAATATTATGGTGTGGATTTGATATAATGTTATAGTTGTGGGTAATATTTATAAATTTTGCAAAGTATGCAAGTTGTTATATAATATTCGTTTGGTCGAGGAATATTCTTTTTGTCGGGGAATATTCGTACGACGACACAATCATTGGTGGACCCCACAACAGAAGTATTGTCGTAGTTAGAAAACAGCGTAATTATCTTTTATAAAATAAAGCGAAAGTGTTACTGTTAAAATATTGAACTACCTTGTAGTAAAAGTACGAAGAATATATGTGGTTGCATAGTAGCATTACCAGATTGATTATTGATGCTTACGTAAGAAGTCACTCCGGTTATACTCAATTATTGCTATGATAATTATTGCATCATATCTCTCATATTATTGATTCAATTATTGTCACAGTATCATCTGCATAATATTTTATATATTATTAAATCAATAATTAAGACGACAAAGTTATTCATATTATTATTTGCAATATTAACAATGTCTAGAAGTTCTGTCAAGGAAATGTTAGATAATCTAATTGCGCGCCAATAAGGAGAAATCCTTATCGGAAAGCCCCCTCTTTCCTGGGAACGACCTGGTTGTTAAATATTGTGAATTATAATATTAATGATGAATAAGTTCGTGTTGATTAAAGATGAAATTGATAGTTCCATTGTGTTGGAATTATTAGTGTTAGTGAAAATCGATATTTATTTCGATAATAATTGATGTCTGGAGGTTATATTGACCAATCGGGTAATTAACCGGAAATAAGCAATTAATTGCTATTGATTCACATGATTATAACTATTTGTTCACATGTGTGTAGTATTGATTCACATTCATTTACTATTAGGGGAGTTGGTGCAAGATTGATAATACTTACATGACTAAGTTAAAAATGGAGGTATAGATGGAGGTACTATACTGTAATTCGTATTTTCACATGTCTAGAACTATTGATTCACATGATTTACTATTAGGGGAGGTGGTGCAAGTTTGATAATACTTGCAAGACTAAATTAAAAATGAAGGAAAAGAGGAAGGTATTATACTATAATATTTTGAGCCCCAAAATGTGTAATTATCGAAACTATATTTTCCTATAAATAGAAGATCATTCCTTTATTATTTTTCACCAATTCACTAAAGCTATAGAGCAATTATTATAGAGAGAAAGTATAGAGAGAAAGAAGAAGAGAAGTCTGTTACCTCACTATTCCAGTATTCAGTCTTCGTTTGAGGTAAGAGGTATTATTCTTTCGTATTTATGAAGAGAGTTATTGTTATTCCATTCTTTATTATTATATTGGAATAACCTGTCTATGCGAAGTACCGCATACATGGTGAAATTCTTCTGTTATTTCATTCTTTATTATTCTGTTGGAATAACCTGTCTGTGTGGTCTATCGCATGCCTGGTGAATTCTGTTGTTATTCCACTCTTTATTATTACATTTGGAATATCCTCATGCATGGAGAACGCGCATGACCGGTTCCGCTTCTTTATTATTCTCGTTGGAATATCTTATGCATGCGGATTACGCATAACTTTGGTTCCATTGTTTATTATTCGTTAGAATATCCCGTCTACGCGGATTACACATGACTCGGTTCTATTCTTTATTATTCGTTGGAATAACTCGTCATGCATGGCCTATCGCATGCTCGATGAATTCTTTTGTTATTCCATTCTTTATTATTCTATTGGAATAACATGTACATGTGGATTATGCAGATGCATGGTGAATGATCCTTCAGATTCATTCTTTATTAAATTGTGAAAATGATCTCGCTCACGTGGATTACCGCATGTCGGGTGAAAATCCATTTGTAGTTTCGTATATTCTATTATACTCGTCTGAGATATCATTTCTTTTGTACTCGTTATGGAATATCATTTTATTTGGTATTTTTTTAACGAGTTACTATTCACGGGTTATGTAAGACTCCAACTTATTATGAATAAAATTGAATTTCCTCTATTTATTATTTTAAAATAATAAGGAATTAATTTGATATAATGCTCTGGTTATGGGTGAAATGTGCAAATTTTATAAAATAAGCAAGTGGTTATAAATAATCATTGTTGTCGAGGAATATTCGTTTGGTCGTGGAATATTCTTTTTGTCTGGAATATCCGTACGATGGCACAGTCATTTGTGGGCCCCATAACAGAATAACTGTCGGATGAAAAAAACGACAAAGTTTGAGTTTTTATAAATAACAGCGTAATTATTACCGTTAACACTGTTGGATTACCTGGTGGTTAAAAAGAGATGTCTGGTTGCATAAAGAAGACACGATATTGCACAATATTGTTGAATTATTGATTCTTACGTAAGAAGGCACTACTCAATAATTGTTATAGTAATTACTGTTCAATATTTTATTTTATTGATTCAATAATTGCTGCGTTGATATTTTATATTATTGTTGTTTCAATAATTATCACTGCACAGTATTTCCCATTATCAGATCAATAATTCATATTATTTGAATAATATTATTAGATAGCATTATTAGAAATGTCTAGAAAGTTCTGTCAAGGAGAGGTTTGGTCATCTAATTGCGCGCCAGTAAGGGAAAATCCTTATTGAAAAGCCCCTTCTTTCCTAGGAACGGCCTAGTTGTCATAATTGTGATTCTGTAATATTATTTGGGAATAATTAATTATTAATTTATATGATAAAGAAATATTTATTTGATGTGGATATTAATGATGGATTTATTTATGTGGTTATAAACGAAGAAATTAATGCTGAGGTGTTTTGTCAGTATTTTGTCAGAATGGAGGTATTAAAAATCATCCGTTTGTGAATTTTGGATATTTTCTGTTTGGAATTTAGAAAAACTCAAAGCTACAAAGTTGTAGAGAATTCGATTTCGTGTGTAATGGACATAAAATTCTTATTTTTCTGATAAACGGGCTATTTTCTATGAATTACTGAAGTTTCAGAAAATAAAATGATTTTTATTAAATTATGGGTGAGACCCACTTTTGGTTGGTGTTGAATACATGTGGGCTGCTGAGAATTTTCTGATTTGGCATACTTGAATTTGTTTTCCAAGGTGTGCGTAGAAATTTGTTTAAAATAATAATATTTTATTATTTTAGTCTCCTATGGCGTTCTAGCATTTTTCTATAAATAGACACTTAGGTTAAAATTGAAAATCACATCAGAAACAAGTTTTCTTTCTCTCTATATTGTCGAGCGTATTTTTGTGAGTATTTAGATACTTTGAGAGTTGCTGTTCGGTACAAGCTTCCTTCGGCTTTATATCCGATATTCCAATCAGAAGTACCGTTATTTTGAGGTAAGGGATGTTATTATTTTCTTAAATGATATTATTTTCTTCAATATAATTATGCCAAAATATTGGTTTGAACTTTTTAATCAAATTTAAAACTTTTTGTGTCGGGGTTACTATTCACGTATATGGCACTATTTACGTATACGACACTATTCACGAATACGGCAATATTCACCGAAAAATAAAATTTTTCCTTTTTCGTCCCAGATGTCTATTATGGTTACTATCTTTGATTGTATCCATGTTTTGATTTTTATTCTTGAGTTTTACTCCATTATTATTTATTATGGAATATTTTTGAACTTGGATTATCTAAAGCACGAATCCTTAATCTTTGTTCTTTTATCTTACTGGATTCATTCTCTAAAATATTTTTCATCATCCTCAGTCCTTAATGATGATATTACTGAATATCTTTGGCCTGTAGTGCAAAGATGAGCTGATGAATATCTTTGGCCCGTAGTGCAAAGATGAACATGTGTTAAGATGAACATGACCAACTGGTGATACAAATGAATATCTTTGGCCTGTAGTGCAAAGATGAATATTTGATTAAAGATGTATATTGATTGTTGTTACAGGGATAAAATATTGATGATAAACTTTTAAATCTTAGAAGATAGTAGAATTCATTCTTTACGTGACTATTCTAATGGATTGTTGTTTCCGCTGCAGTTGTTGATCTAAAACTTGTTGTCTATTATATTCTATCAGATTTTTCCCTGTTGAAGACTAATGATAATTTATTGTATATTATCATAGTTATAATATTCTTTACTGGGCTAGTTGAGCTCACCCTTTTCCTTTTTGTTCCATTTTTCTTCTCAGGAGGTGAGAACATAGCAGGATCTAGTCGGGGTATGGAGTGATGGTTCTAGAAAGATGTTTTACCAGTCCTCACTATTTTTGTAAAATAGTGTATGAATAATTATAATGAGGACTTATTTGAGTGTGGATATTGTCTAGAAGATAATATTTGTATTTAAACTCACAGTATGTGTTGTCGTATTTTGCACGACAATTGTATTATTGAAGTTGTAGTTTGATTTCTATACCATGTATTTGGCGACTCAGAATGGGTGTTGTATACCTATTTTGGGGGCGTCACAAGTTACTATTCACTCTAGTATTATTCACTCGGGTATTCGAGACACTTTTCGTGCCGGAGTATTATTCACGAGTTACTATTCACGGGTTACTATTCACCTGATTACTATTCACTCTAGTATCATTCACTCGGGTATTCAGGACACTTTTCATGTCGAGGTACTATTCAC
The DNA here is from genome assembly GCA_020205605.1 of Panax ginseng. Classification (NCBI taxonomy): domain Eukaryota; kingdom Viridiplantae; phylum Streptophyta; class Magnoliopsida; order Apiales; family Araliaceae; genus Panax; species Panax ginseng. The sequence goes on along the minus strand of CM035133.1, from coordinate 20,442,473 downwards.
GGGTACTATTCAGAAAGTACTATTCACTTGGGTACTATTCACCAAAAAAATATATTTCTTTTATGTCCAAATTATTTTTGGTACATGAATATTATTCTTGAATTTTACTCCACAAAGCAGTATCATGTTGACAATTTGAACGTTATTGAATTCTGGATAAATTAAATTACAAATCTTTAAAATTTATCCTTGAACTTGTTTTATGGAATTATTATGTCATTGTCATCATACTCACGCTTATATTGTGATGAAAGTCATCTTTGGCTTACGTGCATAGATAGACTTGGTATGATTATGACCAGGGATTATTCTGTATAATCATGACCGTAATGTAACGAATGATATGGTAAAAGTTATCAATGGCCTGTAGTGCATTGATGGACAGTTGTTGGTATGATTATGACCAGAAATTATTCGGTATAGTCATGACTATTGATGATTTCATGAATATCCTTGGCTGTGGTGCAGGGATGATTCGATTTTATTTATTAAGCCGAGTCTCAGCGATAAAGTTGATGAAAAATTTTTAAAATCATAGAAGATAGTAGATTTTATGCTCTACTTGACTCTTCTAATGGATTGTTTATTTTCGCTGCAGTTGTTGATCTAAAACTTGTTGTCTATTGTATTCTATCAGTTGTTATATTGTTGAAGGCTAATGATAATTTATTCTGCATTATCTTAGTCATAATTGTGAGATCCCGAATTTTATTAAATGAAAGTATTCAATTTTCTTATAATTATTCTATTTAGTAAATGGTTAAATTGATAAAGGTTAAAGTTAGGGGTGATATTTGAAAATTTTGCAAAGTATGCAAGTTGTTATAAAATATTCGTTATGTCGGGGAATATTCGTTGTGTCGGGGAATATTCGTACAATGGCATAATCATTCGTGGACCCCACAACGGAAGTATTGTCGTAGTTAGAAAACGACAGAAATATATTTTTATAAAAATAACGACAAAAGTGTTACCGTTAAAAACTGTTGAACTACTTGGTAGTAAAAGTACAGTAATACGCATGGTTGCATAGTAGCACACGGTATTGATTATTGATGCTTAAGTAAGAAGTCACTCAGTTATACTCAATTATTGCTACAGTAATTGTGGCATCATATCTCTCATATTATTGATTCAATTATTGTCACAGTATCATCTGTATAATATGTTATATTATTAAATCAATAATTGAGACGGCAAAGTTATTCATATTATTATTTGCAATATTGACAATGTCTAGAACTTATGTCAATGAAAGGTTTGGTCACCTAATTGCGCGCCAATAAGGAGAAATCCTTATCGAAAAGCCCCCTCTTTCCTGGGAACGATATTGTGAATAATATTAATGATGAATAAGTTCGTGTTGATTAAAGATAAAATTGATAGTTCCATTGTGTTGGAATTATTAGTGTTAGTGAAAATCGACATTTATTTCGATAATAATTAATGTCTGGAGGTTATATTGACCAATCGGGTAATTAACCAGATCAATGAGCAATTAATTGCTATTGATTCACATGATTATAACTATTTGTTCATATGTGTGTACTATTGATTCACATTCATTTACTATTAGGGGAGTTGGTGCAAGATTGATAATACTTGCATGACTAAGTTAAAAATGGAGGTATAGATGGAGGTACTATACTGTAATTCGTATTTTCACATGTCTAGAACTATTGATTCACATGATTTACTATTGATTCACATGATTTACTATTAGGGGAGATGGTGCAAGTTTGATAATACTTGTAGGACTAAATTAAAAATGAAGAAAAAGATGAAGGTGTTATTCTGTAATATTTCGAGCCCTAAAACGTGCAATTATCGAAACTATATTTTCCTATAAATAGAAGCTCATTCTTCCTTCATTTCTCACCAATCCACTAAAGCTATAGAGCAATTATTATAGAGAGAAATTATAGAGAGAAAGAAGAAGCGAAGTCTGCTACTTCACTATTCCAGTATCCAATCTTCTTTTGAGGTAAGGTATATCATTACTTTGTAAGGGGTATTATTCTTTCGTATTCATGAAGAGAGTTATTTTCTTTCAATACTCGTAAGGGTTGTTATTCCATTCTTTATTATTATGTTGGAATAATCTGTCTATGCGAAGTACCGCATACATGGTGAAATTCTTCTGTTATTCCATTCTTTATTATTCTATTGGAATAACTCGTCGTCATGCTGTGATCTATCGCATGCCTGGTGAATTCTGTTGTTATTCCATTCTTTATTATCCTGTTGGAATAACCTGTCTGTGCGGTCTATCGCATGCCTGGTGAATTCTGCTGTTATTCCATTCTTTATTATTCTGTTGGAATACCCTGTTTGTTCGGATTACGCATGACCTGATTCCGTTCTTTATTATTCTATTGGAATATCACATGCATGCGATTCTATCGATGCTCGGTGAATTCTTTTGTTATTCCATTCTTTATTATTCATTGGAATAACTTCGTCTACGTGGATTACTGCGACATGGTGAATGATCCTTCAGATTCATTTTTTTTTATTAAATTGTTGAAATGATCCATCTCACGTGGATTACCGCATGGTGGGTGAAAATCCATTTCGATTTCAGATATTCTATTATACTAAATCGAGATATCATTTCTTTTGTACTCAAATCATGGAATATCATTTTCTTTGGTATTTTTTTTTTACGAGTTAGTATTCACGAGTTCTTATTCACCCGCCATTATTCAATCTAGTATTATTCACTCGGATATTCGGACACTTTTCGTGTCAAGTACTATTCACGAGTTACTATTCACTAAGTTACTATTCACCTGATTACTATTCACTCTAGTATCATTCACTCGTATTCGAGGACACTTTTTTTGTGTCGGGTACTATTCACGGATTACTATTCTCAAGTACTATTCACGGGTACTATTCACCCAAAAATATAATTCTTTTCTATCCAAATTATTTTTGGTACATGAATATTATTCTTGAATTTTACTCTACAAAGCGAAGATCATGTTGACAATTTGGGACGTTATTGATTTACGGATAAATTAAATTATAAATCTTTAAAATTTATCCTTGAACTTGTTTTATTGAATTATTATGTCATTGTCATCATCCTCATGCTTATATTGTGATTAAAGTCATCTTTGGCTTACATGCATAGATGGACTTGGTATGATTATGACAAGGGATTATTCGGTATAATCATGACCGTAATGTGATGAATGATGTGGTAAAAGTCTTCATTGGCCTGTAGTTCATTTATGGACAGTTGTTGGTATGATTATGACCAAGGATTATTCAGTATAATCATGACCATTGATGATTACATGAATATCCTTGGCCGTGGTGCAGGGATTATTTAATATTATTTATTAAGCTGAGTCTCAACAATAAAGTTGATGAAAAACTTTTTAAATAATAGAAGATAGTAGATTTTATGCTCTACTTGACTCTTCTAATGGATTGCTTATTTTCGCTACAGTTGTTGATCTAAAACTTGTTGTCTATTGTATTTTATCAGTTGTTATACTGTTGAAGGCTAAGGATAATTTATTCTGCATTATCTTAGTCATAATATTTCTTCTTTGGGCTAGTTGAGCTCACCCTTTCTTTTCATTGTTTTCTTGTGAAATGAGAATATAGTTGGGACGAGTCTGGAAATGGAGTGATGGTCCGGGATAAGTGGCTTTAGTAGTCCTCACTATTCGTGAAATAGTGTGATAATAATTGTAATGAGGACTCCATTGAGAGTGGATATTGTCTAGGCAATATTCTTGTTTAAACTCTCGGTTTGTGTTTTGTCGTATTGTATACGCATCGTTGTATAATTAAGTTTGTATTTGATTTATGTACCATGTATTTGGCGACTCAAGATGGGTGATGTATACCTGTTATGGGGGCGCCACAATAATATTCTCATCGGGCAAGTTGAGCTCACCTTTTCTTTCATAGATTCTTCTGTGAAATGAGAATATAGTCGGGACGAGTCGGGGGGAACGGATTGATCATTCAGGATGGTTGTTTTAGTAGTCCTCACTATTCTATAAAATAGTGTGACAATAAATGTAATGAGTACTCCATTGAGTGTGGATATTGTCTAGATGAAAATATTCTTATTAAAACTCTTAGATTATGTTTGTCGTATTTTACCCGATTGTTGTATTAAAGAAGTTTGTATTTGATTTCTGTACCAAATATATGGCGACCCAAGATGGGTGATGTATACCTGTTTTGGGGGCATCACAGCAGCAGTCCAAAGCATGTTACAATTGTGGAAAAGAAGGTCACCTAGCCCGATTTTGTCGTGCACCAAAGTCAAGTCCAGCTGGGACGGTGGCACTAAAGGCGGATACGGACAAAACAAAGTCGGTGGTTTCAGAGAGAGTGTTTTTCGTGACTTCTCAAAAAGCTAGTAACCCGAACGAAGTTAGCACGGGTTAGTTAATTATAAATTCTTGCGAAGTCTATACCTTATTAGATACCGATTCTACCCATTCTTTTATCTCTCTTGCTTGCGCTCAACGTTTAAATTTGACCCCAGAGAAGTTAGACTTTGACTTATTGGTTGAAACTTCGTTAGGAGAAACATTCGTTACCTCCACTGTTTATAAATCTTGCTGATTCAAAGCGACACTTTTACCTTACCTGTCGATCTTATCTCTTTGAAAATACTTGCATTTGATGTGATTTTAGGGATTGATTGGTTAACTACTCATCATGCTAAAATCGATTATTTTTGTAAGGTTGTTAACTTTCATATTCCTAACCAACCTGTTAGGTAAATTCAAGCAACCAAACCACTAAAGTCAATCATTGTCATATCAAGTTATAAGTAAAGAGCCACGATCCTTTCGTTGTTGACTTCCTTATGTGGAATGCACCGAAGCCAGACTTTCTATAGGCGATGTCGTGAATGGTGATGCCAAGTTGATAGGTATCAATGTGACGTACTATCCAAGTCTTGGATGAGAGTCACAGTTTTGAATGATATTTCTATTGTTAATAAATTTCCTGGCATATTCTTGAAGACTTCTTAGCTTTCCTCGTAGCGTGAAATCGAATTTTGTATTGACCCCAGTACAAAACCATTCTTCAACCCTTAAATATTTTTTCAACCAAAACGAACGTATAATGCGCCAAAGACGTTGGCTCGAGTTGTTGAAGATTACGACTATACCATTCAATATTATTATGGAAGAGCGAACATGGTAGCTGATGTGAGACCCCGAATTTTATGAAATAAAAGTATTCAATTTTTCTATTTAGTAAATATTTAAATTGATAAAAGTTTAAAGTTAAGGGTGATATATATAAAATTTTCAAAATACGCAAGTGGTTATAAAATACTCATTTCTGTTAGGGAATATTCGTTTGGTCGTGGAATATTCTTGTTGTTGGAGAATATTAAATACGACACAGTATGACCATTTGTGGGCCCCATAATGTAATAAGCGCCGGATGAAGAAAACGACAAGTTTGAGTTTTTATAAATAACGCTACAGATTTATTCTGGGTAACACTATTGAAATGTCCGGTGGTTAAAATACGAGAATACGCGTGGGTCGCACAAAGAAGCACATGGTATTACACAGTATTTTTGAATTATTGATTCTTACGTAAGAAGGCTCTACTCAATAATTGTTACAGTAATTACTGTTCAATATTTTATTGATTCAATAATTGTTGCGTTGATATTTTATATTATTGTTGTTTTAATAATTATCACTGCACAGTATTTCCCATTATCATATTAATAATTCATATTATTTGAATAATATTATTAGATAACATTATTGGAAATGCCTAGAAAGTTCTGTCAAGGAGAGGTTTGGTCACCTAATTGCGCGCCAGTAAGGAGAAATCCTTATCGGAAAGCCACCTCTTTCCTAGGAACTGTCTGGTTGTCATTATTATGATTCTATAATATTATTTGTGAATAATTAATTATTGATAAGGAAATATTTATTCGATGCGGATATAAATGATGAATTTATTTATTTTATGTGGTTATAAATGAAGGAATTAATGTTGAGATATTTTATCAGTATTTTTTTTGAAATGGAGGTATTAAAAATCAAATCAGTATTCTTAAAGCTCTATTTCGTGAGTTATAATTTTGATTCGACCGTTAGATCGGTCACCGACTTCGGTTGCTCCCAACTTTGTATTGCTTCAATCTTCGCCGGGTCAATAGATACTCCATATTTTGATACCACGTGCCCAAGGAATGCTACTTCCTTAAGCCAAAACTCGCATTTCTTCAGCTTGGCATATAGCTTGTTGTCACGAAGTCTTTGAAGTACCAGCTTCAAATGGTGCTCATGATCTTCACGGCTTTTGGAATAGATGAGAATGTCATCAATAAAGACAACAACGAACTGATCCAAATATTCCTTAAATACACGGTTCATCATATTCATAAAAGCAGCATGAGCATTAGTCAATCCAAAAGACATGACTAAGAATTCATAATGTCCGTACCGAGTTCTGAAGGCAATCTTTGGAATATCCTCGATTTTAATCTTCAAATTTGATGATATCCGTAAGCTAAGATCGATCTTTGAAAAGTATTGTGCTCCTTAGAATCGGGTCAAACAGTCATCAATGCGAGGTAGTGGATACCTATTCTTGATGGTGACATGGTTTAATTCTCGGTAGTCAATACAAAGTCGCATACTCCCGTCTTTCTTCTTTACAAATAAAACAGGAGCACCCCAAGGAGATGTACCAGGAAGAATGAAACTGATGTCTAACAATTCCTGTAGTTGGACTTTTAACTCCTGAAGTTCAATAGGAGCCATTCGATATGGGGTTTTAGAAATGGGCTTTGTACCCGGTTCAAGATCAATAAAGAATTTAACTTCTCGTTCTGGGGGTAGACCAGGAAGTTCTTCTGAAAATACGTCAGGAAATTCATTAACAACAGGAATATTATTCAAATATGACGTGTTTTTATTCAAGTCCATAATATGGGCTAAGAAAGCTTGACATCCGTTTTTAAATAAACGAATAGCTTTATGGCTTGATATGATCGTGATTGATTTTAGTGGTTTAGTTGCTTGAATTCGTATAACAGGTTAGTTAGGAATATGAAAACTAACAACCTTACGAAAATAATCAATTTTGGCATGATGAGTAGTTAACCAATCAATCCCTAAAATCACATCAAATGCAAGTATCTTTAAAGAAATAAGATCAACAAGTAATGTGATTGTGCCAACTTGGATCAAGCAAGATTTATAAACTGTAGATGTAATGAAGGTTTCACCCAACGGAGTTTCAACAGACAAGTTAAAGTCCAAATTACTCCGGAGTCAAGTTTAAACGTTGAGCACAAGCAGGAGAGATAAAAGAATGGGTAGAATCGGTATCTAGTAAGGTGTAAACTTCACAAAAAATTTAAGATTAACTAACCCGTGATAACTTCATTTGGGTTCCTCACTTGTTGGGAAGTCATGACAATCGCTCTCCCTTGAACTACGCGACTTTGACTTGTCTGGGGCAGCATTTGGTGTCATCACTACCGTTGAAATTGACTTTTCTATAGGCATATTCCACCCTCAATCGCTTCATCAGATTCTATTTCATGATCGAATCATTAATATTCGATCCATATCGAATCGGGTTGACCCATAATGTACTGAGGTAACTCAAAACTCGATGTTGGGTTCTCTCAATTGCTGTCCAAAAAGAGAAATACATATCATCTATTTTAGCCTTCTTAGATCGGACATCTCTTTCCACAATATCAACGGGTCGTGCGGCTTTTTCCCATGCATCATTCATTCTCACTCGTTCAGTTCTTTCTTCTTTTAGCTCAGATATCAGCTTTATCATTTTATACTCTGCCAAAGAATGCTTCTGTTCAAGCATCACATATCGGGTAACACAAGCTTGAATTGTTGCATCCTTTCCACTCCACGATCACTGCTCTTCAAAGATGCTCTTCTAACTCATGAATACGATTTTGCAATTCTAAATTTCGATCATAAAATTTTTCTAATAAATTCTCCTCAGGTACCTCTTCTTCCTCTTCTTCCTCACTCTCAGCTGCTACCTTTGTGACTATCTCTAAAAGTGCAACTATCAATTCTTCAATCACCACATGGATATCTCTAATTCCTTCTTCACCGACATCACATTATCACGGTTGGTGATTAGAGGTGTCTCCACGATCTCGTTCACTCCATTGTTAACGTTCTAAGTTGCCATTCTTAAAAACTGCCATAAAATAGGGGTTAATTAAACAAATTAACATATCACATAATATCCCTATATTATGACCGACCAACAAATAAGCTTAGGTAGGACACACTAGCGAAGGAAGGATTTACTCGCCTCCCTCCTAGTTCTATTCCCGATCTCGCCAGAGACCATATCCCTAAGCTCGATATTAACTGTGGACGCCCCCAAAATAGGTATACATTACCCATTACGAGTCGCCAAATACATGGTACGTAAAAATAGCTACAACTTTATTAATACAATTGTCGTGCAAAATACGACAACACACATAATGTGAGTTTAAATACAATATTATTTTCTAGACAATATCCACACCCAAATAAAGTCCTCGTTACAATTATTGATGCACTATTTTACAAAATAGTGAGGACTACTAAAACAGTTATCTTGAATCATCACTCCATACCCAACTAGTCCCCTCGCTAAACTCTCACCTCCGAGAAGAAAAATGGAACAAAAAGGAAAAGGGTGAGCTCAACTAGCCCAGTAAAGAACATTATGACTAAGATAATATACAACAAATTATCCTTTGTCTTCAACAGGAAAAATCTGATAAAGTACAATAGACAACAAGTTTTAGATCAACAATCGCAGAATCGGAAACAACAATTCATTAGAAGAGTTAAGTAGAGAATGAAATCTACTATCATCTATGAATTTAAAAGTCCATCATCAATATTTTATCCTTGTAACATCAATCAATATACATCTTTGCACTCACGGGCCAAAGATATTCATTTATATCACCAAATTGGTCATGTTCATCTCAACACTGCTCATCTTTGCACTACACGGCCAAAGATATTCATCAGTAATCATTCATCTTTGCACCTGAGTGCCAAAGATATTCATCAAGTATCACCATTAAGGACCGAGGATGATGAAAAATATTTTAGAGAACGAATCCGGTGAGGAGATGAAGGACAAATATTAGGGATTCATATTTTTATCATGACGCCCCCAAAATAGGTCCATTCCACCCAACCCATTCTCGAGTCGCCAAATACATGGTACGTAAATAACTACAACTTCAATAATACAAATGTCGTGTGAAATACTTACAATACATCTTGTGAGTTTAAATACGATATTGCCGCCTAGACAATATGCACACGCAAATAAATCCCCATCATAATTATTGATACATTATTTTACAAAATGGTGAGGACTACTAAACAACTCTCTCTAGAACCTTCATTCCATACCCCGACTCGATCCTCGCTATGTTCTCACCTCCCGAGAAGAAAATGGAACAACAAGGAAAAGGGTGAGCTCAACTAGCCAAAGAAAGAATATTATGACTAAGATAATATACAAAAATTATCGTTAGTCTTCAACAGGAAAAATCTAATAGAATACAAATGCATAACAAGTTTTAGATCAACAAATGCAAATGAAAATAGCAATCCATTAGAAGAGTCACGTAGAAAGAATTCTACTTGTCTTCTAAGGTTTAAAAGTCCATCATCAATATTTTATCCTCAGAATAACAATCAATATTCATCTTTGCACTACAGCCAAAGATATTCATTTAAATCACCAATTGGTCATGTTCATCTCAACACATGTTCATCTTTTCACACTGTGCCAAAGATATTCATCAGTTAATCGTTCATCTTTGCACTACAGGCCAAAGATATTCATCAAGTATCACCATTAAGGACCGAGGATGATGAAAAACATTTTTAAGAACGAATCTAGTGAGATAGAAGGACAAATATTAGGGATTCGTACAACAGTTTATCCAAGATCAATAATACTTCATAATAAACGATTTTGAAGCAGAACTCAAAAATAACGATCAAAACATGGATACAATCAAAGATAGTAGCCAAAATAGACATCTTGGACAAAAAGAAAAATTTTCATTTTTCGGTGAATAGTGCCGTATTCGTGAATAGTGCCTTATACGTGAATAGTAACCCCGACACAAAAAGATAGAAATTTCACAAAAAATATCTTCACGCTTCGTGAATAGTACTCATGAATAGTAACTCGTGAATAGTAACTCATGAATAGTAACTCGTGAATAGTAACTAATAAATAGTAACTCGTGAATAGTAACCCCGACATAAAAAAGTTCCAACTTTGATAAAAAGTTCAACCAATATTTTGGCATAATGATATTGAAGAAAATAATATCATTTGCGAAAGAAATAACATCCCTTACCTCAAAATAACTATACTTCTGACTGAATTTCGATATAGTCTTGTGTAAACTCGCATCAGATATAGCAACACTCAAAGTATACTCACAAGAATAAACTCGATAATATAGAGAGAGAGAGAGAAAACTTAGTTTCGGTGTGATTTTCAATTCTAACTTAGCCCTCTATTTATAGGAAAATGTTAACGCTAAAAGGAGACTAAATTAATAAAATATATTATTATTTATTTCAAATTTCTACTCACATGTTTTGAAAACTCTAGCATGCCTTATTTGGTCAAAAACATCAGCCACCCATGTGCCAACAACCACAAAAACGTTTTTCTTATATAAAATAATTAAAACTTCCAAAAATCAATTATTTTAACTCCTAACTTCAATAATTCATGATAAATAGCCCTTTTGTCAGAAAATTCGAATCTCGCGATTTTCCATGGGAAATTCCATTCTCTACAACTTTACAGAAGAAAAGGTTTCCAAATTCCAAACAGAAATTGACCGAAATCTATAAACGGCCGATTTTACAGTCTATAATCAATTTTCGGTCAAGAATTGTGTCCACCGACACACAAAACATGTGTTAAACATTTAATGCCATAAAAATACTCTTCCTCCTCATATACTCATATATCCCACATTCATTGTAAAAATATCTCCGTTAATATATTATTAAAATAATATATTTAAATGAATTATTTTATCAGAAAAAGATAAAATATTAATTTTCAACAATTGTCACATTAAAATTTTCTCCATCTATATCCACATAAAATAAATATTTTCTTTATCATAATAATCAATAAATAATTATTTAAAAATAATATTACGTAATCACAAGATCGATAAACCGTGTAGCTCCAGGAAAGAGGGGCTTTCAATAAGGATTTTTTCTTCTTTGGCGCTTGCAATTAGGTGACCAAACCTCTCCTTGAGATGTAACTTTCTAGACATTGCCAATAATGTTATCGATAATATTATTAGGATAATATGAATTATTGCTCTGATAATAAAAAAAAATGCGTTGACAATTATTAAAACAACAAGAATACAAAATATCAACGCAAAGAATTATTGAATCAATATAATATCAATAAAGAATCATTGTAATAATTATTGAGTAAAGGCCTTTTACGTAAGGATCAATAATTCAATAACATGTGCGGTACCGTGTCTTCATCAGTCAACCATGCGTAGACATCAGTATTTTAACCACTGTGTAATTCAACGAAAGGTTAATTAAGAATAACTACTGCCAATTATTTTTAAACAACTTATATTTGTCATTTTCTTCCTCCAATCGCTTTCAGTTATGGGGCCCACACATGGTCATTGCGCCATCGCACGAATATTCCCGACAGCATTTAATATTCCACGACCAAACGAATATTCCCCAAACAACAATGAATATTTTATAACCACTTGCTTATTTTGTAAAATTTGCGCATTTTACCCATAACTAACCACATTAATCAATTTACCACCTTATTAATCAAGAATAATAATTAGAGGAAATTTGATTTTATTTGTAAAAATTTGGGGTCTTACATTATCCAAATTCAATAATACTTCCATAATAACCAAGTGTGAAGTAGAATTCAAAAATAAAGATCAAAACATGGATACAATCAAATATAGTAACCATAAAAGACATCTGGAAGAAAAAGAGAAAATTTCATTTTTCGATGAATAGTGCCGTATACGTGAATAGTAACCCCAACACAAAAAGTTCTAAATTTGATTAAAAGTTCAGATCAATACTTCGACATAATGATATTGAAAGAAATAATATCATATATGAAGAAAATAACATCCCTTACCTCAAAGAAAAAGTACTTCGGAATGAAAGGTCGGAAGTGATCTTTGAATGAAACTTATCTTTGAACAACAACTCTCAAAGTATCTAAATACTCACAAAATACGCTCGATAATATAGAGAGAGAAAGAGAGAAAGCTTATGTTTCTGGTGTGATTTTCAATTCTAACTTAGCCCTCTATTTATAGGAAAATATTAGCCTGCCAAAGTAGACTTGACCTGCTACCTGATGGCTTTACTTGCTACTATTGCCACCCACCACATTTGAAATAAAATTCAGCACATTTCTTCACCAATCATAAGTGGGGCCCACTCAATTCTAGAATTTTCCACCAAAATTAATTATAACCCTAATTTTTGAATCAGACACCTATTAAAATTCATAACAAATTCGTTCATTTTTAACGATTCAAAATTTGTGGACATGTACTCAACTTATATATTTATAACATATCAAAAAATCACAACGATCCAACGGTCAGATTAAAAATTATAACTCATGCAATATATCTCAATAACAGTGATTTAATTTTTAATACTTCTATTCCGACAAACACACCTCAACATTAATTCCTTCAATTATATCTACATAAAATAAATATAACCATCAATTATAAAATAAATATTTCCTTATAAATCAATAATTAATTATTCACAAATAATATTACAGAATCACAATTATGACAACCAGGCCGTTTCCAGGAAAGAGGGAGCTTTTCGATAAGGATTTTTCCTTATTGGCGCGCAATTAGGTTACCAAACCTCTCCTTAGACAGAACTTTCTAGACATTGCCAATAATGTTATCTAATAATATTATTCAAATAATATGAATTATTGATCTGATAATGGGAAAATCATGTAAATGACAATTATTAAAATAACAATAATATAAAATATCAACGCGACAATTATTGAATCAATAAAATAGAATATTGAAAAGTAATTACTGTAACAATTATTGAGTAGTGCCTTCTTACGTAAGAATCAATAATTCAAAATATTGTGTAATACTGCAGGTGTGCACAAGCAACCACGCCAGACATTCTTCTTGTATTTTAACTACCGGTAATCCGGCGGTGTTAATTGGTAATAAACTACGCCTGTTATTTATAAAAACTCAAACTTGTCGTTTTCTTCATCAAGACGGTTATTACATTATGAGGCCCACGAATGGTTGTGCCGTCGTACGAATATTCCCCGACAACAAGAATATTCCACGACCAAACGAATATTCCCCGACAAAAAAATTAATATTTTATAACCACTTGCTTATTTTGTAAAATTTACACATTTTACCCATAACCAAAGTATTATATCAAATTAAATCATTATTATTTCAAGATAATAAATAGAGAAAATTTAATTTTATTCATAATAAGTTGGAGTCTTACAGCATGCATAGAAGAAGAAAATAATAATAATATTATCTTATTAATTTAGTCTCCTATGGCGTTTTAGCATTTTCCTATAAATAGGGTGCTTAGTTAGAATTGAAAATCACACCAGAAACAAGTTTTCTTTCTATCTATATTATCGAGCGTATTTTATGAGTATTTAAATACTTTGAGAGTTGCTATTCAGTGCAAGTTTTCTTCGACTTTACATTCGATATTCCAGTTAGAAATACTGCTCTTTTGAGGTAAGGAATTGTAAGGGTTATTATATTTTTCAGTTTCGTAATTTTTCTTACCCTCAAAAATTCTGGAAAAATTTGAAATGATAATTTGATGAGTTTTCTAGATTGTGTCCAAAAATGGTGATTTTTGGATGTGTAGACTAGGAGTTATGAATTTTATGGGAAAAGACTATTTTAAAAGTAAACCCTTATAACTCCTTGAACCAACTCCAAAATTGGTGAAAATTTTATTGGGAGTACATGTATATAATAGCAGTATACTCTGTAAATTTCAGAATTTTTGGACAAAAGTATAATTTATTATAAATGTCTAAATATTCGGCAGTTTTGGCCAAATGAAAAATAGTAAATGAATTTTAAAAATTTTGAGAAAAATATATGTTCAATATGAGATTATATTCTGCTAAATCCCAGAAAAGAAAATTTGTTTGTACTGCGTTGGTATTTTTCATGAAAATATACTAGTTATGAGTAAATGAATTAAATATGTTATGTGAAGTAACAAAATTGGAAAATAGGATTTTATGGCTTGGGAATCCTATATAAGGTATATGCAGATTTTTTATGAGAGTTTTGGTTATTGATGATGAAATCTTATGAGTTTGACATTTTAGGATGATTAAATGCATTAATTAGTAAAGTGTAAATAATTAAAATAAATTGTTTATAAGTTTAAGATATGATTAAAATATTGTTATAATATTAATGATATTAGATTATGAGATTATTAAGTGATTGATAATATTTAGATATTATTGAAATCTGGATAAATTGTATTATAAATGTTTAATATTTATCCTTTATCTCATTTGATTGAATTCTTATATCATTATCATCATCCTCATGCTTATATTGTGTTGAAAGTCATCTTTGGCCATAGTACATAGATGGACTTGGTATGATTATGACCATGGATTATTCGGTATAATCATGACCATAATATTACAAATGATGTGGTAAAAGTCCTCATTGGCCCATAGTGCATTGATGGATAATTTTTGGTATAATCATGACCATGGGTTCTCTTCGGCCAAGGGTGCAAAGATGAATTGTTTTATGACGTGATCATGATTGTTGATGAAAACACGATTATCCTTGGCCAGTAGTGCATGGATAATTCGTGGTCGTGATATTAATGAATATCCTTAGTCGTAGTGCATGGATAATTCAGTGATGTGGATTAATTATTGAGCTAAGTCTCAGCGATAAAATATTAATTCATGGATGTGATAATAATGAATATCCTTGGCCCGTAGAGCATGAATAATTCATGGATGTGATATTAACTAATATCCTTGGCCGGAGTACAGGGGTGATTCGATGATGTGGATTATTTATTAAGCTGAATCTCAGCGATAAAATATTGATAATAAACTTTTAATTCGTAGAAGATAGTAGATATCATGCTCTACTTGACTCTTCTAAAATACAGTTATATGTCTTTGGCCTGTAGTGAAAAGATGAAATGATAATGAATATATTTGGCCTGTAGTGCAAAGATGAATTTATTAGTATGATTATAAACAGGAAATGTGATTTGGTATAACCATGATCTTCGATGTTTTAGGTAAAGACAGGTAATGAAAATTATCTTCGTCCTGGGTGCGAAGAGGAATTTAGAATCACAATTATGATTATGAGTTATTCATATGATTGTGGAAAAGAACTGTTGATTGATGTTACAGGGATAAAACATTGTTGGTAAACTTTTAACGTGAAGAAGATAATAGACTTTATGGTCTATTTGACTCTTCTAATGGATTGCTCGTTCCGCTGTAACTATGGTTGAAAAGTTTTATCATCTACCATATGTTCTAAATCTCTGATTTATCATTGATGAAAGCTATTGATAATTTAATTATCTTTAGTCATGATATTCTTTACTGGACTAGTTGTGCTCACCCATTTGCTTCACAATTCCTTTCAGGTAATAAAAGTGTAGCTGGGGCGAGCGGGGATAACAAGGAAATAGTGTGATGGTCCGAGACTGTCGAAGTTTCTCAATATATTATAAAAAGGCATGACATGCAATATATAATTGTATTGAGGACCTAAGATATGTGTGTCATATTTTATATGTCACTTAATAATTGATTTTGGTGAACAACAATAGGGTGATGAGAACCCGACCTTGAAAGCGTCAAAACTGCACCGCATTAAAATAAAGAGAATAGAAATCTTCTCGTGTCCCTTTGGAGACTTGAAATATTTGTTGTTGTACTTTATATGGCATGTAATAATTTGAGTATGAATATTATCGTATTATATACGTTACAATATTTGTATTAAAACTCATAGTATATATGTCGTCGTATTTTACATGACACTTGTAGTAATAAAGTTGTAATTGTTTTCTGTACCATGTATTTGGCGACTCAGAATAGGTTGGATGGATTGGACCTATTTTGGGGTCATCACAGCTGATGCGTTGAGTAGAAGATCATATGCGTTTACGAGTGAGATGTTGTTAACACAAAAACCTATTTCGTATAGCTTACAAATGATGAAGATAGAGTTAAAGACTCTAGGGACCCACGTGAAGATAACGAATATACGATTAGAATCGACTTTAATCGATAAAGTTAAAGCCGCTCAAGCTACATACTCAGAGCTGGTGAATGTGAAGAAGAAGGTTCAAGAGGGCGTTATTCTAGAAGCAAGAATCGATGAAGAGAGGAAATCTCAACCCTCGATTTAATTGGCCCATTTGAAATCCTCGATCGAGTAGAAACTGTGGCCTATAGACTCGTTTTACCGCCAAGTATGTTGCGTGTTCATAACATTTTTTTTACGTATCGATGTTACGTAAATATGTGGACTACCCGAACCACATTATTGAATTAGAACTAGACGAGATAGCAGAAGATTTAACGTATGATGAGATACGTGTTAAAATTTTGGATAAGAAGGATCATATTCGACACTCAAAGGTTATACCTCAAGAGTTGGAATATGAAATGAAGTCAAGGTATCCTCACCTCTTGGGCATGCCAGGTACGTACGTAAATTTCGAGGGAAAAATTTCATAAGGAGGGGAGATTGTGAGACCCCAAATTTTATGAATAAAGATTTAAATTTCTCGAAATATTTTTTTGAATATTATAGTGTGGATTTGATATAATGTTATAGTTGTGGGTAATATTTATAAATTTTGCAAAGTAAGCAAGTTGTTATATAATATTTGATTGGTCGGGGAATATTCGTTTTTAACAGAGGAATATTAAATGACGACGACAAAATCATTAAGTGGACCGCATAAATGTAAGTATTGTCGTAGTAAAGAAAATGACGTAATTATCTTTTTATAAAAATAACGGTGAAAGTGTTACCGTTAAAACATTGAACTACCCGGTAGTAAAAGTATAGTAATACGCGTGGTTGCATAGTAGCACACAGTATTGATTATTGATGCTTACGTAAGAAGTCACTCAGTTATACTCAATTATTGTTCTGAAGAATTAACGTGATCATATCTCTCGTATATTATCGATTCAATTATTGTCACAATATCATTTTGTATAATATGTTATATTATTAAATCAATAATTGAGATGACAAAGTTATTCATATTATTATTTGCAATATTGACAATGTCTAGAAGTTCTGTCAAGGAGAGGTTTGGTCACCTAATTGCATGCCAATAAGGAGAAATTCTTATTGGAAAGCCCCCTCTTTCCTGGGAACGACCTGGTTGTTAAATATTGTGAATTATAATATTAATGATGAATAAGTTCGTGTTGATTAAAGATGAAATTGATAGTTCCATTGTGTTGGAATTATTAGTGTTAATGAAAATCGATATTTATTTCGATAATAATTGATGTCTGGAGGTTATATTGACCAATCGGGTAATTAACCGGAAAAATAAGCAATTAATTGCTATTGATTCACATGATTATAACTATTTGTTCATATGTGTGTAGTATTGATTCACATTCATTTACTATTAGGGGAGTTGGTGCAAGATTGATAATACTTGCATGACTAAGTTAAAAATGGAGGTATAGATGGAGGTACTATACTGTAATTCGTATTTTCACATGTCTAGAACTATTGATTCACATGATTTACTATTAGGGGAGGTGGTGCAAGTTTGATAATACTTGCAAGACTAAATTAAAAATGAAGGAAAAGAGGAAGGTATTATACTGTAATATTTCGAGCCCCATAACGTGCAATTATCGAAACTATATTTTCCTATAAATAGAAGCTCATTCTTCCTTCATTTCTCACCAATTAACTAAAGCTATAGAGCAATTATTATAGAGAGAAATTATAGAGAGAAGGAAGAAGAGAAGTCTGCTACCTCACTATTCCAGTATCAAGTTTTCTTCTAAGGTAAGGGGTATTATTTCTTTCGTATTCATGAAGAGAGTTATTTTCTTTCAATACTCGTAAGGGTTTTTATTCCATTATTTATTATTCTATTGGGATAACCTGTCTGTGCGGTCTATCGCATGCCTGGTGAATTCTTCTGTTATTCCATTTTTATTATTCTGTTAGAATAACCTGTCTGTGCGGTCTATCGCATGCCTGGTGAAATCTTTTGTTATTCCATTCTTTATTATTCTGTTGGGATAACCTGTCTGTGCGGTTTATCGCATGCCTGGTGAATTCTTCTATTATTCCATTCTTTATTATTCTATTGGAATAACCTGTCTGTGCGGTCTATCGCATGCCTAATGAATTCTTCTGTTATTCCATTCTTTATTATTCTGTTGGAATAACCTGTCTGTGCGGTCTATCGCATGTGTGACGCCCCCAAAATAGGTCCAATACATCCAACCTATTCTGAGTCGCCAAATACATGGTACAGAAAACAACTATAACTTTATTACTACAATTGTCGTGCAAAATACAATAACACATATGTTGTGAGTTTGATACAAATATATACCAACTGTGACTCTAGACACCAACTTGGATAGCACGTCACAATGGCACCTTACATAAAGGTACAGTCAATAACTATTTTAGTGCTCGTAGATATAATCAGCAAGTGGATATGCAAAACCCTGTCTTATGATAACTCGTAGGTCATTAGACATCTTGTATGATAGTGGCAAACCACCCTTCCAAAGGTGGGTTCACCTCACCCTATTCGGTTCACCAAAATTAAATATCACATGACGTATACAATACGACACACTTATCTAAAGTTCTCAATAAAATTATTTCTATACTATTTAGGGAGAACCTCAACAGCTATAGATAGCCGATTCTATTCCCCTCACATTCTCGCTCGACCCAAATACTACACTCTTGTTAGTCGAAAGGAATTAATGAAGCAAAAGGTGAGCACAACTAGCCCAGTAAAGAATATCATGACTAAAGATAATTAATTTATCAATAGCCTTCATCAGTAATAAATCAGAGATTTAGAACATATGGTAGATGATAAAACTTTTCAACCATAGTTGCAGCGAAACGAGCAATCCATTAGAAGAGTCAAATAGAACATAAAGTCTATTATCTTCTCCATGTTAAAAGTCCACCAACAATGTTTTATTCCTGTAACATCAATCAACAGTTCCTGTCCAAAATCATGTGAATAACTCATAACCATAATTGTGGTTCTAAATTCCTCTTCTCATCCAGGACGAAGATAATTTTCAACACATGTCTTTACCTAAAACATAGAAGATCATGGTTATACCAAATCATAGTTCATGTTCATAATCATACTAATATATTCATATTTGCACTACGGGCCAAAGATATTCATTAACAGTTCATATTTACACTACAGGCCAAAGATATTCAACAACAGGTCATCTTTGCACTACATGCCAAAGATATTCAATAATAGGTCATCTTTTCACTACGGGCCAAAGATATTCAACAACAGGTCATCTTTGCACTACGGGCCAAAGATATTCAACAACAGGTCATCTTTGCACTACAGGCCAAAGATATTAATATCTCAAAGAAATATATAATCATTTCAGAATTTATATAAACAATAATTATAACCATGTTGATCAATTCACCTTTGCACTTAAGTTAAAGATAATCGTTTATAAATTCAATGGTCATGATCATACCAGTCAACAATTCATCTTTGCACTACTAGCCAAAGAGAACCCATAGTCACGATCATACAAATAATCTACCCATCTTTACACTTAAGTGAAAGAGAAATTTCGTCACCGGGGTTATAAAAATGTTATATATGATAATAAAAACAATATATAATCAAAATATGGATTTAATTTCAAGAGTAAGATTCATAAATCAACGATAATTTGGTTAGAAAAAGAAACCAATTTTGTCGTGAATAGTACCCCGTGTATAGTAACTCGTGAATACTAACTCGTGAATAGTATCAGATTGTTACATAAGTAATCGTGATATCGTAAATAATGTCATATACGTAAATAGTGCCATATACATAAATACTGTCGTATACGTGAATAGTGTCATCTACATGGATAGTAACCTCGACATGAAAAGGTAAAAATTTCATAATAAACTTCATATCAATATCTCGGCATAATGATATTAAAGAAAATAATATCGCTTATGAAGAAAATAGCATCACTTACAATCCCTTACAACCCCTTACCTCAAAAGAGCAGTACTTCTGACTGAAATATCGAATATGTCGCTGAAGGAAACTTGCACTGATTAGCAACTCTCAAAGTATCAAAATACTCACAAAATACGCTCAATAATATAGGGAGAGAAAACTTATGTTTCTAGTGTGATTTTCAATTCTAACTCAGCACCCTATTTATAGGAAAATGCTAGAATGCCAAAGCAGACTTGACCTGCTACCTGATGGCTTTACCTGCTACTATTCCCATCCACCTCTTTTGAAATAAAATTTTAGCACATTTCTTCACCAACCAAAGGTGGGGCCCACTCATTCTAGAATTTTCCACCAAAAATCATTTATAAACATAATTTCTGAATCAGTCACCTCTTAAAATTCATAACAAATCATACGTTAATATTTAACGGTTCAAAATTTGTGGACATGTACTCAACTTATATATGTATAACATATCCAAAAATAACAAAGATCCCATGGTCGGATTAAAAATTATAACTCACACAATATATCTCAAGAACACTGATTTTTTGAATTATGAGTCCTTGGACGATTTCATTCAAACAAATACCACTGAAAAAATCCACAATGAGTTTTTGGGTGATTCCAATTTTTACGGTTAGCTTACTTCCAAGGCTTTCTTTTGATATATGGCTCATCTCCTTACTAATTATACACAAAGAGTTATAGATTTTATAAAATCAAGTAATAAACTAATTTTCTGAAAATTTCCAAATTTAATTCTTCATTTCGACAAAATACTAATAAAATACCCCAACATTAATTCCTTCATTTATAATCACATAAAATAAATATTTTTCCATCCTTCATTTATCCACATAAAATAATTATTTTCTTATCATAATAATCAATAATTAATTATTCATAAATAATATTATAGAACCACAATTATGACAATCAGGCCGTTTCCAGGAAAGAGGGGGCTTTCCGATAAGGATTTCTCCTTACTGGCGCGCAATTAGGTGACCAAACCTCTCCTTGACAGAACTTTCTAGACATTGGCAATAATGTTATATAATAATATTATCCAAATAATATGAATTATTGATTCGATAATGGGAAATACTGTGCCGTGACAATTAATGAAACATCAATAATATAAAATATCAACGCAGCAATTATTGAATCAATAAAATAAAGTATTGAAGCAATAATTATCGTAATAATTATTTAGTAGTGCCTTCTTTACGTAAGAATCAATAATTCAAAAAATATCGCAATACCGGCATCTTCTTTGCAACAACCACGCGTATTATTTTATTTTAACCACCAGGTAATCCAACAGTGTTAACGGTAACAATTACGCCGTTATTTATAAAAACTCAAACTTTTCATTTTCTTCATCCGACAGTTATTCTGTTATGGGGACCACAAATGGATACGTCGTCGTACGAATATTCCCCTACAACAAGAATATTCCACGACCAAACGAATATTCCCCGACAGAAATGAGTATTTTATAACCACTTGCATATTTTGAAAATTTTATATATATCACCCTTAACTTTAAACTTTTATCAATTTAACCATTTACTGAATAATAATTATAAGAAAAATTGAATACTTTTATTTCATAAAATTCGGGGTCTTATAATCTCCCCTCCTTATGAAATTTCGTCCTCGAAATTTACGTACTTAGTATTTCAAAGAGTTGAGAATACCTTGCTTTCTTTTCAGATTCCCTCTTCCATGTCATCATGATTTCTCCATTGTTCATCTCCTGTATTTCAGATATCATTCTAGAATACAAATTCTAAACAAAGGTTAATTGACATATCACAATTTGTCAACTTAAGTAAGAAAATTCAGCTTAGGTAGGACACACACTAGCGAAGGATATTACTCGTCTCTCCCTTCCTAGTTCTAATCTAGGATCTCCGCTAAAGATCATATTCCTAAGCTCTGATACCAACTGTGACTCATGTCCCAACCGTGGACAGCACCTCACAGTGGTACCTATTAGTTTGCCACCGCATCAAATGTCGTCCCTACGGAGAATAACGGGCGGTGCATCCCACACAAGGAAGTCACCAGTGAGAGGCTCGGGGCTCTTTACTTATAGCTCTAATACCAACTGTGACGCCCCCAAAATAGGTCCAATCCATCCAACCTATTCTGAGTCGCCAAATACATGGTACAGAAAACAACTATAACTTTATTACTACAATTGTCGTGCAAAATACAACAACACATATGTTGTGAGTTTGATATAAATATATACCAATTGTGACTCTGGACACCAACTTGGATAGCACATCACAATGGCACCTTACATAAAGGTACAATCAATAACTGTTTTAGAAATTAAAATATTTGGGAAGTGCTCAAGGAAACCTTCGTATATGGGAGGCCATGCATCTAAGTTATAATAGATATCATATGACTGGAGAATTATCCTTGGTTGACCTAATAGACCCCAAAGAAAAACGAGAAGATTGCTATCATGTTATTTCCAATGACGAGTCTTCTCTTGACATATAATTATCTCCATTGCCTCCAATTGAGAATTATATCTCAACTAAACTCCAAGATTATATAGGTAGTGCTCGTGGATATAATCAGCAAGTGGATGTGTATAACCCTGTCTTATGATAACTCGTAGGTCATTAGACATCTTGTATGATAGTGGCAAACCACCCTTCCAAAGTTGGGTTCACCTCACCCTATTCGGTTTACCAAAATTAAATATCAAATGACGTATACAATACGACACACTTATCTAAAGTTCTCAATAAAATTATTTCTATACTATTTAGGGAGAACCTCAACAGCTATAGATAGCCGTTCTATTCCCCTGTTACCCCCGCTCGACCCAGCTACACTCTTGTTAGCTGAAAGGAATTGTGAAGCAAAAAGGTGAGCACAACTAGCCCAGTAAAGAATATCATGACTAAAGATAATTAATTTATCAATAGCCTTCATCAGTAATAAATCAGAGATTTAGAACATATGGTAGATGATAAAACTTTTCAACCATAGTTGCAGCGGAACGAGCAATCCATTAAAAGATTCAAATAGACCATAAAGTTTATTATCTTCTCCATATTAAAAGTCCACCAACAATATTTTATTCTTGTAACATCAATCAACAGTTCCTGTCCAAAATCATGTGAATAACTCATAACCATATATGTGGTTTTAAATTCCTCTTCTCATCCAGGACAAAGATAATTTTCATCACATGTCTTTACCTGAAATATCAAAGATCATGGTTATACCAAATCACAGTTCCTGTTCATAATCATACTAATATATTCATCTTTCCACTATGGGCCAAAGATATTCATTAACAGTTCATCTTTGCACTACAGGCCAAAGATATTCAACAATAGGTCATCTTTGCACTACAGGCCAAAGATATTCAATAACAGGTCATCTTTGCACTACGGGCCAAAGATATTCAACAAAAGGTCATCTTTGCACTACGGGCCAAAGATATTCAACAACAGGTCATCTTTGCACTACAGGCCAAAGATATTAATATCTCAAAGAAATATATAATCATTTCAGAATTTATATAAACAATAATTATAACCATGTTCATCAATTCACCTTTGCACTTAAGCTAAAGATAATCGTTTTATAAATTCAATGGTCATGATCATACCAGTCAATAATTCATCTTTGCACTACTGGCCAAAGAGAACCTATAGTCACGATTATACCAATAATCTACCCATCTTTACACTCAAGTGAAAGAGAAATTTCGTCACCAGGGTTATAAAAATGTTATATATGATAATAAAAACAATATATGATCAAAACATGGATTTAATTTCAAGAGTAAGATTTATAAATCAACGATAATTTGGTTAGAAAAAGAAACCAATTTTGTCGTGAATAGTACCCCGTGTATAGTAACTCGTGAATAGTACTCTGTATTCGTACATAGTACCGTATACGTAAATAATGTTATATACGTAAATAGTGTCATATACATAAATACTGCCGTATACATGAATAGTACTGTATACATGAATAGTAACCTCAGCATGAAAAGGTAAAAATTCCACAATACATTTCATATCAATATCTCGACATAATGATATTGAATAAAATAATATCGCTTACGAAGAAAATAACATCTCTTACCATCCCTTACAATCCCGTACCTCAAAAGAGCAGTACTTCTGACTGAAATATCGAAAATGACGCTGAAGGAAACTTGCACTGATTAGCAACTCTCAAAGTATCAAAATACTCACAAAATACGCTCGATAATATAGGGAGAGAAAACTTATGTTTCTGGCGTGATTTTTAATTCTAACTCAGCACCCTATTTATAGAAAAATTCTAGAATGCCAAAGCAGACTTGACCTGCTACCTGATGGTTTTACCTGCTACTATTCCCACCCACCACTTTTGAAATAAAATTTCATCACATTTCTTCACCAACCAAAGGTGGAGCCCACTCATTCTAGAATTTTTTACTAAAAATCATTTATAAACATAATTTTCGAATCAGTCACCTCTTAAAATTCATAACAAATCATATGTTAATTTTTAACGGTTCAAAATTTGTAGACCTG
The DNA here is from genome assembly GCA_020205605.1 of Panax ginseng. Taxonomy (NCBI): domain Eukaryota; kingdom Viridiplantae; phylum Streptophyta; class Magnoliopsida; order Apiales; family Araliaceae; genus Panax; species Panax ginseng. Next base: position 20,417,530 of record CM035133.1, on the reverse strand, counting down.
TACTCAACTTATATATGTATAACATATCCAAAAATAACAACGATCCAACGGTCGGATTAAAAATTATTACTCATGCAATATATCTCAAGAACACTGATTTTTTGAATTATGAGTCCTTCGGACCAGTTTCATACAAACAGTCACCACGAAAAATTCACAATAAGTTTTTGGGTGATTTCAATTTCTACGGTTAGCTTACTTCCAAGGCTTTTTTTTGATATATGGCTCATCTCCTAACTCATTATACACAAAGAGTTATAGATTTTACAAAATCAAGTAATAAACTAATTTTCTGAAAATTTTCAAATTTCATTCTTCATTTCGACAAAATACTAATAAAACACCTCAACATTAATTCCTTCATTTATAATCACAAAAAATAAATATTTCCCCATCCTTCATTTATATCCACATAAAATAAATATTTTCTTATTATATAAATCAATAATTAATTATTCACAAATAATATTACAAAATTACAATTATGACAACCAGACCGTTTCTAGGAAAGATGGGGCTTTCCGATAAGAATTTCTCCTTACTAGCGCGCAATTAGGTGACCAAACCTCTCTTTGACATAATTTTCTAGACATTGCTAATAATACTATCCAATAATATTATCCAAATAATATGAATTATTGATCCGATAATGGGAAATAATGTGCCGTGACAATTATTGAAACAATAATAATATAAAATATCAACGCAACAATTATTTAATCAATAAAATAAAGTATTGAACAGTAATTACTGTAACAATTATTGAGTAGTGCCTTCTTACGTAAGAATCAATCATTCAAAAATATCATGTAATCTGGTGTCATCGCATACAACCACACGTATTACTTTATTTTAACCACCAGGTAATCCAACAGTGTTAACGGTAACAATTACGCAGTTATTTATAAAAACTCAAACTTATCATTTTCTTCATCCAACAGTTATTCTGTTATGGGCCCCACAAATGGCTGCGCCGTCGTACGAATATTCCCTGACAACAAGAATATTCCACGACCAAACGAATATTTCCCAACAAAAATGAGTATTTTATAACTACTTGCGTAGTTTAAAAATTTTATATATATTACCCTTAACTTTAAATTTTTATCAATTTAACCATTTACTGAATAATAATTATAAGAAAAATTGAATACTTTTATTTCATAAAATTTGGGGTCTTACAACATGCCTGGTGAATTCTTCTGTTATTCCATTCTTTATTATTCTATTGGAATAACATGTCTGTGCGATCTATCGCATGCCTGGTGAATTCTTCTGTTATTCCATTCTTTATTATTTTGTTAGAATAACCTGTCTGTGCGGTCTACCGCATGCCTAGTGAATTCTTCTGTTATTCTATTCTTTATTATTCTATTAGAATAACCTGTCTGTGCGGTCTATCGAATGCACTGGTGAATTCTTACATTATTCCATTTTTATTATTACGTTGGAATAACATTATGTCATGCGGTCTATCGCATGCCCGGTGAATTCTTACATTATTCCATTCTTTATTATTACATTGGAATAACATGTATGCGTGCGCGGCCTATCGCATGCTTGGTGAATTCTTCTATTATTCCATTCTTTATTATTACATTTGGAATAACTTGTCTATGTGGATTACCGCATGCATGGTGAATGATCCTTCGTATTCATTCCTTATTACATTATGGAAATGATGCATCTCACGTGGATTCTTTGCATGGCGATTTAAAAATCCATTGCGATTTCATATATTCTATTATACTCATTTGGTTAAAGCTTTGGCTTCTATACTCCATGAAATTAGTAGAATATCCTGGATATTTGCGCTTCATCCAGTATCTTTTCATGGAAATATTCTTCTGAGCATTCTTGAATTTTACTCCACAAAGCAGTATGATGTTGACAATTTGGACGTTATTGATTTCTGGATAAATTAAATTATAAATTTTTAAAATTTATCCTTGAACTTGTTTTATTAAATTAGTATGTCATTGTCATCATCCTCATGCTTATATTGTGATGAAATTCATCTTTGGCTTACGTACATAGATGGATTTGGTATGATTATGACCATGGATTATTTGGTATAATCATGACCTTAATGTGACGAATGATGTGGTGAAAGTCCTCATTGGTCTGTAGTTCATTGATGGACAGTTGTTGGTTTGATTATGACCAGTGATTATTCGGTATAATCATGACCATTGATGATTACATGAATATCCTTGGTCGTGATGCATGGATGATTCAATTTTATTTATTAAGCTGAGTCTCAGCGATAAAGTTGATGAAAAACTTTTTAAATCATAGAAGATAGTAGATTTTATGCTCTACTTGACTCTTCTAATTGATTGCTTATTCCGCTGCAGTTGTTGATGTAAGACCCCGAAATTTTTTTAAATAAAAAGAAATTTCCTTTATTTATTATTTTGAAATAGCAAGGGTGGATTTGATTAATGTGGTTAGTTATGGGTAAAATGCGCAAATATTTTAAATAAGCAAGTGGTGATATAATATTCATTATTGTAGGAGAATATTCGTTTTGGTCGTGGAATATTAAATGCTGTCGTTTGGAATATTAAATTTGACGACGCTTGACCATGTGTGGGCCCCATGCTGAAAGCGATTGGAGGAAGAAAATGACAAAAATAAGTTGTTTAAAAATAACTACAGGCGTAGTTGTTGAATTTATTAATTGTTGGAATACTTTATTGGTTAAAACACGATGTCTGGCGTTATTACGCGAGATAGCTGCAGTATTGCACCAATTATTGATTCTTACGTAAGAAGGCACTACTCAATAATGGTTACGATAATTCTTTATTCGATATTTTATTTTATTGATTCAATAATTCTTTGCGTTGATATTTTATATTCTTTGTTGTTTTGATAATTGTCATTACGGTATTTTTCATTATCGAACAATATTTCATATTATCTGAATAATATTATTAGATAAAATTATTGGCAAATTCTAGAAAGTTACATCTAAGGAGAGGTTTGGTCACCTAATTGCTGGCATGATAAGGAGAAATTCTTATTGGAAAGCCCCTCTTTCCTTGGGCGCCTTTGGTTGTCAATATTGTGATTCGTAATATTATTTGTGAATAATTAATTATTGATTCATATGATGAGAAAAATATTGATTTTATGTGGATATAGATGGAGAAAATTTTTATAGTGACAATTGTTGAAAATTAATATTTTATCTTTTACGATAAAATAATTCATTTAAATATATTATTTTAATAATATATTAACGATGATATTTTTACGATGAATGTGGGATATATGAGTATATGTGGAGGAGGAGTATTTTTGTTACCAAAAATATTTAAAACATGTTAAACATGTCGGTGGACCCCATTTATTGACTGAAATTTGATTATACTTGTGTAAAATCGTCCATTTGTGGATTTCGGTCAATTTCTGTTTGGAATTTGGAAAAACTTTCTTCTGTAAAGTTGTAGAGAATTGAATTTCCTATAAAAACTCGCGAGATTTGAATTTTCTGGCAAAAGGGCTATTTATTGTGAATAATTGAAGTTCTGAAGCTCCGAAATAATTGATTTTTGGAAGTTTAAAATAATTTAAATAAGAAAACGTTTTTAAATGTTTTTGGGCATCTTTAACATGTGTTGATGGCTGAGATCAGATTGTCTAGATGGGCGTAGAGAATTTATTAAATATATTAATATTATATTAAATTTTACGCTTTTGGTGTTCTAAGCAATTTCTATAAATAGGTGCTTAGGTTAGAATTGAAAATCACACGTAGCTGAAGTTTTCTTTCTCTATATTATCGGCGTATTCTTGTGAGTATTTTGAGTATACTTTGAGTATTACTATATTGCAAGTTCAAGTCATAGCCTATATCCAGGTGTTTTAACTAGAAATCTTGTCTTTCGAGGTAAGGGATGTTATTTTCTTCTCAAATGATATTATTTCTTCAATATCATTATCTTTGAAATATTGGTTGGAACTTTTTATCAAATTTAGAACTTTTTCATGTATGGGGTTATTATTCATGAGATTCTTATTCACGAGTACTATTCACGAAGCGTGAAGATGTTTTTTGTGAAATTTCTATCTTTTGGTGTGAGATTCTTTATTCACGTATACGGTATTATTCACGAATCGGCACTATTCATAGAAAAATGAAATTTCTTCTTTTGTCCAAAATATCTATTATGGATACTAGCTTTGATTGTATCCATGTTTTGATCATTCTTGAATTTTACGCATACTATGATTATTTTTAAGGTATTTTTGGGCGTGGATAAAACAACGCATTGAATCCTTAATCCTTAATCCTTGTCATTTTGATTCTTTGGATTCGTTTTTTTAAAAATATTTTCATCATCCTCGGTCTTAAATGATGATATTATTGAATATCTTTGCTTTGTAGTGCAAAGATGAATGATTTATGATGAATATCTTTGGCGATAGTGCAAAGATGAATGATTTCGATGAATATCTTTGGCCGTAGTGCAAAGATGAATGATTTCGATGAATATCTTTGGCCCGTAGTGCAAAGATGAGCAGTGTTTAGATGAACATGATTAATTTGGTGAATGTCCTTGGCACTGTAGTCTGAGGATGAATATTTGATCCGGATATATATTGATTGATGTTCTGAGGATAAAAATAGGCGATGAACTTTAAAATTCATACATGTAAGATAGTAGTTTGCATTCTCTACTTAACTCTTCTAATGAATTATTATTTCAGCTGCGAATATTGATTTAAAACTTGTTGTCTATTGTATTCTATTATATTTTTTCTGTTGAAGACTAACGATAATTTTGTTGTATATTATCTTAGTCATAATATTCTTTTCTTGGGCTAGTCGAGCTCACCCTTTTCCTTTTTGTTCCATTTTTTTTTCTCGGGAGGCGAGAATATAAGCGAGATGCAGTCGGGGTATGGAATGAAAGTTCTAGGGAGAGTTGTTTAGTAGTTCTCACCATTGTTGTAAAATAATGTATCAATAATTATGATGAGGATTTATTTGTATGTGGATATTATCAGATGACAATATCTCGTATTTAAACTCATGTTTATATGTTGTAATAATAAAGTTGTAGTTATTTACGTACCATGTATTTGGCGATTCGAGAATGGGTTGGATGGAATGGACCTATTTTGGGGGGTGTCATGATTGATCTAAAACTTGTTGTCTATTATATTATATCGGTTGTTATATTGTTAAAGGCTAAGGATAATTTATTCTCGCATTATCTTAGTTATAATATTTCTTCTTGGGCTAGTTGAACTCACCCTTTCTTTCCTTTGTTCTCTTGAGGCGAGAATATAAATTTGGACGAGTCGAGAGAGCGGATTGACAGATTCGGATGGTTGTTTTAGTAGTCCTCACTATTACATAAAATAGTGTGATAATAAATGTAATGAGGACTCCATGAGAGTGGATATATTGTCTAGATGACAATATTCTTATTGAAACTCTTAGATTATATTTTATCGTATTTTACACGATTTTTGTATAATTAAGTTGTATTTGAATTTTGTACCATGTATTTGGTGACTCGAGATGGGTGATGTATACTGTTTTTGGGGGCGCCACAACTGCCTTATCGCTTCTTCAAGCATCGCCATCGCTCTCTGCTTATTATTATTATTATTATTATTATTATTATTATTATTATTATTATTATTATTATTATTATTATTATTATTATTATTATTATTATTATTATTATTATTATTAGTACTACTATTAATCTTTGCAAAATCATAACAATTAGGCCATGTAGCTCATTTAGTCATTGGGCCAATTTTTCAAACTTGAGATTCTGAGTTCAAATATGTGTGGCTACATGTTTTTGGGAAAAAAATTAAAAAATGGCCACGTCAGCTTATCCATGTGTAAAATAAAATTAAAAATGTCCACGTCATATCTGCCACGTAGGCAGGTCAACGCACATGTGGCGTCTGGGGCTCAAAGTCCAATTTTTTTAATAAAAAGGGGCTCAATTTGGGTTGACCAAAAGAAAATGGCTCAATACCCAAAACCCCTAAAGTTCAGTGATCGACTTTGCATTTTACCCATAAAAAAATATATATCACCTTTGATATATTCGTCACTCTTATTGTCAAGTCTTAAAAAGTTAAAAAAGAATTAAAATTTTCCTTATTTTAATTTTGGACTATGAAATGAAGAGTTGAGCACGATTTCGAATCGAGCTCGAGCAGTTTGAACTTTTTGAACAAATATGATCCGAGTATCAATAAAAAATTATAATTTAAAGAGGTTCGAGTAATTTATCAAACTTTATAGTTTGCTCATATTTGACTCATTTATATTTCGAGTCGAGTTCGAATCGAACTTTTAGTCAAACGAGTACAAATTAAACTGTTTGCTCATTTTACGACCTTACCTACTGCCCCTATTTGAAATTAGTCCCCATACTTTTACAGGCTTATATTTTGGAGCCCCCACTTTTTTTGTTGCCTATTATTTTGATCCCGCCATTTCACCAAACCATCACTCACAGCCACCTGATCTCCATCACACTTATTGCATTGTTATCACTTTAGCAAACACCATAAGAGAACCATTCTAAGCCACCACTTTGAAATTGACACACACACACACACAAAATGTATAGATCAAAGAGGGACCATATAGCACCAGTGAGGAATAAACCCAACCCCCTTTGAAAATTGTAATGTTCTTATAAATAATACCTAAAAATAGTAAAAACATAAAACAAAAAAGACAAGATAATGACTTATCAGCTGGAAAGGGAAACAAGTGATATAGCGAAGCAAAAAACATATATAAACTTGGAGAAGGAAATGTTGCAAGCTATATATTACAAGTGATAAGAAGCCTACATAAACTTGGGGTCATGAAAGCTTGTTAACTAGACAATACATTTTCACAGCCTTCTTATACACAAAAAAAACAAAACTCTTACATTCCAATGGAACCAAAAGACTAGAGAGCTAAAATTACACAACCAGCAAACCTATATTTTTTTAACAAAGAACTAGAGAGCTGAAAAGTGAAAAGTAGCATATTTTTGGCCGCCGGACAGGAAGAGTGCTCTCAAATCTCATAGGTCATAAGGAGGACGAGGGCTCCTGGATCCAATCCCAGTTGCCTTCTCGTAAGTTTCCGATGCAGTCCTTCTACGAAACCGAAAGGACCCTCCTCCTGAAAAAATTAACATGATAAGTAGTAGTGTTAGCTGTTAGCACTTGGAAGCTTACACAAGTTCAGAACAATCGAGACTAAAATATGCATGCATCACTCGATATGATATGATGGTGTACACTATCATGCACATATGGTTGGTTATAACAGAAAACTTTATTATTCATTCAACAACATAGGATTAGCTAAAATTTCACACCATCACATATGCAACAACTAAACTCAATGCATTGATCATCAAGCAAGCGGCGATCCAAGACATGATAATCACCATTTATTGGAAAAAATTTGTCTAAATTCTGTCGTCGTAAGCAACCCTTAGTTTATTGTATGCGTGCGTAAAAAAATCATAAAGTTAGATAACACTCGCTGTCTTGTCTTATTTCATGTCCTATATATATCATGTAGCGTACGTTGTCAAGTATAATGTATTTATTTATATTCAATAAATTTTATAAATAGATATATAAAAATGACTTGACACAAATATATATATGAGATTATATACGTTGAGGCAAAAGATAGATAATATAAGAATGAAAACAGACATTTGAATTCATGAAGCAAGTTATTATCGAGTAATGTTAACGCTAGCTCCAATATTGACTAGTTAAACATATATGAACTGGTCCGTATTGAAAGTTGCCCAACTGCCGAAAATGACAATCCATTAATATTGATAGTAGAAATTTCCAACCAAAAAAAGTCTTAACAATGCATACCTATATATGTAGATAGTGACAAGGACAATATTATCTTTTTCTACCCAAGCTACATACTTACTACCATTGAATATATTCAATAACATACTAACTAATCAAATATAAATGTCATTTTCTAATGATGCAGATTGCAGACGTAAATAATTGCATCCAACCCACCTAACCTTTCCTGTTGCATTATCTACTATCTACCCAACAAATAGACAACACCTTCAAATGACCATATTCCCCTTGTGAAATTTGAATATTCAAGTTTCTTCTAGACCAGGACTAAGGTATAATAATTCTATGCGCATTATTTTTTTTAAGCCCCACTTTTTGGAGAGTACAATATTATCTCATCGGAAGAGGAAGAATAAAATTCACAAACAAGCCTCATATAGGAAATCGGCCCGAAACCACACCAAAAACCGACCAAAACGCACCGATTGAGTCGTACCAACGGTTTCGACATATATGGCGGCGTTAAAATTAGTAAAAAAACTGCATGTGCAGTTTGGGTGTGGTTTAGGGAGACTCAAGTCACACTGCACCGCTCTTATATATTATATTTTTTTTAAAAGTTATATAGGCCATTAATATATATGCCAAATACTCCCTCCGTTCCATATTAAATGTCCTAATTTCTTTTTTAAGATGTTTTAAAATAAATGACCTATTTCTATATTATTAAATATATTTATCCTATTCTTCCTCTTATACCCTTATAATCTATTTAATATACATATTGGGAATGTGAGAGTTGCAAAAAAATGTATCTAGAGAATTAAATGACATAGGAAAGAATAATTATTAGGGTCATAGAAAAGTGAAAAAATAATTATTGGTGTCATAGAAAAGTGAAAAAAATACTTCAATTAATAAGTAATCAAAAAGGATAATTTAGGTAAAAGAAAACTTTATTAATCAGCGTGCCAAAACTAATTAGGGCGTTTATTTTGGAACGGAGGGAGTATTAAAGAAGAAGGTGGTTTTCTCTTGTAGATTCTTCTCTTCTAGATTCATTACTAGGACGATTTGATGGATACTGGAGTTTGTCAAGGAATCCTACAAATAAATTAGACAATATTAATTATGTTATGCACTTTTAAACTTTTTGTTTGTGGTTAAAAATATTTTTATTTGAATTGCAATGGTTTGAGCAATGTTAAAGCAATCATGAGCAACAAATTTCAAACCTAAAACTTGTTGCTTGATGTTTATTATATTAATGTCTTGTAATATATTGTATTGAATATTATTGTTGACTATGTCAATTAGTTTTAGAATCGAAACCGAACCAAATAGAACCGATGCATGCGCAAATTTCAAAACTACACCACACCAATCACAAGTGGTGCCACATGCGGTTTTAGAATTACTAAACCGCACCCAAATAGTTTCATATGCGGTTCCAACTGCACCATGCTCTACACTAGAGGAGGAGACATACTTCATATAAAGGAAAAAATAAAATCATCAAGTGAGAATCGAATCTAAGACCTAAAGGTCACAATACATGGGTTTTAACTATTATACTAAGACCTCATCGGCCAATTCTGAACTAACAGAACAAAAACAATATGTGATCTCCACTATTTAAATTAGTACTAAGATTTATGGTTTAGTGTATGTGCTTTCTTTGTTAATCACAAATGTTAATGTGAAGTAAGTGCACCTAGACTCTGTTAAGTCACAACTGTTAATGAGAGAACTCCAAAGTCTTTGGAGGATTTAGAAGTCCAAATATTATCTGTCTAGAAGAAACTTGTTTCGTGACATTTAAAAAAATCCCACAAGTATTTTTGCAATCAGCAGTCTCAACAATTAACAACTTACATATGGGCAAATCGGAGAACACAAAAAAGAGCAATCAAGCTTACCGGAAAGAGGGGATACCGGAGGTGCAGACCCAGCTGGCGATGCCGGCGGCGTTCCATTCTGATCTCCCAGAGTTGGTGGTTTTAATATCACGATACTTCGTGTCACTCTCACTGGATTTTCCGTCGCATTAGCATTAGCACCATCTGATTCTGTATATAAAACCAATAAAATCGTTCAGAAAGGAATAAAAATAAGCCCTTTAGATAACCAACACCAGAATTAAAATTGTTATGATTCTGAACCTTTACAACTTTAATACCCAAAATAATAAAAATAAAAATAATATTGTAGTTTTATATATAGAAACTACTATAGTATAAACTACAATTAGCTGAAATAATTCTCATTCGAGTTTATCAACAGTTCATAAGCACTTCTTCTCATATAAGCACTTTTAAGAAAAAGTCGTTATTATAAGCTCTGATAGTTATAATATTTGATTGTACAGACTCTTAAATTTATGTATGATTATGTATTTTGGGTTAACAGCACCACTGGCGTAATTTAACAACAAAGGCGTACCCTTGCCGGGGTTATTAGATCGGAAACCGAAAGATGACTGTTTTCTGAGCTTTCCTAGGCCAGTTTCCGGTCGGGGACCGGCGACGGTGTCGTCCCAGAGCTGGTCGAGTAAGCTCATGGCGCAGTTTAGTGGACTGTATACGGAAACCTTAACGTACGCCAACAATAAGAGGGGTAGTGAAATTGGAACGGCACGAGGGATATTTATGGACGAAATTGGGCGTTAAGGGTCGAACAACTTTGCAGGGGATTAGATTGAATGATTCCCGTTGATTTTGATCTGATGATCTAAGATGACGTGTACGGTGGATGTAGAAGCACGTAACGTTAAGTTTGTGGATCTCTATGGTTGAGATTGCCACGTGGCTATTTGAAGGAAGGTGAGAAGGAAACTCAGTTGATGGCTAATTGTCAGATCAAGAAAGAATTGATGATATTTTAATTTAATGGTCTGAGCAGGCAAAGAAGAAGTCTGAGCAGACTATTATTTGCAGCAATGGTGGTATCTAGCATCGAGCAAAAAACGGATATAACCGAAAAATTGAACACAACTAAAATAATTTAATTGAAATATTTTGATAATTCAGTTATTTTTACTATTTCAGTTATATCCGAATTTTTGTACGGTTTTCGATTAGTTTGTATGGGTATTACTTTTGGGTTATTCGATTTAACCGAATAACACTTCTCACTTTTTTTTAACGCTTTTTCGTGCATATACATAGAGAGAAGAAAAAACAAAAACAGAAGCAGACTCAGACCAAAACTCTCTCTCTGTTCCTACCACCAAATCTCTCTCTCTCTCTCTATGTTCTTTTTCTTCTTCTTCACTGTCCAAAACTCTCTCTCTGTTCCATTTGTCGTCGTCCTCTCGCAGGACGACCTTAAGGACCCACCGCCGGCCGATTCCCTCTCCCCCGATTCCTAGTTTTCGACGCCTTCAACTCCGATTGGGACGAGTTCGGCGACTCTGAGTCGAAATTCGATGATGAGCTCGATCGAGGATCTGGCATGGGAGGGGCAGCTATATATGAATTGGTTCGTGTTGGTGCAGGGATGTGTGTAAATATGTGTTCGAGAACTCAATTGCAAGCTCCCAATTCTAACTAGGCACATGTACGGTATTTTAGATTATGCATACCTGTCTGGTTGTGAGTTAATCTAATGGTTATGGGCACTTGGGCATGCAGCACTATGTTCCTATTCCGTTTATTACCATGTTAAAGGAAAACATTTCCTTTAGATGCGTAGGGCTAGATATTAGCTTTGAAATAGTACTGTTAGTATAAGCATGGAAATTAAGACAACAAAACTAAAAAAACTGAGTACTTATAAGGTACTCGTATTGCCATTTTTAAACAAGAAGGTACTCATAGTGCCTGGTTGTGTCTTGCTGCAGATGTAAATGAGGAAAAACAAAAGGATATATAGTTTGTTTGTTTGTTTTAATCCGTGAACCCTTATGCTATTTTTTTCAATTTTGGTTCAAGTTTTAATTGTTTTGGTCCTGAACCTTTTAAATTCGGTTATTAACCGAATAACCGAATAACCTGTTCGATTATTCGATTATTTGGTTAGTAGACATTTCGGTTATGTGTTCGGATAGCTAAAGCAGGCCATTTTCGGGTATCGGTTATAACCGAATTTCTTGTTCGGTTCGGTTACTAACCGAATGCTCACCCCTAGTGCAATCTATATACGTCAATAAACTAATATAAATAAATATTAATAATATATGTGAATAGTAAAAAAAATATTAATATATGTCAATAAACTAATATAAATATTAATATAAATAAATATTAATATATGTCAATAAACTAATATAAATATTAATATATTTGAATAGTAAAAAAGAATTGATGATATTTAAATTTCATGGTTAAAATTAAGATAGTGTACTTTTTAAGTTTTAGATTTAATTTTCATTTAAGTAAGTTTATTTTTATTTATTTTTTAATGTAAAAATGTGTTTTCTTTTTTATTTAAAAATTATTTACGAGTTTATTTTTTCATACCCTAGTAAAATTTGATTGGTTCATTAATATTGTAATGGTGGGACAATATACTTAATTAGGACATTATATTATACTCCTCATAAAGTGAGACTTGTATAGAAGGAACTCATATATTACTATATTTCTTATGATTTTTATTAGTCACAATTTACATTTGACAAAAAATTAGCATATATTTAACTAAAAAATATTTGTAGGGTTTAATGTCTGAAAGTTTAAGCACACTTAAAATTTTTTATTTCTCTAATAACATTTTAAATATAATTTATTTAACTCATAAACGTAACGTTTAGGTTCAAACACAATGCACTAAAAATAACATAGTGCCTGTTTGATTACTCGACGTTTGGTGCGTTTATAGCGTTTGTAAGTTCATACTCACTTGAAAATTTTGTATATTTAGTACCAGCTTATTTTAAACGTAATGTATTTAATTCACGTTGGGCCACAAACGCAATGCATCGAAATTAGTGCAATACGTTTATAGATCCAAAAACTACTGTGAATGCTGGTAGCTAAATAAATTTATAATACGGGCATAAATTCAAACTCAATAAACACTCATTTCTTGCATTTGATCCTACTAATAATCGAATAAAATCTTAATTGATATATAAATTATTTTCTTATCAAAAATCAATTTATTTTTTGGTGCAAGCTTTCCAATACTGATAAGTAATAAGATAGTCATGATTTTGTCTTAATGTGAAATTAGAAACTTGGATAAGCTAATAAGTAGTCAATTAGATAATACTTCCACTATGTCACTTTCGTTCTCCTCTGTTGCCCACTTCAACAAAAGACCCCTCAAGTAAAGTCCATTTTTTTTTTAATTTTTTAATAATATCAAAGACCTAATCATTGGTCTAAGTGAAGCAATAATAGTAGTGTAATAATATAGTAATTAATTATTGGAGCATAATGTTGGAAAAATCAATGCCAAACTCGGGCCATGTTGTGGTGCCCATTGTACAAGTTGAATGATATGGATAAATATTAGATATTTAATTTACGAATATTAATATTTATTGATTGATATGTTTATTCATAATTTTTATATACTTTATTTGATTTGTTTTAAAATATAAAAGATTTAAAATACAAAAAAAAAAATACTTTTATATTTCACTACTGAGGAATATTAAAATATTCTTCATACATATTAAGATTTATATGCGACTCAAATATAGGATAACAAAAAGGTTTATTCTTTATATATTTAAAGAAATTTTCATAATAAGATTTTAAAAATAATAGCACATCTGTTCTGAAATATATTATTGATTTTTTAAAGTCAACAGCGTAAGATATTTTCAAACTTAAATTTGACATGGGTTTCTTTAATTTTATTCGTTAAAATGATGAAATTTGTAATCTTTTTAAAAATTGCTATCATTTTAAGATTAATCGTTTCATATATTTTTTGATGAGTCGTCTCAATTTTAAATTTAAAAATATTTTAAATTAATTTATAAAAATTAATAATGATTTTATAATTTATTTAAAACAAAAGAAGTATATTAAATATATACTTTCACATACACTTGATACTTATTGGCAGCAACATTTTTCATGCACTGACCCATTCAATTATCAAATTAATTAGGGTGCTGCCTGCATCTTTAGACTATCTATTAACTTATTAAGGACAGAGTTTAATTTCAATTTAGCTTTTCCAAAATTAATCAAAACACTAATTAACAATCCCTTATAAATAGACCTTCTTGTGGAGTTTTATTAAAATAGACCAATTTATTAAGAATAATGCTACAGCCACAACCAGTTTTACAATTTTTTACAAACTGCTGAAGTGACATACGACTTTTTTAAAACTAAAATACCACATCAGAAATTAACAAAGTAAATTAAAAAATAAACCAAAACAACGTTTGCAAAAAACCCTCCCTCTCCTCTCCCTTTTTGCGCCTCTCCCTCTCCGCGTCTCCCTCTGCCTCAGCACCTCTATGCACACCCTCTCTCCTTGTCATAAAATTCTCACACTCCGACCAACGTCGTCGCCAATTCGTTGGAATTGTTGCAAAATCTGTGGAACTATGGCCGAGAAGCGGTGTTGCAATCCCATCTCTGCTTTAGTCTTCTTAGTGAGCATGGTGTCTCCATATCATCGACTCCCTCTAAGTAGCGAAAAGCAGTTTACACTATTTGATGATTGAAATTTGTTTTTTGTTTTTGTTTTTTTATTCAAGTAATTCATATGAGGTTTCAATGTCAATGAATACTCTACTGATTGCTTTGCTTGCTGAATTGGGTGTATCTGTGATGAGTTTTAGGGTTATTCAATAGATAATCCTTATTAACTCTGTCAATGTGAACTTATGTCTGTAATGTGTATGTTTAAATGCTTATGAAGAATTTGTTTGACGCCGTTGGCCATTTTTCGTCTAATTTCACCAAGATGATAAGTAGATTTGTACTGATGAATCAAGTTGGCATTGATATGCTGATGTTTACATTTTAAATGAAATCTTCATGGTTTACTATTTGTTTGTGCAACAACAGAGATGAAGTAATTCAAAGTTGGTGTTAATACTAAGTAGCTAAGACTAGGGGTGTAAATAGACCGAGTCAAGCTGAGTATTAAGTTGCTCATATTTGACTCATAAAATTTATAGAGTATGACATAATGTTTGATTAAGACTTATTTAGCTATCGGTTGAGCACGATCTCGAATCGAGCCAGAGAAGTTTGAGCTTTTTGAGTGAATAAAATCCAATTATAATAAAAAATTACAATTTGAAGAGGTTTGAGTAATTTATTGAACTTTAAAATTTGCTCATGGAATCGTTTATATTTCGAATAGAGCTCGAATCGAGGT
The DNA here is from genome assembly GCA_020205605.1 of Panax ginseng. Classification (NCBI taxonomy): domain Eukaryota; kingdom Viridiplantae; phylum Streptophyta; class Magnoliopsida; order Apiales; family Araliaceae; genus Panax; species Panax ginseng. The sequence goes on along the minus strand of CM035133.1, from coordinate 20,402,401 downwards.
TTTTAGTTGGGCGAATACGAATCAAGCCCGAATCATTTTTTCATTTTACAACCTTAGCTAAGACCTTAGGAAATAGGACTGATAGTGATAGGGGTCCTTGCAAAGTCTGCCTCTGTGAATTGGCTCTTTAGAATCAGATTTGTTAAGCAAAAGTGAACTTAAGAATTTTGGATTTGCTCATTTGATCCTAACACAGGTGTTGGTAAAATATGAAAAACTTGTGGTTGAGTCACGTTGTCAGAATTAGTTCTTATTAATAGGACAAAAGTATACTACCCAAATAAGCAAGTAATTCAAATTTGATTCTTATTTACAGGACAAAAGTGTACCGCGCTCCAAACATTCTTTCAGCCTATTTTTTCTTTCAACGATTTTGGATAAGCAAATCCTAATTTTTTGATTTCTCACCAATCACAATAATAAGATGAATAATTAGAAGCGAATCCAAAAAGGCTCAATGTCATTTTGATCTTGTATAATTTTTAGGTGCTTAGTTGTCCTTAGGAGTCCATGATCAGCATTTTGTCATTAATAATGTAAAAGTGAGATGTGGTTGATTCCTTTTACTTTTCACTTATTTATTTTTACACCCTCTTCATTATCAGGTGACTTGAAATGAAAATTTGTTATGTATTTATAATATATATTCTGTTTCTTTCAATGATCTAGGTACCGGATGAGCTTTTAGAAGAAGCTAAAAAGAATGAAAGCATCCTTGAAGAAATAGATGCAGATTAATTTTAGAAAAAATTACAGTTCTTATTTCTAATTATGTAGGGACATTACTGTCAACTTTGTTAAATGGTGTTTTGTAAGTTGAGACTCTTAAAGTGAAGGGAAAAGATTGCTAAGCTGAATACTGGTTCTCAAAGCATGAATTGATTGGCTTATCAAATCCATCTTGAGATGATGTGTTTAAGGCTTGATTTCTTTTTTATTCTTGACCAAAAACTAGCTTATATTCAAGAATGTACCAAGACTTGTTGGATATCGTAAATTTGTAAACCAACTCTATTGCGTTCAAGATTGTCTCAATTGTACACTATATCAGCCTTTTACAAGATTTCCTGTTGTCTAGCAATATTTTCTAGGTTGTTTGGAATTTGAAAAATACCAAGGACGACAATCTACAAATTTATTGGAGTTTTTTTCCCGGTCTACTTATTTTTAGCTTTATAGTTTAGTTGTTTTTCGAATATGATAATTAGTTATCCTCTATTCAAGGAGAGGCTTGGTTGTATTACAGTGTATGCCTCTTTGTATTCTGTTGTTGTATTTATATCTAGTTCATGTTGAAGTAAATTATGTAATGAACTTGAACATAATGAGGATCAAACATGTCCATCTCTTAATAACATAAATAAAGAGCAAAGATATCCATAAATGTAAAGCTCAAATAATGTTGGAAAAAAAAACCTTTGTTGTAAGTCACCATATGTGCTTAAAAATATATAAGCTTTTCTCTGGGCAAATAATACCATAATATCTATTACAAATGAAGAACTATATTGTGTTCAACACAAAAAGGAAAAACATAAAGTTTGTCATCTTCATCAAGTTGAACTTAATTTTAACAGAACTTGCCAGCATCTTGATCCTTAAATTGATGCCCATGTTGTTGAGCCTACAAAAAGAACAAAAGAAAATGTATTAAATTATTAAAATCAACGTGCTTAAAATTGACATAGTTAAATATTCAATGTAGTAACAATACTTGTAGCAGATCCAAATGATTCAAGTTAGTTATATGATGTTGTTGTGTTCCATAAACACTAAGCTAGTCAGTATTTGACACTTGACATACTTCCCCAAAATTGATTTGAATGACCCTACAAATACAAAATTCATTAAAAAAAAGTTAAATTTCAAACTATTAACAAGTATAACATTGAATAAAAGTTAAAGAAAAACTGATAGTCGGCGTATATTGCTTTCCGGAGTACTAAAATATGTTGGGTTAATATTAGTTACCATAATTTGAAAAGTATAGAATAAATTATAAATGATAAATTATACATGGCTTCTAGCAAATAAAGGAGTGCCAAAATATGACATCATATATCCACCACTCGAACCTTGACTCGAATAACACTGTGAAATTGAAATAAATCTAAAAAATTACATATCAAGCAAAAGAGAAAAAATTATGCAAAAATCAAGGGACTATGAGGGTAAAAAAATTGAATATTAAAAAACATTTTAGTCAAAAGGGAGATAAAGAAAACCTGCATTTGGTAAACTATACCTGCATTTGGTTTCCAGGAAATAAAGGAGAGCCAAAATGTGGCATCATATATCCATCACTAGAACCTTGACTTAGATGACACTGTGCAATTGAAAATAAATCAAAAATGTTAAATTTGTACCCTAACCAAAATAAGTAGAGTAGTTTTTTTTGATATATAATTAGATTAAAAAAATGCAATAGTGTAAATTATTTACACAGTAGATTAAAATCTCAAACAATTAATCTCATAAATTTTCTTATTCTTAATACTTGAACATTACTTCTCTCTTGTGTTCCCATTTCATGATCTTCTTGTGGAGTACTTAAAGTAGGCAAACCAATTTCACCTGCATCGACTTCAATTACTTGTGCCACTTGAGAATTCTTTCATTAGAAAGAAATAGATGAATTAGACAAGTTATTCAGATAAACAAATATACATAATAAAACAAAGAAACTAATAAAATAGGTTATTAGCTAAAATTAAATAGGCAAGTACCTGTTTTTCTGTTCCTTTTTTTTGCTAGTTTTGTTCCCTTCCTGTCTCTTTCTTGTTTTCAATTTCCTAATCACTTGGTCTGTTTTAGATTCCTTTGGTTTTGACACTGATCTCCCTTTACTTCGAGTTACTAAAGGACTAAGCACCTGAATACATTCATTTGATGTCCCATTAATTACTTCATTAGCTATTGTCACTTTACTCGGTGTGTGATGAGATGTTTGACCACTTTCACTACTTAACACATTCAGACTCAACTTTTCCTTCAGCTTATCTAAAACTGTCATCACAGTCATACAACTTTCTTTAGTTTTTGATGCCATTGATGCAACTTCATAAAAAGAAGTTTGTAATTTATCATAACGTTGTGCTTCAAGATTTCCTCTCAATTCATCGTAAATACATTTAATAAATGTATATCTTCGTTTCGAGTCCTTACTCCACCGTGGAAGAATATATTTTGATGGAAATATTTTAATTTTCTTTATCTTCATGAGCACAGAAAAGGCATGCCTGCAGAGGATTCCTCTAAATTCAAATATGCAACAATTGCATTGTACCTCCCATTCATCTTCATTAAAGTAAACATGGAAGGTTACTTCCTTTGTATCAGAATCAATTTCTATCTCGTTAACAACTTGATATGTAGAAATTGCACCTTTTTGTTTAAGAAGAGAAGGATGACAATACATTTTTCTCCTAATCTCATCTTGAACCTCCTTGAACTTTGAATTGGTATAACTATCCTGAAATTGCTTCTCAATAGCATAATGAGTTATGCATGGAACTCTTGAAGTTAGAGAAATAAAATCTTTTGTGTTCTCCTTTTCAACTTTACTTTTCAAGGCATCATCATATTGATCAACAAATTGCTCCAATGTAGTCTTCGGCCCCACATAACCATCAAAAAAGATATTCATACTTTCACTACGTTGTGTAGTAGACATTCCCGCCCAAAATATATTTTTCACATATGTTGGTATCCAATGATGTTGTTCATAATACAACCATTACAACCATTCATTATCTTGAAGATTATGCACCTCAAGTAATCTTTGCCAACTATCTCCAAATTCATCCCGACTCAAGGAGTCATATACACAACGGTTTATATCCCTCTTAATCGCCTCATATTGAGAATATCCTTTAAATTTCTCAGGAATTTTCTTCATTATATACCATAAACAAAACCTATAATCGAGAGCTATAATTTCTCAGGGAATACCAAACCTATTTCTCAGGGAATACTATTTTAATTTCTCTCTTCATAGCTTGGTCTTGATCAGTTATAATTGCTTTTGGAGCTAGGCCTGACATACACTTCATCCATGATTCAAACAACCAAACAAAAGTATCAACATTCTCGTTTGATATTAGACCACATCCAAGAAGTATTGATTGACCATGATGATTCACTCCTACAAATGGAGCAAATGGCATTTTAAATAGATTTGTTAAGTATGTTGTGTCAAATGTTATAACATCCCTAAAATATTCACATGTGGCTCTACTTCTTGCATCCCCCCAAAACACATTCCTTAATCGAGAGCTATCATCCACATCCATTACATAATAAAATTGGTCATCCTTCTCTTGCATTCTAACAAAATAGTCACGAAGTGCTGTAGCACCTCCCACCCCAAGTCGAAGCCGCCTTGCTTTGTCAACATGATTTCCACAGTCTTTCTCTCCAAATGGAAGCTTCTCAAATCCTCCTGCTTCAATAACAGTAGATTTATAATTTTTACTAATACGAATTCCAATTTTATCATTTAATTCAAGCCTTCTTTTCACATAAGAGTCCATCTGTTTATGACATCTAAAATATCTAGCTTTTCCAGGACTCAAAGTATGGACATGGTCAAGCACAACAGTAGTTAATGTAAACTTTCCATCAGGGAAACAAGTAGCATTAATCTTGGCCTTAGTCAAGCATAAAATAATGCCATAAAATTAAAAAAAATTGGCATATAAACTTTAAAAATTATGTCACATGGAATTGCAACACCGTATTTTAGCATAAAATAATCCCATAAAGTTCTGTCTTTGGTTGAATCAGGAAAAAACAACAATTTCCTATTAATCTAGAGCTTGAATCACATTACGAAAAACAACTAACTTATTCATTGAGTGTGAGTGAATAATCACTAATCCTATTTACAATATTTTCAATATTGAATCTCTTTGAGTGACGGAATTATATGCTTACCTACCAAATTTATTTGTAATCATATCATATATATAATTTCCTTTGTTTCTATAGAATGAATACGTTTTTAATAGCATAATGTTGGCATGTTTGACTACGAATGATATTCTTATCTAAAGCATACATGTCTCTGTTATCTAAAGTAGTTGAGGAATTACCAAAAGTAGAAGAATTAGAAGCATCATATACCGCAGTGGGAGCATCATTCTCATTAGATGGGATTGCAACACCGTTCTCAGTCATGGCCAACGACGTCAAGCAAATTCTTCATAAGCATTTAAACAAACACATTAAAGGCATAAGTTCACATTGACAGAGTTAATAAGGATTATCTATTGCAATAACCCTAAAACTCATCACAGGTACACCCAATTCAGCAAATAAAGCAATCACTAGAGTATTCATTGACATTGAAACCACATATTAAAAGTTTATAAAATTGGTTGTGGTTGTAGCATTATTCTATTTTTATAAAATTATGGAATGTCAATTCAGGTAAAAAAAAGAAAGTGTTGGATGGATCTGCACATATGGCAAAGTGTGATATGAAATAGTATTGAGTTGTACGGTACTAATTAATGATATATATATATATACACACACACACACACACACATACTTGGCCAAGTTAAGAGAATAGGCGGCCTAAAAATGAGCTCTGCAAATAACTAAAACCTCATCATCATGACATCATATCATTATTCTGAACTGGAAGATTTTCTGAATTAGTAAGCGCATGAATTATTTTTTTGCATCAAATGGATAGATAGATAACTACTGTACATAAGAGCTTTCGATCAACTTCATTGTTATAATTAAGGCTTCTCTAAACAATCAACAGTGCATGCTTCATTGAATTACTTCATCTCTGTTGTTGCACAAACAAATAGTAAACCATGCAGATTTCATTTACAATTTAAACATCAGCATATCAATGCCAACTTGATTCATCAGTACAAATCTACCTATCATCTTGGAGAAATTAGATGAAAAATGGCCAACGGCGTCAAGCAAATTCTTTACAAGCATTTAAACAAACACATTGAAGGCACAAGTTCACATCGACAGAGTTAATAAGGATTATCTATTGCAATAACCCTAAAACTCATCACAGGTACACCCAATTCAGCAAACAAAGCAATCACTAGAGTATTCATTGACATTGAAACCTCATATGAATTACTTGAATAAAATAACAAAAACAAAAAACAAATTTCAATATTAAAATAGTGTAACCGTTTTCGTTACCGGGAGGGAGTTAGATGATATGGAGACACCATACTCATGGCAGCACTAGCAGAGATGGGATTGCAACACCATTCTCAGCCATGGTTTTAGCGTATTTTCCAACGATTCCAACGAATTGGCATCAGCGTTGGTTGGAGTGTGAGAATTTTATGGCAAAGAGAGAGGGTGTGCAGAGAGGTGCTGAGGCAGAGGGAGAGGCGGAGAGGGAGAGGCGCAAAAAGGGAGAGGAGAGGGAGGGTTTTTTGTAAACGTTGTTTTAGTTTATTTTTTTAATTTACTTTGTTAATTTCTGATGTGGTATTTTAGTTTTTAAAAAGCTGAGGTGGAGTATGCCACCTCAGCAGTTTGTAAAATTGATTGCGGATGTAGCATTATACATTTAGTAATAGTTGTCGGCCTGGCTTGGCCTAGGCATGCCAGATCTTGGGTTTGACCGGGCCGGGCCGGGCCAGCAGTCGATGGTACGTAGTGCAGCTAGGCCAAGTCCGAGGCAGAGCCCAAGGCCTTGGTTGGTCTGGTCCTTTTTTTAATGTTACATATTAAATATTAAAAATATAAATTAATAAATTTTGTAAAAATGATGCAAGATTTTTTAGATTAATTTTATTTTAACATTCTACTACACACCAATATAAGTTGAATGATTAGAACAAAAATAAATATATTCCTCTTAAATTAAAGAAAAATTTAATTTAGATGTAATTGAAATATAAAACAAATTGATTTCCTAAATATTTGTCTAGTTGTCTACTATGCACTTCGTAGAAAATATTGTAGATTACCTAAACATTGTAGATTACACTTTTATTTTTTGAATATAAAGTTAGTTTCGATTTTATTTTCTTATAGTACTAGGATCAGTTGGACATATATTTTGTAAAGTCTAAATACAAATATTCTTTTTATTTATGGTCATTAAACACTTACATAGTTATATCTCAAGTATTATTTTCAATTAGTTTTCTAATCACTTTATGAAATTTTTAGTTAAATTGGTACAACAGAATAGCTGAAGAATTTAGCATATCCAAATTAATGAAGAACTTGAGTATTTGCAAGAAACTAACTTATTATTAATAATTTAATATTAAAAATTTGTTTATTGATGTATTAATTAATGTTAATATTTAACATTAAAATAACAAAAAATATTAATAAAATTTTATTGTTAAATATTAGTAATTTAGTATTTACAATAAATTAACTTATTATTAATAGTTAATCAACTAAGTAACTAATTTATTATTAATATTAAAAATACTAACTAGTTATATTAATTGAAGATGTATATTAATTAAATGTATCTACAAGAAATCAAGAATGAATAATTAAAATTTTAAACTTTATTGATGTATTAATCAAAAATAATGTATTATAATTTATAAATTACAATAATGAATAAGTAAAAATCTATACTTTATTGATGAATAATTATAAATTTAAAGTTCAAAAATTATGAATAAATGGATAAAAAATCATGTAAGGTCTTAGGCCAGGCCATGCCTCATGTCAGGCCCAAGGTCAGGCCATGCCTAACCGGACCAAGCCATGACCAGGTCGGACCAAGGTCAGGTCGCAGGCCTCGGGCCTTTTGTGTATCCCTAGATTGGAGGAATGAAATTGATGAAGGAATGAAATAGAGAAGTGAATGAAATAATGAGTGGAATGATTCATTCCATTCTTGGCTAGAATGAGTCATTCCATACCCTCCCCCAAGAAATAAAATTTATAAATTTGGTAGAAATGAGAATGATTCTTTTCATTCCAATGGAACAACCAAACCCAATTTTTTCATTATATAAGAATTAGTTGTTCTATTCCCACCTTAATTTTTACAATTTAAACGTATCATAAAGGTTTAGGGGATAAAAGAGAACCAAACATTCATCATGCCCAAGTACAAGGAAAAATGTAGAATATATTGATTGGAATACACTAATGCTACGTTTGTATCAAAGAATGGAATGAAGAAAGAAATTGAATTATTATTGAGCATCTCAAGTACATTTTTGGTTGATGAAAATGGTGGATGGTGTCATAAGATGGTATAATTGTCATAATTAATTATTCCAACACCTCCCTCCCCCAAAAAACGAAAATCGACCCTTCCCACCATCTTATACCAATTCCAATTTAAAATGTAATGTTGATTCTAAGGCCTCAATCCGGTAAACATCAAAACTTTTTAATATAATCATATAGCGAAGCGAAATTTGGAACAATAAGCTTCAATCCCTAGTTCTGCATCTTTGGCTTCCTAATCTACCTACTGATATCTTCGCATTATAGAGGAGAACATTGGCAGATCAAACATTTCCTGATGATATTATTGTACTGTTAACACCAAGATCCGTCCACGCGCTCTAATAACCAAAGCGCGTTTAATCATGCATAGAAACGGGTAAACACCAAAAGCTTGACGGTTTGGACCGCTAGGGGATAGCTCATGTGTGAGAATAAGTACAGGCTGATATAAGGTTAACAATGGAGACTTAACGCACTAGTGCTGGAAAGTAATAATTTCCATGTACCTTAGAATTAGGGAAAAGCCTTATATTTATAGCGTTCTCACCACCTTCATGAAATCTTTCTCCAGGATGGATTAGGGTTCCCTCTAGATAGTAATTCCCTAACAGGATTATACCAAATCTCCTAGAATTAAGGAATTTGGTTCAAATCCTAATACTCCTTGTGAGACCCCAAATTTTATGAATAAAGATTTAAATTTCTCGAAATATTTTTTTTGAATATTATGGTGTGGATTTGATATAATGTTATAGTTGTGGGTAATATTTATAAATTTTGCAAAGTATGCAAGTTGTTATATAATATTCGATTGGTTAGGGAATATTCTTTTTGTTGGGGAATATCAAATGCGATGGCACAATCATTGGTGGACCCCTAGCGAAAGTATTGTCGTAGTTAGAAAGCAGCGAATTATCATTTTATAAAAATAACGGCGAAAGTATTCTAGATTAAACTGTTGAACTACCCGGTAGTAAAAGTACAGTAATACGCGTGGTTGCATAATAGCACACGGTATTTATTATTGATGCTTACGTGAGAAGTCACTCAGTTATACTCAATTATTATTCTGATAATTTACGCATCATATCTCTCATATTATTGATTCGATTATTGTCACAGTATTATCTGCATTATATGATATATTATTAAATCAATAATTGAGACGACAAAGTTATTTATATTATTAAATTGCAATATTTATAATGTCTAGAAGTTACATCGAGGAGAGGTTTGGTCATCTAATTGCGCGCATGATAAGGAGAAATCCTTATCGAAAGCCCCTCTTTCACAGGAACAACTTTGGTTGTTAAATATTGTGAGTTATAATATTAATGATGAATAAGATAAGATCGTGTTGATTAAAGATGAATTTGATAGTTCCATTGTGTTGGGATTATTAGTGTTAGTAAAAATTGACATCTATTAGATGATAATTGATGTGCAGGGGTTATATTGATAAATCGGGTAATTAATCGGATAAATGAGCAATTAATTGCTACTAATTCACATACTTATATAACTATTTGTTCACATGTGTGTACTATTGACTCACATTCTTATACTATTAGGGGAGTTGGTGCAAGATTGATAATACTTGCATGACTAAGTTAAAAATGGAGGTATAGATGGAAGTCTTATCTTTGTAATTCGTATTTTACATGATTATAACTATTGATTCACATGATTGAACTATTGATTCACATTATTTACTATTAGGGGAGGTGATGAAAGTTTGATAATACTTGCGAGGACTAAATTAAAAATGAAAGAAAAGTTGGAGGTATTGTATTGTAATATTTGAGCCCCAAAAGCGTGCAATTATCGAAACTATATTTTCCTATAAATAGAAGCTCATTCTTCCTTCATTTCTCACCAATTCACTAAAGCTATAGAGCAATTATTATAGAGAGAAATTATAGAGAAAAAGAAGAGAAATCTACTACCTCTCTACTCCAAAGTATCCAGTTTCTTTTCTAAGGTAAGGGTATTATTTCTTTCGTATTCATGAAGAGAGCTATTGTTATTCCATTTCTTATTATTATGTTGGAATAACTGTCTGTCAATACCGCATACATGGTGAAATTCTTCTTCATTATTCCATTCTTTATTATTACATTGGAATAACTTATTCGTGTGGTCTATCGCATGCCAGTGAATTTTGTTGTTATTCCATTCTTTATTATTACATTTGGAATATCCTATCGTATAGTTTACGCATGACTGGTTCCATTCTTTATTATTACTGTTGAGAATAATCATGCATCTTGATCTATCGCATGCATGGTGAATTCTTCTGTTATTCCATTCTTTATTATTACGTTGGAATAACTTTGTACATGTGGATTACCACATGCATGGTGAATGATCCTTTGTATTCATTCCTTATTAAATTGTGGAAATGATCTGTTTACGTCGCATGGCGGGTGAAAATCTATTTGCAGTTTCGTAATTTTTCTGACCCTCAAAAATTCTGGAAAAATTTGAAATGATAATTTGATAAGTTTTCTATATTGTGTCCAAAGATGGCAATTTTTGGATGTATAGATTAAGAGTTATGGATTTTATGGGAAAAGACTATTTTAAAAGTAAACTCTTATAACTCTTTGTGGTTAACTCCAAAATTGGTAAAATTTTTATTGGGAGTACATGTATATAACAGGATTATACCCTGTAAATTTCAGAATTTTTGGACAAAAGTACAATTTATGATAAATATCTAAATATTCGGCAGTTTTGGCCATATGAAAAATAGTAAATGAATTTTAAAAATTTCGAGAAAAATATATGTTCAATATAGGACTATATTCTGCTAAATCCCAGAAAAGAAATATTTTTGGGACTGATTTGGTATTTTTTTTATGAAAATGAACTAGTTATGACTAAATGAATTAAATATGTTATGTGAAGTAACAAAATTGGAAAATAGGATTTTATGGCTTAGGAATCCTATATAGGGTGTATGCAGATTTTTGATGAGGGATTTGATCATTAGTGATGAAATCTTATGAGTATGGCATTTTTGAATGATTAAAATACATTATTTGGTAAAGTGTAAACAATTGAATAAATTGTTTATAAGTTTAAGAAGTGATTAAAATATTATTATAATATTAATAATATTAGATTATTAGTTTATTAAGTGATTGATAATTTTTGGATAAATTTAAAGTCTTTAATATTTATCCTTGACTTCGTTTGATTTGATTTCGTTTGATTATTGTTTATATTATTGTCATCACCCTCATGTTTATATTCTTATGAAAGTCATCTTTGGCTTACGTGCACTTGGTATGATTATGACCAGGGATTATTCGGTATAATCATGCTTAGTAATGTAACGAATGATGTGGTAAAAGTCCTCATTGGTAGGTAGTGCGATGATGAACAATTTTGGTATGATTATGACGGGAATTATTCGGTATAGTCATAACCATTGATGATTTAATGAATATCCTTGGCGTAGTGCGGGGATGATTCGATGATGTGGTTTATTTATTAAAATTTGAGTCTCGGTGGTAAAAAAATTGATGAAAACATTTTAAATCATAGAAGATACTAGATATCATGCCTCTCTTGACTCTTTAATGGATTGCTTATTAGGTGCGAGTTAAACTTGATGTCTATTGTATTTTATCGGTTTAACATTATTGAAGACTAATGATAATTTATTCGCATTATCTTAGTCATAATATTTCTTCTTGGGCTAGTTGAGCTCACCCTTTCTTTCTTTCATTGTTCTCTTGAAATGAGAATATATATTTGGGACGAGTCGGGGAGCGGAGTGACGGTCGGATGATAGCATTAGTAGTCCTCACTATTACATTAAATAATGTGATAATAAATGTAATGAGGACTCCATTGAGTGTGGATATTGTCTAGATGACAATATTCTTATTAAAACTCTTAGATTATGTTTTGTCGTATTTTGCACGACTGTTGTATAATTAAGTTGTATTTGAATTTTGTACCATGTATTTGGGGACTCAAGATGGGTGATGTATACCTGTTTTGGGGGCGTCACACTCCTTCCATATCTAGAAACCAAATATAATTAGGAACCTTAATCCATAAATCCCCCTTCTATCAAAACAGCCTCTTGCCCAAGCTCACATAATATTATGTGGGTAACAGCCCACTGTATATCCTAGGCCCAAATATCCTTGGCCCAACATTGCCCCCCAGTCTTCCATCAAATATAATATTTGATGGAAGAGTATTTCAAACATGGCCCAATGAGCAACAATCACCCAAATCAAGGCCCAATATCCGGAAAATCCAAACATCAGATAGTAATCAAACCTTTCAAATCCACCACCCAAACACCATCATAATACTCATTAATGAGCTGCCCTCGACATTCGGGAACAGTTGAAAAGACAAAATTATAAAAACCCCTTTTCTCCCAATTCAAACAGTTTCACCAGCCCATTTCAAAAATAACAATAAACTTTCTCTCCCCGGTTATCCTCCTTTAAAACTGCAACAATGGCCTCCTCCAAAAACCTAGAAAACATCCCACCAAAAAACACAATCCCCACCCTTGTGAACCCCCTTTCAAGCATCCCCGCTCCTCCTACAACCGCTTCCAAACTCACTAAGGTCACTCCAAACCCTAACACCAATGCCATGCCTGATGCATCCACCAGTGCAGCCACCACCTCCACCTAGAACCCACCGGAGACAAATTTCTAAAAAATAATGCGTGAATACCCCAACGAGAAATAATTTCAACACGCCAACACCCTTTCCCAAATCACCTACGCAGATCTCCTCATAATCCGACAGCATTACCAAATCCCTGAAAACCATCATCTCAAAGCTCCAACCCCTACATACCGAATGTACCACCAATCCAACGGCTAGACTGTTACACCCCTTACTTTTCTAGAAAAGGGAGTCTGATTGCCTCTTCACGCGTTCATCATCACCCTTTTAGGTTTTATTGGCATCGGTTTCGCCCAGCTGGTGTTGAACTCCTATATTAACATCATCGCCTTTATTGCCTTCTGTCACAAAATAGGGATCCCACCTTCAATTGACTTCTTTTCACCATATACCAACTCAGAAACTCCCATGAATTGGGTTTTAAAGTACTGAGCAAACAACCCCCAAAACCCAACTCTAAGTTCAAGAAACGTCCACCGATGGATATCTCTTCAAGTAACAGGGGATGGCACAAAGATTAGTTCATTGTCAAGGGACCAGAAATTCCCAAACTCCCAGACTGGGTTTCCTACAAACGCCCGAATGTAGACATCGACGGCACCCCGCCTGAATGAGTGAAAGAGATGGCAAAATTGATCGAGAAATTACCCTTGAAAGAATAGAGCTTCAGCCTCTTAACCAAACAGGCGTGGCTATACGACCACCAACGTAAGTTCTGATATTGCTACTTATGTGATCTTTGAATTCTCTTCTGTCATTATTATGAGAAATCCCCTTTGTTTTCTACAGTATCGCTCATCAAACCAACTTCGGTCGAGAGAAAAGACCTAGATGAATTCCTCTTCGATGTCACAACCGAAAGACCTGCCCAACCACCAACCACCGAAGTTGTCCCTACCACGAGCACCACCAAAGACCCAACCCACATTCGACTAAAAAGAAGGGCAGTTAAGAAACTAAAAAATATTATAGCTCCCATTCTCACAGAAAGCCTCTTTGACATGCCAATCTCTGAAAGAACGAAGATTCTTTGGACCAAAAAGAAATGCGCGAAGATCACCCCCCTTACAACCAAAGGGATGAAGGTTCCCTCGACCGAAGCCAACCAACATCAACACATACCCACCGATCCTGACGAACCTGCTGACCCCATACCCCAACTAATAAGAAAATGAAAAGACACCACCGACTGCAAACTGGGACCCTAAAAAAAGTCCCACATCCCAACTTCTTTCGATCACCTAACATTGCTTTCCAAACAACCATCCACTACACACTCACCCGAAGCCGTTCGTTCACCAACCTTATGGCCAGAGGATAATGAAAATTTCCCTCTTGGCCTGTTTAATCACTTCATCCTTCCATCCGATGATCACCACTTAGGAGATATAACCACTTCCGAACTCGTCCGTGCCGACATGATTCATCAGGCCCGCGTAAGTCGCCTTTAATTAGAAATTACAGCAATCATCCTCTTTTCTTAACCAACTTTTAACATTAACTACTAAACACCTGCAGGCAGCCAGAGTCTCCGGACGGCTTGCTCAGAGATACAAAGATATCGAAGTTGAAGAGAAAACCGCCTGAAGGGAAAACGAGCTTCTGAAGTTTGCCCTAGCAAAGGAGAAGAACCTTTATGACAGCGCCTCCTTCTACTGTGAGGGCCTCAAATCGGACAATGCCAAATTGAAAAAACAACTGGCGGCGTCTAAAGCACTTCAAAAATATACCTCCAAAAAATACGAAGAGGTCATAAAAGAAAAAGAGGTGCTAAGGCAGAACAACCAATTACTCACCCGCCAATCTATCGATGTAATAAAGAAAGAGCAAGCACAACTTCAACTTCAGGCTTCTTTGGAAAAAGAACTCCGAGACCTCAAAGCCCTCGGACTGCCCTTAATCGAAGAAATACGAAATCAGATCCGAAGTGAATACCGAAGATCTCACGAACTTAACAATAAAATTATACAAATGTACGCCGAAGGCTACGAAGCAGCCCGAAGCAAAGGAAAAGCTAAACTGGCCGCTGTCGCTCTGAACCCATTATTACTTAATTCTTCTGACGATAAGGATGAGGACACCTCTAAAGATAACCCAACAAACGACCTTTCACCACCATAGCTTTAATTTTTAAACTTGTAAACCTGTAAACTTGTAACTTCTTCTATGCTTCAGTTAATACATTTTTGAATTTCTCCTATAAATTTTTTTTACAGTTGCTTTGCAAGACAACTAACATCAATAAACAAACATTCACTTAAAATGAATAAAAAAGAATGGCTTAAAGGACCAAACTCAACATTTTCCATCCTCCAAACAGATACTATCAAACAATCTTGCTCACCACCTAAGGGTCGAACAGACTCCTCCAAACACCAAATAATCATGTTCACCTCCTAAGGGTCGAAGAGATTTCCCCGAACCCCAAATAATCATTTTCACCTCCTAAGGTTCGAACAGATTCCTCCGAACACCAAATAATCAAGTTCTCTCCCAAGAGTCGAACAAATTCCAACAGATTAACAATCACATAGGATAACACTGGAGAGAAAAAATGCTTCTTTTATTGATAATTATTGGAAGAATTATAGACCCAAAACGCTGACTTCAACCCTATTGGAAATATTTTCGAAGTCTACCCGCACGCCATATGTTCTTGATCTCAGATCCATCCAACGCTCATAGCCAATAGTTTCCCGATTTTCGCACTTCAATGACTTCATAAGGACCTTCCCAATTCGGCATCAACTTTCCCAAATTTTGAGGCATAGAAGCTTCAAACTCACGAAGAACCAGATCCTCTACCTCAAATCTTCAGAGCTTCACCCATTTGTTATAGTACTTGGCCACTCGTCGCTGATATACCGTAAGCTTCACTAAAGCCACCTCTTTCACTTCCTATAACAAATCCAAATTGGCCCGAAGTCTATCCTCATTGTACACTTTCTGAAATTGACTGACCCGAAGAGATAGGGAACCAACCTCCACTGGGACCAAAGCATCCGAACCATAGGCCAATCTAAAGGGTGAGTCTCCCATAGTAGACCTTGGTGCGTGGTCTGATAAGCCCACAATACAATAAGCAACTCTTCAGGTCACCTTACTTTTGCCTTATCAAGTCTTGTTTTTATACCATTTAACAGATTCCTATTGGTCACCTCAACCTGCCTATTCGACTAAGGATGAGAAGCCAACGTCTTCTGATGTTGAATACCCAACTCCTGCAAGAACACCTCAAATTTCGAATACACGAATTATTGTCCATTATCCGTAACCAACACCATGGGAATTCTGAACCGGAACACGACACACTCTTTTAGAAACTTCAAACATTCTTGCTCTGTAATCGTCCGAAGGGGTTTGGCCTCCACCTATTTAGTCTTATAATCAATAGCTACAATAAAAAAAAAACTAACCTTCCCCTTAGCTTTTGGTAACGGGACCAAGATATCCACCCCCAAATAATAAAAAGAATTGGGGATAAAACTGAATACAACTCTTTCGCGACTGATGAGGAATTGGGCTTTTTGGCTGGCACTTCGGACACTTCTTCACATACTCAGTTTCTTCTTTAAAGTTTTTTGGCCAATAGTACCCCTGCCAAAGCACCTTGTACGCTAATGACTTCGCTGCCATATGATCACAACAAATCTCCTCATGAACTTTTTGAAGAACATAATCTGCTTCGGACAGAACCAAACACTTTAGCAAAGGGGAAGAATAGGCCCATCGATAAAAATCCCCATCCATAAGCACAAAGTTCGAGATTCTGTGTTTACTTTTCTTTGCTAACAATCGATCCAAAGGCAGAATGTCGTCAGCCAAATAGTCGAGGTAAGGAGACATCCAACAATTCGATCGTTCTACATACATTACCTCCATATGCTGAACACTTGGCTGATTCAAAATCTCCAAATAAACAGATCCGTCGAATGTACTTGCTTTGGTCGTAGCCAATTTCACCAGTGCATCAGCTATTGCAATATTAGATCTATTTATCCCTTGAAAAGTATAAGAATTAAAACATTGTAGCCGATCTTTTACCTCTGCCAGATACTTCACCATTCTCGTTCCTCGAGCCTCATATTCCCCTAAAACCTATTTGACGACCAGCTGAGAATCACTAAAAAAATAACCAACTTCTATACCTTAAAACTCTTTGCCAGCCGTAACCCTGCCAACTGCGCTTCGTACTCGGACTCATTGTTCATTGCCTTAAACCCAAACCTAATCACCTGTTACACATTAAACCCTTCTGGACTAGTCAAAATGATGCCGACTCCACTAACATCCAAAGTAGACAACCGATTCGTGTACAATGTCCATGAGTTCTGTGTCGGCCAAACTACTGCAACCGATTGTTTGGTCACTTTGACTTGATCCAAACTCCCATCCACCTTGGAGAACGAACACTCTACTATAAAATCAGCCAACGCCTGCCCTTTAATGGCTGTCCGAGGGTGATACTCCAATATAAACTGCGATAATTCCATAGTCCACACAGTAAGTCTTCCCGAAACCTCTGGTCTTCCCAACACCTTCTTCAAAGGCTGATCAGTATACACCACTATTAACCGACCTTGGAAGGATTTTTGAAGCTTTTGACTGGCTATTATTAGAGCAAAAATGAACTTCTCTCAAGGTTCGAATACCTTGTCTCTGCATCCCTTAGGGCATGGTTCACATAGTAAATCGGGTTTTGCTTACCCCCAATCTCCCGCACCAAAAATGCTCCCATAGCCAACGAACTCATTGCCAAATACAAGTACAAAGGCTCAGCAGGAGCTGGCTTCACCAACAAAGGAGTCGAAGAAAAATACCTTTTTATCCCCAAAAAGGCGTCTTCACATTCTGAAGTCCACTGGAAACTCTTCACATTCTTCGGCGCTTTCAACATATCAAAGAACGAAAAACATCTTTTTGACGACTTAGACATGAACCTCCTCAAAGCTGCAATCCAACCCGTCAAACGCTGAACATCCTTAGACGACTGCGGGGACTTCATGTCCAGAATAGCTTGAATCTTCTCGGGATTAGCCTCAATCCCCCTCTTGCTAACTAGATAACCCAGGAACTTCCCTGCAAACAGTCTGAAGGTACACTTTATCGGATTTAACCTTAAATTTTAGTGTCGAATAGTTTGAAAACAATCCTCCAAATCATCCAGATGACCCCGAATTGTCATAATTTTGACGATCATGTCATTCACAAAAACTTCCATGCTCTGCCCCAACTGCTTCGTGAACACGTAATTCATCATCCTTTGATATGTAGCCCCCATGTTTAGTAAGTCAAAAGTCATCTTCTTATACGCATACACAGACCGATGAGTAATGAAGGCTATTTTCGGGATGTCTTCCTTACACATTGAAATCTGATGGTATCCCAAAAAAGCATCCATAAAGCTAAGAAAAACATATCCAAGTCTCAAAGATAAGTTGGTTAATGTGTGGCAGGGGATAGAAGTCCTTCAGGCATGCGACTACAAGGAAAAGGGTCATTGGCGACGGGCTTATTAGCGATGACAAATTTCCCGTTGAGAATGACCTTACTGCCGACTGGGAAGCCGTCGAGAATGAGTGTCGTCGATAATGCCATTTCCCATGGGATAATTTGGTGCAAAAATTTGGCGGTGGAGGGAAAACTCATTAGCGACAGACACATAAATCAAAGGCGACGGCAAAACCGTCGATAATAACTCAATCTCGACGGGGTCATTATCGACGATTTTGCCGTCGAGAATGAGTTCTATTAATTAAAACCCTGGTTCGCGACGACAACGACTCATATTATTTTTTCCCTCTCTGATATTTGTTTTTCCCTCCCAATTCGTTAATCCCAAATTGCCCATTTCCTAAATTAATCATCCCATTTCGCCCAATTGATCTTCACAGTTCATCCCATCACCATCCCAGTGGAGATTAGACCCATCATCATCATCATCATCATCATCATCTTAGTTCACCCCCTATTGCATTCAGTCTGCTCTCCTCGTTTTCTATTGTGCAAAGGTTGCAACTCCTCCGGCCTGGCCTACCCTCCGATCGCCACAGCTCCCTTCTGCCGCCTATCCTCCGACTGCCACATCTCCATTCCTTTTTCTTTTGTACTTCTGGTTTCCCCCAAATTGCAAGGTGAAGCTATTCTTCCCCTAATTTTAGGGTGTTTAATTTGATTTTATTGTTTTGCTTTAGCATTTTTTGTATAGATTTGAGCTCACATTTTTTTGCGTATAAATTAGGTTTAAATGAGATTGTATTTCTTCTGAGTCTTCACTCTGCAGTATCACTTGCTTATAATTATAATTGATATTGATTTTTCTTTTGTTTTAACTTTTCTGGAAAATGGTTTAAATTTTTCTTTGCATCTGCCATATAATAAATGGAATATAAAGTTGGATTTTTTTAGTTTCTTTAACATTTCTACTCCAAATGTTGTACTACAAACGCCTAATTTAGTGGTGTACTGCATTAGCTTTGTAATTTTATGAGTTCTTGGGATTCCTTGTATATAGTACATGATTTCATATAGTTGAATTGAAAAAAAACCTCAACTTGGGAATTTGTGTGTTAGTTTTTGTTTTTATTATAGGGTCATTGTGTGGGATGCGTAGGAATTCAAGAGTCTTTCTTTCCGTTTGCTGCTAAACTGGGGTTTTCATTTCTTTGTGAAGATACCCAATTTCAGTTGAGAATTTCTTGTGCTGAAGAATTTAGATTTTTCTTCAATTAAGTTCATTAAAGCTCTAATTTTACATTATTAAAGAAAAAGAGGATACTCAGGTGAGATTATTAATACTGAACTCATTTACTTATTCAAATATGACAGTATAATATATATAAATATATATATATATAATTATATCTTTTGTTAACCATTAAAATCTATTTTATTCTCCTTGAGTACACTTTCTGAATTGGTTATTTGATGATTAAATTAGATCAAAGGCAAAATTTAGTTAATTATACCAAATGGATAACACAAAAGTGGAATTATTTTGATCCATTTATTTAATTTTGTGAGAAAGTAGTCCTGAACTAATTATTTTTTGCATACATAATTATACAAGATGTAATATATATATATATATATATATATATATATATATATATATATATTACATTACATGTTCTGTAATAAATTTTCATAATTTAAAGTTGAGAGATAAGAAAAGCTATTAATTCTATGAACTTGTTTCCTTTCTGTATGAGTGATACTACAAATAGTTTTATTAATATGCCTTTTTCTTGTGTGTACTGAGGGTGTTGTACCAAATGCTACTTTAATATATCTAAACCCAAGTATATGTTATTACTTGAAATTTAATGATTCTCATGTTAAAAATGTAATATGTGTACTTTTGGTTGAGATACATCTATGTTATTGAGATACATCTATTTGAAACGAATATAATGTTTTCTCAATATAGATAGCACTGCATCTTTGTTTCCATTTTATTGCTTAATTAAAATGGTAGCATTATGTTATTTTAAATATGTTCTAGAGGATTATTTAATATGTAGACTTTGATTTTGTATACTTATGAGAATCGATGAATCAATTTCTTTTATTGTGGTTCATAATTAATTCTCAAGATAGTATTCAATTTCATATGTGCATAATTTCATATAGTTTAGGAAGCTTAGAAACCCGTTTGAGATTCACTTAGTAGGAGTGGATCTCAAATAGTCCCCATTCTGGGACTGTTCTTGTATGTTTCGATCTCACTTAGGTCGGTGTTAAAGATTTGAGCATGTCTTTATATTTTTTGAGATTTCGGTCAGTATATATCTCTTGATGTTCTTTGGGTGCATATTTAGACTACGATGTGTTAGTCTATTTTATGTACTTGAAGACCATGGGGAGGTGCTGCCAAAATTTCTAAAAAATTTAAAGATGTGTTCAAGTTGTTGGCATCAGTAAGGCGCGACACATCCGAGAATGGGATAGAAGCCTGACCCGTTAGAGTGAGAGATGAAGTTAGGAAACTCATAAGCTTGCATATACATTAACTTGGAGACTTGATTGTGTTTGTCTAACTTTCCATATACATAGCAGATAGTTGTCCGAGATGTCTGTTGATTGAAGTTGGATGGAACGTAGGGTAGCCACTGATAAGAGTGGGCTTAGCTCTGAGTAACGTAGTGGGGTTGAACAGTTTCTCAACTTTGCGTTTGAGTAAGTCAGCGACGACGAGATCAGATGTCCTTGTAAGAGGTGTGTGAATGAAGTGTGGAAGGAAATGAGTGATGTCATGTGCGACTTATTTGTGTATAGGTTCAAGCAGGGTTATACGATATGGATCTATCATGGGGAAACCTGGTTGGATGAACATGAATCAGAACCAGAATCCAGAGGTGACGAAACCTTTGATTGTACTAACATGATAGTCGAAACTGCTGGTTCATACTTCTACTAGAATAAAGACAGGGATGGCAGTAGCGTCGAGCAAGATCCGAATGATGGGGCTAAGGGTTTCTATGAGTTATTACATGAAGCATTGACGCCACTGTATGACGGGCACGAAAAGCACATCGTTTTATCTACCGTGACTAAGTTTTTACACTTCAAGAACAAGCATGACTGTAGCGAGAGAGGTTTTAATGAACTGTTAAGCATTGTGAACGAGTGCTTACCTGCAGGCAATAAGTTACTAGAGTCGTACTATGATGTGAAGAAAATGGTCAAAAGGCTCAATCTAGGGTATAAGAAGATTGATGCTTGTGAGAATGACTGTATGTTGTATTACGGTGATGTCAATAAAGATAAGAGGTCATGTGATATTTGTGGTACAAGTAGTTACTATGAACAGTGCAAGAAAAAGGGAAAAGACGTGCTGAGAAAGATCTTGTGTTTCTTTCCCATTGCCCCGAGGCTTCAACAGTTGTTCATGTCAAAAAATACCGCCGAGGATATGAGGTGGCACTCTACACGGGACATAGTCGAAGGTCAACTGACGCACCGTCATATGGGCTTGAGTGGAAAATTTTTAATAACAAGCACCCCTTGTTTGTTGAAGAGGTCCGCAATGTTAGGCTTGTACTTGCTACGGATGGGTTTAATCCGTTAACGGGCCTTACACAAAGCCCTACTCAACTTGGCTAGTGATTATTGCGGTGTATAACCTCCCGCCTTCGATGTGCATGAAAGATCCCTACATGTTCATGCCTTTACTGATTCCAGGTGATAAGATTCCGAGTAAAGACATCAATGTATACCTCAGGCCGTTAGTTGATGAGTTGAAGATGTTGTGGGAAAAAGGGGTTCAAACTTATGATGTATCTCTTAAGCAGAACTTTGACATGAGGGTAACTTTAATGTGGACAATAAATGACTTCCCGACATTAGGAATGATCAGTGGATGGTCGACTCATGGGGGTTTGTCATGTCCCCTGTGTATGGGGTCAGTTAAAGCTATGCGGCTCAAACATGGGGGGAAAATGATTTTCTTTGCAACATCCAGACAATTTTTGCTAATTAAACATCGTTATCGACGGATGAGTAGACAATTCAATCAAAAAATAGAGAAACGTCAAGTACCTGGCCATCTTTTTGGGTCAGCAGTGTTGAGTTAGATTAGTCATTTAAAGTTTCCACCTCCAGAGAAGAATCACAGATTAGAGCGAGCTTATGGTTACGACAAGGTTCACAAATGGACACACAGATCCATGTTCTTTGAACTGCCTTATTGGGCTACACTCTGCATCCGTCATTGTTTAGATCCAATGCATACTGAGAAGAACATATTTGAAAACATTTTTTATACAGTCCTAGATGCCAGTGGTAGAACAAAGGACAACAACAGGTCGAGACTTGATTTGGTAAAAATGAATATTAGGGAAGATCTTTGGCTGTATCAGGAGGGTAGTAAGATGGTAACGCCTAAAGCTGAATATACTTTGACTAGGGAACAGTTGATATTGATATGTAATTGGATCAGTGGACTGAAACTCCCAGATGGATATTCTTCGAATATAGCAAGGTGTTGTAAAGTCGAAGAGTTGAAGTTTCGGGGTCTCAAAAGTCATGATTGTCACGTATTCATGAAGAAGTTGATCCCTGTGGCATTTATCGACTTGTTACCGAAATGTGTGGTTGAAGCACTGATAGAGCATTCTAATTTCTTTAGAGATCTATGCTTGACGAAGCTCCAGTTCAAAGACATAGATAAAATGGAGAGGCAGATAGTGGAAATAATGTGCAAGTTAGAAATGATCTTCCCTCCATCTTTTTTTGATTCAATGGAGCATTTGCCTATTCACTTGTCATACGAAGCATTTGCCTATTCACTTTCCATACGTGGATTGCTAGGGAATCCCCCCAGGCACCGCTTATATGTCGTGTCGGGACTACTAGGTAATTTCATATTTAATATTATGTTTGTATTAATTATTTAGTTCTTATATATTCTTTGTAATTTGCAAATTTAATAATTTTAATTTTAGTATCCTTGACGCGACGCCAAGGAACACGTTGTTTGGGATTGTCATAACCGATTCTCGGCCAAGTGGATGAGGTGGGCGGATGTGGATGACCGCATATGCATGTGGGTGATTATTGCTGAGTTTAGGGTAAGAAGTCATTCATTCATATGTTAGTTTTAATTTGTGCTTTTGAATATTTATTTATCGCTTTGTTTTATGTTGTCTACTAAGTAAATGATGATATTCATATGTTGTACTGCAGAGATATTATCGCTTCGAGGATGGGCAGGAAGCCCACGACAACACTGTTCTCGGGAAGTATCTCGAGATGAATTAGCATAAGTGGGTTTATGACTGGAAGAAGAAGGCCCATACCAAGATGACTGATGGACAGACACTTAGAGATATCCGGCCAGATTTCATTAGTGCTTTGGTGTGGGAACAGATGTGCCTTATTTGGGAGGGCGAGGCATTCAAGAAGATGTCGGACAACAGATAAATACCGCTCGACAATGAGTCGAGTCGCCCACACTTGCACTAGGAGTCAGTCGTACGACCTCTACAGGGAAAGAGTCGAGGTGAGTCTAAAGCACCGACCTTCCCACCTCCAGTTTTAGTGGCACGCTCACCAGAAGAAAGGTGACGGTGGTTATATCTCACCTGAGGCAAAGCGCATTGTGGTAAGTAATTTAATTATTTTATTTATTATGTATTTGATGGCTTTGAAATTCTTTTGTATTTTTTTGTGTAATACTTGCTTTTTACCTATTTCTGTGTTTTTTCAGACACGGTTCGAGGAACTTTCTGTGGTTCGGAGCAACAAGAGAGGTGACACTCTAGTGGCTGATGATGAGCGTGAGGACGAGGAGATGGAGGACTGGCTGCAGGCTACAGGGGGGTCGAAGAAGGGTAGAGTTATGGGAATTCCCCGTGTCCTAGCCTACACTATAGTCCCTGCTACGAGATCTCAATGTCGTCCACCCACTAGAGGTAGTGGTGCGAGTGGATCAGGCGCCGACCCTTCATTATCTGACGACTTCTTCAGGCGGACCATAGAGGGGTGCATGGCGAGCAGTGTCGTGCAGTCAGGCGCACCATCACGCGAGCGGATCTACCAGCTTGCTCAGGAGGTTATCCACGGATCCATAGATACTACAGTTGCCGCTGACAACCTCATGGGTGTAGTCTTGGCCAACATCTTTCCTCCACATATTCGACATGTAAAACTTATTATTGATGTATTTCCTTATTTGTAATTATATTGCTTATATAAATAGTCAAATAAATAGTTAACACACAAACATAGACAATAGCACCACATAGGCAATAGACATGCGTTACAACTGACGGGACTCGATTCCGATATACAGAGTCCGAGTTCGAGTCCCGTCCGCCTAACTTACGAAAACTTAGAAAAATAATCAAAAAAGAGACCAAAACCCACCCCGGTCCTCCAAACGACACGCAAATACAGACAATAGCACCACATAGGCAATACACATGTGTTATAATTAACGGGACTCGATTTCGAGATACGGAATCCGAGCTCGAGTTCCGTCCGCCAAACTTACGAAAACTTAGAAAAATAGTAAAAAAAGAGACCCAAACCCGCCCCGGTCGTCCAAATGACACTCAAACATAGACAATAGAACCGCATAGGCAATACACATGCATTACAATTGACAGGACTTGTTTTCGATATACGGAGCCCGAGTTCGAGTCTCGTCCGCCTAACATACGAAAACTTAGAAAAATATTCGAAAAAGAGACCAAAACCCGCTCCGGTCGTCCAAACAACATGTAAACGTAGACAATAGCACCGTATAGGCAATACACATGCGTTACAGTTGACGGGACTCGATTCCAATATACGGAGCCCGAGTTCGAGTCCCGTCTGCCCAACTTACGAAAACTTAGAAAAATAGTCGAAAAGGTCTGGTCCAAACGACACGCAAACACAGACAATAACAACATATAGGCAATAGACACGTGTTACAATTGACGGGACTCGATTCCGATATACGGAGCCCAAGTTCGAGTCTCGTCCGCCTAACTTACGAAAACATAGAAAAATAGTCGAAAAAGAGACCAAAACCCGCCCCGGTCGTCCATACGACACGCAAAAATAGACAATAGCAATGCATAGGCAATAGCCATGCGTTACAATTGACGGGACTCAATTCTGATATACGGAGCCCGAGTTCGAGTCTTGTCCGCCTAACTTACGAAATTTAGAAAAATAGTCGAAAAAGAGACCAAAACCCGCCCCGGTTGTCCAAATGAAACGCAAACACAGACAATAACATCGAATAGGAAATACATATGTGTTACAACTGAAGGGACTTGATTCCAATAAACGGAGCCCGAGTTCGAGTCCCGTCCGCCTAACTTACGAAAAACTTAGAAAAATAGTCGAAAAAGAGACCACAACCCGCCCCGGTCATCCAAACGACATGCAAACACAGACAATAGAACCACATAGGCAATACACAAGAGTTAAAACTGACGGGACACGATTTTGATATACGGAGCCCGAGTTCGAGTCCCGTCCACTTAACTTACGAAAACTTAGAACAATAGACAAAAAAGAGACCAAAACCAGCACACAGACTATAGCACCACATAGGCAATACACATACGTTATAACTGACGGGACTCGATTCCGATATACGGAGCCCGAATTTGAGTCCCATCTGCCTAACTTACGAAAACTTAAAAAATAGTCAAAAAAGAGACCAAAACCCGTCCAGTTCGTCCAAATAACACGTAAACACAGAAAATAGCACCGCATAGGCAATACACATGTGTTACAACTGTCAAGACTCGATTCTGATATACGGAGCCCGAATTCGAGTCCCGTCCGCCTAACTTACAAAAACTTAGAAAAATAGTCAAAAAAGAGACCAAAACCCACCCTGGTAGTCCAAACAACACACAAAAATAGACTATAGCACTGCATAGGCAATACACACGCGTTATAACTGACGGGACTCGATTCTGATATACGGAGCCCGAGTTTGAGTCTCGTCTGCCTAACTTACGAAAACATAAAAAAATAGTCAAAAAAGAGACCAAAACCCGCCTCGGTCATCCAAACGACACGCAAACACAGACAATAGCACTGCATAGGCAATATACACGCATTACAACTGACGGGACTTGATTCTGATATACGGAGCCCGAGTTCGAGTCCCGTCCATCTAACTTACGAAAACTTAGAAAAATAGTAGAAAAAGAGACCAAAACCCGCCCCGGTCATCCAAAAGATATGAAAACACAGACAATAGCACCGCATAGGAAACACACACCCATTAAAACTGACGGGAATCAATTTTGATATACGAAACCCGAGGTTGAGTCCAGTCCGCCTAACTTACAAACTTAAAAAAATAGTCAAAAAAGAGACCAAAAACCGTTCTGATCATCCAAACGACATGCAAATATAGACAATAGCACCACATAGGCAATACACACGCATTACAACTGATGGGACTCGATTCCGATATACGGAGCCCGAGTTCGAGTCCCGTTCGCCTAACTTACGAAAACTTAGAAAAATAGTCAAAAAATAGACTAAAACTCCATACAGTCGTCTAAGCGACACGCAAATATGAACAATAGATCAAGATAGGCAATACTGTACGCAGCGTTATAACCGACGGGACTCAATTAGATATCTGAGCCGATCGAGTCCGCCCGCCTTTAATTTATGAAAACTTAGAAAAATAGTCGAAAAAGACACCAAAACCCGCCTCGGTCGTCCAAACGACACACAACCATAGATAATAGCACCGCATAGGAAATACACACTCGTTACAACTGACGGAACTCGATTCTGATATACGCAGCCCGAGTTCAAGTCCCGTCCGCCTAACTTATGAAAACATAGAAAAATAGTCGAAAAAGAGACCAAAACCCGCCCCGGTCATCCAAATGACGCGCAAATATAGACAATAGCACCGCATAGGTAATACACATGCATTACAACTGACGGGACTTGATTCCGATATACGGACCCCGAGTTCGAGTCCCGTCCACCTAACTTACGAAAACTAAAAAAAATAGTCGAAAAAGAGATCAAAACTCACCCCGATCATCCAAATGACACGCAAACATAGACAATAGCACCGCATAGGAAATACACATGCGTTACAGCTGACGGGACTCAATTCCGATATACGGAGGCCGAGTTCGAGTCCCGTCTGCCTAACTAACGAAAACTTAGAAAAATAGTCAAAAAAGAGACCAAAACCCGCCTCAGTCATCCAAACGACACGCAAACATAGACCATAGCACTGCATAGGCAATATACATGCGTTACAATTGGCAGGACTCGATTCTGACATACGGAGCCCGAGTTCAAGTCCCGTCCGCCTAACTTACGAAAACTTAGAGAAATATTCAAAAAAGAGACTAAAACCCACCCCGATCGACCAAACAACAAGCAAAAATAGACAATAGTACCGCATAGGTAATACACACGCGTAACAATTAACGGGACACAATTCTGATATACGGAGCCCAAGTTCGAGTCCCGTCCGCCTAACTTAACAAAACTTAGAAAAATAGTCTAAAAAGAGACCAAAACCCGCACCGGATGTCCAAACGACACGCAAAAATAGATAATAGCACCGCATAGGCAATACACACGTGTTACAACTGACGCGACTCGATTCTGATATACGGAGCCCGAGTTCGAGTCCCGTCTGCCTAACTTACGAAAACATAGAAAAATAGTCAAAAAAGAGACCAAAACCCGCCTCGATCGTCCAAACGACATGCAAACACAGATAATAGCACCACATAGGAAACACACACGCGTTAAATCTAATGGGACTCAATTCCGATATATGGAGCCCGAGTTTGAGTCTCGTCCGCTTAACATACGAAAACTTAGAAAAATAGTCGAAAAAGAGACCCAAACCCGCCCTGGTCGTCTGAACGACACGAAACATAGACAATAGCACCGCATAGGAAATACACACGCATTATAATTGACAGGACTCGATATCGATATAGGGAGCCCGAGTTCGAGTCCCGTCCGCCTAACTTATGAAAACATAAAAAACTAGTCGAAAAAGAGACCAAAACCTTCCCCGGTCGTAAAAACGACATGTAAACACAGACAATAGCACCGCATAGGAAATACACACGCGTTACAACTGACGGGACTCGATTTTGACATATGGAGCCCGAGTTCGAGTCTCGTCCGCCTAACTTACGAAAACTTAGAAAAATAGTCAAAAAAAGAGACAAAAACCCACCCCGATCGACCAAATGACACGCAAAAATAGACAATACCATCGCATAGGTAATACACACGCGTACCAATTAACGGGACTCAATTCTGATATATAGAGCCCGAGTTCGAGTCCCGTCCGCCTAACTTACAAAAACTTAGAAAAATAGTCGAAAAAGAGACAAAAACCCGCCCCGGTCGTCCAAATGACACGCAAACATAGACAATAGCACCGCATAGGCAATACACACGTGTTACAACTGACGAGAATCGATTTCGATATACGGAGCTCTAGTTCGAGTGTCATCCGCCTAACTTACAAAAACTTAGAAAAACAGTCAAAAAAGAGACCAAAACCAGCCCTAGTCGTCCAAACGAAACGGAAATACAGACAATAGCACCGCATAGGCAATACATACGCGTTACAACTAACGGGAATCGATTCTGATATACGGAGACCGAATTCAAGTCTCGTCCGCTTAACTTACAAAAACATAGAAAAATAGTCGAAAAAGAGATCAAAATCCGCCCTGGTCATCCAAATAACACGCAAACACAGACAATAGCACCGCATAGGTAATACACACGTGTTTACAATTAAAGAAACTCGATTATGATATACGGAGCCAGAGTTCGAGTCCCGTCTGCCTAACTTACGAAAACTTAGAAAAATAGTCAAAAAAGAGACCAAAACCCGCCCCGATCATCCAAACGACACGCAAACACAGACAATAGCACCGCATAGATAATAAACACGTGTTAAAATTGATGGGACTCGATTCTGATATACGAAACCCGAGTTCGAGTCTCGTCTGCGTAACTTACGAAAACTTAGAAAAATAATCGAAAAAGAGACCATAACACGCCCCGGTCATCCAAACGACACGTAAACATAGACAATAGCACCGCATAGGAAATACACACGCGTTACAACTAATGGAACTCAATTCCAATATACGGAGCCTGAGTTCGAGTCCCGTCCGTCTAACTTACAAAAATTTAGAAAAATAGTCAAAAAGAGACAAAAACCCGCCCCGGTCGTCCAAACGACGCGTAAATATAGACAATAGCACCGCATAAGAAATACACATGCGTTACAACTGACGGGACTCGATTCCGATATACGGAGCCCGAGTTCGAGTCTCGTTCGCCTAACTTACGAAAACTTAAAAAAATAGTCAAAAAAGAGACAAAAACTCACCCCATTCGAGCAAATGACACGCAAATACAGACAATAGCACCGCATAGGCAATACACACGCGTAAAAACTAACAGGACTCAATTCCGATATACGTTGCTCGAGTTCGAGTCTCGTCCGTCTAACTTACGAAAACTTAAAAAAATAGTCGAAAAAGAGACCAAAACCTGCCCCGATCATCCAAACGACACGCAAACATAGACAATAGCACCGCATAGGCAATACACACGCGTTTCAACTGACGGGACTTGATTCTGATATACGGAGCCCGAGTTTGAGTCCCGTCCGCCTAACTTACAAAAACTTAGAAAAATAGTCAAAAAAGAGACCAAAACCCGTCCTGGTCGTCTAAACGACATGCAAACATAGACATTAATACCGTATAGGAAATACACACGTGTTACAACTAACGGGACTCGATTATGATATACGAAGCTAGAGTTCAAGTCACGTCTGCCTAACTTATGAAAAATTAGAAAAATAGTCAAAAAAGAGACCAAAACACGCCTTGGTTGTCCAAATGACACACAAACATAGACAATAGCACCGCATAGGCAATACATACGCGTTACAACTGACAGGAGTCGATTTTGATATACGGAGCCCGAGTTCGAGTCCCGTCCGCCTAACTTACAAAAACTTTAAAAAATAGTCAAAAAAGAGATCAAAATTCGCTCCGGTCGTCCAAATGACATACAAACATAGACAATAGAACTGCATAGGCAATACACACGCATTAGAATTGACAGGACTCATTTTCGATATACGGAGCCCAAGTTTGAGTCTCGTCCGCCTAACTTACGAAAACTTAGAAAAATATTCGAAAAAAGACCAAACCCGCCCCGGTCGTCCAAACAACATGCAAAAACAGACAATAGCACTGCATAGGCAATACACACGCGTTACAGTTGACGGGACTCAATTCCAATATACGGAGCCCGAGTTCGAGTCCCGTCTGCCCAACTTACGAAAACTTAGAAAAATAGCAAAAAAAGAGACCAAAACCCGCCCCGATCATCCAAACGATATGCAAGCACTGACAATAGCACCGTATAGGCAATACACACGTGTTACAACTAACGGGAATCAATTCTGATATACGGAGGCCGAGTTCGAGTCTCGTCCGCCTAACTTACGAAAACATAGAAAAATAGTCGAAAAATAGACCAAAACCCGCCCCGAACGTCCATACGACACGCAAAAACAGACAATAGCAGTGCATAGGCAATAGACATGCATTACAATTGACAGGAGTCGATTCCGATATACGGATCCCGAGTTCAAGTCTTGTCCGCCTAACTTACGAAAACTTAAAAAAATAGTCGAAAAAGAGACCAAAACCCGCCCCGGTTGTCCAAACGTAATGCAAATACAGACAATAACATCGAATAGGAAATACATATGTGTTACAACTAAAGGGACTTGATTCCGAAATACGAAGCCCGAGTTCGAGTCCCGTCCGCCTAACTTACGAAAACTTAGAAAAATAGTCAAAAAAGAGACCAAAACCCGCCCCGCTCATCCAAACGACATGCAAACACAGATAATAGAATCGCATAGGCAATACACAAGCGTTAAAACTGACGGGACATGATTTTGATATACGGAGCCCGAGTTCGAGTCCCGTCCGCTTAACTTACGAAAACTTAGAACAATAGACAAAAAGAGACCAAAACCAGCACACAGACTATAGCACCACATAGGCAATACACATACGTTATAACTGACGGGACTCGATTCTGATATACGGAGCCCGAATTTGAGTCCCATCTGCCTAACTTACGAAAACTTAGAAAAATAGTCAAAAAAGAGTTTACACAGAAAATAGCACCGCATAGGCAATACACATGCGTTACAACTGTCAGGACTCGATTCTGATATACGGTGCCCGAATTCGAGTCTCGTCCGCCTAACTTACAAAAACTTAGAAAAATAGTCGAAAAAGAGTCCAAAACCCGCCCCGGTAGTCTAAAAAACACGCAAAAGCAGACTATAGCACCGCATAGGCAATAAACACGCGTTATAACTGACGGGACTCGATTTTGATATACGGAGCCCGAGTTCGAGTCTCGTCCGCCTAACTTATGAAAACTTAGAAAAATAGTCAAAAATGAGACCAAAACCCGCCTCGGTCATCCAAATGACACCATGAAACCACGAGATAATAGCATTGCATAGGCAATATATACACGCAGCTGTAACCAGCGGGACTCGATTACGATATATCTGAGCCGAGTTCGAGTCCGTCACTTTAACTTGAAGAACACAAATTAAAATAATGTAAATATGTTTGCATTTCGACTTTGTTATTAATATTTTAATTTTGTAGGGTCTTGTTGACGAGATTCGTGATGGTGGAGGTGGAGGCACTAGTGATGATCCGCCGAGGCCCGATGATGACGAGCCTCCTCCAAAGTCTGAGGTGATGACCGCCTAGTGAGTTGATAAAAATTGACCTCCAAGTCTGAGGTGATGGCCATAGAGTTGATGACTATGAGACAGGCGACGGGTTGTATTTAGTTTATGTTATATTTTGAGTTTCATGTATGTACTTGTACAGTTTTTGAGTTGTACCAATGACCATTTTTGATCTATATATTTGATTTGGATTACTATTTGAATGGTGAATTGTATGATATTTGCTTATTATTTGATGGTTTTTATTAGTTTATAATAGGTATATGTTTATATTTGTAAATGAACAGGGAAATTTCAAAATTATAAAAAAAATTTAAAATATATATAGTCATTGCCGACGGGGGTAAGGGCGACGGTAGTTCCCGTCGCCAATGACATATAGCGACATACATGGGAACAAAGTCATTACCGACGGCTACACAGTCATGGTTGACGGGCTCCTCGTCCTGAATGACTTATTTTAAAAAAAATTATTGAACCTTTGTCGACGGTTTTGCCATCGCTCAGGCCATCGGTAGTGACATTGTGTCATCGCCAATGAGTCCCATCGCCAATGACAATGATGTCGACGGGGACCAGGGGTGACGACCTGTGAGGTGACGAGATCACCGACGACCATTGTCGTCGTGAATGACCTCAATGCCGACAGCACTATAGTCATAGGCGACGGCAGTGCCCGTCGGCAATGATTGATTTTTTTGTAGTGTGCTTTATTCAGATCGGTGTAATCTATACAAACTCGTCACTTCCCATTCTGCTTTTTTACCAACACAACATTCGCCATCCACTCCGGATAGTCAATCTCAAATATGAAATTTGCTGCCAAAAACTTTGTAATCTCTTCATCAATTATCTTCTGCCTTTCTGGGGCGAAAATCCTCCTCTTCTGCCGAACTGGTTTCTTCGTTGGGTATACATGCAGCCTGTGTTCAGCAACCTTTTGATCCACCCATGCAAAAATATCTGCATAGCACTGAAGTAATTCCACCAAGCTCGTCCGAAAAGGCTTTGGCAACCCTGACCCGATCCTTATAGGCTTATCCTTCTTCCTTGGGATTAACTCATCCTCTTCGGTCTCTCCTGCCGGCATGACCAAGGGTTCAGTACTGCTTTTCGTAAACGGTTCGATCTCTATCGCCATAACTTGCTTCTGTTTGCTGACCTCCACTCCCAAAGTGATCAGTGCATTATGGTAACATCTTCTTGCTAAACTAAGATCCCCAACGACTTCCCCAACTACATAAGGCGTAGGGAACTTAATCTTGAAGTGAGGAATCGACGTCACCGCTTAGAGGGCCATCAGAGTGGGCCTTCCCAGAATCTCATTGTGCGACGAATCCACATGCACCACAAAGAATCTGCACATAATTTTCCCTTGCTGTGGAGTTGTTCCGAAGATGACTGGTAACTCAATCATCCCTACAACTCTGACTGGCTCATTGCTGAACTCATATAATGGAGACTCCTGCCCGATCTACATCTTTCTCTCGTCCATATTCATCCTCTGGTAAGCGTGTGCATATAGGATATCCACCGAAGACCCGTTGTTTATCATCATCTGTTTCATATCCACCACACCCACCTGTGCAGTAATTACCAATGCTCCTTAGTGTGGTTTGATCAGTTTCGCAGGGAAATATTTATCAGTGAACGAGATCACCGAACCAGGGTATAATCTTTTACGTTTTACAGGTTAGTCTACCATTGACAACACCGTATCGAAGTATCCACGTCGCTTTCTTTCAGTAACTTTCCCCACAGTTCTGCCCGTGATTATATCCACAACCTGACTGATCTGAACAGGTGTATTATTCTCTTGCATTGACCTCGGGGCTTCTCGTCCTGCCACATACTGAACCAACGTCCCATTTTGCATATTCTTTTCTATTAGGTCAATCAGGCCCCATCATACCTCCATAGCATGCCCTGTTGCCTGATGGTAGTCTCAATACTTGCTCGGATTCCCCGTGCTTAGCTTTATGTTATCGTTAGGTGGTTCGAAGCAAGGTTGCCCCCTCATCTGTTCCAATATAGTGGTCTGATCAGTATTGAGCTTAGTGTATACCCTGTTCACCTTCTGACTCGAGAAAGGTGGGCGACCTCCTGCCGAACCCCCGGTGTTACTGTACCTCTTCTGATAACCATCATACCTATCGTTATTACCGTCATACCTCATCTGGTTTCCATCCGATCTGATCTTATCTTTGTCCTTCGGTTTCTCCGTTGTGCCTTGCTTCAAGCTGCTCATGGCTTCCTCCACCACTATGAAGCCTTCGGATTTCTCGAACGCTTCGGCCAAGCTCTTCAAGTGATTAAAAATTAGTTTCTTCACCAATTTTTTTGACTTCACCAAATATAACTCGTTTTGAAAGGGCCCTACTACCTGGAGGTCATTGAGATCTGTCACTTGACCTACTTCTTCGCTGAACCTTTTCATATACTGGCCCAACGCCTCATTTAAATGTTGTCTGATCTGCAAAAATGATCCTGTGGGCATCCCCCTCCTCTTTTTACTCCTGAATCGTGTATGAAACTTGTCACATAGTTCTTCCCAGTACGAGACTGAGTTCGAGGCCAAGGTCATCATCCACTGCCTGACATCTTTCCTCAAAGTCATCATGAAGGTATGACACTTGGTCGCATCCGAGTAATCATAGTAATCCATTAAACTGTCGTATGCCTGACTGTATTCGTACGGATCTCCCGAGCCATCATAACATTCCATATAGGGGAGCTTTTTGCTGGGGTCTGCCTTTTCTCGAGCGATCTCGGGAGAGAAAGGGGACGCCTTTTTTCCTGAACTCACCTTCCCCTGTTTGACTTCAGCCAACTCTTTTTGAATCTCCTCCAATTTTTTTGCCAACAACTCTATCCCATCCGACTTTGTGGGCACTTCTTTCTTGGGAGAATTCTTTTTTTTATGGTCCGTCTGACCCTTCCCATCTGAACTATCTGCCCCGAAAGGGCTTTAACCTCTACCCTTGCTGTACCGGGAACCAACAAGGTAATGTACCCTTGATTGGTTCCTCGGTGTGCAACCACTCGATATGCTCCTGTCACGAGAGCGACTCTGAAGCCTACTCTCGGATCGCCTTGTACCCTTAGCCCTCCGTGCCCTGGATTGTCTGTTTGGAGACCTATCCCGCCTTCTGGTTTGGTTGTGGCTGGAGGCTTCATTTTCCTGTTTGGCCAGCAGCACCCTCAGTGCTTCCTCTGTCTCTTGCGCCTTTTTGGCCAGAATAGATTTTTTATCCTCCTGATCATCTCGGCGTTGGGTTCAAGGCGATGTGCTTCCTACCCTCATCCGATCCTTCTTAGTCTTCTTACTGGCTGTTGAGAACAGCCTCCTCCTAACGTCTTCCCGGTCTCCACCTTTGGATCCTACCGAAGTGCTTTATGGGCCGAGCCGCTCATGGATGCTCCTTGATGGCCCTAGTCTATCTTTAACGGATCCCCTCTGTTGAGAAGAACCTCTAGCCGTTAATTGTCCTATAGCTGAAACTGTCCTGCTGTTCACCATGATTTCATTCACAAAAAGTTGATACTTGTGATTGTAAATCCAACAAAGCCCTCCTTCTAGCGCTAATGTTAACTCAAAGACCTGTCCACGCGCTCTAATCACCAAAGCGCATCCAATCTTACACATAAACGAGTAAACACCAAGAGCTTGACGGCTTGGGCTGCCAGGGATAGCTCTGGTGTGAGAATAAGTACAGGCTAATATAAGGTTAACAATGGAGGTTTAACACTCTAGTGCTGGAAAGTAATAATTTGCATGTACCTTAGAATCAGGGAAAAGCCTTGTATTTATAGCGTTCTCACCACCTTCATGAAATCCTTTTCCAGGCTGGATTAGGGTTCCCTCTTGATAGTAATTCCCTAATATGAATATACCAAATCTCCTAGTAGTTGGTTCAAATCCCAATATTATTTCCGTATATAGAAACCAAATATAATTAGGAACCTTAATCCAAAAATCTACTGTCTATCAAAACAGCCCCTTGCCCAAGCTCACATAATATCATGTGTGTAACAACCCATTGTATATCCTAGGCCCAAAAATCCTTGGCCCAACATGTACTATATGAACAGTATTGAGAAAGTTAAGAAAGAAACACCAATTCAATCAAACAAAAATGCAAAATCTTTAAATCCAATTATGTAGAAATGCAGATGAAGCAAAATTCACCAAGTGAGAGTGTGAGACTGCCTAATGTTCCATCTAAAAGAACAACCAACAACGTCAATTGATGGAATTCATTTAAAAGGATTTGCTAAAACTTCAGTTGGTCCGACTAATGGTCACAAGGTAATTGAGGGGCTCGCAGCTGGGTGAGCGAGCGAGGGTCGTAGGCATGGGCAGAACTAGGGCGCGAGGGGGTCATATGACCCCTCAACCTTGGAATCTGAAACATGCTAATGTTAGTTAAACTTGGTCTTTGTTATGAGATGATATTAATTCATTTGGTTCCTCATGTCCTTTACCTATAATAAATTAACAAAATTACTATAAGATAAAATAATATTAAATAAGTTTGATGATTAATTAATTAATATTACACTCATTTGTCTTACTGACTTAGTTATACATTGGTATCAATTTTTTATAAATGAGAATAACTTAATTCATTTTTTTGCTTTGAGTGTGACTCCTCTCAGTTGTCTCCAAGAAAGATGACCAGAACCACAATATAAGATTTTGAATATATAATATTATAATTTATAATTTATCTATAAAAGTAGCTAATCAGTTGATTAAAACCTTCAAACTCGATTACTAGTCCCATAGTTTGGAAGAAATTATATATATATATATATATATATATATATATATATATATATATATATATATATATATATATATATATATATATTTAAAGTTATTAGATTCATAACTCAAAGGTTGACAAGAGTTGGGATATGATGTTGTGAAATACTATAATTGAGCAAAATAAATTTGAAAGAAGCACTCCAAGCATCATGTGTATTTGGGCCTGGTGATTTATTGCAGCTTGGTGTTGGGTTTGTCTAACATTTTGGGTCATGGGCTTGCAACTAGGATTTTCTAATTGTTACATAGACAATATCCGGTGTGTAAATTATTGTAAAATGTGTGAGACATATTATGAATACATCAGATATGTTGGACTAGCCACAATTTGGTGAACCTACTAAATATATCATGCATTATTAATTTTTTTGTTCTTCATCTAATTTTTTGTGTGATTGTGTCTAATATTTGATCCTAAATCCAACAATCATCGATGTCCAAAAATCTATTGTTTCTTTCACAAATTTCATCGAACACTTGGCGGCACAAATGTATAAATTCATATGAAAATTTCACTTTTATACATTGCAAATTAAGATAAAATCTGAAAAGCGCTAAATATAAAGCAATGTATATTAATATAAACGTACACATATGAATATAAAGGAATGTATATATTAAAGGAATGTATATTAATATAAACGTATGTGTTACGATAGAGGCTCAAACCCTAATTTTTTTCTTGAAAAATTAGTTATCTATATTTAACCTACATTGATATCACGTATTGAGATATGCCCCATATGACAATCTGACATCAGTATTCATACCAATATGTATATAAAACATATAAGAAATTATTAAACTCACAACAAAAAATATTATTTTCATAACAAAAATATTTTTATAACAAAAGTGTCGCTATAGATTCTATAGCGACGGTTTTCACCGTCGCTATACATCTACATCAACACTTTTATTGTAAAAATAATAAAAAGTGTTGTGGATTTAAGAATTCCCTACATCTATATAATAAAACAGAACTCATTTTAAATCTTTCTTTTGATAAAACACATGAACGGTTCAGATTTCATCTCAATTCTTTCAACTTAATCTAAAGGCTCACATTTCATCTCACACTAAAAATTCCCACCCAAATCAAATTCACCCCTAAAAATTTCTACCCAAATCAAATAACAATAATAATAATAATAATAATAATAATAATAATAATAATAATAATAATAATAATAATAATTATTATTATTATAATAGTAATAATAAAAATAAAATAATAGTAATAATAATAATTATTATAATATTAATAATAATATTTATAATAATAATAATAATTATTATTATTATTATAATAATAATAATACTAATAATAATAGTACTAATTATTATTATAATAGTACTAATAATAATAATTATTATTATAATAATAATAAAAATAATTATAATTATAATAATAGTACTAATAATAATAATTATTAGTAGTAGTACTATTATAATAATTATAATAATAGTAAAAATAATAGTAATTATAATAATAACAATAATAATAATTAATAATAATAGTAATTATAATAATTATAATAATAGTGACAATAATAGTAATAATAGTTATAATTATAATAATAATAATAATTATTATTATAAATATAATAGTAATAACAACAACAACAACAATTGTTATTGTGGTGGTGTGGCGAATTATAAAAATTTTTATTAATGATTTATAAGTTTTGTAGACAGGTTTAAATTTTTCTAGATATCTATTTTTAAAGGAAAATTAATTATTGTGGTGGTGTGGTGAATTATGATAATTGTTATATGTGACTGTAAGTTATTTTAGGTTGCAAAAAGTCTTTAGATAATGTAGTATTTTTTAAATTTTAATTTAATTTTTCGTTACATTGTGCCTTTAAGCACGCGGACAATTACTAGTATATATATATATATATATATATATATATATATATATATATATATATATATATATATATAGGTTCGGATCAAGTCATACCCATTATCTTACTCATCCGTGCTCACCCCTTTTAATGATTTGGGAGATTCGGCGATTTCGATCATCATACAACCGCTGCTCTATACTCTCTCTCTCTCTCTCTATATATATATATATATATATATATATATGTATGTATGTAAAGATATAGGTGCATAGGCACAAAACCAACCTTAATCTCTTCTTCTGTCCTCTGCGCCTTCTTCATCCAACTAGAAGGCCAAACATGAAGCAAAAGCTTGGAGGAGTTATTGGGCTTTCCTAGAAAGTATCATGGGGTCGGGCTTTCCTATAAATAGTCCAAGATACAAAAGCCCAATATACTAAAATTTTTGTATGGTCTATAAGAAATCAAAACAAATACTCCATCTGTAATACATTTTTAAAATGACAATTTTAAGGATAATTTTATGTTCTTAAATATAGTATTAGTATTAGTTAAAAATTCAGTTATAGTGATGTAATATTTAAAATGATATTGAAAAAGTAATGACAAATTAAAAATATTCTAGTCTTAAATAGAAATATATTTTTAATTAATTTTTATTTTATTTTTTTGCAAATTTAACACATTCACACACCCCATATTGGCATGCCAAGGCTAGAACCCCCAACCTCATGATTACCATAGGTTGAGTAATAACACTCGGGTCAAAGGTTTTTGGTATGTATTTCTAATTTTAGAACGAACCAAAAAAATATATATACCTCTAATTTTGAAACACAAAGAGTATTATACATCTAACCCTTGTTTGGAACTTGAAATACTCAAATTTTGACAAAAAAAAAAGGAAAAATATTAATAAAACACACTGAAATTAATTATATTTAAGTATGTTACAAATTAAAATTTAATATACATAAAGCTCTTAACTTATAAT
This sequence comes from Panax ginseng, assembly GCA_020205605.1. NCBI lineage: Eukaryota > Viridiplantae > Streptophyta > Magnoliopsida > Apiales > Araliaceae > Panax > Panax ginseng. Next base: position 20,362,565 of record CM035133.1, on the reverse strand, counting down.
TCAGACTAGGTGAGGCACAAGAATGAAATTGTGCTATGTTGAAATCTATAATCTATTTACATATGATGTGGATCCTACTTACTATTTATGTAAGAAAGAACTTATGAAATTATCAAATTTATTTATAAAAATATTAATTCTCTGGAATAATCTTGTTGTTAACTCTTAATCCTAGTCAAATGATTGATAGATGTTAAATCAAAAACTCTAAGTGGACATGAAAATTGGACATGTGTATATTTAAAATTTACCTATTTATATCTTTACCCCTATCAGGGGTCAAAATACAAATAGGTAAAATTTAAATACACTTATATCTAATTTTTATGTCTAATTTTTATATCCACCTAAAAAAACTCAAATTAAATTTCAACTATTTTTCTAATAGTCATGGGATGTTATGTGGATGGATAAGTGTGCACAAAAGGAGTGACCTCTTTGTCTACATAACAGTGACCAACAAGAAAGACGTTTTGAGTTCTTACCAAAGATCAATCAACAATTGATAGTATCTAATAGAGACGAACTAGGATGAGTTGTGTGAAATTCTCTTAACAAGTTTGATGATGGTCATTATAATACTTTTAATTGTCATGAGTTATACTATATATTGCAATAAATTTTATGTCGAATTATAATTATAAAACTTATTAAAATATAGGATTGTTAAGAATTATAGGAGAGCCCCATTTATTACACATCTCTTTAAAAAAATTATTACTAATATTTATTCACGTAACTGACAATCAAAAAATTAACGTAAATATTCGCAATATATATCATTTTTCTTGTGTAATTTCGTAAACCTTTTATGTCAATAGAATTTCAAATGTCATAAAAAATGGAAGAGAATAATATAATATTTGTGAGTTTGGAGAGATGAGAAGAGGAAATTAAGAATTTAAGGTTTCTAAGAGAAAAGAGAGGGAAAAAGAATTTTACTTTCTGTTTTTTGTGAATTTTGGAAGATTTTTTTTAACTTAAAAAGATATATTATTATTTTACCCTTATAAAATTACATTTGGTAACTATTATAAAGAAATTTACTGTATTTTAATAGTCATCTAAGTCTTTAATATATTTTCTCCCAAAGTTTTTGAGAAAATTTATTTAAAAATTTTCTCCTAAAAAAATTCACAAACTAGAAAATTTTAATCTCTACCCTAAATTTCATTTCTCATCTTTTTTTCCTTTCTTGTTTATAACTTACAAATACGGGAGTAGGTAGCATCAAATTAATTTTGGTCAATTGACCAATACAGTATCGACACGCAAACGGAATGTGATCTCGCTCTGCGTGTCAGCAGTGTATTGATCAATTGATCAACTTACTATGAAATTAATTTGATGATAACCGAATCCCACAAATACACTATCAGGGTGAAAGAGGAGATGAAGTCGGATGAGATGAAAATAATTAAATCAAGAGTCCTTCTGGGGCGACATTGTTCTAGCAACATTTTATTTTTTATTTTATTTTAGTAATTCTAAAAAAATATATAGTATTTATTTCAACTGAAATTTTTACAAAAAATAGTATTTTAGATGTAATTTGAATACATACAAAAAACAGACACTTAAAACACTATTTTCTATAAAAATTCCAATTAAAATAAATATTATACATTTTTTGAGAGTTACTGAAAAAAAAATGTTACTAGAATGTCACAAAACCAATGTGAGCCTAGACTTAATGTTAAATCAAAGTATGCTACTACCGGATCCGATTAGCATGAAGTTTATTTTCTGGTAAGTTGGTCAATTGACCAATAAAATACTGACACACATAGAGTCTCGTCTGCGTGTCAGTACTTTATTGGTCAATTGACCAACTTACCCACAAATAAATTTCATGTTAACCACTTCCATTACTACCACAAGAAAGAGGGAAAGTAGAGGAGAATCAAATCAACCTAGGGACTCACACTCACTCCCTCTCCGCAACTAATTAAACCACACAAATTCAGACACCAACTGCACGCTCAGCTCATTTCAGGCTCTCAGCTCCCCCATTTTTATACATGCATAATCATCCTGATTTTAGATAATTTAAAGTTCATTTGGATAACTTATAAAAACGATTTATACTGATAGAACATAAAGTCACATTTCTGATGATTTGTAGTATTGGAGTATATTAATATCATATACTGATACTAATGCTACTAACTTGCCCCCAACACGCAATCCCAACGTGCATTGATATCCTTTTTCTTGTCCTTGTTCACTCTCTTATCTCTTTAAATCTACTTGAGAATCCAACAAGTTTTATTTCCATGCCAAAACCAACAAGTCTAATTTCTTAATTTCACTGCATGCATCAAGTAGTCATTGGTCAAAAGTCTTGAGCATTTGATTGAGTTGGGGAAAAATTTGTGGTGTACGGATGACTGATTGGTAAATGCATTAACTGGGCTTCATTTTTTAAGTATTTAATTTAATTTACCTCTTGGTAGGTAGGTCAATTAAAGTCGGAGAGTACCAAAAATACAAGATTCGGTTAGCATAAAATTTATTTTTGGGTAAGTTGGTCAATTGGTTAATAGAATACTGACACACATAGAGCATCGCCTGCGTGTCAGAACTTTATTGGTCAATTGACCAACTTACTCAAAAATGAACTTCATGTTAACCACTTCCAAAAATACATGTAAAATTTTTCTATGGTATCCTCTCGCATGAAGGTGAGAATCACTTGTTTTTGAAAATATTAAAAATATATGCGGAGATATCAGTTTTATGTAGTGTCTTCGAATTCCATCAAAGCTTTGATGAACAAACTTATATTTATTTTTCTACCAAAAAAAAGTTTATACTCCCTCCATCCCGTATTAAACGGTTTAATTTTTTTTTTTAGAATGTTTCACAATAAATGTCCTATTTCTATATTAATAACTATTTTTATCTTATTTTTTCACTTATACAATATACCCTTATAATCTTTTTAGTCAGCGTTTGTTGGAAACTCAAGAAGTGAAAAAAGGTTTACATTGAGAAGTAATGTATTGTTATATCACTTTCTCTCTCATGTTATCATTATAACGTATCTTCTATTTAATGTTAGAATAACAATGAAAATGATAAAGTAACTAGAAATTTATACAAACAAAGATGGACGATTTGCATTCATGAAGATATGCATGTAATTAGTGGGTGGGTTTAGAAAGAAAAATATACTTATCGGAATGTGAGAATAAGAATAAAAATGATCTAGAGAATATGTGGGAACTAGCAAGGAATAATTAATATTGGGGTAATAAAAAAGTAAACGGATACTTCAATTAAAAAGTAATTTAAAAGGACAATTTAGGTGAAAAAAATATTATTAATTAGCGTGACAAAATCAATTAAGACGTTTAATACAGGACTTATGCAATATTTATTTACATTTTGTGTAATTTGCTAAGAAAGATAAGCTTATATTTATTTACTTATTTTTTATCGTCTAAAATTATGGTCGGAAATTGTCCACCTTTTGTACCATGTGATATTTACGTGAGTACATTGAATCATATTATATTAGATTATAATTTATTTATTTATTTTATTTTATTTCTACTTTTTTATACGTGATAAAATGTGAGACTTTTTATATGAATTATTATTTTTTACAAACAAAACTTTCTAGAGCAAAAAGTTTGAAAGTAACGTATTTTTTATTTGATACTTTATATGGTATGGAGAATTAAAATAATAATCAAGAATTCAATCATATTACATTAGATCAAAAAAATAAGAAAATATGTGATTAATTAGCTAAATTAATTACAAATATGTAATTAATTTATTCTATTAAATTAATCAGTCGGACGTCAAATTTAAATTGGTGTGGTGGAATAAAATAATAAATGACACAGAAATGACATGGCTAATTCAACTTGATTTGATTGGCAAAAAGAATGATGCCCCTACGCACCTTATTGCTTGCATATATTATTAGAACTAGTGGCCGACAACAAATATTATTTTAAAATTAATTAATTAATAAAAAAAATACTACTAACAACAAATATTATTTTAAAATTAATATAAATTTATAATATAATTTTTAAAATTTTATAAATTAACTAAGATTAAATCCATAATATAAAGCAGCTCTCTTGAGGCGCTTAGTGATTTTGTATCACCTTTTTTCCCTCTCTTTTTCTTTTTCCCTTACGATTTTAATTGTATTACTATAGTGTCTTTTTATTTATTTATCTATATTTTATAAATTTTTTATTTTATTTCACATAATCTACATACGTAATGTGTGTACTAATTCAAATAAAACATGCGAGTGTTTATGAGATTGAGAGTTCGAGCCTTACGGGTTGTTTGTTTAGGATTGAATCGGTCAGTCATTAAGTGCATTTATTTTGAAAAAAAATTATTTGAATAGTTGAATCGGTCAGATGATTGAGCTGAATGACTAAGTCAGATTTTTTTAGCTAAATGGCTGAATGAGCAGCTGAATAAAATAAAATAAAATATTAACTATTATATTAAGTAATATTAAATAAATTTATAACAATTTTTAATTTTTTTAGAGGGATAAAATAATAAAATTTTATCATTCAGATGTTTCAGACATATTAATTATCAAACAACTTTTTTCATTCAAATTCAGATTCAGCTAATTTAGATTCAGATTCAGATTCAGATTCATTTAATTTTTATCAAACACCCCCTTAATATGTCAGGATAATCTGTGAGTGTGTTTAAATTTTAGTTTAATATAATAAAAATTAATTAATTAATTAATTAATTAATTACTTAAAAGAAAAAAAAGTTGCATGGACGTCCAAATGAGTTTTGGAGGCGGAAGTTGAGTATTATATACCCTCCAAAAGTAAACTACTAAAAAATACATAAGGTAAAAGTTAAACGATTCGTTGTTCGGCCATATAAATTATTAAGTTTAGAGTAATGCTACATACATAAATTATTTTATAAATATTTTATAAATTCGTGATGTAATATACTCTACCTTAATATATTGATCAATAAATTATTTCAATGTAGTCTTCGGCCCTACATAATATGCTGAGATGAAGTATGTTGTATCAGCAGTTTGTAAAATATTTATAGAATAATTTGTATCTTTAGCATTATTCTTAAGTTTAATCCAACTCCCCTGCCATAAGTATAAGATTTACCGGTCGGTGTCAAATTGACATCATGTCTCATTTTGCATGCTATGACTAAGCAAAACAATCTTGGTCTCATACATCACGCGTAGTATACACGCTTCTATTATTTAATAGTAAATTTTTTTTTTTTTGGAAAAAAATGAGAGTATTTTTAAGGAAAAGTCTAGGCAGACCGATTTATTAGACCGGAAAATTGAATATTTTTAGTTTTTTTTTGCTTGTGACTCAAAAAATTTATAGTATTTATTCTAACAAATTTTTTTATAAAATATAGTGTTTTAGGTGTAATTTAGATACATATACAAAAACAGGGTTATACAGCCTGTATAAGTCTGTTTTTGTATATGTATCTAAATTACACCTAAAATACTATATTTTATAAAAAATTCTTATTGAAATAAATACTATACATTTTTTGAGTCACAAACAAAAAAAAACTAAAAAATATCCAATAAACATGTCCAATAAAAATATTCATGTAGAAGGACTCTATTTTTAATGACAACCTAGGATTCTATTGCATTACCTCCTCTTAATTTTATTTTATTAATCAATAGAATTTTAATTTGTTAGGAATTTAATGATAGAATAGAAGACTGTTTAATTAAAGGAGAGTTTAATTAAATCTCGATTAAATTTTAAATATATGATTTGATGATGAAGCATGTATATTACTAAAATGATGCAACTTATAAAATATATTTATATGAATAAGTTTTGTACAGCCTTTAACAGAGAAATATATGTACAAGAACTTAAGATAATATGATCAAACTTGTTAGGTTGATCTTTATCCTATATATATATGTATATGTAATAGATAAGATCATTGTAAAGAGATTACTCTGCATAAAAGAAATATTGTTTGCAGAATAGATTTGCATGTGCTTAAAAGCCAAACATGATTAGTGTACATCTGTACAAGTAAGTTTTGTAAAGTCCTTCGAAAGAATTGATGTAAGACCCCAACTTATTATAAATAAAATTGAATTTTCTCTATTCATTATTCTAAATCAATAAGGTGTTAATTTGATATAATGCTTTGGTTATGGGTGAAATGTGCAAATTTTATAAAATAAGCAAGTGGTTATAAAATATTCATTTTTGTCGGGGAATATTCTTTTGGTCGTAGAATATTCTTTTTGTCGGGGAATATTCGTACGACGGCGCATCCATTCGTGGGGCTCATAATAGAATAACTGTCGGATGAAGAAAACGACAAAGTTTGAGTTTTATAAATAACGACGTAATTGTTACCGTTAACACTGTTGAATTACTTGGTGGTTAAAATACGATGTCTGGCGTGGTGGCACAAAGAGCACACGGTATTGCACATGATTGTTGAATTATTAATTGCGTACGTAAGAAGGCACTACTCAATAATTGTTACGGTGAATTATTGTTCAATATTTTATTTTATTGATTCAATAATTGTCTGCGTTGATAGTTTATATTATTGTTGTTTCAATAATTGTCATTGCATGAAGATTTCCCATTATCGGATCAATAATTCATATTATTTAAATAATATTATGAGATAGCATTATTGGCAATGTCTAGAAAGTTACATCAAGGAGAGGTTTGGTCACCTAATCAATGGCGCCAAGAAGAGAGAAATCCTTATTGGAAAGCCCCTCTTTTCAGGAACTACCGGTTGTCATAATTGTGATTCGTAATATTATTTGTGAATAATTAATTATTGATTTATATCATAAGAAAATATTTATTTGATGCGGATATAAATAATGGATTTATTTATGTGGTTATAAATGAAGGAATTAATGCTGAGGTGTTTTATCATTATTTTATCGGATTGGAGGTATTAAAAACCATCCGTTTGTGGATTTTAGATATTTTTTGTTGGGAATTTGGAAAAAATTTCTTCTGTAAAGTTGTAGAGAATTCAATTTCAGGTAAAATGGACATAAAATTCGTATTTTTCTGATAAACGGGCTATTTTCTATGAATTGTTGAAGTTTCGGAAAATAAAATGATTTTTATTAATTTATGGGTGGGATCCACTTTTTGGTTGGTGTTGAATACATGTGGGCTGCTGTGAATTTTTAGATTTGGCATGCTTGAATTGGTTTTCCAAAGTGTGCGTAGAATTTGAATAAGAAATAATAATATTCTATTATTTTAGTCTCCTTTGGCGTTCTAACATTTTCCTATAAATAGGCGCTTAGGTTAGAATTGAAAATCACACCAGAAATAAGTTTTCTTTCTCTCTAGATTATCGAGCGTATTTTTGTGAGTATTTTGATACTTTGAGAGTTCTTTGTTAAGTATAAGTTTCCTTGACTTTCTATCAGATATTCGATCGAAATCTGATTATTTTGAGGTAAGGGATGTTATTTTCTTTCGAGATATTAATTTCTTCAATATCATTATGCCGAAATATTGGTGAACTTTTTAATGATGGTTCTAGAAAGATGTTTTAGCAGTCCTCACTATTTCTGTAAAATAGTGTATGAATAATTGTAATGAGGACTTATTTGAGTGTGGATATTGTCTAGAAGATAATATTTGTATTTAAACTCACAGTTTGTGTTATCGTATTTTGCACGACAATTGTATTATTAAAGTTGTTGTTTGCTTTCTGTACCATGTATTTGACGACTCAGAATGGGTGTTGTATACCTATTTTGGGGGCGTCACAGTTGGTATCAAAGCTTAGGGATATGGTCTCTAGCGGAGATTGGGGAATAGAACTAGGAGGGGAGAGATGAGTAAATCCTTCGCTAGTGTGTCCTATCTAATCTTATTTGTTGGTCGGTCATAATATAGGGATATGGCTGTTGAGAACGTTAACAATGGAGTGTATGAGACTGTGGAACAACCTTTAGTCACAAACCAGGAGAACGTGCAACAGGAAGACAATATTCCTCCTGTAAATAACACTACTGAGCAAACGATGAATGATGGAATGTTTAGGAGCTTTTTGCAGTTCATGCAAAATCAGACGAGGCAGACTCGTGTATAAAATACGGGTGGAAGTGATGACAACGCACGGTTTGTCACAGCCAAGTAGTTCAAAGAGTTGGGACCACCAGATTTCTGGGGAAAGCCCGATCTGATTAAGGTGGAAACATAAGTCAAGCAAATTACCAAGATATTCGATGTCTTGGGATGCACGGAGGAACAAAAGGTTCCATTCGCCACCTTTATGTTCCGTGGAGAGGCAGATTACTGGTGGAAATCCGTGAAGCGTACCCAGCCAGCCGCACTCAACATGTCTTGGGAAAGATTTCAGAAATTTTTCAATGACAAGTACTTTCCTTAAAGTATTCATCATATGAAGGAGGTAGAGTTTATTAGACTGGAGGAGAACAACATGACGGTGTCTCAGTACGAGGCGAAGTTTTCGGAGTTATCCAGGTTTGCACCTCATTTGGTAGAGAATGAGGAACGTATGACGCGGATGTTTCTGAGAGATCTAAAACCCGAGATTCGTCAATACCTTATCTCTCATAAATTTTCTCTGTATTCAGATGTTGTCAACAGGGCTCAATTATTAGAGCGAGATAATGAGTACACTCAACCGAGGGATCACAACCCGGGGTCATAATGGTGATGCGGTTCATCGGAGCGATGATAACCAGCGAGGAGGGAAGAATACGGATAAAAACGGTAACCACTCGGGTGGTAATCGTGGCCATAATAATAGAAGAGGTGAGTCTAGTGGAAATTTCAAAAAAAGGAGATTCAACAATGACGGGAAGACATCAGCAGCAACACCAACATCAACTGTTGCTAGGGGAGGAGAACGACCATCGGTCGTGTGTTGCAAATGTGGGAAAGAGGGACATATCAGCCCAAACTGCCCACAACAATCCAAGGTATGTTATAACTGTGGAAAGGAGGGTCACATAGCTCGAGAGTGTTCAGTAGCAAAACCAAGTTCAGCAGGGATGGTGACTCCAAAGGCTGTCTCGGATAAGTCAAAATCAGCGGTTCCTAGAAGAGCGTTTGTCGTGACTGGCCAAAACGTGAGGAACCCAAACGAGGTGATCACGGGTAAGCTAATCTTGAATTCTTGCGAAGTTTATACCTTATTAGATACCGGTTCTACCCATTCTTTTATCTCTCCTGCTTGTGCTCAACGTTTAAACTTGACTCCGGAGAAATTGGATTTTAACTTATCTGTTGAAACTCCGTTGGGTGAAACCTTCGTTACATCTACAGTTTATAAATCTTGCTTAATCCAAGTTGGCACTATCACATTACCTGTTGATCTTATCTCTTTAAAGATACTTGCTTTTGATGTGATTTTAGTAATTGATTGGTTAACCACTCATCATGCCAAAATTGATTGTTTTCGTAAGGTTATTAGTTTTCATATTCCTAACCAACCTGTCATACGAATTCAAACAACTAAACCACTAAAATCAGTCACTGTCATATCAAGCCACAAAGCTATTCGTTTATTGAAAAACGGATGCCAAGCTTTTTTAGCCCATGTTATGGATTTGAATAAAGACAAGTCAGAGTTGGATAATATTTTTGTTGTTAAAGAATTTCCTGATGTATTTTCTGAAGAACTTCCTGGTCTACCCCCAGAACGTGATGTTGAATTCTTTATTGACTTTGAACCGGGTACAAAGCCTATTTCTAAAACCCCATATCGAATGGCTCCTATTGAACTTCAGGAGTTAAAAGTCCAACTATAGGAATTGTTAGACATCGATTTCATTCGTCCTAGTACATCTCTTTGGGGTGCTCCTATTTTATTCGTAAAGAAGAAAGATGAGAGTATGCAACTTTGTATTGACTATCGAGAATTAAACCATGTCACCATCAAGAATAGGTATCCCCTACCTCGCATTGATGACCTGTTTGACCAGTTACAAGGAGCACAATTCTTTTTAAAGATCTACCTTCGTTCTGGATATCATCAGCTGAAGATTAAAACTGAGGATATTCCAAAAACTGCCTTCAGAACTTGGTACGGGCATTATGAATTCTTAGTCATGTCTTTTGGATTGACTAATTCTCCTGCTGCTTTCATGGATATGATGAACCGAGTATTCAAGGAATATTTGGATCATTTCGTTGTTGTATTTATTGATGACATCCTCATCTATTCCAAAAGCCGTGAAGATCATGAGCACAATTTGAAGCTGATACTTGAAAGGCTTCATGAAAACAAGTTATATGCCAAGCTGAAGAAATGCAAGTTCTGGCTTGAGGAAGTAGCATTCCTTGGGCACGTGGTGTCAAAAAATGGAGTATCTGTTGACCTGACGAAATCTGAAGCAATACAAAGTTGGGAGCAAGCGAAGTTTGGTGGCCAGAAGTGCGTAGCTTTACGGGCTTAATTTGGTTATTATCGGAGATTCGTGGAAGGATTTTCTCGAATCGCCATCTCGATTAACTTCGGTGACTCGAAAGATACAAAATTAAAGATGGAGCGAGGAATGCGAGAAAAGTTTCCAAGAGCTCAAGAGGAGACTCATTTCTAAGACTGTTCAGCAATACCATCTGGTTCGGATGGATTTGTTATCTACAACGATGCTTTAGGCAAAGGGTTAGGATGTGTTCTCATGCAATATGGGAAATTCATAGCCTATGTGTAAGACCCCAAATTATTAATAAATGAAATTTTTTTTCCTCAATTTATTATTTTGAAATAGTAAGGGTTGATTTGATTAATGTGGATAGTTATGGGTAAAATACGCAAATATTTCGAATAAGCAAGTGGTTATAAAATATTCATTATTGTGGGGAATATTCGTTTGGTTGTGGAATATTAAATGATCGTTGGGGAATATTAAATGACAACCTAGCGATCTTTTTGTGGGCCCCATAACGAAAGCGATTGGAGGAAGAAAAGCGACAAGAATAAGTTGTTTATAAATAACAGTACGTAATTATTCTAATCATCTTTGTTGGAATAAATTGGTTAAAAACACACGAATGTCTGGCGTTGTTACTTAAGAAGCTTTACGATATTACACTAATTATTGATTCTTACGTAAGAAGACACTACTCAATAATTGTTACAGTAATTACTATTCAGTATTTTATTTTATTGATTCAATAATTGCTGTATTGATATTTTATATTACTGTTGTTTCAATAAATTGTCATTACACAGTATTTTCCATTATCGAAACAATAATTCATATTATCTGAATAATATTATTGGATAACATTATTGGCAATGTCTAGAAAGTTCTGTCTAAGGAGAGGTTTGGTCACCTAATTGCGCCCCAGTAAGGAGAGATCCTTATTGGAAAGCCCCCTCTTTCTTGGGAACGGCCTGGTTGCCAGTACTGTGATTCTGTAATATTATTTGTGAATAATTAATTATTGATTTATATGATGAGGAAAATATTGATTTTATGTGGATATAGATGGAGAAAATTTTTAAAGTGACAATTGTTGAAAATTGAAATTTTATCTTTTTCTGATAAAATAATTCATTTAAATATATTATTATATTTTAATAATATAATAATGGTGATATTTTTACAATGAATGTGGGATATATGAGTATACGAGGAAAAAGAGTATTTTTGTTGCATTAAATATTAAAAACAAATTTCGTGTGTCGGTAGACCCATTTCTTGACTGAAATTTGATTATAGCTTGTAAAATCGCCCGTTTGTGAATTTCGGTCAATTTTTATTTGGAATTTGGAAAAACTTCCTTCTTCAAAGTTGTAGATAATGGAATTTTCTATGGAAAGACGCGAGTTTCGAATTTTTCTGATAAAAGAGCTAATTATTATGAATTATTGAAGTTCGAAACTCAAAATAATTGATTTTGAAAGTTTAAAATAATTTAAATAAGAAAAATATTTTTTTGTGTTTGGTGGGCATCTTTAACACATGTCAAGTTCTTTGAATTCGGATGCTTGATGCGTAGGAAGATGTAGAAAAAATAAATAATATTAATTTATTAAATTTTCTACTTTTGGTGTTCTAAGCATTTTTCTATAAATAGGGTGCTTAGGTTAGAATTGAAAATCACACGTAAAGCTGAAGTTTTCTCTCTATATTATCGAGCGTATTCTTGTGAGTATTTTGAGTATACTTTGAGTATTGCTATACTGTGCAAGTTCAAGTCATAGCCTATATCAGATGTTTCAACTAAATCACTTGTCTTTCGAGGCAAGAGGATGTTATTTTATTCGAAAATGATATTATTTCTTCAATATCATTATGCGAAATATTGGTTGGAAATTTTATCAAATTTAGAACTTTTTTATGCTGGGGTTACTTATTAGGAGTTACTATTCATGAGTTCTTATTCACGAGTTACTATTTATTAGTTACTTATTCACGAGTTCTTATTCACGAGTACTATTCACAAAGCATGATGATGCTTTTTGAAATTTCTATCTTTTGGTGTTTGAGTTACTATTCACGTATACGACACTATTCACGATATACTATACTATTTATTCACGAATCGACCTTTATTCACGAGAAAAATTAAATTTTATTTTTTCGTCCAAAATATCTATTATGGATACTAACTTTGATTGTATCTATGTTTTGATCATTCTTTACTTATGAAGTATTTTTGAACTTGGATTGTTTAAAAATACGAATCCTTAATATTTGTTCTTTTGTTTCTTTGGATTCGTTTCCTTTAAAATATTTTTCATCATCCCCGGTCCTAAATGATGATATTATTTGAATATCTTTGGCTTTTGTAGTGCAAAGATGAGCAGTGTTGAGATGAATATGACCGTGGTGATTAATATCTTTGGCCCGAAAGTGCAAAGATGAGCAGTGTTTAGATGAACATGATCAAGTGATGAATATCTTTGGCACAGTAGTGCAAAGATGAATATTTGATTCAGATATATATTGATTGATGTTACAGGATAAAATATCGACGATGAACTTTTAAATTCATATATAGAAGATAGTAGTTTGCATTCTCTACTTAACTCTTTTAATGAATTGTTGTTTAAAACTATGATTGTTGATTTAAAAACCGGGTTGTCTATTGTATTCTATTAGATTTTTCCCTGTTGAAGACTAACGATAATTTGTTGTATATTATCTTAGTCATAATATTCTTTACTGGGCTAGTTGAGCTCACCCTTTTCCTTTTTGTTCCATTTTTCTTCTCAGGAGGCGAGAATGTAGCGAGTACTAGTCGGGGTATGGAATGAAGGTTCTAGAGAGAGTTGTTTAGTAGTCCTCACCATTTTTGTAAAATAATGTATCAATAATTATGATGGGGATTTATTTGCGTGTGGATATTGTCTAGATGGCAATATCTATATTTAAACTCACAGTTTATATGTTGTAATAATAAAGTTGTAGTTATTTCTGTACCATGTATTTGGCGACTCAGAATGGGTTGGATGGAATGGAACTATTTTGGGGGCGTCACAGTTGGTATCAGAGCTTAGGGATATGATCTCCTGGCGGAGATGGGAGAATAGAACTAGGAGGGAAAGGCGAGTAAATCCTTCGCTAAGTGTGTCCTACCTAAGCTTATTTATTAGTTGGTTAAGTATATAGGGATATTATGTGATATATTGATTTCCTTAATTAACCTTTGTTTTATGATGATGATTTGAGAATGTTGACTGAGAATATTAACAGTGGAGTAAATGAGACCGTGGAGATGCATGTACTTACCAACGAGGAGAACGTGCAACAAGCTGGCAATGTACCTCCTGTGAACAACACCACTGAGCAGATGATGAATGAGGGGATGTTTAGAAGCTTTTTGCGATTCATGCAAAATCGCACGAGGAGACTCGTGTTCAAAATACGAGGAGAAATGATAGCAATTCACGGGTGGTCACAATGACCAAGAGTTCAAAGAGTTGGGACCACCGCATTCAGTGAAAGTCGGATCCGATTAAAGGCGAGACGTGGGTTAAACAAATTACCAAGATATTCGATGTCTTGGGATGCTGAAGAGAACAGAAAGTTCCATTCGCTACTTTTATGTTCGTAATGAGGCAGACATGGTGGGAATCGTGAAGCGTACCCATCCATCCACTTTTCGGCATGTCATGGGAGAGCGTTTGAAGCAGATTCAATGACAAGTACTTCCACGAAAGTATTCGTCTATATGAAGGAAGTGGAGTTTATTAGGCTGGGAGCGAGAATAACATGGCGGTGTCCCGACGAGGCGAAGTTCAGCGGAGTTATCGAGTTTGCACCTCATTTGGTGGAGAATGAAGAAGCATTATGACGCGGATGTTTCGAGAGGTTTAAAACCCGACATACGTCAATATCTCATTTCTCATAAATTTTTCTCTATTCGGATGTTGTCAATAGGGCTCGATTGTTAGAAGCGAGATAACGAGTACGTTCAACCGAGGGACCATAACCGAGGATCATCACAAGAAGATAGCGATCGGCGAGAATAACGATAACCGGCGGAGAAAGAAGAATACGGACAAAGGCGGTAACTACTCTGGTGGTAATCGTGGCCATGAAAATAGAAGAAGCGAGTCGAGAGGAGATTTTAAAAAGAGGAGATTCAACAACGACCATGTGAATACGTCAGCGCCAGTAGCAACTGGTTCCAAGGGAGGAGAAAGACCACCGATCGTATGTTACAAATGCGGGAAAGAGGGACGGACATATCAGCCCAAACTGCCCACAACAGTTTAAGGTATGCTATAATTGTGGGAAAGAAGGACATATCGCTTCGAGATTATGCAGTATCGAAACCCGATCCAAAATGAATAGTGACTCAAAAGGATGTCCCAGAAAAGTCAAAGTCAACGGTTCCTGGAAGAGCGTTTGTCGTGACCGGTCAAAATGCGAGGAACCCAAACGAAGTTAGCACGGGTTAGTTAATTATAAATTCTTGCGAAGTTTATACCTTACTAGATAATGGGTTCTACCCATTCTTTTATCTCTTGCTTGCGCTCAACGTTTGAACTTGACTACGGAGAAATTAGACTTTGACCTATTTATGGAGACTCCGTTAGGAGAAACTTTCATTACATCCGTTGTTTAGAAATCTTGCTTGATTCATGTTGCACTATCACATTACCTGTTAACCTTATTTCTATAGAGATATTTGCTTTTGATGTGATTTTAAGGTTAACTACTCATCATGCCGAAATTGATTACTTTCGTAAGGTTGTTAGTTTTTATATTCCTAAGCAACTTTGTTATTCAATTCAAGCAATCAAACCATTGTAGTCAAACATTTTCATTTCAAGCCATGAAGTCATTCGTTTATTACTGGATGTCAAGTTTTCTTAGTCCATGTTATGGATTTGAATAAAGACACGTCGATTTGAATAATATTCCTGTTGTTATTGATTTTTCCCGACGTATTTCTGAAGAATTTCTTGGCTTACTCCCAAAGCCCGATATTAAATTTTGTATCGACTTTGAACCCAAAGATAAAACTCATTTCTAAAATCTCATATCGAATGGCTCTATTGAACTTCGAGGAGTTAAAATTCAACTATAAATTTGGTACCGAGCCTTATCTGGTGACTTCCTTTGTGGAATGCACCGAAGCCGATTCTCCATGGGGGACACCATATTCGATGCGATAGTAAAACCGATAGGTGTCATTGTAACGTGCTTATCCAAGGTTGGGATATGATTCACAGTTGAGAAAAACCTAAGTTTGTGAATCTAAATACGTAGCTTTCAAGCTTAATTGGTTATTATCGGAGATTCGATTTGAAGGATGTTCTTGAATCGCTATTCCATTAACGCCGACTCGTAGAGATACAAAATTCGAATGGAGCAAGGAATGTGGGAAGAGCTTCAAGAACTCAAGAGGAGACTCATTTCAAAGACATGTTACGACCATGCCATCCTCGAAAAGCGAACGTGGTAGCCGGCGTGTTGAGTAGAAGATCGATACAAATCTGAGTACGATATTGTCAAAGACTAATTTCAGTATAATTTACTGAATAATAGAGATGGAGATGAAAACTCTAGGTACCCACGTGATGATATCTGAGTATAATCGACTTTAATCGATAAAGTTAAGAATCGTTCAAGCTACACACCGAGTGATGAATTTGAAGAAGGAGGTGCAAGAAGTTGTTATTTCAAAAGCGAGAATCGGTGAGGTGAGGAAAGCTCAAACCTTCGATTTATTAATCCATTTGAAATTCTCGATCGAATAGGAACTGTGGCCTATAGACTCGTTTTACCGCCAAGTATGACGTGTGTTCATAACGTTTTTCACGTATCGATGTTATGTAAATATGTGGACGACCCGAAACACGTCATTGAGTTAGAACCGAACGAGATAGCCGAAGACTTAACGTACGAGGAGGTACCTGTCAAGATCTTGGATAGGAAAGAACATGTCCTATGTACCGAGGTTATACCATAAGTTAAAGTTTTGTGGAGAAACCATGCTATTGAGGAAATGACCTGGGAGTTGCAAACGGAAATGAAAGCGAGGTATTCTCATCTTTTCGAAACATCATGTACGTACGTCAATTTCGAGGATGAAATTTCATAAGGAGGGGAGGTTGTAAGACCACAAATTATTAATAAATGAAATTTATTTTTCTCAATTTATTATTTTGAAATAGTAAGGGTTGATTTGATTAATGTGGATAGTTATGGGTAAAATACGCAAATATTTCGAATAAGCAAGTGGTTATAAAATATTCATTATTGTCGGTGAATATTCGTTTGGTTGTGGAATATTAAATGCTTTGTCGGGGAATATTAAATACGACGGCCTTGATCTTTTGTGGGCCCCATAACGGAAAAGCGATTGGAGGAAGAAAACGACAAGAATAAGTTGTTTATAAATAACGGCGTAGTTATTCTGGTCAATATCGTTGGAATATCAAATTGGTTAAAACACGATGAATACGCGTTGTTGCAGACAAGAAGTTCACGATATTGCACCAATTATTGATTCTTACGTAAGAAGGCACTACTCAATAATTGTTCTGATAATTACTCTTGAAGATTTTATTTTATTGATTCAATAATTCTTTCGTATTGATATTTTATATTACTTGTTGTTTCAATAAATTGTCATTACACAAAGTATTTTCCATTATCGAGACAATAATTCATATTATCTGAATAATATTATTGGATAACATTATTGGCAATGTCTAGAAAGTTACGTCTAAGGAGAGGTTTGGTCACCTAATTCATGCGCCAAGAAGAGGAGAGATCCTTATCGAAAGCCCCTCTTTCGAGGAACTACCGTTGCGAAGATTGTGATTCTGTAATATTATTTGTGAATAATTAATTATTGATTTATATGATGAGGAAAATATTGATTTTATGTGGATATAGATGGAGAAAATTTTAAAGTGACAATTGTTGAAAATTGAAATTTTATCTTTTTTCGATAAAATAATTCATTTAAATATATTATTATATTTTAATAATATAATAATGATGATATTTTTACAATGAATGTGGGATATATGAGTATACGAGGAAAAAGAGTATTTTTGTTGCATTAAATATTAAAAAAATTTTGTGTGTCGGTAGACCCATTTCTTGACTGAAATTTGATTATAGCTTGTAAAATTGCTCGTTTGTGGATTTCGGTCAATTTCTATTTGGAATTTAGAAAAACTTCCTTCTTCAAAGTTGTAGATAATGGAATTTTCTATGGAAAGTCGCAAGTTTTGAATTTTTCTGATAAAAGAGCTAATTATTATGAATTATTGAAGTTCCGAAATAATTGATTTTTGGAAGTTTAAAATAATTTAAATAAGAAAAATGTTTTTTGTGTTTGGTGGGCATCTTTAACACATGTCAAGTTGCTGAATTCAGATGCTTGATGCGTAGGAAGATGTAGAAAAAAATAAATAATATTAATTTATTAAATTTTCTACTTTGGTGTTCTAAGCATTTTTCTATAAATAGGGTGCTTAGGTTAGAATTGAAAATCACACCAGAAACTGAAGTTTTCTCTCTCTATATTATCGAGCGTATTCTTGTGAGTATTTTGAGTATACTTTGAGTATTGCTATACGGTGCAAGTTCAAGTCATAGTCTATATCCGATGTTTCAACTAGAAGTACTGTCTTTCGAGGTAAGGGATGTTATTTTATTCGAAAATGATATTATTTCTTCAATATCATTATGCCGAAATATTGGTTGGAAATTTTTATCAAATTTAGAACTTTTTCATGTCGGGGTTACTATTTAGGAGTTACTATTCATGAGTTACTATTCACGAGTTACTATTCACAAGTACTATTCACAAAGCATGATGATGTTTTTTGTGAAATTTCTATCTTTTGGTGTCGGAGTTACTATTCACGTATATGACACTATTCACGTATACCGCACTATTCACGAATACGACACTATTCACAGAAAAATTAAATTTTTATTTTTCATCCAAAATATCTATTATGGATACTAGCTTTGATTGTATCCATGTTTTGATCATTCTTGAATTTTACTCCACTCTGATTACTTATGAAGTATTTTTGAACTTGGATTGTTTAAAATACGAATCCTTAATATTTGTTCTTTTGTTTCACTGGATTCGTTTTCTTTAAAATATTTTTCATCATCCCCAGTCCTAAATGATGATATTACTGAATATCTTTGGCCTGTAGTGCAACGATGAACAGGTGTTGAGATGAATATGACCGACTGATTAATATCTTTGGCCCGTAGTGAAAAGATGAACAGGTGTTTAGATGAACATGATCAACTGATGAATATCTTTGGCCTGTAGTGCAAAGATGAATATTTGATTCCAGATATATATTGATTGATGTTACAGGGATAAAATATCGACGATGAACTTTTAAATTCATATATAGAAGATAGTAGTTTGCATTCTCTACTTAACTCTTTTAATGAATTGTTGTTTCCGCTGCAGTTGTTGATTTAAAACTAGTTGTCTATTGTATTCTATTAGATTTTTCCCTGTTGAAGACTAACAATAATTTGTTTTATATTATCTTAGTCATAATATTCTTTACTGGGCTAGTTGAGCTCACCCTTTTCCTTTTTGTTCTATTTTTCTTCTCAGGAGGCGAGAATGTAGCGAGTACTAGTCGGGGTATGGAATGAAGGTTCTAGAGAGAGTTGTTTAGTAGTCCTCACCATTTTTGTAAAATAATGTATCAATAATTATGATGGGGATTTATTTGCGTGTGGATATTGTCTAGATGGCAATATCTGTATTTAAACTCACAGTTTATATTTTGTAATAATAAAGTTGTAGTTATTTCTGTACCATGTATTTGGCGACTCAGAATGGGTTGGATGGAATGGACCTATTTTGGGGGCGTCACACTATGACTCGCGAGAACTCAAAGAATATGAGAGGAATTATCCTACTCATGATCTAGAGTTGGCAACAGTCATTTTCGCGTTGAAGATATGGAGACAATACTTGTATGGGGAGAAAGTGGAGATTTATACGGACCATAAAAGCCTCAAATATTTCTTCACCCAAAAGAACTCAATATGCAAAGAACGACGTTGGCTTGAGTCATTGAAAGATTACGATCACACTATTCAATATCATCCCGAAAAGCGAACGTAGTGGTCGACGCATTGAGTAGGTAAGATCATATGCAAGCACGAAAAGCGATATTGTCAATGCAAAGGCCCATTTTGTATGACTTGCAAAGGATGGAGATATAATTAAAGACTCGAGGACCCACGTGATGATGGCGAATATCTGAGTAGAACCGACTTTAATCGATAAAGTTGAAGTTCGCCAAGCTACGGACACAGGCGATCGTCGTATGGGGAAGAAAGTGCAAGAAGGTGTTATTCCAGAAGCAAGAATCGACGAAGAAGGAATACTTCGATTCAACTCTAGACTTTGCGTTCCTAACGATTCTGACTTGAAGCATAGAATCATGATGGAGGCACACAACACCCCATTTGCAATCCATTCTGGGAGTACCAAAATGTATCATGATATTCAACACACATTTTGGTGGAACAATATGAAGAGAGAGATCGCGGAGTTTATCTCGAGATGTTTAACCTGTCAACGTGTAAAGGCGGAGCATCAAGTGCCAAAGGGTCCATTTCAACCACTTGAGATTCCGAAATGGAAGTGGGAACACATTACCATGGATTTCGTTACAGGTCTTCCCAAAGTTTCTCAAGGCATAGATGCGATTTGGGTTATTGTTGATAGATTAACCAAGTCTGCTCATTTCTTGTCTATACGTGAGACTTATTCCCTTTAACGTCTTGCTCGTATGTACTTGAATGAGATTGTGAGATTTCATGGCATGCCAGTATCCATAGTTTCGGATCGTGACCCAAGATTCACTTCAAGATTTTGGGTTAGCTTGCAGAAAGCTATGGGCACGGATTATTGATTGATTCAAAGATATCATCCTCAAACGGACAGACAATCAGAGAGGACTATTCAAACCCTTGAAGATCTATTAAGACTTTGTGTTCTAGATTTCAAAGGAAGTTGGGATAAGTACTTGCCACTGGTGGAATTCTCCTACAACAATAGTTATCAAGCAAGTATAGGCATGGCTCCATTTGAGGCGTTGTATGGGCCGAAAGTGTTGTTCTCAAAGATCTTTGGGGACGAAGTGGGAGAAGCAACGTTGTTGGGACAGTAATTAGTACGCATGACTACTGAGAAAAGATCCAAATGATTCGACAACGATTCAAACCTCACAAGATCGACAAAAGAGTTATCTGCCGATCTTCATAGAAAGGACGTGGAGTTTAATATTGGAGATCATGTACTGTTACGTGTTGCTCCATGGAAGGGAGTTACAAGATTTGGAAAGAGAGGGAAGCTCAATCCAATCCATTTGAGATTCTTGACCGAATTGGAAATGTAGCCTATAGACTCGCATTACCTCCAAGCATATCTCGTGTTCATAATGTTTTTCACATATCTATGCTTCGTAAATATGTAAAAGACCCGAACCACATTATTGAGTTAGAACCAGAAGAGATAGCAGAAGATTTAATGTACGAGGAGGTACCTGTTAAGATCTTTGATAGGAAAGAACATGTCCTACGCACCAAGGTTATACCACAAGTTAAGGTTTTGTGGAGGAACCATGCTATTGAAAAAATGACCTGGGAGTTGGAATCGGAAATGAAATCGAGGTACCCTCACCTGTTCGAAACACCAGGTACGTACGTCAATTTTGAGGACGAAATTTTATAAGGAGGGGAGGTTGTAAGACCCCAACTTATTATAAATAAAATTGAATTTTCTCTATTCATTATTCTAAATTAATAAGGTGTTAATTTTGATATAATGCTTTGGTTATGGGTGAAATGTGCAAATTTTATAAAAAAAGTAAGTGGTGATAAAATATTCATTTTTGTCGGAGAATATTCTTTTGGTCGTAGAATATTCTTTTTGTCGGGGAATATTCATAATGACGGTAGCATGACCATTTGTGGGGGCTCATATAGAATAATAACATGGATGAAAAAAATGACAAAGTTTGAGTTTTATAAATAACTACAGTAATTATTACTGAATTAATAATCGTTAGATTACACGGTGGTTAAAATACGTGTCTGGCGTGGTGGCACAAAAAAGGCGCGGTATTATGCACAAGATTGTTGAATTATTGATTCGCACGTAAGAAGGCACTACTCAATAATTATTACGATGAGTTATTATTCAATTTTTATTTTATTGATTCAATGATTCTTTGCGTTGATAGTTTATATTATTGTTGTTTTAATAATTGTCATTGCAAAGATTTTCCATTATCGGATCAATAATTCATATTATTTGAATAATATTATGAGATAACATTATTGGTAATGTCTAGAAAGTTACGTCAAGGAGAGGTTTGATCACTAATTGCTTGCGCCATGAAGGAGAAATCCTTATTGGAAAGCCCCTCTTTCTGAGGAGCTACTTTGGTTGTCATAATTGTGATTTCGTAATATTATTTGTGAATAATTAATTATTGATTTATATGATAAGGAAATATTTATTTGATGTGGATATAAATAATGAATTTATTTATGTGGTTATAAATGAAGGAATTAATGCTGAGGTGTTTTATCATTATTTTGTCGGATTGCAGGTATTAAAAATCATCCGTTTGTGGATTTTAGATATTTTTTGTTGGGAATTTGGAAAAACTTTCTTCTGTAAAGTTGTAGAGAATTCAATTTCAGGCAGAATGGACATAAAATTCGTATTTTTCTGATAAACGAGCTATTTTTTATGAATTGTTGAAGTTTCGGAAAATAAAATAATTTTTATTAATTTATGGGTGGGACCCACTTTTATGTTGGTGTTGAATACATGTGGGTTGCTGGGAATTTTTAGATTTGGCATGCTTAAATTGGTTTTCCAAAGTGTGCGTAGAATTTGAATAAGAAATAATAATATTCTATTATTTTAGTCTCCTTTGGCGTTCTAACATTTTTCTATAAATAGGCGCTTAGGTTAGAATTGAAAATCACACCAGAAACAAGTTTTCTTTCTCTCTAGATTATCGAGCGTATTTTTGTGAGTATTTTGATACTTTGAGAGTTATTGTTCGGTATAAGTTTCCTTCGGCTTTCTATCTGATATTTCGAGCAGAAGTATCGTTATTTTGAGGTAAGGGATGTTCTTTTCTTTCGAAATGATATTAATTTCTTCAATATCATTATGCCGAAATATTGGTGAACTTTTTAATCAAATTTGGAAATTTTTGTGTCGGAGTTACTATTCACGTATACGACACTATTCACCGAAAAATGAAAATTTTTCTTTTTGTCCAAGATGTTTATTTTGGTTACTATCTTTGATTGTATCCATGTTTTGATCGTTATTTTTGAATTCTGCTTCATAATTGGTTATTATGAAATATTATTAATCTTGGATAAACTGTTATACGAATCCCTAATATTTGTCCTTCTGTCTCACTGGATTCGTTCTCTAAAATATTTTTCATCATCCTCAGTCCTTAATGATGATATTATTGAATATCTTTGGCCTGTAGTGCAAAGATGAATGATTAACTGATGAATATTTTTGGCCCGTAGTGCAAAGATGAACAGGTGTTGAGATGAACATGACCAACTGGTGATACAAATGAATATCTTTGGCCTATAGTGCAAAGATGAATATTCGATTAAAGATGATTGTTGTTACAGGGATAAAATATTGATGATGAACTTTTAAATCTTAGAAGATAGTAGAACTCATTCTCTACTTGACTCTTCTAATGGATTGATGTTTCCGCTGCAGATTTGATCTAAAACTTGTTGTCTATTATGTTTTATCAGATTTTTCCCTGTTGAAGACTAATGATAATTTGTTTTATATTATCTTACCCTTTTCCTTTTTGTTCTATTTTTCTTCTTAGGAGGTGAGAATATAGCATGATCGAGTCGGGGTATGGAGTGATGGTTCTAGAAAGATGTTTTAGCAGTCCTCACTATTTCTGTAAAATAGTGTATGAATAATTGTAATGAGGACTTATTTGAGTGTGGATATTGTCTAGAAGACAATATTTGTATTTAAACTCACAGTTTGTGTTGTCGTATTTTGCACGACAATTGTATTATTAAAGTTATAATTTGCTTTCTATACCATGTATTTGGCGACTCAGAATGGGTGTTGTATACCTATTTTGGGGGCATCACAATTGATGTACAACTTAGATTAGAAAGATTAAATAATGTTAGGTTGATTTTATGGAAACAAATCTGATGTATAGATGGTAGAAATTCATGATCGTAAAGTTACTCTGCTAGTTCATGGTATGAAGATACTTCGCAAAGATAACCATGTTCGTACAACATCAAAAGATCGCAGAGTTTAATCCATCTCACATACAGAATCAGTTTGATCGTGAAGTGAACAAATGATCTCAAAGTTACAAGACTAACATAGAGCTACACAAAAAGTCAAAGAAGCTATTAAACATCAACTGACAAATTTAAAATTAATCAATCTGCTAAGTGAATTAATGGATTTCAAAGTAAAGATTGCTCAGTAAAGAGTGATTGTAGAATACTCCAAGCAGACATTGAATGAAAGCAATATCGAAAGATTACTCTAAGATTGTTCAGTAAGATCAAAATCGTAAAGTCAGCTTCAGAACTTTTAAGCAAAATGTGAAGTGCTGATTACACAAATTAGAGGAGGTCATTGGGCTCAGTTTCTGCCATGGATATAAAATGAAAAACACTCAAAAAAATAGTATATGGAAAGAGAATATACTCTGATGATATCTCTCACAAGAAGAGATCTTCAGGAGAAATCTAAAGGTCACTGCAAGGACATTCTATCTGATCACAGAACTCAAAATAGATCGTAGAATAATCTGAACATCGTATAAAAAACAACCAATACTTGAGATCGAAGAAGAACAACTCGCTCATGAAGATGTTATCGACTGTTCAAGACACAGCTGGAGTATTAGAAAAACGGATAAGAATATGCTAAGCAAGTCAAGATAGTATGAAGCAATCAAAAAGCAAAAGAGAAGATAAGAGTTCAAAAATAGTGAGGACACAGAACAAAAGACTACAACATCCCTCACTATACTACCAACAGTGAAAAGAGTTCAAAGAACAGAAAAGGTCAAACCGATATATCATAAGGTTCAATCCTACGACTCTTGCAACAGTAGATTGTAGAGTTCATGTCATGTTTGACAATAAGACTGACAGTTGGAATGTTGCAAGAAGATGATCTCAAGACTTCAGAAGATATATTCTTGGAAGAAAATAAATATATATCTACCGGCTAGTTAGCCGAAAACAGACTGTCTGAAAAGCCATAAAAGATACTAACTGATGTGACAAGTCCTAAGTCAGAAAGTACACTTACACAAAGCCTCAGAAAGTTAACATCAGAGATATCAAATTTTTTATTCATTAAATGCTCCAACAAATATTTCTCAACAAGAAGATTTCTAAGAAGTATAAAAGAAAACATCATTCAAAAGAAGAGGATAATGATGAGCACTGAACATAAATACATAAGAATCATCATCATTTGAGATGAACATTGAGCTGAACACGACAACAACTCTACAAGAAAAGAAATGTTCATAGCTGCCAAATTAAAAGGAAATGGATATTAAAGAGATAATCTTGGCAGCACCTCATCAGTTAACAAAAGGTTGATGAGTATATGTCATAGTTACATAGCCTAAGACCAAAAAGCTGGGAAGCTCCAGAGAAAAAGGGCCAAAGCCACAGAGTTAAGAAAGTGGAGGACATGACAAAACTGAAGATTAATTAAAATATGAAGAAGTCATGCAGTTTATGTTGATGATGTAATAGTGGCTGATCAGAAGGTTAATCTGAAAAGCTCCACTATACGATTGATCAAGAACACTCATAATCAACAAGTCAAAGATGTGAAACACGAGCTAGTTTACAATTATGGTATTGTTCAAAGCTGCTAAGCACAAAAGATGAAGAGCTTAAATGAATAGCTCAACAACACATCAACATTGATCATGAAGAGCTGCTGACAATCAGAAGGAATCAAGCTTCATCAACAAAGTTCAGCAAGCGTTAAGAAGATGATTAACAACGCTGCTAAGTACTATAAGATGAAGAGTATTCAAGTCATTTTAGCAACACCTCAAACATTCTTCTACAACAGGGAGAAGGGTCGGTGGATCTTGGTCTTAAGGACCGAATTGGGGTCAGAGGATCCTAGTCGTTGCGATAGGGACTAAATATTCATGTCTGCTCGGCTTAAAGAGGTATTTGTGTCCTTATCTTTTGAGACTAAAATAGCCAACTTTGCTGGGCTTGAAGTGGTCTTTGTATCCTTGTCTGTTAGACTAAAATAGCCAGGTTTGTTGGGCTTGATAAAGGCAGTGTACGTGTCCTAGTCTTGATGGTTGAATCCTTTAGTGGAAATCCTACTTGTTGAGTAGAAAAGTAGAGTATGAGTTGTTCAATCTCTAAACCACTTAAAATCTCTTGTGTCTTTTATATTATATATGTCACTTACATTACACACTATAACTATTATATTTACTATGTGTTTGATAATTCATATAACTTGTATTAAGAACAAAGATAATTGAATAAATCTTTAAGGAGAGTTTTTAAAATTAATATTCCGCAGAGTAAAGATAATCTTAATCAATTAATTATTTGGTAATTCTCAAATAAGTAATTATGAAAGAAATTTAAAGATCTATTCAGCTTTCCTTCTAGATCTATATTATGCCTTTGAAAAATAACACAATATATTAAATAAATATTACAATTATAGAAATACGCTATTCCTCTATTTAATACACTAAAAACTGAAAGACTAAATAATTAATTATGTCAAATTAGTCAAACCTTGAGTGATATTTTTACTATCACGTGACGAACATGAGTGAAATTAATAAACAAAAAATTACTCTTCAAGTATATAGCAGTAATCTACTACTATAAATTTCACATTAATTTGAAAAAATCTAAACAAAGCTTTAGCTTAGAGATAATCCGTTCACTTGTTCTGTAATAATTTTATAATATCATGCTTGTTCTTTTACTAGCTTACGAAGTCATTAGTGCGATTGGAGTTATAACCGCATTTAAGAATTTTATTTATTTATATATAATATATTCTAAATACAATATTTAAAACTCAAACAGCTTAATGTTATAAACCCTAATAACTAAATAAATTCTTAAATAAAAGTCGATTATTAAAACATGCGGTCCAAAATTCAAAGGAGAGTCATCACGCGCCACAGAGTGCGTGAATTGTGCACATAGGAGGTCTCAAAAGAAATTAATTTTGCTTTTGAATTTCAATTTTTTCAACTCACTCTCTCTCTCTCTCTTTGCGCTCTTTCTTTTTTTCTTTCTATCTATCTCTCATGGATTTCATATCAATCTTAGCTGCTGCTGCTGCTAGTAGCTTTAGCTAATATTGAAGAACACACACGGCAATTATAACAATTTTTTCACTCCACAATCCATAGAGCGAGACAATATATTCACTACTCACTAACTCTCTAATTGACACAATTGCACTTGATTGCTTTTTTACTTCCATGAGTTTTGCCTTTAATGAATGCCCACTCCAAGACTCCATCCTGCTTGCTTTAACTCTCTCTCTCTCTCTCTCTCTCTCTCTCTCTTTCTCTCTCCTCCCTTTTAATTCTTTCCCTATAAATACCATGTGGGCTTCTCCTTCACTTTCCCACTTCACTACTTCATTTGAATTGCTCCATTTTACTAGCTACCTTACCTACTAGTGTATATCTATCCATGTTTTTCAGCACCAAAGAAAGAAGAAGAATATATAGTGGGTGAGCAGCCCTTGATGGAGAAGCAGGGCACGTGCATGTTGAGTTGTGTGAACTCGCTCTGCACGTGCTCCCCTTCTCCAACATGGGTTTCTACGCCTCTTTCTTCCGACTCGGTGTAGAGGAGAAGAAAAGTTGAAATTTAGTCAAGAATTTGTTAAAAGAAATGTTGTGCAACATTTTTATATATGCCTAGGCATGCAAATTATTGACAAGTTTTGAATTTCATGGTAGCAGCCGAATTCATTTTATATAGGAAAATATATATGGTAGAAGCCAGAAGGTAAGTAAACTACTCAGTAGTGTAGGTGTGCTTTTGCCCCTTCCTTTTCTTCTCCATTTATTATTTACAATTGCGAATGGTTTCACTTTATGTAGTTTCATTACATAAGCAGCGGCTTCTCTTCTCTATTTTTGTGTGTTAATTTAGCTCCATGTAAGCACTGATAGTGCTATGACAGATGTTCTTTTATCAAAGTATACTATACGTACTGTATACATATATGTATAGGGATAAGGTGGCCCATACATCTATGAGAGATTGGATCTGGCAATATATTTTGTGGTCCTGTTCCTGTGCATAAATTAAAGAAATTACAATTAAGAGGAGGTAAGGCAAAAAAGGAGCTAAAACTGCTGTATGCTAGTTGAAAAGTACAAATTTGGTCTTGATTCATGAATGCCCTTTTGGTACTAAATAGTAAATGAGAGGACATACTCTTAGCCTTCCAAAATTACATTCTTAAATAATACACACACACACACACACACACACACACACACACATACACATATATATATATATATATATATATATATTTATAAGTTCGTTATTAACTTTTAAAATTCAAGTTAAAATATTTGTAAATTTAAAATTGAGATGATTCATATGAAAATATGAAACAATATATCTTAGTACTTTTCAAATATTTTACAAATTTCATCATTCTATCCACTAAAACTAAATAATTTCATGTCAATTTTGAGTTTGAAAAATAGCCTACATTAAATTTTAAAAATCAATATTAATTTTATTTTATTTTGATACGGAGGGAGTAATTTTTAAATGTATCTTACTCTCTAATTTTGAATAAATTAAAATTAAATATATTTCTAATTTTCGAACTGAACAGTATTAAACATGTATAAATGGGAACTGATCTATCAATGGTCTATGCATGCATGGACTATATTAATATACTTGACAATAATTTGAACTCAAGGAAATAATAGGAGTAATTACTCCATCCGTTTCTTAATATAAGTCGTTTTAAAGAAATATTTTTGTTCTTAAATATAAGTCGTTTGAGAATTTCAAATAAGCATTAATTGCTTAGTTTTCAATATTATCCCAAGTAATAAATATAATTTTGGTTCTCTCATTATTTTTTGCCTAATAAATAATACTCTTTTCTTCCAATATAAGGGCAATATAGACAATTGATAGTATATTTAATGTTGTACAATCATTTTTTTAATACTTGTGCACAACTCTAAAACGACTTATATTAAGAAACGGAGATAGTAATATTTGAGCTAACTCGTGCGCAAGCTAGCTATGTACTCATATTTTTCTCGAGAAACTAAACAATAAAGGTTGATATTCAAGGGAAATGTTATCTAGTTTTCAGTTTCTGGCCCAAGCTAGCTCATCCAATCTCCTTATTATATACTCCGTCCGTTTTTTAAAAATTGACGTTTTAAAATAAAAAATTTATTTTATTTTATTTATCGTTTATAATTTTTTAGAAGAATAAATTATTTATTATATCACCCCTATCTTTTTTTATTGTTCTAAAAAATTTTCTCCCTTATATTAATAGGTTTCAACTTCTCATAAAGGGGTAGTAATGAAATTTCAAACAAATTTTAATTGTTAAATAATAGTATTAAATGATTTTTTTTTAATTCATGCGCAAAAATTTTAAATGACAATTTTTAGAAACAAAAATAGTATTTATATGGTTGAAATAAACTCAATAGGATCCTTATTTGGTGATTAGATAGGCCCTACATGTATAAATATAAGACAATTTTATAATTAATAATATTTTAATTATATCAATCAATCAATACAAGAATACAACAAGTCAATATGAGATTTTATCTAAATTAATTTGGTTAATCATTTCAAAAATAATTTAGACATCAACTTATAATTCTCAAATACAAACTACATAATTAAAATAATAATAATAATAATACATGTTCAAATTCAATTAATATAATTATAATTTGAAATATATACATGCAAACATGAATTTCACACAATAAAATAAAAAAAAGTCATAAAAAATATTAATGTCATATTCCCTTCATTACATAATAATAGACTTTTTAGGAAAAAATAAATTTTTTTCAATTTATTTGTCGTTTATAGTTTTTTAGGAGAATAATTTTTTTATTTTCCTATATCACCCAACTTTTCTCATTATTTCAAGAAATTCTCTCTTATATTAATAGTTTTCAACTTCCATACAAGGGTAGTGATAAAATTTTACATAAATTTTAGTTATTAAATGATAGTATTAAATGAACTTTTTAATTCATGTGCATAAAACTAAAACGACTATTATTATGGTATGGAGGGAGTATATAATAATAATAATAATAATAATAATAATAATAATAATAATAATAATAATAATAATAATAATAATAATATTCTAAAAGAGGCAACTTATAATTAAATTATTTTAATAAACAAAAAATATATAAAAAAGAGAGCCCGTGTGTGACCTCCCTAAATTCAAGCCTATATAACCCAATTTAAGTCGTCAAAATACAAAACACTACATTAACTCACATAATCATAATTATTACAATATTGTGTATAGCACGATAATACACACACACGCACACTAAGTTTTCACTGTAATTATTGGCACACTATTCTACAACTTGGTGAGAACTACTATAACTATTAACTCGGATTGTCACTCCATTCTCCTGTTCTCCATGCTAGCTCCGATTACTTTCTCATTTCCTAAAGTAAATTAGGAAACAAAAAAAAATGAGCTCGAATAGCCCAATAAAGGATATCATGACTAAGATAATAAAAAATAAAATTATCTTTTGCCTTCAACAGTGATTAAATTAGAGATTTAGAAAATGTTAGACATCATAAATTTTTAATGAATAACTCGCAGTGGAATATGTAATCCATTAGGAGAGTCAAATATAAAATAATGTCTAATATTTTTTTCAAATTAAAATTCATCATTTGGACTCGTCATCGGTAACACCAATGATCATGGTCATACCAGACAACCGTTCTTCTTTGCACCTAGACCAAAAAGTACTTTCACCACATGTCTTTGTCATACAGGCTAAAACACACAACAATCATATAATTTTTGAATCTAGGCCAAAAACATTCACAAAAATTTGAGTCTGATAGTAAGTACAAACAACAAAGAATAAATAGAAATAATATGAATAATAAAACAATAAATAAATATTAGATATCTATAATTAATTTGTGTTTAATAAATAATTTAATTTGTTCATAGTCCAATAATGTCCAAATTGTCAATACGATGTTCAGAATATTGAAAACAATTCAATTCCAAAGGTACTGTCCAAGATTAATAGATAGGAAGTTCTACGGTAAGGTTCACGGTATGATGAATATTTAGCAGTCTAAAATGTTCGCAGTTTAAGCCAAAATGTTCATAGTCCAAATGTGAAGTTCAAAGTCCAAAAGTTTACAGTTCAAATGCAACGATTAGAATTCAATAAGAAAGTTCAGGTCAAAAAATATTTGATGAAGCACAAACTATTAAAGGTATTTTAATGAATTGTTATTTCAGAAATTTTCTCCGTTTAATGTTAAGGGTTGTAGAAACAAATAATAATTTCTTACAATAGTATGTTTAAATTCTTAGCACATGACTAGATTCCGCTTTTTACGTTATTAGTTAACCTATATTTGTTTTTATAACTAAATCAGTAACTATCAAAGATAAGTTTTATAGTGTACGCTAATTTGTATCTTGTAAAATCGTCAAAAATTAACTTAATGGTATTTCTAAAATAAATTGGTGTAGTGTATAACATAAAGTGGAGTAAACCTTTAAAATAATTTTGATATAATAAAATAACTTTTCAAAACAATCTTCTAAATGAAATTTTTTCCAAAATGAATCTTTTAAAGGAAAAGTCTTCTAAAGGGAAAGTTGTAAACACTGTGTAATGTGCATGAATATTTGTACAAACAATACTTTAGAGAAAGAACTCACCTGAGCAATTGATGAAAGAGGATCTGAGTCTGATGATACTGAGTTTTCGGATATAAGCGGATCGACACAAGGATTGCATACATTGATGTCTTCGGGGTCGAGAGTTTGGCTCAGTGGACTTGACTTCGGGGGTTTGGCTTCAGGAAATCTCTTTAGGAGTACGGATCAAATTTCCTTATTAGTTTTCTTCTAGTCTGGCTTCGAAAATTATTATTTTTAGCCATTCTTATTTTTAGTTATGTTTCTTTCTTTTATGGTAGTGTTTTTATTTTTTAGAAAGTGAATCTCACTACAAGAAAAACTGCTAATTCCGACGAAATTAATCTCGAGGGAATAAAATTCGTCGATATTAACTTAAGTTCGACGGAATCTAGCGTCGAATATAAGTCCGTCGAATATAATTTACTTCTGACGGAGACAGTACACCCTTATTGGCACCAGATTTCTTGCCAGTGCGAAGGATAAATTCGACAAAATTTTGCTTATTTTCGAGGGAAATTCGATCGTAGTTAACTAATGCCGAGGGACTTATTTCCGACTGAAGTTCCGTCAGAAATAACTCTTAACCCTAAATAGTCAGCTTCTTATTTCAACCGCCTCACTTTATCCATTTCATATTCTCTCTCTCTCTCTCACTCACTCTCTCTGTCTCTCTTTCCATTCCACTTCCTGTCGCCGCCCTTTCCTCCACCACCTCCTGCCGCCACCGCCCCTTCCTCCACCAACTCTTGCCGCCGCCTCAAACTCCTACTGCCTCCCCTTCCTCCAGCTTCTGCCACACGCCTCCACCACCTATCGCGCCGCCCATTCCTCCATCACCTGCCGCCTCCTTCTCCCTCCTCCTCCTCCTCCTCCTCTACTACTTCACAGGTTCATTTTAGTCTTAAACTTGATTTTGTATATTTGGTTTAATATGATGAATTTTATGTTTAATTTAGGGTTTAATATGTTTTATTATGAAAATGATGAATGTTGGTTGAATTAGTGTTCAGTTTGGATTTTGATATTTAATTTAGGGTTTAATTTGTTATTAATTGAGGCTGAATAATGTTTAATATGTGTTTGGTATGTTGGAAGTTTGGATTTGATATTTACTGTAATGTATGCTGTAATTTGGGTTTGATTTGTGCAAATACATATTCTACAATTAGGGTTTAATTTGTGCAATTTTGGGTTTGATATGTAATGTATGAACAAAAAGGAATGTATCAATTTATGTTTGATTTGTGCAAATACATATTCTACAATTAGGGTTTAATTTGTGCAAATTTGGGTTTGGTATGTAATGTATGAACAGAAAAAAAATGTATCAATTTGGCTTGACTATGTTTAGGTATGTGTATATTTGGTATTTTCGATCGAATTTCGGATAAAATTTCTGTTAGAATTATTCATTTGCAAAATTTGTGGGCCCTGAAAGTATATTTATGTATTATTTAATTAGTTTTTCAATATTAAAATAAACTAAGTAGCATTTACTTAGTTTCTTACTACTAAAATAAAATGAAGTAAATTTAATTTAATTTAGTTTATTAAACAAAATAAATGTAAAAAATTATATAATATAATATAATATAAAATATAATAAAATAAAAATAATAATAAATACATCAAAATTAATTTAATATAATAAATAAATTAATTTTAATAAAAATATTTAAAAAAAAATATAATATTATACCAAATAAAATAAAGTATATTAAATTTAAAAAATTATATAATATAATAAAAAAAATATAATATAATATAATAAAATATAATAGTAAAATAAAATAAATTAAGTAACATAAATTTAATTTAAATAGAATAAATTTAATTTAATTTAAAAATTTAATTTAATCTAATAAAATATAATAAATAAAATTAAATGAATTTAATTTTATTTATTAAAATAATTAAAAATAATATAATATAATATAAATAAATTTAATTTAATTTAATAACTTACTAACTTAAATTTAATTTAATAAAAAATTAAACAAATAAAAGAAAATATAATAATAAACTAAGTAGAACTTACTTAGTTTATTAATTAATAATAGTCCCCATATATATTTCAAATAACAATTCTCATAAACTAAGTAGCACTTACTTAGTTTTTTATTAACAAAATATACTAAGTAAAATTTGCTTAGTTTTGCATAATATTCAATAAACTCAATAAGTACTATATATATATATATATATATATATATATATATATATATATATATATATATATATATACTATAATATGAAACTTAGAATCTCATAAACTAATTAGCATTTACTTAGTTTTGCATTGGTAAAATAAACTAAGTAGTATTTGCTTATTTTGCCGCAATATTCAATAAATTCAATAATACTCTCTCTTCGATTTTCAATACACTCAATTACAACTATACATTTTGTAGTACATATATAATTCCATTAACTTCCAAATATGTAAACTGTCTTAATTGAGCTGCCTAAGAGTATGCTGATGACAATAGTTGTTGCAAGGTGTAGGAACAACTTAGGTTGGCATCAATATGGTATCATGCAAGTTATCACCCAAGTGAATATGAAGTTAGCATTAACTGATCCGTCCCCGCAACCACATTTTGGGACATTTATAAGTTTTCCTTCCTCACTTAAGCTTCCTACTTAAAAGTATTACATCTTTTTTCCTTTTAAAATAGAAAATGCATAAATTGCAATGGACTATATAGGAATAAGAAAAGAAGAGCAACTAATTAACCGGTCAGTTGTAGAATTTGCGATTAGAGTTATTGGAAGTTCTAGAGGTCTTGAGAGGACAACAGATACCTCAACGAGTGCAGCGAAAGTAAGGTGAAAAATACTCTAACCCGTCCCATATTTTATGTGTACAAGGCAACTCTTTTATGTTATAACTTAATTAATTAAGGTATAATTATTAGGAGTTTGTTACCTATTAGGATTTTATTATCATAATTATAGGAATTCTGTTACATTCTGATAAGGAAACTTTTTAGCTATAAAACCCGGCTTGTGGGTTGAATTATAGTGAGCTTTTATTTTGATAATGATAATTTAAGTATTAGAGAAGTTTATCTGTGTTTTGAGTAATTTTTCCTTTTCTTTGCCTGTGAATTTTCTGCTAACCAACCCCCAGAATATTTGTTATTCTACCCGGTGTTAGTTGGTATCAAAGCATCAAAATCTTCCTCATGTTAGATTTCATCAGTTTCAATGGTTGGTGGTCGTGGTCGTGGCCGTTATGGGCATGTTCCGATTGAAGAAGTCCCACACCGTGATCGTAATGTTTAGGACGTGATGATTGAAGATTTACAGAGACAAGTTGTAGAGTTAACCGGCGTCTAGGGGAGCAAAATCTCGGTAATCATAACGAGGAGGATTACGATTCCGAGTCCAATTTTGAAAATCCTTATCAAAATAATTAATAATTCTAGGAACGACGTGGTCATGATGATCGTCATCGAGACTTGGGTTTTAAGGTGGAGCTACCAGAGTTTTCTGGTACGTTGTAAGTCGAGGGATTCATCGATTGGATGAATGAAGTTGAACTTATCTTCAAATACAAAAAAGTTCCAGTTCATAGTATCAAGGTGAAACTTTTGGCCATCAAACTAGAGGGCAGATCATCTACTTGGTGGGAGCAGTTGAGGTGTTTACGAGAGAGGCAGGGTAGGTCTAAAATAACAGATTGGGAAAAGATGAAGAAAAAGTTGCAGGAACACTTTCTTCCTTTTGTCTACACTCAATCCTTATTTAAGTGACCGAACCTATTGAGGCAAGACACCAAATCAATTGATGACTATACGAAGGAGTTCTATCAATTGATAACATAGACTAATCTATTCAAAACTAAAGAACAAATGGAAAAATAATTGGTTGAGGAAGACGTAGATGATGAAGTAGAGGAGGCTAGTGAATCTGTATATGACGGATATGAAGATAAAGAAGTAATTTTTCAAGATATTACAGATGGGGATACTACAATTGACAAAATTGGTAATGAGATTATTCAAGTGTTTGAGGACATTAAAATTATTAATTTTTTTGTTCCTGAAAATATCTTTGTCATACAGGTAAACTAGAAGATATTTTTATTTTCCCACTAATTTCCAGGATTATTCTTTGAGAAGAAAATTCATGGAGTTTTGATATCGGGAAGGTTGAAGATTCTTTCTTGGTGTTTGATAATCGTTTGCTTTAAAATTCGAGTACAGATCTTTTCTAATAATGGGATATTGAAGTGGCAAAAAATATCAATAAAGTTTGATGACAATGCTGTGAACTCGAGGACGAGTTCTTTCCAACCCAGGGTGAATGATGCAGGACGATCTGTGTCCAATGATGCTGAATTATCGGATATGTGACGCTCCCAACCCGAGTACCTTTAAACTTCGGATATGGTGCTCCACGGTACATCCCATTTAACATAATAATAATGACTTAAAGGTAATTACTAAATTATTACAATATGTTTTACTATAAATCCCAAGTTCTCATACCTTAAGTCTTAAACACATGATAAAGTATTAGGTAATTATTATAACACTTATAATTATTACAGATAGTTACAACTATCTTGTACTTGTTCATCTTTCCTTTTCCTTTGTCCTTCCACCCTTTAATCTGCTCAGGCTTCGCTGAAAATATTTAATTTAAAGTAAGGATGAGCTATAAAGCTCAGCAAGTATAAACAGTTGAATAAACAACAAAATAAAGAATCGTGTTACTATTTCTACAATTGAATAATAGTTGTGAAAACATTCCGAATAAATAGGAATAAAAATAATAAATTTCTTCTTATCTAACAATTTTGAATCGACGTATTGAGCAGTAAAAAGACCTCGAACATTTTTTTCTCAAGGTTTCAATAGTAATTCAACTATGAACTGATCTGGCTTACGAGCACGTTGGGTGATCAACCCAGTGTACCTTATGTTGTACAACACTAGCTAAACGACTATATGCATTTGTTTGACCACCTCCGAGGTTTGTTAGGATTTTTTCGATGTAAAAATACCCCAATATTTGGGTTGTTAATCTCAGAATGGAGTCCGAAACCCAAAATAATTTGGGTGGATAGCTCTACCTATCATTAATAATATTTCAAAGATTTATTTTTAAACCGATAAAATATTTAAATTTGTGTGTAGCCGAAATAAATGACATTGACATAGCTGTGAGACCCCAAATTTTATGAATAAAGATTTAAATTTCTCGAAATATTTTTTTTGAATATTATGGTGTGGATTTGATATAATGTTATAGTTGTGGGTAATATTTACAAATTTTGCAAAGTAAGCAAGTGATTATATAATATTCGATTGATCGGAGAATATTCTTTTTGTCGGAGAATATTCGTACGACGACACAATCATTGGTGGACCCCACAACAGAAGTATTGTCGTAGTTAAAAAATAACAAAATTATCTTTTTATAAAAATAATTCATGAAAGTGTTACCAATTAAAGCGATGAACTACCTAGTAGTAAAAGAAACAAAGATGTCTGGCGTGGTTGCGCATAGTATCACACGGTATTGATTATGGATGCTTACGTAAGAATTCACTCAGTTATACTCAATTATTGCTACAGTAACTGCTGCATCATATCTCTCATATTATTGATTCAATTATTGTCACAGTATCATCTGCATAATATGTTATATTATTAAATCAATATTTGAGACGACAAAGTTATTCATATTATTATTTGCAATATTGACAATGTCTAGAAGTTCTGTCAAAGAGAAGTTTGGTCACCTAATTGCGTGCCAATAAGGAGAAATTCTTATCAGAAAGCCCCTACTTTCCTGTGAACGATCTGGTTGTTAAATATTGTGAATTATAATATTAATGATGAATAAGATTGTGTTGATTAAAGATGAAATTGATAGTTCCATTGTGTTGAAATTATTAGTGTTAGTGAAAATCAACATTTATTCCGATGATAATTGATGTCTGGGGGTTATATTGATAAATCAGGTAATTAATCGGATAAATGAGCAATTAATTGCTATTAATTCACATGATTATAACTATTTGTTCACATGTGTGTACTATTCATTCACATTCTTGTACTATTAGGGGAGTTGGTGCAAGATTGATAATACTTGCATGACTAAGTTAAAAATGGAGGTATAGATGGATGTACTATATTGTAATTCGTATTTTCACATGATTATAACTATTGATTCACATGATTGAACTATTGATTCATATTATTTACTATTAGGGGAGGTGGTGCAAGTTTGATAATTCTTGCAGGACTAAATTAAAAATGAAAGAAAAGTTGAAGGTATTGTCTTTGTAATATTTCGAGCCCTAAAGCGTGCAATTATTGAAACTATATTTTCCTATAAATAGAAGCTCATTCTTCCTTCATTTCTCACCAATTCACTAAAGCTTTAGAGCAATTATTATAGAGAGAAATTTATAGAGAGAAGAAGAAGAAGTCTACTACCTCACTATTCCAATATCCAGTTTCTTCTAAGGTAAGGGGTATTATTTCTTTCGTATTCATGAAGAGAGCTATTGTTATTCCATTCCTTATTATTATGTTGGAATAACTTTGCTCTATGCTAATCTACCGCATACATGGTGAAATTCTTCTATTATTCCATTCTTTATTATTCATTGGAATATCTTGTGCATGCATGGATTACGCTAGACACGGTTCCATTCTTTATTATTTTGTTGGGAATATCTCTCATGCGGCGGTTTATTTATGACCGATTCCATTCTTTATTATTTTGTTGGAATATCCTG
Source organism: Panax ginseng (assembly GCA_020205605.1). Lineage (NCBI taxonomy): Eukaryota > Viridiplantae > Streptophyta > Magnoliopsida > Apiales > Araliaceae > Panax > Panax ginseng. The sequence continues at coordinate 20,324,303 of CM035133.1, read as the reverse complement.
TTTTGTGCGGTTTACGCATGACCAGTTCCATTCTTTATTATTACATTGGAATATCACATGTCATGCGGGTTATGCATGACACGGGTTCCATTCTTTATTATTACGTGGGAATATCACATGCGTGTGGTTTATGCATGACTGGTTCCATTCTTTATTATTCATTGAGAATAACTTTGTCTATGCGATCTATCGCATGCATAGTGAATTCTTACATTATTCAATTCTTTATTATTCGTTAGAATAACTTTCGCCTCTTTGTGGATTACCGCATGCATGGTGAATGATCCTTTGTATTCATATGAATAGTATTTTCATTCAAAAGGGGTTTCTGCCAGGGGCAGTTTTATAATTTTTCTGACCCTAATAAATTATGGAAAAATTTGAAATGATAATTTGATGAGTTTTCTAGATTGTGTCAAAAAATTGCGATTTTTGGATGTATAGATTAAGAGTTATGGATTTTATGGGTAAAGACTATTTTAAAAGTAAACCCTTATAACTCTTTGTGGTTAACTCCAAAATTGGTGAAAGTTTTATTAGGAGTACATGTATAAAAAAGGAGTATACCCTGTAAATTTCGGAATTTTTGGACAAAAGTACAATTTATGATAAATGTCTAAATATTCGGCAATTTTGGCCATATGAAAAATAGTAAATGAATTTTAAAAATTCCGAGAAAAATATATGTTCAATATGGGACTATATTTTGCTAAATCCCAGAAAAGAAATATTTTTGGGACTGATTTGGTATTTTTCATGAAAATGAACTAGTTATGAGTAAATAAATTAAATGTGTTATGTGAAGTAACAAAATTGGAAATTAGGATTTTATGGCTTGGGAATCCTATATAGGGTATATGCAGATTTTTTGATGAGGGATTTGATCATTGGTGATGAAATCTTATGAGTATGACATTTTTGAATGATTAAAATGCATTATTTGGTAAAGTGTAAACAATTGAAATAAATTGTTTATAAGTTTAAGAAGTGATTAAAATATTATTATAATATTAATAATATTAGATTATGAGTTTATTAAGTGATTGATAATATTTAGATAAATTTAAAGTCTTTAATATTTATCCTTGATTTCATTTGATTATTGCTTATATCATTGTCATCATCCTCATACTTATATTGTGATGAAAGTCATCTTTGGCTTACGTGTATAGATGGACTTGGTATGATTATGACCAGAGATTATTCGGTATAATAGTGACCGTAATGTAATGAATGATGGGGTAAAAGTCCTCATTGGCCGGTAGTGCATTGATGGACAGTTTTTGGTATGATTATGACCAGAGATTATTCGGTATAGTCATGACCATTGATGATTTAATGAATATCCTTGGCCCGTAGTGCAGGGATGATTCGATGATGTGGTTTATTTATTAAGCTGAGTCTCGGCGATAAAAAAATAAAAAAAATTGATGAAAATATTTTAAATCATAGAAGATACTAGATATCATGCTCTACTTGACTCTTCTAATGGATTGCTTATTCCACTGCAGTTAAACTTGATGTCTATTGTATTTTATCAGTTTAACATTGTTGAAGACTAATGATAATTTATTCTGCATTATCGTAGTTATAATATTTCTTACTGGGCTAGTTGAGCTCACCCTTTCTTTCACTGTTCTATTCAAGAAATGAGAATATAGCTGGGACGAGTCGGGGAATAGAGTGACGGTCCAGATGATAACATTAGTAGTCATCACTATTCTGTTAAATAGTGTGACGATAAATGTAATGAGGACTCCATTGAGTGTGGATATTGTCTAGATGCCAATATTCTTATTAAAACTCTTAGATTATGTTTTGTCATATTTCACACGACTGTTGTATAATTAAGTTGTATTTGAATTTTGTACCATGTATTTGACGACTCAAGATGGGTGATGTATACTTATTTTGGGGGCGTCACAATAGCTCTTAAACAGTTCATGAATATTAGAGCTTTAAAACTTGAAAAATTTATGTCAAAGCAAAACTTGAAAAATTTATGCATTATAACAGAATGTAAACAATTTATTCATTATAGCATAGATGAATACTTATACGATTAACAGAGAGTTTGTATAAGTCTGAAGGTTGCACAATCGATAAATATTATATAAATCGAAATATACGTAAGGTTAATTTATAAGAATATATACTCAAAACCTGACATTCAAACGAAAGTTGAATGGATTTAGAATACTTGCCTCAAGAGTCTTCTATACTTTGACGCTAATCGCCCTTTGAAAGTCCTACACATTTAGTGCATGTAGAAATACCAATTAGTCACGTATAAAGGTCACTCATGGTTTAATACAACCCTATTCCATGTTTTATAATTTTTATTTCATTAAAATCGGAACACTATTTAAGTTCATTAATATTTGACTTAGCGTCTCGACGTTCGTACGTCGTACGCCCGAATTGTCTAACCCGAACGTTCAATCGACACACTATTGTGTACAATTAACAAATTCCATATATCTACCAAACCTTCGTTTACATTTCTCCAGAGTATATCTCTATGGTCCAATGATAAGAACTCGAAATTACTAGTCAAACATGGCTTGGCAACACGTTGCTCTAAAGAAACCACCATGGTTTATGTGACGCCCGCAAAACAGGTATACATCACCCATCTTGAGTTGCCAGATACATGGTACATAAATCCAAATACAACTTAATTATACAACAGTCATGTAAAATACGATAAAACATAGCTGAGAGTTTAAACAAGAATATTGTGTTCTAGACAATATCCACACTCAATGGTGTCCTCATTACAATTATTATCACATTATTCCATAGAATAGCGAGGACTACTAAAGCCATTTATCCTGGACCATCACTCCATTCTCCGACTCGTCCCAGCTATATTCTCATTTCCTGAAGAGAACAATGAAAGAAATGGTGAGCTCAACAAGCCCAGTAAGAAATATTATGACTAAGATAATGTAGAATAAATTATCCTTAGCCTTCAACAGTATAACAACTGATAGAATATAATAGACAACAAGTTTTAGATCAACAACTGCAGCAGAAATAAGCAATCCAATAGAAGAGTCAAGTAGAGCATAAAATCTACTATCTTCTATGATTTAAAAAGTTTTTCATCAACTTTATTGCTGAGACTCAGCTTAATAAATAAAATTGAATCATCCCTGCACCACGGCCAAGGATATTCATGTAATCATCAATGGTCATGATTATACTAAATAATCCCTGGTCATAATCATACCAACAACTATCCATCAATGAACTACAGGCCAATGAGGACTTTTACCACATCATTCATCACATTACGGTCATGATTATACCGAATAATCCCTTTTCATAATCATACCAAGTCCATCTATGCACGTAAGCCAAAGATGACTTTAATCACAATATAAGCATGAAGATGATGACAATGACATAATAATTCAATAAAACAAGTTCAAGGATAAATTTTAATGATTTATAATTTAATTTATCCAGAATCAATAACGTCAAATTGTCAACATGATCTTTGCTTTGTAGAGTAAAATTCAAGAATAATATTTATGTACCAAAAATAATTTGGATGAGGAAAAGATATATATTTTTGGGTAAATAGTACCCCGTAAATATTACTTCGGGAATAGTACCCGAAATGAATAGTACCCCGACATGAAAAGTACCCCAAATACCTGAGTTAATGATACTAAAGTGAATAGTAACCGTGAATAGTACTCAAACACGAAAAAGTTCCCGAATACTAGAAAGTGAGTAATACTAGAGTGAATAGAAGGGTAAATAGTAACTTCCGTGAATAATAACTCGTAATGTAAAAATACCAAAGAAAATGATATTTCATGGCGAGTACAAAAGAAATGATATCGAGATGAGTATAATAGAATATCTTAAATCGCAAATGGATTTCACCCGCCATGTGGTAATCCACGTAGACAGATCATTTCCATACTTTAATAAAGAATGAATACAAATGATCATTCACCATGCATGCGGTAATCCACATAGACAGGTTATTCCAACAGAATAATAAAAAATGGAATAATAGAAGAATTCACCAAGCATGCGATAGACCGCACAGACAGGTTATTCCCAACAGAATAATAAAGAATGGAACCAGGTCATGCGTAATCCGCACAGACAGGATATTCCAACAGAATAATAAAGAATGGAATAATAATATGAATAAATGTCGATTTTCACTAACACTAATAATTCCAACACAATAGAACTATCAATTTCATCTTTAATCAACACAAACTTATTCATCATTAATATTATAATTCATAATATTTAACAACCAGGTCGTTCTCAGGAAAGAGGGGGCTTTCCGATAAGGATTTCTCCTTATTGGAGCACAATTAGGTGACCAAACCTCTCCTTGACAGAACTTCTAGACATTATCAATATTGCAAATAATAATATGAATAACTTTGTCGTCTCAATTATTGATTTAATAATATAACATATTATACAGATGATACTGTGACAATAATTGAATCAATAATATGAGAGATATGATGCATCAATTACTGTAGCAATAATTGAGTATAATTGAGTGACTTCTTACGTAAGCATCAATAATCAATACCGTGTGCTACTATGCAACCACGCGTATTATTGTACTTTTACTACCAGGTAGTTCAACAGTTTTAACAGTAACACTCGTCGTTATTTTTATAAAAAGATAATTCTGTCATTTTCTAACTACGACAATACTTCCATTGTGGGGTTCACCAATGATTGTGCTGGCATACGAATATTCCCCGACAAAAAGAATATTCCCCGAACAAACGAATATTTCCCGACACAACGAATATTTTATAACAACTTGCTTACTTTGCAAAATTTTCAAATATCACCTTTAACTTTAAACCTTATCAATTTAATTATTTACTAAAATAGAAAAATTGAATACTTTTATTTCATAAAATTCGGGATCTCACAGTTTACCTCTGATTGCATAAAAACCCTAAAAAATTCGAACCATGTTCTCGAACTCAAATCTAAAAACGTAAAGAATTAAAGTTGTAGGTTTGTTACTTAACTTTTCGGAGCCTTTTCAATCGCCTCAATCGGAGTTTGGATGAAAGAGTTATGTCCAATTTATGGGATAAATCAACTTTTGGTACCTGTATTGGGACACGACTTACAATTTGGTACCTGAAGTGAAAAAAATTACAAATTGGTGATTGTACTTGAAATATATTACACTTCGTTAAACTTTAGGGACACGACTTACAATTTGGTACCCGAAGTAAAAAAAGTTACAAACTGGTTATTGTACTCGAAAAATATTACACTCCGTTAAACAGTAGGGTTTCATCTTTATTCTGTTTGAAAATTAGAGTTCTCTTCTTCTGTCCTTCTTCTCTTTCTTCTTGTCTCGATTCTCCATTGATTACTGGTTCTCATATATTTATTAAAGGGTTTTCAGTGTTTAATTGAAAGGATGAGCTCGTCTTGGAGTGGAATCGTAAATGAAATCGGGGAAGAAGATTGTAGTTCATGCAACAAAAATGAATGGATTACACCAGAGTTCCCAAGTCGATGCCACTGTGGAGCAATGGTGCGAATGTGGAAGGCAAGAAAAGATGGAACAAAACATCGAGGATCTTCTTCGCGTCGACTTCGCTTCTCTCTCTGTATGTTTGTCTCTCTCGTTGGATCAATTTTAACGATTATTTAAAAATTAGAAAGTACAAGCACCAGATTACAAAATTTTTTGAGTACAATCATCAGTTTGTAACTTTTTTCACTTCGAGTACCAAATTGTAAGTCGTGTCCCTAATGTTTAACGGGGTGTAACATTTTCCGAGTACAATCACCAGTTTGTAACTTTTTTCACTTCGGGTACCAAATTATAAGTCGTGTCCCAGTACAGGTACCAAAAGTTAATTTATCCCTCCAGTTTACTAAAGGGCGTCAAAGATATCTCGCCAACTGCTAGACCAGCTCTCCCCACACCCTAGTGGTGCACCCCGCGCTACCCTGATAGGGTTTAAGGTGCCTATTTTTATCAAAGTTTCATATTTTGCCTATTTCAACACATTTATTTCGTTCTTTCATAACTTGCTCGTCCGATATCGAAATGAACTCGTTCTTGCGTCTATTTCTTCCTCGTAACAAATTCTTCAAACCCCCCCAATTTTTTTTTTCAAAATCCTCTAAATTTTCAGGAATTAGGCTCAAAACCCTCTCGGGAGCCATTTTCACTGAAAGACGTTTTAAACGTCGAATTTTCTAAATGTCATAACTTGTTCATCCAAAGTCGGATTGAACTCGTTCTTAAGCCCACGACTCACATATTCACCCAAATACATATGTCCTAAAAAGAAATAATCTCCTGGAGACATTTACTACCTGTAGACTTGGTTCAAAAAGAGTACCAAGCTAGGTTTTTCTTAATTGAAACTATTTTACGGAAAATTTTGCCATAACTTTGTTATAACATATTTTTCCTCCGTTCCACTTGGAACTTCTCCATAAATTAATTATCTAAAAATCCTTCTTGTTAGATTTTACAAATAATAAACACTAAAATTCTGATTTAAAGTCCTTTATTATGTTTTCCATCCTATATGCTTAGGCTTACGATTTTAGCTTTCATTTTCACTTTTTATATATATTAACAAGTGATTTAAGATATATATCATCAATCACTACCTTATAACTTCAAGATCCTTCAGGATCTTTCATAAACCAATAACATCCACCAACAAAGTAAGTTTATATAACTTAAAGGAATAAATACAAAACCAAGATTTTGTTCTAACCTTTCTTGATCTTTTCCTTCTTGATCTTGCTAAGACTTCCAAAATCAAGCTTGCTAGACTTCTTCTTCTCTTCTCTATAATCCGACCCTCTCTTTCTTTTCTCTCTCAAGCTCTAGCTTTTTACTTGGGAAATAAAGTGAAATAAACAAAGGATTGATAACTTAAATGTCTAAGTTATTTAAAGAAAACCAAGAGTTAGGGTAGATTAGTCATTTAGGCCACTTAACCATGATCTAATTAACTCATCTAACTCTAATTAACTTAACTCAATCTAGATAAAATAATAGCATTAAGGACATGTTTGGTTGAAATAAAATAAAATAAAGGAATCAACATTAAATGGTTTACTTCTTTTAGACCTAAACTTACAAAAAATGGAAAGTTTCTATCCAACTCTCATCACCATACGCCCATCTCCTCTCTCTCATATTTCCCACATTCAATTCACCTCATACTGAAATGCTTACAAATGACACTTGCCTACCTAGCCCAATGACTCACATTCCTTAGCTTGTGACTCACCTCTTATCATTTCATCCTTGTTTAATTATCACATGTGCCATTATTCTAGCAAATGACGCATGCCCTCTCAAGTCTTTGGCTCCAAGTTTAGCAAGAGTTGGCTTAAGTCTTGAAGTCATGGCTTCAAGGCTTAAGCCTCCCTAACCTAGCCATTTAAAATTCCTAGCCAAGCTATCTTATGCCCTAGCCAAGCCATCTCATACCCTAGCCAAGCCCCCTTCAATTCCTAACCAAGCCATATTCGTAACACGCTCGATTAGCCGAAAAATTGACTTTTGATTTTCAGAAATCCGATTTCGCCACCGTTCTCCTTTCCCGAATAAACGCTATGTAGCTTTTCGAAAAAACGAAGTTGTGTTTTAAGTGTGAATAATAATTTTACATCTTTTTTGCTAAAATATTTTTATTGGAGACTTCGTCTCTATTTTCCAAATAAACGCTATGTCGTAATTCAAAAATTTCAAAAAACAAAAAACATATTGATTTTGCGTTTGATATAAACATAAACTAAGTCATTAATCTCCAAAAAATTCTAAACACTCATATTTAGTCTCGTAACACATAAACTAAGTCATTAATCGACCTAAAATCTCATAATACACAATTTTTCCATTAAAAAAATTAGTTTATTTAATAAATATTAAAAATCTTATTACAAAGATATTCTACGATCTCGATTGTTACAGGATAGAAGCAGATTAACATAAGGATGACAAATATTGATGTCTTCGGGGTCGGGAGTTCGGCTCAGTTGACTTGACTTCGGTTTCGGGAAATTTCTTTAGGAGTCGAGATTGGATTTCCTTCTTAGTTTTCTTTGGGTCTGGTTTCGAGAATTTTTATTTTTAGCTATTCTTAGTTGTAGTTATGTTTCGTTCTTTTATAGTAGTGTTTTTATTTTTTAGGAAGTGAATATTTTTTGTTATTACGTAATTAATTACGGTATAATTATCAGTAATTTGTTACCTATTGGGAGTTTATTACCATAGTTATAGGAATTATGTTACATTCTGATAAGAAAACCATTTAGTTATAAAACCCAGATTGTGGGTTGAATTATAGCGAGATTTTGTTTTGATAATGATAATTTAGGCATTAGAGAAATTTTTGTGTTTTGGGTAATTCTCTCGTCTCTTTTCATGTGAATTTTCTGTTAACCATCTCATAGAATAATCGTTATTCTGTTCGGCGTCAGCAATTCATGCACTCTTATTGATGTTATCAACACTGAAGTATTCACACACAAAGAAACACTCATACTAATAAAATATTTAGAAAGTGGGGGTGGGGGTGGGGGTGGGGGGGAACAAGTAAGAAATTTATGCCAACTTTTTATGACAAACCCCCCTTTTTATAGTCAAAACTTAACCACCATCTACCACACATCAATTTTAGCACACTTTTTACATTTCAAGATTATCTTTAATCGACCACACATTATTTTACCACAATTTTCGCATTTGAAGATTACTTTCAATCTAGCACATATATTTTTAGCACAACTTTCACATTTCATGATTACATTTTCTTTACTATTCATAATTATTATTGTATTTGTCCATCTTTTGCATTATTTACTTAATGTATTAATATCACAGCTATTTATGTATGTAATGTTATTTACCTAACATATTAACAAGTCTGTCTAACTTTTCAGTACTTGCGACTTTTAAATATGTAAATTTCCATTATTATCCTTGCTACGTGACAATTATTGGTTAAATACTGCAAAATATTGTAGTGACTCTATCCGTTACTGTTCCTTTATTGTTAGGTATTTAACTAGTTAAATGTACAATTCTGCCATTAACTTTTATTAATAGTTATTTTGCTGTTTTCTATATCCGACAACTATTCTATTGCGGGGTCCACCAATAATTGGTTGTTACGGCATCGTCATTCGGCACCAAATATTCTTTGGCGTCTCCGCCTATTGACTTTCTTTTTGTTGCTTATAATTAACACATATCATTCTTAATTTTTAAATTTTTTTTTATCAATTTAACACTTTATTATTTTAGAAACACGGGTAAAATGCAAATGTGACCACTGAACTTTAGGAGTTTTTCGGTATTGAGCTCTTTTCTTTTGGTCAACGTATTTTGAGCCCTTTTCTATTAAAAAATTTGGACTTTGAGCCCTTGTTGCCAGATATGCGTTGACTTGCTCACGTGGCGCCTACGTGGCACACGTGGCATATCTAACGTGAGTTTTTTTATTTTTATTTTACATGTGACATATATGACGTGGCGAATATTGGATTTGAACCAAAAAATTTGGTGCTCAGATTAAATCTCCAGACCTCCAACTCAAAACTTCAACCCAATGACCACCCGAGCACCACGGGTTAGCTGATTTTTTTTCGCAAGGATTATGATTTATAATATCCAGTCCAATTTCCCCCAAATTAAAACAAAACCCATTTAGCTCAGATCTGCTAAGTCTCAGTATCTCATTTCATTCTTTTAATCTTCATTACCTTGTCTCTCTCTATCTCGCTCACTCGCTCTCATATTTCGCAGCCTTTCATCTCAGAAATTTGTGAGTAATGAAAAGGGGAAAGCAACTTAAAGAAAATAGCTACCAAAAGGTTGGGAACAGTTCAATATCCACTAAAGTTAGTGGGATTTCATCACCAATGTATTGTGGCTATGGGATACGAGCAAGAATTTGTACATCGTCAAAGGGCAACAATGTAGGGAGGAAGTTTTATGGTTGTTCAAATTATGGTGTAAGTTCTTGTATTTACTCTGATATAAAATTAAAGAATTTTTACATACAATCGTGGTAATTATTAATTTAATTTTCTACAGATGCAAACATTTTGTGGCTTTTTTCAATGGATTGACTCCATCCACATGTTAGAAGATCTTTGAGAATTCTTGGTCTATTAAATTTGAGGGCGTTGAAATTGACGTCAGAAGATGATGAAGGAGAAAGCTCATGACTTGGAAGTGAAAGTATCGAAAATGGAAAAAAAGAAAGTCAAATTGAAGAATGATTTGAAGTGTTCAAAAGAAGAAATAAGAAATTTACATACTAGGGAGAAGTGGATGATACTTGTAATCGGGGTGCTTTTTGTTTTGTGTTTGAGCATGTTAAAAACTCTGTTTTAGTAATTTGTGTAATTAGAGGAATCTCTGTTCAACTTGTTATGATGTCTGGAAAAATTGATATATATAGACTAATGATGTATGGATAAAGCTCTATTTGTGTAATATACACTAATGATATTTGGAGAAAGTTATGTTCTATTTTGTTTGCTGTATTGGAGTCGGAATCTCTGTTCAACTTGTTTGCTCTGTTCTATTTTGTTTGTTGTATGTTCTGTCCGAGCATGGTGGTGAATTGAAGTGTGGTAAATTCATGTATCAGAGTGAAGTTAAGTAAATGGAAAGCAGGGAAAACATAATAATTCATTCAACAAAAAATTAGTATTATTATGATACAAATCTTGAAAGAAACAATCCAATTAACAACTTTTAATTGTGGTATTTGTTATGAATAGAAATTTGCAGTTTCTAATATCACAGTTGCCATTTATTTCCTCCCACTATTCTGAGACAAGTTAAAAAGGGTAAAAATTGTTTGCCACCACACACTGCTATTAATAATGACCAATCAAATACTTGCAAACCTGTGTAAAATAGCAGGCAGCAGTAGGACATAATTACAATTACCCTGGGATACCAAACACCTAGGATACAACACATAAAATTAGATTACACAAAATCATATTTATGATTATATTCCCTTCCAGCTTCACATTTTTGTTCCAGGGCTATACAACACACAAAATCAATTACACCTAGGATACCTTACACAAAAACAGAAATAGATTGCTTGATATGATGAAATAGAATGCTTGACTACACCTAGGATACCAAACACCAAAAAAACCTTCTTAGTCAGGTTTACAAACACCCAAAATATCGCCATTAAGAGTCTTGTGTTTGCGATAATACAAACACCAAAATACGATAAAAAGTTAAATGTAAAAGGAGGATATAAATTACTAGATCTTCATTTTCTAATCCTTGTTCACACTTTCTTGAGTTCCACCAGTCTTGTTCAACTTATTTGTCACTCCACATGACTGGCCCTCGCCCTCTGGTCTTCCTACCCCTCTAGTCTCCTTGAAGTTGTTATACAAGGCTTGAGCCATCAAACGATCCTCTGTTTTAGTTCCTCCATCAAGTGCAGCTGACATCCTCATAGCTCCAAACATCAATTTTGACGCCTTATGTGCTGTACATGTCTTTCCCCTAGGTGGATTATGTGTAGTTGTCTTTGCCCTTTCTTTTCCCTTCTCATTTATACTAGGTAGAACTGATGCAGGTCTTTGGGGATGACTCCATTAAGTAACATTTCCCAGGTGTGCTCTACATAAAACAACATAGTTATTTTACACAGCTAAAACCATAAATCAATACTGCTTATTCTTTATACTAAAAAAATAAAATATAGAACATCAACTTACTAAAATGTAAGTGTTGCCAGTGTTTGGGGAAATGAAACAGCCAAAACTAGGAGGTACCCATTCTCTTCGTGCAGGATTTCTCTTAATTGGTAGTTTTTCTTTAACAACTGCACCCTTGATATTTTTGTCTGCCACATTTAACTATAAAACCAAACAATCAAGCCCCCACTAGTAGTAACATTTAACATTAAAACCAAACAACTGAAATCTATTAAAATAACCTTGTCTTGTTCCTTATTGGTAGTCTGTTTTCTCTTCTTCCCAATTTCTCCCTTATTTTGTGCTTCTTGTTCCTGCAAAATTAGAAAAATCATGATGATACAGAGGCTTTGATGATGACATAATATTTATTACATAGACAGTTGACAGTTGAAATCAATTACCTTGTCTTTTTCGCCTTTCATTCTTTATTTTCTCTTCTTGCCACTTTCTCCCTTATCTTGTTCAACTTGTTCCTGCAAAATTATACCAAAAAACAAGTCATTTCAAACCATCATTGTATATTCCAATCATTTGAAATCAATTTTACTTACATTTGATTGTGTTGTTTGTGTAGGTAACTTGCATGTAAGATGATTGTGGCCAGCTGTCTTGCAGGTACTACATACCATGATTGTACCTTTCCTAGACAATTTGTATGACTTGCTTTGTTTGTGGTTGTTTTGACTTGCAACAGTTGACTCCTCGTGCATCTCCCTCCTCCTCATCTTTTGTGGCCTTCCTCTTGGTGTCTTTAATGGAGGAGGTAATGGTGGGGTCACATTCACTCTTGGCCAAAATCTCTCCCCTCTAACCACCCTCAACATTTCTGAATATGCTCTCAGATATGTTTGTGCTTTAAACCAGTGTGACATATAATCTTGGGGATTGTACCTCATGTAGAACATAGCTGCACATGCATGTGGACAAGGAATTCCACTGAGATCCCAAGCCTTACAAGCACATGTGTGAAATTGCAAATCAACTGTGTACCCATCAGCTGCAATCCTAGATGTTACCTCAAACTGCAGATCTCCATTATATAGCACAACATACTGGCAGCAGTCCTCAATGTTCTTACCCAAAAATTTTTTTGGTCTTGGACAAATGTCCCATTTCTTTTTCATGGCTATATCTCTTTTCTGTTGTAGTCTGGTCATTAAGAGTTGTTTGATATCTTCTAATAATTCAATCAATGGCTTGCCTCTTGATTAAATTATATATCCATTGAAACACTCACATAGGTTGTTGTCCACTATGTCACACTTTATATCAATCTTGAAAAATGCCTTACACCATTTCCTAGGAGTCCTAGCCATCAAGAAATCATAAGCTCCTTCATCAAACTCCTTAATTTTAGCCATCTCATCCTAAAAATCAATGGTAGTTATAGATTTTGCAGCCCTCCAAAAGGTTTTTTTCAAAGTTATACCCCTATACCTTTTTCTCAGATTGGCATAAATATGCCTTGCACAATTTTTGGTTTCTAAGTAAGGAAATAGTGTAGCTAATGCACCCTCTAATCCCTGCAATACAAACACATAAAAATATGTTAGCACATCACATGTATTAGTATTAACCCTAAAATTGAAGTATAACATGTATAACAAATTAGTAGTTGATATTTACCTTTTGTTGATCACTAATGAATGTCCACCCTTCACCATCTTTTAAGTTCAGGTCATCTTTGAGCAAGCCCAGAAACAAATCCCATGAGTCTCTATTTTCTCCCTCTACAACTGTCCAAGAGATTGGAAACATTTGGTTGTTTCCATCTCTAGCTACTGCACTTAAGAGCTGCCCACCGCAACAATCTTTTAGAAAGCAACCATCCTGTCCAATTACTTTCCTACAACCAGCTAGCATGCCAACTCTAAAAGCCTTAAATCCAATATAAAGTCTTCTAAATTCAGGTGCACCAGAATGAAATACTTGGTACAAGTCAGTTGTAATCCCAGGATTTGATCTTCTTAACTCATCGATATATCCATGCAACTTGGCATAATGTTCTTTCATGTTCACCATCAACTCTTGCAAAGCAAACTGTCTAGCCCTATAACATTTGTCAATTGACACAGAAACTAGAAAGGTCTTTTTCACATAAGACTGGATATCAATCAGTCTCCAATTCCTAAATTCTTTAAGTTCTGTATTCAAATTCTTTGCAAGCCACTTAGCATTAACCTGCCTATTGACCAAAGTCTTTGAACATTTGTGTCTTTTCCTCATTGATCTAAGTTGAAAAGTTGGTTGAAACTGAACTTTACTTCCCCATACTTTCACAGGACAATTTTTGTTATTCATACACCTCCCTCTAACCCTATGTTTTTCACTTTTCATAAATTTTAAATCAAAACCTTTTGTTAATGACCAATTAATAACTGTACTCTTGAATTCTTTCTTGTTTGCAAATAACATACCCAACTCTAAGTTTGTCTCCATGATTTTGGTGTTGGGGTTATACACTGGGAAAGGGTTTTGCCTCCACAAAAGTGTATCATCCTCAAAGTCAACTTCCTCAGGGCTGTCATTTTCTACTTGATCAGAGTCATAATCTTCAGTATCCCACTATCTGTTTCACTTTCATTAGAATAGTCATCATCACTCAAATAAACCCCCATGGTGGAGTTCCACTTCCAAGTTTCTACAATAAAAAAAATATTAAACATGAATTAAAAAATATATTCTTTATTATCAGGTGATTTACCCAAATAAACCCCCATGTCACATTGAAATATCAGGTGATTTAAGGTGCAGTCCAACTTTCATAGAAGTTAGCTATTAGAAATTCAAGCAAAAGAATTGAGAAGTGATCCCAATAAATACATCAGTATGTGAAACAAATTTGGCATAATCATAAAAAAACTAGAAATTCTAGAAGACAAATCTTGGATGGAGTTCCACTAACAATAATCTATAGTAAAATAAAATGTTTGACTAGGGAACAAAATGATAGTCCACAGACAACATAAGGACCACAACAAGTTAATAACAAAATAACAAACAACAATAGACAACAGACAAGTTGATTTTTATATTGGGATAAATCAACTTTTGGTACCTGTACTAGAACACGACTTATAATTTGGTACCCGAAGTAAAAAAAATTACAAACTGGTGATTGTACTCCAAAAATATTACACTCTGTTAAACATTAGGGACACGACTTACAATTTGGTATCCGAAGTGAAAAAAATTACAAACTGGTGATTGTACTCGAAAAATGTTACACTCCGTTAAACCGTAGGGTTTCATCTTTATTCTATTTGAAAATTAGGGTTCTCTTCTTCTGTCCTTCTTCTTCTCTCATTCTTCTTGTCTCGATTCTCCATTGATTACTGGTTCCCATATATTTATTAAAGGGTTTTCAGTGTTTAATTGAAAGGATGAGCTCGTCTTGGAGTGGAATCGTAAATGAAATCGGGGAAGAAGATTGTAGTTCATGCAATAAAAATAAATGGATTACACCAGAGTTCCCAAGTCGGTGCCACTGTGGAGCAATGATGCGAATGTGGGAGACAAGAAAAGATGGAACAAAACATCGAGGATCTTCTTCGTGTCGATTTCGCTTCTCTTTGTATGTTTGTCTCTCCCGTTGGATCAATTTTAACGATTATTTAAAAATTAAAAAGTACAAGCACGAGATTTCAACATTTTTCGAGTACAATCACCAGTTTGTAACTTTTTTCACTTTGGGTACCAAATTGTAAGTCGTATCCCTAATGTTTAACGAAGTATAATATTTTTCGAGTACAATCACTAATTTATAACTTTTTTCACTTCGGATACCAAATTGTAAGTTGTGTCCTAGTACAGGTACCAAAAGTTGATTTATCCCTTTTTATATTTATAATGACAACAAACAAGAAAAGGGGAACGACAATAGACATGTGAAGGTAAATAAAGGGTGCACAATAGACAGATAAAGGGACATAAAGAGGCGACAGATAAAAGGGGAATAAAGTCAGATTTTGAGACACTTACACCATTTCCTCACCACATAGTACTTTCAGACCCTTTAATTAGCTAAAGAATGACCGGTACAAACCCCCAATTTGACGAAAGTAAGAAACCCTAGGTTTTCCTTTGTGCATGTGAGAGGTTCAGAGAAAGCGACAGATGAAGATCGAAAGAAATGAGATAGAGACTGAGACAACAAATCTAAGAAAAGGGGTTTTGTCTTAATTTGGGAAAAATTCTTTGTTCAGTTATAAATCATAATCCTTGCGAAAATAAAATAGCTAACCTGTGGTGTTCGGATGGTCATTGGGTTGAAGTTTCAAGTTTGAGGTCTGGAGATCAAATCTGAACAGCAACAAGTTTTTTGGTTCAAGTCTAATAACAGCCACGTCATATATGCCACATGTAAAATAAAAAATAAAAATACCCACGTCAGATATACCACGTGTGCCACGTAGGCGCCACGTAAGCAAGTCAACACATATATGGCAACAAGTCAACGCATATATGGCAACAGGGGCTCGAAGTCCAAATTTTTTAATAGAAAATGGCTTAAAATGCGTTGACCAAAAGAAAATGACTCAATACCTAAAAATTCTTAAAGTTCAGTAGTCACATTTATATTTTACACTTAGAAACACATATAAAGAAAAATTAAATTTTTTAATTAAAATTCGTGATCTTACACTGTGCCTCACACGAGCTCCAAGTTTGTTAATATATAATATTATAATTGTATATAATTTATATTTTACACGACTAGAATATTAATTTTTCTAGTCTCGAGTGAATTAATTGCAAATGAAGATAATGCAATATGTAGTATTGTACAAACTTGTTGCATGCTTATATGTAAGCAACTAATGATAAATTGATCACTTTGTTTTTACTGTTTTTTGAAAGAGTAAAAAAATATACTTAAAATTATAATAGTAATAAAAATATTTATCTTTCTACAACATTTTTTGTTTCCTCTTTATATACTATTTTTATCCTTGAGTGTCTCCGTTTTGGTTGCGAATTAAAATGTGCACATAGATTTATTTTTTTTCGAAATTAAAAGTGAGATTTTGATTTGTAATTCCGACGAAATTTTAAAAGTAAGCTATTTTCGACTGAATTTTTGTCGAAAATAATTATGTCAAGAATTTATCACTTCAACGAAATTCTCAACAGAATTAATTTCAAAATAATAATTTTCGACCGAATTTTTCACGGAATATTCCATTAGAAATAAAATAATTCCGTTGAAAATAGTTATTTTTATTGTAGTGAGCTTTGGATTTGTTATAAGACTGACATATCTAAATTTGCAATTTTAATTTTAATATCATTTTATCGTTAATAAACTAATAACTTATTAATTTAAAATTTGACAACTAAAAAAGAAATATATTTTTAATATATTGTAGATTTTACAAATAAAAGGGGGTTAAAACTTGCAATGATTACTGTATTTATTAATCACAAGTTTAATAACTCGTACAAAGCACATGTGAGCTTAAAAACGATTAATCTGCTAAATTTTATATATAATATTTTGAATTAACATTTTAATTGATCTCAAGTCAACTTAATAATTCAAATTTGAGGATTTGATAACTTATTTTTTTTTCTTTTTCTTTATTTTTTTTATATTTTTACTTAATTCTTAATGACAAATGAAACATTATATCTTTAATCAGTGGCAGATCTATGCCTGGGGCAGGGGGCACTTGACCCCACTGAATTTTCAGGAGACCAGAATAAATAGTCTAGTACAGTAGTACTTTTAGGAGACCAGGCCACTTGAGATCAAATTAATTTTTTTATTTGAGGGTGTTAAATGAAATTATCATGTTTTAGATTAAAAACTACTAAAATTCCTAATGTCTAAATCTAATTCCACTAGTAGTCTAGTACGGTAGTACTTCAGCAACAGAGCAACTCTAAGTCTTCAATCAGGTAATCACGATTTGCAAGTACATCAGGCTATAGAACAATAGTTTTTTCTCTCCGTGACTTAGCTAGTTCGATTCTTTCAAAACTACTTTCAACGTAGCGCTCGACTTTTGAGAAATTTCTTATTCAAGTATATTTAATTTTAGTTTTTTAATTTCATAAATTTAACAATTGTTTTAGGATATTTATAATTTTTTTAAGGATTCTTCATGTTTGTATTTTTATAAAATTAAGGCTTTTTTACTTCTTAAAGCAACACTGCATCAATAAAGAGAACTCCATCAAATAGAAGTTCTTCAAGTATGTGTTCTATTCTGTTTTTAATTTCTTTAAATTTTGTAATGTCACTTGTTAGTGGTTTAATTGAGATTGTTTATTTTTGATGCTAATTACATTTGATTTTCGTATTGTATATTGATCTTATTTTGATGTTGAATTAGTTTTAAAATATTTATTGATTGTCGGACATGGTCATATGTAATTGAGTTATAACAACTATGAAAGTTCACTAATAATCTAGAAGGGGAGATTGAATAGATTAGTACAGATTCAAAAATTATCTTAGGTGTTTTTGAATTTTTAGATAATTAATTTGCAGTGTTAGAAATTAATATGCAAGATAGTAAAAATTCAATCACACAATGCATAGAGATTTGTCTAGTTCACAACATACATCCTGGGTATGTTGCTATGTCCAGTCTCAAGCTTCTCTCCAGGACTTGAGATCCTATTACTTCCTGTAATAAAAACTCCTTCAACAGCAGAGAAGCCTTTACAAAGTTTTATAGAAAAACTTCTAACTATTTTCAAGTAATCTATCTTGGACAGTAAGCTCCCAGCTCCTTCCTCAAGCTTAGTTGTATCTTCTTTTGACTTCAGTTCTATTCTATGATCTGGTCTTGAAAAGGCAGTCTCTTCCTCACCTCACAAGTATATTAGAGATCCAAATCCCAATTGAACTCTTTAAGACTTTAGTCTTGGTCGAAGAATTATTTGTTTTTCTCACAGGTACATAAAATAAACTAACTCTACCTTTTTCCCTTTTACAAAAGATTTTAATACATATATGCTTCTAAAATAAGCAGATAGCAAGTAAAGATCAAGTAAAAGTTAAATAATTTTTGTATGTGAAATGTGCTTATGTGTAAGCAGATATGAATTTCAACTCAGTTATAAGAATCTATGTAACTTTTATATTTGTATAAATATGCTTCTTGATTAAGCAAATAGGTAAGTGCTTCTGTATAAGCAAATATAAAGTTTAATGAAATTTTATAAAGAATTATTTATTCTTTATAATAAAGAATGTGTTTCTATGGTATTAAATTATAATTTTAATTTTAGATTCTATCTGATAAGTATTCTATGAATGAATTTATGTTCAAATACTTGTAATCAATCAATATAATGAATAAATTAGTTAAGCAATAGTTATCAAGTATAATATTGAATAAATTAATTAAACAATACTTGATATAAAAAATATATTTGTTTAACGTAGAGAATATATAATAATATTTTATCTATTATGTGAATGATTACAAATAAAACCACTTAAGACTTTGAGATCGTACGGTCAATTCCCTCACTTAAGAGGAGTATCTTCGTAGTTTCAGTGTTTAAGCACTGACAAAATTTATAGTTTCACAATTGATATTTACATAAATATTTTTGATAGATTACTTATATTTTTAAATCCGGTTCAGATGATTCACTCTATCAGAGGAATATCTCGGGGTTGTTTTGAAGTATCAAGTAGATCTATATTAAGATATTTATATAAAAAATATCAATAAAAGGCCACTTAGGACTTTGAGATCATACGACCAATTCTCTCACTTAAGAGGAATATCTCCGTAGTCTCAAAGGTTCAAGTAATCTTGACTTTTTATTTGATAAATAGATGAAATAAGATATATATATATAATTGTGCATAATAATTTATATTTGTATATCTATAAATCTAAATAAGCAAGAGATAAATCAAATAACTTATACATGACAACATAGATTTTAAGAAATAAAATGTAAATAAGAATTTAATAAATATTTTTTTATTATAAGACATGATGGGTTTAAGTGTATAAATATATATGAGTTATATATATTTTTTCGTTATTTATGTGATGAGCAAGATATGTATATAACTATGATATATATATTTGGAAAGAAAGAATTAATCGTTAATTAATGCAACGATTGTGAATCGCGAGTAACTTGGTAGTCCGAGTTGATGTGTATTATTGAATAAAATGGATCTTATTAATATTATCCTATGTTGAGAGTTTAAAGGTTATATTACAACCTAGATTACGCGTATGCGATGATTATAAGTGTTGTTGCTTCATAGAAGCGAATAAAATGATTGCGGAAAATAAAGCTAAAACACTATTCAAGTGGTACTGTTCATGCAAGTATTATTCATGTGGGCACTATTAATGCCAAAAATGATATTTATTGAATAAAATAAATATTATGATGGCAATTATTATGGGAATAATTTATTTGGTGTAAATATAATTACCAAATATATATGGGTTACATGTACATTTAGGTGCATGAATATGGGAAGTAAATGGAATTTTATTAAATTGATTAAGGTCCGAGTATAGGGAAAAAAAATATTCCGAATATGTGAAAATTAAATGTCTAATTTAATTTATTAATAAACCTAATTTAAATCTAATTTGTAAAATTTGGTTAAATGGGTAGATAAATGGGAGGTAGATGAATGGAATATAATTATCAGTATTTGGGGTAATTATCGGATATAATTAGAGAAGTGTAATTGGCTAAATAATTTAGCAGGAAATTAAGCTTGCCTTGCCCAAAAAAATTAAGCATGATATTTATTAACCAATTGGAAGGGAGGGAAAAAAACAGCAGGCTAACCAAAATTTTGGGTAGCCCAAAATGTTCCGACCTTTATTTTTTCAGTAACGCTCAATAACTGAAAGCAATGTTATTTCTCTCATTCTTCATCAGTTTATTTTCATTTTATCCCTCTGCAAGTGTATAAAAGAAAACATAGAGAGAAAGAGCGTGATGAGTTTTTTGAGAAAATAAGAGGAAGAGAGAGTATACTGAGTTGTTGTGATATTGGGAGAAAGCTTTGGAGATCAAGGAAAAGAAGGAAGGGTTGATCAAGCATTTTGCATCACCTAACTAAAACTAAGTAAGATCCAAGAGGTAAGAAAGAGACCTTAAGGCTTGAAATCGTCTTTCCTTAAGTTTTTAGTTTGAGTTATTTTGTTGTATGAGTTGGAAAAGAAATTCATTATAATTAGGTGATGAGTATAATTAATGCCTGAGGTTATTGGGAATGATTTTTAGGTGGAATTTGGGCTAGAATTATGTCTAAATTGTTACAAGGTTTGAGTTTTAAAACTATGTTTACCATTTGTTTGAGAAAATATTTCAAAATAATATTTTTTGTTAAAGATTTGATAATTAGTCTATATAATGAATAAGATAGTTCATATATAGGAAATATGTGATGATTCAATTGAATAAAAGTACTTATTATGCTTTCAATATGATGATAGAAGCTGTATTGGGTGTTAGAGATCAATCTTTGGAAGTCTGCAGAAAACAGAGTAAGTCTTGGTCCGCAGCCACTTCCCAGGTCAAAAGCAGCGTGGCTGCGCTGGTCCTCCAAATTTGAAAATTTATTTCTTTGAACCTTGAATTTATGGGCAGATTTAATGGGGTCATATATGCATGAAAACATGTAAGACTCCAAATTTTATGAAATGAAAGTATTCAATTTTTTTATAATTATTATTTTATTTAGTAAATGGTTAAATTGATAAAAGTTTAAAGTTAGGGTGATATGTGAAAATTTTATAAAGTAAGCAAGTTGTCATAAAATATTCGTTGTGTCGGAGACTATTCTTTTTGTCAGGGAATATTCTTTTTGTCAGGGAATATTCGTACAATGACACAATAATTGATGGACCTCACAACAGAATGACTGTCGAATATAGAAAGCGACAAAAATAACGGTAAATTTTTTACCATTAACTGTTGAAATACCGGTGATAAAAGAACATTAATACACATAGTTGCACAGTAGCACATGATATTGTACAATATCTTTGATTATTGATGCTTACGCATGAAGTCACTTAGTTCATTTAATAATTGCCACAGTAGTTGTTGTATAGTATCTCATATTATTGATTCAACTATTGTCACAGTATCATCTGCACAATATTTTATATTATTAAATCAATAATTGAGATGACACAGTTATTTATATTATTATTTAAATTATTGACAATGTCTAGAAAGTTCTGTCGAGGAAAGGGGTTTGATTATTTAATTGCGTGCCAGTAAGAAGAAATTCTTATGGTAAAGCCCCCTCTTTCTTGGGAATGATCTGGTTGTCAATATTGTAAGTTATAATATTAATGATGAATAATTTGTAAAAGATTAAAAATGTGTTTATTGAATATAAGTGATTTGTGGAAAATATTTATTTAATTTTTGATATAAATAAAGGGGTTTGTCATGAGGCGTTTGTTTTAAGTTTGACTTATTATTCCATGGGGAGATGTACTAATTTTTGGAGCATCTATTATGGTTTTAATAGTAAATCAATATGGACCGTCGGTTGTGGTTTTAATAGTAAATCAATATGGACCATCGGTTGTGGTTTTAATAGTAAATCAATATGAACCGTCCAATTTAATAATAAATTAATCTGGACCGTCCGTGAATTAGTTACTATTTAGTCCATTCTCCTATAAATAGAAGCTTATTTCTTCTTTCATTCTCACCAGTTCACTAAGACTCACAAGAAAAACTATAGAGAGAGAAGCTATAGAGAGAAAGAAGAAGAGTATTTTGGTACTTCACTATTGCAGTATCCAATCTCCTGCTAAGGTAAGTGATGTTATTTTTTGTATGGTAAGGGGTATTATTTCTTTCATATTTATAAGGGATGTTATTTTTCGTATGGTAAGGGATATTATTTTTCGTATTCATTCTTTAATCTGTGGGAATAACCTGTCTACGCGGATTACCGCATGCATAATGAATAACTCTTCGTACTCATTCTTTATTTGTGGAAAAGATCTGTCTACGCAGATTACCGCATAACGGGTGAAAATCTATTTGCATTTTTATATATTATTTCTTTTCATATTCTTAAATTTAAACTTACTATGGTAAGTATTGCTTCTATAATCCCTGAAATTAGTAGAATATCCTTGAGTTTTGCTCTTCATCTAGTATCGTTTCATTGGAATATTGGACTGAACTTTCTTATTAAATTTCAATATTTTTATTCGGGATACTAGTCACGGGGTACTATTCACTCGGGATACTTTGCATGATGGGGTACTATTCATTTGGTATTATACATTCAGGTACTATTTACTCATGGTACTTGTGAGACCCCGAATTTTATGAAATGAAAGTATTCAATTTTCTTATATTTATTCTATTTATTAATAGTTAAATTGATAAAAGGTTAAAGTTAAGGGTGATATGTGAAATTTTTTCAAGGTAAGCAAGTTGTCATAAAATAATCGGTGATAAAAGTATAGTATAATGTCTGGCATTGGTTGCAGTAGTAGCACACAGTATTGATTATTGATGCTTACGTGAGAAGTCACTTTCAGTTATACTCAATTATTACTACAAGAATTCTTGCATCATATCTCTCATATTATTGATTCAATTATTGTCACAAAGATCATCGCATAATATTTTATATTATTAAATCAATAATTGAGACTACAAAGTTATTCATATTATTATTTGCAATATTGACAATGTCTAGAAGTTCTGTCAAGGAGAGATTTGGTCACTTAATTGCTCGCCAATAAGGAGAAATCCTTATCGGAAAGTCCCCTATTTCCTGGGAACGACCTGGTTGTTAAATATTGTGAGTTATAATATTAATGATGAATAAGTTCGTGTTGATTAAATATGAAATTGATAGTACCATTATGTTGGGATTATTAGTGTTAGTGGAAATTGACATTTATTTCGATAATAATTGATGTCTAGAGGTTATATTGACCAATCGGGTAATTAACCGGATAAATGAGCAATTAATTGCTATTAATTCACATGCTTATAACTATGTGTTCACATGTGTGTACTATTGGTTCACATGATTTACTATTAGGGGAGTTGGTGCAAGATTGATAATACTTGTATGACTAAATTAAAAATGGAGGTATAGATGAAGGTACTATACTATAATTAATTTTTTTTCACATGTTTAGAACTATTGAGTCACATGATTTACTATTGATTCACATGATTTACTATTAGGGGAGGTGGTGCAAGTTTGATAATACTTGCAGGACTAAATTAAAAATGAAGAAAAAGAGGAAGGTATATACTATAATATTTCGAGCCCAAAAATGTGTAATTATTGAAACTATATTTTCCTATAAATAGAAGCTCATTATTCTTTCATTTCTCACCAATTCACTAAATTTATAGAGCAATTATTATAGAGAGAAAGAAGAAGAGAAGTTTGCTACCTCACTATTCCAGTATCCAGTTTTCTTCTAAGGTAAGGGGTATTATTTCTTTCGTATTCATCAAGAGAATTATTTTCTTTCAATACTCGTAAGGGGTATTATTCTTTCATATTCATGAAGAGAATTATTTTCTTTCAATACTCGTAAGGGTTGTTATTCCATTCTTTATTATTCTGTTGGAATAACCTGTCTGTGCGGTTTATCGCATGCGTGGTGAATTTTGTTCTTATTCCATTCTTTATTATTCTGTTAGAATATCATGTCTGTGCGGATTACGCATGACCTGGTTCAATTCTTTATTATTCTGTTGGAATATACTGTCTGTGCGGATTACGCATGACCTGGTTCTATTCTTTATTATTATGTTGGAATATCCTATCTTTGCGGATTACGCATGACCTGGTTCCATTCTTTTTTAACCTGTCTGTGCGGTCTATCGCATGCCTGGTGAATTCTTCTATTATTCCATTCTTTATTATTCTGTTGAAATAACATGTCTATGTGGATTATCGCATGCATGGTGAATGATCCTTTGTATTCATTCCTTATTAAATTGTGGAAATGATATGTCTCATTCGGATTACCGCATGGTATGTGAAAATCCATTTGCAGTTTCGTAATTTTTTTCGACCCTCAAAAATTCTGGAAAATTTGAAATGATAATTTGATGAGTTTTCTAGATTGTGTCCAAAAATGACGATTTTTGGATGTATAGATTAGGAGTTATGAATTTTATGGGAAATACTATTTTAAAAGTAAACTCTTATAACTCCTTGTGGTTAATTCCAAAATTGGTGAAATTTTTATTAGGAGTACATGTATATCACAGGAGTATACCCTGTAAATTTTAGAATTTTTGGACAAAAGTACAGTTTATGATAAATGTCTAAATATTCGACAGTTTTGGTCATATGAAAAATAGTAAATGAATTTTAAAAATTCTGAGAAAAATATATGTTCAATATGGGACTATATTCTGCTAAATCGCAGAAAAGAAAACATTTTGGGATTGATTTGTTATTTTTCATGAAAATAGTTTAATTACGAACATATGAATTAAATATGTTATGTGAAGTAAGAAAATTGGAAAATAGGATTTTATGGCTTGAGAATCCTATATAAGGTATATGCAGATTTTTGATGAGAGTTTTGGTTATTGGTGATGAAATCTTATAAGTTTGGCATTTTAGGATGATTAAATGCATTATTTGGTAAAGTGTAAACAATTAAGATAAATTGTTTATAAGTTTAAGAAGTGATTAAAATATTGTTATCATATTAATAATATTAGATTATGAGTGTATTAAGTGATTGATAACATTTGAATTAAGGTGTTATGAAATCATTGATTTAAAATATTATTTAATGGTTAATAATATTAGTAATTGAATTTAATGTTATTATCTTCGTTAAATATTCGATTTGTAATATTATTTTTCGTTTAAATCTTTGTTGATACAATATTATTCTTGAATTTTACTCCACAAAGCAAAGATCGTGTTGATAATCTGGATATTTTAAACTCGGATAAATTTAAAGTCTTTAATATTTATCCTTGTTTTCGTTTGATTAATGCTTATATTATTGTCATCATCCTCATGCTTATATTGTGATGAAAGTAATCTGTGGCTTACGTGCATATATGGACTTGGTATGATTATGACTGGGAATTATTCGGTATAATCATGACCGCAATGTTACAAATAATGTGATAAAAGTCCTCATTGGCTCGTAGTGCATTGATGGACAGTTTTTGGTATGATCATGACCATAGGTTCTCTTCGGCCAAGAGTGTAAAGAGAAATTGTTTTATGGCATGATCATGACCGTTAATGAAAACACGATTATCCTTGGCCCGTAGTGCATGGATAATTCGTGGTCGCGATATCTGAATGAATATCCTTGGCCGTAGTGCGTGGGATGATTCGATGATGTGGTTTTTATTGTCGAGTCTCGTGATAAAGTTGATGAAAAACTTTTAATTAAGTAGAAGATAGTAGATATCATGCTCTACTTTACTCTTTCTAAAATACGGTTGCATGTCTTTGGCCACAGGTGGAAAGATTTAATCGTTAATGAATATCTTTGGCCCGTAGTGGAAAGATGAATTTATTAGTATGATTATGGACAAGAATTGTGATTTGGTATAACCATGGTCTTTGATGTTTTAGATAAAGACAAGTGATGAAAATTATCTTCGTCTTGGGTGCGAAGAGGAATTTAGAACCACAATTATGATTTTGAGTTATTCACCTGATTGTGGACAAAAATTGTTGACTGATGTTACAGGGATAAAACATTGTTGGTGGATTTTTAACGTGGAGAAGATAATAGACTTTATGGTCTATTTGACTCTTTTAATGGATTGCTTGTTCCGCTGCAATTATGGTTGAAAAGTTTTATCACCTACCATATGTTCTAAATCTCTGATTTATCACTGTCGAAGGCTATTGATGATGTAAATTATCTTAGTCATAATATTTTTTGTTGGAAGAATGCATATTTTGATTTGATGTTTAAAGTAAATGATCATGATTATATATAAAGTCCTTAAAAGAATATATGTACAAGGACTTAGTGATAGATCAAATTTAATAGGTTGATCTTAGCTTTTAAGTGTTCATCATTCTATAAACAAATGTATAGATAAAGAGATCAAAGATGTTAGGTTGATCTATCGTGAAACGTATAGATAGGCTTTAACAGGAATCGTAGTCTATCAAGATAATCAACAGATTGCAGAAGCCAAGGCAAGATCGTAGAGCTTAGAAGATCGTAGTGTATTTCCCTTGAAGGACCTCTTCAGAATCGTAGAGTGGTCCAGACGTTTGCTAAAGCTAACTCAGAGATCATAGTGTGCTCTCGGAAACGTTGAGTCTGCAAGACTAGCAAGTGATGATCGTAGTGTGCAAATCCTTGTGAGAAATCGTAGTGTTCTCTTAAAAATAAGCACCAATATGACAAGACACTGCGATATGGATAGTAGAGTGTCATCTGCCTTGTGTTAGAAGCATCAAGCCCTAACTTTTGTTTGAAGATGAATTCCAACAAATATGGAATTGGTTTTGAATGTTGAAGCACTCACCAGTCCCAACGGTACAAAAGATATCCTTAGTATTGATCAAAAGGAACATATTCAAGAAGCTAAGAAAAGGACCATTGGGCAGAGGAAAACACCTTTTCAGGTGTTAGGTGAGAAAACAGTCTGATGTGTCAGTGGGCCAGAGTGAAATTCAGAAGATGTGCAAAAAAGTCTCCATCAAAGTTTAGAAAGTTCAAACTCATTTAATGTTTCTTCAAAAGGCTTCAACGGATAGATTTCAAGACCATATATACAGAACACAGACAGATGAGAAAAAGTATGCAAGCATTGAACAAAAATGTGCAAGAACACTCAACGCTCAACTCTACGATCTGAGAAAAAGAAAGCTTGCTCAGCTACTCAGTTTTTTCAAACAAGTGCTTAATTGCAACTGAGTAGCACCAATCACGATCTCAACAACAACAAATGAACTGAAGTGAGAAGTTCCAAGTCTCAAGGACTTGAAGAGTTCTAAGTGAATCAGAAAGAACCAAGTCTCTTTGGACTAGAAGAGTTCAAGAGTGAACTAAGAAGTGCCTAGTCTGGCTGGTTCAGAAGGAATCTGTGAGATTCAAGAAGTGTAATGAGACATCCTTAGTGGATTTCCTACTTAAGGAGTAGAAGAGTGGATTAGGAGCTTTTAGTGCTCAACCACTTAAAACCTCTTGTGTCCATTATAATCGCTATAATCGCTATAACATGCTATAATCGCTTTCACTCTCATTAATTCAAGATATCTCAAAGAAGGTTTATCATATACTCATTCCAACATGCATTAATCACAATCATACTAACGAGTTTAAAAGAAAAGTTTTTAATTATCTATTCAACCCCTCTTACAGATATCTATTGTGCCTCGAGAACTAATAATTGGTATCGAAGCGGGTTCTATATCTGACTTACAAAGCTTGAGTAGATCCAATGGCACACTTACCAAGCTTAATCAAAAGCTGGAGGAGGCAAAGCAAGCCACCTTTGTGCAACAAAGATAAATTTGCCAACTGGAAGGTTAGGATACAAGCTTATATGGATTCAATAGATGAAGATCTATTTGAAACTGTTCAGAATGGGCCCTATGTTCCTACAAAGCTTGCACCAACTACAGATGACCCAAACAGAGTACAAATCAAGGTCAAAGAAAAATAGACAGAGAATGAGAAGAGAGCTGTCCAGCTCGACAAAAGGCCAAAAAACATCTTGTTCCAATCTTTAGAAGATGATCTGTTTGAAAACGTGGTCAACAGCAAAACAACAAAAGAGGTTTGGGAAGCACTGCTCATTATGCATGAAGGAACAGAAGAAGTTAGAGAAAACAAACAATCTCTCTTGACTCAAAAATATGAGATGTTCGCTCACGTTCAAGGAGAGAACGTTACTGCCACCTACGAAAGATTTAATATACTGCTCAACTCTCTACGAGCCAATGGGAAGATCTATCCTAACAAAGATCTAATCATAAAGTTCATGAGAGCTTTACTAAGCAAGTGGGATGCCAAAACCACTGCCATTAGAGAATCGAAAAATCTACATGAAATGACTGTTCAACAGTTGTATGGCAACCTTCTCACATACGAATTGGAGCTGACTCAATGAGCAGAAACCTTATCTGAAGGAAGGAAGAAGGATAAAGGTGTTGCCTTTAAAGCAACTGATAACGCCTCCAAAGTTAGTATTGAAGTTGATTCTGATTACGATGAAGATGATGATGAGGACCTTGCAATGCTAGTGAAAAGACTAAGAAGGTTCATGCGACCAGGCAAAACCAGCAAGCCAAAGAAAGTTAGCAACTACAGCAGCCAGGAGAAAATGAATGACCTATGCTACAATTGCAAGAAACCGGGCCACTTCATTGCCAATTGCAATAAACCTCTCAGAGAAGAACTCAAAAAGAAATCCCATTCAAAGAAGGAATACAGAGGCAACAAAAGGCCACAGAAGAAAGACAAAGACCTTGTAGCTGGAGGATCGTGGAGTGACTCTGATAATGACTCAACTCCAGAATCTAGAGACAATGAAGATCCTCAAATGGCTAATCTCTGCCTGATAGCCAAAAATGCAAGGGACAAACAGAACTCCAACATAAATGAAGTAAGTATCGATGAGGTATTTGACTTCAACTCTCCTGATGTAGATATTGATGACCTTAGAACTGCATTACACGGAATAACATCTAATCTGCACCAATACATGAAGTGGTTTAGAGTTTTGTCTAAAGACTATTCACTTCTTCAAAAGGAGAAAGAAAAAGTTCAAGAGGAACTGTAAACAACCCTTCTCAGTACTGACTCTCTCTCCAAGTTTGAAGCTGAGAATAAGCTCTTGAGACAGGCAAATGAGCTCAGTGCACAAAGAGAATCTAGTCTAACCTCTAAGATTGAGGATCTAGAAAAGACAGTCTCTACATGGAATAAATCCTCTTCTTCCATGGACTCCTTAATCTCTAAACAGAGAAGTGTCTCTGATAGAACAGGGTTAGGCTTTGGGGAATCTACCTCAGAGTCATGTGTGGAAAAAGCAAAGAAAACTAGCACTGGTAATGCTTCAAGTTTCAGTAGAGGCATTATATTTGTGAAATTCTCACAGAAAGATAAGCCTGTCAAACCCTGCCCAATTGATTCAATTCATATTCCCAAGAGTAAGGGATCTCATGCTGGTCTAGGTTTCAGAAAAGAGAAGAGTAATCTAGATACTACTCATCAACCTCGAAGGATCGTAGAGTCCAATAAAATCAACTCTACGAACCAACCAGGAAGATACAGTAGAAGTAAGATACACTCCTCACAAATAATGAAACAAGAGAACACATGGAAAAGGGAATATCAGCCTAGCAGGAGGATGACCAATAACCCACAAAAGTCTAAATGGAGGAAGAACCTTCACACACAAGCAAACATGCATCATATCAAATGTTTTGTGTGCTACAGAGTTGGCCACAAGGCTGCAAAGTGTCATTATAATTCCATGCACGTGAGACCCAAAATCAAGCAGATTTGGGTCCCTAAGGGTACTAACATAGTAGGACCCATGCAAGTATGGGTACCAAAATGAAGGTTTAATGTTACCTCAGGAAAAGAGCTCCACGAACACAACCTGGTATCTGGATAGTGGATGTTCAAGACACATGACTGGGAACAAAGCCCTTCTGTCTAACTACATAGAGAAGGAGGGTCCCTCGGTCATCTTTGGAGATAATGGCTATGGCAAGACAAGAGGCTATGGCTCAGCTGGAAATGGTGCGGTATCCTTCAGCAAAGTGGCCTATGCGGAAGGACTACAACACAATCTTCTAAGCATTAGTCAACTCTGCGACAAGGGTCATCAAGTAACATTTCTCAACAATTAATGTCATGTCCGAGACCTGAAGACATCTGCTGTGAAGCTAACCGGAACAAGAGAAGGAAATGTCTACACAGTAAATCTTGGAAAACTGAGCTCAGACGAGACAATATGCTTTCTAGCTAAAGCATCTGAAGAAATAAGCTGGCTATGACATCGAAGACTATCTCATCTCAACTTCAAAATAATGTCCAAATTAGCTTCAAAAGATCTAGTTGCAGGCCTACCCAAGTTCAACTTCATTAAAGAAAGGCCGTGCAATGCCTGTCAACTTGGAAAACAGACCAGAAGCACTTTCAAGAGCAAAACTGTTAATTCAATTGACAAGCCTTTGCAGCTACTACACATGGATCATTTTAGGCCAATTCCAACAACGAACCTTGGAAAGAGATACTCTCTGGTCGTAGTCGATGACTTCACCAGATTTACATGGGTGTTCTTTCTAACCTCAAAAGATGAGACAAGTTCCCAGTTGATCAAAATGTTCAAGCTTGTGATGAATGAGAAAGGAGAGAAAATTAAGGCTATAAGGAGTGATCATGGTAGAGAATTTGACTTCTCAGAAATGGACCAATTCTGCACAGACAATGGCATTAGTCACAACTTCTCAGCTCCACGAACTCCTCAACAAAACGGAGTTGCTGAGAGAAAGAACAGGACATTAATAGAGGCTGAAAGGACTCTACTAGCAGCAGCTCATCTGCCTGAGTACTTCTGGGCAGAAGCGGTCAACACTACTTGTTATACTTAGAACAGATCACTCATACACTCTACGATTAAGAAGACTCCGTATGAACTATGGAAAGGAACAAAACCTATTGTCAGCTACTTTCATGTCTTCAGTTGTGCATGCTATATTCTTAACAATGGAAAGCAATACTTGAAAAAGTTTCAACTAAAATCAGACGAAGGAATCTTTCTTGGATATGAAACAGACAACAAGGCCTACAGAGTGTTCAACAAGAAGACACTGAGTGTTGAAGTCTCGATTCACATCATCTTTGATGAAACAGACTTAGACAAAACAATGCCTTAAGATACTACGACTAATAGTTCAGACACTATGAACGAGGTCGTCGAGCTCAACACTACGATCGTAGTACCAGACAGTGAAATCGTTGAGCAAGGGAATGAGATCGTAGAGAGGCCTATGCCAGACAACGAACCTCCACATCAAGAAGAAGAAATAGATCTTGAAGATATAAGACAAGAAGGCATAAGAACTAATGTCCCAACAGGAAGCAGATGGGTAAGAGATCACACTCAAGATCTAATCATTGGAGATCCGAATGCAAGAGTCAAAATAAGAGCTGCTACTCAAAATGAATGCTTCTATCTAAGTTTCCTATCTCAAATAGAATCGAAGAAGATAGAGGATGCTATGGAAGACTCCAGCTGGATAGAGGCCATGCAAGAAGAACTTAATCAGTTTGAGAGAAGCAATGTATGGAGATTGGCTCCAAGACCAAAAAACCATCCTATAATTGGAACCAAGTGGGTTTTCAGAAATAAGATGGATGAAGATGGAGTCATCACCAGAAATAAGGCAAGACTAGTGGCCAAGGGCTACTCTCAGGAAGAAGGCATTGACTACGATGAGACATTTGCACTGTTACTTAATCGAAGCCATCAGAATATTTCTTGCCTTTGCTGCTCACATGAAATTCAAGGTCTTTCAGATGGATGTCATGAGTGCATTTTTGAATGGAAAATTCAAGAAGAAGTTTATGTAGAGTAGCCTCCAGGTTTCATCAACCCATCTCTTTCTAATTATGTCTTTAGATTAGATAAAGCCATATCTGGTCTTAAACAAGCACCTAGAGCATGGTATGAAACACTGACTAACTTTCTTATTGAAAATGGATTCACTAGAGGTAGAGTAGATACCACACTATTTCTTAGAAAACATAAAGATAAAGTTATATTAGTTCAAATATATGTTGATGATATTATCTTTGGGTCTACTGATGAAAAGTTTTGCAAGAGATTCTCCAAGCTTATGCAGAGCAAGTTTGAAATGAGCATGATGGGTGAGCTGAACTTCTTCCTTGGACTGCAAGTAAAGCAGACTGATGAAGGAATCTTTATCAACCAAGCCAAGTACTTTAAAGACTTACTTAAGAAGTATGACATGGAATCAGCCTCTCCCATGAAAACCCCAATTGCTCTTGCAACCAAGCTTGACAAAGATGAAAAAGGTAAAAGTATTGATATAACTCAATACAGAGGTATGATAGGCTCTCTTTTATATCTAACTACCAGTAGACCAGATATAATGTTTACATGCATTTGTGCTAGATTTCAAGCTAGTCCTAAAGAATCTCATTTAACTGCTGTAAAGAGGATTTTCAAGTATCTCAAAGGTACACCCCACTTAGGGCTTTGGTATCCCAAGAAGTCCTCATTTGAGCTAATGAGAATATTATTAAATGCCGATTTTGCAAATTTGCAAAATTGATAGAAAAAGTACCAGTGGCACCTGTCAATTGCTAGGAAATAGACTTGTGTTCTGGTTTAGCAAAAAACAAAATTTAGTATCCACTTCAACTGCAAAAGCTGAATACATTGTTCTTTGGCGATTCTTTTGCTTTTTTATCTTATGGATGAAAAATCTGCTAGCAGATTATGGGTTTAAATTCAAATCCATACCTATTCACTATGATAACACAAGTGCAATTGCTATAACTCATAAATCATCATGCATTCTAGGACTAAGCATATAGAAATAAGGTATCACTTCATTAGGGATCATGTGCAAAATGGAACTATATCTTTACAATATATCCCTACTGAAAATCAACTTCCTGATGTCTTAACAAAGCCCCTATATGAATCCAGATTTAACAAGTTAATAAGTGAGCTAGGCATGCTTAACTTACAACCTTGAAAAATATGATTTAGTATGTGCCAAATATACAGGTTTAAAGGCAATGCCCGAAATCATAAACATGATCAAAGGAAGTCCACAATTGTAGAACCAAAGTGTCACAAAATGACAACGATCGCAGTAAAGATTCAACGATCGTGGTGCAGACTCAACGATAGCAGAGTTACATCAACAAAACCAAAGGAGCACCCTATGATGATCAAACATAAAACAAAGCAATCTCTCTCTGTTAAGTACCTCAGGGACAAACCTAACCCTTAATTCAATCAATGAGGTTGGCCCTTCCTGAGCTACCTTAAACTAAGAAGAATGCTAAGTTCATCACGAGGACTTGATCAGACTCTACGATTGATAGTCAGACTCAACGATCACAGTTCAGACTTTATAGCTCAGACACGATGAATGCTACATAGACTCAATTATGGTAGAACAGACTCAACGATTCCAAGGACCATCTAAACGATCTTAGTCCTACTGAAATATACATTAGCTCAGAAGGAGTTAAGGGCAATTCAGTACAATCCTTCTCTGTCAAATTCGTAAAGCCAAGCAAAATTCGACACCTGTCCCACTAAGCAAAATGGAGAGAGGGAAGTTACAAGTATAAATTAAAATCATCTTTTTGAAATCTAAAGTTCAAAAGATCATCTCTCTCTTCCTCTCTCAAGCAGAAACCCTAAATTAGTAGAAAGCTCAGTCAGTCCCACTTCCTGTAAAGAAATCAATGGAAGCTTCCAGTGTTATCTTCGGTTACAGACTCTGCTTTGACGAGTTCAAAATAGTTGAACCCAAATTTCACAAGACTCTATCGCTACTGAAGAAAGCGGGTCTCGAAGAAGCTCTGGGTAAAGGCACATTGATCTACCCGAAGCTGGTAAAAGAATTCTACAACAATGGTGTATTTGAAAACAACACCATCTCTGCTAAAGTCAGGAATGTGGAAATCAGACTAAAGGCTGAAGACATCAATCTAGCCCTAGGTCTCAAACCTGAAGGGTATACGTCCATAGATGGCATAGACTTCCATAAGGGACTCAAAAAGATGCACCACAAGAAATCTCCCTCTGTCAAAGGATACAAGAATAAGGAGTTTCCACAGAGGTACAAATTTCTAGCTGATATTGTTGGAAAATACATATATTGCAAAAGCTCTGGTCATGACTCCATGAATGAGGTATAACTCAAACTCATGACTGCCATATGTTATGGAATACAACTTAACTATGGGGCTCTATTGCTTGGATGGATTGGGAAGTGGTTAATCAGCTCAAAGAAGACAAAGAGCTTTCAAAAGATGCTCTATGGGCGATTTATAAGCATCATCTTACAGGCTGCTCTAGGTGACTTAATTGAGGATGATGAAGGAGAAGCTATTAATCCAAATCGTCGAATGACCCAGCAACTGTTCGAGAATTAGAAAAGAAATCCAGCTGAAAACGTGCGAATGATGTCTGAATCCAGTGGAAGAACTAGTGAAATAAAGGAATCAGTAATGCCAGAAAATATGTCAGTTGTCAGAGAAACTGAAGAAGAAGAAGAAGCTAACAAAGAAGAACCCATTGCTTTAATCAGAAAAAGCAAAGGGAAAAGGAAGCTGAAAGCCAGAACTATAGAAGAACCTCAAGGATCCACTACCGATAAGCCTGTAGAGTTCTTAAACATTGAGACTCTAAGGATCCTAAGAAGGAAGCAACAGCAGGCTGAGGTAGAAGAAGATAGAGCTACCATATCCCAACTGCTGAAGAAGAATAAAATCAGCCACAAGTCCAAAAAGCCATCAATCTCTTCGATTGTAGAGTCCAGACCAAACACATCAAGAAAAGATGAAGTTGAATCAAACACTCAGGCTGATCAGCAGGATAAAACTGAAAACCAAAAATTCCTAAGGTTGTGGTTCAGACCAGAAAATCAAGAAGAAAACTGGTCAAGAAATATATTCTTGTCAATGAAGAAGTGTTAAAGAGGGAAGAAAAAGAATTGACTGCTGAAAAGGAACCAGCAAATGAAAGCCAAATAGTCAAAGCTCAAACTGAGGGGGAGACACCTGAAGATCTGATGATAGAGGATACACCTATTGAGGGGGAGATGGCTGAAACTCCCATCATAGGAAGTGCCCCAGTTGAGGGGGAGCTATTGATAGTACAAGAAGATGATCACGGTGAGGGGGAGGCTCATGACATCTCTACCATAGAAGAAGAGGTTCCGGGAAGAATTAAAGAAGAACCAGTGCAAGAACATCATGAGGCCATTGAGATAACGAAATCCTCCAACGAAAGTAGAAAAGAGGATGAAGGTGATGAGGTAGAGATTATAGCTGTGGGCATTGATTGGCACAGAAAAGCCAACTATGAACAACTATTTGCATATCTACCTATGATGCCTTTCCATCAAGCTCAAATTCTAAACTCTTGGAGTCACATGTTTTGGAGCTTCAAAGAGTATCCGACCATCTCAGTGCTAGCTAATGGATTCCCAGGGAGATTCAATTTTGCCAAGAAGCTTATCACCAACAATTCTTTCTCAAAGAACAAACTTGAGGTACTATTTATCCCAACTCCTTTCAGAGTTAATCACTTGCCATCATCCTCATTTAATCAATTTTATGAATTCCCACGATGGTTGGAAGTGATTCTTCATCCACTAAATTAATTTCCAGTTGCAAAATTCCAAAATTTTATAACTGAGAAACCAAATGCGACCAACTTCATAATGCTCCCACATCCCATCATCTCTACGATCACTAACTCTAACCCCATTATAGAGTCTACACCTCAAATCGTAGAACCACCAACCTTAAACATCCAAACCTAGGCCCCTCCATCAGATATTCCTTCCTCATCCAGCAACAAATACTTCAATCTTGATCTTGCCCTCTACTCCTTACAAGATCAATTCAAAAGCACATCACCTCCCTCCTCAAAATTTCCTCAACTGGATGAAATTCTATCAGAGTTGTCCACAAAGGATGATCTATCAGCAATGTCTGCGAAAGTGGTCAAGGAACTCGATGAGAGTCTTGAGGATCACACTGCACTTATTCAGCTAAGATTAACATCAATGATCAATGCCGTAAATAATCTCCCAAGCTCCCTCAGCAATGAGCTCTCTAAAATGCTTAAAGAGATTATCAAAGAAATGCTTCAAAGCATAAAGGATAGGGACGACATTCACTTCCTCGCAGCTAAAAAGCATCGGGATGCTGTCTTAATCTTACAGAAGACTCAAGAATCTCAGAATGATCTAATGATACAGAGCATCAAAAGTCTTCAAACTGCAGTCAAAGAATTTCAAGACTTCTTCATGGGTCAAATGCAGTAGACTGAAACTGTCCTAAACATTCTTCAACGACGTGAAACTCGTTCTGATGCTTTGATCCAAGAAAATTATGAGGACATTGCCCAAACTCAGAGTCAACTTAACAAGCTTGTCCAAGGAGTCACTCGCCTCTTCGAAGACATTCGAACCCTTGATGCTGACATAAAGGGGGAGAATAAAGGAAAAGGAGATCAGGGAGGTCAGGGAGGCAAGGGAAGAGGTAGAGGACAATTCCAAAATCAAGCCTCGAGGAACCTGCCTGCAGGGCAAATCACCCAGCAGACTCCACGATCCAGCCATCAGGCTCAACGAGCTAATCAACAGGAAGTTTTAATGGCTCAACCATTAAGGAGTCTAGAGCTAACTACTAGCTCTCATGAGGTGACAACAACATGCCTAAGAATGCCAATTGGAGATCCTGCATTCATGAATAGGCATGATCACAATCCTAGACTAAGACCAAGTGAGCTGGAAGATTTGGCCAGAAGAGATGAAGCAAGCAAAAAGAGGAGAGCTGAGGAATATACAAATCCTACGAGAAGCAAAAGGCCGAAGAAATAGAGATAAGTTGAAACTTAAACTCTTATTGATGTAAAGCTTATCTGTAATATCTACTCTTCAGACATCAATAAATTCATGCTTATTCTCTAAAAATTTCAGCTGCTCACTGAAATATAAAGTCACGTTTACTTTACTGAAAATGCATCTAGATATTGATAATCATGACAACAAATCTCCTTGGTAATGTCAACATCAAATAGGGGGAGATTATTGGAAGAATGTATATTTTAATTTGATGTTTAAAGTAAATGATCATGATTATATGTAAAGTCCTTAAAAGAATATATGTACAAGGACTTAGTGATAGATCAAATTTATTAGGTTGATCTTAGCTTTTAAGTGTTCATCATTCTATAAACAAATGTATAGATAAAGAGATCAAAGATGTTAGGTTGATCTATCGTGAAACGTAGATAGGCTTTAACAGGAATCGTAGTCTATCAAGCTAATCAACAGATTGCAGAAGCCAAGGCAAGATCGTAGAGCTTAGAAGATCGTAGTGTATTTGCCTTGAAGGACCTCTTCAGAAATCATAGAGTGGTCCAGACGTTTTCTGAAGCTAACTCAGAGATCATAGTGTGCTCTCAGAAACGTTGAGTCTGCAAGACGAGCAAGTGATGATTGTAGTGTGCAAATCCTTGTGAGAAATCGTAGTGTTCTCTTAAGAATAAGCACCAATATGATAAGATACTGCGATATGGATAGTAGAGTGTCATCTGCCTTGTGTTAGAAGCATCAAGCCCTAACTTTTGTTTGAAGATGAATTCCAACAAATATGGAATGGGTTTTGAATGTTGAAGCACTCACTAGTCCCAACGGTACAAAAGATATCCTTAGTATTGATCAAAAAGAACGTATTCAAGAAGCTAAGAAAAGGACCATTGGGCAGAGGAAAACACCTTTTCAGGTGTTAGGTGAGAAAGCAGTCTGATGTGTTAGTGGGCCGGAGTGAAATTCAGAAGATGTGCAGAAAAGTCTCCATCAAAGTTCAGAAAGTTCAAACGCATTTAATGCTTCTTCAAAAGGCTTCAACGGATAGATTTCAAGACCATATATACAGAACACAGACAGATGAGAAAAAGTATGCAAGCATTGAACAAAAATGTGCAAGAACACTCAACGCTCAACTCTACGATCTGAGAAAAAGAAAGCTTGCTCAGCTACTTAGTTCTTTCAAATAAGTGCTTAATTGCGACTGAGTAGCACCAATCACGATCTCAACAACAACAAATCAACTGAAGTGAGAAGTTCCAAGTCTGAAGGACTTGAAGAGTTCTAAGTGAACTGTAAAGAACCAAGTCTGCTGGACTAGAAGAGTTCAAGAGTGAACTAAGAAGTGCCTAGACTGCTGGTCTAGAAGGAATCTGTGAGATTCAAGAAGTGTAACAGACATCCTTAGTGGATTTCCTACTCAAGGAGTAGAAGAGTGGATTAGGAGCTTTTAGTGCTCTGAACCACTTAAAACTATTGTGTCCATTATATCTGCTGTAACTGCTATAACTGTCATAACTACCTCATTCTCATTAATTCAAGATATCTCAAAGAAGGTTTATCATATACTCATTCCACTGTGCATTAATCACAATCATACTAACGAGTTTAAAAGAAAAGTTTTTAATTATCTATTCAACCCCCCCCTTCTAGATATTTATTGTGCCTTAGGAACTAACATTCTTTACTGGGCTGTTTGTGCTCACCCTTTTGCTTCACAATTCCTTTCAGGTATTAAGAGTGTAGATGGGTCGAGCGGGGGTAACAGGGGATTAGAACGGTGGTCTATAGCTGTTGAGGTTTCCCTTAAAATAGTATGGAAATAATTTTATTGAGAACTATATATAAGTGTGTCGTATTTTATACGTCATTTTAATCGTTGATTTTGGTGAACCAAATAGGGTGAGGTGAACCCAACTTTGGAAGGGCGTTTTTGCCACTATCATACAAGATTTCTAAAACAATTATTGACTGTACCTTTATGTAAGGTACCATTGTAAGGTCTTGTGTTCAAGGCACCACGAGAGTTATATATATTTGTATTAAAACTCACAGTTTAACTATGGTCGTTTTCTGCACAATAGTTGTATAAATGGAGTTGTCAATAGTGTATTTTCTGGTGACTCAAGATGGGTGATGTATACCTATTTTGGGTGCATCACATTTGGTATTAGAGATTAGGGATATGGTCTCTGGCGGAGATATGAGTCTAGAACTAGGACGGGAGAGACGAGTAATATACTTCGCTAGTGTGTGACTTACCTAAGCCGAAATTTTTACTTGATAAGTTGACAATTTATGATATGTCAATTGACCTTTGTTTTGAAGATATATACTAGAATGATATCTGATATATAGGAGATGAGCAATGGAAAAATCATGATACAGAGGATATAACCGGGAAGGTACAATCCGAAAAGAATGCAAGGTATTCTCATCTCTTCGAATACTAGGTACGTACGTAAATTTCGAGGGCGAAATTTCATAAGGAGGGGAGATTGTGAGACCTCGAATTTTATGAAATGAAAGTATTCAATTTTCTTATATTTATTCTATTTAGTAAATAGTTAAATTGGTAAAAGGTTAAAGTTAAGGGTGATATGTGCAAATTTTTCAAAGTAAGCAAGTTGTCATAAAATAATCGGTGATAAGAGTATAGTAATACGCGTGGTTACATAGTAGCACACGGTATTGATTATTAATGCTTACGTGAGAAGTCACTCAGTTATACTCAATTATTGCTACAGTAATTGTTGCATCATATCTCTCATATTATTGATTCAATTATTGTCACAGTATCATCTGTATAATATTTTATATTATTAAATCAATAATTGAGACTACAAAGTTATTCATATTATTATTTGCAATATTGACAATGTCTAAAAGTTCTGTCAAGGAGAGGTTTGGTCACTTAATTGCGCACCAATAAGGAGAAATCCTTATCGAAAAGTCCCCTCTTTCCTGGGAACGACCTGGTTGTTAAATATTATGAGTTATAATATTAATGATGAATAAGTTCGTGTTGATTAAAGATGAAATTGATAGTACCATTATGTTGGGATTATTAGTGTTAGTGGAAATTGACATTTAT
Organism: Panax ginseng; assembly: GCA_020205605.1. Lineage (NCBI taxonomy): Eukaryota > Viridiplantae > Streptophyta > Magnoliopsida > Apiales > Araliaceae > Panax > Panax ginseng. Next base: position 20,283,888 of record CM035133.1, on the reverse strand, counting down.
TTTGATAATAATTGATGTCTGGAGGTTATATTGACCAATCGGGTGATTAACCGGATAAATGAGCAATTAATTGCTATTAATTCACATGCTTATAACTATGTGTTCACATGTGTGTACTATTGGTTCACATGATTTACTATTAGGGGAGTTGGTGCAAGATTGATAATACTTGTATGACTAAATTAAAAATGGAGGTATAGATGAAGGTACTATACTATAATTAATTTTTTTTCACATGTTTAGAACTATTGAGTCACATGATTTACTATTGATTCACATGATTTACTATTAGGGGAGGTGGTGCAAGTTTGATAATACTTGCAGGACTAAATTAAAAATGAAGAAAAAGAGGAAGGTATTATACTATAATATTTCGAGCCCAAAAATGTGTAATTATTGAAACTATATTTTCCTATAAATAGAAGCTCATTATTCTTTCATTTCTTACCAATTCACTAAAGCTATAGAGAAATTATTATAAAGAGAAATTATAGAGAGAAAGAAGAAGAGAAGTCTGCTACTTCACTATTCCAGTATCTAGTTTTCTTCTAAGGTAAGGGGTATTATTTCTTTCGTATTCATGAAGAGAATTATTTTCTTTCAATACTCGTAAGGGGTATTATTCTTTCATATTCATGAAGAGAATTATTTTCTTTCAATACTCGTAAGGGTTGTTATTCCATTCTTTATTATTATGTTGGAATAACCTGTCTATGCGAAGTACCGCATACATGGTAAAATTCTTTTGTTATTCCTTTCTTTATTATTCTGTTGGAATAACCTGTCTGTGTGGTCTATCGCATGCCTAGTGAATTCTATTGTTATTCCATTCTTTATTATTCTGTTGGAATATCCTGTCTGTGCGGATTACGCATGACCTGGTTCAATTCTTTATTATTCTGTTGGAATATCTTGTCTATGCGAATTACGCATGACCTGATTCTATTCTTTATAATTCTATTGGCATATCCTGTCTGTGCGGATTACGCATGACCTAGTTCCATTCTTTATTATTCTGTTGGGAATAACCTGTCTATGCGGTCTATCGCATGGCTGGTGAATTCTTCTATTATTCCATTCTTTATTATTCTGTTGAAATAACATGTCTATGTGGATTATCGCATGCATGGTGAATGATCCTTTGTATTCATTCCTTATTAAATTGTGGAAATGATATCTCTACCTGGATTACCGCATGGCGGGTGAAAATCCATTTGCAGTTTTGTAATTTTTCTGACCCTCAAAAATTCTGGAAAAATTTGAAATGATAATTTGATGAGTTTTCTAGATTGTGTCCAAAAATGGCGATATTTGGATGTATAGATTAGGAGTTATGAATTTTATGGGAAAAAACTATTTTAAAAGTAAACCCTTATAACTCCTTGTGGTTAATTCCAAAATTGGTGAAATTTTTATTAGGAGTACATGTATATCACAGGAGTATACCCTGTAAATTTCAGAATTTTTGGACAAAAGTACAGTTTATGATAAATGTCTAAATATTCGGCAGTTTTGGCCATATGAAAAATAGTAAATGAATTTTAAAAATTCTGAGAAAAATATATGTTTAATATGGGACTATATTATGCTAAGTTCCAGAAAAGAAAACTTTTTGGGATTGATTTGTTATTTTTTATGAAAATGGTTTAGTTACAAACATATGAATTAAATATGTTATGTGAAGTAAGAAAATTGAAAAATAGGATTTTATGGCTTGAGAATCCTATATAAGGTATATGTAGATTTTTGATGAGAGTTTTGGTTATTGGTGATGAAATCTTATGAGTTTGGCATTTTAGGATGATTAAATGCATTATTTGGTATCGTGTAAACAATTAAGATAAATTGTTTATAAGTTTAAGAAGTGATTAAAATATTGTTATCATATTAATAATATTAGATTATGAGTTTATTAAGTGATTGATAACATTTGGATTAAGGTGTTATGAAATCATTGATTTAAAATATTATTTAATGGCTAATAATATTAGTAAATGAATTTAATGTTATTATCTTCGTTAAATATTCGTTGTAATATTATTTTCTGTTCAAATCATTATTGATACAATATTATTCTTGAATTTTACTCCACAAAGCAGTATCATATTGACAATCTGGATATTTTTAAACTCTGAATAAATTTAAAGTCTTTAATATGTATCCCTATTTTTGTTTGATTAATGCTTATATTATTGTCATCATCCTCATGCTTATATTGTGATGAAAGTCATCTGTGGCTTACGTGCATAGATGGACTTGGTATAATTATGACCGGGAATTATTCAGTATAATCATGACCGCAATGTTACAAATAATGTGATAAAAGTCTTCATTCGCCCGTAGTGCATTGATGGACAGTTTTTGGTATGATCATGACCATGGGTTTTCTTCGGCCAAGAGTGTAAAGAGGAATTGTTTTATGGCATGATCATGACCGTTGATGAAAACACGATTATCCTTGGCCTGTAGTGCATGAATAATTCGTGGTCGTGATACGAATGAATATCCTTGGCCTGTAGTGCGGGGATGACTCAATGATGTGGTTTATTATTAAGCTGAGTCTCAGCGATAAAGTTGATGAAAAACTTTTAATTTGTAGAAGATAGTAGATATCATGCTCTACTTTACTCTTCTAAAATACAGTTGCATGTCTTTGGCCTGAAGTGGAAAGATGAACTGTTAATGAATATCTTTGACCCGTAGTGGAAAGATGAATTTATTAGTATGATTATGGACAGGAATTGTGATTTGGTATAACCATGGTCTTTGATGTTTCAGGTAAAGACAAGTGATGAAAATTATCTTCGTCTTGGGTGCGAAGAGGAATTTAGAACCACAATTATGATTATGAGTTATTCACCTGATTGTGGACAGAAATTGTTCACTGATGTTACTGAGGATAAAACATTGTTGGTGATTTTTAACGTGGAGAAGATAATAGACTTTATGGTCTATTTGACTCTTCTAATGGATTGCTTCGTTTCATTTGTAACTATGGTTGAAAAGTTTTATCACCTACCATATGTTCTAAATCTCTGATTTATCACCGTTGAAGGCTATTGATGATGTAAATTATCTTAGTCATATATTATTCTTTATGGGCTATTTGTGCTCACCCTTTTGCTTCACAATTCCTTTTCGTGTATTAAGAGTGTCATTTGGGTCGAGCGGGGTAATGTAATGAGGATTGTAAGCGATGGTCTATAGCTGTTGAGGTTTCCCTTAAAACAGTATGGAAATAATTTTATTGAGAACTATATATAAGTGTGTCGTATTTTATACGTCATTTTAATCGTTGATTTTGGTGAACCAAATAGGGTGAGGTGAACCAAACTTTGGAAGGGCGTTTTTGCCACTATCATACAAGATGTCTAATGACAGATGACTTTGTATTATCATAAGACAGGGTTGTGCACATCCACTTGCTGAGTATATCTACGAGAATTACTGTGAGACAACAGAGATAATTATATGTCAAGAGAAGACTCACCATTGGAAAGAAGATGATAGCAATCTTCTTGTGTTTCTTTGGGGACTATTGGGTCAACCAAGTATAATTCTGTGGACATATGATATCTATCATAACCTAGACGCATGGCCTCCCATGTACGAAGGTTTCTTTGAGTATTTTCCAAAGATTTTAATTTCTAAAACAGTTATTGACTGTACCTTTATGTAAGGTCTTGTGGTCAAGGCACCACGAGAGTTATATATATTTGTATTAAAACTCACAGTTTAACTGTGGTCATTTTCTGCACGATAGTTGTATAAATGGAGTTGTCAGTAGTGTATTTTCTGGCGACTCAAGATGGGTGATGTATACTTGTTTTGGGGGCGTCACAATACTATTTACTCGGGGTACTATTTATTTGGTAATATTCATTTGGGTATTATTCACGGGATAATATTCACGGCAAAAGTGATTTCTTTTCCGTCCAATATATTTTTGATAAATGAATATCTATTTATTCGGGGTACTGTACATGACAGGGTACTATTCTTTTGGTACTATTTATTCGGGTACTATTCACTCATGGTACTTTACATGACGGGGTACTATTCATTTGGTACTATTTACTCGGGGTACTATTCATGACAAAATTGATTTCTTATTTGACCAAATTATCTTTGATATATGAATCTTATTTTTAAATTTGAATCCACGTTTTGATCATCATGTTGACCATTTGGACATTCTTGAACTCTGGATAAATTAAATTATATATCTCTAATATTTATCCTTGATCTCACTTGATTGATTTTTTATATCATTGTCATCATTCTCATGCTTATATTGTGGTAAAAGTCATCTTTGGCCCGTAGTGCATAGATGGAATGTTGATTGGTATGCTTATGACCAAAATTTGTGTATTGGTATAATCATGACCTGTAATGTTACAAAAAAATATTGTGGTGAAAGTTATCTTTGGCCCGTAGTGCATAGATGGACTATTGATTGGTATGATTATGACCAGGAATTGTGTATTGGTATAATCATGACCTGTAATGTTACAGACAAATGATGTGGTAAAAGTCCTCTTTGGCCCATATTGCAAAGATGGACTATTGATTATTGGTTTTATAGTTATATGTCTTTGGCCCGTAGTACAAAGATGGACTGTTAATTATTGATTTTACAGTTGTATGTCTTTGGCCATAGTGCAAAGATGGAATGTTGATCATTGGTTTTACAATTGAACATCTTTGGCCCGTATTACAAAGATAGACAATTGATTGACGTGATCATGACCATTGAATATCTTTGGCCCGTAGTACAAGGATAGACAATTGATTGGCATGATCATGACCACTGGTGATACTAACGAATATCCTTGGCCCGTAGTGCATGGATAATTCGTTGGTTTGAAATGGCGATATGATTATTGAGTGTCTTTATCCTTTGTGGCAAGGATATTGAGTAAAAGATCTATTAACCCTTTATGGCAAGGAGAAACTGTTGATTTACATCATTATAAACATGAATTGTGAATTTAACTATAATCTTTGGTGGTTCAGGTGAAGACAAGTGATGAAAGTTCTCTTTGTCTTGGGAATAATAAATAACTATTGATGGGTATTATAGGGATGAAATATTAATGATGGACTTTTAATTTGGAGGAGATAATAGACATTATGTTCTACTTGACTCTTCTAATGGATTGATATTTCCGCTGCAGTTGTTGATCTAAAACTTGTGTCGATTGTATTTTATCAGATTTTTCCCTATTGAGGATTAAGGATAATTTTGTTCTACATTACCTTAGTCATAATAGTCTTTACTGGACTATTTGTGCTCACCCTTTTACTTCACAATTCCTTTTAGGTAATAAGAGTGTAGCTGGGTTGAGCGGGGATAACAGGGGAGTAGAGTGATGGTCTGTGACTGTGGAAGTTTCTCAATACATTATAAAACAGCATGACAATATATAATTGTATTGAGGACTTAAGATGTGTGTGTCGTATTTTATACGTCACTTAATAATTAATTTTGGTGAACAACAATTGGGTGATGAGAACCCGACTTTGAAAGTGTCAAAAATACACACCATTGGAAGGAACAGATAGTAATCTTCTCGTTCTCCTTTGGGGTCTACTGGGTCAACCAAGGTTAATGCTCAAGTCCTATGATATCTATTATAACTTAGATGTATGACCTCCCATGTATGGAGGATTCCTTGAGCATTTTTCAAATATTTTAATTCTTAAAACAGTTATCGACTGTACCTTTATGTAGAGTATCATTAATTTGGAGTGTGAGCACTGTTATTTGTATTGATACTCACAGCTTATGTGTTGTGACAACACGAATTTTTAAAAATTAATAAATAAGAATTTATTAAATAAAATTCTTATTATGAGAGGTATATATTTTAGATTATGAGGTTTGGTGAGAAGAAATTAAATATATATGAGATTTAATAATTGATTAAAGTGAAAAGAATTAGTTATGTAAAAGAATATGGTGGTAAAAGAAATTAACCGAATAAATATTGGTTAATCTAATAAAGACAGAAATTATATTATGAAATGATATAATTTGATTATTAAGCCTTGTTTTATATGAGTTATTATGAATTAATTTTATAAATAGTGTGAGTAATTCATTTATTTTAAATAGTGAATTGATGTAAATATATTTATTTTAATAAAATGAGAGAGAGTAACTTATTACATATAATTGTAATATATTAATGTAATATGATTGTGAGTTTCAAAAATATTTAAAATATTTATCGAATAAAATAAATATTTTAGTTGAGATATTTATGGAATAAGTAAATATTCCATGGAAATCATTATGGAATAATTTGTTTAGGTATGGTGATATTAAATAAATTGAAGATAAAATAGTTTTATAATTTGTGTGTATTTTAGTACGCTAATGTGATGATAATATTCTAATTTAATTGAATAATTAAATTAGAGGGTAAATGATTTGTTAAATAAAGTGGAGTTTATATTGATTAAATAATTAAATTAATTAAATTAAATTTGGTTTGACAAGGGCACCATATAATAAGTGAATGAGTAAAATAAATTAAAAGAGGTTAAGAGTAGTAAGTCAAACAAGGCCTTGTGGATTCTGGGTTTTTATAACCGCTAAGACTATACGCGGGTAACTTCTTATGTCAGTTTATTCCCTCATATGTTCTTTTGTAAAGAGCTGAGAAAAGAAGAGATTTCAGAGAAAACTGAGAGAGAAGAAGAAAGAATTTCTCTGAGAAATTGTGAAGGTTGAGAATCAAAGAAATAAAGGAGGAACAAGAGTATCCAAGTTATCTAACTAATCAGAATGTAATAATCTTGCCCAAACTCTAGTTATGTTCTCTTGAGTTTTCATCAAAAAGATGATTTTTGGTGATTAAATTGCTAAGGAATATGTAATATGTGTTTTTGAGCGTATATAATTTGTTGTATGTTGTTTAGAATCGAGTTTTCAATAATTAAATTCATGGAGACATGTCTACGATGAGTAAATTTGAGCTTTATAATAATATATGTATGTTTTGGTCTATTTTGAGACTAAAATTGATGATGAATTCGTTATGGAAATTTTAAATTGATGATAGATGTTGTTAATACATTGAAAAATGAAAACAACAAAGGTTAAACGGATTGATTTGGTTAGGAATCGAATCCGTGGTGAATGATTATACTAAACATGTCAAAACATAAAAAATAGAGTATGAACATGAGTTTTGGGTCAAGATTTAGGTTAGTTAATGTTTCTGTAAATTTTTGATTCTTTTCTATGTTGTAGTTCTATGAATTACGAATCGATAGAATCGAAAACGGAATAATTTGGATGTGTAAAACTCAAGTTATGAAGATTATAAGGAGAAATGGTCGAAAAATCGCAAGAATAGTAAATTTCTAAATCTGGTTTTGCTAACGGGTGCAGCTGCACTGTTCCCTAAGTCTATTGGGGCGCATATGCACTCTTGGGCGCAGCTGCACTTTTTACAAGGCTTAATGGGGCGCAGCTGCGCTCTAGGTGTGTCAGGTGTGACTATTTTGACCTCCTGTAGTAAAATAGCCATAACGTTTTCATACAAACTCCGATTGAGGCGATTCAAGATGATTCAAAAAGATAAATAGTAGACCTAAAGGTTTCATTCTTTAAGGTTTTCTATTTGATGTCGGGAAAAGGGGTCAAAATGGCCATCTTTAGGATTGATGTGTATTCAAAGGCAATTGGAGGGCGTCGGGCATGCACGTATGCAAGTGTAGTGCTTCTGATGATAAAAGATGTTGTTCTAAGTTATAAAAAATGAATATTATTAAATATAATGATGCTTAAGATGAATAAATGATGTAATAGGTAAGTTGCATAAGCATACTAAACATAGACAAGATAGACGAATCGGGCGTGTGATGAATGATTGTCGAAACACCGTGACAAGGGTTAATAAAATTAAAAAGTGTTTTAATTCAATTTAAATGAACACTATAATATATGGAATGGAGTTAATATAAACCAATAAGGAGTCCTAGTAAGACATGGTGAGATATAAGTCAAAAGTTAATACAATCAAATTAAACATTGTGTATTGTTTAATAGGAAGGGTTATGGGATGTAGAGTAAAGTTTACATTACAACTACTATGCATTTCTATGTGACTAATAGTTGATGTGCATGATTATATAATTGTGTAGGGCACGTGAAGTGCAAATAGCTGTAAGCTGTTAAACTATTATTGGTAAACAACAATCAAGGCAAGTCTTTTAGTTCCTATTTGCTATGTGAGCTTGATGATGAACTGTTTTAAATATTTATTAAAAAGATCATGATGTGGTATATATGTTCAAATTATGAAACCTTAAAGTCAATTTATGACTACGTTTATAAGACCCCAAATTTTATGAATAAAGATTTAATTTTCTCGAAATATCTTTTTGAATAATAAGGTGTGGATTTGATATAATATTATAGTGGTGGGTAATATTTATAAATTTTGTAAAGTAAGCAAGTTGTCATAAAATATTCGTTTGGTTAGGGAATATTCATTTTATCAGGAAATATTCATACGACGACATAATCATTGGTGGACCACACAACAGAATTTCTGTCGGAGTTAAAAAATGACAGAAATATCTTTTTATAAAAATAACGACGAAAGTTTTATCGTTAACTTTTGAAATACCCGGTGATAAAATTACAGTAATAAGCTTGGTTTATAGTAGCACACTGTATTGTATAGTATCTTTGATTATTGATGCTTACGTGAGAAGTCTCTCGGTTTTATTCAATTATTGCCACAGTAATTGTTGCATAGTATCTCATATTATTGATTCAATTATTGTCATAGTATCATTTGTACAATGTTTTATATTATTAAATTAATAATTGGGACGACAAAGTTATTCATATTATTATTTGCATTATTGACTATGTGTAGAAAGTTCTGTCGAGGAAAGGGGTTTGGTCACCTAATTGCGAGCTAATAAGGAAAAGTCCTTATCAGAAAGCCCCATCTTTCCTGGGAATGATTTGGTTGTTAATATCGTGAGTTATTAAATTAATGATGAATAAGTTCGTGTTGATTAAAGATAAGAATAACAACTGATGAGTGGAAGATGTTTGTTCAATTCTCCTTTTAAATTGGTGTTTGTTCATTTAGTTTTTTTTAGGGAACAAAATTCTTCCGTATGTTATGATAATTGGCTAACTTTTCAATTAATTCAGTTACTATTCATTAACTTGTTAATAAGGGCGCTCCCTCATTGGTCCATATATCCCCATTTGCTAGTTACCTTCAAAAGAGGGTGCTCTTTCATTGGTCCTTATCTCCCACTTTGTTAGTTACCTCCTCAGGAGGGCGCTCTTCCATTGGTCTATCTCTCCCAATTTCTAATTACCTTCAGAAGAGGGTATTCTCTTATTGGTTGATCAAATGGTGTGCTGATAAATTATGCCTGAAATTATTTTTCCTATGCAGTCCGTGATTATTTTCTTAAATAGTATCCTGCCATTCTCCTATAAATAGGATGCTTAGTTTATAAATGAAAATCACACAGAAATCAGAGAATTCTTCTTCTACAATATTGAGCGTATTTCTTTTGAGTTAAGAAAGCTTTGAGTGTAGAAAACAGTATAAGTTTTCTTTAAGAATATCCCCGCTATACCATTCAGAAGTACTCTCCTTTTTAAGGTAAGGGATATTATTTTGTTCAGTATTTGTAAGAAATAATGCTTTCTTCCATACTCTGTAGTATGTAAGTAATATTATTTCATTTCATATTCCTAATTCTACACTTATGTTGATAAGTATTGCTTCTATACTCCTTGAAATTAGTAGAATATCCTTGAAATTTGCGCTTCATCTAGTATTGTTTCATAAGAATATTTTTCTGAACATTCTTGTTAAATTTTGATTTTTTCATGCCGGGGTACTATTCACGGAGTACTATTCATAAAGTACTATTCACTCGGGTACTATTCATTTGGAGTACTATTCATGACAAAAATTGATTTTTTTTCTGTCCAAATTATTTTTATACATGAATATGATTCTTGAATTTTACTCCACAAAGTAGCTATCATGTTGACAATTTGGACATTCTTGAACTCTGGATAAATTGATTTATAAATCTTTAAAATTTATCCTTGCTCTTACTTAATTGAATTTTTATATCATTATCGTGATCCTCATGCTTGTATTGTGATGAAAGTCATCTTTGGCCTGTAGTGCATAGATGGAATGTTGATTGGTATGATTATGACTATGTATCAGTATAATCATGACCTGTAATGTTACAAATGATGTGTTAAAAGTCCTCATTGGCCCGTAGTACATTGATGGACAGTTGTTGGCATGATCATGACCATTGGTGATAATAACGAATATCCTTGGCACGTAGTGCATGGATGATTCGTGGATGTGATAATAATGAATATCCTTGACCCGTAGTGCATGGATAATTCAGTGATGTGGATTATTTATTGAGCTGAGTCTCAGAGATAAAATTGATAATAAACTTTTAAATCATAGAAGATAGTAGATATTATGTTCTACTTGACTCTTCTAATGGATTGTTTATTCTGCTGCAGTTAAAGTTATTGTCTATTGCATTCTATCAATTTAATAATGTTAAAGGCTAATGATAATTTATTCTACATTATCGTAGTCATAATATTCTTTACTGGGCTAGTTGAGCTCACCCTTTGCTTTCATTTTTCTCTTCAGGAAATGAGAATATAGTTGGGACTAGTCGGGGAATGGAGTGATGGTCCAGATGGTTGCTTTAGTAGTCCTCACTATTCTGTGAAATAGTGTAATAATATTTGTAATTGAGTCTGGATATTGTCTAGGAGACAATATTCGTGTTAAAACTCCCAGCTTATGTTACACGATAGTTTTATAATTAAGTTTGTATTTGTATTCTGTACCGTGTATTTAGCGACTCAGAATCGATGATGTATACCTATTTTGGGGGCATCACAGTTGGTATCAAAGCTTAGGGATATGATCTCTAGCTGAGATTTGAGACTAGAACTAGAAGGGGAGAGACGGGTAAATCCTTCGCTAGTATGACCTACCTAAGCTTATTTGTTATTTAAATGGTTGGTCAGAATATAGGGATAATATGTGGCATGTCAATTAACCCTTGTTTTGTGGTAGTGTTTGAAAATGACATCTAAAAATGTTGAGATAAGAAATGGAGCACATGAGACCGTTGAGTCACCGATGATCAATAACCAAGTTAATGTACATCAAGAAGGCAATAATCCTCAGGTAAACAACAACACCTACCAAATGATGAACGATGGGATGTTCAGAGGGTTTCTATAATTCATGCAACATCAGGCGAGAGAGACTCATGTGCAAAATGCAGGTGGAAACACTAGGAACTCACGGATGGTCACCGCTAAGCAGTTCAAAGATCTTGGACCACTGGAGTTTTTGGGAAAGCCATAACCACTTAAGGCAGAGATGTGGATTAAGTAGGTCACCAAGATATTTGATATCTTGGGATGCTCTAAGGAGCAAAAGGTTCCCTTTTCCACCTTTATGTTGCGAGGAGAGGCAGATTATTAGTGAAAATATGTAAAACGTACTCAACCTGCTTCACTAAAGATGTCTTGGGAGAAGTTCTAAGAATTGTTCAACGATAAGTACTTTCCCGAATGTATTCATAACATGAAGGAGGTGGAGTTCATCAAGCTGGAGCAAAACAATATGACCATATCACAGTACGAGTGTGACGCCCCCAAAACAGATATACATCACCCATCTTGAGTCGCCAAATACATGGTACATAAATCAAATACAAACTTAATTATACAACTGTCGGGTAATATACGACAAAACATAACTGAGAGTTTAAACAAGAATATTGCCTTCTAGACAATATCCACTCTCAATGGAGTCCTCATTACAATTATTATCACACTATTTCATAGAATAGTGAGGACTACTAAAACAACTATCTGGACCGTCAATCCATTCTCCGATCAGTCCCCGCTATATTCTCATTTCCTGAAGAGAACAGTGAAAGAAAAGGGTGAGCTCAACTAGCCCAGTAAGAAATATTATGACTAAGATAATGCAGGATAAATTATCCTTAGCCTTCAACAGTATAACAACTGATAGGATACAATAGACAACAAACTTTAGATCAACAATTGCAGCGGAATAAGCGATCTATTAGAAGAGTCAAGTAGAGCATGATATCTACTATCTTCTACGATTTAAAAATTTTTTCTTCAACTTTATCGTTGAGACTCAACTTAATAAATAAACCATATCGTCGAATTATCCCTGCACTACGGGGAAAGGATATTCATGTAATCATCAATGATCATGATTATACCGAATATTCCCTGGTCATAATCATACCAACAACTGTCCATCAATGCACTACGGGCCAATGAGGACTTTTACCACATCATTTATAACATTATGGGTCATGATTATACAGAATGATCCCTGGTCATAATTATACCAATCAATAGTCCATCTATGCACGTAAGCCAAAGATGACTTTCATCACAATATAAGCATGAGGATGATGACAATGATTTAAGCATTAATCAAACGAAATCAAGAATAAATATTAAAGACTTTAAATTTATCCAGAGTTTAAAAATATCCAAATTGTCAACATGATACTACTTTGTGGAGTAAAATTCAAGAATAATATTGTATCACAAATGATTTGGGCCGAAAAAGAATCAATTTTTGTCATGAATAGTACTCTGGGTGAATAGTACCCCATGAATAGTACTTTGGGAATAGTACCCCATGAATAGTACTTTATGAATAGTACTCATGAATAGTACTTTGTGAATAGTACTCGTGAATAGTACTCATAAAAGGAAAATACAAAAGAAAATGATATTTCATGATGAGTACAAAAGAAAGGATATCTCATACAAGTATAATAGAATATATAAAACTATAAATGGATTTTCATCCGTAATGCGATAATCCACGTAGACAGATCATTTCCACAATTTAATAAAGAATGAATACGAAGGGTCATTCACCATGCATGCCAGTAGTCGCGTAGGCGAGTTATTCAACAGAATAATAAAGAATGGAATAACATAAGAATTTCACCATGCATGCGGTAGTCCGCGTAGACAGGTTATTCCAACAGAATAATAAAGAATGGAATAACAGAAGAATTTTACCATGCATGCGGTAGTCCGCATAGACATGTTATTCCAATAGAATAATAAAGAATGGAGTAACAATCCTTACGAGTATTGAAAGAAAATAACTCTCTTCATGAATACGAAAGAAATAATACCCCTTACGAATGTTGAACGAAATAATATTCCTACGAATATTGAACGAAGATAATATTCATATGAATACGAAAAATAATATCTCTTTAGAATATGAAATAAATAATACCCCTTACCTTGGAAGAAGACTAGATACTGGAATAGTGAAGTAGCTGACTACTCTTCTTCTTTTTCTCTATAGCTTCTCCCTCTATAATTGCTCTTGTGAGTCTTAGTGAATTGGTGAGAATGAAGGAAGAATGAGCTTCTATTTATAGGAAAGCATATTTTCGATAATTGCACGTTTTGGGGCTCGAAATATTACAGTATAATACCTTCATCTTTTTCTTTATTTTTAATTTAGTCCTGCAAGTATTATCAAACTTGCACCACCTCCCCTAATAGTACATCATGTGAATCAATAGTATAATCATGTGACTCAATAGTATAATCATGTGACTCAATAGTTCTAGACATGTGAAAAAAATAATTACAGTATAATACCTTCATCTATACCTCCATTTTTATTTTAGTCATGCAAGTATTATCAATCTTGCACCACCTCCCCTAATAGTACATGCATGTGAATCAATAGTACACACATGTGAACAAATAGTTATAAGCATATGAATTAATAGTAATTAATTGCTCATTTATCCGATTAATTACCCGATTGGTCAATATAACCTCCAGACATCAATTATTATCAGAATAGATGTCGATTTCCACTAACACTAATAATCCCAACACAATGAAATATCAATTTCATCTCTAATCAATACGAACTTATTCATCATTAATATTATAACTCACAATATTTAATAACCAGATCATTCCCAGGAAAGAGGGGGCTTTCCGATAAGGAATTCTCCCTATTGGCGCGCAATTAGGTGACATAACCTCTCCTCGATAGAACTTTCTAGACATCGTCAATATTGCAAATAATAATATGAATAACTTTATCATCTCAATTATTGATTTAATAATAATAAATATTGTGCAGATGATACTGTGACAATAATTGAATCAATAATATGAGAGATATTATGTAGCAATTACTGTAGCAATAATTGAGTATAACTAAGTGACTTCTCGCGTAAGCATCAATAATCAATACCATGTTCTACTATGTAACCACGTGTATTACTGTACTTTTACTACCGGGTAGTTCAACAGTTTAACGGTAAAACTTTCGCCGTTATTTTTATAAAAAGATATTTCTGTCGTTTTCTAACTATGACAATACTTCTATTGTGGGGTCTACCAAATGATTATGCCCATACAAATATTCCCTGTTAAAATGAATATTCCCCGACCAATCGAATATTCCCCGACACAATGAATATTTTATATTAACTTGCTTATTTTGCAAAATTTTCACATATCACCCTTAACTTTAACCATTTCTCAATTTAACCATTTACTAAATAAAATAATAATTATAAGAAAATTGAATACTTTTATTTTATAAAATTCGGGGTCTTACAACGAGGCTAAGTTTACCGAGTTGTCCCGGTTTGCATCCTATTTTGTAGACAATGAGGAGCGTATGACGCGAATGTAACAAGGGTATTTTTTTTGTTTTTAGGATTTTTTAGCTGGTAATCTCTATATGTTCTCCGAGTGCATACTTAGACTAAGTTGTCTTAGTCTATTGCGTGTACTTGGAGACCGTGGGGAGGTACTGCTGAAATTTTCTTAAAATAGAAGAAATGTCCTCAAGATTGGCACTAGTGAGGAGACGCATCCAGTAAAGGGATAGAAGCCTAACCCCTGTAAATTAGAGATATATATTAGGAAAATATTATTCATGCATGGACATACATGAACATTCCCTTTCTAATACAACCATTTTATTTTCAATTAAAGATCTCAGCCGACTGAAGTTGGATGTACCGTAGGATAAGGGTAGATGGAAGGGGATTAGTTGATGCGTACTGTGATGGGGTCTGCAATTTTATAAACAAAGCAATAGAACATGCTGATTATCTGAACGAAAAGATGAGATGCCCGTGTGTTAAGTGTAAAAACATGATCTGGAAGAAAGCCGATGAAATTAAATTTGACTTGTTTTCACGTGGGTTTGTGGATGAGTATTCGGTATGGATTCATCACGGGGAATCATTTGAGTTGAGAGAAGTGATCGAAAATACTGTAGACTATGATGTCGTGGAGATGTTGGTCGATGCTTATGGCCCTTCCAATATTGATTGGTCTAAAAATGATCATTCGTCAAGCAGTGATTAGCACATGCCAAATGATATAGTTAGTGTCTTTTACAAGATATTATCTGAATTAGGGGTCCCACTATTTGCTTGAAATGATAAGCATACCAGGCTATCAGTAGTGACGAAAATTTTACACTTCAAGAATGAACATAACAGTAGTGAGCGAGGGTTCAATGATATGCTTGCTATTATTAGCGAGTTCTTACCGGCTAATCATACTCTACCTGCTAATTATTATGAAGTGAAGAAGATGGTAAAAGGGTTGAATTTAGGGTATGAGAAGATCGATGCTTGTGAGAAGGATTGCATGTTATATTATGGGGAGGACAGAGATAAGGTGCAGTGTGATATATACAACTACTTTCTTTGGACTATCCCGTCTGTATGGGGGATGTGTAAGGCACACAACTACTGCATGGTCGAAAAACTACTTTCTTTGAAACTGCTCGTAGATTCTTACCTACTGAACACAACTACAGAAAGATGTCTGCATAGTTCAACAGAAAGATAGAGAACAAGGGTGTTGTTGGTCGATTGTCGGGGAATGAGGTCTTGAGTTTGCTCAATGATTTGAAATTTCCACCACCAGGGAAAGAGCATGGTAAGTTAAAAGCAGTAGGGTACGGGAAAACTCATAATTAGACTCACTCGCCTATTTGGTTTGAGGTTCCATATTGGGTCACACTTGAAGTCCGTCGTTGTATAGACGTCATGCATATAGTAAAAAATGTATTTGATAACGTGCTCTAAACCGTGATAGATGCGAGTGGTAAAACAAAAGACAATGAAAATTCACATAAAGATTTGGAGGCTATGAACATCAGGCGGGAATTGTGGCTCCGTCCTAACAACTCAAAACCAAAAGCTTTTTTTTGTCTTACCAAACAATAGGTTGAAGACATTTGCAAGTGGGTAAGTGCATTAAAGCTCCCAGATGGCTATGCTTCTAACATATCTCGTTGCAGTAAGGTTCAACAATTGAAAATAACTAGGATCAAGAGTCATGACTGTCATGTATTTATGTAGAAGTTGATGCCAATTGCATTTCGTGAGATGCTACCCCAAAAAATTGTTGATGGCTTGACCGAACTTTCAAATTTCTTTCGGGATCTTTACTCAACGGTTATAAAGTACAGTGATGTGGAACAGATGGAGAAAAATATAGTGCTGACAATGTGCAAGTTTGAAATGATCTTGCCTCCAGGTTTCTTTGACTCGATGGAGCATGTGCCTATTCATCTACCATATGAGATTAATCTTGGAGGACCGGTGCAGTATCCTTGGATGTATCCTTTTGAGAGGTAATATCATTTATATTGTGTAACATCTAGACATTTATACGTAAAACTCTGAATTAATGTCTTTCAATCATTGTACTAACAGGTACATGCGACAATTAAATCAGAAAGTAAAAGACAAAGCCCATGTAGAGGGCTCTATTGCTGAATGCTATACAGAGGAAGAGCTTGTCAACTATTGCTCTTTGTACTTTGAGGATGTAGTCTCAACAAAACACAACCATCTTAGTCGAAATGAGGTTGTCAAAGCCTAATATCCTGCTGATGTGTTGGAAGCATTCTCTTATCCAGCTAAACCATTTGGCGCGGAGACGATGACTTATCTAACCGATAAAGATTTGAAAATTGTATCTACATACGTGCTTCTAAATATGCCCAAAGTATCGTCATACATCAAGTATGTATTATTTTTTTTCGATTTTAAAATATTTCCATGCCCTGTTATCGCAATATTAACCCTATTATTATTATGTCAGTTCATTCAAAAATAAAGAGTATGCTTCTGACCCGGGACTAACTACTACACAATTGGAAGCATTCACCACAGAAAATTTTCCATAATGGTTTAAGAGAAGGGTTGAAGAAGATAACGTCTATGATCGTTTTAGAGATGTTATTTCTGGTCCGTACAAACTTATTAGTTCATATCCCGGCTGTATCGTTAATGGGTATAGATTTAAGGTTGATGACTTGAATGAACTGACATCAGTCAATTCTGGTGTTGTCGTGTAGGGAAACTTTTAACAAAATTCTGAGTCCAATTATTACGGAAGATTAGAAGACGTGGTTGTGCTGAATTATCCCGGAGGTAAAAAGGTTGCTACATTTAAATGTCGTTGGTTTCATAATGAAAAGGGTGTTAAAGTTGATCGTAATAGAATCATCACAATAGATATCAAGTCAAAGCTACAGTCTCCTGACGTGTTTGTATTAGCCAACCAAGAAAATTAAGTGTACTATGCTCCTAATGTAGCAAATTCTAGAAGCCCTTGGTATCCAGTTATCACAAAAAAACCAAGGCTTTTGATGGTACTGATTTGGTTGGAATGGATGACTCGTTGCAAGAATAAGTTAGCAATCCCAACCACGTACTTCCAAATGATGACGATGTGTTAGCAGAAGATGTCATTAACATACTCGATGATGACATTATTACCAGTGATTATGTTATTGTACAAGATGAAGATGATGAAACATTAATTGATATGGACGAGGAGGAGACTAAATCTGAGGATGGAATTGATATTGATTCTGACGAGTTTGACGATGTATTAAGCCTTAACTTCAACTTATTGATGTTTTTGTATAATTCACTACTAAAAAAAATAATCATGGCTAGAAATTAATGTTCTTTTTAATTACAGTAGCACAATTATGGCTAGAAACAGCGGTGGAGGTCAACGCGGGGGTGGTTGTACAGGACCTAGGGAGGGACGTCGTCATCATCTAGTAATTATCTATCTTTTTTGCAATTTAATTTATTATGCCCATTTTATTTAACGCATGCTGAAATACTATATAAACTTATAGATACTGTTCGTCGACGTCAACGAGGGACTAACCTCAGTTTATTTGGGCGTCCGTCGGCCCAGCTAGCGGTTGCTATAGTTGATGTCGACTTGGCGCAGTACGTGTCAACTATTAGATAACTCAATGATATAAATTACTTTATATGATTACATGAATTAAAGTAACACATATTTTGAATTATTGCAGTATCCTGGACCCAGTCGTTAAGTATACGCTACACGCCATTTGCTTGACACACCTACCTACAGGATGTATTCGATTCACTCAATTTTCGCAGTATGATGCACACTATATGACTACTATGCTACGAGAGTTCCATGTAAGTCGAATTACATAACTTAAATTAAGTAAGATTCTAGGTATTATCATCAATTTCTAATATTTTAACATTATTTGTATAGATTTATTTTAGATATGAGGAGACTGTCTCACAGGCAGCCGGCGACAATGTACATGTCACAAAGAACTATTTCGGCTGGTTGTATGAGATGAGACATCGAGCTGCCTGGGCAGTTATTGAGCAGCCTTGGACTACCATACACAATCATCAGCTTAGCATAGTCTCTGATGCAGCATGGGCGGCTATGTGTGAACACTGGGACAATGATGACTTCAAGAAAAAGTCCGAGAATGCAAAAAAGAATAGTAGCCAGCTTCGAGTCATACACACTACCAGCTCACGGTCATTTGAGGAAGTGAAGTCGGTAAGTATCATAATTTAGTTCTTTATTTATTCGATTATACTATTATCATAATTATTAAAATTTATTTTCATGTGTCTATTAGGCCATGCGGGATAGCTTGAGTCGACCTCCTACCATGCTAGAGTTTTGGGATAAAGCCCACACGCTGAAGGATTTTATCATGTCTCCCGCAACATTAGCTATAGGGGTAAGACTAATACAAATTTATCTTATATAATTATTAGTATTGGGTAGTTGATATAATGATTTCATTAATGTTCAATGTCACAAAATAAATTACTGGGACCGATTTGAAGCTTGGGACCAAACATATAGTTGAGTTGGAGGTCGCTAGGGGGGAAATGAGCCATTAGATTGTATTATCTCGGGACGACGAGTTAAGACTATGGGTCGCGTCTCAGGATCCCCCTAGTAGTAGTACCAGCAGGTATCGAGTGCTGGGCCTACCGAGGGTACCAGCGTATACATTACCTAGAGGTAATATTCTTTTTGCTATATAAGTTAATATAATTAAATTGCAAATATTATTTGTAACAATATATTTATTTTCCCAGGCTCTAGCCAGCGCCATCGTCTGAGAGCACCTGTTGGACCATCTCACATGGGCGCTGGCTTGGATGACAAGATTTTCCAAAGGGTCATGGCGGCTGTGTCGGAGACGTTTCGTACGCATCCGGTTATCCGTCATCAGGAGTTGCCTAGTCGAGCTCGCCTTCACCAACTAGCTCAGGATATTGCAGCAGGGGCGACTGTTGAGAGTACGGGTATCCCATAAGAGTAGTTTGTCGCGATACGCAACGAGGTGCTCCGGTTGGTAGTTACCTTACTCTCTGAGGCTTTTTGCCAGATAGAGAGTCAGATCCACCTACTCAGGTATTAGATTTATTTTAAGTTTATTAATTTTCATGTTATTTAATTTTCATACTGTCTATTTTGATTCTCTTATACGGACTCATGCGTTTTATTTTTGTTTATATCAACATGGTGACGCTACTATCGATGGTGATGGCGGCGAGGATTTCCAGGACACCGAAAGCAAAGATCGTCGACCTCCGCGCCAGATGACTCGATCCTACTTGGTGGTAGTACTAGTTTAGGTTGATATATATATATATATATATATATATATATATATATATATATATATATAGTCTATCATATATCTGTATAGATATTTTGTAAAACATTATTGTATAAGCATGTAGTGATAATTCGACACCATTTCATTGTTATTTGTACATGATTATTGTTCTATATTTATGTAGTTTAGTTTTGAAGTTTATATAAGTCATTTGTAGTTTATAAGTTTAGCTAGTTTAGTTTAGTTATAGAACGTTGTATTATGGGTTGATTATGATATATATGTTGTTGCTGGTTGTTGGATGTAGTTGTAATATGAGTTGAATATTATTGTATGTATTATGGTGCTAAACAGGTTTCAGGTACAAAAAATGTGGTTTAAAAACCTGGAAAATGCAAAAGCAAAATAAATCTGAAAAAATATATATATAATTCCGACGGAATAACCTAAAATCGACGGAAGTTCTGTCGAAATTAATGTATTCAATTAATTTTTAAAAATGCTATTAATATAAATAATTTATCTTATCGATGTTAATTCCGAAGGAACGATGGATATATCCGACGGATAGTCCCTCGAAATTAAAAAAGACCAGGTTTTTGCGCCTGTCCATGTGGCAAGATGTACTCGACGTAATTTTTTCGTCGAGATAAATTTCGTCGAATATAATGTATTTCTAACGAACATTTTGTCAGAAATAATTCCCTTGGAAATAATTATTTTCTACCGAATAATCGACGAAAATAAACTCGACGACATTATATTCGTCCAAATTTTTGACGGACTATTCCGTCAGAAGTAATATCATATTCGACGGAATTACCTTAATTCTGTCAGAAATAGCCGGTTTTCTTGTAGTGACGTACATATCCAACCAATGGATAAGCTGACCTTGAGATTGAGACTCATGTACAAAACCTACTCTCATATTAAAATCTGGCCTTGTAATATCATGAACCATTTCATTTATACGATTAGTACTACTGCCTGGATTGTATACTTCTGTGTTGCCACCATCTCTTCTCTGCCCATGTGCCCACCAACATTCTTCGTAATTTTTCATAAACCCAGAAACAAGTAAATGATAGTTTACCATGTCTTTGTCCATATAATTTACATTCTTACACTTCAAACAAGGGCATCTTATCTTGTTCTGACCATTCATACATTCTGGGTGACTATATGCATACTCGAAAAACACTTGGCAACCAGCTCTAAATTCAGCTATAGCACCTATCTGGGAACTTGAATTTCATCGTGTCATCCAACTACGGTTTAAATAGAGGTCCATGATATCACCGTACCTAATACTGACAACATGAGCTTATTATTGTATAGCATGGTTAGGTTCTCTAAGCATAACTATAAGCATATGACTTGAGCATACTTGTAAGCATATGACTTGAGAATACTTGTAAGCATATGACTTGAGCATACTAGTAAGCATATGACTTGAGCATACTAGTAAGCACATAACGAGCTCATTAATATTATAAATGTTCACAACTACTATTACAAGAAAGTCACTTATTTTGTTTGTTTATTTGTTTTATTTTATTTACTATTGAGAAAAAATATTAGTACATACTCCATGTTCTCATTACATTAGTTACTCGACCAAAAAAAATTTCGCCAGAGTCTCCCATATAATATGGACTAGCCACATGCACGACGACATGTATATATGGCCATTTCTAGGCACCCAAGACACAACCCAAGAAAAATATACAAATTTCCAATATAATAAGACCAAAACAATAACGAATGAATGCAAATTAAAGCAGTAAAAATATCAGGAGTATACTACAAGTTCAAAGTTCTAAAAACTAGCGCTTTCATTTTTGTAAGCTTCTTTCTTTACTTATATATGAGCTAAATAACTTACTCTTGATTAGAGCACTTATTTCTTAGTTCTTTAACTTCAGAGTATGATATTTCTTTTGTTCATTAATGTCTCTATAGGTTCGGTGAGAAACTAATCACGTGTTACTTATCTTATTTTAGCAGTGAATATCTAACAAAATTCTAGTTAGTTTATTTTAGCAATGGAAAACTTCTTAAATGCTACTTAAGAGTATAATTATTATATTATATTTTAATATATTTAATCTAGCGACTAGAGTGAATCACGATTGCTTTACAATAATTACTACTGACAAAAAAGCTTAATTAGGCGTAATATTAGTGGGACCTAAGCTATTCAAATCGAAAATATATTATTTTCGACGAAAAATGTTCGTCAGAAATTTGGTCGTATATATTCGCGTCGAAAATAAGATCCGTCAAGAATTCAGTCGGATATTTCATATCCTCGACGGAAGTATCGCCGACGGATTTTCGTCGAACATAAGCTATCTTCGACAAAATATATAGGACGAAACTTTTTGTCGAATATAATATACCCTATTTCCGACGAACTTATTTCCTCGGAATTATCCTATTTCCGACTAAAAATTAAAATGATATGATATTTATTAAAATTGACTTGTTAGTATCTTCGACGAAATTTGCGTCGGAGATACTGTATTTACGTCGGATATGTTCCGTCGAAGTTAACATATTTTCGACTGAAAATTAGAATATTTCGACATTTATAAAAAATTGGTTATTTGTTAACACCGAGGAAAGTTCTGTTGAGAATACCCTATTCCGTCGAAATTAACTATTTTTTTTAAATACAGATTTTAAAAGTTTAGTTTCCAGGTGTTTAAACCCATTAATGTACCTGTAACTTGTCACAACCCAATACACAGTAATATAAACCTGTATCTCACATTCAAATATGCAACGTAGCACTAAAACTTAATCTTCAACTCATTATCATTCACATTCACATTTAAATATCCACCAAAACGTATTATAAGCTAACCGATTACAAATATAAGCTAAAGTTCCATAACTGTTAAACAATATAATTTACAATAGTTGTACAGACCTAATTAGACAATACAATATATACAAAAGTTCTAAAATAACATGAATATATACAAATGATCTATAAACTAGTAAAAGTATCATCATCGGGCGGAGGTGAACGACGTTGCTCTGGTGTATGGAAATTACCTCGTGCTCCTGCTCATCATCGCCAGCCTGCTCCTCATTGCCACCCTATTGATAGAATCAAAAATATAAATCATTAGTCTGTATATATATATATATGTGTGTGAGAATTAACAAACTAGCCTTAATTGAAAAACATAAACAATAAGAATACCTGAGTAAGTGGGGGCGGATGAAAAGCATCCTCCAAGAGGGTAATCACCATCTGGAGCATCTCGGCGCTCCAAGCGTCAAACTGCTCCCGTGGTAATCCCATACTCTCTGCAGAGGCCCATGCTATAATATCCTGAGCAATCTGGTGAAACGAGAACTGGAAGGCAACTGCTGACGCCGAAAGACCGGATTGATATGGAACCTATCCGACACGGCCTCTATCAGCCGCCGGAAGATATCGTCATCCAAGCTAGCGCCCGTATGAGATGGTCCGACATGTGCTCTCGGACGCTGGCACTAGCTAGAGCCTATAAAGAGATACAAATTCGATTACTAATAATAATTTATATAATGTGATAAATTCAGATAATTTCGTGAAACATAAAAAAGTATTACCTCCAAGAAGTGTATATGCGGGTATCCTCGGCAGACCCAATACTCGATATCTTCCGGTACTGCTAGTAGGGTGATCCTGAGACGCGACCCATAGTCTCAGCTCCTCATCTCGATCTAATACAATATCGGGAAGAGGGGTGGCGGAATCTAACGGCTCAGAACCCTTCCTAATAGTCTCCAGCTCAGCTATATGCTCGTCCCGAAGCCTCTAAAATTGGTCCTGTAATGTATTCCATATACGTATGTTAATTATATCATTTTATTTACGATTGAATATTATTAAAAGCTAAATAGTAAGATGAGTTTTACCCGTATAGCTAAAAGTCACTTTGTGACAAAGCACGCGCTTGTCCTTAGGCGTGTGGGCTCGATCCCAAAAGCGTAGAATGGTAGGATCATTGAGGTCCTCCCCAATGCCTAATACAAACATTCATAAAATAGGTCTTAAGTATTTGTGTGAGAACTTGACACATAAATAACTAAATACAACGCACTTACCGTCTTCGCCTCCTCGAACGACTGAGAACCAGTGGTGTGTACTATCCGGAGCTGACCACGGTTCTTCTTCTCCTGCTCAGACTTTTTCTTGAAGTCATCAGCCTCCCAGTGCGCACACATAGCCTCCCAAGCTAAATCGGAGACTATGCGGGGCTGATGATCTCTGATGGTGGTCCTGGGCTGGTCCACAACTACCCGGGCTGCCTTCTGTTGCATCTCATATAGCCATCCAGAGTAATTTGCAGCGACGTGATGCTCAATCACATCATCGCTAGTTGACTGAGAGATGCTCGGGTCAAATCGATAATAAACCTAAAACAAAAGATTATTTAAAATTAAGAATAATTGATTTCGTTATCCCAATACAACTATGTAGTGATAATATGCTTTACTTACGTGGTACTCCATGAGACATTCGCATAAAAGTGGCATCGTCTTTGCATATCTTGACCGAATCGCATGCACCCTCTCGGGAGATGCGTCAAACAAATCGCGTGTAGGGTGTGCTTAGCCACCGGGTCTAGTATACTACAGAAAAAGTATAACAATATGTGTTATGTGAATTGTGTTTTGCAATAACTTATAGAAATAGTACGAATATATTAACACTTCATCTTTGGGAAACGACTTCCCAGAAGATCGTAGAGTAGCCTGCCGGGCGGACGACCAAAAGATACTGAGGTTCGTTCCTCGGTGTAAATCGACGAGTGCATCTGTAATAATTGTATTTAACATAGTACTTCAATAATCATTATAATTAATGCAGCTTGAGATATATTTAAATCCTAGTTAAGATAACTTACTCGCTCCTGAAGAAGAGCCTCCATCGTGGCTACCATCTCCAGTACCGGATCGCCCACCACCTCGGCAACCTCTACCGCTATGTCTAGCCATGAATATCCTACTGCAATAACAAAATTGGTAGATTACGAATATGTAAGGTTTAACAATATGTGGTAAGTACTAATATGAAATCTCATTTTCTATTACGCACATCATCAAACCCATTAGAATCAACATGTATATCATTCTCGGATTTGGTATCTTTTTTCATCCTCAGTTTCGAGATCAATTTCGTCATCGTTATCATCCTTAACGACTACATAATCATTCATGTGTACGTTGGCCTCGACATCCTCATCGTTAGGTACGTCAATGACATCAGTACTCACCACATCTTTAGCATGGAACAGTACGGCCAATGGGTTGCTCACATCTTCTTGCAACGCCTCATCCATACCAAACATGTTATCATCATTAAATGAGCGTGTTTTAGTAGTGATTACTGTGTACCAGGGGCTTCGAGTATTTACGACATTAGGAGCGTAATACACTTGAGTCACTTGACTTGCTAACACGTACACGTCATCAGACTTTAACAACGACTTGATATCCACGGTTGTGATTCTATTACGATCAACTTTAACCCCCTTTTCAGTATCAAACCAGCTTCACTTAAATGTAACTACCTTTTTGCTACTGTGATAATTGAGCACAACTACATTCTGTAAACGACCATAGTAATTGGACCCAGAATCTTGGTAGTAGCTTCCTAACACCACAACCCCAGAATTGACTGATGTGAGTTCATGCAAGTCATCGACTCTAAATCTGTACCCATTCACGATGCAACCAGGAAAAGAACTAACAACTTTGTAAGGTCCTTGGATGACATCTATAAAACGCTCAAAAATATTCTCCGCTTCAACCATTTTCTTAAATCATTGTTGGAAATTAGCATTAGTGAATGTTTCGAATTCTGTTGCAGTAAAAGTTGGGTTAGAAGCATACGCTTCCTCTTCGAATGAACTGCGATATTAGTAAAATGTCTTTAACATATATAGAGATGACTACACTTGTAAATTGTACTAACTGGAGCAAATAAGCTTAGAAACTACATTTCCGCCTATGCTGCAATTGGTTGCCTTGCACATCCCCCATACACACTGGACAGGAAAGCTTCCCGTGAGTTGACCAACCACTAACCATCCAAAGAGTTGGAAAGTCAGTGATAGTCCATAACAGGGCTGCCTTTATCACAAAATTCTCGCATATCAATTTATCATACGTCTGAACCCCTGCCTCCCACAACATCTTTAGTTCATCCACTAACGGTTGAAGGTACACATTAAGGTCTTTTGTAGGACTTTTATCCCCCGAAATGAGTAAAGTCAAAAACAAATACGGATCCCTCATGCACATTGCCGATGGAAGATTATAAGCGACCATAATGACTGGCCAAACTGAGTACGGATGGCTAAAATTATTAATGGTACTTAGTTTATGATTTATTAATATTGGAAAACTAATTACTAATACAATACATGCAGGTCCCACAAATATTCTGCAATTTCATAATTCTGCCAGAATTTCTGTCATAAATTCAGTCGGAAATAGCAAATATATCAAGATTAAAAACAGTCCTAAAATCAGTTACATTATGATAAGGAACCCAAATTTGATATGTTATACACTTCATAATATCAATATTCTGTAATTTCCAAATTCCAAATAATATGCACTTAAATAATATGCAGTCCACAAACCCAAAATCAAAATTCCAATTTCAGCAATCAGCAATATAAACAAGAAGAATAGGACCAAAATTTTAGATTTCAGATCACTCCCAATTCCAACGAATGGACCCAAATTTTCAACCCATAAATTCACAGCAACAACATATTATCCAAATTGGGTTAATCTCATATTCAAACTCAAACTAAACCTAAAATAAATTAAGCCACAAATTTCACAATTTGCAACAAATTAACCCTAAAAATCTAATACTTGGCAGAAAACTAACCTTGAAATTAAATTAATGTACAAACCAACCGACAGTGGTGCCTGCTGGTGGTGGTGTCAGTGATGGTGGTTCAACCGACGGTGTTGGTGGCGTCTACTGGTGGTGGAACCGATCGACAATGATGGTGGTGGTGGCAGTACGTGGTGGTGGTGGAATCAAAGGTGGTGGTGGTGGAACCGGTGGTGGTGGTGGTGGCAGTACGTGGTGGTGCTGGTGGCAATACGTGGTGGTGGTGGAACCGGTGGTGGTGGTGGTGGAAGTACGTGGTGGTGGTAGCGATGGTGGTGGTGGAGATGAGAGCAGTGAGAGAAGTGAGACTGAGAGAGAATAAGTTAGAGATCGCGTAAGGTGAGATCTAGAGAAATGAGACAAAGAGAGAGAGAGAGAGAAAGAGAGAAATGAGAGATAAGCTAGAGAAACGAGGGGTCCGGAAGACGTACCGATTAATTAGGTTTTAAGTTTATTTTTGACGGACTGTCCATCGTACTTAACTTCGTCGTAAGTAATATATCTTCAACTGAATAATTCGTCGGAATAAACACTATTCGATCAAAAAATAAGGTAAGGTTGGCAAGGAACATTAGCGCGATAATGGGATACATATATGTTCGACGAACATCCGTCGAAATTAAAGTAGTTTCGACTGATGTATCTTTGACTGAATAATCCGTCGAAATACATATTATCTTCGAGGGAATGTGTCCGTCGAACATACCTCCGTCGAAATTAGTCGACTTTCTTATAGTGACATGGCGGTCACTATTACTACTATCAACGACCGAAGAGGGCGGTTGTTGAAAGTGTTGGTCGCAGATAGGCCTTTTTCTTGTAATGTAGGTTACATGTGTACACAGTTTGTTATCTAGGACACTAAAACCAATTTACCAGTTTGATCAAATATGGAACAATTATGCGTAATGAAAGGTATTTTAAAACCACTATCACAAAGTCGACTGATAGATAGAAGAATATACCTGAGTCATGTGACTAATTGAACATTAGAGATTGTTATGTGGTTATTACCAACACTTCCAATTCTAATTATTTTACATTTATTGTTATCTCTAAAGGTTAACTAGTCATAGTCTGTAGCTTGCAGATTTTTCAATTTTGATTTATCACCAGTCATATGTCTTGAACAACCGCTAGCGAGATACCATTTACTTTTATTCAAGTCAGCTGCAAGACATACATGCAATATATACTAATTTTACAAACTGGTACCCTTTAATAGGAAAGGTATTTTGGGTAAGTGTTCCATTTTGTATAAGGAAAATTTGTATTTTTCTTTACAAAACTAGGCATGGGATAATCAGTTTTAGTAGAGATAAGCATTTTATGAGTGATAGAATTATAAGATGTATGATAATAATTTTTACGAAATTTTTTTCTCGTAATAGTTGGTGTAGCGTATATTCCTTTGGGAACCTAAATCATTTTTCATTTATAGTTTCCATTTCTAGCATTGCATGTATAAAAGGAATGACCATTTCTATTACAGTAAAAGCATTTAGTGAAAGGAGATGTATAAATTTCCTTTTCTTTTCTTTTAACATGATATAGTCCTTTACCTTTTGATTTACTTGACTCTCCAATTTACCCTAATCCTTCTTTAATAAAACCACATTTTTGTTGATTCAACATGACATCCAGATTTTCCTTTCCTTTTATAAATTTAAAAACTATAGTTTTTAAATCGTCATGTTCTTTAGTTAAATTATCAATTAACGAATTATGTTTTCAACTCTGTTTTTAGATGTGAATTCTCAATCTTGAGATTTTTAATATCTTCAGTTAATGCTTGATTTTGTATTTGAGTATCTTCATTAGTTACAACAAGTGTTGAATTTTTAATTTCAAGATTTTTAATAGATATGATAAGTGTTGAATTCTTTATTTCAAGATTTTTATTTATGTTTATAAAATTTTCTAATTCTTCTTTTAATAAATTAATTTCCAATTTTTCTTCATTTAAACTTTCATTAGTAATGATTATATTTGCATTTTTAATTTCAAGATTTTTGTTTATTTTTCTATTTTCTTTTAATAATAAATTATTTTCTACTTTTCTTCATTTAAACTTTCATTAGTTATAATTAAACTTGAATTTTCTATTTCAAGTTTTCTATTAGTTTTTAATTAATTTTTCTAAAGAAAATTTTAATTTAATAAAATCTTATTTGATTATTTCATTTTTTCATATAAACAGTTAAAAGCTTCTTGTAATTCATAATGTTCTTCATTTATATTTTCTAATGTATGTGTGGCAAATGAAGTGATAGGTAATTGATGTTTAGAATTTACCTCAAATCTTGGTGATGAGTCATTATTTGCCATTAAACAAAGATTTTCAATTTCTTCGGTTTGTTTAGCAGCTTCTTGTAGACACTCAAAATTTTGCATTCCTGTTATTAACCATGCAGGAGGGCATAATCATCTTTTTGTCTTCCAAAGACAACTCTAGAAGTCAAAATCATTAAGACAAACCTCAGTGACAACCCCGGGAGATCAAGTCAAACCTCGGTAACAATCCCGGGAGATCAAGACAAACCCCGATGACAACCCCGGGAGATCAAGTCAAACCCCTGTGACAACCCCAAGAGATCAAAACAAATCCAGACGACAACCTTGAGAAATCATCAAATCAACTTCAGAAACAACCTTGAATACAGATGGGAAGCTATAACAGTCAAACGACGGAGATAATAACCCTGAGGACAACATATCCCGCCACGTCAAGCCCGGAACCAACCCGGGAGGGCAAAAAAGTATTTTTTTTCAAATCAACATCAAATCACTGCCATTAAGGTCATGCAGAACCATAACTTCAATCCCGAGTGAAAACAGCGCAAGACATCTCAATGGACGGACTGCGAAGACTCGAAGATCTGGTCATTGACCCGTCATCCTGGATTCGGAAAAGGTCAAATCCCATGTCATTGTTTAGTTCTCGGAAAGGGCTTTTCGGAGAGGTATAGCACTCCATCAGATTCTCGGATTAAAAATTACGAAGGTTCGAGTAGACAGTGAGTTGGTCTGAGTGCACATACTTCGAGACAAATGGACCAACTGGGCCGGGACCACCCGGGTCAGCTGTAGATAGACCCGTGGGTTGACCCACAGCTAATTTGGTCTATAAATAGACACCACCATTGTGAGACCCCGAAATTTATGAAATAAAAGTACTCAATTTTTTTATAATTATTATTTTATTTAGTAAATGATTAAATTGATAAAGGATTAAAGTTAAGGGTGATATTTAAAAATTTTGCAAAGTAAGAAAGTTGTTATAAAATAATCGGTGGTAAAAGTACAGTAATACGCGTGATTGCATAGTAGCATACGGTATTGATTATTAATGCTTACATGAGAAGTCACTCAATTTTATTCAATTATTGTCACAATATTTTATATTATTAAATCAATAATTGAGATGACAAGTTATTAATATTATTATTTGCAATATAAACGATGTCTAGAAGTTCTGTCAAGGAGAGGTTTGGTCACCTAATTATGTGCCAATAGGGAGAAATCCTTATTGGAAAGCCCCCTCTTTCCTGGGAACGACCTGGTCGATTAATAGTGTGAATTATAAAAATGATGATGAATTTTGTTTTATTATTATTATAAATGTAATTTTGTCTGTGCATTTACGCATGACCTGGTTCTGTTATTTATTATTATGTTAGAATAACTTGCAATACATGCGATTACTATCGCATGTACTGGTGATTTCTTTTGTTATTCCATTCTTTATTATACTCAGTTGGTTAAAGTTTTAGCTTTTATACTCCATGAAATTAGTGGAATATCTTTGATATTTGCGCTTCATCCAGTATCTTTTCATGAAAATATTCTTCTGAGCATTCTTGAATTTTACTCCACAAAGCAGTATCATGTTGACAATTTGGACATTATTGAGTTCAGGATAAATTAACTTATAAATCTTTAAAATTTATCCTTGAACTTGTTTTATTGAATTATTATGTTATTGCCATCATCCTCATTTTTATATTGTGATGAAAGTCATCTGTGGCATGTAGTGCATAGATGGACTTGGTATGATTATGACCAGGGATTATTCGGTATAATCATGACCGTAAATTACAAATGATGTGGTAAAAATCCTTATTGGCCCGTAGTACATTGATGGACAGTTTTTGGTATGATTATGGCCATGGATTCTCTTCGGCCAAGGGTGCGAAGATGAATTGTTTTATGGCATGATCATGACCGTTGATGAAAACACGATTATCTTTGGCCCGTAGTGCATAGATAATTCGTGGTCGTGATATTAACGAATATCATTGGCCTGTAGTGCAGGGATGATTCAATGATGTGGATTAATTATTGAAATTTGAGTCTCAAAGAATGAAATATTAATTCATGGATGTGATAATAATGAATATCCTTGGCCCGTGAGTGCATGGATAATTCATGGATGTGATATTAACGAATATCCTTGGCAGAGTAGTGCGGGGGTGATTCGATGATGTGGATTATTTATTGTCGAGTCTCGTGATAAAATATTGATAATAAAATTTTAATTAAGTAAAAGATAGTAGATATTATGCTCTACTTGACTCTTCTAAAATCTGGGTTGTATGTCTTTGGCTTTGAAGTGCAAAGATGAATTGTTAATGAATATCTTTGGTAGTAGTGCAAAGATGAATTTATTAGTATGATTATGAGCGAAATTGTGATTTGGTATAACTATGATTTTTGATGTTTGGTGAAGATAGGTGATGAAAATTATCTTCGATCACGGGTGCGAAGAAGGAATTTAGAATCATAATTATGATTATGAGTTATTCATATGATTGTGGACAGGAATTCTTGGTTGATGTTACAGGGATAAAACATTATTGGTGGACTTTTAACATGGAGAAGATAATAGATCTGATGGTCTATTTGACTCTTCTAATGGATTGCTCATTCCGCTGCAACTATGATTGAAAAGTTTTATCATCTACCATATGTTCTAAATCTCTAATGTATTACTGATGAAGGCTATTGATGATGTAAATTATCTTTAGTCATGATATTCTTTACTGGGCTAGTTGTGCTCACCTTTTTTACTTCATAATTCCTTTCAAGTAATAAGAGTGTAGCTGGGTCGAGCGGGGATAACAGGAGAATAGAACGGTGGTCTATAGCTGTTGAGGTTCTCCCTAAATAATATGGAAATAATTTTAGTGATGACTTTAGATAAGTGTGTCGTATTGTATATGTCATTTGATATTTAATTTTGGTGAACCGAATAGGGTAAGGTGAACCCAACTTTGGAAGGGTGTTTTGCCACTATCATACAAGATGTCTAATGACATACAACCTCGTGTTATCATAAGACAGGGTTGTGCACATCCACTTGCTGAGTATATTTACGAGCACTACCTATATGATCTTGGAGTTTATTTGAAATATAATTTTCACTTGGAGACAGTGGAGATAGTTATATGTCAATAGAAGACTTACCATTGGAAAGAAGATGATAGTAATCTTCTCGATTTTCTTTGGGGACTATTGGGTCAACCAAGGATAATTCTGTGGACATATGATATCTATCATAACCTAGACGCATGGCCTCCCATGTACGAAGGTTTCCTTGAGCACTTCCTAAAGATTTTAATTTCTAAAATAGTTTTTGACTATACTTTTATCATTGTAAGGATGTAGTCGAGGCACCATGAGAGTTACATACATTTGTATTAAAACTCACAGTTAACTGTGGTCGTATTCTATACGACAGTTCAACAGTTGTATAAATGAAGTTGGTATTTGATTTTTATAGTGTGATATCTGGCGACTCAGAATGGGTCGTGTGGACCTATTTTGGGGGAGTCACATTTGGTATCAGATCTTAGGAATATGGTCGCTGGCGGAGATATGAGTCTAGAACTAGGAG
The DNA here is from genome assembly GCA_020205605.1 of Panax ginseng. Taxonomy (NCBI): domain Eukaryota; kingdom Viridiplantae; phylum Streptophyta; class Magnoliopsida; order Apiales; family Araliaceae; genus Panax; species Panax ginseng. Next base: position 20,250,998 of record CM035133.1, on the reverse strand, counting down.
GGGAGACACGAGTAATATACTTCGCTAGTGTGTGACTTACCTAAGCTGAAATTGTTTACTTGATAAGTTGACAAATTATGATATGTCAATTAACCTTTGTTTTGAATGTATATTCTAGAATAATATCTGAAACACAATAGATGAGCAATGGAAAAATCATGATACAGAGGAAATAATCGGGAAGGTACAATCTGAAAAGAAAGCAAGGTATTCTCATCTCTTCAAAATACCAGATACGTACGTAAATTTCGAGGACGAAATTTCATAAGGAGGGGAGATTGTGAGACCCCAAAATTTATGAAATGAAAGTACTCAATATTCTTATAATTATTATTTTATTTAGTAAATGGTTAAAGTTAAGGGTGATATTTAAAATTTTTGCAAAGTAAGCAAGTTATCATAAAATAATCAGTGGTAAAAGTACAATAATACGCGTGGTTGCATAGTAGCACACGGTATTGATTATTAATGCTTACGTGAGAAGTCACTCAGTTTTATTCAATTATTGTCACAATATTTTATATTATTAAATCAATAATTGAGATGACAAGTTATTAATATTATTATTTGCAATATTAACGATGTCTAGAAGTTCTGTAAAGGAGAGGATTGGTCACCTAATTGCGCGCCAATAGGGAGAAATCCTTATTGGAAAGCCCCATCTTTCCTGGGAATGACCTGATCGATTAATAGTGTGAATTATAAAAATGATGAATTTTGTTTTATTATTATTATAAATGTAATAAAACAGAAAACGTTTTTTATAAAACAAAATACTTTTTATAAAGTTTTATTTTATTTGATTATAAATAGAATATAATATATTTTATTATACATAGTGCTTGCATAGTAAATTTTTTTATATAAAACAAAATACTTTTATAAAGTTATTTGTTTTATTAGATTATAAATAGAATATATTATATTTTATTATGCATAGGTACTGCATAGTGTTTGCATGATAAAATCTTTTTATATAAAATAGAATACTTTTATAAGTTATTTGTTTTATTAGATTTTAAATAATATATATATATATATATATATATATATTATAAATAGAATATATTATATTTTATTACATAGTATCTTTCCATTCTCCTATAAATAGGATGCTTAGTTAGAATTGAAAACACACCAGAAATTCAGAGAATTCTTCTTCTGTAATCTTGAGTGTATTTCTTTAGAGTTTAAGAAGCTTTGAGCGTAGAAAACAGTATAAGTTTTCTTCAAGAATATCATCGCCCTACCCGTCAGAATACTCTTCTTTCTAAGGTAAGGGATATTATTTGTTGTACTCGTAAGGGGTATTATTTCTTTTGTATTCATGAAAAAATTCTTCTGTTATTCCATTCTTTATTATTCTGTTAGAATAACCTGTATACGCAGACTACCCTATACTTGGTGAAATTCTTCTGTTATTTCATTCTTTATTATTATGTTGGAATAACCTGTCTATCTCACAATCACCGCATACATGGTGAAATTCTTACGTTATTCCATTCTTTATTATTACATTGGAATAACTTTGATATCTTGGACTACCCTATACTTGGTGAAATTCTTCTCTTATTCCATTCTTTATTATTATGTTGGAATAACTTTGCCTATGTCAAGTACCGTATACATGGTGAAATTCTTACATTATTCCATTCTTTATTATACATTGGAACATCCCACATGCGTGCGTTTACACATGATCTGGTTCCATTATTTATTATTCTGTTGAAATATCATGTCTATGCGTTTATGCATGACCTGGTTCCATTAATTATTATTCTGTTGGAATATCTTGTCTGTGCGTTTACGCATGACCTGGTTAAGATTATTTATTATTACATTGGAATAACACTCATGCATGCAATGATCTATCGCATGCACGGTGATTTCTTTTGTTATTCCATTCTTTATTATACTCAGTTGGTTAAAGTTTTGACTTTTATACTCCATGAAATTAGTGGAATATCTTTGATATTTGCGCTTCATCCAGTATCTTTTCATAGAAATATTCTTCTGAGCATTCTTGAATTTTACTCCACAAAGTAGTATCATGTTGACAATTTAGACATTATTGAGTTTAGGATAAATTAACTTATAAATCTTTTAAATTTATTCTTGAACTTGTTTCATTGAATTATTATGTCATTGTCATCATCCTCATATTTATATTGTGATAAAAGTCATCTGTGGCTTGTAGTGCATAGATGGACTTGGTATGATTATGACCAGGGATTATTCGATATAATCATGACCGTAAAGTTACAAATGATGTGGTAAAAATCCTCATTGGCCCGTAGTACATTGATGGACAATTTTTGGTATGATTATGGCCATGGATTCTCTTCGGCCAAGGGCGTAAAGGTGAATTATTTTATGGCATGATCATGACCGTTGATGAAAACACGTTATCTTTGGCCCGTAGTGCATAGATAATTCGTGGTCGTGATATTAACGAATATCCTTGGCCTGTAGTGCAGGGATGATTCGATGATGTGGATTAATTATTGAGCTGAGTCTCAGCAATGAAATATTAATTCATGGATGTGATAATAATGAATATCCTTGGCCCGCAGTGCATGGATAATTCATGGATGTGATATTAACGAATATCCTTGGCTGTAGTGCAGGGCTGATTCGATGATGTGAATTATTTATTAAGCTGAGTCTCAACGATAAAATATTGATAATAAACTTTTAATTCGTAAAAGATAGTAGATATCATGCTCTATTTGACTCTTCTAAAATACAGTTGTATGTCTTTGGCCTGTAGTGCAAAGATGAATCGTTAATGAATATCTTTGGCCGTAGTGGAAAGATGAATTTATTAGTATGATTATGAGCAGAAATTGTGATTTGGTATAACCATGATTTTTGATGTTTTATGTGAAGATATGTGATGAAAATTATCTTCGTCCTGGGTGCGAAGAGGAATTTAGAATCACAATTATGATTATGAGTTATTCATATGATTGTGGACAGGAATTGTTGGTTGATGTTACAGGGATAAAACATTATTGGTGGACTTTTAACATGGAGAAGATAATAGACACGATGGTCTATTTGACTCTTTAATGGATTGCTCGTTCACTTTTAACTATGGTTGAAAAAGTTTTATCATCTACTATATGTTCTAAATCTACGATTTATTCTTGATGAAGGCTATTGATGATGTAAATTATCTTTAGTCATGATATTCTTTACTGGGCTAGTTGTGTTCTGTTGGTTGATTTCACAATCAAAGCAAACGTGCAAGTATACAGGGTCAACAAGTAATAAAGTGATAAGATAGAGTGTCGATCCCACGGAGAATTCTAATTAATAAATTCCAACTACTAGTATTGTATCAATCCAATTTTATTTAAACAACCATAAAATGTGATTTTTATAATTAAGAAAATTAAGTTAAACAATTAAAAGAGATTATTATAGAATAAAGCAAATAAACAGAACTAAGATTTGAATGAATTCAGATAAATAAGAATTAAGACTCCAATATCCCCAATTATGAACTATAAATCAATTATCCAATTATCTCAATTATTATGTCTACTGAATTGTTAACATGAATTCTCAAATGCCAAAAGTCCTTTTCCAAGCGATCAATTGCCTTCTATTTAATCCAGATTAATCTTGTGTATATTCCCATGCAAAATAATTGAATTAAACTCCTTTCAATCCCAATTCCTTATGTGTTACATGCGGTGAACAGATATTTCCATTCAATTCACAAACCTAATTATTCACTTTGCAAATAACTAAGTCACATGTTATCAAGCCCAGTTCTAACCCTAGAATTCCTCTCTCAATTCCTTTTAGAGTAACAAGGAAATTATTGGCCAAATAATTAATCAATCAGCACAAGGCAAGATAAACAATTCACTTCAACATAAATAATTGGAATAAATCAAATAATTAATTCATAGCCATAAAAGGTTCAATTGAAATCTTAATTTAAGAAATTAGTTCATGACAGAAATTAAAACCAACAATCTTTGAAAAATCATCCTTAAAGAATTACACCAATTGAAAGAATGAAGAAGAAGAAAAACTCCAAGTACAAATCTTCCAATCTCCCCTTGATTTCTTGCTCAGCCTCCAGTTGTGTAGATTAGTCCCCTCACTCAATTAGAATATCCTTTATATACTCCACTTATCCAACCACCAGCAATCCAAATCCAAATCCACTTCAAACAACTCCCATTCAGCAAGTCAAACAAAAGTCAAACGAGTCCCTAGTCAACGGATGTCCTGCTTTAGCGCCCCGATGCTGGACTTCAAAATAATTACCAAATTGCCATTGTTAGCTCAAAAGTCCCCAATTTGTCCCTGCAGCTCCCGAATCTGCAATATAACAACTAAACACAGTAAAAATGAATCTAAATGCCTTGAGAATACAATAATTTAAGCCCAAATATATCCAATTCATGGGTATATTACCCAATCATCAAATACCCCCAAACTTAAATCGTTGCTTGTCCTCAAGAAACAAAACACAAAACAACACAAAAAACTAACTATCACAGAAATGCAAATTATCTATGTGTTCTTAATTCCAGCAATCGAATAGTACACATATATTCATAGGCCTCAGAAAAATCACAAAAACATGCTAATACATCATGTAAAAGTAGATCAATAATATCCCAACAATCAATGAATCTAAATCTGTTATTACCGATATTGTGTGTGTGTGACCAACAACCATGCTAACCAATGAAAGGCAAAAATATGAAAGATAATAGCTTTCTTTGAAGGCATCATACAGTTTAAACTCGAGAACTCATCAAATAAACTTGATTCGACTAAAATCAAACAACTACCTAAATTCAAGGGTCAAAATGGATTACTTATGCCATTTTTTTTAATAACTGGGGCTTTTTGCACTTTTCCCGCTTTATTATTACTATTTTTTTTTTCTTATTATTATTTTTTTTCTCATGACTATGCATTGTCCTATTCCCTTAGACTTTTTCAGTGTTACCTTAACGAGCTTTCGACCAACGACTCCCAAGTCATTAAGACCTTAGGGCGCTAGGTGTAGAGGCAATCCCCTCGGGTTTACTTACTCAAGTAACAAAGGCCACAAAACTAGACAAGCATGCCACGATGTTTTTTTTAAACTTATATACTCCAAATATTTTCCCCCCAAACTTGAGTTTATGTCTGAATTCAGTCTTCAATAGCTATTCAAATTGTTCCTTCATTTCACTAGCATTCATCCTTTAGAAATCTATTATCTATCCATTTAAATATCATAGCCAAACATGGTCATTTTTCAAAACGTGCTATCCTTATAATATCAGTGTCAAACAGATAAAGATTTAAATCATGTCAAGAAAATCATATCACTAGCTTAACAATCCTTACTAGACTTATTCATGCAATTTTAATTTCATCATTGGCCCCAAACATAAGTACTATCAAAAACTGGAATTAACATGCAATTCTAAATGCAATATTTAACCAACAATAACAATCCAAATTATCCACAGACTATTAACAATAAAAATCTACTAATGCAAATAGAAATTAACTACCCCCAAACTTATCTAGAGCAATGTCCTCATGCGAAAAATAAAATAAAATAAAACAGAGGACTTCCCTGACGAGCTTATGCCTCAGGTGGAGCATCATCCTCCTCGCTCATCTCTAGATCGGAAAGGGGAAGCACAGGCAGAATAGGAGCATTGGGGAACTGGCTGAGATTAACGCTCAGGAACAGTTGGGCGTTCATGGCATTCTGGGCTGCAAACTGGTCGACCAAGTACTTATAGATGACATCCTGACATTCCGACAGGCGGACATTCTGAGCTTTAAGATTGTAAAACTATCCATCTATTTCACGCTAGACCGCTTCTGGAACAACACCACGGTGAGCTGTTAAAGAAAGACCATAACTAGGTGGAGCTTGAGGTGGTGGAGCTTGTGAAGCTTCAACTTGGGGAATTATAAAACCCAATCCCCTAGGGTGGTTTTCTCCACCTGTCCACACTTTATACCTACTTATCAACTTATGGTCGAAAAATGGCATAGGCGTTTGAATCATCTCATCGGATTTCCATTTTACCCCAAACTTAGCACACAAAACGCAGATGAGAGACGGATGGGGTAACCCTCATGTGGTCCCTCCTCGTGACGCTCGGAGAATAGACTGCTGAATAAGGTGGCCTACATCAATTTTCAAGCCTTGAATGATGGAATATAGCAGGACAGCCCTCTCTTTAGTGACATGACTCACATGTGTGCATGGCATGAGTTTGGCACAGATAAAGGCACACCACGCCTTTCCATATAAACTGAGGTTAGAGAGTGGAAAAGTCATGTTGCCACGTTCATGCAATGTCCATGTGGTGCCCGGTTGACAAAGCTTGCGAATTATCTTCTCATAGTCCGGCCCATCACTCAGTTGATAGCACCCGTTTATGTCCTCGTCGCCAATTTCAACAGTTTTGCCCCTCACAAACACCCTATAATGGAAATGCTCGGGCACGTTGGCATAGAATTCTTTGACAACTGCAATCACGGCTAGATCGGGCTGTTCGGTGAGGGTGACTCAATTCCCCTCAGCTATCAAAACTGCCATTTCTCCATCCTTTAATTAATCGGGTCTCAAACCGCGTTCGGGGACCAGAGAGCGGGTAGCCATGCGGTTATAGCGTTCTTGAGCCGCGAAAGTGACAAAATGTCGGCTGTTGAATTTTGGAGGTGGAGTCGAAGCGGTCCTTGAACCTTCGCCACGTTGACGCTTGAAAGCCATTTAGAAATGTCTGCAAGAACGCGCATACACAAGAATTAGAATTGGGTATAACTCGAATATGTATACATAGACCCTGAACACAACCCCCAAACTTCAAGTTATGTGCACGTGGAGTACATGGTTGGGGGTGTGTCACAACACATTGAACTGATCGGATGCAGTTACTTTTTCAAATGGTGCAATTTGCAAAGAAGCACACTATGTAGAAGCATATTATGGCAAATAACTGCAACATTCGGTACATGCAACTATATAGGCTAAAATTTTGAGGAATTTCAATCATTTATATGCAAGGCCGACAAAATGTTAATCCCATAAAAATTTTGATCCGACATAAGTGATAAGTGGATTTTATATCCACTTATTAGGTATCTTTTACTTGAATTAGTTTCTTATATTCATGTGTCTTAGTTACTTTTTATGCATTTTGTGTTTATTTTGTAGATCTTATGCTTAGGAACGATGTGAGCGATTATTGGTATGAAAATGCAAGGAAAAGCAAGGAAAATACAAAGAAAAGCAATCCGAACATCATTTTGGCTTTCATGTTTACTTCATGTTCTTGGTTTGGAACTTAGCTTACATTGTAGAGCGTCTTCGTATCTTTTTAGAACATCTTGAATCATTCTAATCGGAGTTCAGATGCAAGAGTTATGATCTTTGTACCAACGGACGTCAAACTTCGCTGTTTTGGTTAGCCATTTTCATAGCAGTCCCTTCCAGCCCAATTTCAGCCTTGATTCGTCCAAAATTTCAAAATCCTTAAAGAATGAAAGTTGTAGATCTCGTCGATATGCCACTGTCTCGAACTCACCCAATTTCCTCTTACTCGACAAAACCTCCTTCATAAACTTAGCGTAACTCGGCATTTGTTCCAAGGCTTCGGCAAAGGGGATGTTGATATGCAGTTTTTTGAAAATATCCAAGAATCGTGAAAACTGCTTATCCAACTTGGATTTTTGAAACCTCTACGGATACGGTATAGGAGGCATTGTGATGGTTGGTTCCAGTTATTTCTGCTCTAAGGTCTCATCTTGACGTTTTCCAATTTCCATTACTTCATCTATTTCACTTGTTGCATTGTCCCTCTTTTCCCTATCCTTGACTGTCTCTTGTAAATCCTTTCCATTTCGTAGAGTTACAGCCTTACAAGTGGTCCAAGTGTTCCATTTCCATTTCTCATCTCTGCCTTGATTTTTCTTTGTGTCACTCGAAAGTGTTCCAAGTGGTCGGTTATTTAGTGCATGTGCTATCTGCCCCGTAACTCTTCACGGATCAAAAGTTATGACCATTTTACCAGAGGACACTGCGCAGAATTGGATTGGTAGCGGTAGCGCAAGAATTTGTGCTGATGGTCGTATGCGCGACCACGAGCAAAAATGCAATTTTTTGCAAGTCGCGCGACCCTTCAGGCCAATTCCTGCGCGATCGCATGACTTCGGGCGATGACCACAGCTGACTTTTCATTAAACAGAGTAATTGAAGCGTAATTGAGAGAGGGGTTCAACTAGGGCTTATATATTAGACGTATTTTCATTATGTATGAGATATTCCACCCCTTGGGGGCTAAAACTACTATTATTTTCTTTCTTCAACTTTGAATAAGTAGATTAGTGTAGGTATTTTCTAGAGTTGATTGGATTGGAGACTTGAAGCAATTGGAAATCATTAGAGATTCAACCTTGGCTCAAGAGAACAGATTTGCACTACAATTCTCTACCCTTATTCTCTCTTTGATTGCTTATTGTATCTCATGATGCGTCTTCAATATGTGGATACTAGCATTAATTTAATTATGATTTAAATTCTATTCTGAGAATGCAATGGATTCTATAGATTAGTGTAATCTGATATATTTCATTGTTAGCCTTATTGATTTCTATGGGTTTGTCTATTAAGATTCGCGCTTAATTGCTTAGTTGATTGGCAATCAATTACTGTGATAATCCATATGGACTTGAGAAACGAAGTATGGGTTTAGATCTGATCATTTATCTTGTGATTGTATGTTCTACATTGTGTTGGGATGTATGATTTGTGCTTAGGATAGGCATATACCGAAGCACCATTCGTAGTCAATTGAGAACTTGGGCTTAAACCCTAATTATTTATAAATCACATAGACATATAGTGGTTTAGATAATGTGGGTGTTCATGTGTATTCTATAAACTATGGATTATATGTGATATGGGTATGGTACATCGAGAGATGGCTATATTTCACTTTTGTGTTCTCGACTAACAAACCGGTACAATTAGTTTGGCTTAACATGAAGTGTATGGATTTGAATGAGTAAATAGATGAAATTGTAATCTCAGGTCTTCATTATCTAGTCTCACTCTAGGAATATTTAGATTTATTTAATTTTATAGTTTAAATATAAAATTTACTATCATTCATTTAAATAAGACAGAAATGGTTATGGGTTAATGCTTGGTGAATTTTATTAGTTAATTCCCTGTGGATCGATACTCGACTTACTCTGTATTACTCGTTGACGCATGTATACTTGCATGAGTTAGATCTCTTTTATCAGAACTGAAAAAGAGGCAACAATAAGCATCAATACAGTTCCACCCCCCATACTAATGATATCTCTGTAGTCCTACGGTATTGGGATGGTTAGAATGCAAGTGTAGTTAATTGCGGATATGATTCTATGCATGAACCTTGGATCAGGCAAAACATCAAACACTTTGTGGGCAGTTCATACTTTGCTTGGCATACTCCCAATTGTCTAGTAAGTTACATCCCTAGAATTCAATCTCCATATAGTCATTCTATCCCAATCAAAAATGAGTCACAAACGTGCAATATTGGATAGTCAAAATTAGAAGAATGAAACTTATTGCTATATATATAGGAAGATGTAAATCCAGATGAATATTAACTTTACCAACCACACAATTAACAAAGCTTTGTTCCACAATAATTCAAATACAATTCATTACATACCTTTTGAAGATGAACAAGATTTGAAATTGTGTATAGAATTATGCAGATGTCAACTATTCAAGTTCCAATTACCGGGTGAGAGTATTAGAGACGTGTGAGAGAGAATGTGAGAAGACGTGAGAATAATTGAAAGGAAGAGAGGTGTAACCGTTCAACATTTGAGTTCATATAGGAGTCTGATTTTTAACCGCAGCGCCGGGGCACTGGGTTTCACTCGGTTTGGAGCGCCGGGTCGCTTAAGGTCAGAATCTGAAACGGGCCCTTAGCGCCAGGGTGCTGTGATTACCTTAAGATGCAGTGCCGGGGCGTTGTTATGCAGAAACTGTTATTTAAGCCTAGCGTCGGGGCGCTGAAGAATACATGAGTGGGAGCGCCGGGGCACTGCGTGTCAGTGTCTTCTGAGCATTCCTAGCACCGGGGTGCTGTGACGTCATTTTTGAAGTTGGTTAACCCATGTTGAGCTGGTCCTGCACTAGAATGCGCTGCAAAATTATTGCAGCATATCTTCTTATGACATATAAGTAGCTAAAATGCTGAAAATACTAATTAACTGAAACAGAATGAAATAAATAAAACAAACTCGTGGGTTTCCTCTCTATAGCACTTGATTTATAATCGGCAGCCAGACTTTTCTGTGTTGATCAAGTGGTCACCGGATCGGAGAGGTACATGACCATGGACTGGCGTTCGATGGGTCCCCTCCAGTAATGTTTATGTCGTTGACCGTTCACTTTAAATTTGCATTTTGAATTCGGTTCCTCTACTTCGATGTTTCCGTGTGGAGCGACAGATAAAATCGTGAAAGGTCCTGACCAACAAGATTTCAATTTTCCAGGAAATAATCGCAATCGTGAGTTAAAAAGAAACACTTGTTGGCCCGGTTCGAATGTTCGATCAAGAATTTTCTTATCGTGCCAGGCTTTGACTTTCTCTTTGTATAGTTTTGCATTCTCATAAGCATTGAACCGAAATTCATCCATCTCATTTAATTGCAGTAACCTTTTCTCACCAGCTGCTTGTAGATCGAAATTAAGTTTCCGAATGGCCCAGTGTGCACTGGGTTCTAGTTCAACCGGGAGATGAAACGCTTTTCCGTAGACCATTCGATAAGGTGACATGCCGATAGGATTCTTATATGCTGTTCTATATGCCCATAGGGCATCGTCTAGACGCAAAGACCAATCTTTTCATGATAGATTGACCACCTTTTCTAGAATTCTCTTGATATCTCTATTGGAGACTTCCGCTTGACCATTCGTTTGGGGATGATACGCGGCAACAATTTTATGACGAACCCCATACTTTACAAGCAATTTAGTGAACTGCTTATTACAGAAATGAGTTCCTTCATCACTTATTATCGCCCTCGGCGTCCCAAATCGTGTGAAGATGTTTTTCTTTAAGAATCGGAGGACAACGTTGGCATCATTGGTGGGTAAAGCTACGGTTTCTACACGTTTGGAGACATAATCGACCGCCAACAGAATATATTGATTATTAAAGGAAGATGGGAAAGGTCCCATAAAGTCGATTCCCCACACGTCGAACAGTTCAACCTCCAAAATTGTGTTGAGTGTTATTTCATTGCGCTTGGAGATATTACCTACGCGTTGGCACCGATCACACTTCAGCACGTAAAGGTAAGCATCTTTGAATAGAGATGGCCAGAAAAATCCCGATTGTAACACTTTGGCTGCTGTACGATAATCGGAATAATGACCTCCATAATCTGATGAGTGGCAATGGCCTAATATGCTGTCCATTTCTTCATGTGGCACACGACGTCTATTCATTTGATCCGCACAAGCTTTAAACAGAAATGGTTCATCCCAATAGTATTGCTTCACATCGTGGAGGAACTTCTTACGTTGCTGTGAAGTTAAATCCGGTGGTAGCACCTTACCAACCAAGTAATTCACGTAATCTGCATACCATGGCAATATTGTTGTCACTCGGAGAAGTTGTTCATCCGAAAATTTCTCATTGATCATGACGTTTTTGTTTTGCTGGACTTCTGCATTTTCCAACCGGGAAAGATGATCCGCCACTTGATTTTTGGTACCTTTTCTATCCCGGATCTCCAAATCAAATTCTTGTAACAATAGTACCCACCGTATTAATCGCAGTTTGGCATCCTTCTTTTCAATCAGATATTTAATGGCAGAATGATCAGTATAAACGATTACCTTGGTGCCAATAAGATATGCTCTGAATTTGTCGAAGGCAAACACAACTGCAAGTAACTCTTTTTCGGTGGTTGTGTAGTTCAACTGGGTCCGTCAACGTCTTTTTGGTGTAGTAGACTGTGTGAAAAATCTTTTCATGACGTTGTCCCAATACTGCTCCAACCGTGTAGTCACTGGCGTCGCACATCAATTCGGATGGTAAAGACCAATCGAGCGCCACAATAATTGGAGCAGAGACCAACTTCTTCTTTAATAACTCAAATGCTTCAATACATGACGTATCCATCTTAAAAGGCACGTCCTTCTCCAACAGGGAGCCTAAGGGTTTTGATATTTTTGAGAAGTCTTTAATGAATCGTCTGTAGAAACCCACATGTCCCAAAAAACTCTGTATTCCTTTCATTGATGATGGAGGAGGTAGTTTCTCAATGGTCTCAATCTTCGCTTTGTCCACCTCTAACCCTGCTGCAGAAACCTTATGCCCTAAAATAATCCCTTCTTTTACCATGAAGTGGCATTTTTCCCAGTTAAAGACCATGTTAGTCTCCACGCATCGCTTCAACACTAAAATCAGATTTTGTCAGACATAAATCAAAGCTATCATCGAACACAGAAAAGTCATCAATGAATACCTCCAAATTCTGTTCGACCATATCGGAGAAGATCGCCATCATGCACCGTTGAAAGGTTTCCGGCGCATTACATAAACCAAAGGACATCCGACGGAATGCAAACGTACCATATGGACATGTGAATGTGGTTTTCTCTTGATCCTCTAGAGCTATGGCAATTTAATTTTATCCAAAATATCCATCCAAAAGACAATAGAACTGATGTCCCGCTAACCTATCCAACATCTGATTAATGAACGGCAAGGGGAAGTGATCCTTGCGTGTGGCTTTATTCAGCTTGCGGTAGTCCATACATACTCTCCATCCTGTAACGGTTCTAGTAGGGATGAGCTCATTAGCTTCATTCTTCACCACTGTCATACCCTCTTTCTTTGGTACGCAATGTACAGGACTTACCCATGAACGGTCCAAGATTGGGTAAATAATGCCGGCATCCAACCACTTTATAATCTCCTTTTTCACCACATCCTTCATAATGTGATTTAGCCTTCTTTGTAGTTCAATGGTTGGTTTTGCTCCCTCTTCCATTAGATTCTTATGCATACAATATGATGGACTAATTCCCCGAATATCCGCTATAGTCCACCCAATTGCTGTTTTGAACTCTCATAAGACCCGTAGCAGTTTCTCCTTTTGCATGTTAGTTAACTCTATCGAAACAATAACTGGTAGGGTAGCATCTTTTCCCAAATAAGCATACTCCAGATGAGACGGTAGTGGATTTAATTCCAACACCGGTGGCTCTTCTATCGAGGGTTTGGACTTTTTACCTTCCGTTTCAGGCGTATCAAGGGTGTCAAATGATTGATTGCTTTTCCAGAAGAAAGATGATGTATCTAGCCATTTGACATACTCAACATCATCTTCTATACCATCGTCGTCCATCCCGAGCAAAATGGATTCTAACGGGTCTTCCGAATAATTTCCATTGAACTTGTGATTAACTAACTCCTCCATGATATCCACCCGCATACACTCACCTTTTTCTTTCGGATAAGACATCGACTTGAATACATTAAAGGTGACTTGTTGATCCTCAACTCGCATCGTCAATTCTCCCTTTTGCACATCAATCAAAGTTTTACCCGTTGCTAAGAATGGTCGCCCAAGAATGATTTGGATTTCGCTATCCACTTCACAATCCAAGATAAAGAAATCCGCAGGGAAGATGAATTTATCCACTTTAACTAAAACATCATCAACAATACCTCGTGGATATGTAACCGATCGATCCGCCAACTGCAAACTGATATTTGTCGGTCGTGGGGCTTGAAGTCCAAACTGGCTGTAGACGGATAATGGAATCAAATTTATACTGGCCCCCAAATCACACAATGCTCATCCCGAAAATTGATTTCCAATTTCACATGGTATATTAAAGCTACCTGGATCCTTAAGCTTTGGTGGTAACTTATTCTGAATGATCGCACTGCATTCTTCGGTCAATGCTACTGTCTCGAACTCACCCAATTTCCTCTTTCTCGACAAAGCCTCCTTCATAAACTTAGCGTAACTCAGCATTTGTTCCAAGGCTTCGGCAAAGGGGATGTTGATATGCAGTTTTTTGAAAATATCGAAGAATCGTGAAAACTGCTTTTCCAACTTGGATTTCTGAAACCTCTGCGGATACGGTATAGGAGGCATTATGATGCTTGGTTCCGGTTCTTTCTGCTCTAAGGTCTCATCTTGACGTTTTCCGGTGTCCACAACTTCCTCTATTTCACTTGTTGCGTTGTCCCTCTTTTCCCTATCCTTGACTGTCTCTTGCAAATCATTTCCACTTCGTAGAGTTACATCCTTACAATTCTCATCTCTGCCCGGATTTTTCTCTGTGTCACTCGAAAGTGTTCCAAGTGGTCGGTTATTCAGTGCATGTGCTATCTACCCCGTAACTCTTCTCGGATCAAAAGTTATGACCATTTTACTACAGGACACTGCAGAAGAAAATGGACCGCGCGGGCGCGCGAATTTGTGCATGGCCGCGTGCGACCCTGGAGCAAAAAACGCAATTTTCTGTAAGTCGCGCGACCCTTCAGGCCAATTCCTGCCGGCCGCATGACTTCGGGCGATGACCACAGCTGACTTTTCATTAAATAGAGTAATTGAAGCGTAATTGAGAGAGGGGTTCGATTAGGGCTTATATATTAGACGTATTTTCATTATGTATGAGATATTCCACCCCTTGGGGGCTGAAGCTACTATTATTTTCTTTCTTCAACTTTGAATAAGTAGATTAGTGTAGGTATTTTCTAGAGTTGATTGGATTTAAGACTTGAAGCAATTGGAAATCATTAGAGATTTAACCTTGGCTCAAGAGAACAGATTTGCACTACAATTCTCTACCCTTATTCTCTCTTTGATTGCTTATTGTATCTTATGATGCGTCTTCAATATGTGGATAATAGCATTAATTCAATTATGATTTAAATTCTATTCTGAGAATGTAATGGATTCTATGGATTAGTGTAATCTGATATATTTCATAGTTAGCCTTATTGATTTCTATGGGTTTGTCTATTAAGATTCACGCTTAATTTCTTAGTTGATTGGCCATCGATTACTGTGATAATCCATATGGACTTGAGAAACAAAGTATGGGTTTAGATCTGATCTTTTTAGCTTGTGATTGTATGTTCTGCATTGTGTTGGGATGTATGATTTGTGCTTAGGATAGACATATACCGAAGCACCATTCGTAGTCAATTGAGAACTTGGGTTTAAACCCTAATAATTTGTAAATCACATAGACATATAGTGGTTTAGATAATGTGGGTGTTCATGTGTATTCTATAAACTATGGATTATATGTGATATGGGTATGGTACATCGAGAGATGGCTATATTTCAATTTTATGTTCTCGACTAACAAATTGGTAGAATTAGTTTGGCTTAACATGAAGTGTATGGATTTGAATGAGTAAATAGATGAAATTATAATCTCAGGTCTTCATTATCTAGTCTCACTCTAGGAATATTTAGATTTATTTAATTTTATAGTTTAAATATAAAATTTTCTATCATTCGTTTAAATAAGACTGAAATGGTTATGGGTTAATGCTTGGTGAATTTTATTAGTTAATTCCCTATGGATCGATACTCGACTTACTCTTTATTTCTTATTGACGCATGTATACTTGCATGAGTTAAAGCTCTTTTATCAGAACTGAAAAATAGGCAACAATAAGCATCAATACAGTTCTACCCCCCATACTAATGATATCTCCGTAGTCCTACGGTATTGGGATGGTTAGAATGCAAGTGTAGTCAATTGCGGATATGATTCTATGCATGAACCTTGGATTAGGCAAAACATCAAACACTTTGTGGGCAGTTCATA
Organism: Panax ginseng; assembly: GCA_020205605.1. Lineage (NCBI taxonomy): Eukaryota > Viridiplantae > Streptophyta > Magnoliopsida > Apiales > Araliaceae > Panax > Panax ginseng. Next base: position 20,235,130 of record CM035133.1, on the reverse strand, counting down.
CTTTGCTTGGCATACTACCAATTGTCTAGTAAGTTACATCCCTAGCATTCAATCTCCATATAATCATTCTATCCCAATCAAAAATGAGTCACATACGTGCAATATTGGATAGTCAAAATCAGAAGAATGAAACTCGTTGCTATATATATATAGGAAAATATAAATCCAGATGAATATTAACTTTACCAACCACATTATTAACAAAGCTCTGTTCCACAATAATTCAAATACAATTCATTACATACCTTTTGAAGATGAACGAGATTTGAAATTGTCTATGGAATTATGCAGATGTCAACTATTCAAGTTCCAATTAACGGGTGAGAGTATTAGAGACGTGTGAGAGAGAATGTGAGAAGACGTGAAAATAATTGAAAGGAAGAGAGGTGTAACCGTTCAGCATTTGAGTTCATATAGGAGTCTGATTTTTAACCGCAGCGCCGGGGCACTAGGTTTCACTCGGTTTGGAGCGCCGGGGAGCTTAAGGTCAGAATCTGAAATGGGCCCCTAGCGCCGGGGTGCTGTGATTGCCTTAAGATGCAGCGCCGGGGCGCTGCTATGCAGAAATTATTATTTAGGCCTTGCGTCGGGGCGCTGAAGAATGCATGAGTGGGAACGCCGGGGCGCTGCATGTCAGTATCTTCTGAGCATTCCTAGCGCCAGGGCGCTGCAATCATGTACATTTAGAGCGTCGGGGCGTTGTGATGTCATTTTTGAAGCTGGTTAACCCATGTTGAGCTGGTCCTGCACTAGAATGCGCTGCAAAATTATTGCAGCATATCTTCATATGACATATAAGTAGCTAAAATGCTGAAAATACTAATTAACTGAAACAGAATGAAATAAATAAAACAAACTCGTGGGTTTCCTCTCTTTAGCACTTGATTTATAATCGGCAGCCAGACTTTTCTGTGTTGATCAAGTGGTCACCGGATCGGAGAGGTACATGACCATGGATGGCGTTCGATGGGTCCCTCCAAGAATGTTTATGTCGTTGATCGTTCACTTTAAATTTGCATTTTGAATTCGGTTCCTCTACTTGATGTTTTTAGTGTGGGCGACAGATAAAATCGTGAAAGGTCCTGACCAACAAGATTTCAATTTTCCAGGAAATAATCACAATCGTGAGTTGAAAAGAAACACTTGTTGGCCCGGTTCGAATGTTCGATCAAGAATTTTCTTATCGTGCCAGGCTTTGACTTTCTCTTTGTATAGTTTTGCATTCTCATAAGCATTGAACCGAAATTCATCCATCTCATTTAATTGCAGTAACCTTTTCTCACCAGTTGCTTGTAGATCGAAATTAAGTTTCCGAATGGCCCAGTGTGCACTGGGTTCTAGTTCAACCGGGAGATGACATGCTTTTCCGTAGACCATTCGATAAGGTGATATGCCGATAAGATTCTTATATGCTGTTCGATATGCCCATAGGGCATCGTCTAGACGCAAAGACCAATCTTCTCTTGACAGATTGACCACCTTTTCCAGAATTCTCTTGATCTCTCTATTGGAGACTTTCGCTTGACCATTCGTTTGGGGATGATACGCGACAGCAATTTTATGACGAACCCCATACTTTACAAGCAATTTAGTGAACTGCTTATTACAGAAATGAGTTCCTTCATCACTTATTATCGCCCTCGGCGTCCCAAATCGTGTGAAGATGTTTTTCTTTAAGAATCGGAGGACAACGTTGGCATCATTGGTGGGTAAAGCTACGGTTTCTACACGTTTGGAGACATAATCGACCGCCAACAGAATATATTGATTATTAAAGGAAGATGGGAAAGGTCCCATAAAGTCGATTCCCCACACGTCGAACAGTTCAACCTCTAAAATTGTGTTGAGTGGTATTTCATTGCGCATGGAGATATTACCTATGCGTTGGCACCGATCACACTTTAGCACATAAAGGTAAGCATCTTTGAATAGAGATGGCCAGAAAAATCCCGATTGTAACACTTTGGCTGCTGTTCGATCATCGGAATAATGACCTCCGTAATCTGATGAGTGGCAATGGCCTAAGATGTTGTCCATTTCTTCACGTGGCACACAACGTCTAATCATTTGATCTGCACAAGCTTTAAACAGAAATGGTTCGTCCCAATAGTATTACTTCACATCATGGAGGAACTTCTTACGTTGCTGTGAAGTTAAATCCGGTGGTAACACCTTACCAACCAAGTAATTCACGTAATCTGCATACCATGGCAATATTGTTGTCACTCGGAGAAGTTGTTCATCCAAAAATTTCTCATTTATCATGACGTTGTCGTTTTGCTGGACTTCTGCATTTTCCAACGGGGAAAGATGATCCGCCACTTGATTTTTGGTACCTTTTCTATCCCGGATCTCCAAATCAAATTCTTGTAACAACAGTACCCACCGAATTAACCGCGGTTTGGCATCCTTCTTTTCAATCGGATATTTAATGGCAGAATGATCAGTATAAACGATTACCTTGGTGCCAATAAGATATGCTCTAAATTTGTCGAAGGCAAACACAACTGCAAGTAACTCTTTTTCGGTGGTTGTGTAGTTCAACTGGGAATCCGTCAACATCTTGCTGGAGTAGTAGACTGTGTGAAAAATCTTGTCGTGACGTTGTCCCAACACTGCTCCAACCGCGTATTCACTGGCGTCACATCAATTCGAATGGTAAAGACCAATCGGGCGCCACAATAATTGGAGCAGAGACCAACTTCTTCTTGAATACCTCAAACGCTTCAATACATGACGGATCCATCTTAAAAGGCACGTCATTCTCCAACAGGAAGCATAGGGGTTTCGAAATTTTTGAGAAGTCTTTAATGAATCGTCTGTAGAAACCCACATGTCCCAAAAAACTCGTATGAATCGTCTGAATTGATTATAACTAATATGGAATTAATATTAATAAAGAAGTTCCCCGGCAACGGAGCCAAAAACTTGTTGGTTGATTTCATAATCAAAGCAAACGTGCAAGTATACACGGTCAACAAGTAATAAAGTGATAAGATAGATTGTCGATCGCACAGAGAATTCTAATTAATAAATTCCAACTACTAGTATTGTATCAATCCAATTTTATTTAAACAACCATAAAATGTGATTTTTATAATTAAGAAAATTAAGTTAAACAATTAAAAGAGATTATTCTAGAATAAAGCAAATAAAAAGAACTAAGATTTGAATGAATTCAGATAAATAAGGATTAAGACTCCAATATCCCCAATTATGAACTATAAATCAATCATCTAATTATCCCAATTATTATGCCTACTGAATTGTTAATAGAAATTCTCAAATGCCAAAATAATTGAATTAAACTCCTTTCAATCCCAATTCCTTATGTGTTACATGCGGTGAACATATATTTCCATTCAATTCACAAACCTAATTATTCACTTTGCAAATAACTAAGTCACATATTATCAAGCCCAGTTCTAACCCTAGAATTCCTCTCTCAATTCCTTCTAGAGTAACAAGGTAATTACTGGCCAAATAATTAATCAATCAGCACAAGGCAAGATAAATAATTCACTTCAACACAAATAATTAGAATAAATCAAATAATTAATTCATAGCCATAAAAGGTTCAATTGAAATCTTAATTTAAGAAATTAGTTCATGACAGAAATTAAAACCAACAATCTTTGAAAAATCATCCTTAAAGAATTACACCAATTAAAAGAATGAAGAAGAAGAAAAACTCCAAGTAAAAATCTTCCAATCTCCCCTTGATTTCTTGCTTAGCCTCCAATTGTGTAGATTAGTCCCCTATCTCAATTAGAATAACCTTTATATACTCCACTTATCCAACCACCAGCAATCCAAATCCAAATCCACTTCAAACAACTCCCATTCAGCAAGTCAAACGAAAATCAAACGCATCCCTGGTCAACGAATGTCCCGCCCCAGCGCCCCGGCGCCCCGGCGCTGGGATTAGTAGTAAATGTAGCGCCTCGGCGCTGCACTTCAGAATAATTACCAAATTGCCATTGTTAGCTCAAAAGTCCCCAATTTGTCCCTGCAGCTCCCGAATCTGCAATATAACAACTAAACACAGTAAAAATGAATCCAATTCATGGGTATATTGCCCAATCATCATGCTCACCCTTTTTGCTTCATAATTCCTTTCAGGTAATAAGAGTGTAACTGGGTCGAGCGGAGATAACAGGGGAATAGAACGGTGGTCTATAGCTGTTGAGGTTCTCCCTAAATAGTATGGAAATAATTTTAGTGATGACTTTAGATATTTGTGTTGTATTGTATACGTCATTTGATATTTAATTTCTATGAACCGAATAGGGTGAGGTGAACCCAACTTTGGAAGGGTGTTTTGCCACTATCACACAAGATGTCTAATGACATATAACCACGTGTTATGATAAGACAGGGTTGTGCACATCCACTTGCTGAGTATATCTATGAGGACTACCTATATGATCTTGGAGTTTATTTGAAATATAATTTTCACTTGGAGACAGTGGAGATAGTTATATGTCAAGAGAAGACTCACCATTGGAAAGAAGATGATAGTAATCTTCTCATTTTTCTTTGGGGTCTATTGGGTCAACCAAGGATAATTCTGTGGACATATGATATCTATCATAACCTAGACGCATGGCCTCCCATGTACGAAGGTTTCCTTGAGTACTTCCCAAAGATTTTAATTTCTAAAACAGTTTTTGACTATACTTTTTTGTGAAGTATCATTGTAAGGATGTGGTCGAGACACCATGAGAGTTACATACATTTGTATTAAAACTTACAGTTAACTGTGGTCGTATTCTATACGACAGTTCAACAGTTGTATAAATGAAGGTTGTATTTGATTTTTATAGTGTGATATCTGGCGACTCAGAATGGGTCGTGTGGACCTATTTTGGGGGCGTCACATTTTGTATTAGAGCTTAGGGATATGGTCGTTGCCCACACAAGTCTGTTGCAATGTGATTGAGAATGGGTTTGAGTAGGAAAATGGCAAATGGGGATGAAAGAGGAGGCGATTGCAGAGCTTGATTGAGTAGGTGGTTAACTGCTTCTCCTAATGTTCCCCATATTGCAAGGTAAGGTATGTATTTCCCCCAAATTGCAAGTTTATTAAAATCAAGAAATTTGTTGAATACTACAAGTTTCGTTCTCTAAAAAATCATTCATATTTGGAACATGTCGTTTCTTTGTAACATTCTAAGCAGTGTAGCTGATAGAGAACCCAGATTTACTTGATCGGTGTTTGCCCCAATTTCGATCTATGATTGCGAAGTAGGTTCCAATTCTAAAAATGTAGCAGGAAGAAATCGCAGCAGCCCTAATTCTTTCACTTTCACAGAGTATGCAATCAATAGAATTTTTAGCAGACTCGTATTTTTTATTTCTGATGCTTTTCTTTAGCCTGATGGGGTGCAGACTCGGTGTTTTTTTTTATGATGCTTTGATTTGGCGTGATGGGGTATTTTTTTCTGATGCTTTGTGTGACACCCCCAAAACAGGTATACATCACCTATCTTGGGTCGCCACATACATGGTACATAAAATTCAAATACAACTTAATTATACAACAGTCGTGTAAAATACGACAAAATATATGCTGTGAGTTTTAATACAAATATTGTCATCTAGACAATATCCACACTCAATGGAGTCCTCATTACATTTATTATCACACTATTTTATAGAATAGTGAGGAGTACTATGACACCATCTCGGACCATCACTCCGTTCCCCGACTAGCCCCGGCTACGTTCTCATTTCCTGAAGAGAACAATGAAATCAAAAGGGTGAGCTCAACTAGCCCAGTAAGAAATATTATGACTAAGATAATGCAGGATAAATTATCATTAGCCTTCAACAATGTTAAACTGAGAAAATACAATAGACATAAAGTTTAACTGCAGCGGAATAAGCAATCCATTAGAAAAGTCAAGTAGAGCATGATATCTACTATCTTCTATAATTTAAAATGTTTTCATCAATTTTTATCATTTGAGACTCAAATTTTAATAAATAAACCACATCATCGAATCATCCCTGCACTACTGGCCAAGGATATTCATTAAATCATTAATGGTCATGACAATACTGAATAATCCCTGGTCACAATCATACCAAAAACTGACCATCAATGCACTACAGGCCACTGAGAACTTTTACCACATCGTTTATAACTTTACAGGTCATGATTATACCGAATGATCCCTGGTCATAATCATACCAAGTCCATCTCTGCACGTAAGCCAAAGATATACAACTATAAAACCAATAATTAAAAGTCCATCTTTGTTATCTTTGCACGGAAGCCAAAGATATACAATTCAATAATCAACAGTCCATCTTTGCACGTAAGCCAAAGATAACTTTCATCACCATATAAGCATGAGGATGATGACAATGATATAAGCATTAATCAAATGAAAACAAGGATAAATATTAAAGACTTTAAATTTATCCAAATATTATTAACCACTTAATAAACTCATAATCTAATATTAATAATATTTTAATCATTCAAAATGCCATACTCATAAGATTTCATCACCAATGATCAAATCTCTCATCAAAAATCTGCATATACCCTATATAGGATTCCCAAACCATAAAAATCCTATTTACCAATTTTGTTACTTCACATAACATATTTAATTCATTTACTCATAACTAATTCATTTTCATGAAAAATACCAAATTAGTCCCAAAAATATTTCTTTTTTGGGATTTAACAGAATATAGTCCCATATTGAACATATATTTTTCACGGAATTTTTAAAATTCATTTACTATTTTTCATATGGCCAAAACTGCCGAAAATTTAGACATTTATCATAAATTGTACCTTTGTCCAAAAATTCCAAAATTTATAGGGTATACTCCTGTTATATACATGTACTCCCAATAAAAATTTCACCAATTTTGGAGTTAACCACAAAGAGTTATAAGGGTTTACTTTTAAAATAGTCTTTTCCCATAAAATCTATAATTCTTAATCTATACATCCAAAAATCGCCATCTTTAGACACAATATAGTAAACTCATCAAATTATCATTTCAAAATTTTCCAAAATTTTTGAGGGTCAGAAAAGTTACGAAACTATAAATGGATTTTCACCCGCCATGCGGTAATCCACGTAGACAGATCATTTCCACAATTTAATAAGGAATGAATACAAAGGATCATTCACCACGCATGTGGTAATCCACATAGACATGTTATTCCAACAGAATAATAAAGAATGGAATAACAAAAAAATTTACCATGCATGCGATAGACCGCACAGACAGTTATTCCCAACAGAATAATAAATAATGGAACTAGGTCATGCGTAATCCGCACAGACATGATATTTCAACAGAAAAATAAAGAATGGAACCAGGTCATGCGTAAACGCACAGACAAAATATTTCGACAGAATAATAAAGAATGGAACTAGGTCATGCGTAAACGCACGCATGTGATATATTAACGAGAATAATAAAGAATGGAATAATAGAAGAATTTCACCATGTATGCGGTACTTCGCATAGACAGGTTATTCCAACATAATAATAAAGAATGGAAAGAAGGGCATTTCCGATAAGGATTTCTCCTTATTGGCGCGCAATTAGGTGACCAAACCTCTCCTTGACAGAACTTGTAGACATTGTCAATATTGCAAATAATTATATAAATAACTTTGCCATCTCAATTATTGATTTAATAATATAGCATATTATACAGATGATACTATGGCAATAATTGAATCAATAATATGAGAGATATGATGCAGAAATTACTGTAGCAATAATTGAATATAACTGAGTGACTTTTCACGTAAGCATCAATAATCAATATCGTGTGCTACTATTCAACCACGCGTATTACTGTACTTTTACTAACGGGTAGTTTAACAGTTTTAACGGTAAAACTTCCGCCGTTATTTTCATAAAAATATTTTTGTCGTTTTCTCAATCAAACAATAATTACATTAATGGGGTCCATGATGATTGTACCGCCGTATGCGGATATTCCCCAACAAAAAGAATATTCCACGACCAATCGAATATTATACAACAACTTGTATACTTTTCAAAATTTATAAATAGTACCCACAACTAAAACAATATCTCAAATCCACACCATAATATTCAAAAAAAAATATTTCGAGAAATTTAAATCTTTATTCAAAAAATTTGGGATCTCACAATCTCCCCTCCTTATGAAATTTTTCCCTAGAAATTTACGTACGTACCTGGTATGCCGAAGAGGTGAGGATACCTTGACTTCATTTCATATTCCAACTCTTGAGGTATAACCTTTGATTGTTGAATACGGTCCTTCTTATCCAAGATTTTAACACGTATCTCCTCATACGTTAAATCTTCTGCTATCTCATCTGGTTCTAATTTAATAATGTGGTTCGGGTCATCCACATATTTACGTAACATCGATACGTGAAAAACGCGACATACTTGGCAGTAAAATGAGTCTATAGGCCACAATTCCTACTCGATCGAGGATTTCAAATGGGCCAATTAAATCGAGGGTTGAGATAACGCCTTCTTGAACCTTCTTCTTCACATTCATCAGATTCGGGTGTGAAGCTTGAGCGGCTTTAACTTTATCGATTAAAGTTGATTCTAATCGTATATTTTTTATCTTCACATGGGTTCCTAGAGTCTTTAACTCTATCTTAATCATTTGTAAGTTATACGAAATGGGTTTTTGTGTTAACAACATCGCACTCGTAAACGCATACGATCTTCTACTCAACGCGTCAGCTACCACGTTCGCTCTTCCATGATGATATTGAATGGTATGATTGTAATCTTCAAAAGCTCGAGCCAACGTCTTTGGCACATTATACGATCATTTTAGGCAAAGAAATATTTGAGGGTTTTAGAAATGGGTTTTGTACTGGGGTCAATACAAAATTCGATTTCACGCTCTAGGGGTAAGCTAAGAAGTTCTTTGAGAATACATCAGGAAATTTATTAACGATAGAAATATCATTTAAAAACTGTGTCTCAAATCCAAGACTTGGATAGCACATGAAGTGAAGGTTTCTACTAATAAAGTTTCAACCAATAAGTCAAATCTGGGGTCAAATTTAAACGTTGAACGCAAGCAAGAGAGATAAAATAATGGGTAGAACCGGTATCTAATAAGGCATAGACTTCACAAGAATTTATAATTAACTAACCCGTGCTAAATTAGTTCGGGTTACTCTCTTTTTGAGAAGTCACGAAAAACGCTCGTCCTGAAACCACCGACTTTGTTTTGTCCGTATCCGCCTTTGGTGCCACTGTCCCAGCTGGACTTGACTTTGATGCATGACAAAATCAGGCTAGGTGACCTTCTTTTCCGTAATTATAACATGCTTTGGACTGCATCACGTAGTTTGGACTGATATGTCCCTCCCCTCCGAATTTGTAACATATCACCGACGGTCATTCTCCTTCCTTAACAACAGGTGATGGTGCTGACATCTTTCTATCATTGTTGAATCTCCTCTTCTTGAAATTTCCATTCCTATTATCTTGGCCATGATTACCACTGAAGTGGTTACCATTCTTGGCATGATAATTTCCCCCATGATGGTTATCATTGTTCCAATGGCCATTGTCACCGGTACGATTATTATCGTTGCCTTTTGGTTGGGCTGGTTTATTATCGCGCTCCAATAACTGAGCTTTATTCCCTACATCTAAATATAAATAAAGTTTGTGAGAAATGAGGTATTGACGTATATCGGGTTTCAAACCTCGCAGAAATATTCGCGTCATTCGCTCCTCATTATCGACCAAATGGGATGCAAACCAGGATAACTCTGCAAATTTAACCTCGTATTGCGACACAGTCATATTATTTTGCTCCAACTTGATAAACTCCACCTCCTTCATGTGATGAATACTTTCAGGAAAGTACTTGTCGTTGAACAGCTCTTGGAACTTCTCCCAATACATCTTGAGTGCGTCAGGCTGGGTACATTTTATAGATTTCCACCAGTAATCTGCCTCTTCACGCAACATAAAGGTGGCAAAGGGAACCTTTCACTCCTCTGAGCATCCCAAGACATCAAATATCTTGGTAATCTGCTTTAACCATGTCTTCGACTTAAGTGGTTCTGGCTTTCCCAAAAACTCCGGTGGTCCCAGCTCCTTGAACTGATTTGTGGTGACCGACCGTGGGTTGCCATTATTTTCACCTATATTTTGAATAGGAGTCTCTCTTACCTGATGTTGCATGAATTTCATAAGGCCTCTGAACATCCCATCGTTCATCATTTGATCGGTGTTGTTATTTACCCAAGGATTATTGTCTTCCTATGCACATTATCACCGGTATTGATCGATTAGTGACTCAGCGGTCTCATGTACTTCATTCTTTGATCTCAACATTTTCGGATGCCATTTTCAAACACCTTTGTCACACAAAACAAGGGTTAATTAACATATCACATATTATCCCTATACTCTGACCGACCAATTAAATACCAAATAAACTTAGGTAGGTCATACTAGCGAAGGAATTCCCCGCATCTCCCCTCCTAGTTCTTGTCTCACATCTCAGCCAGGGATCATATCCCTAAGCTTTGATACCAACTGTGATGCCCCCAAAACAGGTATACATCACCCATCTTGGGTCTCCACTTACATGGTACATAAAATTCAAATACAACTTAATTATACAACAGTCGTGTAAAATACGACAAAACATATGCTGTGAGTTTTAATTCAAATATTGTCATCTAGAAAATATTCACACTCAATGGAGTCCTCATTACATTTATTATCACACTATTTTATAGAATAGTGAGGACTACTATGACACCATCTCGGACCATCACTCCGTTCCCCGACTAGCCCTGGCTACGTTCTCATTTCCTGAAGAGAACAATGAAATCAAAAGGGTGAGCTCAACTAGCCCAGTAAGAAATATTATGACTAAGATAATGCAGGATAAATTATCATTAGCCTTCAACAATGTTAAACTGATAAAATACAATAGACATAAAGTTTAATTGCAGCAGAATAAGCAATCCATTAGAAGAGTCAAGTAGAGCATGATATCTACTATCTTCTATAATTTAAAATATTTTTATCAATTTTAGTCTCTGAGACTCAGCTTAATAAATAAACCACATCATCGAATTATCCCTGCACTACGGGCTAAGGATATTCATTAAATCATCAATGGTCATGACTATACCAAATAATCCCTGGTCACAATCATACCAAAAACTGTCCATCAATGCACTACAGGCCACTGAGGACTTTTACCACATCGTTTATAACATTACAGGTAATGATTATACCGAATGATCCCTGCTCATAATCATACCAAGTCCATCTCTGCACGTAAGCCAAAGATATACAACTATAAAACCAATAATCAAAAGTCCATCTTTGCACGTAAGCCAAAGATAACTTTCATCACCATATAAGCATGAGGATGATGACAATGATATAAGCATTAATCAAATGAAAATAAGGATAAATATTAAAGACTTTAAATTTATCCAAATATTATCAACCACTTAATAAACTCATAATCTAATATTATTAATATTATAACAATATTTTAATCACTTCTTAAACTTATAAACAATTTATTTCAATTGTTTACACTTTACCACATAATGCATTTAGTCATTCAAAATGCCATACTCATAAGATTTTATCACCAATGATCAAATCCCTCATCAAAAATCTGCATATACCCTATATAGGATTCTCAAACCATAAAATCATATTTATCAATTTTGTTACTTCACATAACATATTTAATTCATTTACTCATAACTAGTTCATTTTCATGAAAAATACCAAATCAGTCCAAAAAATATTTTTTTTCTGGGATTTAGCAGAATATAGTCCCATATTGAACATATATTTTTCTCAGAATTTTTAAAATTCACTTACTATTTTTCATATGGCCAAAATCGTCGAATATTTAGACATTTATCATAAATTGTACCTTTGTCCAAAAATTCCGAAATTTATAGGGTATACTCCTGTTATATACATGTACTCGCAATAAAAATTCACCAATTTTGGAGTTAACCACAAAAGTTATAAGGATTTACTTTTAAAATAGTCTTTTTTCATAAAATCCACAACTCTTAATCTATACATCCCAAAATCGCCATCTTTGGACACAGTATAGAAATCTCATCAAATTATCATTTCAAATTTTTCCAGAATTTTTGAGGGTCAGAAAAATTACGAAACTGCAACATAATAATAAATAATGGAATAACAGAAGAATTTCACCATGTACGCGGTATTTCGCATAGACAGGTTATTCCAACATAATAATAAGGAATGGAATAACAATAGCTCTCTTCATGAATACGAAATAAATAATACCCCTTACCTTAGAATAAAATTTGGATCTTTGGAAAGAGAGGTAGCAAACTTCTCTTCTTCTTTCTCTCTATAATTTCTCTCTATAATAATTGCTCTATAGCTTTAGTGAATTGGTGAGAAATGAAGGAAGAATGAGCTTCTATTTATAGGAAAATATAGTTTTGATAATTGCACATTTTGGGGCTCGAAATATTACAGTACAATACCTCCCTCTTTACTTCATTTTTAATTTTGTCCTACAAGTATTATCAAACTTGCACTACCTCCCCTAATAGTAAATAAAGTGATTCAATAGTTCAATCATGTGAATCAATAGTTATAATATTGTGAAAATATGAATTACAATATAGTACCTCCATCTATACCTCCATTTTTAACTTAGTCATGCAAGTATTATCAATCTTGCACCAACTCCCCTAATAGTAAGTGAATGTGACTCAATAGTACACACATGTGAACAAATATTTATATAAGCATGTGAATTAGTAGCAATTAATTGCTCATTTATCTGATTAATTACTCGATTTATCAATATAACTCCCAAACATCAATTATCATCGGAATAGATGTCGATTTCTACTAACACTAATAATCCCAACATAATGGAACTATCAAATTCATCTTTAATCAACACGAACTTATTCATCATTAATATTATAACTCACAATATTTAACAACCAGGTCGTTCCCAGGAAAGAGGGGGCTTTTCGATAAGGATTTCTCCTTATTGACGCGCAATTAGGTGACCAAACCTTTCCTTGACAAAACTTCTAGACATTGTCAATATTGCAAATAATAATATGAATAACTTTGTCGTCTCAATTATTGATTTAATAATATAGCATATTATATGAGATGATCTTTGTGACAATATTTGAATCAATAATATGAGAGAGATATGATGCAAAGAATTATCGTAGTAATAATTGAATATAACTAAAGTGACTTTTCACGTAAGCATCAATAATCAATACCGTGTGTTACTATGCAACCAACGCCAGTACATCGCATTACTTTTATTACCGAGTAGTTCAACAGTTTTAACGGTAAAACTTCCGTCGTTATTTTCATAAAAATCTTTTTGTCATTTTCTCAATCCGACAATAATTTTGTTCTGGGGTCCACCAATGATTGTACCATCGTACGGATATTCTCCGACATAAAGAATATTCCCCGACCAATCGAATATTATACAACAACTTTCATACTTTTCAAAATTTATAAATATTACCCACAACTATAACATTATCTCAAATCCACACCATAATATTCAAAAAAATTATTTCGAGAAATTTAAATCTTTATTCATAAAATTTGGGGTCTCACACTTTGCTTTGGCGTGATGGGGTATTTTCGAACAAAATTGGGTTTATTCTAGTCCGCTAGTTGATAAGTGGTATTTTTACCTACTTATTGAATACCAATTCATGCGAATTGTGCCCAACTCAAGTACATTTTATTGTGTTTTAGTTGCATTTCATGTTATTTTGCATTGCATTTACTTAAAACTCCTTTTGGTGAATAAGTGTAGGAATTGGCTTAATTTTGGTGGTATTAGAGGATACAAGGCTAATGGAGGCATGAAGGCAAGGCATAAACGGGGGAATGCATGGCATAAAGGTGCAATGGAGCAAGGAGATCAAGCATGAATGAACAAAGTAAGTAACAACAATGATTTACGTAACCGTAAATAAAGTGCAGTCGTGAGAAGCGCTTGAACCGCGACATGATGAGTTAGGAAGCGTGCGCTGCTGTGAGTACCGCCGGAATAATGATGACTTATCGCAAGTTACGCTGCCATGAGCGGGGACAAGTCAGAGAGACGACGCTTGCGCGTGAGATGCATTGAACGAGACGAGGACGGGATTCAGTAAGTCTCATACCATGCCGCGAGACATATGCTGTAGAAGCGTGAGGTGCAAGCAGCAATCTTCGATCTTTGTGATTTTATTTTATTTTAATTTTAATTAAATGATGTGTAATTGGTTTTAAAAACGATTCTGACCGGTGTTAGACGTACACTTGATAATTTTTAGCATATTTTCATCATAGTAACTAGGGTTTACACCTTGGGAGAGATTCCAATGTAGAACGAAGCCAAAACATCTACTTCTCCAATTCTTCTTGGGATTCTCTGTCATTGTGGATTTTCATTATTAGCTACTGGATTTCTATGAGGATTTAAGCGTTTATCATTGGTTTTTTTTCAGCGATTGAGTTTGATCGTTCTATCTTTCTTATTTCAATTATTGCTTATTGATCATGTTTAGCGTTGATCCCATAATGGCTTTTGGTTCAGTCATGAACTAAACTCCATTATGGGATTCTAACGGATTTTAATATGTAGTTGGTTGCACATTTAAATGCTAGGGTTGTTTTGCATATCATATGGAATATCTGTCATGATTGTTTTACATGCATGAATGCTTGATCACCATTCATCTCAGTATTTGTATGGAATTGACAATGAACATATAGGTATGGATTGTAGTCATGATAGCATGCGAATATGGGGCTGTTGTATATGGCTTGCATATTTTGTGAACCAGATAGACATATATTGTTTCACCGTATGAGCTAGAATAAGGGCTTGAGCTTAAAATCAATATAATTGCAATTTCACATAGACATATAGTGATTTTGGTTGTATTGGTGATTACATGGAGTCTAACATCTATAGATGTTGTGTAAGTAGGTTATAGTGCATTGAAAAATGGTTATAACTCTATTTGTGCTCTTGGCTATTTTCCTGTGATATGTGAACACTTCTTGCATGATAGTGGCGATTAGATGAAATATTAAATGAAGTTAGGGTCTCATTACTTCCAGATTATATCTATTCCATTTTTATTTTTATTTTTAGTTTGTATTCACAATTAGTCTAATTTAACACTTTTAGTCATTAGTCTAAGCATATAAATACAATGAGTTAATTGATGCATAATAGTTTAAATTTAACAACTTTCTCGGTGGGATCGATACTCTACTTACTCAGATTACTTTTTTGACACATGTATGCTTCAGATGAGTTAGAGCTCTTTTATTAGGATTATAAAAGAGGCAACAAGTTTTTGCGCGTGAATTGTTTGGAAAGGCGTTAAATTTAAATAATTATCATTAGTTTAAAGCTATATTGTATGACTTAGACAATTCTGATCGTTTTCATCTCTATTTTTGTTTTTTTTTGGTTTCAGGTACTTGTAGATTTTTATGCACACGCGATCATCTAACTCAGAACTAACACCAGCACAGGACAACATAAATGAATGAGGGTGGAAGGCTAGTGTGCGAAGAAATTTGCAAACACAGTTAGACAGTACAACATCTAGAATGGCGGAAGAACCGAGACTGACAAAAGCACGTTCATTTTTCAAACACTGTTGAAGATGTGTTGGTAAAGGTGGACAAGTTCATTTTTCCGGCTAACTTCATCATTCTAGACTATGAGGAGGACAAAAGCATACCAATCATACTAGGGAGACCATTCTTAGCCACGGGCAAGACTTTGATAGATGTGCAGAAAGGGGAGCTCACTATGCACGTTCAGGATCAGGAGGTCACTTTCAATGTCTTCAAAGCCATGAAGTTCCCAACAGATGAAGAAGAATGTTTTCTAGTTGATTTGGTGGATCGGATCGTAAAGGATGAGGTGCAGAGTCTTGCAGATTATGAACCTTTGAAGAATATCACTAATGAGAGTTCAGATGTGGAGGATGAGGAATTCGATGAATTTTTGCAATATCTGGATACAACCTCACAATTTAGGAGATTTAGACCACCTGCAGAGCCATTGACAACAGCTGGGGAAGCCTCAGTAAAGTTAAAGCCATCTCTTGAGTCACCTCCAGAGTTGGAGTTAAAACCACTTCCCGAACATCTCAGGTATGCATTTTTAAGTTCAGATTCAAAATTATACTGTGATTATAAACCGCACTAACATCTTGTCGGGAGGAAAAATTGCTATGAGTGCTTGACAGTTCAAATCAGCTATTGGATGGACTATAGCAGATATCAAAGGGATCAGCCCTTCTTATTGCATGCACAAGATCCTGATGGAAGATTGTAGCAAGCCAACAGTTGAGCAACAAAGGAGGCTTAATCCGATAATGAAAGAAGTGGTTAAGAAAGAGGTACTGAAATGGTTAGATGCAGGAATAATTTACCCGATCTCAGACAGTTCATAGGTGAGCCCAGTACAGTGTGTTCCAAAAAAGGGTGGCATGACAGTCGTGACCAATGAGAATAATGAGTTAATTCCAACACGAACAATAATGGGGTGGAGAGTTTGCATGGATTACCGCAAGCTAAACAAAGATACAAGGAAAGATCACTTCCCACTCCCATTCATTGATCAGATGTTGGATAGATTAGCAGGTCATGAGTACTATTGCCTTCTAGATGGATATTCGGGCTACAATCAAATTATGATAGCTCCAGAAGACCAGGAAAAGACTACTTTCACATGCCCGTACGGCACT
The DNA here is from genome assembly GCA_020205605.1 of Panax ginseng. Lineage (NCBI taxonomy): Eukaryota > Viridiplantae > Streptophyta > Magnoliopsida > Apiales > Araliaceae > Panax > Panax ginseng. Next base: position 20,218,325 of record CM035133.1, on the reverse strand, counting down.
TTTACTTTCAGAAGGATGTCTTTCGGGTTGTGCAATGCTCCAACCACTTTTCAAAGATGCATGATGGCTATATTTTCAGACATGGTGGAGCAGAATGTGGAGGTATTTATGGATGACTTCTCAGTCTTCGGGGACTCATTTGATTTATGCCTTGAGAATCTAGTTTTGGATTTGAAGAGGTGCGTTGAGACGAATTTGGTGCTGAACTAGGAAAAATGCCATTTTATGGTCCAAGAAGGAATCATATTGGGACACAAGGTTTCGAAAAAGGGACTTGAGGTGGATAGGGCAAAGCTGGATACTATTGAGAACTTGCCACCACCTACCTCAGTAAAAGGTGTTCACAGTTTTTTGGGGCATGCAGGTTTCTATCGCAGATTCATCAAGGACTTCTCCAAAATAACTAAACCACTGTGAAATATTGGAGAAGAATGCACAGTTTAGTTTTGATGACGCCTGTATGTCAGCATTAGAGCACTTAAAGAGAAAGCTAACTTCAGCACCAGTGATTACTGCACCAGATTGGGCTCTGCCATTTGAGTTGATGTGTGACGCCAGTGATTATGCCGTAGGGGCTATTTTGGGGCAGCGGAAGGACAAGATATTTCATGTGATCTATTATGCCAGCAAGACCCTCACGGATGCACAATTAAACTATACCACCACCGAGAAAGAGTTATTGGCAGTGGTATACTCCTTTGATAAGTTTCAAGCATATATGATTGGCACAAAGGTGATAGTGCATACGAATCACGCGACAATTGGACATTTAGTGGCAAAGAAGGATGCAAAACCTCGTTTGATCAGATGGATTTTATTATTGCAGGAATTTGACTTGGAAATTAAGGACAAAAAGGGGACTGAAAACCAAGTGGCGGACCACTTATCTCGACTCGAGAATCCGGAAAGGGAAGTAAACGACAACGTTATGATCAGCGAATCCTTTAGGAGGATGAGCGGTTGTTTGTGGTGAAAGGGAAGTGCCATGGTTCATTGACTATGCGAACTACAGTAAGTAAGATGGTACCTTCCGACTTGGTGGGCTATCAAAAAAAAAATTTTTTTGCATGATGTTAAATGGTATATATGGGATGAGCCTTACTTGTTTAAATAGTGCTCCGATCAAGTAATAAGAAGGTGTATTCCATATAGCGAAACTAAGGGGATTTTGCAAGAGTGTCATTCTACGGTGTATGGAGGTCACTATGGTGGTGAAAGAACAGCAACTAGAGTACTACAAACTGGATTTTACTGGCCAACACTTTTCAAGGATGCATACAGTTTTGTCCAGCGGTGTGATAGATGTCAGCGAGTGGGTAACATCTCCAAAAGAAATGAAATGCCTTTGAATACAATCCTTAAAGTAGAAATTTTCGATGTATAGGGGATTGATTTCATGGGACCCTTCATTTCTTCCTGTGGAAATCTCTACATCTTGCTCGCAGTGGACTATGTCTCAAAATGGGTTAAGCTGCAGCTCTTCCGACTAATGATGCCAAGGTCGTACTCAGATTTCTACACAAAAGCATTTTCACGAGGTTTGGGACCCCAAGGGCTATCATTAGTGACGAAGGCGGTCATTTACTGTGCAGGCGGTTCTGACCTTCATTGGCTAAGTATGGGGTGAACCATCGCATCGCTACAGCTTATCACCCGCAAACGAATGGGCAAGCTGAAGTGTCAAATCGAGAAGTACAGAGAATCCTGGAAAAAGTTATGAATCCCACACGAAAAGACTGGTCGTTAAAGTTAGATGATGCAGTATGGGCTTATCAAACAGCATACAAAACTCCGTTAGGCATGTCACCTTTTCAACTCGTATATGGCAAAGCCTATCACCTCCCTATGGAGCTAGAGCATAAGGCATATTGGGCAATACAGAAGCTCAATTTTGATTTGACATCTGCAAGGGAGTAACTTCTACTCCAGCTCAATGAGTTAGATGAATTTAGATTACAGGCATATGAGAAATCGAAGTTGTACAAGGAGAAAGTGAAGAAATGGCATGACCGAAAGATCATAGAAAGGACATTTGAACCGGGACAAAGGGTTTTGCTCTATAATTCCAGACTTAAACTTTTTCCTGGAAAGCTAAAATCGAGATGGTCAGGTCCATTTATAGTGAAGACTATCTTTCCACATGGTGCAATTGAAGTATATGATCAGTTTCCAGACAAGCCTTTTAAGGTAAATGGCCAGCGATTGAAGCATTACTTTGGTGGCGAGGTGGACAGACAGAACGTCACCTCAATTCTCTCGTCACATGAGATTCAGAGACAGTCAAGCTAATTGACTATAACTTAGCGCTTGATGGGAGGCAACCCATTATTTTTACCCCTGTTTTCTTTTCATTCCTTTAGTAGAGTAGTAGTTAAATCAATTTTATTCCATGCTTGATAAATAATGTGTGATGCATTCATGTTCATGTAGGTGTTTTCAATTGCACTCATCACTGATATATAAATTGGGGCTTACGATTAATGCGATTCATGAAGTTACATTCAGCATGCACGCTTGCAGCGTCGCCTTTGAAAGTCGATGAGCTCATAATTCTAGGAAAGTCACTTCGTTACCATGGCGCGCTATTAGCCTATAAGAAAAATGCATGCATGGCCATGCGCGATGTGGGGTTGAAAAAATTTTAAGTTTAAGAATCCGAGTGGTGGTCTAATTGGTCTCTCACGTGCAATAATATAAGCGTATTATTTTGTTCTCCCATAATCATAAGACTCCTCAGCTATCATCAAAGCTCATACCACAACTTTCTTCATTGGCCTCAATCTAAGGTTTATTTTGCGTGGGTTGTGCACAAGCAAGTTTGAGGGTACTCTCATCTGTAGCAGAGCATCTACACTCTCTATCTATATTCTATTATGGGTCCAAAAAGAATACATTCAATCTCAATCTCTTCATCATCAGACTCATCATCTAGTGCTTGTGACGAGGATTTCATGGAATGCAAAAAATTTCTCAGTTGGAAAGCCCCAGCAAGAATATTATCACCTAGAGACTAAATCGTTTGTGAAAGAACGGGGGTTTAAACCTGACAAGAAAGACGACTAACTATGGAATATGCTACGCGAAAGAGGCTGGGTTAACCTTGCCGCAACTCCTACGCCTATTCCCATGGGGGTTGTTCGGGAGTTCTACGCGAATGTGAAGGAGGAGATACGAGTAGGGATAATGTTAGTTCATCAAATACAAGTGGATTTTTGCTCCCAGCCATCAGAGCAGTGTTTGGGATAACTGATACACCACCTACTGGGTCTACGAATTGGGTTACAGGTGCACATTTGATGATGGACTTGGACATAGTGATTTGATTTGTGCATCCGGGAACCAAATGGAATTATAAACCGAGGGACGGCCAGAGCCAAAATCTTTTCGGCGTCCGCCTTGAATCGTTATGCCCAACCATGGAATGCATTCATATGCACCAAGTTAATTTAAAATAAAGCTCACAAGCATGAAGTACCTACTGAGAGAGCTATCATTTTATGGGGCATTATCACGAGAAAGTATATTGGCGTCGACCACCTAATTCATCGAACATGCTACGTTATTGCGGGGGAGCATGAATGGGAGTATTCTGCATGCCTCTGTGGCAGCCATGCTTTGTACCCAACAAGGAGTAACGTGGAATGACGAGCAATTGTAAAATCTGAGCCACAACATCACTCCTGCCACAATTGCCAAGTTTAAGGATTGGACAGGGGGTGAACCGCATCCACGCGGATTAGGATTTATTCTCCACCACATTCTCGAAAGCCATCGCGGTGACCCCCTCAGACATGATGAGGCGAGGCCCATCCACCCCGAAGCACATCTCGTTCTAGCGATCAAATGACTCACGAAGGTTGGGCGCAAAGTCGATGCCATGTTTGACAATCTTGGAACGTTTGCTATGGGACTCACAAGGGCCTTGGTGAAGCCCAGCATGAAAGGAACAATGCTAGAGTGGCCTCAATTTGGAACCGCAGTGCCATATCCATCACCAGATTCACCACCCGAGGAGGGTGGTCAAGACGATCATTAGGGGAGTTTTCTATACCCTTTACCTTCATTCAATGGGGACATTGAATATTTTAAGTTTGGGGGTATTGGGGGTTATAGCATAGTAGTTTAGTTTTATTTAATTGTTGCATGTTTAGTTAATTTTGCATGTTTATGTGTTAGATAAATTTTTTTGAAAATTTTAATTTTTATTCATTATTGATTGTGTTAGTATGTTTTAGTTGCATGTCTCACACAAATTCTTGCTTAATAGAAATTTTTACCTAGCTTGATGATGATAGTGAATTGTGAAGGATTTTAGAATATTTGGGATAACATGAAATTTGAGATATAATGTTTTATACGATGAGATTCATGTTCTTTATTTAAATGCTTTCGGTTTGCACAAATGTGTTCACAATCACTTGTAGGTTTAAGAAGTATGTGTTGCACTACTTGATAGAACATGTAGTTTTAAAAAGAAATATGTGGAAAGTGCTCTTAGATATGTGTATGAAACATTGACATGCAAATTTTGGGAAAACATGGGTATGCTATGTATAAAAAAATCAAATAACAATAATGTGGCTAGTCTTAATTGGGCCTACAGCTACTTTGAAAAATGCATGAGGATTGTCTCTACACCTAGCGCCCTAAGGTCTTTCATAGTGCAGGAGTCGTTGGTTGAAAGCTTCGCTAAGAGGTAGTCATGTGCCTAATGGATTGAGACATTTCACAGTCATGTGAAAAAAAAAAAAAAAAAGAAGAAAAAAAAAAATAGCAATAAACACAGAAAGGAAAAGTCGTAAATTGCCTCGTGAGTAGCAATAAAGCAATAAACCCATTGTTGAACCTCAGTTTGTGTCAATATGTTGAAACAGTCTGTGTTGCATGAGTATACATGAGTCTTGATTTAGGCTATAATTTTTCTATTTGGAGCAGTGTAGCATATGTATTCTTTGCTTAGATCAAGTTTTGGTGAACACCACACACACACACACAACATCTTTATAGCATATATAAAATTATCTGAGTGTATGAGGTTATGTCTATAGTTTGGTTTGAAATTATATTCTTGGATCTCGATGATTCACTGAGGTAATTTGGGCTGAAATTCTGTTATGGCTAGGATTATGTGAGGCTAGTTTGCATCATAGAGTAGTTGCATAGTTTTGTAGTTGCATTTTCATTGTTCATTAGTATGCATTGCTTGAGGGCAAACAACAGTTCAAGTTTGGGGGTATTTGATAAGTTATATTTTTACCTACTTATTGAATACCAATTCATGCGAATTGTGCCCAAATGAAGTACATTTTATTGTGTTTTAGTTGCATTTCATGTTATTTTACATTGCATTTACTTAAAACTCCTTTTGGTTAATAAGTGCAGGAATTGGCTTAATTTTGGTGGTATTAGAGGATACAAGGCTAATGGAGGCATGAAGGCAAGGCATAAACGGGGGAATGCATGGCATAGAGGTGCAATAGAGCAAGGAGATCAAGTATGAATGAACAAGTAGTAGCAATGAGCATGACGTGAACCGAAATAAAGTGCAGATCAAGTATTGCAGCGGGCATGATGATGAGTTAGAAAAGCGCGCGCCATGAGTACCCGACCGAGATAATGATGACTATCGCAAGTTCTGTGACATGAAAGCGAGGACAAGTCTGGAGACACACACGGTGACGCTGCGCGTGAGATCTTGCTTATTTGGACGAGGCGAGGACATACATGTAAGTCTCGCGCTGCTTGAGACATATGTTAGAGAAAGCGCTTGTGGCAGCGCGCGATCTTTGATCTTTGTGATTTTGTTTTATTTTAATTTTAATTAAATGATGTGTAATTGGTTTTAAAAAAGATTCTAACTAGTGTCAGACGTACACTTGATAATTTTTAGCGTATTTTCATTATAGTAACTAGGGTTTACACATTGGGAGAGATTCCAACGTAGAACGAAGCCAAAACGTCTACTTCTCCAATTCTTCTTGGGATTCTCTATCATTGTGGATTTTCATTATTAGCTACTGGATTTCTATGAGGATTTAAGCGTTTATCATTGGTTTTTATTCAGCGATTGGGTTTGATCGTTCTATCTTTTTTATTTCAATTATTGCTTAATGATCATGTTTAGCGTTGATCCCATAATGGCTTTTGGTTCAGTCATGAACTAAACTCCATTATGGGATTCTAATGGATTTTAATATGTAGTTGGTTGCACATTTAAATGCTAGGGTTGTTTTGCATATCATATGGAATATCTATCATGATTGTTTTACATGCATGAATGCTTGATCACCATTCATCTCAGTATTTGTATGGAATTGACAATGAACATACAGGTATGGATTGTAGTCATGATAGCATGCGAATATGGGGTTGTTGTATATGTCTTGCATATTTTGTGAACTAGATAGACATATCTTTGTTTCACCGTATGAGCTAGAATAAGGGCTTGAGCTTAAAATCAATATAATTGCAATTTCACATAGAGATATATAGTGATTTTGGTTGTATTGGTGATTACATGGAGTCTAACATCTGTGAGATCTTGTGTAAGTAGGTTATAGTGCATTGAAAAATGGTTATAACTTTATTTGTGCTCTTGGCTATTTTCTGTGATATGTGAACACTTCTTGCATGATAGTGGCGATTAGATGAAATATTAAATGAAGTTAGGGTCCCATTACTTCCAGATTATATCTATTCCATTATCACAATTAGTCTAATTCAACACTTTTGTATTCTTAAATACTGGTGAGTTAATTGATGTTTAGTTTAAATTTAACAACTTTTCTGTGGGATCAATTAGTCTAATTTGTTTCAACACTATGAGTTAGTCTTTTATTAGGATTATAAAAGAGCAATATATATAACTAGCAGCACGAGTTTGGCTTTTAAATCCCATCCGTTAATGAAGGTAGAGATGCTTTATGATAATAGCAAATACATTTATGGATCATTACCCATATATATATATATATATATACATTAATTCATCCGGATTGGGATCGATTTTTACTCTACTTTAATATATATATAATTATATATTTACATTAACTAAATGTGGATGCTAACTGTGGCTTTTGCTATGAGTATATATATATATATATATATATATATATATATAAAAGCAAGGATCAAGAGCATTCCTCCTTAAATAGCACTCCTTTATTAAAACTACGTCGTTTTAGAGTCTTTTTTAAAAAACAAGTGGGGTCCTGGGTGGAATTTTTGTAAATAAAAAGAAAGCAAGTGGGATCACTCTCTTTTAAAAGATTCCAAAACAACGTAGTTTTAATAAAGGAGTGTTGTTTAAGGAGGAATGCTATTTAAGAGGAATGCTCTTGATCCTTTCTGTGACGCCCCCAAAATAGGTATACATCACCCATCTTGGGTCACCAGATACATGGTACATAAATCCAAATACAACTTAATTATACAACAGTCGTGTAAAATACGACAAAACATAGCTGAGAGTTTAAACAAGAATATTGTCATCTAGATAATATCCACACTCAATGGTGTCCTCATTACAATTATTATCACATTATTCCGTAGAATAGTGAGGACTACTAAAGCCATTTATCCTGGACCATCACTCCATTCTCCGACTCATCCCAGCTATATTCTCATTTCCTGAAGAGAACAATGAAAGAAAGGGTGAGCTCAACTAGCCCAGTAATAAATATTATGGCTAAGATAATGTCGAATAAATTATCGTTAGCCTTCAACAGTGTTAAACTGATACAATATAACAAACATCAAGTTTAACTGCAGCGGAACAAGCAATCCGTTAGAAGAGTCAAGTAGAGAATAAAATCTACTATCTTCTATGATTTAAAAGGTTTTTCATCATTTTTATCGCTGAGACTCAGCTTATTAAATAAACCACTCCATCCCTGCACTACGGCCAAGGATATTCATTAGTATCGCGACCACAAATTATCCATGCACTACGGGCCAAGGATATTCGTGTTTTCATCAATGGTCATGATCATGCCAAAACCTCTCCATCAATGCACTACGGGCCAATGAGGACTTTTACCACATCATTTGTAACATTACGATCATGACTATACCGAATAATCCCTGGTCATAATCATACCAAGTCCATCTATGCACTACAGGCCACAAATGACTTTCAACATAATATAAACATGAAGATGATGACAATGACATAATAATTCAATAAAAAAAGTTCAAGAATTAAATTTTAAAGATTTATAAGTTAATTTATCCTGAACTCAAAAACATCCAAATTGTCAACATAATACTGCTTTGTGGAGTAAAATTCAAGAATGCTTAGAAGAATATTTCCATGAAAAGATACTAGATGAAGCGCAAATATCCAGGATATTCTACTAATTTCTTGGAGTATAGAAGCTAAAACTTTAACCAACTAGGTATAATAAAATATATGAAACTGCAAATGGATTTTCTCCCGCCATGCTATAATCCACGTAGATAGATCATTTCCACAATTTAATAAGGAATGAATACAAAGGATCATTCACCATGCATGTGGTAATCCACATAGACATGTTATTCCAACAGAATAATAAAGAATGGAATAACAGAATAATTCACCATGCATGCGATAGATCGCATGCATGTGTTATTCCCAATGTAATAATAAAGAATGGAATCAGGTCATGAGAAATCCGCACAGACAGGATATTCCAACAAAATAATAAAGAATGGAATAATAACAGAATTCACCAGACATGCGATAGACCGCACAGACAGGTTATTCCAATAGAATAATAAATAGTGGAACTAGGTCATGAGTAATACGCATGCATGAGGATATTCCAATGTAATAATAAGGAATGGAATAATGAAGAATTTCACCATGTATGCGGTACTTACATGTATAAAAGTTATTCCAACAAAATAATAAATAGTGGACCTGTGTCATGTGTAATACTTATTGGCATGTGATATTCCAACAAAATAATAAAGAATGGAATAATGTAAGAATTTCACCATGTATGCGGATCAGATAGACAAAGTTATTCCAACATAATAATAAGGAATGGAATAACAATAGCTCTCTTCATGAAAATGAAAGAAATAATACCTCTTACCTTAGAATAAAGCTGGATACTGGAATAGAGAGGTAGCTGACTTCTCTTCTTCTTTCTCTCTATAATAATTGCTCTATAGCTTTAGTGAATTGGTGAAAAATGAAGGAAGAATGAGCTTCTATTTATAGGAAAATATAGTTTATATAATTGCACATTTTGGGGCTCGAAATATTACAGTATAATACCTCCCTCTTTTTCTTCATTTTTAATTTAGTCCTGCAAGTATTATCAAACTTGCACCACCTCCCCTAATAGTAAATCATGTGAAAAAATAGTAAATCATGTGACTCAATACTTCTAAACATGTGAAAATATGAAATACAGTATAGTACCTCCATCTATACATCCATTTTTAACTTAGTCATGCAAGTGTTATCAATCTTGCACCAACTCTCCTAATAGTAAATCATGTGAATCAATAGTACACACATGTGAACAAATAGTTATAATCATGTGAATCAATAACAATTAATTGGTCATTTATTCGGTTAATTACCCGATTGGTCAATATAACCTCCAGACATCAATTATTATCGAAATAAATGTCGATTTCCACTAACAGTAATAATTCCAACACAATGGAACTATCAATTTCATCCTTAATCAACACGAACTTATTCATCATTAATATTATAATTCACAATATTTAACAAAATGTGTCGCTCCTCAGAAAGAGGGGCTTTCCGATAAGGATTTCTCCTTATTGTGCGCAATTAAGTGACCAAACCTCTCCTCGATGTAACTTCTAGACATTTTCAATATTGCAAATAATAATATGAATAACTTTGTCATCTCAATTATTGATTTAATAATATAACATATTATCTGTATGATAATCTTTGTGACAATAATTGAATCAATAATATGAGAGATATGATGCGGCAATTATCGTAGTAATAATTGAGTATAACGAGTGACTTCTTACGTAAGCATTAATAATCAATACCGTAATATTGTTACTACGCAACCAATGCCAGACATCGCATTTCTTTTCTATCGGGTTGTTCAATAGTTTTAACGGTAACACTTTCACTGTTATTTTTATAAAATAATAATTCTGTCGTTTTCTAACTACGACAATACTTCCGTTGTGGGGTCCACCAATGATTGTGTCGTCGTACGAATATTCCCTGTTAAAACGAATATTCCCCGACCAATCGAATATTATATAACAACTTTCTTACTTTGAAAAATTTATAAATATTACCCACAACTATAACATTATATCAAATCCAAACCATAATATTCAAAAAAATATTTTGAGAAATTTAAATCTTTATTCATAAAATTTAGGGTCTCACAATCTCCCCTCCTTATGAAATTTTGCCCTCGAAATTTACGTATGTGCCTGGTATGATGAGGATACCTTGACTTCATTTCAGATTCTAACTCTTGAGGTATAACCTTTGAGTGTTGAATACGATCCTTCTTATCCAAGATTTTAACACGTATCTCCTCATACGTTAAATCTTCTGCTATCTCGTCTAGTTCTAATTCAATAATGTGGTTCAGGTCGTCCACATATTTACGTAACATCGATATGAAAAAAAAACATTATGAACACGCGACATACTTGGCAGTAAAACGAGTCTATAGGCCACAGTTCCCACTCTATCGAGAATTTCAAATGAGCCAATTAAATTGAGGGTTGAGATTTTCTCTCTTCGTCGATTTTCTGCTTCTAGAATAACGCCCTCTTGAACCTTCTTCTTCACATTCATCAGCTCTGAGTATATATCTTGAGCGGCTTTAACTTTATCGATTAAAGTCGATTCTACTCGTATATTCGTTATCTTCACGTGGGTCCCTAGAGTCTTTAACTCTATCTTCATCATTTGTAAGTTATACGAAATGGGTTTTTGTGTTATCAACATCGCACTCGTAAACGCATACGATCTTCTACTCAACACGTCAGCTACCACGTTTGCTCTTCTACGATGATATTAAGTGGTATAGTCGTAATCTTCAACAGCTCAAGCCAACGTCTTTGGCGCATAATACGTTCATTCTAGGTGAAGAAATATTTAAGGGTTTTAGAAATGGGTTTTGTACTGAGGTCAATACAAAATTCGATTTCACGCTCTAGGGGTAGGCTAAGAAGTTCTTCAAGAATACGTCAGGAAATTTATTAATGATAGAAAAAAAAATGGTGACTCTCATCCAAGACTTGGATAAGACGTCACATTGATACCTATCAACTTGCCACCGTTATTCACGACGTCCCCCTACGGATATTTCGGCTTGATTGTATTCCATGACTTGGAAGTCACCAAATGAAAGGCTCTCGGGCTCTTTACTTATGGCTTGATATGACAATGATTGACTTTAGTGGTTTGGTTGCTGGAATTCACATAACAGGTTGGTTAGGAATATAAAAGCTAACAACCTTATGAAAAGCATGATGAGTACTTAACCAATTGATTCCTTAAACCACATCAAAGGCAAGTATTTTCAAAGAGATAAGATCGACAGGTAACGTGAAAGTGTCGATTTGAATCAAACAAGATTTATAAATAGTGGAGGTAATGAAGGTTTCTCCCAATGGAGTTTTAACAGATAATTCAAAGTCTAATTTCTCCGGAGTCAAATTTAAACATTGAGCGTAAGTAGGAGAAATAAAAGAGTGGGTAGAACTGGTATCGAATAAGGTATAGACATCACAAGAATTTATAATTAACTAACACGTGATAACTTCATTTGGGTTCCTCACTTGTTGGGAAGTCATGACAACCGCTCTCCCTTGAACTACCCGGCTTTAACTTGTCTGGGGAAGCATTTAGTGTCATCACTACCGTTGAAATTGACTTTTCTATAAGGCATATTCCACCCTCAACTGCTTCATCGAACTCTTGTTTCATGATCTGAATCATTAATCTTCGATCTATATCAAATTGAGGTTGACCTCAATGTACAGGGTAATTCAAAACTCGATGTTGGGTTCTCTCAATTGTTGTCCAAAAAGAGAAATACATATAATCGATTTTAGCCTTCTTAGATCGGACATCTCTTTCCACAATATCAACGCGTTGTGCGGCTTTTACCCATGCATCACTCATTCTCACTCGTTTAGTTGTTTCTTCTTTCAGCTCAGATTCCAGCTTTATCATCTTATACTCTGCCAAAGAGTGCTTTTGTTCAAGCATCACATATCGGATAACACAAGCTTAAATTGTTGCATCCTTTTTGCTCCACGATACCTCGCTTCTTTGTTCTTCTTTCTCGCTTCTTCTAACTCATGAACACGATTTTGCAATTCTAAATTTCGATCATAAAATTCTTCTAATAAATTCTCCTCAGGTTCCTCTTCTTCTTCTTCTTCCTCACTCTCAGCTGCTACCTCTGCGACTATCTCGGGTGCAACTATCAATTCTTCACTCACCACATGGATATCTCTAATTCCTTCTTCACCTGACATCACATTATCCTAGTTGGTGATTAGAGGTGTTTCCACGATCTCATTCACTCCATTGTTAACATTTTCAGTTGCCATTCTCAAATACTACCACAAAATAAGGATTAATTGATATGTCACATATTATCCCTATACCCTGACTGACCAATTAAATACCAAATAAACTTAGGTATGTCATACTAGCGAAAGAAATTTCCCGTCTCTCCCCTCCTAGTTCTTGTCTCACATATAAGCCAGGGATCATATCCCTAAGCTTTGATACCAACTGTGACGCCCCCAAAATAGGTATACATCACCCATCTTGGGTCGCCAGATATATGGTACATAAATCCAAATACAACTTAATTATACAACAGTCGTGTAAAATACGACAAAACATAGCTGAGAGTTTAAACAAGAATATTGTCATCTAGATAATATCCACACTCAATGGTGTTCTCATTACAATTATTATCACATTATTCTGTAAAATAGTGAGGACTACTAAAGCCATTTATCCTGGACCATCACCCCATTCCCAGACTCGTCCCAGTTATATTCTCATTTCCTGAAGAGAACAATGAAAGAAAGGGTGAGCTCAACTAGCCCAATAAGAAATATTATGACTAAGATAATGCAGAATAAATTATCGTTAGCCTTCAACAATTGTTAAACCGATACAATATAACAAACATCAAGTTTAAGCTGCAATGAACAAGCAATCCATTAGAAGAGTCAAGTAGAGAATAAAATCTACTATCTTCTATGATTTAAAAGGTTTTTCATCACTTTTATCGTTGAGACTCAAATTTTATTAAATAAACCACACCATCCCTCAAGACTACTACCAAGAGGATATTCATTAGTATCACGACCACAAATTATCCATACACTAGGGGCAAGGATATTCGTGTTTTCATCAATGGTCATGATCATGCCAACAACTGTCCATCAATGCATTACGGGCCAATGACGACTTTTACCACATCATTTGTAACATTACGGTCATGACTACTATACCGAATAATCCGTGGTCATAATCATACCAAGTCCATCTATGCACTATGTGCCATGCGAGATGACTTTCAACATAATATAAACATGAGGATGATAACAATGACATAATAATTCAATAAAACAAGTTCAAGAATTAAATTTTAAAGATTTATAAGTTAATTTATCCTGAACTCAAAAGCGTCCAAATTGTCAACATGATACTGCTTTGTGGAGTAAAATTCAAGAATGCTCAGAAGAATATTTCCATGAAAAGATACTGGATGAAGCGCAAATATCCAGGATATTCTACTAATTTCTTGGAGTATAGAAGCCAAAACTTTAACCAACTAGGTATAATAAAATATATGAAACTGTAAATGGATTTTCTCCCGCCATGCGGTAATCCACGTAGACAGATCATTTCCACAATTTAATAAGGAATGAATACAAAGGATCATTCACCATGCATGTGGTAATCTACATAGACAGGTTATTCCAACAGAATAATAAAGAATGGAATAACTGAAGAATTCACCATGCATGCGATAGATCGCATGCATAAAAGTTATTCCCAAATGTAATAATAAAGAATGGAATCAGTCATGAGAAATCCAAGCATGCATGGATATTCCAACAGTAATAATAAAGAATGAAATAATAACAGAATTCACCGGATATGCGATAATCCCATGCATAAAAGTTATTCCAACAGAATAATAAATAGTGGAACTGTGTCATGTAATAATACGCACGCATGTGATATTCCAATGTAATAATAAGGAATGGAATAAAAGAAGAATTTCACCATGTATGCGGTGCTTCAGACATGACAAAGTTATTCCAATGTAATAATAAATAGTGGAACTGTGTCAAAATAATACGCATGCATGTGATATTCCAATGTAATAATAAGGAATGGAATAATAAAAGAATTTTACCATGTATACCGATATTTCAGACAGACAAAGTTATTCCAACATAATAATAAGGAATGAAATAACAATAGCTCTTCATCAAAAATGAAAGAAATAATGCCCCTTACCTTAGAAAAAAAGTGATATCTTTGGAATGTAGAGGTAAGCAGACTTCTCTTCTTCTTTCTCTCTATAATTTCTCTCTATAATAATTGCTCTATTGCTTTAGTGAATTGGTGAAAAATGAAGGAAGAATGAGCTTCTATTTATAGGAAAATATAGTTTCGATAATTGCACATTTTGGGGCTCAAAATATTACAAAGATAATACCTCCTCTTTTTCTTCATTTTAATTTAGTCCCGCAAGTATTATCAAACTTGCACCACCCCCCCAAATAGTAAATCATGTGAATCAATAGTAAATCATGTGACTCAATAGTTCTAAATATGAGAAAATATGAATTACAGTATAGTACCTCCATCTATACCTCCATTTTTAACTTAGTCATGTAAATATTATCAATCTTGCACCAACTCCCCTAATAGTAAATCATGTGAATCAATAGTACACACATGTGAATAAATAGTTATAATCATGTGAATCAATAGCAATTAATTGCTCATTTATCCGGTTAATTACCTATTGGTCAATATAACCTCCAGACATCAATTATTATCGAAATAAATATCGATTTCTACTAACACTAATAATTCCAACACAATGGAACTATCAATTTCATCCTTAATCAACACGAACTTATTCATCATTAATATTATAATTCACAATATTTAACAACCAGGTCGTTCTCAGGAAAGAGGGGGCTTTTCGATAAGGATTTCTCCTTATTGGCACGCAATTAGCTGACCAAACCTCTCCTTGAAAGAACTTCTAGACATTGTCAATATTGCAAATAATAATATGAATAACTTTGTTGTCTTAATTATTGATTTAATAATATAACATATTATGCAGATGATACCGTGACAATAATTGAATTAATAATATAAGAGATATGATGCAGCAATTACTGTAGCAATAATTGAGTATAACTGAGTGACTTCTTACGTAAGCATTAATAATCAATACAGTGTGCTACTATGCTACCACGCGTATTACTATACTTTTACTACCGGGTAGTTCAACAGTTTTAACAGTAACACTTTCGCCGTTATTTTTATGAAATGATAATTCTGTCGTTTTCTAATTACGACAATACTTCTATTGTGGGGTCCACCAATGATTGTGCCGTCGTACGAATATTCCCTGTTAAAACGAATATTCCCCGACCAATCGAATATTATATATAACAACTTGCTTACTTTGTAAAATTTATAAATATTACCCACAACTATAACATTATATCAAATTCACACCATAATATTTAAAAAAATATTTCAAGAAATTTAAATCTTTATTTATAAAATTTGGGGTCTCACACTTTATATATATATATATATATATATATATATATATATATATATATATATATTAGACATGGCAATTTAGGCTCAGTTCAGGTAGTAGGCCAATCTCAGTCATAGAAACATGGGTTACGCTGTACTTAATATTTGATCCAAGAAAATGCGGGTTATTTTGTCCTACTGCGTGTTCCCATGACTTTTTTTAAAAAACAAAATGTTGCTACTTGTGGGTTATGAGGCTTGAACACAAGACTTGTAAGTAAATAAATAAGAGTTCAAACCAACTGAGCTACAGCAACTGTTTGTTTTTAATGCAATCTTCAATATATTGTTTCTTTACTTTTATTTTTTTATTAACTTGTTATTACATTGGTTATAAAAAAATATTATATTCATAAGTTTTTATAATTTTTTATTACATTAGTTAATACAATATTTTTTTATAATTATTATAATAAAAAATTATATAAAATTATTATGTGTCAACTTCGATTCTATAAATAGAAATATAACGTGAGCGGAGGGTACATACACGTTTCCATTAGTTATGTTATGTAGTTTTATTTTATTTCTTTATGATTTTTACCTTATCAAAGTTAACATCCCAATACATTAATTTAAGATTTTATTTTTATTTTTATTTTTATTTTTGAAAGCCAAGTACGAATATAATGAATTCCCCTAACAATAATCCAGCCAAATTGTATAAAGTCTCCCATAAAGTTGAGCTGAGGTTGAACTAAAAATTTAAAATTTATTGGACCTCAGACTAGATCATCGCCTGCAGTTTAAGATCTCATTGGCTGGGTCTATTTTAATAGTATGTTTTTATTTATTAAGCGGGAATTTGTTTATAAATCTCAAGTATTCGAGTATTCGAGTCAACCAGACTTCGATTTACAAATGCATCATTGAACTGGTGTAGCAAGATTTTGCAAAAAAAATGGAAGAAGTCCGCGGGCCGGCCCGACTTGGCCCAACCTGGGCCATTGGCCCCACAATATCAGCCCATCAAAACTCGGGCCATTTTGGCCCAGCCCACCCGTTTTCCAGGTCTATAATATATATTAGTTATTTAATGTGATTAAATACCATTTTTATCCAACTTTCAACCGGTTCAAAAGTTGTAAAATTGGAACCTTTGAGTGAGAATGTCTAAGATTCATTTAAATCTATTTTTTTCTAGTTTTGTAAATATTAAGTAACCACGCAACCCCATATTTGTATCTAGAGGGAACGGGAAGCTAGGCTACGTGCATGTAAAGATTTAACTGGCGAATCCTTTGTTTTGTGAGCCTAGGAATCATATGATCTGCATTTTAATTTTCATTTTAATTCGATATACTTGTCATGCAAGCTTTTAAATAATTCTATGAGCTTAGGATTCATAGTGTGACGCCCCCAAAAATAGGTATACATCACCCATCTTGGGTCGCCAGATACATGGTACTGAATACAAATACAAACTAATTATACAACAGTCATGTAAAATACGACAAAACATATGCTGTGAGTTTTAATACAAATATTATCATCTAGACATTATCCACACTCAATGGAGTCCTCATTACATTTATTATTACACTATTTCACAGAATAGTGAGGACTACTAATGCACCATCTAGGACCATCACTCTGTTCCCCGACTAGTCCCAGCTACGTTCTCATTTCCTAAAAAGAACATTGAAAGAAAGGGTGAGCTCAACTAGCCCAGTAAGAAATATTATGACTAAGATAATGCAGAATAAATTATCGTTAGCCTTAAATAGTGTTAAACTGATACAATATAACAAACATCAAGTTTAACTGCAGCGGAACAAGTAATCCATTAGAAGAGTCAAGTAGAGAATAAAATCTACCATCATCTATGATTTAAAAAGTTTTTCAACACTTTTATCGCTGAGACTCAGCTCAATAAATAATCCAAATCATCAAATCATCCATGCACTACAGGCCAAGAATATTTTTTTTAGTATCACGACCACAAATTATCCATGAACTACGGGCCAAAGATAATCGTGTTTTCATCAACGGTCCTGATCATGCCATAAAACAATTCATCTTTGCACCCTTGGCCGAAGAGAATCCATAGCCATAATCATACCAAAAACTGTCCATCAATGCACTACGGGCCAATGAGGACTTTTTCCACATCATTTATAACATTACGGTCATGATTATACCGAATAATCCCTAGTCATAATCATACCAAGTCCATCTATGCACTACATGCCACAGATGAATTTCAACATAATATAAACATGAGGATGATGACAATGATATAAGAATTCAATAAAACAAGTTCAAGAATTAATTTATCCAGGAACCAAAAACGTCCAAATTGTCAACATGATACTTCTTTGTAAAGTAAAATTCAAGAATGCTCAGAAGAATATTTCCATGAAAAGATATTGGATGAAGCGAAAATATCAGGGATATTCTACTAATTTCATGGAGTATAGAAGTCAAAGCTTTAACCAACTAAGTATAAGAGAATATATGAAACTGCAAATGGATTTTCATCCGCCATGCGATAATCCACTTAGACAGATCATTTCCACAATTTAATAAGGAATGAATATAAAGGATCATTCACCATGCATGTGATAATCCATATAGACAGTTTATTCCAACAGAATAATAAAGAATGGAATAACAGAAGAAATCACCATGCATGCGATAGATCGCTTTCAACAGCAAAGTTATTCTCAACAAAATAATAAATAATGGAACGAATTAAATGCGTAAATAACGCATGAGATATGATATATTCGGCAAGAATAATAAAGAATGGAACCAGGTCATGCGTAAACGCACAGATAGGATATTCCAACAGAATAATAAATAACGGAACCAGTTCAGGCGTAGTACGCACCAACAGGATATTCCGAAAGAATAATAAAGAATGGAATAATAGAAGAATTTCACCATGTATGCGGTACTTCGCATAAACAGGTTATTCCAACATAATAATAAAGAATGGAATAACAGAAGAATTTCACCAAGTATGTGGTACTTCGCATAGACAGGTTATTCCAACATAATAGTAAAGAATGGAATAAAAGAAGTTCTCTTAATGAATACAAAAGAAATAATACCCCTTACCTTTGAAAGAAGAGTATTCCGACTAGTAGGGCGAGGATATACTCGAAGAAAACTTTCACTACGCTCAAAGCTTTCTTAAACTCTAAAGAAATACGCTCAAGATTATAGAAGAAGAATTCTCTCTATAGTTTCAGTGAATTCGTAAGAAATAATGAAGGAATGAGCTTCTATTTATAGGAGAATGGACTGCATAGTAACTAATTCATGAACGGTCCAGATTGATTTACTTTTAAATGGACGGTCCAGATTGATTTAATAAAATATTCTAATAAAACAAAATCTTTTAAATAAAATATAATATATTCTATTTATAATCTAATAAAACGAATAACTTTATAAAAGTATTACATTTTTTATATAAAAAGATTTTACTATGCAAAATACTATGCAACACTATGCATAATAAAATATAATATATTCTAATTATTGTCTAATAAAACAAATAACTTTATAAAAGTATTCTGTTTTATATAAAAAGAATTTACTATGCAAAAGACTATGCATAATAGAATATTATATATTCTATTTATAGTCTAATAAAATGAATAACTTTATAAAAGTACTTTTTTATATAAAAAGTTTTTCTTTTTTATTACATTAATAATACTAATAAAACAAAAATGAGTGACTTCTCACGTAAGCATTAATAATCAATACCGTATGCTACTATGCAACCACGCGTATTACTGTACTTTTACTACCGAGTAGTTCAACAGTTTTAACGGTAAAACTTTTGTCGTTATTCTCATAAAAATATTTTTGTCGTTTTCTTAATCCGACAATAATTCCGTTGTGGGGTCCACCAATGACTGTACCGTCGTACGGATATTCCCCGACAAAAAGAATATTCCCCTACCAATCGAATATTATATAACAACTTGCATACATTACAAAATTTATAAATACTATCCACAACTATAACATTATATCAAATCCACACCATAATATTCAAAAAAATTATTTCGAGAAAATTAAATATTTATTCATAAAATCTCCCCTCTTTATGGAATTTTGCCCTCATTTACGTACGTACCTGGTATGCTGAAGAGGTAAGGGTACCTTGACTTCATTTAGATTCTAACTCTTGAGGTATAACCTTTGAGTGTCGAATATAATCCTTCTTATCCATGATTTTAACACGTATCTCCTCATACGTTAAATCATCTGATATCTCGTCCGGTTCTAAATTAATAATGTGGTTCGGGTCGTCCACATATTTACGTAACATTGATACGTGAAAAACGTTATGAACACGCGACATACTTGGCAGTAAAACGAGTCTATAAGCCACAGTTCCTACTTGATTTAGGATTTCAAAATGGGCCAATTAAATCGAGGGTTAAGATAACGCCTTCTTGAACCTTCTTCTTCACATTCATCAGCTCTGAGTATATAGCTTGAGCGGCTTTAACTTTATCGATTAAAGTCCATTCTACTCGTATATTCGTTATCTTCACGTGGGTTTGTATATTCGCACTTGTAACCACATACGATCTTCTACTCAACGCATCAGCTACCATGTTCGTTTTTCCTACGATGGTATTGAATGGTACGATCGTAATCTTCAACAGCTCGAGTCAACGTCTTTGGCGCATGTTACGTTCATTTTAGTTGAAGAAATATTTGAGGGTTTAAGAAATGGGTTTTATCTTGGGGGTCGATACAAAATTTGATTTCACGCTCTAGGGGGTAGGCTAGGAAGTCTTCATGAATACGTCGGGAAATTTATTAACGATAAAAATATCATTCAAAACTATGACCCTCATCCAAGACTTGGATAGTATGTCACATTGATACCTATCAACTTGCCATCTTCATTCACGATGTAAGCCTCTGAAAGTGCGGCGGTGCATTCCACACAAGGAAGTCAACAACGAAAGGATCGAGCTCTTTACTTATGGCTTGATATGACAATGATTGACTTTAGTGGTTTGGTTACTTTGAATTAGCATAACTTGAGGTTGGTTAGAGTATGAAAGCTAACAACCTACGAAAAGCATGATGAGTAGTTAACTAATCGTTTCCAAAAATCACATCAAAGGCAAGTATTTTCAAAGAGATAAGATCGACGAAGTAGCGTGAAAGTGTTGATTTGAACAAGATTTATAAATAGTGGAGGTAACGAAGGTTTCTCCCAACTAAGTTTAAGCGGATATATCAAAGTCTAACTTCTAGGAGTTAACTTCAAACATTGAACACAACTAGGTGAAATAAAAGAGTGAGTAAAACCGGTATCTAACATGGTATAGACTTGGCAAGAGTTCATGACTAACATACCCGTGATAATTTTATTCAGGTTCCTCGTCACAAAAAAAAATGCTCTCTCTTAAACTATCGGCTTTGCTTGTATGCGGGACATCTTTTGGCATCACTATCCCGGTGGACTTGACTTCACCATACGACAAAATCCAGCTAGGTGACCTTCTCTTCCGCAATTAAAACACGCTTTGGATTCTGCGCATACGGTTTGGACGGATGTGTCCCTCTGTCGCATTTGAAACATCTGACCGGTGGTCGTTCTTCTTCCTTTGAAGCGAGTCTTTGGTCTTGAAAGCGTCTTCACATCATTGTTGAACCTTCTCTTCTTGAAATGTCCATTCTTATTGTTTTGGCCATGATTACCCATGAAGTGGTTACCATTTCCGCATGTTGATTCCCTCCATGCTTATTGTCACCGCTTTGATGACTGTTATCACCGGTATTATCATTTTGCTGTCTTGCTCTCTTTTGGTTAGGTTGACTCATTATCGCGTTCCAATAACTGAGCCATATTAACAACATCTGAATACAAGCACAGTTTATGAGAGATAAGATATTGACGTATCTCAGGTTTCAAACCTCTTAGAAATATTTGCGTCATTCTCTCCTCATTATCAACCAAATGAGATGCAAATCGTGACAACTCGACAAACTTGGCTTCATACTACGACACGGTCATGTTGTTTTGCTCTAACTTGATAAACTCCACCTCCTTCATCTGACGAATACTTTCGGGAAAGTACTTGTCATTGAACAGCTCTTGGAACTTCTCCCAAGACATCTTGAGTGCGTCCAGTCGGTGAGTGCGTTTCTGATTCCCACCGATAATAATCGCCTCTTCACGCAACATAAAGGTGGCAAATGGAACCTTTTGCTCTCGGAGTATCCCAAGACATCAAATATCTTGGTGATCTGCTTTAACCACGTCTCTCGCCTTAAGTGGTTACGGCTTTCCCAAAAACTCGGTTGGTCCGGCTCCTTGAATTGCTTAGCGGTGTGACGTGGTTGCCATTATTTTTACTGCATTATGAGCCATTATTTTTACACGCATTATGAATTCTAAAAAGCTCCTAAGCGTACCATCGTTCATCGATTGATCGGTGTTGTTGTTTACGGGAGGATTATCGCCATCCTGTTGCACATTGTCACGATTATTGATGCGTGGAGACTCAGCGGTCTCTGTGCTCCATTACTTATCTCAACATTTTCGGATGCCATTTTCAAAATCGCCACAAAACAAGGGTTAATTAACATATCACATATTATCTCTATACTATGAGCCAATTTAAAAACCAAATAAACTAAGGTAGGTCATACTAGCGAAGGAATTTCCCATCTCTCCCCTCCTAGTTCTTGTCTCACATCTCAGCCAAGGATCATATCCTTAAGCTTTGATACCAACTGTGACTCCCCCAAAAATAGGTATACATCATCCATCTTGGGTCGCCAGATACATGGTACTGAATACAAATACAAACTAATTATACAACAGTCGTTTAAAATACGACAAAACATATGCTGTGAGTTTTAATACAAATATTGTCATCTAGACAATATCCACACTCAATGGAGTCCTCATTACATTTATTATTATACTATTTCACAGAATAGTGAGGACTACTAATGCACCATCTAAGACCATCACTCTGTTCCCCGACTAGTCCCAGCTACGATCTCATTTCCTAAAGAGAACAATGAAAGAAAGGGTGAGCTCAACTAGCCCAGTAAGAAATATTATGACTAAGATAATGCAGAATAAATTATCGTTAGCCTTCAACGATGTTAAGCGATACAATATAACAAACATCAAGTTTAAGCTGCTGGTGAACAAGCAATCCATTAGAAGAGTCAAGTAGAGAATAAAATCTACCATCTTCTATGATTTAAAAAGTTTTTCATCACTTTTATCGCTGAGACTCAGCTCAATAAATAATCCACATCATCAAATCATCCCTCCACTACATACCAAGGACATTTTTTTTAGTATCACGACCACAAATTATCCATGAACTACGGGCCAAAGATAATCGTGTTTTCATCAATGGTCCCGATCATGCCATAAAACAATTCATCTTTGCACCCTTGGCCGAAGAGAATCCATAGCCATAATCATACCAAAAACGTCCATCGATACACTCACGGACGCCGATGAGGACTTTTTCCACATCATTTGTAACATTACGGTCATGATTATACCGAATAATCCCTGGTCATAATCATACCAAGTCCATCTATGCACTACATGCCACAGATGACTTTCAACATAATATAAACATGAGGATGATGACAATGATAAAAGAATTCAATAAAACAAGTTCAAGAATTAATCTATCCAGGAACTAATAACGTCCAAATTGTCAACATGATACTTCTTTGTAGAGTAAAATTTAGGAATGCTCAGAAGAATATTTCCATGAAAAGATACTGGATGAAGCGCAAATATCAAGGATATTCTACTAATTTCATGGAGTATAGAAGTCAACGCTTTAACCAACTAAGTATAAGAGAATATATGAAACTGCAAATGGATTTTCATCCGCCATGCGATAATCCACTTAGACAGATCATTTCTACAATTTAATAAGAAATGAATACAAAGGATCATTCACCATGCATGTGATAATCCACATAGACAGTTTATTCCAACAGAATAATAAAGAATGAAATAACAGAAGAAATCACCATGCATACGATAGATCGCACCGACAGGTTATTCTCAACAGAATAATAAATAATGGAACCAGGTCATGCGTAACGCACAGACATGATATTCCGACAGAATAATAAAGAATGGAACCAGGTCATGCGTAAAAACATACGACATGTGATATTCTAACGAGAATAATAAATAATGGAACGATGTGTCCCGGTCGGTAGTAAATGCGCACCAATGAGCAGGATATTCCGATAAAATAATAAAGAACGGAATAATATAAGAATTTCACCATGTATGTGGTACTTCGCATAAACAGGTTATTCCAACATAATAATAAAGAATGGAATAACAAAAGAATTTCACCAAGTATGCGGTACTTCGCATAGACAGGTTATTCCAACATAATAGTAAAGAATGGAATAAAAGAATTTCTATTCATGAATACAAAAGAAATAATACCCCTTACCTTTGAAAGAAGAGTATTAAAATTGGTAGAGGCGAGGATATACTCGAAGAAAACTTGCACTACGCTCAAAGCTTTCTTAAACTCTAAAGAAATACGCTCAAGATTATAGAAGAAGAATTCTCTCTATAGTTTCTCTCTCTAGAGTTTCAGTGAATTCGTAAGAAATAATGAAGGAATGAGCTTCTATTTATAGGAGAATGGACTGCATAGTAACAAATTCATGAATGGTCCAGATTGATTTAATAAAATATTCTAATAAAACAAAATCTTTTAAATAAAATATAATATATTCTATTTATAATCTAATAAAACGCGAATAACTTTATAAAAGTATTACATTTTATATAAAAAGATTTTACTATGCAAAATACTATCTGAGATACTATGCAACACTATGCATAATAAAATATAATATATTCTAATTATTGTCTAATAAAACAAATAATTTTATAAAACTATTACATTTTATATAAAAAGATTTTACTATATGAAAACACTATGCATAATAGAATATTTTATATTCTATTTATAGTCTAATAAAATGAATAACTTTATAAAAGTATTACATTTTTATATAAAAAGTTTTTTGTTTTATTACATTAATAATACTAATAAAACAAAAAAAGCTGAGTGACTTCTCACGTAAGCATTAATAATCAATATCAGTGTGCTTCTTATGGAACCACGCATATTATTCTTGCTTTTTACTACTAAGGTAGTTCAGCAGTTTTAACGGTAAAACTTCCGCCGTTATTCTTATAAAAATATTTTTTTATTTTCTCAATCCAAAGCCAATAATTCGTTTGTGGGGTCCACTGATGATTGTACCGTTGCCGTACGGATATTCCCCGACAAAAAGAATATTCCCCGACCAATCGAATATTATATAACAACTTGCGTACATTACAAAATTTATAAATACTACCCACAACTATAACATTATATCAAATTCACACCATAATATTCAAAAAAAAAAATTGAGAAAATTAAATATTTATTCATAAAATCTGGGGTCTCACACATAGGATCCATGATCAATTCCCTGGATCTGGATCCGATTCTCATGATGAACAAATTTAAATTGTAGAGACAACTTGCAACACCTTGTAAATGTAACCTTGGGCCTTAAAGCGGGGATACAGATTTACGGCCCTAACCTAATCAAATTATGGTTTGTGGTGCTCGGGTCACTTCGATGGTTTTCATGTCCATAAGAGGCCCGACTCTTATGTATATATTTATTTATTGTTAAAGATGCTTCGCATCTCTAATAAAATTGAAATCAAGCTAAATACGAAAGAAAATAGAAGTATCAAAGGCCTCAATACTATGTGAGCATAAGGGTTTGAAAATTGCTTTTCAAAACCTCACCATTAAATTCTTTGCTAAAAATGGATTTAATGAATCAAACCCTTTGTATATAGGAGCAAAAGAGGCATAGCACTACTTTCAAACAAAGCACTTAGGCCCACTAAAATATACACACTTCAAATCATTAAGGAATTGAAAAGACGCAATAACCATGTTTTCACGGAAATCGGGGGGTGGTTAACACCTTCCCCCCCCCCTCCCGCTTAAGCAAGCCTCTGAACTCTATGAATCTCGGTTTCCAAGGTCTGTTAAATAGAGTAAAATAATGGGACCTTTTTACAAAAAATTTCATAACTCGGTTGAGTTGGCACAACCATTTCACTCCTACCAACTAGCAACTTTGTAAAATCAATATTTTTAAATCTTCGATATTTTATATCGAACTCTTTTTCTCAATTTCACCATTTCAACAAGATTCGAAACACATAGAAAACATAAAGGGTAAGAAATATTTAAAAGAGGAATTCCATAGAAATTTTTCCCGACGTCGACACTTCTTCTTCATTACTTAGATCCCAGCCTTCCTCAGCTACTAGAACTTTGTTATTGACTAGTTTTGGACAATACTTTTTGAAGCGAACAGGTTGATTACATTCAAAGCATGTATTTGAATTTTCATTGGAGTTGACATTTCTAAAGTTGTTTACTTTGAAATTTCCTCCTTCTGATTTTTGCTTGAATATTTTCTTGCTTTTAAAGTTGTTGTTTATTTTTATAAAGCCTTTTCCATATTTTTTAGCTTTGCTTTGGAATCACTCTCCTGAGTTACCTAGATAATAGAGCAACTTCATTATTATCTAGACTCAAGAGTTTTTCATTTAGTTCTTGATCTATAAGTAAAGCTATGAAAACAATTCCTTTCTTCTTGAGATCTATGTCTGATCCAGCTTTTTCGACTAGCATGTCAACTTCATGGGCATGAAGATTTCCAATAAGGTTGTCAAGAGGATATGCAGCTAGATCTTGTATTTCTTTGATTACTGTAACCTTCATTTTCCAGATGGATGGAAGGGTTTTAAGAATTCTTCTATTTTTCTCAATAGTTGTATATGTCTTCCCTATTCGTTCCAACTCATCAATGATTCTGGAAAAGCTTGTTTCCATATCAGTGATTTTTTCTCCTTCTTCAAGCTTGAAACTTTCATATTCTTGGATTAGAGTATTTTTCTGGTTTCTTTGATATGATTGGTTCCTTCATAGGTTACAATCAATTTTTTCCATATTTCTTTTGTATTTTTGCAGTTTCTAATTCTTTTATACTATTTTTCAATTAGAGCACTAGGTAACACTCATGAAGCTATATGGCCTCTTCATCTTCAGTGGTGAACTCATTAATATCTTTTTCAACGATATAATTTTCTCCTTGAATTTTGGTTGGAACTTTTACACCCCATTCTATTGCAAACCAAACTTTTATTCCTTCTGACTTGGCATAGATTTTAAATTTGTTCTTCCAGGTGGAAAAGTTGGTTCCATCAAATAGTCGAGGTCTGGAAAGTGATAGTTCTTCTCTGCAACCAGTAGCATTGTAGGCCATAGATGGATCTACTCTTAGGTATGCCTGTATTTACTCAACAAACAAGTTAAAGAGCACTGCTCTAATATCAATTTAAAGTTCATTAATAATTTAGAAGGGGGGTTGAATAGATTATTATAAATTAAAAAATTATCTTAGGTCTTTTTTAATTTTTAGATAATTAATTTGCAGTGTTAGAAATTAATATGCAAGATAAAAAAATTCAATCACACAATGTACAGAGATTTATCTGGTTCACAACATACATCCCAGGTATGTTGTTACGTCCAATTTTAAGCTTCTTTCCAGGACTTAAGATCCTATTACTTCCTGTAATGAAAACTCCTTCAACAGGGGGACAAGCATTTACAAAGTTTTATAGATAAATTTTCAACTATTTTCAAGTAATCTATCTTGGAAAGCAAGTTCTCAACTCCCTCTTTAAGCTTAGTTGTATCTTCTTTTGAGTTCGGTTCTATTCTATGATATGGTCTTGAAACGACAGTCTCTTCCTCACCTCACAAGTACACTAGAGACCCAACTCCCAGCTGACCTCTTTAAGACTGGTCTTGGTCAAAGAATTACTCATTTTTTTCATATGTACATAAAATAAACTAACTCTATCTTTTCCCTTTTTACAAAAGATTTTGATATAGATATACTTCTAAAATAAGCAGATAGCAATTAAAGATAAAGTAAAAGTTCAATAACTTTTGTATGTGAAATGTGCTTCTGTGTAAGCAGATGTGAATTTCAACTCAATTATAAAAGTCTATGTAACTTTTATATTTGTATAAATATGCTTCTTGATTAAGCAAATAGGTCAAGTTCAGTTTAGCTTAAAAGTGCTTCTGTATAAGCAGATATAAAGTTTAATGAAATTTTATAAAGAATTATTTATAATAAAGAATGTGTTTCTAAAGATTTAATAAAATTTTAATTTTAATTTCAGATTATATCCGACAAGTATTCTATGAATGAATTTATGTTCAAATACTTGTAATCAATCAATATAAGGAATAAATCAGTTAAGCAATAGTTATCAAGTATAATGAATAAATCAATTAAAAAATACTTGATATAACAAATATATTTATTTAACGTAGAGAATTTATAATAATATTTTATCTATTATGTGAATGATTATAAATAAAGTCACTTAGGACTTTGAGATCGTATGTTCAATTCCTTCACTTAAGAAGAATATCTTCGTAGTTTCGGTGTCTAAGTACTGACAAAATTTATAGTTTCACGATATTTATATAAATATTTTTAATAGATTACTTAGATTTTCAAATCTGGTTCGGATGATTCACTCTATCAGAGGAATATCTCGGGGTTGTTTTGAACTATCAAATAGATCTACTTTAAGATATTTATATAAATAATATCAATAAAAGGTCACGTAGGACTTCGAGATCGTACGACCAATTCCCTCACTTAAGAGGAATATCTTCGTAGTCTCGATGTCAAAGT
Organism: Panax ginseng; assembly: GCA_020205605.1. Taxonomy (NCBI): domain Eukaryota; kingdom Viridiplantae; phylum Streptophyta; class Magnoliopsida; order Apiales; family Araliaceae; genus Panax; species Panax ginseng. The sequence continues at coordinate 20,189,674 of CM035133.1, read as the reverse complement.
ACTGACATTTTATTTAATAAATAAGAGAAAATATATATATATATATATATATATATATATATATATATATATATGTACACAGTTGTGTATTACACAGTAGGCTATGACTACGGTTTTTTGGGCTATAGCGATGGTTTCACCCGTCGTCATAGTTATTCTGAGCTATGGCAATAGTTTACCGTCGCTATAGTCCAAAAAATCTCTCGCCATAGCCCTACTGTGCAATACACAGCTGTGTATATATATATAGCTCATATATATATATATATATATATATATATAATTGTGTATAAAAATTTATATTCGTATATCTATAAATCTAAATAAGAAAGAGATAATTCAAATAATTTGTCTCAAATATTTAGACCAATTTCTTCTTCTAAAATGATTAGAACTTTTGTTTTCAAGTGAATTGACAAAGCAAAATGAAAGAAAGTGACTCCTAGTTATAGATTTTTGAGGTTGGGGACAAAAAGGAAATTTTAAATTTTTTTTTTTAAAAAAACAATGGCTGAGATTGATTGGATTTGATTTTAATGGTTCGGATAGAGCACAAAGTTTTTCACACGGATTGCCAATTTGCATAATAATAATTTTAAAATTTCAGCCCATGCTCAAGAGTTGCTTATAATTTCAACAAATGAGCATATGTCAATTAAGCATTAGCAAAAAGTACTTTTACACCACTGTGGTTGTAGTGTGTTAAGCAATTAGCCATTGTGCTTTTAAAATATTCAATTAGCCCACTGTACTTTTTAAAAATGTTCAATCAAGCCATTCCGTCCAATTTCTTGGACGGAAGTCAAATAATTACACATGTGGCATTGAAAAAAAATAATCAAAAAATCATTATTTCCTACGTGGCAAGCCAGTCAGCCAAATTCTTTTTACTATTGAGCCACTACACTTTAAAAAAATGCAATTGGCCCACTGTGGTTTTAAAAATAAAAATATTTTTATATTTTATTTTCTTTCTTTTTCTTTACCTAAATATTTATAATATTAATAAAAATTAATACTATAATATTTATAATTAATATGTATGTTTTATTTTAAAAATAAAAATAAAAATACTTTTATGTTTTAAAATACTTATAAAATTTTTAAAAATAAAAATATTTTTATGTTTTATTTATTTATTTTTTTTTACCTAAATATTTATAATATGTAAAATATTAATAAAAATTAATATTATAATATTTATAATATGTATATTTTATTTTCAAAATAAAAATAAAAATACTTTTATATTTTAAAATACTTATAAAATTTTTAAAAATAAAAATATTTTTATGTTTTATTTTTTCTTTTTCTTTACCTAAATATTTATAATGTGTATAATATTAATAAAAATTAATAGTATAATATTCATAATATGTATGTTTTATTTTAAAATAAAAATAAAAATACTTTTATATTTTAAAATACTTATAAAATTTTTAAAAATAAAAAATATTTTTATATTTTAATTTCTTTCTTTTTCTTTACCTAAATATTTATAATATGTATAATATTAATAAAAATTAATATTATAATATTTATAATATGTATATTTTATTTTAAAAAAATAAAATAAAATAAAAAATACTTTTATATTTTAAAATACTTATAAATTTTTAAAAATAAAAATGTTTTTATGTTTTATTTTTTTCTTTTCATTACCTAAGTATTTATAATATGTATAATATTAATAAAAAATAATAGTATAATATTCATATATATGTTATGTTTTATTTTAAAAATAAAAAAAAATATACTTTATATATTTTAAAATACTTATAAAATTTTTAAAAATAAAAATATTTTTATATTTTAATTTCTTTCTTTTCTTTACCTAAATATTTATAATATGTATAATATTAATAAAAATTAATAGTATAATATTCATAATATGTATCTTTTTTTCCTCAACCCCAATTCGAATGGTGGCAACGGCAGGCACCATGAAATCCGGGACATTACATAGCAGAACACAACAGAATATGTATCCTCAACCCCAATTCGAACTAATTTGGACTTAACACAGCAGAACTCCCAAGCAAAAACCCAGGAATCCAGTCAAAACGAAATACAGAGATCGGTGTCCCGGTCGGAGAGAGAGAGACATGGGTGGAATTAAGGGAATTAGAGAGAGAAACAAAGAAACCATGGTTAGGCCAGAGATCGGTGGAACCAGCGAGTGTCGGTACTATGCCAGGGGTTGGTGAAGCCATTTGAGCTCAATTTTTTTAGAGAGAGAAACCAGAGATAGAAATTGGGGATGCAATTGAGATCTGTGAGGGAACACCAGCATTTGATCCTTTTAGAATGTGTACGGATCGGGTCGGGTTGATCGAAAAGTAAGAAGATGAGCCACATCAGCATTTACATGTCATTTCTTTTATTTTTATTTTACTTTTGAACTGCCATGTAGGATATTTTTTAACGTCTGTCTGCAAAATTGGACGGAATGGGTTAATTGCACATTTTAAATAGTATAGTGAGCAAATTGAATAAATTAAAAGCACAGTGGCTAATCAGTTAAAACACTATAACTACAGTGGTGAAAAAGTGCTTTTTACCATTAAATATTTAATTCGGTCAAATGAATAATTCCTCAAATAAGCAATTCTCAGCACATATATCAATCTTTTGTTCCTTTAAAAAATGCGTGGGCCCATGTGCAAGAAGACACTTAAGGTGCCTACGGATGGAACAAGAGAAATTGTCCCAATATGAGTGTAATGCATTTAACATAAGGATTTTAATCCTCTTTATATATATATATATATATATATATATATATATATATATATATATATATATGGATCGATCAGTGTATACTCCTTATCTTACTCACTCGTGCTCACCCCTTTAATGACGGACCGATGATTTGGTTCGAATACAATACACAACTGTCGTCTAAACTTTTAATGACGCTTACACGTTGTCCGTCGCTAAAAGTATGTATTTAGTTGTATAAGATGAAAAAATCATCACGGGTCCGTCGCTAAAAGGGGTGAACACTAATGTGAGTAAAATAAGGGTATGCACTTGATCCTTTATATATATATATATATATATATATATATATATACAATGTTTGCTTTTTTCTTTTAGAAATCATTTTATCCCTTTTTATGAAATGTAAGTTTTGAGTGAAAATTTGTTTTGAGAAAATAATAGGAGATCTCATTTGCCATAGGAAATGTTATTATATCAATTAATTTATTTAACAATTGATATTTAAATTATCAAAATGTTACTATATCAAGTAATTTATTTAACACTTGATATTTAAATTATCAAGGTTAATAAAATTAATTCAATAAGATTTTAGAATATATTTTAGCTCAAAATAAGATACATAAAAATAATTAAAATATAAACCTATAGAGAGGATTCTACCCTTTTAATTAATTTAATTGCTAATTATTGTTATCATCAAAATAAACTAAAAGTTGGAAACCTATCAAACTAAACGTATAAAATTTGAATCCATTCCTTAAAATGTCCTAGTCGAAGGGACTAGTGACGAAAACTACAAAAAAAATGTTTGTCTGCGACCGCCCATCCGCGACTGCTTTCGATCACTAATGAACATCAGCGACCGACTGTGTTCACTAATATGGGTCGCATATAATTTGGTCGCTATGTGGACATCAGTGACCAAGTTTAGTGACCACAATATCTACGACCGCTTAATATCGACCGCTTTCATCGCTGAGCTGATTCACTGTGAGTCATGTGTCAGAGGTGACGTGGCCCACTTGTTAGTGACCAATATTAGCAATCGTTCAGGTCGCTAGAACCATCAAGTCATATGCGGTCGCCAAAAAGTATTTGCGACCGCATGCAGTCGCTAATGTTTAACTTCAAAAAAAAAAAATTAGTTGTTCTGTGGATTTTTGAATTTTTTTACTTATTTTGTACCTGCTTTATATCCCAACACATGGCAGTATATATAAACATCCATCCATTCTTTATATATAGTCTAACATGCACAACAATATATATAAACATCTATCCATATGTAAACACATAAACCAACAAAATATAAACTATATAAACATTAATAAACTAATATGAAGTCGATAAATACATACAAATGTTCTTTAAGTAACATACAATCGTCTAAAGAATGAATTTAAAAGTACAATACTTAACAGCATATTGGGGGTCGAAAACAAGCTTAACTCGTCATGCATCTTCGCCTAAATTAGTACGACCCTGTAATTAACAAAAGAGTAAGACAAGTTATGTATATATATATATAAGTGACTAATTTGATTGTAATAAGTACTAAGATTACCTCGCCGCCATCCTCATGTCGTGCTGATGTCGCCACTGCAGCTGATAATTCATTAGGACATAGAGCCGCCAGATGCCCGCCTAGTATACAAAGAAGATCACGGTCTCGACAGATTGCTTTCACACAGCCAGCATGAGTATGATAGGGTAATTTTTCACCGTCATGTGAAATACTCTTAATGGCTTTCAAGAGCAACTCAAAACATTCATGGCTCATGTTGTAATCAGCCTTGATGTTAAGTAATGCCACCACTGTAGACAATGTAGTATGTTTGGTGTAACCATGTCACAACGGCTCGCTACCCTCGTCTAACAACTTAAATAAGGCTTTGGCATCATAATTCATAGGTTATTCTTTTCCTTTTTCCCAATCAAAATACGGCCATGCAATATCATGAACCATTTTATTCATATGATGGTTACTGCTGCCCAGATTATGTACTTCTATGATGCCACCATCTCTTCTCTGTCCATATTCCCACCAGCATTCTTCGTAATTTTTTATGAACCCAAAAATAAGTAAATGATAGTTTATAATATCTTTGTCCATATAATTTATATTCTTACACTTCAAACAAGGACATCTTATCTTGTTCTTACCATTCACACATTCTGAGTGACTATACGCATACTCTAAAAATACTTGGCAACCAGCTTTAAATTCAACTGTATCACCTATCTAGGCACTTGACTTTCGTCGACTCATCCAACTACAGTCTGAATAAAGGTCCATGATATCACGGTACCTATTGCAGACAACATGAGCTTATTAATGTACAGCATGGTCAGGCTGTCTAAGCATACTTGTAAACATATGAGTTGAGCGTATTTATAAGCATATGATTAACATTTAAGCCTAATTGTAAGCATATGTCTTGAGCATACTTGTAAGCATATGATTAATATTTAAGCATACTTGTAAGCATATAACTTGAGCATACTTAAAAGCATATGAGACTAACATTTAACTCCTTCACATAATCCCCCTTATAACTCTCGGACCCTACCTGATCCCCGACATTTATTTTATTTAGTATTGAGAAACTAAGTAAATACTACTTAGTTCATTATATTATTTATTTTATTTTATTTATTTTATTTTGTTTTGTTTTATTTTATAATATTTTATTTATTTTATTTTATTTTATTTAGTATTGAGAGACTAAGTAGATACTAATTAGATCATTATAATATTATATCCTATTTTATTTTGCTTGTAATAATTTTATTTTGTATTATTTTGTATTATTTTGTTTTATTTTATTTAGTACTACTATATTATTATACCTTAAAATTTGATTAGTTACTAAATTATTACTAATATATACGACAATATACATCAAGTTAATTTTAGGAAGCAGTGGGTGCCTCTATATATAACTAAGATAAACACAATGATAGCAAACCATCACACCTTAAGACATTTTGTTTGAACTTTGTTATATTACACTCCCAAATCAAACAATCAGTCTAAAAAAAATTATATTTAATCTCACACTATAGAATAAGTTTGAAAAAAATTAAACAAGATAATAATTATATCCATTATATAGAAGATAATTATAATTCTTTTGTATTCATTCAATAAAAATTCTCAAAATTGAGTTTTTACATTGACAAGTCACAACCCAAAAACATGAAACCACCCTTCACCATATGCCAAATCAATTTCAAAACGTAAGAAATTAAAAGGGAATATAAGAACAATACTTGATCAGATTAAACACAATAACAGTAAGATTTCAACATAATTTAAACATAACATGACTTAATCCTAAATTACTTTTTAGGATTTAACATAATATTTCTACATTTTCCTAAATGGCATGCATGTGCTCAATCGTATAACTAGATAACTGATTGGAAGTATAACTTGAGCTTGGTCGGCGGTGACATTGGCGGAAGAACCTCCCTATCTTCCCTCTGCAACCTCTTCTCCTTCTTATCCCTCTACTTTTTCTCCCCTCTTTTTTTCTTTCTCCGTCCCTGGTCTGCTCGACTGCCTGTCCTGATTAGATTAAAAAGGATCCGCGACCGCTATCGGCGATCGCATGTGATCGCTAAATTTTAAACACGTGACTATATTAGCCACCACATGCGATTGCTAATTGGATTTGGTCGCAATCAGCCTTTCCGCCCCACTTATACGCTAATTTTTTGGAGGGAAAATACTTTTAGCGACCGCTCAGCGACAGATTATAGTCGCTACTACCAATAGCGACTAAATTAACATGTGGTATCTAATATCGGTCATTGATTCATGTATTAGAAACCATAAAAATCAGTCGCAAATAGTCTTGTTTGTCGTTAAGCCTTTTTCTTGTAGTGGAACCTGTCACTATTGATATTCACCAAGAAATTCACTTACAAATCGTTATCCCAAACCCAAGTACCAGAATCTTTTATCCAAAATATCTAGTTCCAAACTCATACACCAGTATCTCCTTACCTTATTATTGAGGGAGATTCGGGAAAAAGACCACCAATAAGTTCTTGTTCCACTATTGAAAGAGTGAATTTTGGAAGAAGTTATTTACTTAGGGGCCCAAATCAACCAATACCTCACAAATTTTTTGATACACTAATTAGTGGAGTTGCTCGTAAGGTCAACAAGAATTGGTACAAGAAATATCCAAGTTGGTTGGAATATAGTTTGAGTGAAGATGCTCTATTTTCTTTGTGTTGTTACCTATTTAAATTGATCATGGTAACTAAGGCGGTGGAGATGCATTTGTTGGCGAGGGATTTTGAAATTGGAAAAAGATGGATAGATTGAAAATATATATTGGAGATCATGGTAGTGTTCATCGTAAATGTGAAAAGGTTTGTCGTGATTTATTGAATCAACCTCAACATATGTATATATATCAATCTTGTTAACATAACTAAGCAACAACGAATTGATTACCGTATTCGATTGCTCGCATCAGTTAAATGTTTTAGGTTTCTTTTAAAAGAAGGATTATATTTTATTGGTCACGATGAGTTAAAGGGTTCAAGAAAACGAGGGCTATTTATTTCTTAGCTAGAGTTTTTACTGGAAAACAATGATAAGGTGCATAAAGTTGTCCTAAAAAATGCTCTAGAGAATCATAAATTAATTGCACCCTTAATCCAAAAACATATTTGTAGAGCCGCTGCATTTTTGACTACACAAGTTATCATTAAAGAAATTAGGGACGGGTTTATTTCATTGTTGGTTTGTTAGTTAATGAGTCGCGTGATACATCAATCAAAGAAAAAATGACAGTGATTTTACGATACGTGGAAATGTGTGGTTGTATTATTGAGCTATTTCTTGCCATTATTCATGTTCCTGAAACTTTTGCTGTAACACTAAAAATGCTATTAATCAATTTTTTTCTAAACATGAATTAAGTATGTCATGTGTGTGTGGCCAAGTTTATGATGGAGCTAGCAATATGTCAGGGAATTTTAAAGGTCTTAAGAGTTTAATATTATTTAAAAAATTATGTGCTTTCTATATTCATTATTCTGCACATAAGCTTCAGTTGACACTTGTTGTAGTTACTGAGAAACATAAGTCATTATGTTCTTTCCTTGACTATGTTGGATTATTAGAAAATGTTGTTAGGGCTTCTTGTTAGCGAAAAGAAATTCTCCGATTGAAGTAATTTCAAAAAGTAGTTGAAGGAGTTGCTAGTGGCGAAAGCAAGAGTGGATGAGGTTTGAATCAAGATACAACATTAAAGCAACGTGGAGAAATGCGTTGGAGTTCAAATTTTAAAACAATTTTTAGTGTTATTACCTTATTTTCTCCAATAATGGATTTGCTCGAGTTTATAGCAGATGATGTCGATGGGGAGAAAAGTACAAAAGTTATTACAATTGATTTTAAGTTTGTGTTCTTGTTACACTTATTGAAAGGAGTCATGGAAATTACAAATGACTTATCACAAGCCTTACAGAAGAAAGATCATGACATTTTAAACGTCATTGCTCTAGTCAATGTAACCAAGAAACAATTATAAATCATGAGAGAAAATTGGATGATTTGTTAGTGGAAACTTATGAATTTTATGCATTGCATAACATTGTTTTCCCGAGGACGGAGGATATCTTTGTGTTTCAAGGGATACCACGATGCAAAATTTAAATAACTTGATTTTCATAATATATTCGACATAATTTCTTATGATAATAATTTTGTGTCTATATCTAATAAATTTAAAAGCAATTTTTAATTCCAAATATAGTCAATTTAACCATAAAAAGTTAATTTAGACAAATAAAACTAAACTAACAGAGCTTTTAGCAGAACTTTAACATCTATCCTCTATTTATTGTAACTTCAAAAATTATCCTAAATTCACTTCATCATCCTATTTTAACCATATCAACAAACAAGGTGATATGAAATTATGTTCAAAAAAATAATAATTTATACGTCAACTAAATTTCAACGAGTTAATAAAATAAAATAGAATAATAATGCATAATCTTTTATTATTATTATTGTTGTTGTTGTTATTAGTAGTATAACGACCCCAAAACTCAGTTTATCTCTAAACCCGAGTTCGGTGTATCATGGTACTACCCAATCAACATAATCTTAAGACATGAATGTAATTATTACATTATTACAATATATTACTTTTAATCCCAAGTTCTATTACATTTACATCTTCATATCATATTACTAACGAATATTACATCATTCAAATATTACAACTAAAAATCTACAGTATATTATAACTTATGATGTTATTAATTTAAATATGATAAATAATGAATTCTTTTCATTGAACACCATCTAGTTACTCAAGTCCGTCCGCTTTAGCTGCAAAAAGTTTAGAATTTTTGTAAGAGTGAGCATAAAATTTCCAAAAAAGTTAAAGTAGTTAAATAAACAACAAAATCAAGAATCAATTCAATAATCTTTGAAAACTTCAATAACCAAATAATAGTTATGAAGCAGCTTGAATAAATAGGAATTAAATCGGAATCCTACCACTTAACACCTTAGTTACCATTTTAAGAGAAAATAGTCTCTAATCCTTCTCAGACTCAACTCATCCTAACAAATACATATGTGAAAAGAATCACCTTCTCAACATATATATAAGAACAACACATCCCAAGTGTTCAACGGATATCAGTGTAGTGAACTGAGTGGTCACAAATCCCCTGCCCATACAAAGGTTTGTTTAACTCAGTTACCACACATAAACGATCAAAAAACATGTGATTGTACTCACACTTAACCTTAGTTAACACCGAAAAATCTAACTAGTCAAAATTATTTACATCAACTCACTTTGACACCAACTTATCTTTGTTCTTCTCTAATACTCAGCATGTGTCCAATGAAAACAATTAGCATGTATTTAATCATAACATAGCTCACGAATTAATCAGAACTTTAATAATCTGAACAGTTCAATAATAGAACCATACTTTCACAGAAGCAAATGAGTGAAAATATTGGCAAACAACACAATGTATAGCTATACACATTGTAAAATATAAATAAAATTGCACAACGACATGAAACTTGCATTCGATTCAACAATTTGAATTAAATTAGAAAACTTTCTCAATGAAATTTGAGAAATTTCAAGAAACTTGTTTAATATTAACAGCTAAACAAGAATTAGAAACTTGCTCAATAAAATTCGAGTAAGTTTAGGAAACTTGCCTTAAGCACTGCTTTACAGCTTAAGCTATATTGCTCTTCAAATAACCTTCATATATCATTAAGGTCGAACATACCAATTAGTTAAGTATTGACCCCAAATATTAGTTTACTTTAGCTCATCTTAGCTTATTTCATAAGTTACGATGTTCAGGTTTTATAACTCGACACAATGTACTTAACTATATATAGCTCGGTATATTTCTCTTTTAACTTCGTTCATAGATTAAACTTTAATTCTAAAGTCTCGTGATGCTCATAATTTAAGACATCTTAAATCTTTCTTTAATTATTTTTTATTACACTTGGCTTATATAGTTCGGAACGACATAACATAACGTTGCCCGACTACTCGGCTTTTGGAAACCAATCCATATTTGTTTACTTCCCGCTTAGCCTAAATCATAATTTAGACTTACATATTAAAGTTCCATGACTTTATTATTTCCATTTCATCTTTTATGGTTTGCATTTTATGATTTGATTAATACGCCCAACTTTCATTTTTCATTTTTTCGTTACAGGTATAAAGCAAACATCTTGAACCATCTGTTAATCCAGAGAGTTTAAAGTAATGACACGAAGTGTCTTCTTTGATTTAAACTCACTTTATACTAATCCAGACATTTTAAACTAACGATAGGAAGTTTCTGCTTTAGTACAAAACTCACTGATCTTGAAGCAGTAACAAATAGTTTTTTCGTGATTGTCGTACTTACTTTGCAACGTCATAACTCAACCTTCCGTTATCAGAATGAGTCCGTTCTCACGTCATTTTTTTCCTTGTTACATCTACTAAAAATCCCCCTGGGTAGAAGTTTTTTTCAGGTTCATTTTTTCGCCAAAACAATGGTACAAAAGTCCCTATTCGAAACAATTTTCTAGTTTTTTGACAATTTTGACTAGTCTCCTTTCGAATAGCATATCTCCCACCTCTGGACTCGAAATGAGGTCATTCTTACGTCCACAAACTAGTTAATTAACGAACTACATAACCCTTAGAATAGTAAAATTTTCCAGCATCCCATTTGAAACAGAAAATTGCACAAGGGTTAGGGGTTACATTAATTTCGTTTTTAACTTTTTACTTAAAAATTCGTCATGGCTTTGTTACAAAAGCTTTTACTTCCATCCAATTGAGTGATTTTCATGACTCATAAAAGTATAACATGAAACCCTAGAACTTAATTTTTACATTTGTAAAACAACATAAAAATGGCCTCAAAACAGCCCATTAACAGACTACTAATTGGTTTTTCATCCTTTATGCATAAGTTCGGGTCTTGTTTATTTTGATTCCACTTCGCATGCTTTTAATGGTTTGTTTAACATTTGTAAATCATTCTTATGATGTTTCTTAACCAATAAAACTCACAACAACAACAACAACAACAACAAACAATTATAATAAAAGCTTAGAAGAAAAGATGGGTGAACTAGGGTTTTTCATGTGTTACCTTCTTTCTTGTTCTTTCTTCTTCTTATTTAGCTAGATAATTCCAAGCACACAATTAATAATCTTACCACCTATAGTAGGTAATTCACCACATACTCCTTCTTTTGCTCCCAAAATGACTAAATCTCCCTTGGCCATTTTCCATCTCCTTGCTTTCGTTTATCTCATGTGTCAATTAATTTACAAGAGACATATGTCCCTTCCAAAGTTAACTTACTAAAAATAGAAAGTTGCCCATTGGTCTCACCTAATGGCCAAATGGTCGGGTGTCCTAGCTCCTCTCTTTTGCCCACATCTCTTTTCATTTCCGAGTCTTTCTACATGTACATGTTTATTGGACATGAATATTGGACATTTTCAAAAAAAAAATTGCTTGTGACTCTCAAAAAAAGTATAGTATTTATTCCAATTAGAATTTTTACAAACTATAGTGTTTTAGGTGTAATTTAGATACATATACAAAAATAGGGTTATACAGACTATACAATCATGTTCTTGTATTTTGTAAGACCCCAAATTTTATAAATAAAGATTTAATTTTCTCAAAATATTTTTTTGAAAACTATGTTGTGGATTTGATATAATGTTATAGTTGTGGGTAATATTTATAAATTTTGCAAACTAAGAAAGTGGTTATAAAATATTTGATTGGTCAGGGAATATTCATTTTAAAAGGGAATATTCGTACAATGGCACAATCATTGGTGGACCCCACAACGGAATTACTGTCGGAATGAGAAAACGACAGAAATATCTTTTTATGAAAATAACGGCGGAAGTTTTACCGTTAACTGTTGAAATACCCGGTGATAAAAGTACAGTAATACGCGTGGTTGCATAGTAGCACACGGTATTGATTATTGATGCTTACGTGATAAATTACTCAGTTTATTCAATTATTGCTACAATAATTGTTGTATAGTATCTCACGTTATTTGATTCAATTATTGTTACAATATCATCTGCATATTATTTTATATTATTAAATCAATAATTGAGATGACAAGTTATCCATATTATTATTTGCATAATTAACAATGTCTAGAAGTTCTGTCAAGGAGAGGTTAGGTCATCTAATTGCGCGCTAATAGGGAGAAATTCTTATTGGAAAGCCCCCTCTTTTCTGGGAACGACCTGGTTGTTAATATTCCAAGTTATAATAATATGAATAAACGTTGTTAAAAATATTGAGGGGATTTTTATGAATTATTTATGGACCCCCACTTACCCATTTTTCAAAATAATCGGTAAAAAGTTATTCAGTATATTTTTATATAATAAAGGTGGGGGCCATATGTGGGGCCCACATGTGGAAAATGAAATTGAAGAAAGAAAATGAATGTCACGGATGGTTTTCAAAATCACATGTTTATATATATATATATAATATATTTTATTAGTTTTGTTTTTTTATGAAAAATAGAATATATTATATTTTATTATGCATAGTGTTTGCATAGTGCCTGCATAGTAAAAATTAGAAAATTTTCTGATTTTTCGCTTGGTATACCGTGATTTTCAGATATAAAAATTTATCAGGCAAATTGCTTTCTAAATAGTATCCTTCCATTCTCCTATAAGTAGGATGCTTAGTTAGAATTGAAAATCACACCAGAATAAGAGAATTCTTCTTCTATAATATTCAGCATATTTCTTTAGAGTTTTAGGAAGCTTTGAGTGTAGAAAACAGTGAAAGTTTTCTTCAAGAATATATCCGCTATACCAGTTAGAATACTCTTCTTTTTGAGGTAAGGGGTATTATTTCTTTCGTATCCATGAAAATAATTATTTTCTTTCAATACTCGTAAGGGGCATTATTTATTTCATATTCAGAAGAGATATATATTATTTTTCAATATTCGTAATGAATATTATTTTTCGTTCAATATTCGTAGGGATATTTATGAGACCCGAAATTTTATGAATAAAGATTTAATTTTCTTGAAATATTTTTTTGAATATTATGGTATAGATTTGATATAATTTTATAGTTGTGGGTAATATTTATAAATTTTACAAAGTATGCAAGTTGTTATATAATATTCGATTGGTCGGGAAATATTCGTTTTAATAGAGAATATTCGTACGACGGCACAATCATTGGTGGACCCCATAACGTAAGTATTGTCGTAGTTAGAAAATGACATAATTATCATTTTATAAACGGCGAATGTGTTCCCGTTAAAACTGTTGAACTACCCGTTAGTAAAAGTACAGTAATACACATGGCTGCATAGTAGCACACGGTATTGATTATTGATGCTTACGTAAGAAGTCACTTAGTTGTACTCAATTATTGCTACATTAATTGCTGCATCATATCTCTCATATTATTGATTCAATTATTGTCACAGTATCATCTGCATAATATGATATATTATTAAATCAATAATTGAGATGGCAAAGTTATTCATATTATTATTTGCAATATTGACAATGTCTAGAAGTTCTGTCAAGGAGAGGTTTGGTCACCTAATTGCGCGTCAATAAGGAGAAATCCTTATCAGAAAGCCCCCTCTTTCCTGGGGATGATCTGGTTATAAATATTGTGAGTTATAATATTAATGATGAATAAGTTCTTGTTGATTAAAAATAAAATTGATAGTTCCATTGTGTTGGAATTATTAGTGTTAGTGAAAATCGACATTTATTTCGATAATAATTGATGTCTGGAGGTTATATTGACCAATCGGGTAATTAACCGGATAAATGAGTAATTAATTGCTATTGATTCACATGATTATAACTATTTGTTCACATGTGTGTACTATTGATTCACATTCATTTACTATTAGGGGAGTTGGTGCAAGATTGATAATACTTGCATGACTAAGTTAAAAATGGAGGTATAAATGGAGGTATTATACTGTAATTCGTATTTTCACATGTTTAGAACTATTGAGTCACATGATTTACTATTGATTCACATTATTTACTATTAGTGGATGTGGTGCAAGTTTGATAATACTTGCAGGACTAAATTAAAAATGAAGATAAAGAGGAAGGTATTATACTGTAATATTTCGAGCCCCAAAACGTGCAATTATCGAAACTATATTTTCCTATAAATAGAAGCTCATTTTTCCTTCATTCTCACAAATTCACTAAAGCTATACAGCAATTATTATAGAGAGAAAGAAGAAGAGAAGTCTGCTACCTCACTATTCCAAAGATCGATCTTTCTTTTGAGGTAAAGGGTATTATTCTTTCGTATTCATGAAGAGAGTTATTTTCTTTCAATACTCATAAGGGTTGTTATTCCATTCTTTATTATTATGTTGAATAACTTTTGATATGTCAAGTACCGCATACATGGTGAAATTCTTTCGTTATTCCATTCTTTATTATTCTCATTGGAATAACTCGTATGCATGCGGTCTATCGCATGCCTGGTGAATTCTGGTGTTATTCCATTCTTTATTATTCTGTTAGAATATCCTGTCTGTGCGGATTATGCATGACCTGGTTCCATTCTTTATTATTCTATTAGAATATCCTGTCTGTGTGGATTACGCATGACGTGGTTCCATTCTTTATTATTCTGTTGGGAATAACCTGTCTGTGCGGTCTATTGCATGCATGGTGAATTCTTATGTTATTCCATTCTTTATTATTCTGTTGGGAATAACCTGTCTGTGCGGTCTATCGCATGCATGGTGAATTCTTCTGTTATTCCATTCTTTATTATTCCGTTGGAATAATCTGTTTATGTGGATTACCGCATGCATGGTGAATTCTTCTGTTATTCCATTCTTTATTATTCTGTTGGAATAACCTGTCTATGTGGATTACCGCATGCATGGTGAATGATCCTTCACATTCATTCTTTATTAAATTGTGGAAATGATTCGCATCACGTGGATTACCGCATGGCGGTGAAAATCCATTTGCGATTTCAGATATTCTATTATACTCGTATGAGATATCATTTCTTTTGTACTCGTCATGGAATATCATTTTATTTGGTATTTTTCTTTTACGAGTTACTATTCATGAGTTACTATTCACCCAATTACTATTCACTCTAGTATTATTCATTCGGGTATTCGGGGCACTTTTCGTGTCAGAGTACTATTCATGAGTTACTATTCACGGGTTACTATTCACCCGAATATTATTCACTCGGGTATTTGGGGTACTTTTCATGTCGAGGTACTATTCACCCGAGAAATATATTTCTTTTCTGTCCAAATTATTTTTGGTACATGAATATTATTCTTGAATTTTACTCTACAAAGAAGTATCATGTTGACAATTTGGACGTTATTGATTTTTGAATAAATTAAAATTATAAATCTTTAAAATTTATCCTTGAACTTGTTTTATTGAATTATTATGTCATTGTCATCATCCTCATGCTTATATTGTGATGAAAGTCATCTTTGGCTTGCGTGCATAGATGGACTTGGTATGATTATGACCAGGGATTATTCGGTATAATCATGATCGTAATTTGACGAATGATGTGGTAAAAGACCTCATTGGTTTGTAGTTCATAGAAGGACTGTTGATTATTGGTTGTATATCTTTGGCTTACGTGCAAAGATGGACTGTTGATTATTGGTTTTATAGGTGTATATCTTTGGCTTACGTGCAAAGATGGACAGGTGTACGACATGATCATAACTACTGGTGATAATAACAAATATACTTGGCACGTAGTGCATGGATAATTTGATGATGTGATTGGCAGGATCATGACCATTAGTTAACAGTTGAATGTCTTTGGCCGTAGTAAGTAATCGACGACAGATAATTGATTGGTATGATCATGACCATTGGTTTTATAGTTGAATATCTTTGGCCCGTAGTGCAAAGGTAGACAACTGATTGGTATGATCATTGTTATTACACTTGAATATCTTTAGCCTTTGGGATAAGGATTTTGAGTAAACGTTCTATTAAGACTTTATGGCAAGGAGAAACTGTTAATTTACATGATTATAAATATGAATTATGGATTTAACTATAATATTTGGTGGTTCAGGTGGAGACAAGTGATGATAGTAGTCCTCACTATTCTGTAAAATAGTGTGATAATAATTGTAATGAGGACTCCATTGAGTGTAGATATTGTCTAGATGACAATATTTGTATTAAAACTCACATCATATGTTTTGTCGTATTTTGCACGACATATGTATAATTAAGTTGTATTTGAATTTATGTACCATGTATCTGGCGACTCAAGATGGGTGATGTATACCTGTTTTGGGGGTGTCGTAGTTGGTATCAGAGCTTAGGTATATGATCCCTAGCTGAGATGTGAGACAAGAACTAGGAGGGGAAAGACGGGGAATTCCTTCGCTAGTATGACCTACCTAAGTTTATTTGGTATTTAATTGGTCGGTCAGAGTATAGGGATAATATGTGATATGTCAATTAACCCTTGTTTTGTGGCAATATTTGAAAATGACATCCGAAAATGTTGAGATAAGCAATGAAGCACATGAGACTGTTGAGTCACCAATGATCAATACCCAGGATAATGTGCAACAGGAAGACAATAATCCTCAGGTAAACAATAACATCGATCAGATGGTGAACGATGAGATGTTCAAAGACTAAATTTGCGGAGTTATCCCGGTTTACATCCCATTTGGTCGATAATAAGGAGCGAATGACGCGAATGTTTCTAAGAGGTTTATAACCCGATATACGTCAATACCTTATTTCTCACAAACTTTGTTTATATTCAGATGTTGTGAATAGGGCTCAGTTATTGGAGCGCGATAATGAGTCAGCACAACCAAAAGGCAACGACCAACAACACGATAATAATCGTACTCATGGCAACGGCCATCGGAACAATGATAACCATTGTGGGGGAAATTATCATGCCAAGAATGGTAACCACTTCGGTGGTAATCATGGCCAAGATAATAGAAGTGGAAAATTCAAGGAGACAAGATTTAACGATGATGGGAAGACGTTGGCAGCAGCACCAACACCAGCAACAAATTCTAGGGGAGGAGAACGACCGCCAGTTAGATGTTACAGATGCGGAGAGGAGGGACACATAAGTCCAAACTGTTCACAGCCTTCCAAGGTATGTTTTAGTTGTGGAAAAGACGGTCACATAGCTCGATTTTGTCCTGTAGCGAAATCAAGTCAAGCTAGGACGGTGGCACCAAAGGTGGATACGGACAAAACAAAGTCGGTGGTTTCAGGAAGAGCGTTTTTCTTGACTTCTCAAAAAGCGGGTAACCCGAACGAAGTTAGCACGGGTTAGTTAATTATAAATTCTTGTGAAGTCTATACCTTATTAGATACCGATTCTACCCATTCTTTTATCTCTCTTGCTTGCGCTCAACGTTTAAATTTGACTTTGGAGAAATTAGACTTTAACTTATTGGTTGAAACTTCGTTAGTAGAAACCTTCGTTACCTCCACTGTTTATAAATCTTGTTGATTCAAATCGACACTTTCACGTTACCTGTCGATCTTATCTCTTTGAAAATACTTGCCTTTGATGCGATTTTAGGAATCGATTGGTTAACTACTCATCATGATTTTCGTAAGGTTGTTAGCTTTCATATTTCTAACCAACCTTTTATGCGAATTCAAGAAACCAAACCACTAAAGTCAATCATTGTCATATCAAGCCATAAGTAAAGAGCCTTGAGCCTTTATCTGGTGACTTCCTTGTATGGAATGCACCGAAGCCAGACTTTTTGTAGGTGACGTCGTGAATGATGATGGCAAGTTGATAGGTATCAATGTGACGTATTATCCAAGTCTTGGATGAGGGTCACAGTTTTGAATGATATTTTTATTGTTAATAAATTTCCGACGTTATTCTTGAAGACTTCTTAGCCTACCCCTAGCGTGAAATCGAATTTTGTATTGACCCCAGTACAAAACCCATTTCTAAAACCCTCAAATATTTCTTTACTTAAAACGAACGTATCATGCGCCAAAGATGTTGGCTTGAGCTGTTGAAAATTACGACTATACCATTCAATATCATTGTGGAAGGAGCGAACGTGGTAGCTGACGCGTTGAGTAGAAGATCGTATGCGCTTACGAGTGTGATGTTATTAACACAAAAACCCATTTCGTATAACTTATAAATGATGAAGATAGAGTTAAAGACTCTAGGGACCCACGTGAAGATAACTAATATACGAGTAGAATCGACTTTAATCGATAAAGTTAAAGTCGCTCAAGCTTCAGACCCGGAGCTGATGAAAACAAAGAAGAAGGTTCAAGAAGGCGTTATCTCAACCCTCGATTTAATTGTCCCATTTGAAATCCTCGATTGAGTAGGAACTGTGGCCTATAGACTCATTTTACCACCAAGTATGTTGCGTGTTCATAACATTTTTCACGTATCAACGTTACGTAAATATGTGGACGACCCGAACCACATTATTAAATTAGAACTAGACGAGATAGCAGAAGATTTAACGTATGAGGAGATACATGTTAAAATCTTGGATAAGAAGGATCGTATTCAACACTCAAAGGTTATACCTCAAGAGTTAGAATCTGAAATAAAGTCAAGGTATCCTCACCTCTTCGTCATACCAGGTACGTACATAAATTTTGAGGGCGAAATTTCATAAGGAGGGGAGATTGTGAGACCCCAAATTTTATGAATAAAGATTTAATTTTCACAAAATATTTTTTTGAATATTATGGTATGGATTTGATATAATTTTATAGTTGTGGGTAATATTTATAAATTTTGTAAAGTATGCAAGTTGTTATATAATATTCGATTGGTTGGGGAATATTCGTTTTAATAGAGAATATTCGTACGACGGCACAATCATTGGTGGACCCCACAACAGAAGTATTATCGTAGTTAGAAAACGACATAATTATCATTTTATAAACGGCGAATGTGTTACCGTTAAAACTATTGAACTACCCGTAGTAAAAGTGCAGTAATACGCGTGGTTGCATAGTAGCACACGGTATTGATTATTGATGCTTACGTAAGAAGTCACTCAGTTATACTCAATTATTGCTACAGTAATTGCTGCATCATATCTCTCATATTATTGATTCAATTATTGTCACAGTATCATCTTCATAATATGATATATTATTAAATCAATAATTGAGATGGCAAAGTTATTCATATTATTATTTGCAATATTGACAATGTCTAGAAGTTCTGTTAAGGAGAAGTTTGGTCACCTAATTGCGCGCCAATAAAGAGAAATCCTTACCGGAAAGCCCCCTCTTTCCTGGGGATGACCTAGTTGTTAAATATTGTGAGTTATAATATTAATGATGAATAAGTTCGTGTTCATTAAAGATGAAATTGATAGTTCCATTGTGTTGGAATTATTAGTGTTAGTGAAAATCGACATTTATTTCGATAATAATTGATGTCAGGAGGTTATATTGACCAATCTGATAATTAACCGGATAAATGAGTAATTAATTGATATTGATTCACATGATTATAACTATTTGTTCACATGTGTGTAGTATTGATTCACATTCATTTACTATTAGGGGAGTTGGTGCAAGATTGATAATACTTGCATGACTAAGTTAAAAATTGAGGTATAAATGGAAGTACTATACTGTAATTCGTATTTTCACATGTTTAGAACTATTGGGTCACATGATTTACTATTGATTCACATTATTTACTATTAGTGGATGTGGTGCAAGTTTGATAATACTTGCAGGACTAAATTAAAAATAAAGATAAAGAGGAAGGTATTATACTGTAATATTTCGAGCCCCAAAACGTGCAATTATCGAAACTATATTTTCCTATAAATAGAAGCTCATTCTTTCTTCATTCTAACCAATTCACTAAAGCTATACAACAATTATTATAGAGAGAAATTATAGAGAGAAAGAAAAAGAGAAGTCTGCTACCTCACTATTCCAGTATCCAGTCTTCTTTTGAGGTAAGGGCTATTATTCTTTCGTATTCATGAAGTGAGTTATTTTCTTTCAATACTCATAAGGGTTGTTATTCCATTCTTTATTATTATGTTGGAATAACATGTCTATGTGAAGTACCGCATACATGGTGAAATTCTTATGTTATTCCATTCTTTATTATTCTATTGGAATAACCTATCTGTGCGGTCTGTCGCATGCCTGGTGAATTCTATTGTTATTCTATTCTTTATTATTCTGTTAGAATATCCTGTCGCATGACCTGGTGCCATTCTTTATTATTCTGTTAGAATTTCCTGTCTGTGCGGATTACGCATGACTTGGTTTCATTCTTTATTATTACATTGGGAATAACACATGCATGCGGCCTATCGCATGCATGGTGAATTCTTATGTTATTCCATTCTTTATTATTCTATTGGGAATAACCTGTCTGTGCGGTCTATCGCATGCCTGGTGAATTCTTCTGTTATTCCATTCTTTATTATTCCGTTGGAATAATCTGTTTATGTGGATTACCGCATGCATGGTGAATTCTTCTGTTATTCCATTCTTTATTATTACGTTGGAATAATGCATACATGTGGATTACTGATGCATGGTGAATGATCCTTCGTATTCATTCTTTATTAAATTGTGAAAATGATCTGTCTACGTGGATTACCGCATAGCGGGTGAAAATCCATTTGCAGTTTCGTATATTCTATTATACTCGTATGAGATATCATTTCTTTTGTACTCGTCATGGAATATCATTTTATTTGGTATTTTTCTTTTACGAGTTACTATTTATGAGTTACTATTCACCTGATTACTATTCACTCTAGTATTATTCATTCGGGTATTCGAGGCACTTTTCGTGTCGGAGTACTATTCACGAGTTACTATTCATGGGTTACTATTCACCCGAATATTATTCACTCGGGTATTTGGGGTACTTTTCATGTCGAGGTACTATTCACCCGAGAAATATATTTCTTTTCTGTCCAAATTATTTTTGGTACATGAATATTATTCTTGAATTTTACTCTACAAAGAAGTTTCATGTTGACAATTTGGACGTTATTGATTTCTGGATAAATTATAATTATAAATCTTTAAAATTTATCCTTGAACTTGTTTTATTGAATTATTATGTCATTGTCATCATCCTCATGATTATATTGTGATGAAAGTCATCTTTGGCTTACGTGCATATATGGACTTGGTATGATTATGACCAGGGATTATTCGGTATAATCATGACCGTAATGTGACGAATGATGTGGTAAAAGTCCTCATTGGCCTGTAGTTCATTGATGGACTGTTGATTATTGGTTGTATTTTTTTGGCTTACGTGCAAAGATGGACTGTTGATTATTGGTTTTATAGGTGTATATCTGGGCTTACGTGTGCAAAGATGGACAGGTGTATGACATGATCATAACCACTGGTGATAATAACGAATATCCTTGGCACGTAGTGCATGGATAATTTGATAATGTGATTGGTAGGATCATGACCATTAGTTAACAGTTGAATGTCTTTGGCCGTAGTGCACTGATAGACAATTGATTGGTATGATCATGACCATTGGTTTTATAGTTGAATATCTTTGGCCCATAGTGCAAAGGTAGACAACTGATTGGTATGATTATTGTTATTACACTTGAATATCTTTAACCTTTGGGGTAAGGATATTGAGTAAACGTTCTATTAAGACTTTGTAGCAAGGAGAAACTGTTTATTTACATGATTATAAATATGAATTATGGATTTAACTATAATCTTTGGTGGTTCAGGTGAAGACAGGTGATGATAGTTTTTTTTGTCTTTGGTATAACAAAGAATTGTTGATGAGTATTACAGGAATGAAATATTAATGATGGACTTTTAATTTAGAGGAGATAGTAGACTGTGACACCCCTAAATCCGGTACTTCCATTTCCACAAGATTTGGTGTTCACTGTACAAGTCTTCTTCATTTGTTAACATTGCCCTTGCCTTTACTAGTGGAAGGCTTGTCTGATCTCTCGTTCTTAACTGAAATGTTATTATTACGCAAGAGTTATCACGATTGCCCACAAGTATAACAATATAACAAATGAATAATAACATGCGAATAAATCAAAGACTTCTGAAATAGGAAACTCAGCTTTTGAATCAAGAATGAATAGCAAGAGACAAAAGAACTTCTGAGGGTCATAAGACCTTGAACTATGTCCTAGGTTGTCAAGTGTTTATACTTGAAACCTTTAATAGTCATAAGACTATGGACTCTTCTTCTCGTACTTAGGGGATCGACCACTTAGTACCATACATCATGCACAATATCTTAACGCTTAACGCATAAGTAATCCCTATCTGAGGTTGTTCATCTCGGTTTGACATTAGACTCGCACCAAAGGAAGTTTGGTTTGGATAATTCATCAAGGGTTCTGAAATTTAGAATGCTCATCAACTATGGACTAGTCGAATCATGAAGGGTTCGCTAGTCTAACAAAGTTCAACAGTAACTGAAAATTTAAAATTGAACAGCAATCTCAAAAGGTATACAATAGAATAATTATTGTATAACAGAATCATACTTTAAAAGATTAATACACTTTAATATAATAAAATGGACTTGGTCAATAATAACGAGAATTTGCTCGAAGTAAAGAGACAACTTATAAGCTCATATTAAGATAACGAGTAAGGTTAGAAAACTTGCCTCGTGCGTAGATTACACGTTAATTATACTCGTTCCTTGATTTAAATCCTATATATCATTTACGTTCACAATACCAGTCAATTATAACGTACTAATCATCACAAGTTCGTTCTTTTTGTCTAACTCGAGTTCATGACTATACTTAGTCAAATTACTACACTCATTGTCACAATTAACACATCATGAACAATAAGCTAACTATGCATTTAATCATTCAATTCATACATAAATGTGTTATTGACATGTTAAGAATTTATTTTAACACCTCATTATATGTCTAACATATTTTTATGATCATTAGATTAAGTTGCTAACACATTGCTAGACTTGAGCATTTAAAAACTCATTTCTGGACCATTCTGCTAAGTGGCGCTGCAGTGCCACTGTTAGGCTTATTCTTGGCGATGCGGCATGGTCTTTGGCGTTGCGGTGCGAGTCTTAAGGCATGGAGTTGGCGCCGCGACGTGAGACTCTAGTTTCAGTTCTGCAATTCATGAAAATTACATAAAATGGCCAAAAAAAACTCCAATTAACTTATTTTTACACGAATTTAGACATGCCCAAACATTGTAATACACAAATAACTAATACTCAACCCTTCAAGCATGATTTTAACAAGTTAAAACACATAATTACAGAATTAAAACATGCAAATTTCATTGTTCTTGATGTTCTTGAAGATTTTGAACATAAAACATGAAAATTAACACTACGGATTCATTATAACACCAAATCCATCCATTCGAGTTTTGTTTTCTTCGTTTTAGCATGCATAATCATATACAAGTGTGAATTTTACAAAACAATTTATGTTTGACATATTAATTTTACGCATAAGGGCCATATGGCCATATTCTATACTCTGTAATTTCTGAAACAACAACATACATTATAATATTATGAAATTGATGATATGGAACCATCTAACACATGGTAAAACATGCTATGCTAGCATATTATCACATTTACATCCACAAAATCAATAAAATTTCCAATTACAGAGATTTAACAGAGAAATTGGAAACCATTTTCATGAAAGCTTAATGACGTAAAAATGAGAATTGGGTTGGAGAGAAATACCCAGAGCGTAGAGTGAGTAAAGATAACATTCTCTCTTTCAGATACTACTTCAATCACAAAGTTTCTTCCACAATTCCTCTGAAATCTCTCTGAAATCTCTTTGACTCTCAGGTTGAACACTTAATGAAAAAAATACATAAAACAAAAGCGAAAACATCATTTATGCAAGATGATTGAGGTCAGTTAATCCATACATGGTTTAACTGCCCCAACTCCTCATAAGGCCTCATTTGGCTTGAAACATGAATAAACCTTCTAATTATTTTAATTACTCTCCTATACTATAGTTTAATAATGTCACACCCAATTAAATAATAAATCAAATATCTAGTTTAATTTAATTTAAGTAAAATAAAATAATTCCTCATTAAATCACATAGTCACATAATTAAATTTTGCATTTATTAAAAATGTCAAATTATTAAATCTCTAATTAATTATTAAATTAATTAAAATAATATTAATCTTATTAAATATTTCTTTTTAATTCAATAAGCTCACATAAATACATACTTGGATAATAAAATTCTCCACAATAATTTAATAAATATAACACATATAATTAAATTAATCCACCACAACTTCATTAATTAATTATTTAATCTAATAATTAATCCATCGAAAATATTTATTCAATCCAATAAATATTAAAATTAAATTACAAAATCTCAGTTGTCATATCTTTCCCCCCTTAAAAGGATTCTGTCCTCAGAATCACAACTTAAACAATTTATCCCGTTACATTCTCCCCCCCCCCCCCCCTTACAAAGATTTTGTCCCCAGAATCGCTTATAATACTCTAAGTAAATAAATGAGGATAATTCTTCATCCTATTCTCTTCGAGTTCCCACGTGGCTTCTTCAGCGTTGTGGTTCCTCCAAATTACCTTAACAGAAAGTATGACTTTATTTCTCAAAACTTGTTCTTTTTGGTCAACAATTTGAACAGGAATTTCTTTGTAAAATAAGTCTTTGTCAAAATTTAAGGGTTCATATTCAATCACGTGCTTGTAATCGAGTTTGTAGGGTCGTAGAACTGAAACATGGAAAACGTTGTGGACATTCTCTAGAGTTGGAGGTAAGGCTACCTCATAAGCAACTTCTCTGACCCTTCGCAGAACTTCAAAGGGTCCAATGAATCTTGGGCTTAATTTCCCTTTCTTTCTGAACCTGATCTTTCCCTTCTAGGGAGAGACCTTTACGAACTCATAACTTCCTGGTTCAAACTCAACATTCTTATGGTGTGGATCGTCATATTTCTTTTGTCTATCTTGAGCTGTTATCAATCTTGTTCGGATCACTTTGACTATTTCTGCTGTTTGTTGTACCAATTCCGGGCCTAGTAATTGTCTCTCACCAACTTCATCCCAAAGATAGCGGAGTTACGCACTTTACGTCACGTCAGTATAACGCTTCATAGGGTGGCATGCCAATACTAGCGTGGTAACTGTTGTTGTAGCTGAACTCTATGAGCGGTAGATGATCATCCTAATTTCCTTTAAAGTCCATTATACAAGCTCTTAACATGTCTTCTAATGTCTGAATTGTTCTTTCACTTTGTCCATCTGTCTGAGGGTGATATGTCATGCTCATTCGTAATTGTGTACCCATGCATTCCTCGTGAGACGTTTCGGAAGTTTTTGTAAAAGCGCGGATCTCTATCCGAGATAATTGACACCGGGACTCCATGCCTCGAAACAATCTCTTTCACATATAACCTTGCCAACTGATCTAGGTTGAATCTGATTTTGATCGGAAGGAAGTGTGCGGATTTCATCAATCGGTCAACAATAACCCATACTGCGTCGTAGCCTTTCTAAGTTGTCGGTAGGCCAACCACGAAATCCATCGTAATATGTTCCCATTTCCATTCTAGAATCTCTAAAGCTTGTAATAACCCACTCGACCTCTGATATTCTGCTTTCACTTTCTGACATGTCAGGCACTCGGCAACACATTCTGTAACCTCTCGTTTCAAATTTGGCCACCAGAAATGTTATCGAGGATCTTGGTACATCTTAGTACTACCAGGGTGAATCGAATATCGTGAGTTATGAGTCTCGCTCAAAATTTCTCCCTTAATCTCTGGTACTGGCGGTACCCAAATTCGCTTTCAAATCTCAATATTCCTTCCTTATCCATCTTGAATCTTGATTCGGTTCCTTCAGATATCTTCTTTTTCACTGTTTTACATCCATCATCGTGAAGTTGAGCCTCCTTAACTTTGTCTAATAGAGTTGTACTAGATTGCATCTGAAACAGCTTCTCATCAATCTCCATAGGACACTTTACTTCCAATTCCAACTTTTCCATTACTGAAATTAACTCCTTCTGTTCGGTCAACAACATCAATTTCTCCCGACCCTTTCTACTTAAGGCGTCAGCAACCACATTTGCTTTACCCGGATGGTATAGAATCTCACAATCGTAGTCCTTAATTAACTCCAACCACCTTCTTTGGCCATGTTCAAGTCTTTCTGTGTAAAAATATATTTCAGACTCTTGTGATCTGTATATATTTCACACTTCTCCCCATAGAGATAGTGCCTCCAGATTTTCAAAACAAAAACCACTGCAGCTAACTCAAAGTCATGGGTCGGATACCCCTTCTCATACTCTTTCAATTATCGTGGACGCATCATCTTAATGACTTCTACCGCTCGCATAAGCACACAAATTAAGTCCTTTATGCGATGCATCACTATAAACCACAAAATTTCCTGTATCATCCGGAAGAGATAACACAGGTGTTGAACTCAACCTCTTCTTTAATTCTTGAAAGCTTTCCTCACACTTCTCCGTCCAAACAAATTTCACCGATTTTCTAGTCAAATTCGTCAACGGAGTTGCGATCTTTGAAAAATCCTGAATGAATCTTCTGTAATAACCTGCCAATCCGAGAAAACTTCTTACTTCCGATGTCATCTTGGTATTGATCCCGATTAATCACGGCCCGACTTTGGAGGATCCAATCAAATTTCAGTCCCTATCAATCACATGTCCAAGAAATTGTACTCTTTCAATCCAGAATTCACATTTTGAAAACTTGGCATACAACTTCTCCCTTCTCAATGTCTCTAATGTCCCCCTCAATTGCTCTTCATGTTCTTCCTTGGTTTTTGAATATACCAAAATGTCATCTATAAATACCACTACGAATTTGTCCAAAAACGGCTTGAACATTCCATTCATTAAGCTCATAAATGCTGCAGGAGCATTCATTAGACCAAATGTGTAAGACCCCAATTTTTTTTTATAAAGATGATTTTTCTATAAATATCATTTTTGAATATTATGAAGTGAATTTGATATAATGTTATAGTTGTGGGTAATATTTATAAATTTTGCGAAGTATGCAAGTTGTTATATAATATTCGATTGGTCAGGGAATATTCGTACGACGACGGAATCATTGGTGAACCCCACAACGGAATTATTGTCGGATTAAGAAAACGACAAAATTATTTTATTGAAAATAACGACGGAAGTTTTACCGTTAATACTGTTGAACTACTCGGTAGTAAAAGTAAAGTAATACGCGTGGTTGCATAGTAGCACACGGTATTGGTTATTGATGCTTACTTTAGAAGTCAATTAGTTTCGTTCAATTATTGCTATATTAATTGCTGCATAGTATCTCACGTTATTTGATTAAATTATTGTCGATATTTTATATATTATTAAATTAATAATTGAGATGACAGAGTTATTAATATTATTATTTGCAATATTAACGATGTCTAGAAGTTCTGCCAAAGAGAGGTTTGGTCACCTAATTGCGCGCCAATAGGGAGAAATCCTTATTGGAAAGCCCCCTCTTTCCTGGGAATGACCTGGTCGATTAATATTGTGAATTATAAAAATGATGATAAAGGTTGTTAAAAATATTGAGGAGATTTTTATGAATTATTTGTCGTATTTATGGACCCCCCCCATTTACCTATTTTTCAAAATAATCGGTAGAAATTTAATCTATATAATAAAGGTGGGGGCCACATGTGGGGCCCATATGTGCAAGAAATGGTTGAAAGGAAATTGGGGTGGGGGGAAGAAACGTATTAGGAAGGTAATTAGTATAATATATATATATATGGTTATATATATAACATGTGTGTTTATGTGTGTGTGTGTGTGTATATATATATATATATATATATATATATATATATATATATATATATTGTGACGCCCCCAAAATAGGTATACATCACCTATCTTGAGTCGCCAAATACATGGTACAAAATTCAAATCCAACCTAATTATACAACAGTTGTGTAAAATACGACAAAATACATGCTGTGAATTTTAATACAAATATTGTCATCTAGACAATATTCACACTCAATTTAGTCCTCATTACATTTATTATCACATTATTTAACAAAATAGTGAGGACTACTAACACACCATCTCGGACCGTCACTCCATTTCCCAACTAGTCCCGGCTACATTCTCATTTCCTGAAGAGAACAGTGAAAGAAAGGGTGAGCTCAACTAGCCCAGTAAGAAATATTATGACTAAGATAATGCAGAATAAATTATCATTAGTCTTCAACATGATGTTAAAGCGATAAAATACAATAGACATCAAGTTTAAGCTGCAGTTAGAACATGCAATCCATTAAAAGAGTCAAGTAGAAAATAAAATCTACTATCTTTTATGATTTTAAAAGGTTTTCATCACTTTTATCACGAGACTCGACTTTATAAATAATCCACATCATCCACGCTTTTCTACGGCAAGGATATTCATTAGGTCACGACCACAAATTATCCATGCACTACGGGCCGAGGATATTCGTGTATTCATTAATGGTCATGATCATGCCAACAAGCGTCCATCAATGCACTACGGGCCAATGAGGACTTTTACCACATCATTTGTAACATTACGGTCATGATTATCTTTGAATAATCCACGGTCATAATCATACCAAGTCCATCTATGCACTACAGGCCACAGATGACTTTCAAAAAATATATAAACATGAGGATGATGACAATGATATAAGAATTCAATAAAACAAGTTCAAGAATTAATTTATTTAGGAACTAATAACGTCCAAATTATCAACATGATACTTCTTTATAAAGTAAAATTCAAGAATGCTCAGAAGATTATTTCCATGAAAAGATACTGGATGAAGCGCAAATATCAAGGATATTCCACTAATTTCATGGAGTATAGAAGTCAAAACTTTAACCAACTAAGTATAATAAAGAATGGAATAACAAAAGAAATCACCATGCATGCGGTACTTCGCATAGACAGGTTATTCCAACAGAATAATAAATAACGGAACCAGGTCCAACGTAAAATGCACAGATAGGATATTCCAACAGAATACTAAAGAATGGAATAACAACAGAAATCACCATGCATGCGGTACTTGCATAGGCAAAGTTATTCCAACGAGAATAATAAATACTGAAACGAGTCGAGGCAAAATTACTTGACCGGGATGTTCCAATAGAATAATAAAAAGACGAAACCAGTCCCATGTAAAATGAGCAGTATTGGGATATTCCAATGAGAATAATAAAGACGGAACCGGTCCCACGTAAAACGCATCTGAGCAGGATATTCCAACAGAATAATAAAGAATGAAATAACAACAGAATTTCACCATGTATGCGGTACTTCGCATAGACAGGTTATTCTAGCAGAATAATAAATAAGAGAATAACAGAAGAATTTCACCAAGTATAGGGTAGACCGCGTATACAGGTTATTCCAATAGAATAATAAAGAATGGAATAACAGAAGTTCTCTTCATGAATACAAAAGAAATAATAACTCTTACGAGTACAACAAATAATATCCCTTACCGTAAAATAAACTTGATATCGGAGTAGTGAAGTAGCAGAATACTTTTCTTCTTTCTCTCTATAGTTTCTCTCTCTAGAGTTTCAGTGAATTCGTAAGAAATAATGAAGGAATGAGCTTCTATTTATAGAAGAATGGAATACATAGTAACTAACTCATGAACGGTCCAGATTGATTTACTTTAATCGGACGATCCATATTTAAAGCAAAATCTTTTAAATAAAATATAATACATTCTATTTATAATCTAATAAAACGAATACCTTTATAAAAAATTTTACTATACAAATACTATGCAGGCACTATGCAAATATTATGCATAATAAAATATAATATAATCTAATTATTGTCTAATAAAACAGATAATGTTATAAAAGTATTCTGTTTTTTATAAAAAGATTTTACTATTAGCCTAATAAAACGAATAACTTTATAAAAGTATTCTGTTTTGTATAAAAAAAATCTATTTTATTACGTTAATAATACTAATAAAACAAAACTTCATCATCATTATTATTATTCACACTATTAATCGACCAGGTCGTTTCCAGGAAAGAGGGGGCTTTCCAATAAGGATTTCTTCCTATTGGCGCGTAATTAGGTGACCAAACCTCTCCTTGGCAGAACTTCTAGACATCGTTAATAATGCAAATAATAATATTAACAACTTCATCATCTCAATTATTGATTTAATAACATATAAAATATCGACAATAATTGAATCAAACTGAGTGACTTCTCACATAAGCATCAATAATCAATACCGTGTGTTACTATGCAACCACGCGTATTACTATACTTTTACTACCGAGTAGTTCAACAATATCAACGGTAAAACTTCCGCCGCTATTTTCATAAAAATATTTTTGTTGTTTTCTCAATCCGACAATAATTCTATTGTAGGGTCCACCAATGATTGTGCCGTCGTACGAATATTCCCTGTTAAAACGAATATTCCCCGACCAATCGAATATTATATAACAACTTGCGTACTTTGAAAAATTTATAAATATTACCCATAAC
This sequence comes from Panax ginseng, assembly GCA_020205605.1. Lineage (NCBI taxonomy): Eukaryota > Viridiplantae > Streptophyta > Magnoliopsida > Apiales > Araliaceae > Panax > Panax ginseng. Next base: position 20,158,777 of record CM035133.1, on the reverse strand, counting down.
TATAACATTATATCAAATTTATTCCATAATATTCAAAAATGATATTTATAGAAAATTCATTTTTATTCATAAAAGTTGGGGTCTTACAATCTCCTCTTCTTATGAAATTTCGCCCTCAAAATTAGGGTACGTACCTGGTATGTCGAAGAGGTAAGGATACCTTGACTTCATTTCATATTCTAACTCTTGAGGTATAACCTTGAATACCTTTATCGTCAAAAACATTACACGTTGCATACGTGCATGCCCGATGTCCTTCGATTGCCTCTGAATGCACATTAGTCCCTAAAATAGCCATTTTAGGACTTGATAACGACCTCAAATCTCAAAACATAAAGAATGCAAGTTGTAGGTCTACTCGTTATCTTTCCGAATCATCTTGAATAACCTCAATCGGAGTTCGTATGAAAATGTTATGCCCAATTTACTAAAGGACGTTCGGACAGATTTTGGCTTAACACTTGACTAGCGCCTAGGCGCCCAGATTTGGCCTTGGGCAAGCGCCTAGGCATCCAAGAGAAGAATCTAAGCGTCGAGTCTAGCGCCTAGGTGCTCGACCCTTGACACTTAGCTCCAATTTTCCAGATTTTGTAACTTTTGACGCACATACTTCAAATCTTCATAACTTCTTCGTCCGTTATCGGAATTAGTCCGTTTTCGAGGCTATGTAAAGCTTGTAACATGCTCTATAAAACCCCCATGATTTCATAATTTTTTAAATTCATTAATTATTCCGAAATTTGGCTCCAAAATCCCCCAAGACTATGTTTTTACTAACAACGATACGTGAAAAATGTTATGAACACGCGACATACTTAACGGTAAAATGAGTCTATAGGCCACAGAGTCTACTCGATCAAGGATTTCAAATGGGCCAATTAAATCGAGGGTTGAGATTTTTTCTCTTCACCGACTCTTGCTTCTAGAATAACGCCCTCTTGAACCTTCTTCTTCACATTCATCAACTCTGAGTATGTAGCTTGCACGGCTTTAACTTTATCGATTAAAGTCGATTCTACTCGTATATTTGTTATCTTCACGTGGGTCCCTAGAGTCTTTAACTCTATCTTCATCATTTGTAAGTTATACAAAATGGGTTTTGTGTTAACAACGTCACACTCATAAATGCATACGATCTTCTACTCAACACGTCAGCTACCACGTTCGCTTTCCCACGATGGTATTGAATGGTACAATCGTAATCTTCAACAACTCGAGCCAACGTCTTTGGCGCATGATACGTTTGTTTTGGTTGAAGAATATTTAAGGGTTTTAGAAATGGGTTTTGTACTGGGGTCAATACAAAATTCGATTTCATGCTCTAGGGTAGGCTAAGAAGTCTTCAAGAATACGTTAGGAAATTTATTAACAATATAAATATCAGTCAAAACTGTGACTCTCATCCATGATTTAGAGAGTACGTCACATTGATACCTATCAACTTTCCATCGTCATTCACGACGTCGCCTACAGAAAGTCTGGCTTCGGTGCATTCCACACAAGGAAGTTAACAACGAAAGGATCGGGTCTCTTTACTTATGGCTTGATATGACAATGATTGAATTTAGTGGTTTGGTTGCTTGAATTCTCATAACAGGTTAGTTAGGAATATGAAAGCTAACAACCTTACGAAAAGCATGATGAGTAGTTAACCAATCGATTTCTAAAATCACATCAAAGGCAATTATTTTCAAAGAGATAAGATCGACAGGTAACGTGAAAGTTTCGATTTGAATCAAACAAGATTTATAAACAGTGGAGGTAACGAAGGTTTCTACTAACGAAGTTTCAACCAATAAGTCAAAGTCTAACTTCTCCGGAGTCAAATTTAAACATTGAACGCAAGCAAGAGAGATAAAAGAATGGGTAGAACCGGTATCTAATAAAGTATAAATTTTGCAAAAATTTATAATTAACTAACCCGTGCTAACTTCGTTCGGGTTACTCGCTTTTTGAGAAGTCACGAAAAATGCTCTTCCTGAAACCACCGACTTTGTTTTGTCCGTATCCGCCTTTGGTGCCTCCATCCTAGCTGAACTTGTCTTCGGTGAACGACAAAATTGGGCTAGGTGATCTTCTCTTCCATAATTATAACATGTTTTGGACGGCATCGCACAATTTGGACTGATATGTCCCTCCCCTCCACATTTGAAACATATGATAGGTGGTCATTCTCCTTCCTTAACAACGGGTGTTGGTGCTGACGTCTTTCCATCATTGTTGAATTTCCTCTTCTTGAAATGTCCATTCTTATTGTTTTGGCCATGATTACCACCGAAGTGGTTACTAGTTACGGCATCTTTGATTCCTCCATGCTTATTGTCCGCGCCGATGACTACTTATCCTTTGGTATTATCATTTTGTTGGCTGCTCTCTTTTGGTTGGGTTAACTCATTATCGCGCTCCAATAACTGAGCCCTATTAACAACATCTGAATACAAACATAGTTTATGAGAGATAAGATATTGATGTATCTCGGGTTTCAAATCTCTTAGAAACATTCACGTCATTCTCTCCTCATTATCAACCAATGGGGCCTTAATCGGGACAACTTCGGCAAACTTGGCTTCGTCTTTGCGACACGGTCGTATTATTTTGCTCCAGTTTAATGAACTCTACCTCTTTTATGTGACGAATACTTTCGGGAAAGTACTTATCGTTGAACAATTCTTGGAACTTCTCCCAAGTCATCTTCAATCTGGCGGAGTTGAGTACGTTTCTGATTCCCACCGATGTCTGCCTCTGCGTATGACATGAAGGTGGCAAAGGGAACCTTTTGGTCCTCGGAGCATCCCAAGACATCAAATATCTTATAGATCTACTTTATCCATGTCTCCGCCTTAAGTGCTTTTGGCTCTCCAAAAAACTCTGGTGGTCCCAGTTCATTGAACTGCTTAGCGGTGACCGTCCGAGAGTTGCCAGTGTTTCCACCTGCATTTTGGACAGGAGCCGCTCTTGCCTGATGTTGCATGAATTGCAAAAAGCCTCTGAATGTTCCATCGTTCATCATTTGGTCAGTGTTGTTGTTTGCCTGAGGATTGTCGCCTTCCTGATGCACATTATCCTGATTATTAATTTGTGGAGACTCAACGGTCTCTTGTGCTCCATTGATGTTCTCAACATTCTCGGATGTCATTTTCAAATACTGCCACAAAACAAGGGTTAATTAACATATCACATATTATCCCTATACTCAGCAGCCAATTAAATATCAAATAAACTTAGGTAGGTCATACTAGCGAAGGAATTCCCGTCTCTCCCTCCTAGTTCTTGTCTCACATATCGGATGAGGATCATATCCTAAGCTTTGATACCAACTGTGACGCCCCCAAAATAGATATACATCACCTATCCTGAGTCGCCAAATACATGGTACAAAATTCAAATACAACCTAATTATACAACAGTCGTGTAAAATACGACAAAATACATGCTGTGAATTTTAATATAAATATTGTCATCTAGACAATAGCCACACTCAATTTAGTCCTCATTACATTTATTATCACACTATTTAACAGAATAGTGAGGACTACTAACACACCATCTCGGACCGTCACTCCATTTCCCGACTAGTCCCGGATAAGTTCTCATTTCCTGAAGAGAACAGTGAAAATAAGGGTGAGCTCAACTAGCCCAATAAGAAATATTATGACTAAGATAATGCAGAATAAATTATCATTAGTCTTCAACAGTGTTAAATTAATAAAATACAATAGACATCAAGTTTAAGCGCAGCGGAACATACAATCATTATTAAAGAGTCAGTAGAGAATAAAATCTACTATCTTTTATGATTTAAAAAGGTCTTTCATCACTTTTATCTTTGAGACTCGACAATAAATAATCCACATCATCCCCGCTTTTCTGGCCGAGGATATTCATTAGGGTCACGACCACAAATTATCCATGCACTACGGGCCGAGGATATTTGTGTATTCATCGATGGTCATGATCGTGCCAACAAGCGTCCATCGATGCACTACGGGCCCAATGAGGACTTTTACCACATCATTTGTAACATTTACGGTCATGATTATCTTGAATAATCCCTGGTCATAATCATACCAAGTCCATCTATGCACTACAGGCCACAAATGACTTTCAAAAAAATATAAACATGAGGATGATGACAATGATATAAGAATTCAATAAAACAAGTTCAAGAATTAATTTATCCAGGAACTAATAACGTCCAAATTGTCAACATGATACTTCTTTGTAAAGTAAAATTCAAGAATGCTCAAAAGAATATTTCCATGAAAAAATATTGGATGAAGCGCAAATATCAAGGATATTCCACTAATTTCATGGAGTATAGAAGTCAAAACTTTAACTAACTGAGTATAATAAAGAATGGAATAACAAAAAAATCACCATACATGCGATACTTCGCATAGATAGGTTATTCCAACAGAATAATAAATATCGGAACCGAGTCCAAAGATAAAAGCGCATGAGACGGGATATTCCAAATGAGAATACTAAAGAATGGAATAACAATGAAATTACCATGCATGCGGTACTTAGCAGACAGTTATTCAACGAGAATAATAAATACTGAACCGGTCAAAGAAATTCACGCAAGCAGGATGTTCAAAGAATAATAAAAAGCGATTTAAATTAAGGCGCAAAAACGCATGAGATGGGATATTCCAATGAATAATAAAGAATGAAATAACAACAGAATTTCACCATATATGCGGTACTTCAGCATACATGAGTTATTCAAGTGAGAATAATAAATAAGGGAATAATGAAGAATTTCACCAAATATAGGGTGGAAATCAAGCGTATACTGAGTTATTCCAATAGAATAATAAAGAATGGAATAACAGAAGTTCTCTTCATGAATACAAAAGAAATAATAACCCTTACGAGTACAACAAATGATATCTCTTACCGTAAAAGAAACTTGATATCGGAGTAGTGAAGTAGCAGAATATTTTTCTTCTTTCTCTCTATAGTTTCTCTCTCTAGAGTTTCAGTGAATTCGTAAGAAATAATGAAGGAATGAGCTTCTATTTATAGAAAAATGGAATGCATAGTAACTAACTCATGAACGGTCCAGATTGATTTACTTTAATCGGACGGTCCATATTTAAAGCAAAATCTTTTAAAGAAAATATAATATATTCTATTTATAATCTAATAAAATGAATAACTTTATAAAAGATTTTACTATGCAAACACTATGCAGGTACTATGCATAATAAAATATAATATAATCTAATTATTGTCTAATAAAACAGATAACTTTATAAAAGTATTCTATTTTATATAAAAAGATTTTACTATTAGCCTAATAAAAAGAATAACTTTATAAAAGTATTCTTTTTTATATAAAAAGTTTTTCTATTTTATTACGTTAATAATACTAATAAAACAAAACTTCATCATCATTATTATTATTCACACTATTAATCGACCAGGTCATTCTCAGGAAAGAGGGGGCTTTCCAATAAGGATTTCTCCATATTGGCGCGCAATTAGGTGACCAAACCTCTCCTTGGCAGAACTTCTGGACATCGTTAATAATGCAAATAATAATATTAACAATTTCGTCATCTCAATTATTGATTTAATAACATATAAAATATCGACAATAATTGAATCAAACTGAGTGACTTCTCACATAAGCATCAATAATCAATACCGTGTGCTACTATGCAACCACGCATATTACTGTACTTTTACTACCGAGTAGTTCAACAGTATCAACAGTAAAACTTCCGCCGCTATTTTCATAAAAATATTTTTGTCGTTTTCTCAATCCGACAATAATTATGTTGTGGGATCCACCAATGATTGTGCCATCGTACGAATATTCCCCAACCAATCGAATATTATATAGCAACTTGCGTACTTTGCAAAATTTATAAATATTACCCACAACTATAACATTATATCAAATTTATTCCATAATATTCAAAAATGTTATTTATAGAAAATTCATTTTTATTCATAAAAGTTGGGTTCTTAGATATATATATTATATTGTTATTTGATTGAAAACATGCATCAGTGACAGGAAATAATGCATATCAAACCACAGTTTATATATATCAGCATGTGTGGTGCAAGGATACCTTTGCCGTAAGGCAAAGGTTATAATTATATATATATATATTTTATAAGTTTTGTTTTATTAGAATATTTTATGGACCGTCCGATTAAAAGCAAATCAATCTAGACCATTCATGGATTTGTTACTATTCAGTCCATTCTTCTATAAATAGAAGCTCATTCCTTCATTATTTCTTACGAATTCACTGAAACTCTAGAGAGAGAAACTATAGAGAGAAAGAAGAAAAGTATTATGCTACTTCACTACTCCTATATCCAGTTTCTTTTACTGTAAGGGGTATTATTTTTTTCATATTCATGAAGAGAACTTCTGTTATTCCATTCTTTATTATTCTATTATAATAACCTGTATACGCGGTCTATACTTGGTGAAATTCTTCTGTTATTCCATTATTTATTATTCTCATTGGAATAACTGTCCTTCATGCCAATACCGCATACATGGTGAAATTCTATTGTTATTCCATTCTTTATTATTCATTAGAATATATCTTGTTCAGACGCTTTTACGTGGGACTGGTTCCGCCTCTTTATAATTACGTTGGAATATCACGTACATGCGTTTTACTGTGGGATTCGGTTTCAGATTTATTATTTTGTTGGAATAACCTATCTATGCGAAGTACCGTATGCATGGTGATTTCTGATGTTATTCCATTCTTTATTATTCTATTGGAATATCCTGTCGATGCGTATTATGCCTGACCTGGTTCCGTTATTTATTGTTTTGTTGGAATAACATGTCTATGCGAAGTATTGCATGCATGGTGATTTCTTTTGTTGTTCCATTCTTTATTATACTCAGTTGGTTAAAGTTTTGACTTCTATACTCCATGAAATTAGTGGAATATCCTTGATATTTGCGCTTCATCCAGTATCTTTCATGGAAATATTCTTCTAAGCATTCTTAAATTTTACTCTACAAAGAAGTATCATGTTGACAATTTGGACGTTATTAGTTCCTGGATAAATTAATTCTTGAACTTGTTTTATTGAATTCTTATATCATTGTCATCATCCTCATGTTTATATTTTTTTTTGAAAGTCATCCGTGGGCTCAGTAGTGCATAGATGGACTTGGTATGATTATGACCAGGATTATCTTGTGTAATCATGACCGTAATGTTACAAATGATGTGGTAAAAGTCCTCATTGGCCCGTAGTGCATTGATGGATGTTGTTGGCATGATCATGACCATTGATGAATACACGAATATCCTGGCCCGTAGTGCATGGATAATTTGTGGTCATGATACTAATGAATATCCTTAGCCGTAAAAGTGTGGATAATGTGGATTATTTATTGTCGAGTCCTAGTGATAAAACCGATGAAAACCTTTTAAATCATAAAAGATAGTAGATTTTATTCTCTAATTGACTCTTTTAATGGATTGTTTGTTCAATCGCAGCTTAAACTTGATGCTATTATATTTTATCGGTTTAACATTGTTGAAGAATAATGATAATTTATTCGCATTATCTTAGTCATAATATTTTATCGGGCTAGTTGAGCTCACCCTTTCTTTCATTGTTCTCTTCAGAAATGAGAACGAAAGGCGGGACTAGCTTGGGGAGCGGAGTGACGGTCCGAGATGGCATCTTAGTAGTCCTCACTATTCTATAAAATAGTGTAATAATAAATGTAATGAGGACTTATTCTGTGAATGGATATTGTCTAGAAGACAATATTTGTTTTAAAAATCACAGCTCGTGTTGTATATTTAAGATTGTATTTGTATTCTGTACCATGTATTTGGCGACTCAGAATAGGTGATGTATACCTATTTTGGGGGCGTCACAGTTGGTATCAAAGCTTAGGGATATGATCTTTGGTTGAGATGTGAGACAAGAACTAGGAGGGGAGAGACGGGGAATTCCTACGGTAGTATGACCCACCTAAGTTTATTTGATATTTAATTGGTCGGTCAGTGTATAGGGATAATATGTGATATGTTAATTAACCCTTGTTTTGTGGCAGTGTTTGAAAATGGCATCCGAGAATGTTGAGAACATCAATGGAACATAGGAGAACGTTGAGTCTCCACAGATCAATAATCAGGATAATGTGCATCAGAAAGGCGACAATCCTAATGCAAACAACAATACTGACCAAATGATGAACGATGGAATGTTTTGAGGCTTTATGCAATTCATACAACATCAGGCAAGAGCGGCTCCTATCCAAAATGCAGGTGGAAACACCGAAACTTTCGGACGGCCATCGCTGTTAGCGATTCAAGGAGCTGGGACCACCGGAATTTTGGAGAGCCAAAACCACTTAAGTGAGACATGGATAAAGCGAGATCAACAAGATATTTGATGTCTTGGGATGCTCCAAGGAGCAAAAGGTTTCCTTTGCCACCTTCATGTTTTGGGCAGAGGCAAATTATCGTGGGAATCAGAAGTTGCACTCTAACCTCGCCGCATTGAAGATGTCTTGGGAAAAGTTCCAAGAATCGTTCAACGCATGTGTACTTTCCCCGAAAGTATTTGTCATATGAAAGAGGTAGAGTTCATTAAATCGGAGCAAAACAACATGACCAGATCGCAAAGACGAAGCCAAGTTTCTTTGAAATAGTCTCGGTTGCGTCCCATTTGGTTGATAATGAGGAGAGAATAACGCGAATATTTCTAAGAGGTTTAAAACCTGAGATACGTCAATATCTTAGCTCTCATAAACTGTGTTTGTATTCAGATATTGTTAATAGGGCTCAATTATTGGAACGCGATAATGAGTTAACCCAACCAAAAGAGAGCAGCCGGCAAAATGATAATACTAGTGATAGCAATCATCGAAGCGGTGACAATAAGCGTGGAGGGAATCAACATGCCAAAAATGGTAACCACTTCGGTGGTAATCATGGCCAAAACAATAAGAATGGACATTTCAAGAAGAGGAGATTCAACAATGATGGAAAGATGATAGCACCAGCACCCGTTGTTAAGGAAGGAGAATGACCACATCAGTCCAAACTGCGCGATGCCGTCCAAAGAATGTTATAATTGTGAAAGAGAAGGTCACCTAGCCCGATTTTGTCATTCACCGAAGACAAGTTCAGCTAGGATGGAGGCACCAAAGGACGTCCCAAAAAAGTCAAAGCCAGTATTGCAAGGGAGAGCGTTTGTTGTGACCTCCCAGAAAGAAAGGAACCCGAACGAGGTCATCACGGGTAAGATTATCATAAACTCTAGCGAAGTTTATACCTTATTTGATACCGGTTCTATCCATTCTTTTATTTCTCCTACTTGCGCTCAACGTTTAAATTTAACTCCGGATAAATTAGACTTTGACTTATCTGTTGAAACTCCGTTGGGAGAAACCTTCATTACACCAACCTATTATGCGAATTAAAGCAACCAAACCATTAAAATCAATCACTATCATCTCAATCCATAAAGCTATTCGTTTATTGAAAAATGGATGTCAAGCTTTCTTAGCTCATGTCACGGATCTAAACAAAAATACGTCAGTTTTGAATGATATTTCTATTGTTAATGAATTTCCGATGTATTCCACGAAAAAAACTTCTCGCCTACCCCAGAGCGTGAAATTGAATTTTGTATTGACCTTGAACCCCCAGACAAAACCTATTTCCAAAGCCCATATCGAATGGCTCTATTGAACTTCAGGAGTTAAAGACCCAACTGCAGGATTTGTTAGACATCGGTTTTATTCATCCTAGTACGTCTCCTTGGGGTGCTCCTGTTTTATTTGTGAAAAAGAAAGATGGGAGTATGCGACTTTGTATTGATTATCGGGAGTTGAATCATGTCACCATCAAAAATAGATATCCATTGCCTCGCATTGATGACCTATTTGACCAGTTGTAAGGCGCCAATTTTTTTTCAAAGATTGATCTTCGTTCCGAATATCACCAATTGAAGATTAGAACCGATGACATTCAAAAGACAGCTTTCAGAAATCGATACGGGTATTATGAATTCCTAGTCATGTCTTTTGGATTGACTAATGCTCATGCTGCCTTCATGGATATGATGAACCGAGTATTCAAGGAATATTTGGATCACTTTGTGGTCGTCTTTATTGATGACATCCTTATTTATTCGAAAACCCGTGAAGATCATGAACAACACTTGAGGCTGATACTCCAAAAGCTTCGTGAATATAAGTTTATGCCAAGTTGAAGAAATGCGAGTTCTGGCTTGAGGAAGTAGCATTCCTTGGGCACGTGGTATCAAGTTATGGAATATCTGTTGACCCAGCAAAAATTGAAGCTATTCAAAGCTGGGAGCATTCTAAATCAGTGACCGAAGTACGTAGCTTTCTCGGCTTAGCTGGTTATTATCGGAGATTCGTAGAAGGGTTTTCTCGAATCACTCATCCCTTAACTCAGCTGACTCAGAAAGATACAAAATTCAGTTGGAATGAGGAATGCAAGAAGATTTTTCAAGAACTCAAGAGGAGACTCATTTTAGCACCTGTTCTGACAATACCATCTGGCTTGAAGGGATTTGTCATCTACAGTGATGCTTCGGGCAAAGGGTTAGGATGTGTTCTCATGCAACATGGGAAAGTCATAGCCTATGCCTCTCGACAACTCAAAGAATATGAGAGCAATTATCCTACTCATGATCTAGAGTTGGCAGCAGTCGTTTTTGCACTAAAGATTTGGAGGCATTTCTTGTATGGGGAGAAAGTGGAGATCTTTACGGATCATAAAAGCCTCAAATATTTTTTCACTCAAAAGGAACTCAACATGCGACAGCGACGTTGGCTTGAACTGTTGAAAGATTATGATCATACCATCCAATACCATCCTGGAAAAGCGAACGTGGTAGCTGACGCATTGAGTAGTAAGATCATATGCGAACGAAAAGCGATATTTTCAACGCAAAGGCCCATTTTGTATGACTTGCAAAGGATGGAGATAGAGATAAAGACTCCAGGGACCCACGTGATGATGATGAATATACGAGTAGAATCGACTTTACTCGATAAAGTTAAAAGTCGCTCAAATTACGCACTGGAGCCGATGCGCGTATGAGGAAGAAAGTGCAAGAAGGTGCTATGCCGAAGCAAGAATCGATGAAGAAGGAATACTTGAGTCAACTCCTGGACTTTGTGTTCCTAACGACCACGAAGTTAAAGTATAAAATCATGATGGAGGCGCACAACACACCGTTTGCAATCCATCCTGGGAGTACCAAAATGTATCGTGATCTTTGTCATACATTTTGGTGGAGGAATATGAAGAGAGAGATAGCGCTGTTTATCTCAAGGTGTCTAACTTGTCAACGAGTCAATGTAGAGCATCAAGTACCAAAAGGTCCATTGCAACCACTTGAAATTCCAGAATAGAAGTGGGAGCACATTACCATGGATTTCGTTACTGGTCTTCCCAAGGTTTCTCAAGGCATAGATGCAATTTGGGTCATTGTTGATAGATTGACCAAGTCTGCTCATTTCTTACCAATATGAGAAACTTATACACTTGAACGTCTTGTTCGTATGTACATAAACAAGGTGGTAAGATTGCATGGTATGCCAGTATCCATAGTTTCTGATCGAGACCCAAGATTCACTTCACGATTTTGGGTTAGTTTACAAAAAGCTATGGGCACGGATTTACGATTTAGTTCGGCATATCATCCTCAGACGGACGGACAATCAGAGAGGATTATTCAAACTCTTGAAGATTTATTAAGACTATGTGTCCTTGACTTCAAGGGAAGTTGGGACAAGTTCTCACCATTGGTGGAGTTTTCCTACAACAACAGTTATCAAACAAGTAATGGCATGGCTCCATTCAAAGCGTTGTATGGAAGAAAGTGTCATTCTCTAGTATATTGGGATGAGGTGGGTGAAGCAACGTTGTTGGGACCGGAGTTAGTACGTATGACTACGAAAAAGATACAAACAATCCGGCAACGTATAAAAACCTCACAAGATCGACAAAAGAGTTATGCTGATCTTCATCGAAAAGACGTGGAATTCGATATTGGAGATCATGTGTTGTTACGTGTTGCTCCATGGAAAGGAGTTACGAGATTTGGAAAGAGAGGAAAGCTCAATCCTCGATTCATTGACCCATTTTTAATCCTCGATCGAGTAGGAAGTGTGGCGTATAGACTCGCTTTACCGCCAAGTATGTCTCGTGTTCATAACGTTTTTCATATATCCATGTTACATAAATATGTGGAAGACCTGAACCACATTATTGAGTTAGAACCAGATGAAATAGCGGAAGATTTAACGTATAAAGAGGTCCCTGTTCAAATCTTGGATAAGAAGGAACATATTCTACGCTCCAAGGTTATACCTCAAGTCAAAGTTTTGTGGAGAAACCACGATGTTGAGGAAATGACCTGGGAGTTAGAATCTGAAATGAAATCAAGGTATCCTTACCTCTTTGACATACCAGGTATGTACCCTAATTTCGAGGGCAAAATTTCATAAGAAGGGGAGGTTGTAAGACCCCAATTTTTTTTATAAAGATGATTTTTCTATAAATAACATTTTTGAATATTATGAAGTGAATTTGATATAATGTTACAGTAATGGGTAATATTTATAAATTTTGTAAAGTACGAAAGTTGTTATATAATATTCGATTGGTCGGGGAATATTCGTACGACGGCACAATCATTGGTGGACCCCACAACGGAATTATTGTCGGATTGAGAAAATGACAAAAATATTTTATTAAAAATAATGGCGGAAGTTTTACCGTTAATACTGTTGAACTACTCGGTAGTAAAAGTACAGTAATATGCGTGGTTGCATAGTAGCACACGGTATTGGCTATTGATGCTTACATGAGAAGTCACTTAGTTTCGTTCAATTATTGCTACAGTAATTGTTGCATAGTATCTCACGTTATTTGATTCAATTATTGTCAATATTTTATATATTATTAAATCAATAATTGAGATGATAGAGTTATTAATATTATTATTTGCAATATTAACGATGTCTAGAAGTTCTACCAAGAAGAGGTTTGGTCACCTAATTGCGCACCAATAGGGAGAAATCCTTATTGGAAAGCCCCCTCTTTCCTGGGAACAACCTGGTCGATTAATATTGTGAATTATAATAATGATGATAAATGTTGTTAAAAATATTGAGGAGATTTTTATGAAGTATTTGGTGTATTTATGGACCCCCCATTTACCCATTTTTCAAAATAATCGGTAGAAATTTATTCTTTATAAAGGTGGGGCCCACATGTGGGGGCCACATGTGGGGCCCATATGTGGAAGAAATGGTTGAAAGGAAATTGGGGTGGGGGGGAGGAAACGTATTAGGAAGGTAATTAGTATAATATATATATGGTTATATATATAACATGTGTGTTTATGTATATATATATATATATATATATATATATATATATATTGTTATTTGATTGAAAACATGCATCAGTGAAAGGAAATAATGCATATCAAACCAAAGTTTATATATATCAGCATGTGTGGTGCAAGGATACCTTTGTCGTAAGGCAAAGGTTATAATTATATATATATATTTATATATTTTATAAGTTTTGTTTTATTATAATATTTTATGGATTGTCCGATTAAAAGTAAATCAATATGGACCATTCTTGAATTAGTTACTATTCAGTCCATTCTTCTATAAATAGAAGCTCATTCCTTCATTATTTCTTACGAATTCACTAGAACTCTAGAGAGAGAAACTATAGAGAGAAAGAAGAAAAGTATTCTGCTACTTCACTACTCCTATATCCAGTTTCTTTTACGGTAAGGGGTATTATTTTTTTTCATATTCATGAAGAGAACTTCTGTTATTCCATTCTTTATTATTACATTGGAATAACTCAGATATCGAGGTCTACCCTATATTTGGTGAAATTCTTTCGTTATTCCATTATTTATTATTCTCACTTTGGAATAACTGTCTACGTGTAATACCGCATACATGGTGAAATTCTTCTCGTTATTCCATTCTTTATTATTCATTGGAATATCCCATGTCATGCGCTTTTCTGTGGGACATGGTTAAAATCTTTATTATTTTGTTGGAATATCTCATGCATGCGTTTTCATGGGACCGTTCCGTATTTATTATTTTGTTAGAATAACTCGTCCATGCAAAGTAATCGCATGCATGGTGATTTCTGTTGTTATTCCATTGTTTATTATTCTGTTGGAATATCCTGTCGGTGCGTATTACGCCTGACCTGATTCCGTTATTTATTGTTCTGTTGGAATAACCTGTCTATGCGAAGTACCGCATGCATGGTGATTTCTTTTGTTGTTCCATTCTTTATTATACTCAGTTGGTTAAAGTTTTGACTTCTATTCTCCATGAAATTAGTGGAATATCCTTGATATTTGCGCTTCATCCAGTATCTTTTATGGAAATATTCTTCTGAGCATTCTTAAATTTTACTCTACAATTATTAGTTCCTGGATAAATTAATTCTTGAACTTGTTTTATTAAATTCTTATATCATTGTCATCATCCTCATGTTTATATTTTTTTGAAAGTCATCTGTGGCCTGTAGTGAATAGATGGACTTGGTATGATTATGACCGGGGATTATTCGGTGTAATCATGACCGTCATGTTACAAATGATGTGGTAAAAGTCCTCATTGGCCCGTAGTGCATTGATGGACAGTTGTTGGCATGATCATGACCATTGATGAATACACGAATATACCTTGCCCGTAGTGCATGGATAATTTGTAGTCGTGATACTAATGAATATCCTTAGCCGTAGTGCAGGGATGATGTGGATTATTTATTAAGCTGAGTCCCAGCGATAAAAGTGATGAAAAATGTGACACCCCCAAATCCGGTACTTCCATTTCCACAGGATTTGGTGTTCACTGTACAAACATCATCTATCTATCTACCTATAAATAAATGCAAACCATGCAATAGATAGAATAAATAATAAACCTCCCCTTATGGGGTTACATCAACTGCATAATAAATAAATCCCAGATTACTCTAACCTTAAAACATCTGTGCGGAAAACATAAACAAATAAGTCTTAAGTAACATCAATTCTAATCATCATTACATAACCACAATAATAAAACAGTCTTCATTACTTGCTAATCTTGCCCTTGCCCTAACTAGTGGAAGGTTCGTTTGCTGTTTTGTTTTTAACTGCAATGTTATTATTACGCAAGAGTGAGCATGATTTCCCACAAGTATAACAATATAACAAATGACTAATAATAACATGCGAATGAATTAACAACTTCTGATATAAAAGCTCAACTTTTGAATCAAAAATGAATAACAAGAATCAAAAGAACTTCTGAGGGTCATAAGACCTTGAACTATGTCCTAGGTTGTCAAGTGTTTATACTTGAAACATTTAACAGTCATAAGATTATGGACTCTTCTTCTCGCATTTTAGGGGATCAGCCCTTAGTACCATACTTTTTGCAATAATATTTTAACGCTAACACATAAGTAATCCCCTTTACTGTGGTTGTTCATCTCAGTTTGACATTCGAGTCCGCACCAAAAGAAGTTTGGTTTGGATAATTCATTAAGGGTTCGGAAATTTAAAACGCTCATCAACTATGCACTAGTTGAATCAATAAGGGTTCGCTAGTCTAATAAGGTTTAACAATAATCGATAATTTAACTTGGATAAAATCTCAAAAGTATACAATAGAATAATTATTGTATAAAAACATCATGCTTCAAGGATTAATAAGTTTTAATATATGTAAATGACTTAATCAATAATAATGAGAGTTTGCTCAATGATAACAAGTAGGGTTAGAAAACTTGCCTCGTGCGTAGATTACACGTTAATAAAACTCGTTCTTTGATTAAAATCCTACATATCATTCATGTTCACAATACCAATCAATTATCACGTAATAAACATCACAAGTTTATTCTTTGTCTAACTCGAGTTCATGACTATACTTGGTCAATTACTACACTTATTGCTAAAAAAAATAAGACTTCACGACAATAAGCTAACTATGCATTTGATCATTCAATTTACACGTAATTGTGTTATGGACATGTTAAGAATTTATTCTAACACTTCATTATATGTCTAACAAGTTTTATAATCATTAGACTAAGTTGCTATCACATATCTATACTTGAATACCAAAAAAAAAAACATTTTGGATATTTCTACTAGGTGGTATATATGCTACCACTTTGTATCGGGTCTCTTGCGTCATTGGTCGTGGTTGCGTTATGGTTTGGTACTTGGCATGCATGTGGAAATGAACTAGGAGGTGGATGCCACATGACACATCTGCACTCAATTTCAAGTTCACAAGAACACGTAATTCAAATAAAAAATACTACATAATCATTAATTTCACCAAATTACACATACCCACATGTTAAAAATCATACATAATCATTACCCAACACTTATAAAGTGATTTTAACCCATTAAAACACATAATCATAGAATTAAATCATGCAATTTGTACTATTCTTGATGTTCTTGAAGTTTTGAACATAAAATCCTAAAATTCAACGCCATTTGATTCGTTATAAAACCAAATCCAACCATTCAAATTTCTTTTTTATTCGTTTTTTTATCATGCATAATCACATATAAGTGGAAATTTTATAGAAAAATTTATGATTGACATATTAAATTAAGTATGAGGGCCATATGGCCAAATAACATACTCTGTAAATTTTTGAAACAACAAGTCATAATATTATGAAACTTATGATATGGAATCATATACAATATATATAAAACATGTTGTACTACTTGAATCATTACATATATCCCTAACACAATTTCCCAATTTACGTAGAATTCATAGAAAGTATGAAAACCATTTTTCATAAAAACTACATAACGAAAAAAAGGAATTGGGTTGAAGAGATTACCCAAGCGTGAGAAGTGAAATAAAGAGATGAAACCTTTCTCAATTAATCACACCACTTCAATCACAATTCTCAAAAAAAATCTTAAATCTCTTCACAATCTCTCAAAAAAAACTCATAAATGAAATACGCCTTCTCAATAAGCCCGATAAATAAAAAGAAGAAGAAGAAGAATATACTAAATAATGAATGATGAAGAGGATTACCCAATCATGGGTTATCGCGCCTCAACTTCCACTTAAGGCCATGTTTGGCTAGAAATAAAAGGTTTCAAAAATCATTTAATTTAATAAATCCTTATCATATAGTTTAAATAATGTCACACTCCTTTATAAAATAAATCAATATCTTATTTAATTTATTTTAAATAAAATATAATAATTTCTCATTAATTCACATAGTCACATAATTAAATTTCTCATTTAATAATAATATCAAATTATTAAATCTCTAATTAATAAATAAATTAATTAAAATAACATTAAGCTTATTAAATATTTCTTTTAATACAATAAGCTCACATAATCACATACTTCAAATAATAAAATTTCCACATTAATTTAATAAATATAACACATATAATTAAATTAATCTACCACAACTTCATTAATTAATTATTTAATCTAATAATTAATTCATTAAAAAATATTTATTCATTCCAATAAATATTAAAATTAAATTACAAAATCTCGGTTGTCACATCTTTCCCCTCTTAAAAGGATTCTGTCCCCAGAATCACAACTCAATAATTCATCCCGTTACATTCTCCCCCCCCCCCCCCTTACAACGATTTTGTCCCCAAAATTTCTTATAACAATCTAAGTAAATAAATGAGGATAATTCTTCATCATATTCTCTTCGAGTTCCCACATAGTTTCTTCAGCATTGTGGTTCCTCCAAATTACCTTAATGTAAGGTATTACTTTATTTCTAGAACTTATTCTTTCATACGACAATTTGAACAAGAATTTCTTCGTAAGATAAGTCTTTGTCAAAATGTAAGGGTTCATATTCAATCACGTGCTTGTAATCGGGTTTGTAGGGACGTAGGATCGAGACATGGAAAACGTTGTGGACATTCTCTCAGAAGCCGGAGGTAAGGCTACCTCATATGTAAACTCTCCAACCCTTCGCAGAACTTCAAAGAGTCCAATGAATCTTGGGCTTAATTTCCCTTTCTTCCCAAATCGATCTTTCCTTCCAGGAGAGACCTTTAAAAACACATAACTACCCTACTAAACTCAACATTCTTACTACGGTGTGGATCACGATTTCTTCCGCTCATCTTGAGCTACCGTCATCAATCTCGCCGGATCATTTTGACTATTTTCATTGTTTGTTGTACCAATTCTGTGCCTAGTAATTGTGTCTTTTTCGCCAACTTCATCCCAATATAATGGAGTTCGCACTTTCGTCAGATAACGCTTCATATGGTGGCATGCCAATACTAGCGTGGTAACTGTTGTTGTAGCCGAATTCTACAAGCGGTAGATGATCATCCCAACTTCCTTTAAAGTCCATTATATAAGTTCTTAACATATCTTCCAATATCTGAATTGTTCTTTCACTCCGTCCATCTGTCTGAGGGTGATATGCCATACTCATTCGCAACTGTGTTCCCATGCATGCTTGTAGACTTTTCCAGAAGTTCGACGTAAAACGCGGATCTCTATCAGAAACAATTGACACCGAAACTCAGTGCCTTGAAAATATCTCTTTCACATATAACCTTGCCAATTGATCTAAGTTGAATCTGATTTTGATTGGAAGGAAGTGTGCGGATTTTGTCAGTTGGTCAACAATAACCCATATTGCGTCGTAGCCTTTCTAATTTATCGGTAAGCCAACCACGAAATCCATCGTAATATATTCCCATTTCCATTCTTTGATCTCTAAAGGTTGTAGTAACCCACTCGCCTACCGATGTTCGCTTTTAACTTTTCGATATGTCGCATTTGGCAACACATTCTACAACTTCTCGTTTCAAATTTGGCCACCAAAAATGTTGTCGAAGATCTTGGTACATCTTGGTACTACCTGGGTGAACCGAATATCTTGAGTTGTGAGCCTCGCTCAAAATTTCTTCCTTAATTTCTCGCATTTGGCAGTATCCAAATTTCGCTCTCAAATCTTAGTAACCCCTCACCGTCTATTTTGAATCTCGGTTCAGTCCCTTCAGATATCTTCTTTTTCACCTTCTCACATTCTTTGTCCTGAAATTGAGCCTCCTTAACTTTATCTAATAGAGTTGTACCAGATTGCATCTGGAATAGCTTTTTGTCAATCTCCATAGGATACTTCACTTCCAATTCTAGCTTCTCCATTGCTAAAATTAACTCCTCCCGAGTGGTCAACATCATCAATTTCTCCCGACCTTTTCTACTTAAGGCATCACCACCACATTTGCCTTACCTTGGATGGTATAGAATCTCACAATCATAGTCCTTAATTAATTCCAACCACCTTCTTTCGACGATGTTCAAGTCTTTCGTAAAAATATATTTCGCACTCTTGTGATTTCAGATATATTTCACACTTCTCCCCGTAAAGATAGTTCCTCCAGATTTTCAAAGCGAAAACCACTGCAGCTAACTCCAAGTCATGGGTCGGATACCCTTTCTAATAATCTTTCAGTTGTCATGACGCATACGGAATGACTCTGTCGTTTTGCATAAGCACACAGCCAAGTCCTTTATGCGATGCATCACTATAAATCACAAAATTTCCTGTGTCATCTGGAAGAGATAACACAGGTGTTGTACTCAACCTCTTCTTTAATTCTTGAAAGCTTTCCTCACACTTCTCCGTCCAAACAAATTTCACTGATTTTCTAGTCAAATTCATCAACGGAGTTGCGATCTTGGAAAAATCCTGAATAAATCTTCTGTAATAACCTGCCAATCCAAGAAAACTTCTTACTTCCGACGGCGTCTTTGGCTGATCGTAGTTAATCACAGCTTCAACTTTAGAGGGATCCACCAAAATTCCATCCCTATCGATTACATGTCCAAGAAATTATACCCTTTCAATCCAGAATTCACATTTCGAAAACTTGGCATACAACTTCTCCCTTCTCAATACCTCTAATGTCATCTTCAAATGCTCTTCGTGTTCTTCCTTGGTTTTCGAATACACCAAAATGTCTTCTATGAATACCACTACGTATTTTTCCAAAAACGGCTTGAACACTCCATTCATTAAGCCCATAAATGCTGCAGGAGCATTTGTTAGACCAAATGACATTACCAAAAATTCAGTAGTGACCAGATCGATCGTGTTCTAAATGTTGTCTTCAATACATCCTCCGTCTCACCTTCATTGATGATAACCACTCCTCAAATCTATCTTTGAAAAGTATCTTGCTCCTTTAACCGATCGAATAAGTCGTCGATTCGCAGTAATGGATATCTATTCTTAATCGTGACCTTATTTAGTTCTCGTAGTCTACGCAGAGTCGCATTGTTCCATCCTTCTTCTTCACAAATAAAACCCTAAGGCTCCCCACTGTGATACGCTTGGTTGAATATACTTCTTGTTCAAGAATTTTCGTAGTTGGACCATTAGTTCCTTCATCTCTACCTGCAGTGCTATTCTAAGATGGTGCCTTCGATATTGGAGCCGTTCTCGAGCCAAATCGATTACAAACTCAACTTCTATCCGGAGGAAGTCCCCGCAAATCATCCAGGAAATACGCCCGTGAAATCTCTCACCATCGGTATCTCATCTATTTTTGGATTCTCTTTCCGACTATCGACTATGTAAGCTAGATATCCTACACAACCTTGCCTTAACAATCTCCTGGCCTACATCATCGTCAGACAACTCGCTTATCTAGGCGACTTGCTACCATAAAACACAACCTTTGACGGAGTCATAAGATTAATACAATTCTTCTGGCAGTCAATTATTGCCCCATAATTGGATAGTCAATCCATACCCAAAATAACGTCGAATTCTCCGAGTTGAATAGGGATAAGATCTACGTTCATGATATTACCCTTAATATCTACTTTACAGTTCTTGTGTATATACTTAACAGGGATTATTTCTCTATTCGCAATTTCTATGTTCATGGGGTATTCTAACTCGTCCTTAAATAATTATAAGTTCTTAGCAAAGTCATCGGATATAAATGAGCAAGTAGCACCCGAATCAAATAATACATAAGCATTAATTTTATTGATCGGAATGATACCTGACACCACATCGCGAGATCGCACCGCACATTCCGCATCGTCATGTTGAATGTTCCGGTCATCGGCCGATTGGTTGGTTGGTCCTACAATGGTCGAGTGCTTCCACCAGTATTTCCTCTATTTCCTCCCGAACTCATCCCTCCCGATCCCTTCTTAGGACAATCTCTTGCAAGATGGTCCTTTGAGCCACATGTGAAGCAGGCACCCTTCTTTGGGTTCGGACAGTTTGGTGCTATATGGCCTTCCTGACCACAATTGTAGCACACTCGTTTCCCTTTCATGCAAACTCCCAGATGAGTTTTTCCGCAGGTTGGGCACGGTTCGATCTTCTTCTTCTGCCCTCCCTGTTAACTTCTAGCCGACGAATTTTCAGACCACTTCCTCTTCTGATTGTGATTACCCCTAGTGCTACTCCCACCAGTTTTGTTGTTACCTTTATTCTCACTTTTCTTCTTCTTCCGATCCTCGATTGTACTTAGTTATCGTGATCGCTTCCACCTTCAAAGAAGTATGGCCTTCTCTAGCACTCCAAAGAAAAGTGTTCAATTGGAACATCGACACTTTGCTATACAACCGTGGCTTCGGTCCCCGATCAAATCGTCTTGCCTTCCTCTCATCATTGTGCACTTGGTATGTGGCTAACCTAGCCAACTCGTTAAACCTTGCCGCATAATCACCAACGACATACTTCCCTGTTTCAACTCTAAAACCGAACTTCCATCCGATTTTGTGAATCGGCCTGAAAGTACATTTCAAGAACATTTCTTTGAATCTTTCCTGTGATATTACACCTTCACCTCCTCTCACTTTGTTTGCTCGCCACCAATAATCGGTTTTCGGACTTCAAAGATAAACGTTGCATACGCACGGCTTCTCGATATTCTTTACTCGAGCGACGTCGAACACCTTCTCCATCTCCATCACCCAAGTCTCGAGCTTCGATTGGGTTTATGGAACCCTTAAACTCTGGCGGTCCCACCGCTTGAAGTCCTTAAACGAGGTATTTGGTGGAGCTTGTGGTTGATTGTTAATTGCTCAACCTAAAAGGTTCACCAATCACGAATGTGATTAAGATTGGCGTCAATGTTGTTCATTGGTTCTTCTTGTGCTTGCTGACGATTTTGTCTTCTTCTAGGCGGCATATTTCTGTTAAAAATATACGCTTATTAGGTCTTTATTCAATCTCTTAAACATTTAATATTAACTAAAATATTTAATCATAACTCACTTAAAACATCAATTCAAATAAACTCTGACATTCTCATTTAATTCAAAAGTTTTAACATCCAAAAGACAGCATCACTGCTATTTACATCCACTATCCTGAGATAAAGAATCTACAGGATTTAAAACATCAAAATATTCCTTTGTTTATAAACACATCGGAATTTACATCATTAACTACCAAATAGTTTTCACATTATTAAACTAATACTATCACTGTCTGTTAAGGCGCTGAATAGCCTTGCTACGTTCTTCTTCCATAATACGAGACATCATCCCACGATCAATCACATATATGATGGTAGATCCTCAAACCTGATTGGATACTTCATAACTCGATCTTGGACCGCATCCATTGCATTTTGTAATGTAGAGTACGCCTCCTCAAGTTTAGCCTTCTTCACACGCGGCGATCATCTTCTCGTAAGATCAAGACGACGTGACTCTCTTACCCAAACCTTCCTCTCGCTATGGCAAGCCTTTTCGAGCTCTCTTCGATCCTTCTTCAACTTTTCTATTTCTCGGACTTATCCCCGGTTTGACCCTTCTCGTGAACCAGATCCCACTCCACGCTTCCTAAACGTGTGTGAAGAGTCACAATCTCCCTATCCCTCCGCTCAATAGTAATCACGACTAACCGCCTGGCCGGGCCAGATCCCCGAACAAAGATCCCGCAACTCTATGTTACGATCATAAAGTGCATCATACATCTCAAAGATCAATGGAGTTCGGTGGGAACTCCTCTTCTTCCTCTTCTTCCTCAGATCCTCCTCCGGATCGCCTCAGCTCATGCTCCCCGACCAACAACAAGGATCAATGGAGATGGCTCTCTATACTCAATTGTTCCCTCGATGACATGAATGTCTCTGGCTCCTCCTCCTCCGTAGGTACTGGGGGTTCCTCCTCCACTTCGACTAGCTCCTCCAACATCCGACATCCCGACAACAAAATTTTAAGTTTTAGTTACTAATCCGTGCTAAATAACACATAGATTAACATATAAGCACATAAAGTCTTTTATTATCTTCAATGAATTTAGAAATTCATTTCTTATAACTCGATAAGAGCTTACCACCACTATGTTCTCAATCTCTCTACAAGGCTACTACCTAAGGTTGTTCCCCACCTAAGGTTCATAACCCATACTTTTGATACTAACTCGTGACACACCCCAAATCCGTACTTCCATTTCCACAGATTTGGTGTTCATCGATAAAACATCATCTATCTATCTACCCATAAATAAATGCAAACCATGCAATAGATAGAATAAATAATAAACCTCCCCTTATGGGGTTACATCAATCGATAATAAATAAATCCTGTGTTACTCTAACCTTAAAACATCCGTATGGAAAACATAAAACAATAAGTCTTAAGTAACATCAATTCTAATCATCATTACATAACCACAATAATAAAAAGCAGTCTTTCATTACTTGCTAATCTTGCCCTTGCCCTTACTAGTGGAAGGTTCGTCTCGCTTTTTTCGTTTTAATCGCAATGTTATTATTACGCAAGAGTGAGCACGATTGCCCACAAGTATAACAATATAACAAATGACTAATAATAACATGCGAATGAATTAACAACTTCCGATATAAAAGCTCAACTTTTGAATCAAGAATGAATAACAAGAATCAAAAGAACTTCTGAGGGTCATAAGACCTTGAACTATGTCCTAGGTTGTCAAGTGTTTATACTTGAAACCTTTAACAGTCATAAGACTATGAACTCTTCTTCTCTTACTTAGGGGATCAAATTTCTTAGTACCATACATCGCGTGCATAATATCTTAACGCTAACGCATAAGTAATCCCCTTTACAAGGTTGTTCATCTCAGTTTGATATTCGAGTCCGCACTCAAAGGAAGTTTGGTTTTGATAATTCATCAAGGGTTCAAATTTAGAACGCTTCATCAACTATGGACTAGTCGAATCAATAAGGGTTCGCTAGTCTAATAAGGTTTAACAATAATCGATAATTTAACTGGATAAAATCTCAAAAGTATACAATAGAATAATTATCAGATAACAACATCATGCTTCAAGGATTAATAAGCTTTAATATACCTAAACATACTTAATCAATAATAATGAGAGTTTGCTCAATGATAACAAGTAGGGTTAGAAAACTTGCCTCGTAGCGTGAGATTACACGTTAATAAAACTCTGCTTCTTTGATTTAAATCCTACATATCATTCATGTTCACAATACCAATCAATTATCACGTAATAAACATCACAAGTTTATTCTTTGTCTAACTCAAGTTCATGACTATACTTAGTCAATTACTACACTTATTGTTTAAAAAATTAAGACTTCACAAACAATAAGCTAACTATGCATTTGATCATTCAATTTACACGTAATTGTGTTATGGACTTGTTAAGAATTTATTCTAACACTTCATTATATGTCTAACAAGTTTTATAATCATTAGACTAAGTTGCTATCACATTTCTATACTTGAATACAAAAAAACATTTTCGATATTTCGCTAAGGAAATAGCATATTTATGCCCCACTTTTGTAATTGGTCTTCACATGCATTGTCATTGCATGCCATGGGCATGTACTGTATCACAAGCATGGCTACAAGTACGTGAAATGAACTAGAGGTGGGCATGAGGCGACACTCGACATCAATTTCAATTTCATGAAGAACATGTAATTCAAAGCGAAAAAAACACTACATAATCATTAATTTCACCAAATTACACATACCCACATGTTAGAAATCATACATAATCATTACCCAACACTTATAAAGTGATTTTAACCCATTAAAACACATAATCATAGAATTAAATCATGCAATTTGTATCGTTTCTTGATGTTCTTGAAGTTTTGAACATAAATTCCTAAAATTCAACGTCACGGATCAAGTTATAAAACCAAATCCAACCATTCAAATTTCGTTTTGTTCGTTTTATCATGCATAATCACATATAAGTGGAAATTTTGTAGAAAAATTTATGGTTGACATATTAAAATTACGTATAAAGGCCATATGGCCAAATAACATACTCTGTAAATTTTTGAAACAACAAGTCATAATATTATGAAACTTATGATATGGAATCATATACAATATATATAAAACATGCTATACTACTTAATCATTACATATATCCCTAACACAATTTCCCAATTTACAAAAATTCACGTAAAGTATGAAAGCCATTTTTTCATAAAAACTACATGACGTAAAAAGGAATTGTGTTGAAGAGATTACCCAAAGCGTAGAGTGATCAAGAGATGAAACCTTTCTCAATTAATCACACCACTCACAATTTCTCTCAAAAAATTTCTTAAATCTCTCTCCGAATCTCTCTCAAGAAAAACTCATAAATGAAAAATACGCCTTCTCAATAAGCTCGATAAGAAAAAAAGAAGTTAAGATAAATATGAATCGACGATGATGATGGTCGGGCTATCCAATCATGGGTTACTCGCCTCAACTTCCACTAAGGCCATGTTTGGCTAGAAATAAAAGGTTTCAAAAATCATTTAATTTAATAAAGCCTTATCATATAGTTTAAATAATGTCACACACTTTTATAAAATAAATCAATATCTTATTTAATTTATTTTAAATAAAATATAATAATTTCTCATTAATTCACATAGTCACATAATTAAAAATTTCATTTAATAATAATATCAAATTATTAAATCTAATTAATTAATAAATAAATTAAATTAATTATTAAAATAACTTTTAATACAATAAGCATAATCCCATACTTGAATTAAATATTTCCACATTAATTTTAAAATACACATATAATTAAATTAATCACATAATCATCAATTAATTATTTAATAATAATTAATTCATCAAAAACATTAATTTAATAAATATAAAATTAAATTACATAATTAAATTAATCTTTTCCCTCTTAAAAGGAACTCCCGTAATCATCAATTAATTATTTAAATCTAAAAGAAGTAGATTTTATTCTCTCTTGACTCTTTTAATGGATTGCTTGTTCAAAAATGATTTATTCATTTTCCAATAAATATTAAAATTAAATTACAAATTATCTTAGTTGTCAATATTTGAAATGAGAGCGTGACGTCGGGACTAGTTTCGGAGAATGGAGTGATTCGGGTCCAAGATGGCGTCTTAGTAGTCCTCACTATTCTATAAAATAGTGTAATAATAAATGTAATGAGGACTTATTCTGAGAGTGGATATTGTCTAGAAGACAATATTTGTATTAAAACTCACAACTGTAATAACCCAAGAATTTCTATATAAAATAAATAAGAAATTTTTGTGATAAATTTTTTTATTTAATGGCGAGACTAAGTGTCAAGTAAGTGAACAATAAATGCTAATACATTTATTACTTGAAAAATTAGAAATAATTTTGGAATTATTAATTACCACAAATTATATGGTAATAAATTTACGTAAGTTCAGAAATGTTTTTATTAATTATTTTCCATGAAAACATGATTGAAAATAATATATGAAGTGATAATTAGATTTATATAATAAATATTTGATTATATGAATTGTTCATAATATTTAAGTTAATTATTTTAACTTGATTATTGATCTCGTGTAACGAAGAATAAGTCGGACATGAGATCCAAATCCTGGATTGGGATTGTGATCAAAAGATGAGAATAATAATATTATATTATTTATATAATGATTTTACTGATTACCATAATTATGTCTTTGGGTATGTGAATGAGATAATATTGAAGCAATGACGGCCAATTAGGTTATAAGATATTACCGTGTTGTGAAACCCTAATTATTAAACTCGTTATGGGATATCTCGAGTAGTATGATCGTATATGAAGTTCTTGTGAATAAGAATATCGGTAATTGTAGAAAACCCTAATTATGTTGTATGTCGATAATTAGGACAAACCCTAATTATTATAACCCTAATGGTTGAAATTAGAAATGTAACGATCGTGTTAGTAACATACACAGATAATTAAAGAACCACTAATGGTCAATTAGAAACCCTAATTGATGACGTTGGGAAACCCTAATTTTAATTACCGGGTTTAATTTTGATGTTATTGTATAAGTGTTTTAATTTACCAAAGGATAGAAGTTAATTGGTAAAATTATAAGAATTAAATCTAGTGATTAAATATTACATTTAATTGCCTTGTACAAGATTGCTCATACACTCTTAAACAAAGCCCAACCATCACCCATAACAAATCAGAAGCAAGAATCAAGAATTTTTGGCAAAAAGGGTATAAGAAAACTAAACCTAGAAATCCTTTGATTCGATGTTATTGATTGTTTAAAGTTGTGTAATAGAATGTTAATTGATGATATGAGTTGATAAATCAAAGACCCATAACATCAAAGTGCACGAATTTGAAGATTTAAGCAAGTTGGAAAAACCAAATTCATTTATTTTTTACCAAATGTCGAGGCCATAACTCTTTGCTCGATCATGAGTTTTGTTCTTCAAAAGTTGTTATGTGTAGCACGATATGTGGTCTTTAATCCGCAAAAAGAATCAAGTCCATATCATGTATAGATTAGAAGTTATAGATGGTCAAATATGGTTGATCGATCATGATAAACTATTTTTGGGCGATCTGTAATGGGGGCATTCTCATCCACTTTTGTGCTTTAAAAGGTCTGGGCTTTTGATATGTTGTAGTGCATTGAGTTAGGAAGCCATAGGCTTTGGAATGACCTCATTCCGACCTCGGATGAGGAATTACGGTGATTGGAAGGAAATGTGTCAAATTTCTCAAAACCGAAAGTCAAGAATGGGATGTGCTATTCGGGACACTTTGTTTCGATCAGTTAATGTTTCCAAAACCTTCTGGGCTTTTGGTATGTTATAGTACACCGAATAAGCTTTCCATAGACTCCAAAACGGACTAAATCCGATATCGGAGTAGAGAGTTATGACATTTCAAAGTAGTAGTGTCAAAACTTCCCAACAAGTGCGGTGTAGTTCATTTGAACGGAATTTCGGGTGATGTGTTAGAATTTGGAAATGGTCAAAGAATAAAAGTTGTAACCCTGAAGTTAGCTTGGCGTGGGCTCAAGAATCGCTAAAAAATGTTTTAAAATGAAAGAGTTATAGTATTGTTTTAGCGAAAGAGGGTAAAGCTGAAACGAGATTGAAAATCGTTATGAACGTCCACTTTTGGCGATTTGTTTGGGCTACCTAATGAACCCGAATTGGGTAATTCGTATTTTTTAAAAATAGTCTTACATACCATGTATAACATATCCAAAAATCAGATTAATCTGAGTTATGAGCAATGCGTTAGAAAATCGCATAAAGTGAGCTATTGAAAAATTAGTATAAACCAAGTCCCACATCGACTAAATTGAGAACTTCACCATTTTCTAAACCTATAAATAGAAGGGTTTGGCCTTTGTTTCATTCACCAACGATAAGGCCTCCAATTTTTTGAGAAAGGCTTTGTTGTGGGAGAACTTTTATAAAGATCTCCTTAGTTAAATTTTAGGCGTGGAAGTGCATATTGATCTGTGGAATTCAGTATTTCGGGTATGTTTCTTATTTAATTTTTGTAATGTTATTATTTTTAATTGTTAGTTAAAGTTTGAATTTTTGAAGTTTAGTTAGTGTTGTTAATAAACTAGTTAGTTTACTATGTTTATTTTGGCTTGGAATTGATTATGTAAATGAGTTATTTGTGATAACTTTAAATATTTTGTGATGAATTTCATTAATTAATAATTATTAATGATATTAAAGTTATTTAATGATTATATTAAATAATTTAGTTTAAAATGATTTTAATATTATAAAAATTATTTTAAATGAAAATAAGGTATTTAAAAATATTTTAAGTTATAAAATATAACTTTTAATATTTAAATGATAATTTCATTAATAATTAAATATTAATGATATTAAGATAATATTAATGATATTTAATTTATTTAATGATTAATATTAAATAAATAGTTTAAAAATGGTTTTACTTATTTAAAACCATTTAAAGAGGATATTAAGGATTTAAAAATATTTTAAGTTATAATTAATGACTTTTAATATTTGGATAAATAGTACATTAATATTTAAATATTAATGGTAATTATTTAGGTAATATAAATGTTTTAAAAATAGTTTGAGTTATTATAAATAACTTTTATATTTTAGTAATGGTTTCATTAATAGTTTAGTATTAATTAAACTATTAATGATAATGGAATTGTTTAATGTTTAAATCATTTAATTATGATTAGATATTTGAAAGTTATAATTACCAAACTAGTGACTTGAGAACCGATTATGAAGTTCGAATTTGAAGAAGAACACCTATAGTGTGCTTATATCACTATAGGCCCTTTAGTGAATGATTTGAATTATTTTAAATTTTTCAATTTCGAAATTGCGAAAATGATTAAAAATAAGATGTATGATATTTACGATGTTGAGGTATAGAATAAGAGTCTTAGACTCTAAAAGATTTACCCGATAAAAGTTGCCGAAGACGCCGACAAATGTCGAGATCTTATATAAAAAGAAAGAAAAGACTACTATAAGAGCATGGATGAGATATTTGAAAAATGTATAAAAATATTTCAAGTATAGAATAGAACTAAAAGTATGATCACCGTGATTATGTGATTAGACTATGTCTTATTTGTAATAAATAAAGACTATGTGTTAAGATATATTGTTCTAATCGAACGAATGATCCGATTATTGATAGGTTGTGATAAAGAGAACCTAAGTTGAGATTTGTAATCGTTTAATCAAAGCAAGTATCCTACCTTTGCATTTTCTTTATGCAATGGACATGAGTAAGAAGTTTCGTAATTATTCTATTCGCATGCATTATGTACGCTTTGATTATCAACATGTTAACTCGGATATATATTACGTTAAGTTGATTTCTAAATGGTTATACAAGTGTCCCCACTTGGATAATCATGGCATTTATTCACATGTTGATATACCTTTGTCAATTACCCGTATACATATATGTTGAATTACATATTATTGTTGAGCAAGATTAAAACCCGGGTTTGGAACTGCATGTATGAACATCCCTATATGGGAAGATTTTTTTTGCAACAAAGGCGGATAGAGTGAGCGATGAATTTCGTTTAAGTTATGTAGTATTGATCAATATTGTAGGTACAATCTAATGGGTGATCACCTCCGTGTCTGCGTAAGTTATGATGGTTTCATGGATGGATTTCTCGCTAAACCTTTTCAAAATGAAAAGAATGTTCATAGTATGTTTCTTAAACCCTATTCAAGGGTAGAGCGAGCCAAATTTAAAGAATTTGAAAGAGAGTTGTTATGTGAATTTTTATCAAGTCAGATTACTTCACAACTTTCAATTCGTTTGTAGAAGTGTTATGTAAAGAGAATATTTATATTCTTTCAAACTTATATATAATTGCTATTACTTGCTAGGCACTTAAATGCTCATCCTTGCTTAAATTAAATGTTTTCGGTTATGTATGAGCAACTTTCAAGGCTCGTGCACACGAGCAAAGGAAAAGGAAAGTCGATCGAATAAGTGTGTATTATGAGTTAATGGTTATAGTTGTATTGGTATCTATTCAAGTATTGTAAGGAATGTATTTGAAGGTCACGCACTGGGAAGTAAACTTTGATGTATGTAAATTAAGTTCGAATGTATTATTATTTAGTATTATTCAGCTTAAAGAAATGGTATCGTGGAGAACCGAGTTCGGGTTTCAAGTACCTGGATTTGGGGTCGTCACAACAACTCTTGTTGTATATTTAAGATTGTATTTGTATTCTGTACCATGTATTTGGCGACTCAGAATAGGTGATGTATACCTATTTTGGGGGCGTCATAAAATGACATTACCAGGAATTCGTAGTGACCATATCGTATTCTGAACGCTGTCTTCGGTACATCCTCTGGTCTCACCTTCAGTTGATGATAACCACTCCTCAAATCTATCTTTGAAAAGTATCTTGCTCCCTTTAACTGATCAAACAAGTCATCGATTCGCGGTAATGGATATATATTCTTAATTGTAACCTTATTCAGTTCGCTATAGTTGATGCAAAGCTGCATTGTCCCATCCTTCTTCTCCACGAATAAAATTGGCGCTCCCCACGGTGATACGCTTGGTTAGATATACTTCTTGTCCAGTAATTCTTGTAGTTGGACCATCAGTTCTTTCATCTCTACTGGTGCCATTCGGTATGGTGCCTTCGATATTGGATCCGTTCCTGGAGCCAAATCGATCATGAATTCAACTGCTCTATCTGGACGAAGTCTTGGCAAATCATCCGGAAATACGTCTGCGAAATCTCTCACTATTGGTATCTCATCTATTTTCGGATTCTCTTTACGACTATCGACTATGTAAGCTAGATATCCTACACAGCCTTGCCTTAACAACCTCCTGGTCTGCATCATCGTCAGACAACTCGCTTGTTTAGGTGATTTGCTACCATAAAACACAACCTTTGACGGAGTCATAAGGTTAATACGCTTCTTCTGGCAGTCAATTACCACCCCATAATTGGATAACCAGTCCATACCTAAAATAACGTCGAATTCTCCAAGTCGAATAGGGATAAGATCTACGTTCATGATATTACCCTTAATATCCACTCTACAATTCTTATGCACGTACTTAACAGGGATTATTTCTCTATTCACAATTTCTATGTTCATGCGGTATTCTAACTCATCCTTAAGCAATTCTAAGTTCTTAGCAAAGTCATTGGATATAAATGAACAAGTAGCACCCGAATCAAATAATACATAAGCATTAACTTTATTGATCGGAATGATACCTGACACCATATCGCGAGATCGCACCTTTGCATCTCCTTTGTCATGTTGAATGTTCGGCGGTCGATCGGTTGGTTGCGATTGGTCTGCGATAGTCGAGAGTGCTTCCACCGTTGTTTTCTATTCCTCCGATCCCTTCCCTCCAGATCCCTTTTTAGGACAATCCCTTGCAAGATGATCCTTTGAGCCACAAGTGAAGCAGACACCCTTCTTTGGGTTAGGACAGTTAGGTGCTATGTGGCCTTCCTGACCATAATTGTAGCACACTCGTTTTCCCTTCATTCAAACTCCCAGATGAGTTTTTTCGCAGGTTTGGTACGGTTCGATCTTCTTCTTCTTCCCTCCTTGTTGACTTCCAGCTGACAAGTTATCAAACCACTTCCTCTTCTGATTATGGCTACCCCCCGTACTACTCCCACCAGTCTTGTTAATTCCTTCATTCTCACTCTTTTTCTTCTTCTGATCCTGATTATATTTAGTTACCGCATCGCTTCCACCTTCAGCGAGTATTGCCTTCTCTAACGCTCCAAAGAAAAGTGTTCAATTGGAACATTGACACCTTCTTTATACAACCGTGGCTTCAATCCTCGTCAAACGCGTCTTTCCTTCCTTTCATCAGTATGCACTTGGTATGTGACGAACCTAGCCAACTCGTTGAACCTTGCCGCATAATCTGCTACGTACATACTCCCCTGCTTCAACTCCAGAAACTGAACTTCCATTTGATTCTGCGAGCTGGTCAGAAAGTACATCTCGAAAAACATCTCTTTGAATCTCTCCCAGGTTATTACACCTTCACCTCCCTGCATTTTGTTTATTCGCCACCAATAAGCGGCTTCAAACTTCAAAGATGAATGCATGCATACGCGGTTTTCTGGTCTTCCCTTACTCTAGCGACATCGAACACCTTCTCCATCTCCATAACCCATGTTTGAGCTTCGATTGGATTTATGGAACCTTTAAACTCTGGCGGTCAAAACGCCTTGAAATCCTTGAACGAGGTGTTTGGTGGAACTTGTGGTTTTATTGTTAATTGCTCTGGCTAATAGGTTCACCAACTGCTGAACAAGGTTAACATTGGTGTCGTTGTTGTTATTCATTGGTTCTTCGTGAGCTTGCTGACGGTTTTGTCTTCTTCTAGGTGGCATATTTCTGTTAAGAATATACGCTTATTAGGTCTTTATTCAATCTCTTAAACATTTAAGGCTTAACTAAAATGTTTAATCATAATTCACTTAACACATCAATTCAAATAAACTCTGACATTTTTATTTAATTCAAAAGTTTTAACATCATATGATAGCATCACTGCTATTTACATCAACTATCTTGAGATAAAGAATCTACAGGATTTAAAACATTAAAATATTTCTTTGTTTATAAACACATCGGAATTTACATCTTAAACTACCAGATAGTTTTCACATAATTAAACTAATCCTATCACTGCCTGTTAAGGCGTTGAATAGCCTTGCCACGTTCCTCTTCCATGATGCGGGACGTCGTTCTGCGATCTAGCATATATGATGGTAGACCTTCAAACTGGATTGGATACCTCATATGTGAGACCCCAAATTTTACGAATAAAAATTTAAATTTCTCGAAATATTTTTTTGAATATTATGGAGTGAATTTGATATAGTGTTATAGTTGTGGGTAATATTTATAAATTTTGCAAAGTATGCAAGTTGTTGTATAATAATCAATTGGTCGAGGAATATTCTTTTTGTCGGAGAATATTCATACGACGGATCAATCATTGGTAGACCCCATAACAAAATTATTGTCAGATTGAGAAAATGACAAAAATATTTTTATGAAAATAACGGCGGAAGTTTTACAGTTAATACTGTTGAACTACTCGATAGTAAAAGTACAGTAATACGCGTGATTTCATAGTAGCACACGGTATTGATTATTGATGCTTACGTGAGAAGTCACTCATTTTTGTTCAATTATTGCTTCAAAGAATTTGCGATAGTATCTCACGTTAATTGATTCAATTATTGTCGATATTTTATATATTATTAAATCAATAATTGAGACGACAAAGTTGTTAATATTATTATTTGCAATATCGACGATGTCTAGAAGTTACGCCAAGGAGAGGTTTGGTCACCTAATCAATTGCGCATAATAGGGAGAAATCCTTATTGGAAAGCCCCTTCTTTCCGGGAGCGAATGAAGTCGATTAATAATGTGAATTATAATAATGATGATGAAGTTTATTTTATTAGTATTATTAATGTAATAAAGCGTAAAAAAATCTTTTATATAAAATAGAATACTTTTATAAAGTTATTTGTTTTATTAAGCAATAATTAGAATATATTATATTTTATTATGCATAGTATTTTATGTAGTAAAATCTTTTTATATAAAATAGAATACTTTTATAAAGTTATTTGTTTTATTAGCAATAATTAGAATATATTATATTTTATTATGCATAGTGTTTGCATAGTAAAATCTTTTTATATAAAAAATGTAATACTTTTATAAAGTTATTCGTTTTATTAGATTATAAATAGAATATATTATATTTTATTTAAAAGATTTTGTTTAATTAGAATATTTTATTAAATCAATCTGGACCGTCCGTTTAAAAGTAAATCAATCTGGACCGTTCATGAATTAGTTACTATGCAGTCCATTCTCCTATAAATAGAAGCTCATTCCTTCATTATTTCTTACGAATTCACTGAAACTCTAGAGACAAAAACTATAGAGAGAATTCTTCTTCTATAATCTTGAGCGTATTTCTTTAGAGTTTAAGAAAGCTTTGAGCGTAGTGCAAGTTTTCTTCGAGTATATCCTCGCCCTACCAGTCGGAATACTCTTCTTTCAAATGTAAGGGGTATTATTTCTTTTGTATTCATGAAGATAACTTCTGTTATTCCATTCTTTACTGTTATGTTGGAATAACCTATCTATGCTAAGCACCGCATACATGGTGAAATTCTTCATTATTCCATTCTTTATTATTACATTGGAATATCTCAGATGTGCATTTTACCTTGGGACTGGTTTCGTTTTTATTATTACATTGGAATATCCTGTTTGTGCATTTTACTGGGACCTGGTTCCGTCTTTATTATTCATTGGAATATCACATCATGCGTTTTACACGGACACGGTTCCGTTATTTATTATTCTTTTTGAATAACATGTCTATCTGCCAATACCGCATGCATAGTGATTTGCATTTTTATTCCATTCTTTATTATTACATTGGAATATCATGCCGGTCGCATGACACGCTCGACCACAGTTCCGTTATTTATTATTCTATTGGAATAACCTGTCCATGTGAAGTACCGCATGCATGGTGATTTCTTTTGTTATTCCATTCTTTATTATACTCAGTTGGTTAAAGCTTTGACTTCTATACTCCATGAAATTAGTAGAATATCCTTGATATTTGCGCTTCATCGAGTATCTTTTCATGGAAATATTCTTCTGAGCATTCTTGAATTTTACTCTACAAAGAAGTATCATGTTGACAATTTGGACGTTATTAGTTCCTGGATAAATTAATTCTTGAACTTGTTTTATTGAATTCTTATATCATTGTCATCATCCTCATGTTTATATTATGTTGAAAGTCATATGTGGCATGTAGTGCATAGATGGACTTGGTATGATTATGACCAGGGATTATTCGGTATAATCATGACCGTAATGTTACAAATGATATGGAAAAAGTCTTCATTGGCCCGTAGTGCATTGATGGACAGTTTTTGGTATAATTATGGCTATGGATTCTCTTCAGCCAAGGGTGCAAAGATGAATTGTTTTATGGCATCATCAGGACCGTTGATGAAAACACGATTATCTTTGGCCCGTAGTTCATGAATAATTTGTGGTCGTGATACTAAAAAATATTGTCCTTGGCCGTAGTGCATGGATGATGTGGATTATTTATTAAGCTGAGTCCCAGCGATAAAAGTGATGAAAAACTTTTTAAATCATAGAAGATGGTAGATTTTATTCTCTACTTGACTCTTCTAATGGATTGCTTGTTCCACTGTAGTTAAACTTGATGTTTGTTATATTATATCAGTTTAACACTGTTGAAGGCTAACGATAATTTATTCTGCATTATCTTAGTCATAATATTTCTTACTAGGCTAGTTGAGCTTACCCTTTCTTTTATTGTTCTCTTCAGGAAATGAGAACGTAGCTGGGACTAATCGGGGAACAGAGTGATGGTCCTAGATGGTGCATTAGTAGTCCTCACTATTCTGTGAAATAGTGTAATAATAAATGTAATGAGGACTCCATTGAGTGTGGATATTGTCTAGATGACAATATTTGTATTAAAACTCACAGCATATGTTTTGTCATATTTTACACGACTGTTGTATAATTAGTTTGTATTTGTATTCTGTACCATGTATATGGCGACTCAGAATAGGTGATGTATACCTATTTTGGGGGCGTCACATGATAACTCGATCCTGGGCCTCATCCATTGCATTTTGAAGTGTAGAGTACGTCTCCCCAAGCTTAGCCTTCTTCGCACGACAATCCTCTTCTGCAAGATCACCACGATGTGACTCTCTTACCCAGTCCTCCTCTGCTATGGCCAGCCTTTCTGAGCTCTCTTTTAGCTCCTTCTTCAACTTTTCTATTTCTTCGGACTTCTCCTCGGTTTGATCCTTCTCGTGAACCAAATCTCATTCCACGTTTCCTAAACATGTAAGAAGAGTCACAATTTCCCCATCCTTCGGCTCAATGGTAATCTGCTGAATAACAGCCCTCTCCTTCAGCTCCTGAACAGTGTCCTGCAACTCTATGTTACGATCATAAAGTGCATCATACATCTCAGCATCGATGGAGTTCGGTGGGAACTCCTCTTCCTCCTCTTCTTCATCAGAATCCTCCTTTGGATCCGTCTCAGGCTCATGCTCCTGACCAACAACAGTGATCAAAGGAGATGGCTCTATCGGTACCAACTGTTCCCTGACGACATGAATGTCTCGGGGCTCCTCCTCTGTAGTTACTCAGGGTTCCTCCTCCCCAGCTCGACTAGCTCCTCCAACATCCGACATCCTGACAACAAAATTTTTAGTTTTAGTTACTAATTTGTACTAGCAAGCACATAATTTAACACATAAGCACATAAAGTCTTTTATTATCTTCAATGAATTAAGAAATTTATTTCTTAGAACTCAATAAGAGTTTACCACTACTATGTTCTCAATATCCTACAAGGCTACTACCTAAGGTTGTTCCCCCACCTAAGGTTCATAACCTACAGCTTTGATACCAACTTGTGACACCCCCAAATTCGGTACTTCCATTTCCACAGGATTTGGTGTTCACTGTACAAATATCATCTATCTATATACCCATAAATAAATGCAAACCATGCAATAGATAGAAATAATAAATAAATCTCCCCTTACGGGGTTACATCAACTGCATAAAAATACAATCTCAGGTCACTCTAACCTTAAACATCTGTGCGGAATCATAAACGATAACAAGTCTTAATAACATCAAGTCTGAACATAAATACATAATAACAACAAGTCTTCTTCATTTGTTAACCTTGCCCTTGCCTTTACTAGTGGAAGGCTTGTCTGATCTCTCGTTCTTAACTGCAATGTTCTGAAGAGATATTATTTTTCGTATTCGTATGAATATTATTTTCATTCAATATTCATAGGGAATATCATCTTCGTTCAATATTCGTTGGAATATTATTTTCGTTCAACAGTCGTAAGGGGTATTATTTATTTCATATTCGCTTACGATATTATTTTTTGTATTCGTAAGAAATTTTATATCGTTCAATATTCGCAAGGAATATTATATTCGTTTAATATGCGTAAGGAATATTATTTTCGTTCAACAGTTTAAGGGATATTATTTTTGTTCAGTATTTGTAAGAAATAATATTTTCTTCCATACTCTGTAGTATATAAGTAATATTATTTCGTTTCAGATTTCAAATTTTATACTCATTTTGTTAAAATTTTGGCTTCTATACTCCATGAAATTAGTAGAATATCCTTGATATTTGCGCTTCATCCAGTATCTTTTCATGGAAATATTATTCTGAGCATTCTTGATAAGTTTTAACTTTTTCATGCCGGAGTACTATTCACGGGATTACTATTCCCGAAGTACTATTCACGGGGTACTATTCACCTGGGGCACTATTCATGATAAAAATTGATTTCTTTTCTGTCCAAATTATTTTGATACAATATTATTCTTGAATTTTACTCCACAAAGCAGTATCATGTTGACAATTTGGACATTATTGAATTCTGAATAAATTAAATTATAAATCTTTAAAAATTTC
The DNA here is from genome assembly GCA_020205605.1 of Panax ginseng. Taxonomy (NCBI): domain Eukaryota; kingdom Viridiplantae; phylum Streptophyta; class Magnoliopsida; order Apiales; family Araliaceae; genus Panax; species Panax ginseng. The sequence goes on along the minus strand of CM035133.1, from coordinate 20,120,357 downwards.
TTTGTTTTCTTTTAATTGAATTTTTATATCATTGTCATCATCCTCATGTTTATATTATGATGAAAGTCATCTGTGGTCCGTAGTGCATAGATGGACTTGATATGATTATGACCAGGGATTATTCGGTATAATCATGACCGTAATGTTATAAATGATGTGATAAAAGTCCTCATTGACCCGTAGTGCATTGATGGACAGTTGTTCACATGATCATGACCATTGATGAATACACAAATATCCTTGGCCCGTAGTGCATGAATAATTTATGGTTGTGATACTAATGAATATCCTTGGTCGTAGTGCAGGGGTGATTCGATGATGTGGATTATTTATTAAGCTGAGTCTCAGCGATAAAAATTGATGATAAATTCTTTTAAATCATAGAAGATAGTAGATATCATGCTCTACTTGACTCTTATAATAGATTGTTTATTCCGCTGCAGTTAAACTTGATGTCTATTATATTTTATCAGTTTAACACTGTTGAAGGCTAACGATAAATCATTCTGCATTATCTTAGTCATAATATTTCTTACTGGGCTAGTTGAGCTCACCCTTTTCTTTCACTATTCTCTTCAGGAAATGAGAATATAGCTGGGACAAGTCGGAAAATGGAGTGATGGTCCAAGATGGTGGCTATAGTAGTCCTCACTATTTTTATAAAATAGTGTGATAATAATTGTAATGAGGACTCCATTGAGTGTGGATATTGTCTATAAGGAAATATTCGTGTTTAAACTCTCAGCTATGTTTTGTCGTATTTTGCACGACAGTTATATAATTAAGTTTGTATTTGATTTCTGTACCATATATTTGGCGACTCAAGATAGGTGATGTATACCTGTTTTGGAAGCATCACATATTTATATTTAAATTACACCTAAAACACTATATTTTGTAAAAATTCTTGTTGAAATAAATACTATATATTTTTTGAGAGTCACAAGCAAAAAAAAATTTAAAAATATCTAATATTCTGGTCTGTCAAGACTTATTGTTCATTTCCTCACCTACTCATTAAATACCCACACATCAAATGACACATGTTCCTTCATTCCCTTAATACTTACCTACTAAGTAAATGACTCAACACTCTAATTAACCAATACATACATTTCCTTCCTTTAGCTATTAGGATACATCTCCCTTCTTCATCTATTTTTTATTTCCTCACATGCTTATTTTCTTAATAAGTGACACATGACCCTTCCTTTCTTCAATTAACCATTAAAATATTTATTTTATTAATAACTTTATAATTAAATCTTCTTGCTTCCTTCCATAAACTGATTTTAAACAATTTATTTATATATATATATATATATATATATATATATATAATATTTTATTATTCATTAATCAAATAAATAATTTGATTTACATTCAATTGACATATTTACTTTTACCATAACCAATATTACATAATACAAATTACTCCTCATGTAATTAATTAAATAATTTCTTATTTAATTATTACATTAATAAATACATTGTTTTATAAAACTTAATCTTTTACTATATTTAATATTTATTGATCAATTAACTAATATAAGTTAATCAATTTAATATAATTTGAATTCAATTCTCAATTAATTAATTTCCTTCACTTTCATATTTCATTTGTAATTAACTCAAACTAACTAATTCAATAGTTTAGTTAATTATTAACTCTTTCGTTCTGAACATATATAAATATTTCATACTTATATATACATATTGAATTTACTACATAAATCATATAAATATATATAACACATATATTTATACATTCAAACACGACACATCTCACAAATAAAAAATTTATTTATTAAATTCTTGTTTTAATTTTTATTTCCAAAATGTCACAATTATTATTACCTCCACCACTATATAAATATATATTTTTACCACCACCACTATATATTCAAGATATATTCCTTCCGTCTTCTAAAAAATGACCTAAGGTACAATTTTATTTGTACTCAAGAGAATGCATGGCAAGAAATATATAAAATAAAGAGCAAATATATTATTTAGTATAGGGTACTAGTATTAAAAAAATGAAGAAAAACTCATGATTTAATATAATTTTATGAGGATACTAACAAAAAATTTAAAATTTTTCAACTCTTTTATTTTATTAAATTTATGTGTAAAATATATTTTGACCATGTTTTTGAGAACTCAATCAATATATAAAGAGAAATGATATTTGTATAAGTAGGTCACATAAATAATAAATAAGATTCACTCCCCTTCATATAAAACCACATTCTCTCTCTCTCTCTATAATAATAATAATAATAATAATAATAATAAGTGCATTGCGTGTGTAAGTGACGTCTGGGGGACACAGAGAATATATATTTCTTGTCCCTCCATTCATTCGCTCTCTGTACGTCTGTCTGTCTGTCTGTCTGTCTGTCATGATCTTGTTCTTTTGCCTTGGCTTTTGCTTACTTACGCCATTGCCTTGTGGTTTAAGTTACCTCCAGCTTCAGCACTTTAAGGGGGAGCTTTATAGTCCCTGCTTAATTTCATCCACACATTCAGTAGTTGCAGTCAGTACGAAGCAGTGCTGCTGCTACTGCCATCTTTTGCTTTCAATTCAATTTCCAACAATACCTGACCAAAACTTCTAATGCATTGGCCCTACTACAAGAAAATCTATATATTCCTCCTATCCATCACCTAAATTATATTCCATTCGTCCCAAAAAATAAAAAATATTAGGTAATTTCACATTCATGCACATAAATTAATATTTTTAAATATTATAATTCTATTCTAAAATTAAAAATACATATAAAAAACGACAACTTTTGAAGATGATTTTATATTCTCAAATATAACCTTAGTATTAGTTAAGAATTTAGATGTGATGATTTGATATTAAAAATAATAGTAAAGAATAATGACAAATTAAGAATATTATGTGATTTTATAATTTTAAAATAGAAATATATTTCTAATTTTAGAAGGAATTAAAAAAAATGTGATAATTTAGTGTTAGCAAATATGATAGTTTAATGATAAATATCTCTCTTTTTATTATGTAAGATTACATATTCGAGTCTATTTTTCAACAAAAACTTAAAATTCTAAGTTATAGGTTCGATTTTACTACTAAATAAAAAGTTAAAATTTAACAAACATTACTAAAAGTACTTGGGCTTGGGTACATACTTAAACATATCACCTCTTAGTACTTATAATTACCTAAGTACTTGGGTTTGTTATTTTGTATTTAAACCTAAATATATATAATGAAAACATATACTACAAGTACTTCTCTTTTTATTAAATGCACCCACTTGAAAAGAATAATTTTATAAGTGAAAACGAATTCGTAAAATAGCTTTAATTATAATAGTTAAATCTCATATTTTTTGGGTAAAATTACAAATTTCACAATGAGAAGGAAAAAAAGGTCGTACAATAAAAAGGTATAAATTCACACTACTAAAAACCTTAAACTTGAAAACCAATGATAAACTTAAAGATATTTTTAGCTCTTTATCATCCGGATTGGTTAGTAAGAAGGAGTTAATTTTGGTCAATTAATCTATATAGTATTAATACTATATTAATTAATTAATCAATTTATCATGAAATTTTATGATAATCGGTCCTTTATCATATTCTCTAAGCTAATTTCTTAATTTATATAAAAAATAAACATTTGTATCATTCATTGATATAAAAATGGGAATATATGTATGTATACATGTATGCATGCATGTATTTATGTATATATATAGAGGGGTAAAAAGTCGCCCACTTTTTAAGGCAAGGAAACTCAAGTAAGTACAGTTTACTTGCATAGCTAGGCTTGTTTCTCTTTTGACTGCCAAATCAAACTTGTTTTATCTTACGCCATCCTATCAAATCCATCCATCCATCTATCTATCTATATATCTTCCCTGCCAGTGCCTGCCTAATGGAGCAGATGCAAGGGTGTGCCTCCTTATATATACACTTCCGTACTTTACGCACGCAACCATAAGCAATAGAGAAATGCCTAGATGCATGGACATTTTTTTAGTTTGAAAAAGTCTAGGACGACCGGTCCTAGCGACATTGCTAGCGACAGGTTTTTTTTTTTTTTTTTTTTTTTGTAATGTCTTCCAAATAATTTATAAGATTTATTAGAATTAGAATTTTTACAGAATAAAGTAATTTGGATGTCATTTGGATACATGTAAAAAATATACACCAATGTCGCTAACAAAAAAAAAAAAAAAAATCCAGTTCCAATAAATCTTATAAATTATTTGGGAGACATTACAAAAAAAAAAAAATCCCCCGGTCGCTAGGACCGGTCACCCTAAAAGAGCTCTTTTAGCACCAATGTTGTTGAAAATAGGATTTGAAATTTTAAATATTTGAGCATTTTGAGACTCAATTTAATGAGGGACCCACATTCCGGAAATATCGAATCTTTGCACCAATGTGTTCTCCTTCATGAGGAGTATAACTTAGTATATTTATATGTTCAAATCCATTAAGAATTGAAAGAGAAAATTGACTCCAAAGTCACCTACTTGATTATTGAAAAATGCAAAAGTCCCACATAGGGCATTAAATGGAAAAATGGAGAATTTATATATGGGATGTTTGCTCAATGGGAAGGGGCCCAAGAGACACCTCACTTTTGTGGAAGGGAGAGAACCTAGCCAAGGCATGGTTCAAACCCACTGTTGGCCGCCTTTCAGGTGGGTGTTGCCTTCTTCTTGGTGGGTTGGGGTTGTGATATATATTTTTAGACAAAATTTGTTTAATAAATTTTGATCACGATACTACGTCGTTTTGACAAACCAACGGTAATATCTTGTCTTAAGCATCATAAACTATCTATAAATAAAGCGTGTGAGATTTCATTCTCGCATAAGTTTCATTTCAGTCCAGATTCGCTTTATACAAGATATTCCTGATTCTGTTCCTTTCCGTTTACGAAAAAATAGAGTCCAGATTATACAATCTGTAGTCCCCGTTTTGATCTCCATTTCCGCTTTTCCGCTCAAACCGCAAAATCCCGTTATCTCGCAAAGTGTTGCGTAAGTTTTTTCCAATGTTTTTCAATGCATGCATCATTAACATTCATATTAAGTTCAGTACATAAACATTGAATGTGGCTGGGCCGCCTTCTTGGTGGGTCGGGTTGTGAACCTAGCCAAGGCATGGTTCAAACCCACACGCGCGCCGCCTTCTGGCTGGGCCGCTTCTTGGTGGGTCGGGTTGTGATATATATTTTTTAGAAAAAATTTGTTTAATAAATTTTGATCACGATACTACGTCGTTTTGACAAACCAACGGTAATATCTTGTCTTAACTGTCATAAACTATCTATAAATAAACTGTGTGGGATTTCATTACTGCATAAGTTTCATTTCCGTCCCGTTCTGTTTATACAAGATATTCCCGTTATGTTCCTTCCCGTTTCTGAAAAAATAGAGTCCCGTTATACAATCTGTAGTCCCTCGTTTTACAGTCTCCATTTCCCGTTTTCCGTTCAAACTGCAAAATCCCGTTATCTGCAAAGTGTTGCAGTAAGTTTTTTCCAATGTTTTTCAATGCATGCATCATTAACATTCATATTAAGTTCAGTACATAAACATTGAATGTGGTTCGATGAATTCTTAATTTTGTAATGCTACTAATTAAGAATTGAAATCCGTTTTATCTTAGGAAGCAATTATTCAATTAACCCTTAGCATCTGTGGGGGAATAAATTTGCTTTAAGGAGACTTTGTGAATTCAAAAGACTCGAATTTATTTATTAATATTTTCTGTGATATATATATAAAATTATGTTCTGTTTTATCCTATCTATATATATTAAATAATACTATATATTACAGATAATAATCTTAAAATAAATTTAAATTTTCTATAATTATAGTATTATTTTATGTGAACAGAAAATTATTTTATTAAATACACTGTTTTACATGTTTGTATACATTCTGTTATCATGTGCATGTTAATATAACAGTTTGTTTATTTGTTCACTGTTTGCATGATTCCGTTTTGCATGTTAATTCGTTTTGCATGTTAATAAGGTTTAATTCGTTTGAATGTAATGTATATTCGTTTGAATGTAATGTATATTCTGTTCATTACATGTTATCAAAGTAAATCAGAATATTCTTGATACTTTGTATTCACTAATTATAATATTATTTAATATACATAGTATTCTGTAAAATTATTTATGTTAACATGCAAAGTAAATAAACTGTTATATTTATTCAATTCATGTTCAAGTTTAGTCCGGCCAACAAGGTGTAACACATGGGTGGTATGAGAAAAAGGGAGTCCACTGCCTTTCCACTCCACTATGTAAATTGTGGAATCTATATATATTAGTACGTTAATCGCATAAGTTTTTTTTTTTTTTTTTTTTGCAGACAAATTACATAGCCTGTTTTTACAAGTTAGTATATATCATATATTGGTATAATATATTATATCGATATATAAACTGTTATATTTGCATGTTAGTATATTATATTCTGTTATCATTTAAATATATATATGTGCATATATATATATAATATTCTGAATACGAAAGATTGCATGTTTATATATATTGCATATAGTAATTACTGTTTATATATATTACTACTATTTCTGTTATTTATGTAATAATGTTATAAATTACTGTTTATAGATATTGTTGTTATTATAATAATCACATAAATAACTTGGAGTAAATATTACTGCACAATACGAAGAGAATTATATTTTGTTTGCATGTTAATATATATATAATATTTTGTTTATATGTATTCTATTTGTTATAATATATCCAAATATAAAAAAGGTTGTAAACATAATTTGAGAAACATAATTTTCAAATAAAATTTGTTGTTTGAAATTTTGCAAACAAAATTTGTTGTTTAAATTCTGTTAAACTTTGTACAACAAAAATTTGTTTCTGTTATTAATAGTTTTATTCTTGTATATCAGAAATGGCTTCTACAAGCACCATTCCTGCCGTGAGTATGTCTCATGGAGAAAAGCCTGAAAGGTTCAATGGAACTGATTTCAAGCGTTGGCAACAGAAGATGCTCTTCTATCTCACAACACTTTGAACTTGGTGAGGTTTTACAAGAGATCATCTCTACTCTTGTTGAAGGGAAAACTGACAAGGAAAAAGTGGCTGCTGTTGATGCATGGAAACATGCAGACTTCCTTTGCAGGAACTATGTGATGAATGGTTTAGATAATACATTATATAATGTATATTGTACAATTCAAACTGCAAAGGAACTTTGGGAATCTTTAGATAAAAAAATATAAAACTGAAGATGCTGGCATGAAAAAATTCATAGTCGGTAGATTTCTTGATTATAAAATGATAGATTCTAAAGTAGTTATCACCCAGGTTCAAGAATTACAAGTAATTCTACATGATATTCATTCTGAAGGAATGTCATTAAGTGATTCATTCCAAGTTGCAGCAATGATTGAGAAGCTTCCACCATCATGAAAAGACTTCAAGAATTATCTGAAGCATAAACGCAAAGAGATGAATCTTGAAGAAGCGATTCAGTGCGATTTAGGATTGAAAGAGGACAATCGAGGATCCGAGAAGAAGAGTGGGAAGAATTTCATTGAAGCAAAGGCAAATGTTGTAGAACAAAGGCCAAAAAACAACAAAAGGAAGCGTGAAGGCAAAGAGACTTTCAAGGCCAAGAAGAAATTCAAAAGCAAATGCTTCAACTGTAGCATTCCAGGACATAAATCAAATGAATGTCACAAGCCAAAGAAAGTCAAGAAAGAACAAAAGCCTCAAGCAAATGTGACAGAACTGGAAAAGCTTTCTGAAGATGTTTCAGACATGAATCTTTGTGCAGTTATATCTGAATGTAACTTGGTAGAAAATCCTAAAGAATGGTACGTGGACACTGGGACTACTCGCCACATCTGTTCCAATAAATGGATGTTTTCTACTTACAAGTCAGTAGAAAATGATGATCAACTCTTTATGGGAAACTCCTCAAGTTCAAAGGTTCAAGGACGTGGAAAGATTGTACTGAAAATGACATCTGGCAAAGAACTAACTTTGACAGAAGTGCTTCATGTGCCAGATATTCGCAAAAATTTAGTTTTTGGGTCACTACTTAGCAAGAACGGCTTCAAGTTGGTGTTTGTGTCTGATAAGTTTGTACTTACTAAGAATGATATGTTTGTAGGAAAGGGCTACATGAATGATGGGCTCTTTAAGATGAATGTTATGACTGTTGTACCGAAGTCTATTGATAATAATAAAATTAATTCTTCTGCTTACTTGTTAGAGTCTTCAAACATATGGCATGCTAGATTAGGACATATTAATTATAATACTTTGCATAGATTAATTAATTTAGAAATCTTGCCTAAATTTGATATTAATCAAAAACATAAATGTGAAATATGTGTGGAATCAAAATTGACAAGATTACACTTTCATTCTGTTGAAAGAAAAACTGAAACTCTAGATTTAATTCACACTGATATATGTGACTTAAAGTTTGTGCAAACAAGAGGTGGAAAAAAATATTTCATTACCTTTATTGATGATTGCACAAGATATTGTTATGTATATTTGCTAAGAAGCAAAGATGAGGCAATAGAAATGTTTCAACTTTATAAAAATGAAGTTGAAAATCAACTTAGCAAAAAGATTAAAACAATAAGAAGCGATATAGGTGGTGAATATGAATCACCATTTGAAGAGATTTGCTCTACTCATGGCATTATTCACCAAACTACCGCTCCTTATTCACTGCAATCTAACGGTATTGCTGAACACAAGAACCAAACATTGAAAGAAATGTTGAATGCTATGTTAAACAGTTCTGGAGCACCCCAGAATTTGTGGGGGAAGCTTTGCTTTCTGCCAATTACATTCTTAATAAAGTGCCTCATAAGAAAACTCATAAAACACCTTATGAATTATGGAAAGGTCATAGACCTTGCTATAAATACTCAAGAGTGTGGGGGTGTCTAGCAAAAGTGATGGTTCCTAAACTTAAAAAGGTTAAGATATGACCAAAAACAATTGACTGTGTTTTCATTGGTTATGTAAATAACAGCAGTGCTTATCGCTTTCTTGTTCATAAATCTTAAATTAATGATATTCATGTTAATACATTTATTGAATCAAGAGATGCATCGTTCTTTGAGAATATTTTTCCATATAATGGAAATATAGATTCAAATTCAAACAAAAGACCTTTGGATACTACTAGTAATAATCCTGAAAATATAGACAAAGAGTCTATATTGGATGAACCTAGACGTAGCAAAAGGGCAAGGAATTCAACGTCTTTTGGTCTGGATTTTCTAACATTTTTGTTAGAAAACGATCCTCGAACGTACAAGGAAGCAATATCCTCTCCAGATGCTTCTCATTGGAAAGAAGCAATTAATAGTGAAATTGAGTCCATTATGAAAAATAATACATGGGAATTAGTGGACCTTCCACCTGGATCTAAACCTTTAGGGTATAAATGGATCTTCAAAAAGAAGATGAAAGCTGATGGCTCAATTGATAAATACAAAGCAAGGCTTGTTGTTAAAGGCTATAGACAAAAGGAAGGATTTGATTATTTCGACACTTATTCACCTGTTAAAAGAATTACATCTATTCGGATGCTAATAGCAATAACATCTTTAAATAGACTTGAAATACATCAAATGGATGTAAAGACTGCATTCTTAAATGGTGAAATAGATGAAGAAATATATATGGAACAACCTGAAGGTTTCATAGCTCCTGGACAAGAGAGGAAAGTATGCAAACTTGTTAAATCCTTGAATGGATTAAAACAAGCACCAAAACAATGGTATGAGAAATTTGATAATGTTATGTTATCAAATGGATTTAAAATCAATGAGTGTGACAAATGTGTTTATGTCAAAAGCACTCAAAAAGAATATGTCATTGTTTGTCTTTATGTGGATGATATGTTAATCATGGGTAGCAACAATGAAGTTATCAACTCTACTAAACGTATGTTGTCAAATAGGTTTGACATGAAAGACTTGGGGTTGCTGATATAATATTAGGAATCAAGATTTCTAGAACATCTGATGGAATTATATTATCTCAATCTCATTACATTGAGAAAATACTTAAAATTTTTAACAAGTATAATATAATTCTAAATAAGACCCTAGTTGATATAAATCTTCATTTAGTTAAAAATGAAGGTGATAGCATATCTCAACTAGAATATTCTCGTATAATAGGCAGTTTAATGTATGTCATGAAGCTGTATTTAGACCGAGATATATAGCTTATTTGGTAAGTAAGCTAAGTCAGATATCTGAGTAATCCATGTAAAGGTCACTGGAAAGAAATTTTGAGAGTTTTAGGATATTTAAAACATACTCAAAAATATGGACTGCACTATACAAGATATTCAGCAGTATTAGAAGGATATAGTGATGCTAATTGGATATCTGATAATAAAGACTCGAAATCCACAAGTGGATATGTCTTTACCCTTGGAGGTGCTGTTGGTATCTTGGAAATCCTCAAAACAAAGCGTGTATTGCAAGGTCTACAATGGAATCAGAATTCATTGCCTTTAGACAAACTTGGAGAAGAAATGTGAATGGCTTCGTAATTTTTAGAGGATATTCCAAATTGGTCAAGACATGTGCCAGCTATATGTATACACTGTGATAGCCAATCAGCAATTGAAAGAGCACAGAGTCATTTATATAACGGTAAGTCACGTCATATACGACGAAGACATAATACCGTTAGACAATTGCTCTCAAATGGAATTATCTCAATTGACTATGTAAAGTCAAAAGATAATATTGCGGATCCGCTTACGAAAGGTTTAACAAGAGAACAAGTAGAAAAATCATCGAAGGGAATGGGTTTAAAGCCTACTATTTAAATAAGAGTCGTCATAGTGGCAACCCAACCTAGCTGACTGGAGATCCCAAGATCTAGGTTCAATGGGCAAACCGAACTATGTAGTACTCAGTAAAGCACTGAGGAGATATTTACTCCTAACCATTCCTATTATGAGACAGTGCACATCTGCCACGAGAATTAGGATAAGTTACGCTTTTAATAATTTTTATATCTTGAAATATGTTCAAGTGGGGTATTGCAGGATACTCTTGATAGAAGTCACCTACGTGAGTAAGAAGGGGGCCACTTCTGTGAGAATTTTGAAGGCTGAATTCTCTAATATACTTACGGAACCAAGAGGTGTTTCAAGGACAAAATGAACATAAACGTGAGAACCAATTATGTCTGAAGAGATATTTTGTGAATTCTATTGTCTTGGTTTACACAAAAAGCTGACAGTTCAAAGACATCAAGTCTACTGATTAGCCAAGTAAATTCGATAGACTTTACTAGGGCAAGTTCAAAGCCACTAGGCTACTTAACCCGATGAAATATCTTTTCTCATGTACTCGAACTAGTGTCTGCATATTCATAACATATTTTACATGTTGTAAAGCCAATTTTACATTCATGTGGGGGATTGTTGGAAATAGGATTTGAAATTTTAAATATTAGACCATTTTGAGGCTCAATTTAATGAGGGACCCACATTCCAGAAATGTCGGATCTTTGCACCAATGTGTTCTCCTTCATGAGGAGTATAACTTGGTATATTTATATGTTCAAATCCATTAAGAATTGAATGAGAAACGACTCCAAAGTCACCTACTTGATTATTGAAAAATGCAAGAGTCCCACATAGGGCATTAGAGGGAAAAATTGAGAATTTATATATGAGATGTTTGCTCAATGGGAAGGGCCCCAAGGGGCACCCCACTTTTGTGGAAGGGAGAAGACCTAGCCAAGGCATGGTTCAAACCCACACGCGCCGTCACTGCCGTCCGGCCGGGTTCGGGTGGGTCGGGTTGTGATATATATTTTTTAGACAAAATTTGTTTAATAAATTTTGATCACGATACTACGTCGTTTTGACAAACCAACGGTAATATCTTGTCTTAACTGTCATAAACTATCTATAAATAAACTGTGTGAGATTTCATTTTTGCATAAGTTTCATTTCCGTCCCGTTCTGTTTATACAAGATATTCCCGTTCTGTTCCTTCCCATTTCTGAAAAAATAGAGTCCCGTTATACAATCTGCAGTCCCTCATTTTATAGTCTCCGTTTCCCGTTTTTCGTTCAAACTGCAAAATCCCGTTATCTGCAAAGTATTGCAATAAGTTTTTCCATGCATGCATCATTAACATTCATATTAAGTTCAGTACATAAACATTGAATGTGGTTCGATGAGTTCTTAATTTTGTAATGCTACTAATTAAGAATTGAAATCCTTTTTATCTTGGGAAGCAATTATTCAATTAACCCTTAGCATCTGTGGGGGAATAAATTTGTTTTAAGGAGACTTTGTGAATTCAAAGGACTCGAATTTATTTATTAATATTTTCTGTGATATATATATATATATATATATATATATATATAAAATTATGTTCTGTTTTATCATATCTATATATATTAAATAATACTATATATTACAGATAACAAATGTTTAATCAACATATTTGGCTTCAATAAGTTGGGGAAGGTACATTAATCAGCGAGATTCTAGTGACTTTTTCTTTATTAATTTTAAAAAATATTTAGTATTTATTTTAACAAGAATTTTTATAAAAAATAGTATTTTAAGTGTACTATACAAATCCTATTTCTTATATGTATCTAAATTACACCTAAAATACTATTTTGTGTAAAAATTTCAGTTGAAATAAATACTATACATTTTTTAGAGTTACTAAAAAAAAGTCGCTAGACCAATATCGCCGTAGGACTCATTTGGCTTACGTGTTAGTCTAGCTCCATTTTAAAATTAGAGATATAATTTGACTTTTGAAAGTATTAAATTTTAAATATATATATATATATATATATATTTTAATTCTAGTTGATACAATTATTATAATTATATATTATATAATAAAATTTAATTTATTTTAAATTTTTATAAGTTATATTAATTTTGAAATTTAATATATGATCGTTTAACCTCAAAAATTAAATTTTATTTTTGATTTTGAAACATAGGGAGTATTACCAACTAACATTTTACACATAAGAAATATGTTTCTTTTTTTTTTGAAACAATAAAAAGCTTTTACGCCAATAAAAAACACACACACACACACACACACACACACACACATATATATATATATATATATATATATATATATATATATCTATCTAATTTTGTATAAGGTTTTAATATAAATTATTACACTAAACTATGGACGTTATTCCACTTCAATGATCAACCTTTTAATTTTGTCAATTAGATGATTAAACTATAAATTTTAGCATGTCATATCAGAAATTGATGACGTGACTTTCTCGATATGTCAGAGTTCAGCTGATGTGTAACTAAAAAAAACTTTTAATTTATAATTACACATTTATTTTATAGGAAAAATTCGCCAAACCGCTTTATATGAACTCAAACCCAGATCTGACTCACAACACAAAACTCAAAAATATCTTTTGCCATCATTTCAAATATTTTAATATGAACTCAAACCTAGATCTGATCCAAAAACACCCCCTCCTCCGCTATCTTCACTTCAAAAACTTAAACTTAGATGTTGTTCTTATTAATTGTTGTTTTTCATCTCCAATCGAAAAAAAAAAGAAAAAAGAAGATCGTGAAGAAGTAGATGAAGATGCAGATTTCATCTACAATTTGTTATGTTTGATTTTTTTAGAGGATCTATATTAATTTGTTGTTTTATTATTGTTGCTCTAATTTATGAGCTGATTTTGATAAAGGGAGAAGGTGAAGTGACTTTTTGGTGTATCAGGGTTGTATGATGGTGGTGATAATAGTGGTTGCGGTGGCGGCTGCGCAAGGGGGCTAAGATGGTTGGCGAGACTTTGATGATGTTGTTTGCTATTATATTGCTAATTGTCAAAAATATATTAAGCCGCTAGCTTCATTTGATAGAAAGACCCAATTTCTTATGGTTGGATGAAGCTGGTAATTAGATGATGATGTCTGCTAGTAGCTTCATTTGATAGAAATACACCAATTTTTTATGGTTGTCTGATAATGGTATGGAAGATGAATCGGAGTTGGGCGAACCCATTATTCGATTGGTAACAAAATTAGGCGAGCTAGCCTCTAGATTCGATCGACATAATGCACAATTAGTTTTAATGTTTAATATAAATTGGTTTGACGAATTTTTCTTTACTATATAATAAATATGTAATCAAAAATTAATTTTTTTTTTAGTTACACATCAGCTGAACTCTGACCTATCAGGAGAGTTACGTCATCAATTTTTGACGTGACAGATCCAATTGAATGAAAGTAAAAAAATTAATAGTTTAATTATTTAATTGACAAAATTAAAAGGTGAATCATTGAAATAAAATATTAGGATAGTAATTTATATTAAAACCTTTGTATAATTTTTCAGGCATGGAAACTTTATTAATAATTATGAGAATACTTATACGAAATGTTTAGAAACCATAATTAACAACAAAAAAACAAATAAATAAAATAAAGGAGGATTTTTACCCTAACTTTTTTTGTTTTTGCAATTGTCATATAAAATAAACCGGTAAAAGAAAGGGTAAAATACAATTTAATACCTATATATGGTTTTAACATTATAGCATCACCACCCATAGTTGAAAAACCTCCAAATTAGCACCTATGGTTGTATTTTCATTGCATACCACCAACTGTTCAGTTTTTTTTTTATCTTAACATAGTTAAAAAAGATGATTAAATTTTGTTTTACCCTTTACAATATTAATTTAATGACCATATTTAAGGTTTTGACTTTCTTGTACTAGGTTAGTTGGTAATTTAATTATTCGACATTGGGATGGATATAATTAAGACCCAAAAAAATCAAAATTAATACTACAAGAATAAAATAATATTGAATTTAAAAAAACTAAACTAACTAATAATTTGGAAGACAAAAGCGTAATAAAATTAAATTAAAAACATTAAATTTAAAAAATAAATTACTCATATTTTTTGCTTCATATTCAAGACAAAAAAAAAAATTTACCGCTACTTTTACTCTATTCAAATATAAGTAAATTTTTAATTTTCAAAATTTAGCGAGGACGTGCGTGATTTTAAGCTCCGGAGCTTTTTAAATATCAACAATTCAAAAGGATCATAAGTTTTTTACTGCATTTTTCTTTAAGATATTAGATAATTAATTTGCAGGTTTAGAAATGAATATGTAAGACAATAAAAATTCAATCACACAATACACAAAAACTTATCTGATTCACAATATCTATCCCGGGTATGTTATTACGTTCAATTTCAAGCTACTCTCCAGGACTTGAGATCCTATTACTCCTAGTAATAAATATTCATTCACAAGTAGAAAAAATTTTACAAAATTTTATAGACAAACTTACAATTATTCTCAACTAACTATCTTGGACAACAAGCACCCACTCCCTCCTCAAGCTTAGTTGTACCTTTCTTTTGAGTTTAGTTCTATTTTATGATCTGATCTTGAAACGACAACATCTTCCTCACCTCATAAGTATACTAGAGACTTAACTCTCAGCTGACATATCTAAAATATGCTCTTGGTTGAAGAATTATTCGTCTTCGCATATGTACATAAAATAAATTAACTCTACCCTTTTTCCTTTTACAAAAGATTTAACAGAGACATATTTCTAAAATAAGCAAATAGAATTTAGTACAGATATATATACAAATTTTAAGTAACTTTTATATGTGATACTTCTTAAATAAGCAGATAGCAATTAAAGATTGACAAATAAGTGCAAGTGCACACAGTCAATCAAGTAATAAAGAAGTAAGAAGAGTGTCGAACCCACATGGAAGAGTTACTAACAATTAATCTAATTAACAAGTTTTTATCAATTCAAATTCACTTGAACAGTCATTCCAATTGATTTGTGAAATTGTTTTGATTAAAGGAAAATAAAAATTAATTAACTTAACAATTATATATATTGATCACTAGATGATAAAGACATGAATACAATTTCTCCAATTGCTTTACAATAATATCCTTATCATATTTCCACTTATTTAATCCAATGAGTTGCCAATTAAGGTTGTCTATCAATTTATTAACATCTGTCAATGATTAATAAAAAGACCTATTTCAGTTATTTTGCTACTTTCGTGCAAGACACTTAAATAGATTCATTAAGCATAAACTCCTAACATATTTTCGCATGACATACAAGTATTTTCGTCTCATACACTGTTATGTTATCATTAACAAGAATCAACTAATTCATATGTTATTATATTCAGATCTAATATAAGATTTCCTTTTTCAATTCCATCAAAGATATCAGATTAATTGCTAGCTAGATAATTAATAAATTAAGCACAAAATATAATAATCAAATCAATATATAGGATCAACAAGTAAAAATAATGATAATTAAATTATTGAATTGCAAAAGGTTTCATTGTATCCTTAATTAAGAATTTAGTTCATCATCATAATAGAAACTAACAAATTAAGATTAAATAACATCTCAAATACAGAAACAAAAAATTAAGAGAAGAAGAAAAACTCTGTCGAAGAATCTTCAATTTCCAAATTCCAATCTCATCCTTGAGTGCTTTCCAATGCAATTATCTCCTAGTGTCCAAGAGTGATTCTCAATGGATTGTAGTCAAAAGTTCTTAGAATCCAAATTATAATCAAGTATTTATAGTCCTAATGAAAACCCTAAGAAGTTAGGCAACTAACAATCCTAATTTAACTCAAATTGGACAATATAACACCCAAATCAGCTCTCTCCCTGCCGTCCGGCGTGCCCAGTGCTGCTCCTAGGCCATTTTAGGCCCGTCCAGCACTATAGTTGCAAAAAAATCTGATGGTTTGGCTCGTCCCGCGCTACTCTGGCCGCGCCCCACGCCATGCAATTTTTTGTTGCGACGTCCTTTGGTAAAACGGACATCACTTTTGATTCGGGAAGAGTTATGGGGACTGTCACCTATCAAATCGAAGATATCGATGAGATCTACAACATTCATTCTTTGAGAATTGAGAGATACTAGTTGGATCAAGGTCGAAATCGGGCTTGAAGTGACTGTTATGTAAATTGCAAGCATGACAACTTTGAGCTTTGATCTCTGTTAATAAAATGGCCACAACTCTCGCATCCAAACTAGGATTGGGACGATTCAAGATGTTTCGAAAAGCTAAGAAATAAATCTACAATAAAATCAAAGTTCCAAGCCACTAACATGCATCCAACTTTGCATTAAAAGCCCTTCAACCTTCCCTTCTTGCATTTGCTTGAATATTATACTCCAAAAGATGTCTAGATTGCTTTTCTTGCTTCTTCATGCCAATGTCCTATCATAGCCTACAAAATAACATAAAATATATAAAATACACACACAACACTTAAAAAATAATCAAAAGATTTAGCTCAAACGCTGTGACGCCCCCAAATTCTGACCTCCACTTGGTCACTCAAATTTGGTTCATCACGTTCTTATGGTAAAACCATAATAACTAAAATAACACATTCACAATGGAAGATCTAAATTAGAATAATATACAATGATTTATTATAATTATTCCCCCAAGTCTCGCAACCTACAGTCTTAATAGATTACATAATAATATCGACTAAAGACTTATTACATAATCCTACTGAGCTTAAACATAACCTGAAAACAGTCTTAATACAACATAATAATCTTAAACATAAAAGGGACAAGCTAGTCGGTAGCCTTGCCCTTGCCCTTGTCCCGCCTGAGATACACTTCCTCGTTCGCTTTAAGCGAAAGGTTTTTAAAAGCAAGGATGAGCACAAATTGCCCAGCAAGTAATATAGAAAAAGGGTATTCAATATAGTTCCAAATTTATCAAGAATAGATTAATAATGATAGCTCAATCAGGAAGTATAAATGATTAATAATGATAGTCACTATAGACAGAATATCAATAATATGCAAAAGTTTATCAATTCAAGATTTCAAAGTAATGAATACTGAGCAGTCACTAAGGACTATGAACTTCTCCTAGAATTAATAGTAATATCACTGATAATTCTTCAAAACGAGTACAAAAGGTGATCAGCCTAAAGTACCCTATGTCATGCATAACATTTAGTCTCTCTCATGTGCGCACGTCGGTTCCTCGACAATATATATTCCCCTACTAAGAGGGTTGTTCTTCTCAATTATAAGAGTCCGCACCAAGTTAATTTGGTTTGGATAGCTTTTGATCAATTATCAATGTTCTAGCCAAATCAATTGGCTTAGACAGCTCTTTCAACATATCCATGAACAATTATAAAAATTTGAATTTCATTTCAAAATAAGTTTCCTTCATAATTCTGCTTGTACGACCAATAATTGCACAAGTTCAATAAGACTCAAATAAAGAGTACGGTTCAAGTAATTGCTTACGATATGCGTCGAATAAAGTAATGCAAGGGTTTAAGATACTTGCACAATATAAGTAGGGTTCAAGGAACTTTCCTTAAGCGTAGTTTATCCACGTTAATAAATCAACACTTTCAAATCCTAGTATATCGTATTATAAGTACAAGATGCTCATTAGCTATCACATTCCTTAATCAAGTTTGACACGATTCAAGTATGCACATATGTAATACAAAATTAACTTATATGTTTATCATTAACCAAGTGTCTAACAATTTATAATCTGCAAGGTTAAAATCTTTCTACCCATAGACTTTCCTATTACAAGGAAACCGCCAATATATCATCTAAACATCACTTATAGACATATATCAGTAGGTTTTAAATCTCTTCTAGCAGTATAGACACCATACAAGCTAACTGCCAAAGATCAGATCTCACCATCTCAGTTTCAGTGGCAAGCATAAGCGCCATGGCTAAGCTTAGACTACTAAGCATTGCTACAGTCTCTCTGGCTATGCCAAGACTTAGCTGCTGCCTTGTGGTTTTTTTTTTGGCTTGACCAAAATAATCACACATAATATATTTGTCATGTTAAAGGTCTTTTCATTCTCCTTAAGACAATCTAGGTTCCTTCTTTCATAATAGAATTCTAAATTGATCATTTCAACCATTTAAGGCCATTCGAGGTCATGCACCCACAAAGTCTATCATGCTTGTTCTATAAACATACAAGATATTTATAAAACTCATTTTAGGCATCCTTGTGAGTATTCATAACACATATGTGAAACTAACACCGCTTTAGTTGAAAATATTCTTCGTTTATACTTTTCTTGAAATATGATACACAAGCATGGTATATATATGTTTATACTACATGAGTGAGTCTAAGATTGTCATCAAACATGATCACAAATGTCAGATTCTAGTTCTCATGGTAGCTTGACAATATTCACATTCAAAGGTCATATTTTCATTTGTAAAGTGTACTAATTCGTTCAATATATTCATGCTTCCTTGCTAATCATATAAACACAAGCTAAAGGTTTATTCATGCATTTCTAAGTCATACTAATATGCTTGCAAAGTTAGAATATACATCATGTAGTGGTCATGCATATTAGCTCACTATACTAAGCTTTTTCTTGAAAAACTTTTCTTAACACAAAGCCTAAGAAGGTAGACATGAACAAAGGAACTAGAAATCATGCATCATGCTTCTTTACGTGTGAGATCAGTTATGTATATACACTACTAAGCTCAAAATCTGTAGATCATGAATTTAAATAAAGTTTGTTTTCAAAACTTAAAGTCTTTGTTAAAGATCTTCTACCAAATCATGTTGAACATATCACACTATATACGAACACCTTATACTGTGCGCCCCGAAATTTGGACCTCCACTTGGTTACTCGAATTCGGTTCATCACGTTCTCATGGTAAAACCATAATAATTAAAATAACGCATACACAACAGAAAATTTATTTTAGAATAATATACAATGATTTATTATAATTATTCCCCCAAGTCTCGCAACCTACAGTACTTAATAGATTACATAATAGTATCGAATAAAGACCTATTACATAATCCTACTTAAGTTAAACATAGTTCACAAATAGTCTTAACATAACATAATAGCTTTAAACATAAAAAGGACAAGTTAGTCGGTAGCCTTGCCCTTGCCCTTGTCTGCTCCAGAGACACCTCCCTGTTCTTCCTTAACTGAAAGGTTTTAAATAAGCAAGGATGAGCACAAATTGCCCAGCAAGTAATATACAACAAGGGTGTAGGATATAATATCACAAGATTTGAAATATCGAAGGGTTATTTCTATGATAGTTAAAAGTGTCAGAATAACATCATGAGTAAGGGATATAAAAACTCAATATAAATCAACAGATATATATGAATTCAACGACTAACAATGTATCCAATCGGATAAGCAATTTATCTTGGCGAAAGCAAATACTAAGGACTATGGAACTTCCACTAGAGTTACCAATATTAAACTCGATAACCCAAAAATATCAAGTACTATAGATGATCGGTCCACAATACTTTATGTTATGCATAACACCACAATAATATTTATTCATGTGTCGATTTCCAACAACATACACTCCCCTTACCAAAAGGGTTGTCCAACTCAGTTTTCAAGATTCCCGCACCAATCAATTGGTTTGGACAGTTTTTATAAACATGCATATAGTCTAGCCGAATCAAATGGCATCGACTCTTCCACAATATTCAAGGACAATACCAATTTCAACATGAATAATAGCTTTCACAAGGGTTTAACAAAGTAATCTAACTTGTATTCAAAAGGATAAGCTTACGGTAAAATGCAATGGTATTGCACAACAATAATAATAGGGTTCGAGATACTTGCTCAATAAAAGTATGGTTCAAGGAAACTTGCTCAATAATAATTAGAGTAAGTTTAGGAACTTGCCTCAAGCCGTGAGATTACCAAAATATCGCTTAACAATACACTTTCGAATCCTATCATAATGTGATACGCATATAGAGTATTCATTAGTTAAATATACTAGATATGTAAGTCTAAATGCATACTCAAACATTTAACTTAATTGTATACTCTTCACATACTACATTTCATACTTTACGTACTTATAACACAAAATCAGTTCGTAAGTCACCATGAAAAGCAAATGACATAGTCACTCTATAAATAAATCAAGAATGCTCAAGGTTACGACCTCCTACTCATGGACATCTCATTTCAATGCAACACTAACGTATCAACTAGGCATCACACATATATATATATATATATATATATATTAGTAGCTTTTTAGATCACATTTAGCATTATAAGTGTCATGTAACTACTGTCCAAAAGATCAGAAGTCACCATCTAGAATTCCAGACTAAATAATAGCAAGGCCATGGTTAAGGCTCAGGATAAAGCGTAATAATGGCGATCCCGACTCTCGCCAAGACTCAATTTCACTTTGCCTTGGGGTTCTGTCCGGTCTCGAACGCACAATCATACTTAATGTATTTTAACATGTTAAAGGTTTTCACATGCTTCTTAGATCAATCTAGGTCCCTTCTTGCATAACATGGTTCTAAGTTCGATCATTTCAACAAATTAAGGTCATAAAACCACAAAGTCTAGCATGTTTGTTTTCTAAACATTCAAGATAGCTATAACAATCACATTAGGCATGCGTGTGTGTATTCATAACACATACGTGAACTAACTATAGTTGAAAATAAGCTTTGTTTATGCATTATTTGAGCTACGATAACGAGGCATGGCATATACACATTTATGACACATGAGTGCATCTAAGAGAGTCATTAAATATTATCACAAATGTCAGATTCTAGTCTTCAAGATATCATGACAATATTCACATTCTAAACTTACTAGTGAGTCCAACTTGTTCATGTTTCTTTGCTAATCACTTAAGCACAAGCTAAAGGTTTATTCATGCATATCTAAATCACATTAACATGCTTTGCAAAGTCAGAATATACAACATGTAGAATTCATGTAAGTTAGCATACTAGTTTAAGTCTTTTATTGAGAATATTTCTAACATAAGGCTTAACAAGCTTGATCATGCTCAATGGACTATGTACTCTACAACATGCTCATCTAAGTGCAAATTCAGTCATGTATAGCTTACTAGGTTCATAATTAATAGAACATGATCTTTTACCAAAGTTGGTTTTCGAAACTTAAGGTTCAAACCTCCATTTAAACCATATGTCTCCATTAGTCATGCAAGTCTATGAAAACATGTTCACATTAGGTCAACATATCCATCATACACATGTTCAGATGTTAGTTTAAGTCATAACTACTAGCTCATATGGATCAGACTTGAAAATGTAAGCTAAAAATCGAACTCAGAATCTAGCAGAACAAGCTACATACTCAATATAAATGTGGCGGCAATGCATTGCTGCAAGTGCGTTCGAGTTCAAAGCCAAGAATACCATCTGCTTAAGAATCTGCCCAACCAAAACTCAAAATTTTCACATGATATCACTTCTAAACACTCATAAACCAATGGTAACATGCTTATATGATCACTTAGCAACTATATAACAAATACCCAACTCCATTAACCTATAATTCCATGAATTCAAGAATTTGAAATTTCAAGAATTCAAAACTTAGTTTTACAGAGAATGAAATTGAAAGTTTTGAATGGAATTATACCTTTGCAATATGAATGAAACTTACTCCAATTGGACTTCTAAGCTCTAGGAATGCTTGAATGCTCTAAACCTTACTTAGCAAAAATCTCAGACAACTTCAAGAACATCAACTGATGAACATGGCTGCTATTTATAGAAGAGCTTTGGACTAGGTATTGGTGTTACACAAAACTTGAGCTCAAGGTGTAATACAATGAAACAATGGTTCAAGGAGGGTGGTTCAACCACTCCATACCAACCACCTAGCTAGCCATGAACATCTAGGATTTAGCCTTGTGGAAGAAGATGTGAAACCAAACTCAGCTACTGTTCATGTACTTGGTGACTTTCATTTTGGGACAAAAAGGAGAGAACTCAGCAATCTAGTTATCTAGGCTTAATTTGGTTTATTTAAATCCCCATAATGAAATCTTAATGTACAATTGCTACCATATTAGGAATTTAGGGACTAATTATACACTCACATCAAATAGTCCATGTACATTAAATATACACAATAAAATAATGCAGTCAGATATTATTGTCCGGGCAGTTTCATAATTATTCCTACCACTCATAAAATTATATATTAAATGTCTACTTACCTTCATATTGTTACCTACACATTTCATGATATATTTATACCATATAGTTTCAATATGTTAAATTACCACTTAATATAACATAGTCTCATAGAACTTAATATATAGACACACCATGTCACACTGCACCATATAGTTGTATATGCTCATATGCACATAACTGTTAATATAATATTATTATACTACTAACTCACTTAATTAGGCTAAATAGTTAAATCATGCACCTCCTTAATTAATTAACACTAATATTAATTACTCCAACCATTTATGGGTTTTCCATAATCATTATTATCTGTATTTTCATCACCGTGCCACACAAGGCTTTCAACGAGTTTATCACAAACTCCACGTATTCTTAACTATTTAATTATTTAATATAATTGAGTTATCACATTTCATGACACGCAATTGTTCATATTCAAATAAATAGTCATTTTCATTAATATATTTATTTAATAATATGCGAAAATTCTTGGGTATTACATATACCTCATGTTATACCTCTTTTTAGATAATTAATTAAGTCATAACATCAATTTCTTAACATGTAGCATGAACAAAACCAACAACTGGTTCTTCGAGAGTACTTGTAAGATCAACACTAAGACCTCAAGATAACTTGTAGCAAAATTGCCGCTTGGTCGAGTTTAGAAGTAGTAAGGTTACTTTGTTTTGCAGAGTAACTACCAACTTGGTTTCCATCGATTCAAGCATGCTTCAAACCTTTACTAAAATGTTTATACATGCTATTAAACTTCTTAAACACCTTATAACACATTTACTCATATCAATTAACAAATGAATTCAAGAAATTTCAAGAATCAAACAAAACCCATCTCAAGAACATAAATAAAAATTATACCTTCTTGGACTTCCTACACACTGAATAAGCTTCTATAATTGCTCAGCCACTTGAATATTTTACTTAGACTTCTCAGACCACACACTTAGCAACACAAAAACTGAATTTGTAGCTTATATTTATAGAAAAATACAAAACCAGACATTGCATTTTCTCATTGAATCAAACCCATGGATTGTAGGATTGCATGAAGGTTAAGAAAGAGTTGGTAATTGGTTGTTGATTTACATCATGAACACCACTCCCCCCATGATCATTAGCTAGGAGCTTGGAAGAAGAAATAGGCCTTAGCCTTTTTGGTTTATACGTGTTTTAATTTCAGCTACTGTTCATGTACTTGTGCCACTTATTTTGGGACAAAAAATGAAAATCTCAGCAATCTTGTTATCTAGGCTTGGTTTGGTCTACTTAATTCTCAAAATGAAATCTTAATGTACAATTGTTACCATATTAGGAATTTAGGGATTAATTATACACTCACATCGTATAGTCCATGTACATTAAACACATGCAATAAAATAACGCAGTCACATATTATTGTCCGGGTAGTTCCATAATCATCCCTACCACTCATATAACCATATTATAACCTTATTATATTAATAACTTATTTACTTATGTTAAATAAATAAATTACTAACTTCCTTGATTAATTAACACAAATATTAATTAATCCAATCATCATTGATAAATGTATTTATGGATTTCCATAATCATTAATTATCTATATAATTCTTATTATACTTATAGATATATTGCAAACAATAATAATCACATATTATTAATTAATTACCAAGTAATCAATTTTCTACCACAACCATTATCAATTAATTAATATAACAATTAACAATTAATATTGGTTATTTACGCACTTTATTTCATGGTTTATCAATGTCACACATATCATAGAATTGTTCCATTTAATTTTCAAAGTGGAAAAATTAGTTTTTTCAATCGACCATCGGCATGGCTTCCTCCAGCTTTGTATCATTGGGACGCATTTACCATGCTAGTGTGTCTCGACAAAGTGCAAGACCGGTTTAGCTTTCACTCGCGCTAATTTTTCATCGCTAAACTCATTTATATGACATGAATTGATGTCTACAAAAGTGTTACTACAAGTCTTCGAGCGTATTGATTACACATATGAAATCACATTATCAACACGATTAATCTTCTTAATTCTCGTTTTAATCTACTTAGTGAATTTCCTCGTTTTCGCAATATGCCACACAAGGCATTTCACAATCCTCATTGTAAATTCGCACATCTTAATACGCATCGATCAAATATGAATCACTTGATTTAACCGACTCACAAAATAATAACACTTATATTCACAGAAATATTATTTCCATTAATATATTCATTTAATAATACGTGGAAATTCTCGGGTATTACATCCTCCCCCCTTATAAAAATTCAGTCCCAGAATTGTTACAAGTTACACAAATAGATGGGGATAATCCCTTATCATCCTATCTTCTAACTCCCACGTTGCCTCCTCGACATCGTGGTTACGCCAAAGTACTTTCACAGAAGAAATAACTTTATTCCTTAAGGTTTGCTCTTTCCTATCAAGAATTTGGACAAGAATTTCTTCGTACGCTAAATTCTTCTCCACTTGAATGGGTTCATAAGAAATCACGTGTTTGTAGTCGGGCTTGTACGGACGCAACACGGATATGTGAAACACGTTATGGATGTGCTCCAACTCAGTTGGTAGTGCAACTTTATATGCTACTTCTCCCACTCGCTTTAGTATCTCGAATGGTCATATGAATCTTGGACTCAATTTTCCTTTCTTGCCGAAACGGATCTTTCCTTTCCACAGAGATACCTTTAAGAATACGAAACTGCCGACTTCAAAATCGCTGTCTTACCGATGCAAGTCTGCGTACTTCTTCTGGCGATCTTGAGCTGCTACTAGTTTGTCCCTTATTACTGTTACCACGTCTACGGTTTGTTGTACTAACTCTGGTTCGAGTATTCGTCGCTCTCCGACTTTGTCCCAACATAATGATGTTCTGCACTTCCTCCCGTAGAGAGCTTCGTTTGGTGGCATGCCGATACTCGCATGGTAACTATTATTATACACAAATTCGACTAAGGGTAGGTGGTCATCCCAATTTCCCTTGAAGTCCATCACACAAGTCCTAAGCATGTCCTCTAGCGTTTGTATTGTTCACTCACTTTGTCCGTCTGTCTAAGGATGATAAGCAGTACTTAACCGTAACTGTGTTCCCATCATCTCTTATAAGCTTTTCCAGAATTTTAATGTGAAACGCAGGTCTCAGTCAGAAACAATCGATACCGGCACTCCATGTCGTGAAACAATTTCCTTTACCTACAGACTCGCTAATTAATTTAAAGTGTAGTGGATCTTGATAGGTAGAAAATGTGCGGTCTTCGTAAGTCGATCCACGATAACCCAAATGGCATCCAAACCTTTCTGCATGACTGGAAGTCCTACCACGAAATCCATCGTGATATGCTCCCATTTCCACTCTGGTATTTCCAATGGTTGTAATAAACCACTCGGTCGTTGATGCTCTGCTTTTACGCGTTGACACGTAAGACACCTACTAATGTACTCTGCAATTTCTCGTTTCAGATTTGGCCAACAAAAATGTTACTTCAAGTCCCGGTACATCTTTGTGCCTCCCGGATGAATGGAATACGTCGTATTATGAGCCTCGTACAAAATCTCCTCTCTTAACTCGGTTACTTCCGGTACCCACACTCTCCCTTCGAATCTTAAGATACCGTCTTTATCCATTCAAAATTTTTCTTCCTCTTCTTCCGTGATCCTTCTCCTGATTTTCCTACATTCTCCATCTTTCTCCTGTGCTTCCTTTACTCTATCCAACAATGTCGGACAAGCTTCCATTACAAATAACTTCTCTTCAGACCTCTTAGGTCCCTCCACCTCTATTTCCAACTTCTCCATATCTCTTATTAACTCTTCCTAAGTTGTCAGTTGAAACAATTTCTCCCTTCCTTTCCTTCTCAGAGCGTTGGCAACTACGTTTGCCTTCCCTGGGTGATAAAGAATCTCACAGTCATAGTCTTTGATTAATTCTAACCACCTTCTCTGACGCATATTCAACTCCTTCTGTGTGAAGATATATTTCAGACTTTTGTGGTCCGTATATATCTCACATTTCTCGTCGTACAAATAATGTCTCCATATCTTTAACGCAAACACTACTGCCGCTAACTCTAAGTCATGAGTAGGGTATCGTTTTTCCTAATCCTTCAATTGTGGCGATGTATACACAATGACTTTGCCGTGTTGCATTAGCACACAACCCATTCCTCTATGCAATGCATCAATTTACACTACAAATCCTCCCGTATCATCTGGTAATGATAATACAGGTGCCTCGCTCAATCTCTTCTTCAACTCTTGAAAACTCTCTTCGCATTTGTCGGTCCATACAAATTTTCCCGTTTTCCTCGTCAGATTAGTCAACGGGGTCGCTATCTTAGAAAAATCTTGGATGAATCTTCGATAGTATCCAGCCAACCTTAAGAAACTTCTCACCTCCGTCGGGGTTCTCGGTTGTTCCCAATTACTTACTGCTTCGACCTTCTCGGGGTCTACGGAGATTCCATTCTTATCCACCATGTGGCCTAAGAATTGAACCTTCTTCATCCAAAATTTGCATTTAGAAAATTTCGCATACATCTTCTCCTTTCATAGTGCCTCCAAAACATTCTTCAAATGTTCGGCGTGTTCTTCCTCCATCTTCGAGTAGATCAAAATATCGTCGATGAAAACTACTATAAATTTATCCAAGTATGGCTTGAAAACTCGGTTCATCAAGTCCATGAATGATGCCGGAGCATTAGTTAAACTGAATGACATTACCAAAAACTCGTAATGTCCATAACGGGTTCGAAACGCAGTCTTTGGTATGTCCTCATCCCTCACTTTTAGTTGGTGATATCCCGTCTGTAGGTCGATCTTCAAGAAACACTTCGCTCCTTTCAGTTGATCAAATAAGTCATCTATCCTCGGTAGCGGATATCTGTTCTTGATCGTTACTCTGTTCAATTCTTGAAATCGATACAGAACCTCATCGATCCATCCTTTTTCTTAAAGAATAATACTCGTGATCCTTAAGAAGATACACTCGGTCGAATGTAACCCTTATCCAATAACTCTTGAAGTTGTATCATCAATTCCTTCATTTCTACTAGCGCCATACGATATGGAGCTTTTGAAATCGGTGCCATTCCCGGTGCTAAGTCTATTACGAATTCGATTTCTCTGTCTGGCAAAAGACCAGGCAGATCATCCAGAAACACATCCTGAAATTCACTCACTACGGGTATATCTTTAATCTCTACCTCCTTTTTCCTAGTATCCACGATGTAAGCTAAATAACCTATATATCCTTTCTTTAACAATTTCTTGGCCTGCATCATCGTAACGCAACACGATTACTTAAGCGATGAGCTACCATAAAACACTACCTTAGACTTATCCGAAGTCTGAAGGTTCACACATTTGTTCTGACAGTCAATTACTGTAGCATGGTTATATAACCAATCCATCCCCAGTATTACGTCAAATTCTCCTAATCTAATAGGAATCAAGTATATGCTCAGTTCATGCTCTCTAATGTTTGCGCGACAATTTCGAAAGACGTATTCTACAGGGATTATTTCCTTATTCGAAATTTCTATGTCCAAAGGATTTTCTAATCGTTCTTGGGGTGTACTAAGTTTACTAGCAAATTCTTCGGACACAAATGAACAGGTGGCACCCGAATCAAATAATACATACGCATTTATATTATTGATTGGGATTATACCTGACACCACGTCCCTTGCAGCTACTGCGTCCTGGATGGTCATATTAAACATTCTGGCAGTTGGACAGTTGGATGGCGTTGGCCCGCCAATCATCAGTTTTCTATTCCCCCCATGTTTACTGCTCCTTCCGTTTCTTCCGTTCTTTGGGAAATCCTTTATCTGGTGCTCTGTTGATCCACAAGTCAAACATCCTTTGATCTTCTTTGGCTTTGGGCAATCTGGAGCATAATGTCCTTCTTGGCCACAGTTGTAACATACATTGCGCCCTTTACAACATTCGCCCTCGTGATTTCTCCCACACTTGTTACAAGCTTCAGTCATTTTCTTGAAGTTTCCTTGATTACTCCCGCCTTGATTATTGTTTCTATTGTTGTTGTTGTTATTTTCCCACTTCCTCTTTCCGAAGTTACTCCCTCCGTTGCTTCTTCCTCCACGATGCTCACTACCAGTGTTCTTGTTCTTCTTCTCCTTATGATATAGACTTAAGGTCTCACTGCCACCTTCCGCAATGAGTGCCTTCTCTAACAATGTTGTGAAGGAATATATAACCACGGCTTCAACCCTTGCCCAAAACGTCTCGCCTTTCTCTCCTCATCCACAACTTGGTGCTCCACAAATCGTGCTAGTTCATTGAACTTAGCTGTGTATTGCGCCACCATCATATCACCTTGTTTTAACTCTAGGAACTTCATTTCCATCCTACTCTTCATACTCTTTAGAAAATAGTTCTCGAAGAACAACGTCGTAAACCTCTCCCATGTTATCATTCTGTCTCCCGCTCTCTGCCGATTAGCTTCCCACCAATAGTTCGCTTCGCCTCTCATCATGTATGTGGCAAATATTGTCTTCTGGTCTTCACCCACTTGAGCTATAGTGAAGGCCTTCTCGATCTCCTTGATCCAAGTTTGCGCAACTATCAGGTCAGTAGTTCCCGCGAACTCTAGGGGTCCTACACTCCTAAAGTCTTTGAAGGATGTCACTGGGACATCTTGGGGAACGGGTGGTACGGGTTCATTTCTTCCCCTAAGAGCTTCTCCTAAAAAATCTACCAACCTCTGAATAGGATCTACTTGCTCTCTCTCATTATTAACAGACTCTTCGAGTGCATCCAATCTATGTCTTGGTGCCATGATCTGCATCACAAAATTTTCATTTTATTATCTAATTATCACACTTAGACATTTCCCAACTGAAAAGAACTACAGGTTTATAACACGTTTCTGAAATATGATCATTTATATTCATATGCCAAATGGTTACATCACATGTTCTTTTCTAGCATACTGCTATAAATGATAACACATATCCCCTAATATCACAAAAGACGGGAACATACTAACTTACTACCCCTCTAACACTTTTTCAGAAGTTTGGGGGTTTACCACTATCTCACATCTTACACAAAAGAATGAGATTACAACCACATATTAAACATAACTAAAAAATTACAACTACTAGTCTGCATCCTCTATACTTAATCTAACATCCCACGCTCTACGCGCTTTGATATTCCTTCCGCGTAATGTGCACCACCATGTCTCGGCTTATGGTATGCCGGGTTTGTCCTTGGTCAGCTGGGTAGTGATTTACCCTATCGAGCAATCTCTTCATGGTCGCGCGTAGAACATAGCCCATCTTATTCATCTTCCTCCTCTTGCACCACACTTCGTCTTCTATATCACCTGCCCTATCATTGTCTTCCTCTCACTTATCCTCGAAGTGAATCCTATCCATCACCTCCATCTCTAATTGAGTTCGGAGAGCCTCCTTCTCTGCCCTCTCACTCAAAACCTTCTGCTCTAATTCCTCCAACTTTCCTACCATCTCAACATTCCTTGCCACCGCTCGGTGAAATAAAGCTCCCATCCGGATCCCTGCCTCCTTATGGTGAGCAATCTCCACCTCCATTTCCTGCATCACCAATTTTCTCTGATGGTCTTCGTCCCTCAACTTCTGGAACGCAAAATCCCTCTCCTTAACCTCAGCCTCAAGCTCCTCTACTCTACATCCTAACTCTAATATCTACTCCTCATACTCTCCTAACATCCGATCCTCAAAGGTAGCCTCGTCGAAGTCCTCCATAGGTTCGGGCTCCTCCTCCAAAGGCTCTTCCTCCGGATCAGACTCCACCTCTTCCTCATCGTCATTGTCATCGTTAGGGACCACTACTGATATAGGTTCTGCTATCAAGGGTGTCTCATAGACTAAGTGGATATCACGCGGCTCCTCCTCTTCTACTCGGCTAGGTCCTCCCATGTCAGTCATCCTACAATCACCAACATAAGACAAGACAAACAAAAACTCCGTCAGAATGTTAAATAACATAAGTTCATTGTATAGAATGAAGTTATATTTCATAACACACTAAGTCTCCCAAGGAAAACTCTACATGAGTTTTATCTCCTTCCTAACTTCTAAGTTCTCCCTAGTTATAATCTAAGGACACTCACTCCTAAGGTTTATAACTACGGCTCTGATACCAACCTGTGACGCCCCCAAATTCCGACCTCCACTTAGTCACTCAAATTTGGTTCATCACGTTCTCATGGTAAAACCATAATAACTAAAATAACACATTCACAACGGAAGATCTAAATTAGAATAATATACAATGATTTATTATAATTATTCCCCAAAGTCTCAAGAACTCACAAAGATTTAATAGATTACATAATAATATCGACTAAAGACTTATTACATAATCCTACTAAGCTTAAACATAACCTGAAAACAGTCTTAATACAACATAATAATCTTAAACATAAAAGGGACAAGTTTAGTTTGGTAGCCTTTGCCTTGCCTCTTGTCCCGCCCGAATACACTTCCCTGTTCACTTTTAATCGAAAAAGGTTTTTAAAAGCAAGGATGAGTACAAATTGCCCAGCAAGTAATATAGAAAAAGGGTATTCAATATAGTTCCAAATTTATCAAGAATAGATTAATAATGATAGCTCATTCAGGATGTATCAATGATCAATAATGATAGTCACTATGGATAAAATATCAATAATATGTAAAAGTTTATCAATTCAAGATTTCAAAGTAATGAATACTGAGCAGTCACTAAATACTATGAACTTCTCCTAGAATTAACAGTAATATCACTGATAATTCTTTAAAACGAGTACAACAGGTGATCATCCTAAAGTACCCTATGTCATGCATAACATTTAGTCTCTCTCATGTGCGCACGTCGGTTCCCCGATAATATATATTCCCCTACTAAGAGGGTTGTTGTGACTCCCCCAAAATAGGTATACATCACCCATCTTGAGTCGCCAAATACATGGTATAAAATTCAAATACAACTTAATTATACAACAGTCGTGTAAAATACGACAAAACAAAATCTAAGAGTTTTAATAAGAATATTGTCATCTAGACAATATCCACACTCAATGGAGTCCTCATTACATTTATTGTCACACTATTTAATGTAATAGTGAGGACTACTAATGCTATCATCTGACCGGCTACTCCATTTCCCGACTAGTCCCCGCCACGTTCTCATTTCTCAAGAGAACAATGAAAGAAAGGGTGAGCTGAACTAGCCCAAGAAGAAATATTATGACTAAGATAATGCGAGAATAAATTATCATTAGTCTTCAACAATGTTAAACCGATAAAATACAATAGACATCAAGTTTAATCATAATGAATAAGAAATCCATTAAGAGTCAAGTAGAGCATGATATCTACTATCTTCTATGATTTAAAATATTTTCATCAATTTTTATCGTTGAGACTCAGCTTAATAAATAAACCACATCATCGAGTCATCCCTGTACTACGGGCCAAGGATATTCATTAAATCATCAATGGTCATGACTATACCGAATAATCCCTGGTCATAATCATACCAAAAACTATCCATCGATTGCACCATGTGCCACCGAGGACTTTTACCACATCATTTATAACATTACAGGTCATGATTATACTGAATAATCTCTGGTCATAATCATACCAAGTCCATTTATGCACGTAAGCCAAAGATGACTTTCATCACAATATAAGTATGAGGATGATGACAAGGACATAATAATTCAATAAAACAAGTTCAAGAATAAATTTTAAAGATTTATAAGTTAATTTATCTTGAAATCAATTACGTCCAAATTGTCAACATGATACTGCTTTGTGGAGTAAAATTCAAGAATGCTCAGAAGAATATTTCCATGAAAAGATACCGGATGAAGCGCAAATATCTAGGATATTCTACTAATATAATGGAGTATAGAAGCCAAAACTTTAACCAAATGAGTATCATAGAATATATGAAACTGCAAATGGATTTTCACCTGAAATGCGGTAATCCACGTAGACAAATCATTTCCAAAATTTAATAAGGAATGAATACGAAGGATCATTCACCATGCATGTGATAATCCACATAGACAGGTTATTCTAACAGAATAATAAAGAATGGAACCAGGTCATGTGTAATGCGCATGCATGTGATATTCCAATGTAATAATAAAGAATGGAATAATGAAGAATTCACCATGCATGCGATAGACCGCACATATAGGTTATTCCAAAAGAATAATAAAGAATGGAACCAGGCCTAGCGTAATCCGCACATACATGATATTCTAACAGAATAATAAAGAATGGAATAACAAAGAATTCACCATGCATGTGATAGACCACACGCATAAAAGTTATTCTAATGTAATAATAAAGAATGGAACCAGTCTAACGTAATCCGCATGCATGTGATATTCCAATGTAATAATAAAGAATGGAACCAGTCATGCGTAATCCTCATGCATGTGATATTCCAATGTAATAATAAAGAATGGAATAACAATAGAATTCACCAGGCATGCGATAGACCGCACAGACAGGTTATTCCAACATAATAATAAAGAATGGAATAACATAAGAACTTTACCATGTATGCGGTACTTTGCATAAACAGGTTATTCCAACATAATAATAAAGAATAGAATAACAATAGCTCTCTTCATGAATACGAAAGAATAATACCCCTTACCTTAGAAAGAAATTGGATACTGGAGTAGAGAGGTAGCAAACTTCTCTTTTTCTTTCTCTCTATAATTTCTCTCTATAATAATTGCTCTATGAGTTTAGTGAATTGGTGAGAAATGAAGGAAGAATGAGCTTCTATTTATAGGAAAATATAGTTTTGATAATTGTATGTTTTGGGGCTCGAAATATTATAGTACAATACCTTTAGCTTTTCTTTCATTTTTAATTTAGTCGTGCAAGTATTATCAAACTTGCACCACCTCCCCTAATAGTAAATAATATGAATCAATAGTTATAATCATATGAAAATATGAATTACAGTATAGTACCTCCTTCTATACCTCCATTTTTAACTTAGTCATGCAAGTATTATAAATCTTGCACCAACTCCCCTAATAGTACAAGAATGTGAATCAATAGTACACACATGTGAACAAATAGTTATAATCATGTGAATTAATAGCAATTAATTGCTCATTTATCCTAAGTTAATTACCCGAGTGGTCAAAAGATAACTTCCAGACATCAATTAATATCGAAATAAATGTCGATTTCCACTAACACTAATAATTCCAACACAATGGAACTATCAATTTCATCTTTAATCAACACTTAACGTATTTATCATTAATATTATAACTCACAATATTTAACAACCGTGTCATTCCTGTGAAGAGAGGGGCTTTCGATAAGGATTTCTCCTTATCATGCCGCAATTAGATGACCAAACCTCTCCTCGATGAACTTCTAGACATTGTAAATATTACAATTTAATAATATGAATAACTTTGTCGCCTCAATTATTGATTTAATAATATATCATATAATGCGGATGATACCGTGACAATAATCGAATCAATAATATGAGAGATATGATGCAAAGAATTATCGTAGTAATAATTGAGTATAATTGAGTGACTTCGACGTAAGATCAATAATCAATACCGTGTGCTACTATGCAACCACGCGTAGACATCGTATTTTTTACTACCGGGTAGTTCAGCGGTTTAACGGTAAAACTTCCGCCGTTATTTTTATAAAAAGATAATTATGTCGTTTTCTAATTACGACAATACTTCCGTTGTGGGGTCCACCAATGATTATGCCATCGTACGAATATTCCATGTTAAAATGAATATTCCCCAACCAATCGAATATTATATAAGCACTTGCTTACTTTGCAAAATTTGTAAATATTATCCACAACTATAACATTATATCAAATCCACACCATAATATTCAAAAATATATTTCGAGAAAATTATTCTTTATTCTTAAAAGTTGGGGTCTTACAACCTCTACTTGTTATGAAATTTCATCCTCGAAATTAGGGTGCGTACCTGGTATATCGAAGAGGTGAGGATACCTTGATTTCATCTCAGATTCTAACTCCTAGGTCATTTCCTCCACATCGTGGTTTCTCC
Source organism: Panax ginseng (assembly GCA_020205605.1). NCBI lineage: Eukaryota > Viridiplantae > Streptophyta > Magnoliopsida > Apiales > Araliaceae > Panax > Panax ginseng. Next base: position 20,085,075 of record CM035133.1, on the reverse strand, counting down.
ACAAAACTTTGACTTGAGGTATAACTTTAGAGCGTAGAATATGATCCTTCTTATCCAAGATTTGAACAGGTAACTCTTCATACGCTAAATCTTCCTCTATCTCGTCTGGTTCTAATTTAATAATATGGTTCGGGTCTTTCTGATATTTACGTAACATAGATATGTGAAAAACGTTATGAACACGAGACATACTTGGCGATAAAAAGTAGTCTATAGCCCACGCCCTACTCGATCGAGGATTAAAATGGGCCAATGAATCGAGGATTGAGCTTTCCTCGCTTTCCAAATCTTGTAACTCCTTTCCATGGAGCAACACGTAACAACACATGATCTCCAATATTGAATTCCACGTCTTTTCGATGAAGATCAACATAACTCTTTTGTCGATCTTGTGAGGTTTTTATACGTTGTCGGATTGTTTGAATCTTTTCCGTAGTCATACGTACCAAATCCGGTCCCAACAACGTTGCTTCACCCACCTCATCCCAAAGATCTTCGAGAAGCGACACTTTCTTCCATACAACGCCTCAAATGGAGCCATGCCAATACTTGCTTGATAACTATTGTTGTAGGAAAAATCCACCAATGGTAAGAACTTGTCCCAACTTCCCTTGAAGTCAAGGACACAGAGTCTTAATAAATCTTCAAGAGTTTGAATAGCCCTTTCCAACTTCCCATCCGTTTGAGGATGATATGCCGAACTAAATCGTAAATCCGTGCCCATAGCTTTTTGCAAACTAACCCAAAATCTTGAAGTGAATCTTGAGTCTCGATCAAAAACTATGGATACTAGCATACCATGCAATATTACGATCTCGTTTATGTACATACTAGCAAGACGTTCAAGTGTACAAGTTTCTCGTATCGGTAAGAAATGAACAGACTTGGTCAATCTATCAACAATGACCCAAATCGTATCTATGCCTTGAGAAACCTTGGGAAAACCAGTAATGAAATCCATGGTAATGTGCTCCCACTTCCATTCTAGAATTTCAAGTGGTTGCAATGGACCTTTTGGCACTTGATGCTCTGCCTTAACTCGTTGACAAGTTAGACACCTTGAGATAAACCCCGCTATCTCTCTTTTCATATTGTTCCACCAAAATGTATGTCGAAGATCATGATACATTTTGGTACTCCCAGGATGGATTGCAAACGGTGTGTTGTGTGCCTCCATCATGATTTTATACTTCAAGTCAGAATCTTTAGGAACACAAAGTCTGGAGTTGACTCGAAGTATTCCTTCTTCATCGATTCTTGCTTCCAGAATAGCACCTTCTTGCACTTTCTTCTTTATACGCATCAGCTCCAGGTCTGTAGTTTGAGCAACTTTAACTTTATCGATTAAAGTTGGTTCCACTCGTATATTTGCCATCATCACATGGGTCCCTGGAGTCTTTAACTCTATTTTCATCCTTTCCAAGTTATACAAAATGGGTCTTTGCGTTGACAATATTGCACTCGTACCCGCATATGATCTTCTACTAAATGCGTCAGCTACTACGTTCACTTTTCCAGGATGGTATTGGATGGTATGATCATAATCTTTCAACACCTCAAGCCATCGTCATTACCGCATGTTGAGTTCCTTTTGAGTGAAGAAATATTTGAGGCTTTTATGATTCGTGATAGATCTCCACCTTCTCTCCATACGGTGTAATGCCTCCAAATCTTAAGCTTAAAAAACAACAATCACGCCAACTCTAGATCACGAGTAGGATAATTCCTCTCATATTCTTTGAGTTGTCGAGAGGCATAGGCTATGACTTTTATGACGGCCCCAAAATAGGTCCACACGACCCATTCTGAGTCGCCAAATATCACACTACAGAAATCAAATATAAACTTTATTTATATAATCGTTAAACGTGTGCAGTGTGTATAATACCACCACGCTTAAAACTGTGAGTTTTAATACAAATGTATGTAACTCTCATGGTGCCTTGACCACAACCTTACAATGGTACCTTAGATAAAAGTACAGTCCATAACTATTTTAGAAATTAAAGTCTTTGGGAAGTACTCAAGGAAACCTTCGTACATGGGAGGCCATGCGTCTAGGTTATGATAGATATCATATGTCCACAGAATTATCCTTGGTTGACCCAATAGTCCCCAAAGAAAAACAAGAAAATTGCTATCACCTTCTTTCTAATGGTGAGTCTTCTCTTGACATATAATTATCTCCGTTGTCTCCAAGTGAAATTATATTTCAAATAAACTCCAAGATTATATAGGTAGTGCTTGTAGATATACTCATCAAGTGGATGTGCACAACCCTGTCTTATGATAACACGAGGTTGTATGTCATTAGACATCTTGTATGATAGTGGCAAAACACCCTTCCAAAGTTGGGTTCACCTCACCCTATTCGGTTCACCAAAATTAAATATCAAATGACGATACAATACTTAATACACTTATCTAAAGTTCTCAATAAAATTATTTCCATACTATTTAAGGAGAGAACCTCAATGCCTATTGACCATCATCTCTAATCTCTTGTTACCCCCCACTCGACCTAGCTACACTCTTATTACATTCGAAAGGAATTGCGAAGCAAAAAAAGAGTGAGCACAACTAGCCCAAGAAAGAATATCATGACTAAAGATAATTTACATCATCAATAGCCTTCATCGGTAATAAATCGTAGATTTAGAACATATGGTAGATGATAAAACTTTTCAACCATAGTTGCAAAGTGGAACGAAGCAATCCATTAGAAGAGTCAAATAGACCATCGGATCTATTATCTTCTCCATGTTAAAAGTCCACCAATAATGTTTTATCCTGTAACATCAATCAACAATTCCTGTCCACAATCATATGAATAAATTATAATCATAATTGTGATTCTAAATTCCTCTTTGCACCCAGGACGAAGATAATTTTCATCACCTATCTTCACCGAAACATCAAAAATCATGGTTATACCAAATCACAATTTCCCTTCATAATCATACTAATAAATTCATCTTTGCACTACGACCAAAGATATTCATTAACAATTCATCTTTGCACTACAGGCCAAAGACATACAACTGTATTATAAAAGAGTCAAGTAGAGCATGATATCTATTATCTTCTACGAATTAAAAGTGTATTATCAATATGTTATCGCTGAGACTCAGCTTAATAAATAATCCACATCATTGAATCATCCCTGCACTACGGCCAAGGATATTCATGTAATCATCAATGGTCATGATTATATCGAATAATCCCTGGTTATAATCATACCAATAACTATCCATCAATGCACTACGGGCCAATGAGGGCTTTTACCACGTCATCTATAACATTACGGGTCATGATTATACCAAATGATCCCTGGTCATAATCATACCAATAAACAGTTCATCAATGCACATAAGCCAAAGATACTCATCAATCAATAGTTCATCTTTGCACGTAAGCCAAAGATATACAACTGTAAAACCAATAATTAACAGTCCATCTTTGCACGTAAGCCAAAGATATACAACTATAAAACTAATAATCAACAGTCCATCTTTGCACGTAAGCCAAAGATTACTTTCATCATAATATAAGCATGAGGATGATGACCATGATATAAGCGAAAACAAGGATAAATATTAAAGACTTTAAATTTATCTAAATATTATCAATCACTTAATAAACTTATAATCTAATATTATTAATATTATAACAATATTTTAATCACTTCTTAAACTTATAAACAATTAATTTCAATTGTTTACACTTTACCAAATAATGCATTTTAATCATTCAAAAATGCCATACTCATAAGATTTCATCACCAATGATCAAATCCCTCATCAAAAATCTGCATATACCCTATATAGGATTCTCAAGCCAGAAAATCCTATTTTCCAATTTTGTTACTTCACATAACATATTTAATTCATTTACTCATAACTAGTTTATTTTCATAAAAAATACCAAATCAGTCCCAAAAATATTTCTTTTCTGGGATTTAGTAGATTATAATCCCATATTGAACATATATTTTTCTCGGAATTTTTAAAATTCATTTATTATTTTTCATATTTCCAAAACTGCCGAATATTTAGACATTTATCATAAATTGTACTTTGGTCTAAAAATTCCGAAATTTATAGGGTATACTCCTGTTATATACATGTACTCCCAATAAAAATTTTACCAATTTTGGAGTTAACCACAAGGAGTTATAAGGGTTTACTTTTAAAATAGTCTTTTCTCATAAAATCCATAACTCTTAATCTATACATCCAAAAATCACCATTTTTGGACACAATCTAGAAAACGCATCAAATTATCATTACAAATTTAAGAATTTTTGAGGGTCAGAAAAATTAAGAAATTGCCCCTGGCAGAAACCCCTTTTGAATGAAAATATTATTCATATGAATACAAAGGATCATTCACCATGCATGCGGTAATCCACATAGACAGGTTATTCTAATAGAATAATAAAGAATGGAATAATGTAAGAATTCACTATGCATGCGATAGACCAGATGCATGTGTTATTCTCAATGTAATAATAAAGAATGGAACCAGTCATGCGTAAACCGCATGAGATAGGATATTCCAATGTAATAATAAAGAATGGAACGTGTCATGCATAAACCGCATGCATGTGATATTCCAATAGAATAATAAAGAATGGATAACAACATAATTCACTGTGCATGCGATAGATCAGCATGCAGAAAAGTTATTCCAATGTAATAATAAATAATGGAATAATGAAGAATTTCACCATGTATGAGGTACTTCAGACAGACAAAAGTTATTCCAACATAATAATAAAGAATGGAATAACAATAGCTCTCTTCATGAATACTGAAAGAAATAATACACCTTACTTAGTAAGAAAAGCGGATATTTGGAATAGTGAGGTAGTAGACTTTTCTTCTTCTTTCTCTCTATAATTTCTCTATAATAATTGCTTCTATAGCTTTTTAGTGAATTGGTGAGAAATGAAGGAAGAATGAGCTTTTATTTATAGAAAAATATAGTTTCGATAATTGCACGTTTTGGGGCTCAAAATATTACAATACAATACCTTCAACTTTTCTTTCATTTTTAATTTAGTCCTGCAAGTATTATCAAACTTACACCACCTTCCCTAATAGTAAATCATGTGAATTAATAGTTCATTCATGTGACTTAATAGTTATAATCATGTGAAAAAACTTAAATTACAAGATAAGACTCCATCTATACCTCCATTTTTAACTTAGTCATGCAAGTATTATCAATCTTGCACCACCTCCCCTAATAGTACAAGAATGTGAATCAATAGTACACACATGTGAACAAATAGTTATAATCATGTGAATTAATAGCAATTAATTGCTCATTTATTCGATTAATTACCCGATTGGTCAATATAACCTCCAGACATCAATTATTATCGAAATAAATGTCGATTTCCACTAACACTAACAATCCCAACACAATGAAAATATTTTTCTCAAAAATATAAATTTTGAAATTTCGACGTTTGACTTTTTCCAAAAAAGTCAACTGTTGACTTTTTCCGAAAAAGTCAACTCCAACAAATTTTGTGTTTATAGTTTATTTCTACTAATTTTATCGTTTCGGACTCAAATATCACGTCCGCGTCTCCAAATTCAACTCCGAACTCAAATTCAATTTTTAATAACATTAATCATTAATATTATAACTCACAATATTTAACAAACGTGTCGTTCCGTGAAAGAGGGGCTTTCGATAAGGATTTCTTCTTATTGGCGCCGCAATTAGGTGACCAAACCTCTCCTCGATGTAACTTAGATATTATTGTCAATATTGTAAATAATAATATGAATAACTTTGTCGTCTCAATTATTGATTTAATAATATATAAAATATTATGCAGATGATACTGTGACAATAGTTGAATCAATAATATGAGAGATATGAAGCAACAATTATTGTAGAAATAATTAAGTATAACTGAGTGACTTCTCACATAAGCATTAATAATCAATACCGTGTGCTACTATGCAACCATGCGTATTACTGTATTTTTATCAATTTAACCATTTACTAAATAGAATAATAATTATAAAAATTGAATACTTTCATTTCATAAAATTCGGGGTCTCACAACTTTCTCATGTTGCATGAGAACACATCCTAGACCTTTGCCTGAAGCATCACTGTAGATGACAAATCCCTCTGAGCTAGATGGTATTGTCAGAACAGGTGCTGAAATGAGTCTCCTCTTGAGTTCTTGAAACCTCTTTTCACATTCTTCGCTCCAACCGAATTTTGTATCTTTTCGAGTCAGCTGAGTTAATGGAGTAGCGATTCGAGAAAACCCTTCTACGAATCTCCGATAATAACCAAATTTACGCCGAGAAAGCTACGTCTTTACCATCGACTTAGGTTGCTCTCAGCTTTGAATTGCTTCAATATTTGCCGGGTCAACAGATATTCCATGATTTGATATCACGTGCCCAAGGAATGCAACTTCCTCAAGCCAGAACTCGCATTTCTTTAACTTGGCAAAAAGCTTGTTTTCACGAAGCTTTTAGAGTATCAGCCTCAAGTGTTGCTCATGGTCTTCACGGGTTTTGGAGTATATGAGGATGTAATCAATAAAGACGACCACAAAGTGATCCAAATATTCCTTGAATACTCGGTTCATCATATCCATGAAGGCAAAGAGGAGCGAGAGTCAATCCAAAAGACATGACTAGAATTCATAATGCCCGTACCGAGTTCTAAAAGTAGTCTTTGGAATGTCATCAATTTTAATCTTTAACTGATGATATCCGGAACGAAGATAAATCTTTAAAAAGAATTTGGCTCCTTGCAACTGATCAAACAGGTCATCAATGCGAGGCAACGGGTAGCTATTTTTGATGGTGACATGATTCAACTCCCGATAATCAATACAAAGTCGCATACTTCTATCTTTCTTCTTTACAAATAAAACAGGAGCACCCCAAGGAGACATACTAGGACGAATGAAACTGATGTCTAACAATTCCTGTAGTTGGGTTTTTAATTCCTGAAGTTCAATAGGAGCCATTCGATATGGGGCTTTGGAAATGGGTTTTGTACCTGATTCAAGGTCGATACAAAATTTAATTTCATGCTCTGGGGGTAGGGCAGGAAGTTCTTCAAGGAATACGTCAGGAAATTTATTAACAATAGAAATATCATTCAAATCTGACGTATCTTTATTTAAATCTATGACATGGGCTAAGAAAGCTTGACATCCATTTTTCAATAAACGAATAGCTTTATAACTTGATATGACAGTGATTGATTTTAGTGGTTTGGTTGCTTGAATTTGCATAATAGGTTGGTTAGGAATATGAAAGCTAACAACTTTACGAAAACAATCGATTTTAGCATGATGAGTAGTTAACCAATCAACCCCTAAAATCACATCAAATGCAAGTATTTTCAAAGAAATAAGATCGACAGGTAATGTGCGGTTACCGATTTGAATCAAACAAGACTTATAAACCGTGGATGTAATGAAGGTTTCTCCCAACGGAGTTTCAACAGATAAGTCAAAGTCTAATTTCTCTGTAGTCAAATTTAAACGTTGAGCGCAAGTAGGAGAAATAAAGGAATGGGTAGAACCGGTATCAAATAAAGTATAAACTTCGCTAGAGTTTATGATTATCTTACCCGTGATCACCTCGTTCAGATTCCTCGCCTTTTGGGAGGTTACGACAAATGCTCTCCCTTGAACTACCAGTTTTGTCTTGTCTGGGACACCCTTTGATGCCTCCATCCCAGCTGGACTTGACTTTGGTGCACGACAAAATCGGGCTAGGTGACCTTCTTTTCCATAATTATAACACGCTTTGGACTACATCGTGCAGTTTGGACTTATGTGTCCTTCCCCTCCACATTGGTAACATACGACCGGTGGTCGTTCTCCTTCCTTAACAACAGGTGCTGGTGCTGATGTCTTTCCATCCTTGTTGAATCTCCTCTTCTTAAAATGTCCACTCTTATTGTCATGGCCATGATTACCACCGAAGTGATTATCATTTCTGGCATGTTGATTCCCTCCACGTTTGTTGTCACCGCTTCGATGGATCGCTACTAATCGGTATTATCGACTTTGCCGGTTGCTCTTTCTTGGTTGGGTTGACTCATTATTGCGCTCCAATAAATGAGCCCTATTCACAACATCTGAATACAAACACAGTTTGTGAGAAATTAGGTATTGATGTATCTCGAGTTTCAAACCCCTTAAAAACATCCGCGTCATTCTCTCCTCATTATCAACCAAGTGGGACGTAAACCGAGACAACTTGGCAAACTTAGCTTCGTACTATGCCACGGTCATATTGTTTTGCTCAAGCTTGATGAACTCTACCTCCTTTATGTGAAGAATACTTTCAGAAAAGTACTTGTCATTGAACAACTCTTGGAACTTCTCCCAAGACATCTTTAGTGCGGCAGGTTGAGTACGCTTTACAGATTCCCACCAGTAATCTATCTTTGCTCGTAACATGAAGGTGGCAAAGGGAACCTTTTGCTCCTCGGAGCATCCCAAGACATCAAATATCTTGTTGATCTGCTTTATCCAAGTCTCCGCCTTAAGTGGTTTTGGCTCTCCAAAACACTCTGGTGGTCCCAGCTCCTTGAACTGCTTAGCGGTGACCGTTCGAGAGTTGTCAGTGTTTCCACCTGCATTTTGGAGAGGAGTTGCTTTCGCCTGATGTTGCATGAATTGCATAAAGCCTCTGAACATCCCATCATTCGCCATTTCATCGGTGTTATTGTTTACATGAGGATTATTGTCTTCATGTTGCACATTATCCTGGGCATTAATCTATGGTGACTCAACGGTCTCATGTGCCTCATTGTTTATCTCAACATTTTCGGATGCCATTTTCAAATACTGCCACAAAACAAGGGTTAATTAACATATCACATATTATCCCTATACTACAATTCCACCAATTAAATACCAAATAAACTTAGGTAGGTAGGTCATACTAATGAAGGAATTCTGTCTCTCCCTCCTAGTTCTTGTCTCACATCTCAGCCAGGGATCGTATCCCTAAGCTTTGATACCAACTGTGACGCCCCCAAAATAAGTATACATCACCCATCTTGAGTCGCCAAATACATGGTACAAAATTCAAATACATCTTAATTATACAACAGTCGTGTAAAATACGACTAAACATAATCTAAGAGTTTTAAGAATATTGTCATCTAGACAATATCCACACTCAATGGAGTCCTCATTACATTTATTGTCACACTATTTAACAGAATAGTGAGGACTACTAATGCTATCATCTGGACCGTCACTCCATTCCCCGACTAGTCCCGGATAAGTTTTCATTTCCTAAAGAGAACAGTGAAAGAAAGGGTGAGCTCAACTATCCTAGTAAGAAATATTATGACTAAGATAATGCAGAATAAATTATCATTAGTCTTCAACAATGTTAAACTGATAAAATACAATAGACATCAAGTTTAAGCTGCGGTGAATAAGCAATCCATTAGAAGAGTCAGTAGAGCATGATATCTACTATCTTCTATGATTTAAATATTTTATCAATTTTTATCACGAGACTCAAATTTTAATAAATAAACCACATCATCGAGTCATACCTGCACTACAAGCCAAGGATATTCATTAAATTATCAATGGTCATAATCATACCAAAAACTGTCCATCAGTGCACTACAGGCTACTGAGGACTTTTACCACATAATTTATAACATTACAGTCATGATTATCTGAGATAATCCTCGGTCATAATCATACCAAGTCCATTTATGCACGTAAGCCAAAGATGACTTTCATCACAATATAAGCATGAGGATGATGACAATGACATAATAATTCAATAAAACAAGTTCAAGAATAAATTTTAAAGATTTTTAAGTTAATTTATCTTGAAATCAATTACGCCCAAATTGTCAACATGATCTTCGCTTTGTGGAGTAAAATTCAAGAATGCTCGTAAGAATATTTCCATGAAAAGAATCTTGGGATGAAGCGTAAATATCTAGGATATTCTACTAATTTAATGGAGTATAGAAGCCAAAACTTTAACCAAATGAGTATCATAGAATATATGAAACTGCAAATGGATTTTCACCCGCCATGCGGTAATCCACGTAGACAGATCATTTCCATAATTTAATAAGGAATGAATACGAAAGATCATTCACCATGCATGTGATAATCCACATAGATAGGTTATTCCAACAGAATAATAAAGAATGGAACCAGGTCATGCGTAATCTGCACAGACAGGATATTCCAACAGAATAATAAAGAATGGAATAACAGAATAATTCACCATGCATGCAATAGACCGCACAAATAGGTTATTCCAACAGAATAATAAAGAATGGAACCAGGTCTAGCGTAATCCGAACATACATGATATTCCAACAGAATAATAAAGAATGGAATAACAAAGAATTCACCATGCATGTGATAGACCGCATGCATAAAGCTATTCAGCGAGAATAATAAAGAATGGAACAGTGTCTAGCGTAATCCGCTTGCATGTGCAGGATATTCCAATGTAATAATAAAGAATGGAACCGTGTCACGCGTAATCCGTGATAGATGTGGATATTCCAATGTAATAATAAAGAATGGAACCAGTCATGCGTAATCGCATAGGCGAGAATATTCCAAATGTAATAATAAAGAATGGAATAACAATGAATTCACGTGCATGCGATAGATCGCATGCATAAAGGTTATTCCAATGTAATAATAAAGAATGGAATAACATAAGAACTTCACCATGTATGCGAAGATTAGCATAGACAAAGTTATTCCAACATAATAATAAAGAATGGAATAACAATAGCTCTCTTCATGAATACGAAAGAATAATACCCTTACCTTAGAAAAAACCTGGATCTTTGGAGTAGAGAGGCAGCAGACTTCTCTTCTTTTTTCTCTCTATAATAATTGCTCTATAGCTTTAGTGAATTGGTGAGAAATGAAGGAAGAATGAGCTTCTATTTATAGGAAAATATAGTTTCGATAATTGCACGTTTTGGGGCTCGAAATATTATAGTACAATACCTTCAACTTTTCTTTCATTTTTAATTTAGTCCTGCAAGTATTATCAAACTTGCACCACCTCCCCTAATAGTAAATAATATGAATCAATAGTTCAATCATGTGAATCAATAGTTATAATCATGTGAAAATACGAATTACAGTATAGTACCTCCATCTATACCTCTATTTTTAACTTAGTCATGCAAGTATTATCGAAATAAATGTCGATTTCCACTAACACTAATAATTCTAACACAATAGAATTATCAATTTCATCTTTAATCAACACGAACTTATTCATCATTAATATTAAAACTCACAATATTTAACAAACACGTCATTCCCAGGAAAGAGGGGGCTTTCTGATAAGGATTTCTCCTTATTAGCGTGCAATTAGATGACCAAACCTCTCCTTGACAGAACTTCTAGACATTTTAAATATTGCAATTTAATAATATGAATAACTTTGTTGTCTCAATTATTGATTTAATAATATATCCTATAATGCAGATGATACTGTGACAATAATTGAATCAATAATATGAGAGATATGATGCAACAATTACTGTAGCAATACTTGAGTATAACTGAGTGACTTCTCACGTAAGCATCAATAATCAATACCGTGTGCTACTATGCAACCACGCGTATTACTTTTACTATCAGGTAGTTCAACAGTTTAACGGTAAAACTTTCGTCGTTATTTTTATAAAAAGATAATTATGCCGTTTTCTAATTACGACAATACTTTCGTTGTGGGGTCCACCAATGATTGTGCCGTCGTACGAATATTCCCTATTAAAACGAATATTCCACGACCAATCAAATATTATATAACCACTTGCTTACTTTGAAAAATTTGTAAATATTACCCACAACTATAACATTATATCAAATCCACACCATAATATTCAAAAATATATTTCGAGAAAATTATTCTTTATTCATAAAAGTTTGGGTCTTACAGTTGTTCTGCTCAGTTATAAGAGTCTGAACCAAGTTAATTTGGTTTGGATAGCTTTTGATCAATTATCAATAGTCTAGCCGAATCAATTGGCTTAGACAGCTCTTTCAACATATCCATGAACAGTTATCAAAATTTGAATTTCATTTAAAAATAAGTTTCCTTCATAATTCTACTTGTACGACCAATAATTGCACAAGTTCAATAAGACTCAAATAAAGAGTACGGTTCAAGTAATTGCTTATGATATCCGTCGAATAAAGTAATGCAAGGGTTTAGGATACTTGCACAATATAAGTAGGGTTCAAGGAACTTGCCTTAAGCATAGTTTATCCATGTTAATAAATCAACACTTTTGAATCCTAGTATAGCGTATTATAAGTACAAGATGCTCATTAGCTATCACATTCCTTAATCAAGTTCGATATGATTCAAGTATGCATATATGTAATACAAAATCAACTTATATGCTTATCATTAACCTAGTGTCTAACAATTTATAACGTGTAAGGTTAAGATCTTTCTACCCATAGACTTTCCAATTACAAGGCAACCACCAATATATCATCTAAGCATCACTTATAGACATGTATCTGTAGGTTTTAAATCTCTTCTAGCACTATAGACACCATACAAGCTAACTGCCAAAGATCAGATCTCACCATCTTAGTTTCCACATTTGGCGTAGGCTTGGCGAATCCTCCGGCTATGCCAAGACTAAACTCACGCCTTGTGGTTTTCATAAAGCTTGACCAAAACAATCACACATACTATATTTGTCATGTTAAAGGTCTTTTCATGCTCTTTAAGACAATCTAGGTTCCTTCTTTCATAATAGAATTCTAAATTGATCATTTCAACCATTTAAGGCCATTCGAGAAAAGTCTATCATGCTTGTTCTATAAACATACAAGATAGTTATAAAACTCATTTTGGCATGCTTGTGAGTATTAATAACACATATGTGAAACTAACACCGCTTTAGTTGAAAATACTCTTCATTTATACTTTTCTTGAAATATGATACACAAGCATGGTATATATATGTTTATACTACATGAGTGAGTCTAAGATTGTCATCAAACATGATCACAAATGTCAGATTCTAGTTCTCATGGTAGCTTGACAATATTCACATTCAAAGGTCATATTTTCATTTGTAAAGTGTACTAATTCGTTCAACATATTCATGCTTCCTAGCTAATCATATAAACACAAGCTAAAGGTTTATTCATGAATTTCTAAGTCATACTAACATGCTTGCAAAGTTAGACTATAGATCATGTAGTGGTCATGCATATTAGCTCACTATACTAAGCTTTTTCTTGAAAAACTTTTATTAACACAAAGCCTAAGAAGGTAGACATGAACAAAGGAACTAGAAATCATGCATCATGCTCCTTTATGTGTGAGATCAGTCATGTATATACACTACTAAGCTCAAAATCTGCAGATCATGAATGTTAATAAAGTTTGTTTTCAAAACTTAAAGTCTTTGTTAAAGATCTTCTACCAAATCATGTTGAACACTTCACACTATATACAAACACCTTATACCTCACGTTATACCTCTTTTTAGATAATTAATTAAGTCATAACATCAAGTTCTTAACATGTAGCATGAACAAAACCAAAGAACCGGCTTCGAGGTACGGTAGCAAATTGCTTACACCCCAAGATAACTGTATAGCAATTAATGCCAGTCGAGTTTAGAAGCAGCAAGGTTACTCTGTTTTGTAGAGTAACTACCAACTTGGTTTCCATCGATTCAAGCATGCTTCAAACCTTTACTAAAGTGTGTATACATGCTATTAAACTTCCTAAACACCTTATAACACGTTTACTCATATCAATTAACAAATGAATTCAAGAAATTTCAAGAATCAAACAAAACGCATCTCAAGAACATAAATAAAAATTATACCTTCTTGGACTTTCTACACACTGAATAAGCTTCTACAATTGCTCAGCCACTTGAATCCTTTACTTAGACTTCTCAGACCACTCTCTTAGCAACACAAAAGCTGAATTTGTAGCTTATATTTATAGAAAAATACAAAACTAGACATTGCATTTACCCATTGAATCAAACCCATGGATTGTAGGATTGCATGAAGGTTAAGAAAGAGTTGTTAATTGGTTGTTGATTTGCATCATAAACACCACTCTCCCCATGATCATTATCTAGGAGCTTGGAAGAAGAAATAGGCCTTAGCTGTGACACCCCCAAAATAGGTCTAATCCATCCAACCTATTCTGAGTCGTCAAATACATGGTACAGAAAACAACTACAACTTTATTACTACAATTATTGTGCAAAATACAACAACACATATGTTGTGAGTTTTGATACAAATATATACCAACTATGACTCATGTCCCAACCGTGGACAGCACCTCACAGTGATACCTTTCATAAAGGTACAGTCAATAACTGTTTTAAAAATTAAAATCTTTTGGGAAGTGCTCAAGGAAACCTTCGTACATGGGAGGCCATGCGTCTAGGTTATGATAGATATCATATGTCCACAGAATTATCCTTGGTTGACCTAATAGACCCCAAAGAAAAACGAGAAGATTACTATCATGTCCTTTCCAATTGTGAGTCTTCTCTTGACATATAAGTATCTCCACTGTCTCCAGTTGAGAATTATATTTCAACCAAACTCCAAGATTATATAGGTAGTGCTCGTAGATATACTCAGAAAGTTGATGTGCACAACCCTATCTTATGATAACACGAGGTTGTATGTCATTAGACATCTTGTATGAAAGTGGCGGAACACCCTTCCAAAGTTGGGTTCGCCTCACCCTATTAGATTCACCAAATATAACTATTAAATGACGTATAAAATACAACACACTTATCTAAAGTTCTCAATAAAATTATTTTCATACTGTTTAGGGAGAAGCTCAACAACTATAGACTACCGTTTTATTCCCCTGTTATCCCCGCTCGACCCAGAAACACTCTTATTACCTGAAAGGAATTGTGAAGCAAAAGGGTGAGCACAACTAGCTCAGTAAAAAATATCATGACTAAAGATAATTAAATTATCAATAGCCTTCATCAGTAATAAATCAGAGATTTAGAACATATGGTAGATGATAAAACTTTTCAACCATAGTTTCAGCGGAACGAGCAATCCATTAGAAGAGTCAAATAGACCATAAAGTCTATTATATTCTCCACGTTAAAAGTCCACCAACAATGTTTCATCCCTGTAACATCAATCAACAATTCTTGTCCACAATTATGTGAATAACTCATAATCATAACTGAGGTTCTAAATTCCTCTTCGCATCCAGGACGAAGATAATTTTCATCACTTGTCTTTACCTGAATCATCAAAGATCATGGTTATACCAAGTCACAGTTCCTGTTCATAATCATACTAATAAATTCATCTTTGCACTACGGGCCAAAGATATTCATTAACAGTTCATCTTTGCACTACAGGCCAAAGATATTCAACAACAGATCATCTTTGTACTACAGGCCAAAGATATTCAACAATAGGTCATCTTTGCACTACAGGCCAAAGATATTCAATAACTGGTCATCTTTGCACTACGGGCCAAAGATATTCATCAATAATTCATCTTTGCACTATAGGCCAAAGATATTAATATCTCAAAGAAATATATAATCATTTTAGAATTTATATAAACCATAATTATAATCATGTTGATCAATTCACCTTTGCACTTAAGCTAAAAATATTCAATTGTAAATTCAATGGTCATGATCATACCAGTCAACGATTCAATTTTGCACTACTGGCCAAAGAGAACCCATAGTCACGATCATACCAATAATCTACCCATCTTTACACTCAAGTCAAAGAGAAATTTCTTCACCGGGATTATAAAAATATTATATATGATAATAAAAACAATATGATCAACAACTGCATTTAATTTAAAGAGTAAGATTCATAAATCAATAATTTTATAACACCTTAATCCAAATGTTATAAATCACTTAATAATCTCATAATCTAATATTATTAATATTACCACAATATTTTAATCAATACTTAAATTTATAAATAATTTATTATAATTGTTTACATTTTACTAATTAATGCATTTAATCATCCTAAAATGCCAAACTCATAAAATTTCATTACCAATAACCAAAACCCTCATCAAAAATCTGCATATACCTTATATAGGATTCTCAAGCCATAAAATCCTATTTTTCAATTTTGTTACTTCATATAACATATTTAATTTATTTACTCATAACTAGTCTATTTTTATGAAAAATACCAAATAAGTACAAACAAATTTTCTTTTCTGGGATTTAGCAGAATATAGTCCCATATTGAACATATATTTTTCTCGGAATTTTTAAAATTCATTTACTATTTTTCACATGGCCAAAACCGCCGAATATTTAGACATTTATCATAAACTGTACTTTTGTCCAAAAATTTTAAAATTTACCGGGTATACTGATGTTATATTGATGTACTCCCAATAAAAATTTTACCAATTTTGGAGTTATCCACAAGGAGTTATAAGGGTTTACTTTTAAAATAGTCTTTACCCATTAAATTCATAACTCTTATGCTATATATCCAAAAATCGCCATTTTTGGACACAATCTAAAAAACTCATCAAATTATCATTTCAAATTTTTCCAGAATTTTTGAAGGTCAGAAAAATTACGAAACTGAAAAACATAATAACCCTTACAATCCCTTACTATCCCTTACAATCCCTTACCTCAAAAGAGCAGTACTTCTGACTGAAATATCGGATATGTCGCTGAAGGAAACTTGCACTGATTAGAAACTCTCAAAGTATCAAAATACTCACAAAATATGCTCGATAATATAGGGAGAGAAAACTTATGTTTCTGGTGTGATTTTCAATTCTAACTTAACACCCTATTTTTAGGAAAATGTTAGAACGCCGAAGTAGACTTGACCTGCAACCTGATGGCTTTACCTGCTACTATTCCCACCCACCACTTTTGAAATAAAATTCCAGCACATTTCTTCACCAACAATAGGTGGGGCCCACTCATTCTAGAATTTTCCACCAAAATGTTAAATTCAGAAACTTCAACAATTTATGAATCATACACCTCTTAAAATTCATAACAAATCATACGTTCATTTTTAACGGTTCAAAATTTATGGACATATACTCAACTTATATATGTATAATATATCCAAAAATCACAACGATCCAACGGTCGGATTAAAATTTATTACTCATGCAATATAGCTTAAGAACACTGATTTGATTTTCGGACTATAAGTCCCCCGGACCAGTTTCTTTCATTTGTAACCACATAAAATAAATAAATCCATCATTTATATCCACATCAAATAAATATTTTCTTATCATATAAATCAATAATTAATTATTCACAGATAATATTACAGAATCACAATAATGACAACTAGGCTATTCCTAGGAAAAAGGGGGCTTTTCGATAAGGATTTCTCCTTACTAGCGCGCAATTAGGTGACCAAACCTCTCCTTGACAAAACTTTCTAGACATTGCCAATGATGCTATCTAATAATATTATTCAAATAATATGAATTATTGATCTGATAATGCGAAATACTGTGTAGTGACAATTATTGAAACAACAATAATATAAAATATCAACGCAGCAATTATTAAATCAATAAAATAAAATATTGAACAATAATTACTGTAACAATTATTGAGTAATGCCTTCTTATGTTAGAATCAATAATTCAAAAATACTGTGCAATACCGCAGTGCATCTTTGTGCAACCACAGCGTATTCATCGTATTTTAACCACTGAGTAATCCAACAAAGTGTTACTTGGTAATAATTACTGCAGTTATTTATAAAAACTCAAACTTGTCTTTTTCTTCATCCGACAGTTATTCTGTTATGGGGCCCACAAATGGCTGCGTCGTCGTACGAATATTCCCCGATAGCAAGAATATTCCACAACCAAACGAATATTTTCCGACAACAATGAGTATTTTATAACCACTTGAGTATTTTGTAAACTTTACATATATCACCCTTAACTTTAACTTTTTATCAATTTAACCATTTACTGAATAATAATTATAAAAAAAAATTGAATACTTTTATTTCATAAAATTCGGGGTCTTACATTAGCCTTTTTGAATTATACGTGTTTTAATTTCAGCTACAGTTCATGTACTTGTGCCACTCATTTTGGGACAAAAAATGAAAATCTCAGCAATCTTGTTATCTAGGCTTGGTTTGGTCTACTTAATTCTCACAATGAAATCTTAATGTACAATTGTTACCATATTAGGAATTTAGGGATTAATTATACACTCACATCATTATAGTCCATGTACATTAAATACATGCAATAAAATAACATGATCACCTATTATTGTAAGGGTAGTTCCATAATCATCCCTACCACTCATATAACCATATTATAACCTTATTATATTAATAACTTATTTACTTATGTTAAATAAATAAATTACTCACTTCCTTGATTAATTAACACCAATATTAATTAATCTAATCATCATTGACTAATGTATTTATGGATTTCCATAATCATTAATTATCTATATAATTCTTATTATACTTGTAGATATATTGCAAACAATAATAATAACATATTATTAATTAATTACCAAGTAATCAATTTTCTACCACAACCATTATCAATTAATTAATATAACAATTAACAATTAATATTGGTTATTTGCGCACTTCATTTCATGGTTTATCAATGTAGCACATATCATAGAATTGTTCCATTTAATATTCAAAGTGGAAAAATTAGTTTTCTTCAAATGACCACTAGTGTGACGCCCCCAAAATAGGTCCAATCCATCCAACCTATTCTGAGTCACCAAATACATGGTACAGAAAACAACTATAACTTTATTACTACAATTATCGTGCAAAATGCAACAACACATATGTTGTGAGTTTGATACAAATATATACCAACTGTGACTCTAGACACCAACTTGGATATCACGTCACAATGGCACCTTACATAAAATACAAATAATAAGCATTTTAGAAATTAAAATCTTTGGGAAGTGCTCAAGAAACCTTCGTTACATGGGAGGCCATGCGTCTAGGTTATGATAGATATCATATGCCCACAAAATTATCCTTGGTTGAAACAATAGACCCCAAAGAAAAACGAGAAGATTACTATCATGTTCTTTCCAATGGTGAGTCTTCTCTTGACATATAACTATCTCCACTATCTGTAATTGAAAATTATATTTCAACCAAACTCCAAGATTATATAGGTAGTGCTCGTAGATATACTCAGTAAGAGGATGTGAACAACCTTATCTTATGATAACACAAAGTTGTATGTCATTAGACATCTTGTATGATAGTGGCAAAACACCCTTCCAACGTTGACCAAACCTCTCTTTGACAGAACTTTCTAGACATTTCCAATAATGCTATCTAATAATATTATTCAAATAATATGAATTATTGATCGATAATGGGAAATATCTTTATGCGGTGACAATTATTGAAACAACAATAATATAAAATATCAACGCGATAATTATTGAATCAATAAAATAAAATATTGAGCAAATAATTTCTGTAACAATTATTGAGTAGTACCTTCTTACGTAAGAATCAATAATTCAAAAATATTTGTGCAATCTGGTGTGCTATTATGCAACCACGCGTAGACATCGTATTTTAACCACCCATTAATCCAACAATTGTTACTTCAGTAACAATTACGCCGTTATTTATAAAAACTTAAACTTGTCATTTTCTTCATCCGACAGTTATTTTGTTATGGGGCTCACAAATAGCTGCGTCGTCGTACGAATATTCCCCGACAACAAGAATATTCCACGACCAAACAAATATTCCCCAACAACAATGAGTATTTTATAATCACTTGCGTATTTTGTAAACTTTACATATATCATCCTTAACTTTTTATCAATTTAACCATTTAATGAATAATAATTATAAGAAAAATTGAATACTTTTATTTCATAAAATTTGGGGTCTTACAACTAAAGCTTGGTATGCGATTTTATCTTCTTTGGGACGGTGCATTTGTGCGTCTCGACAAATTAAGATTTAGTTTTAGCCGACTGTGCCAATTTTTCATCGCTAAACTCATTTTATACGACATGAATTGATGTCCACAAAAGTGTTACTACAAGTCTTCGAGCGTATTGATTACACATATGAAATCACATTATCAACACGATTAATCTTCTTAATTCTCGTTTTAATCTACTTAGTGAATTTCCTCGTTTTCGCAATATACCACACAAGGCATTTCACAATCCTCATTGTCAATTCACACATCTTAATATGCATCGATCAAATACGAATCACTTGATGTAACCGACTCACAAAATAATAACACTTATATTCACAGAAATATTATTTCCATTAATATATTCATTTAATAATCTGTGGAAATTCTCGGGTATTACAAACGCACTCAATTTGTGGGTATAAAACACACTCATCAGAGATCAAGTAATTATATAAAAGTTCAGTGACCTTTATATATGTGAAATGTGCTTCTGTGTAAGAAGAAGTAAATTTATGCTTGATTATAAAAGTTTATATAACTTTTATACTCCCTCCGTCCCATGATAAAAGTCCTTATTACTATTTTGGGTAGTCCCATGTTAAATGTTCACTTTCCTTTAATAACCAAACTTTTACACATTTTTTCCTATTATGCCCGTAACATTAAATATCTCATACTTTTCTTATTTTAATTCTCTCTCCATATTTAATAAGTATGAAGAGAGAATATTTTGAATTGAATAGCTACAAAGTTACTCTCTCACCTACATTAAAAATAATTAATGACATTATTATGGATAATTTTGTCATTTCATTCCTTTTCTTAATATGCGTAAAAAGTCCCCCAGGACTTTTATCCTAGGACGGAGGGAGTACTTGTAAATATGCTTTTTGATTAAGCATATATATATCAATTTTAGCTTAGCTCAAAAATGCTTCTGTAGAAGTAGATATATAGCTAGTTTAATG
The DNA here is from genome assembly GCA_020205605.1 of Panax ginseng. NCBI lineage: Eukaryota > Viridiplantae > Streptophyta > Magnoliopsida > Apiales > Araliaceae > Panax > Panax ginseng. The sequence goes on along the minus strand of CM035133.1, from coordinate 20,064,098 downwards.
CAAAATTATAAAGAATTATTTATTCATTATAATAAAGAATGTGTTTCTATGGGTTAATTAGATACAACTTTAATTTCAGATATAAAAGTTTAAATAACTTTTATATCTAGAGTGAAAATGCTTCTGAGTAAGCAGATAAGTTCACTTAAGTTTGTGATATAAAAGTTTAAGTAAATTTTATATTATGCAACAATTATTTTATGAATAAATAAATTTATGATCAAATACATTGTAATGACAGATTTCAAGTATAATAAATAAATCAGTTAAACAATACTTTGATATAACAAATATATTTGTTTAACTCAAAGAATATATAATAATATATTTTATCTATTATTTGAATAATTATAAATAAGACCACTTAAGATTTTAAAGACTGTTTGAATGATTCACACTATCATTCGCTCAAGAGTGAATAAATTCAAATTGTATCCGTATCTAAGTACTGACCAAATTTATAGTTTCAGAATTCGTATTTATATAAATATTTTTGATATATCACTTTGAATTTTAAATACCTTTCGGATAATTCACACTCTTTTCGAAGTGTATTTGTACTCCGAGATTTGATCTACTTTTACGATATATATATATATATATATATATATATATATATATATATATATATATATATATATATATATATATATATATAAATAACTTGTATTTTATTAAAGGCCACTTAGGACTTTGAGAACTCATTCGGCTAATTCCCTCACTTAAGAGGAATATCTCCGCTATAGTCTCGGTATCTAGGTACTGACTTTTTATATGATATATATATATATATATATAATTTTGTATAACAATTTATATCCGTATATCTATAAATCAAAATAAACGAGAGACAATTCAAATAAATCAAATCAAATATGTAAGACCCCAAATTATTAATAAATGAAATTTATTTTTCTCTATTTATTATTTTGAAATAGTAAGGGTTGATTTGATTAATGTGGATAGTTATGGGTAACATCTGTAAATATTTGAATAAGCAAGTGGTTATAAAATATTCATTATTATTTTACCAATATTCGTTTGGTCGTGGAATATTAAATCTTTGTCGGGGAATATTAAATGCGACGGTGAAGTCTTTTATTGGCCCCATAGCGGAAAGCGATTGGATGAAAGAAAGCGACAAATATAAATTGTTTATAAATAACAGGCGTAGTTATTACAGATTAATCTTGTTGGAATACCCGGTGGTTAAAACACAAGAATATGCGTTGTTGATAAAGAAGCATTTGCGGTATTGCACCAATTATTGATTCTTACAAGAAGGCACTACTCAATAATTTTTACGATAATTCTTTGTTGATATTTTATTTTATTGATTCAATAATTCTTTGCATTGATATTTTATATTCTTTGTTGTTTTGATAAATTGTCATTACACGGTATTTTCCATTATCGAAGCAATAATTCATATTATCTGAATAATATTATTAGAAAATATTATTGGCAATGTCTAGAAAGTTTACATCTAAGGAGAGGTTTGGTCACCTAATTGCTTGCAGCAAGAATGAGAGATCCTTATTGAAAGCCCTCTTTCCAGGAGCAGTCTGGTTGCAAGATCTTTGTGATTCTGTAATATTATTTGTGAATAATTAATTATTGATTTATATGATGAGGAAAATATTGATTTTATGTGGATATAGATGGAGAAAATTTTTAATGTGACAATTGTTGAAAATTAATATTTTTATCTTTTTCTGATAAAATAATTCATTTAAATATATTATTTTAATAATATATTAATGGTGATATTTTTATAATGAATGTGAGATATATGAGTATATGAGGAGGAAGAGTATTTTTGTTGCATTAAATGATTAACACATGTTTTGTGTGTCGGTGGACCCCATTTCTTAACTGAAATTTGATTATAGCTTGTAAAATCGTCCGTATGTGGATTTTGGTCAATTTTTATTTAGAATTTGAAAAAACTTTCTTCTGTAAAGTTGTAGAGAATTGAATTTCTTATAAAAATTCGCGAGATTCGAATTTTCTGATAAAAGGGCTATTTATTATGAATTATTGAAGTTCTGAAGTTCCAAAATAATTAATTTTTGGAAGTTTTAATTATTTTTATTAAGAAAAACGTTTTTATTGTTTTTGGCACATGTGTGGCTGAAGTTTGGACCAGATTTGTGTGCATAGGAAATTTGATTATATATATTATTATTATATTAAATTTTCTGCTTTGCTGTTCTAAGCAATTTTCTATAAATAGGGTGCTTAGGTTAGAATTGAAAATCACACCAGAAACTGAAGTTTTCTCTTTCTATATTATCGAGCGTATTCTTGTGAGTATTTTGAGTATACTTTGAGTATTGCTATCTGATTGCAAGTTCAAGTCATAGCCTATATCAGGTGTTTCAACTAGAAATCATGTCTTTCGAGGTAAGGGATGTTATTTTATTCGAAAAATGATATTATTTCTTCAATATCATTATGCTTGAAATATTGGTTGGAAATTTTTATCAAATTTGGAAATTTTTCATGTCGGGAGTTACTATTCACGAGTTACTATTCATGAGTTACTATTCAAAGTACTATTTATGAAGCGTGAAGATGTTTTTTGTGAAATTTCTATCTTTTGGTGTCGAGAGTTCTTATTCACGTATCGACAATTATTCACGAATCTGACACTATTATTCACCTAGAAAAATAAAATTTCTTCTTTTTTGTCCAAAATATCTACTATGGATACTAGCTTTGATTGTATCCATATTTTGATCATTCTTGAATTTTACTCCACTACGATTACTTATGAAGTATTTTTGAACTTGGATTGTTTAAAATACGAATCCTTAATATTGTTCTTTTGTTTCATTGGATTCGTTTCCTTTAAAATATTTTTCATCATCCTCATCCTAAATGATGATATTCTTGAATATCTTTGGCTTGTAGTGCAAAGATGAATGATTTCTTGATGAATATCTTTGGGCGTAGTGCAGTGCAAAGATGAGCAGTGTTGAGATGAACATGGCCCGGTGATTAATATCTTTGGCCGTGTAGTAAAAAGATGAACATGTGTTTAGATGAACATAACCAATCTGATGAATATTTTTGGCACTGTAGTGCAAAAGATTAATATATGATTCGGATATATATTGATTGATGTTCTGAGGATAAAATATCGACGATGAACTTTTAAATTCATATATAGAAGATAGTAGTTTGCATTCTCTACTTAACTCTTCTAATGAATTGTTGTTTCCGCTGCAGTTGTTGATCCAAAACTTGTTGTCTATTGTATTCTATTAGATTTTTCCCTGTTGAAGACTAATGATAATTTGTTGTATATTATCTTAGTCATAATATTCTTTACTGGGCTAGTTGAGCTCACCCTTTTCCTTTTTGTTCCATTTTTCTTCTCAGGAGGCGAGAATATAGTGAGTACGAGTCGGGGGTATGGAATGAAAGTTCTAGAGAGAGTTGTTTAGTAGTCCTTACCATTTTTGTAAAATAATGTATAAATAATTATGATGAGGATTTATTTGGGTATGTATATTGTCTAGAAGACAATAATTGTATTTAAACTCACACATATATATGTTTATGCATTATTTTGCACGACAAATGTATTAATGAAGTTGTAGTTGTTTCTGTACCATGTATTTGCCCACTCAGAATAGGTTGGGTGGATTGGACCTATTTTGGGGGCGCCACAGGATTGGTATCGAGCTTAGGGATATGATCTCTGGCAAGAGATCGGGGAATAGAACTAGGAGGGGAGGCGAGTAAATCCTTCGCTAGTGTGTCCTACCTAAAGCTTATTTGTTAGTTGGTTAGTATATAGGGATATTATGTGATATATTGATTTCCTTAATTAACCCTTGTTTTATGACATGATATTTGAGAATGTCGATTGAGAATATTAATGATGGAGTAAATGAGACCGTGGAGATGCTGTGTTTACCAGCGAGGAGAGCGTCAACAGTGGCAATGTACCTCATATGAACAACACCACCTGGCGAGATGATGAGCGAGGGGATGTTTAGAAGTTTTTGTAGTTCATGCAAAATCGCAGACGAGGAGACTCGTGTTCAAAATAAAGGAGGAAATGATAGCAATTCACGGTGGTCACAACCAAAGCGATTCAAAGAGTTGGGACCACGAACTGGGAAAGCGGATCCGATTAAGGCGAGACGTAGGTAAAACAAATTACCAAGATATTCGATGTCTTGGGATGCGGAGGAAACGAAAGTTCCATTCGCTACTTTTATGTTCGTGAACGAGGCGATTCATTGGTGGGAATCGTGAAGCGTACCCATCCGCGCACTTCGGCATGTCATGGGGAGCGTTTGAAGCGATTCAATGACAAGTACTTCCACGAAAGTATTCGTCATATGAAGGAAGTGGAGTTTATTAGATGGAGGCGAATAACATGGCGGTGTCCCGGATTCGGCGAAGTTCATGAGTTATCGAGTTTGCACCTCATTTGGTGGAGAATGAGGAACGTATGTACGCGGATGTTTACGAGAGGTTTGAAACCCATCATACGTCGATATCTCATTTCTCATAAATTTTCTCTCTATTGATGATGTTGTCAATAGGGCTCGGTTGTTAGAAGCGAGATAACGAAATACGTTCAACTGAGGGACCATAACCGTGGATCATATCAGAAGATATGATCATCGAATAACGATAACCGGTGAAGAAAGAAGAATACGGACAAAGCGGTAACCACTAATTGGTGGTAATCATGGCCATAAAAATAGAAGAAGCGAGTCGGGGAGGAGATTTTAAAAAGAGGAGATTCAACAACGACCATGTGAAGGCGTCGGTGTGATGTGGCAACTAGTTCAAGGAGGAGAAAGACCCACCCGTCGTATGTTACAAATGCGGAAAGAGGGACATATCATTTCAAGCGCCCCACAACAGGTTTAAGGTATGCTATAATTGTGGAAAAGAAGGACATATCGCTCAGAGTTATGCGGTATCGAAACCAGATCCGGCAGTAATGGTGGTGAAAAGGATGTCCCAAAAAGTCAAAGTCAACGGTTCGGAAGAGGCGTTTGTCGTGGCCGGTCAAAATGCGAGGAACGACGACGAAGTTAATACGGTTAGTTAATTATAAATTCTTGCGAAGTTTATACCTTACTAGATCTGGGTTCTACCCATTCTTTTATCTCTCTTGCTTGCGCTCAACGTTTGAACTTGACTACGGAGAAATTAGACTTTGACCTATTTATGGAGACTCCATTAGGAGAAACTTTCATTACATCCGTTGTTTAGAAATCTTGCTTGATTCAGTTGGCACTATCACATTACACGTTAACCTTATTTCTATAGAGATATTTTCTTTTGATGTGATTTTAAGGTTAACTACTCATCATGCCGAAATTGATTACTTTTCGTAAGGTTGTTAGTTTTCATATTCCTAAGCAACTTTGTTATTCAATTCAAGCAATCAAACCATTGTAGTCAAACATTTTCATATCAAGCCATGAAGTCATTCGTTTATTACGGATGTCAAGTTTTCTTAGTCCATGTTATGGATTTGAATAAAGACACGTCGATTTGAATAATATTCTGTTGTTATTGATTTTTTCTGGCGTATTTCTGAAGAATTTCTTGGCTTACTCCCAAAGCACGATATTAAATTTTGTATCGACTTTGAACCCGGTATAAAACTCATTTCTAAAATCTCATATCGAATGGCTCTATTAAACTTCGTGGAGTTAAAATTCAACTATAGAATTTGGTACCGAGCCTTTATCCGGTGACTTCCTTTGTGGAATGCTGCCAAAGCGCCGATTCTCCGTAGGGGGACACCATATTAGTGTGATAGTAAAGCGATAGGTGTCATTGTAACGTCTTTATCCAAGGTTGGGATATGAGACTGAGTTGAGAACAACCTAAGTCGGTAATCAAAATACGTAGCTTTCAGAAGCTTAGTTGGTTATTATCGGAGATTCGTTGAAGGATATTCTCGAATCGCTATTCCATTAACGCATGGTGACTCGTGGAGATACAAAATTGAATGGAGCAAGGAATGTGGGAATAACCGAAGAACTCAAGAGGAGACTCATTTCAAGACATGTTACGACCATGCCATCCTGGAAAAAGCGAACATGGTAGGTGGCGTGTTGAGTAGAAGATCGTATATACAATCTGAAGTACGATATTGTCAAAGACTCATTTCAGTATAATTTACAAATAATAGAGATGGAGATGAAAACTCTAGGTACCCACGTGATGATATACGAGTATAATCGACTTTAATCGATAAAGTTAAAGGCATTCAAGCTACACACCGGGTGATGAATTTGAAGAAGGAGTTAAGAAGTTGTTATTTCAAAAGCGAGAATCGGTGAGGTGAGGAAAGCTCAAACTTCGATTTATTAATCCATTTGAAATTCTCCATCGAATAGGAAGCGTGGCCTATAGACTTGTTTTCGCCAAGTATGGCGTGTGTTCATAACGTTTTTCACGTGTCGATGTTACGTAAATATGTGGATGACCCGAACCACGTCATTGAGTTAGAACCGGACGAGATAGTAGAAGACTTAACGTCACGAGGGAGGTACTGTCAAGATCTTAGATAGGGAAAGAACATGTCCTATGTCGAGGTTATACCACAAGTTAAAGTTTTGTGGAGAAACCATGCTATTGAGGAAATGACACGGGAGTTGGAAACGGAAATGAAAGCGAGGTATTCTCATCTTTTCAAAACACCAGGTACGTACGTCAATTTCGAGGATGAAATTTCATAAGGAGGGGAGGTTGTAAGACCCCAAATTATTAATAAATGAAATTTATTTTCCTCTATTTATTATTTTGAAATTGTAAGGGTTGATTTGATTAATGTGGATAGTTATGGGTAAAATACGCAAGGAGAGATCCTTATTGGAAAGCCCCCTCTTTCTTGGGAACGGCCTGGTTGCCAGTACTGTGATTCTGTAATTGTGAATAATTAATTATTGATTTATATGATGAGGAAAATATTGATTTTATGTGAATATAGATGGAGAAAATTTTTAATGTGACAATTGTTGTAAATTAATATTTTATCTTTTTCTGATAAAATAATTCATTTAAATATATTATTTTAATAATATATTAATGGTGATATTTTTATAATGAATGTGGGATATATGAGTATATGAGGAGGAAGAGTATTTTTGTTGCATTAAATGATTAACACATGTTTTGTGTGTCGGTGGACCCCGTTTCTTAACTGAAATTTGATTATAGCTTGTAAAATCGTCTGTATGTGGATTTTGGTCAATTTCTGTTTGGAATTTGGAAACGTTTTCTTCTATAAAGTTGTAGAGAATTGAATTTCCTATAAAAATTCGCGAGATTCGAATTTTCTGATAAAAGAACTATTTATTATGAATTATTGAAGTTCTGAAGTTCCAAAATAATTGATTTTTGGAAGTTTTAATTATTTTTATTAAGAAAAACGTTTTTATTATTTTTGGCACATGTGTGGCTGAAGTTTGGACCAGATTTGTGTGCATAGGAAATTTTATTATATATATTATTATTATATTAAATTTTCTGCTTTGGTGTTCTAAGCAATTTCCTATAAATAGGGTGCTTAAGTTAGAATTGAAAATCACACTTAAATCAAGTTTTCTCTATATTATCGAGCGTATTCTTGTGAGTATTTTGAGTATACTTTGAGTATTGCTATACGGTGCAAGTTCAAGTCATAGCCTATATCGGTGTTTCAACTAGAAATCTTGTCTTTCGAGGTAAGGGATGTTATTTTATTCGAAAATGATATTATTTCTTCAATATCATTATCCGAAATATTGGTTGGAAGTTTTTTATCAAATTTAGAACTTTTTCATATGGGGTTACTATTCATGAGTTCTTATTCACGAGTTACTATTCATGAGTTCTTATTCACGAGTTCTTATTCATGAGTTCTTATTCAGAAAGTACTATTTATGAAGCGTGAAGATGTTTTTTGTAAAATTTCTATCTTTTGGTGTCTGAGTTACTATTCACGATATCGGCACTATTCACGTATCTGAAGATTATTCACGATACCAAGACTATTCACGAATCTGACCATAGAAAAATGAAATTTCTTCTTTTTGTCCAAAATATCTACTATGGATACTAGCTTTGATTGTATCCATATTTTGATCATTCTTGAATTTTACTCCACTCTGATTACTTATGAAGTATTTTTGAACTTGGATTGTTTAAAATACGAATCCTTAATATTTGTTCTTTTGTTTCATTGGATTCGTTTTCTTTAAAATATTTTTCATCATCCTTAGTCCTAAATGATGATATTACTGAATATCTTTGGCTTGTAGTGCAAAGATGAATGATTTCTTGATGAATATCTTTGGCCCGTAGTGCAAAAGATGAGCAGTGTTGAGATGAACATGACCGACTGATTAATATCTTTGGCCCGTAGTGCAAAGATGAACATGTGTTTAGATGAACATAACCAACTGATGAATATCTTTGGCCTGTAGTGCAAAGATTAATATATGATTCCAGATATATATTGATTGATGTTACAGGGATAAAATATCGACGATGAACTTTTAAATTCATATATAGAAGATAGTAGTTTGTATTCTCTACTTAACTCTTCTAATGAATTGTTGTTTCCGCTGCAGTTGTTGATCCAAAACTTGTTGTCTATTGTATTCTATTAGATTTTTCCCTGTTGAAGACTAATGATAATTTGTTGTATATTATCTTAGTCATAATATTCTTTACTGGGCTAGTTGAGCTCACCCTTTTCCTTTTTGTTCCATTTTTCTTCTCAGGAGGCGAGAATATAGTGAGTACGAGTCGGGGTATGGAATGAAGGTTCTAGATAGAGTTGTTTAGTAATCCTCACCATTTTTGTAAAATAATGTATAAATAATTGTGATGAGGATTTATTTGGGTATGTATATTGTATAGAAGACAATAATTGTATTTAAACTCACAGTATATATGTTGTCGTATTTTGCACGACAAATGTATTAATGAAGTTGTAGTTGTTTCTGTACCATGTATTTGCCGACCCAGAATAGGTTGGGTGGATTGGACCTATTTTGGCAAAATAACTTATCTCAAATACTTGGACTAATTTTCTCTTCTCAAATGACTAGAATTTTGATAAGAAAAGAGAGATTATGTAGACAAAGAAGAATGAGCTTTTCAATTGAAATATTGAAAGAATAAGCTTTCTATTTATAGAGTTTCCAAGCTTGAGGAGTAATGTTCTTTTGTCATTTGTTTTAGAAAATTAAGGGCTGAGATTTGAAGTTTTGATTTCAAGGGCTCGGATGAATTTGAGTATAGCCACACGGATTGCCCAGCAAAATGATATACTAACATTTTTTATTTTCAAACTTTGGCCCATTGAAAAAGGCTGCTTCCAAAATCAGATGTTAGCAAATGGCAATTTAATTCTCAAACCTTTTCTAGTTTCCAGCATGCATCAAAACCTTAGCCTTTTTCTTTTTCTCATGGGCACACACACATTTAATTTTCTCAAGTCCAAAGCTCTAGCCCATCACTTTAAAGCCGTAGTCTGCTGAGGAAGTCATGTTCAGGATCGTAGAGACAGCCTGCCTACGAGTCGACCGAGCATCTGCCGAAGCCAAATCAAGAATCGTAGACTACACTCGGAGTTGTAGAGTCTACTAATGTCAAAGCTAAGTCAAGAATCATAGACTACACTCAAAGTCATAGAGTCTACTGATCGTATCAAAGGCAGAGATCGTAGTCGAGCAAAATCAGATGAAGACAACAAGCACAACGACAGAAATCGTAGTGTCAAGATCTGATCTCGGAGTCGTAGTGTTTGCACAGCCGAAGCTGAATCGTAGAGTGCAGAGCTAAGATCTCAACAAATGTGCTCACAAAGCCAAAGTAGAATCTAGAGCAAACACGATTCTTAATAATTGAGCACTCCCAGAATATCCAAAGGAATGAAGCCTCTAGTTGGTACTACAAAGATACATCTCACCTAAAGGAAGCCAGAGAGCACTCAACGAATGACATGCAAGCTAAATAGAAGATCTAAGCATCAACCCAATCAGTATCCAGATTGAGTTGTGAAGCCATTCAAGATGAAGTCTTCCACAAGATGATCATAAGAAGACTTCAGTAGCTAACTAAGGAAAGTCAGCATATGCAGTAGCTGTCAAGTGGAAAGATAACAACGATCTTGGAAGTAATCAGGATCGTAGTGTTTGCCAAACAAAGAAGGAACTGATGGAGTATACACAAAGATACTGGTCAGCCTCTGAAGAACAAGGCTAAAGTGATTAAGCATTGGGTCAGTCCATTGATGATAAGTGAACGGGAGGTCACAAGGAGAAAGCGAGCTGGACACGCCATAAATCTGAAGTGTCTTGTTATTCAGAAGGGGCCAAAGCAAGGAGTCAAGCCATCTATATATGAGAACAGTTGAGACAAATAAAAGTGATGAAACACTGTATGAAAGAAGGAAGAGCTGTTCTTCACTAAAGATCAAGTGAATACTCTTCAAGATCGTAGTGTTAATTCTACACGTCATAAAGTAAGTCAACAAGACACTATGATCAGGTCCAAAAAGATATGCATCAGAATCATAGAGTTCGAACAGCTGAAGAATGAGGCATTGACAATGGCTCAATTTGAAGATTGATATTCTAATAGAGCTTATTGAGAGCATCGATGCAAAAGGACAACCTCTGATCAAGAAATCAGAAGGAAGAAATAAAGTTGACTACCTGCCCAAGACATAAAAGTGACATCTCTGATAGGGTAGGTGAAACAGTAAACTGTAGTGTCAGAAAGTCAAAAAAAGATGTCATGTCACATCTGCAGTCTGCACCAAATAACTCTAGATCTGTGAAAAAATTTGAATAGCTTTCAACGGCTACCTTCTAATGGGAAGATTGGAAAGTAGTATAAATCAACAGAGCTTCAAAGATAAAGGCTTGCTGAGGATTGCGATGTTGCAGAATCATTGAGTTGTTGGAATGCTATATTGTTGACTCTACGAGTTTCACCAGAGCCAAACAGAACAAGTCTCAGTGACAGTGAGACTACAAAGGTGAAAGTGAAGCAGCTTTGAAGAAGGACTAAAACAAACTAAAGCTTTACTCAACAAAGATGAGAATGCCATTGAAGATGGTAGCTAAGCTTAGAGCCGAGAAGGCCAAGAAGATAGCATTCAGAAAGGTGGCAGCGTATAAAGAAGATCAAGAGAGCCACTCTACGAATCACCATGAACCTAAAGCTGAAACTAAACAAGTGCAGAACCATGTCTGCAAAACATTCAAGAAGGGTTCAGGGATTCCTAAGTGCCAGAAGAAGTCTACCAAAAGCTCAGGGACTTAGCAAATCTAGATGGTGATGGTGCACAACTGACATCAGATGAAAATGAGCAGAAAAGAGTAAAGATCAGCTACACCAAAGAAGATGTGGTTCAGACTCAAAGTAGAATGCAAAGATGACCACACCAAGTTGCTAAGTATAAAAGATGTTCAAAGCTTAAAAAAATCTTAGTAGCTCAGCACCAACAACAACAACAACTACAACAACAAGAAGCCAGGGCCTGAGGGGTCCTTGTCTGGAGGGACTAAATGAAGTTCCAAGCCTGCTGGGCTTGAAGAGTTCCTAGGGAACTAGAGAAGTTCCAAGGCTTTGGCCTTGAAGAGTTCTTAGTGAATCAAGTCCCAAGGTCTGGCGGCCTTGAAGGAATCTTAGTGATTCAGGGTGCTGCCCTTCTTTAGTGGAAATCCTGCTAATTAAAAGCAGAAGAGTGGATTAAGAGCTTGAGTCTCTGAACCACTTAAAACCCCTTGTGTCTTTTACTTTATGTCGTTTACTTTATGTACATTAACTACTATAACTACTATGAATGTTTTAACTGCTTACCACTGAACTAACTCTACGAATAATGTATGTATGATTATGAATATATCATTGAAGGGGATCTTTTACATATTTCGCTGTGCTTAAAAAGATTCTTATGTTTGTGATATGCTAAATTATTAGCAATACAAAATAAACCAGAAAAGAATTTGAAATCAAAAAGGATCTATTCAACACCCCCTTCTAGATCTATATTGTGCCTACTGGAAACTAACAATTGGTAACAGAGCAGGTTCTCATGCTATATTCAAAAGCTAATCGCTTTGAGTCTGATCCTAGGCACAAATATTGTTCTAAACTTAACTTAGTAGTAAGTCACTTGTTATAGGCAGATGAGCTCACACGTTGGAAATATTGTGTACAGGTAAATGTGTATATACACCTGAAGCTGCTCAGATTGGTCCATGTTCTCGATTGTCATATAAACATGACCAATCCTTGCCCGCAGTTAATCTTGAAATATGAAGATCAGGCTAGAAAGCTCAGGAGACATCAACAGAAAAGAATCAAACATCCACTAGCCTGAAAAGATGAAAAGGTCATACATGCTAAGCAATGCTTATCCAGAGAAGAAAAAAGAACTTCTCAAACATGTGACTAGCCAATCTGCAGCTGGATGTAAACCTTGTGAACTCAAGGATGTCAAACAACTAAAGATGCTGATATTCTCTCAGTTTGTATCTTCAAGACCACGACTGATTGATTGAAGGTCAACTGGAGCAGCTAGCTGCCAGGAGAAATTGAGAAACTATGCACATCAATGCCTAAACTCAGTATATCTTAGATAAATGACTTATAAGAAACTGACAGTAAAAAGGTACGGTTCCTCACTCATAATAATATGTACATTATGATTGCACCTTCTTATGAACTATAACAGTATTCTTTCAAGGAATCATAATCTACCTAAAAAGGTGAAGAGAGAAAGTACACTGAGGATGGAAACTCAAATGCCTATAAACTTTCTCTCCATCCAAGTTTTAGGTTGAAGATGACATCTTGAAAGAAATCTGAAATAGATCATAATAGCATCACAGGTTAAAATAATTTTATGTGTAGTAATCTTTACTGATGGGTTAGTATGTATGTACAACCTATGGTCTACGTGTTTAATAACACACAGAGTATGATCAACTTTACAAGAGCATCTTGAAGATTCATAGAAACTGATCACCTCCATGAATCAACCAAATACAAATATATTCTAGGATAGATTCTCACTTTGTGAACATTTAAACCCTGTGAACATAACCTAGCAAATGATGAAACCATCAAAGAAAAAGAGTGTTTTATTAAAATAGCAAATCTCACACACACTTACCATCATGCATCTCAAAATGTATTATTTAAATTAGTTACATGCATAAATATGACTGTTGGTGATCAATATGATGATTACCCAAATATATGAGGAACATGGGCTTAGAAAACTAACCCAACAGGACCCATATAACCATGGGTACCAAAAATAGAAATTTATAGCCTGCAGGTACCTGGTTCATCTGACCACACTAAGGAATGTTGAAGAAGAAGACTTCGATCAAGAAAACTCAACCAGCAGAAGGCTCAAGACTATTCAGAAATGATTCTGATAAAACTCCTATATGACAAAGCCTGTCCTGGAAGACTTGCTGAGCTAATCTGAATAAAGCTCACATTGTTGTTGATCCTTATAAGGAAGCAAGTCATTCAACCAAAGATGTAAAAAGGTCTTAGATGCTCAATCATTCAAAGCAGGTCATAAGAGAAGAATCCTCACGAAGCTCACCACAGAGGATCATCGAACATCAAAACATGAGGAACTCATTACGGGAGCAAAACTCCACAAGTACAAACTATAAAAGAAGACTACGTTCGTAGTGTTATAAAAAAGATCGTAGAATGATCAACCCTGAAGATGCCCATTTCTACGATATAAGAGGATTTAATGATTTCAGTCAGAAGGAGATATGCAGGGATGCTTCCCAATGTACATGAAGAAAAAGAAATTACACCTCACTGAAAAGACAGCATCAACCATGGGGGAACAGTGATTTGTTAAGAAATAACAGCACTGAAATACTCTATGAAGCAATGTACCAGCTATAGAGTCCAAAAACTTTGTGGCTGATGAACAAAATGAAGATTCATAGTCAGTACGAACGTCTCAAAATGTACTAATGATAACCTTTCAGCCACCTAACTAAAAAATAGTGGAATGCCTATGATCAAACATCTGATCGTAGTGTAAAAGTAGGAGGATACCACGATTATAGCAAATGCAATTGTCTAAAGTTGATAAAGGACCTCCCCATCAAAGAAGGTCAAATGACATATCAGTGCAAATTACTTCAGAAGTACTTCATCTGGAAAGCGCCTCAGGGACAAACCTGATTCTTAGATCACTCTAAGAGGTTGGCCCTTCCTGAGATACCTTAACCCAGAAGGATTGCTTGATCAAGTTTATCTCAAGGACCAAGACAGACAACGATCGTAAAGTAGAATTTGAAGAGAACTCAACAATCGTGATATAAACTCAACGATCGTGATATAACCTCAATGATCATAGTGCAACCTCAGTGATCGTAGAAACAGACTCAACGATCGCAGTCTTACAAGAGGTTACTCTAACTAATGAGGAGCTTGAAAGAATGGGACAATTGCTCAACCAGTCAGATTATGGGGAGACCAGTTCGAATGCTGATTGGAAATATGTCTAGCTGAAGAAAAATGCCCAAGGTTTCATAAAGTACGTAAGTGGTTGAGGCATGCAGTGTCAAGATGAGGAGTAATATCAAGCCATCCTGTCGACGTCGGGTTTTTTGAGTGTCCCTTTTCGTTACTTGTTCTTTGGTGTTCTCATGTTAATGTGATATTTGTTTGAAAAAACAAGTGAAAAAGGTCCGACATGTATAATATCGACGATTGGACTTGAAGAGTTGCCAGTTGGTGTATTTAACTGGTTGCACCAATGCAACCGAAAAAGGTTTGCACATTGACCCAGTAATTTGACACTGCTAGACGGGTATGTGAAACCGAGATTCATTTTAGGTTCGGGTGCTTGATTATGCGGAGGGAAGGTGTTAGGCACCCCTCGACATCCATGTTACCACGGTGACCGCCACTTCTCAAAGAAACTATTATACGAATGTGTGTGTGTGTATTTATGGATCAATGTGCAGTTATTTGAAAGTAGTGCGAGGCCTCATTCGCACCTATATACACAAGGTTTGAATTTTATAGGAAAATTCAGTTTTAACTAATATATATTAATGAAGTTTTGTAAAAGAGGTTTTTTAAACCCTGTGCTCAATAGGAATTGAGACCTTTTCATACTTCCATTTTATTATTAAATGTTCGGCTTGTTTGCTTTTATTTTTGAGATGCTGAAGCATTCTCTAGAAAATAATATCAAGAAGGTTGAACTCCTTATAGACATAATGACCATCCAAGGAAATTTAGACACTATAAAATAATGTATGTATCGCACATAATGAAAAATGTCCATCATGGGAACCGAATCTAGATTCAATAGACTAAACACAGTGATCACATGATTCCTAAAGCTTATATGATATCGCAATTTGTATGAAAAGCGAAGCGAGTATATATATATATATATATATATATATATATATATAAACATGATCAACCACCACGAAGTAAACTCCATGCAGGACAAAATGTAAGTAAAAAAGTCATAAAAGCGATCAATCGCCACGTAAGTAAACTCCATGCAGACGGAATGTAAATAAAAATTTCGTAAAAGGCCATGAAGTGAACTCCAAGCCTAACATAAATGTATATATATATATATATATATATATATATATATATATATATATATATATATAATTGCGGTCGGACATATCAGATGAGCACAGATTCACATACAATGCGCTTCTTTGCTTATATATATATATATGATTAAACGTCATTGGATGTAAATCCGAGCTCATCGGATATGTCTAACAACGGTTTATATATATATATATATATATATATATATATATATAAGCAATTAAGCGCTCGAGGCATCAAGTTCAGGCTCAATCGAAGCATAACTCGATAATGTTAGTCCATATATGAAATATATATATATATATATATATATATATATATATATATATAAGTATATATATATACTGAGACATAAATGAAAACCACGGATCGAAGTCCAAAAAACACACTCACACGACTCTCAAGCGTGTACAATAGTGTGTCTAATAATACGAGAAGAAGGCTTTATAGAATATAAGAAGGCTTACAGTGGGGTTTGCCAAAGTAGACTTCTATGACTTTAAATGGATAAACACTTAGCTCCATGGGATAAAAAGATAGCTATATGTGAGCTAACTAGTGTTTAGAAGTGAGGAAACACTCAAAAGATGTGTATGCAGAGTAAAATGGGATGGGCTTCCTCGCCTTTTTCTCTCCTCTTCTTCTCAAATGGGTGACCCCAAGGCTTGTATATATATATATAGGCGGATGGCCGCAGTACACTGCAGTGGTAGTGAGTTGTACCTGCGGCTGGTCGTGATGTATCCGAGCCTCGTGGGTCCTGTCGTCTCGTAGTACGTGCAGTCATGCACTATAATTTCCGCTCGAACTTGCAGAACTTCAATCCGAGCATCCGAAAGAGGTATATCTGACCTTCTTCAGACCGCTTGTGTCGAGAGTTACGCAATGACATGGATTAGAGGTTGTACGAAGACAGGAAGAGGGGTCTATGCCCATGGTCTTCAAGCTTCAAATTCTATCCAAAGTACTGTCACACGTAATAGTCACTCGGGATTGTCAATCCTCGGTTCTTGTGGGACATTGTTGGATGTATGTATGTATGAAGTGTTGAGACGACGTGCCATTGTCGAAGGAACAAGATAACGTTTGACTCCTCGCCGGGGTTATTTTCGGTTTAAGTTGAAAGTAGACGTTGCTCAGGGTTACAGCTGAGATTGGACTACTTATTGGTATGCCGCGATATCATCTTGTTGAGATAGTAAAATGACGTGTTGACTCCTCACCGGGGTTATCGCCGGTTTAAGCGGAAAGCAGATGTTGCTCAGGGTTACATCTGAGATTGGACTGTTGCTTGTTTGTATGTCTCACTGTCATCTGTGGATGTTCCTGTCTGCCCGTTGTTATCTTCGGGTCTGAGGTGTGTTTGCCTCAACAGGATGTCTGTGGTTGAAGCTGATTGCATATGTTTGAAACAAGCATTTTTGGGGTTATTGCCGGAACTGCAATGACATGTCTTGGGGCTATCACCAAGGATGGGGTTACTACTCGATGTTGTCTCTGGATCTGAACGAAAGCGTCGCGGTGTTATCGTAGAGATAGAACCGCCCTCTCTCGGTGTTGTTTTCGGTCTTTTGATCTGCATATCTCGGGGTTATCTCCGAGATTAGAAATGACATTTCCGGTGTGTGTTCCGGGTTTGAGATGATGTTCCCGGTTTGTGTTCTGGGTTGGAGCTAAACTTCCGGTAGTATCCGGAATGGATGTAAGCTGTCTTTCAGGGTTATCACCAAAAGATGAATCTACCCTCCTGCAATATTAGTAATAGGAGTGCAGAAAATTTTGAGTGTCTACAGATGCCCCTCTTTATCATATTCATGTAATGCAAGGCATGGATAGGATAAAGAATCCTTGATACTTGAAATGCAAGCAAGATAAATATGATGCTATGTGCAGCAACATGATGCAAATGTATGATGCATGATTGTCAGGTAATCCCGTTGGGATGACAATCAGTGATGGCTTGGACATGCGATCCAAGTCTCCAAGGATGTCGATGTTGGAGCTATCACCAAAGTCTTGAATCCTAGACATTCGATCGTACTGATGTTGAATTTCCATTATTCCTTCGTCAGGAAAGTACGTTTTTAAGGGTTTGTAATCCCTTGCAAGTGCGGTGGCCAGTTGATCTGCAATTCCTTGACCTTTGACAGACTTTTGCATCACATAGACGATGTCAAATTGCTGTAGGATCAACTGCCATCTAGATAGAGCGACAATTCGATTATAAGGCTATCGAACACATACTTGAGAGGATCCATTCAGGATATGAGATGGGTTGTGTGACCATAGAGGTAATGCTGTAACCTCATGGAAGCCCATGCTAAAGAACAATAAGTCTTCTCAATCAGAGTGTACTTGTGTTCACTGATGCTGAATCTTTTGCTGAGGTAATAGATAGCTCGTTCTTGGCCTCTATTGTCTTTCTGCCCCAACATGCAGCCCATGGCATTGTCATTTATGGACAGGTACATGAACAGGGGGACACCATCCTTGGGAGGTACCAAAACAGGAACGTTAATCAGTTGCTCTTTGATTATGAGGAAGGCTTTCTGACACTCATCGTTCCATTTCATGGAGGAGTTCTTCCTTAACAACTTGAAGATTGGCTCACAGGTTGCTGTGAGTTGAGAAATGAATCTGCTAATGAAGTTGATTCTTCCTAAAAATCCCCGTATTTCCTTCTCTATCTGAGGAATGGGCATTTCCTTGATGGCCTGGATTTTGGTAGGATCCAGTTCAATCCCTTTGTGGCTGACTAGGAAACCTAGCAACTTTCCTGACTTAACACCAAAGGCACACTTGGCGGGATTCAACTTCAAGTTGTACTTACTCAACCTATTGAAAAGTTTTGTGAGATGGTTTAAGTGGTCCTCCTCCTTTCGGGATTTGACAATGATGTTATCCCCGTAGATCTCTATCTCCTTGTGCATAAATCGTGGAAAAGAGCCATCATAACTCGCTGATAGGTTGCCCCAGCGTTGATGAGGCCGAATGACAACCGTCTGTAGCAAAAGGTTCCCCAAGGCGTGATGAAAGCAGTTTTTTCACGATCTTCCTCAGCGACCATAATTTGATGGTACCCCGTAAAGCAATCAGCAAAGGAGTACATGTCGTATTGAGCATTATTATTAATAAGAATGTGGATAAAGGGCACGGGAAAGCTATCTTTAAGGCAAGCTTTGTTCAAATCCTGATAATCCATGCAAACTCGCACCTTTCCCCCTGGTTTAGGCACGAGAACAATGTTGGATATCCACTTCGGATATGTAGACACCATGATGATGCCAGCTTGAAATTGTTTCATAATTTCTTCTTTGACCTTTAAACTCCACTCAGGTTTCAATCGCCTGAGTTTTTACCTGACTGGCTTGAATCCTTCTTTGATGGGAAGGCGATGAAGAACAATGTCAGTGGACAAACCCACCATGTCTTCATGAGACCATGCAAACACATCCTAGAATTGGGTTAATAGTACAACCATGTCATTCCGTTGATTTATGGTAAGGTCTGAACCAATTTGGATTAGCTTAGGGTTGTCTAAGGTTCCAAGATTGAAAGAAGTGGTTTGATCAAGATTGGGTTTGGGTTTGTATGCGACCCATTCCTTAATCTCCTGAGGTGTCTCAATGTCCTCTTGGATGTCTATCAAGTCTGAGTCCAACTTTGCATCAAAGTTACAGCCCTTGTGGAGAGAAGCTACTTCATCAGCAAGGACAGACACATCTAAATTTAGAGTCCTAAAACAAAATATGCTTTCACTTAATATATGCAACTCTTTGATCATACAAAAGTGTTAACATGTACTTGATAAAATAACTGCTAGTGCTGTAAAGGAAAGCAAGCAATTAAAGTTATCTACAGGGCAGAGGGATTTTCTGCCCATTTTACCCTCGTCGACCAATGCATGGAGTGCTGCTCCAATTGTCGAGGGAAAAGTCCTGATGGACTGCAGTGATGGAAGGATCGTCATTGTCTTCCTTCTCCCGAATGATAACCAGGACATCTGGGCAATCATCGTCTGGGGTGTATCTATTTGTATGTTCATCATGAACAATGACGCGAATGCCTGCCATCCTCAAGGAAAGGTCATGTTTACGTTTCCGTTCCTTTTCTTCCGTCTCGGGATCAGGAATCAGCACCTCTTTTGCTTTGATTGGTACTGGTTTCGGAAATAGCATAGTCGCAACATGGGCTGGAACCTTTACTGGAGATTGCATCAACTCATGAGGTAAAGGTATAGAGAATCACCGTGCGGCGGAAGCTTGAGGAACCTGCTTGTGCTTATGAGGATTCCTGTAACTGGAACGGGCAGAATAGCCTAGTTCGGCTATTCCAATTTGACTGGATATTTGGATAGGGTGCTTAATACCCTGTTTGTCTTTACCAAGCCCTTGTCCAGGTTGATGACCCAATGACATCATTTCTTGAATGGTCGACATAACCTCGACAGAAATCTTGGGTATGGGAAGTGGCGCTCCAATAGAATGGTATTACGTGTTACCCACTTCCAGAGTATGGAAACTGGCCGGTACAAATTTTGAATTGAAGCTGATAATTGGTAGAGCTCCTTGTTTAGGACAATCCGGCTCAGAGTTGACAGTGACTAGACTGTTGTTGATAATGTATTTGAGTTGTTGATGTAAGGTGGAGGGAACAACTCCAGCCATGTGTATCCATGGTCTCCCTAATAGCAGGTTGTATCCTGAGTCTATCTTGAGGACGTTGAAGGATACATTGAATGTATTTGGACCAATCTCAATTGGCAATTCAATCTTTCCAACGGAATTTCGCCGGGATCCATCAAAAGCTCTGATGACCGTGTGGCTTCTTTGGATCCGCCTGAGATTGACATTCATCTTCACCAAGGTGGCATAAGGACAAATATTTAGAGATGAGCCTCCATCTATCAAAACTCCAGCTAGCATATACCCGGAAGACAAAACTGTAATATGCAATGACCGGTCCCTTCGGGAGGTATATCGTCATCAGTGAAGGATATCACATTGTTGTTGAAAATGTGATCAACCAAATGTTGAAAATTTTCCACATCCACTGATTTTGGCAAATAGGCTTCTTCTAAAACCTTCAGTAAGATCTTCCGATTATCCTCAAAAGAGAAAACCAAGTCCAGTATTGAAATCTGGTGTGGAGCTTCTCGTAAGCTTAAAACCACTTTGGCTTCATTGTGGCCGATAATGCGGAGGAATTTTTCAATCTTCTCCACGGGAAACTTCCCCTTTGCTTTGCAAGTAGGTTTGACAACCCATCGAGGAAGGTACAGTGGATTCTCCTTCAACACTGTAGCAGTAGTATGAGACGTGGATCCTTCAGCTTCTCCATAATTCCATGGAACTTTGTGTAAACTGTCAACAAGATGTTGTGGTCTGAAAGGTATAGGAATTGGCTCTAGTGCGACCACTTTCAAAGGATTGTCAGTTCCTTTGAGTTGAATTGGTTGTATGGGAAATACTTTGACAATCTCATCATCCACTTCGGATATAACTGCTACTGATCCCTTCCATTTGGTAGGACAGGCATTCCCACCCTTAAGCTACACAGTGTAATCATCTGCTATTTGCAGGACACCGCTATCAATAAGATTCTGAATGAGATGGCGGAGTGCCCAACATTCTTCTGTGTTGTTACCGCGAGAATGTGAATGATATTGACACATTTCATCAGGATTGATGGGAGGGAGAAGGAAAGTAATTCTTCCTTCGTTGATCAACATCTGTAGTATCTCCTCCATGGATTGGCCCAAATAGGTGAATTCCCTCTGAATGGAAAAATCCCGACGGGATTTAGCATTTGCTCTCTTTGCAACCTTATCTTCCATAGCTTCGCTTTCTGAAGGTGGTAAGGAGGCATTCATAACAAAAGGAAGGAGATAGGCATGCTCCTGCCTGATTAATTGGCGTGTGAATTGATGCTGGTGGGTCACCAGTTCTACCAATTGTTCAATTTGTTTGGAAAGAGCTTTCATCTTTCGTTCCATGGTAAACTGGAACTTTGCATAATCCCATTTGTCAACACTGTCTATGATGGGTTGGGATGATTCTCCGTTTGAATTGGAACCTTGTAGAGTGCTCCAACTGATCATGTTGACCTCTTCTTCTTTATGTTGAGGAAGAGGGTTGTCTTGCACATGAGGTTGATCTGGTTTAGTGACCACGATCTCATCGTTGTCTATTAGATCTTGAATCTTATGTTTTAAGGCCCAACAATCTTGAGTATCATGTCCAGGTGCCCCGACATGATAAGCTCACTTTCGAGTAGCATTAAAACCCCTCCCATTAGGGTTGGCTAGTGGAAAGAAGTCAGGTAATTTTCTTCGGCGGTCGGGAAGAACAAGAATATTCTCGGCCGAGTCCCTAAGGGGTGTGAACATTTGAGGTCGCTTTACTTCTCCACTTTTAGGCAATGGAGGGTTTGAAGATTGTGTTGGAAAAGAGGAGTAGTTTCTCCTCTGCATAGGTATGCTTGGATTGCCTTTTTGTCCCTGTAGTATCAAGGAAAAATCCTCCTCTTTCTTTTTATGGACCCTCCGGGGGTTGTTTCCATAAGATCCGGACCGGATGTGCTCAGCAACAACTTTAAGAGCGGCTAGGTCTTGAATTTTTCCGGACTTCAATCCCATTTCAGCCATCTCTCCGTGTTTGATCATTTCAAAGAATGGTTTGCCAATAGCAGCTAGAACTCTTTCATAGAAAGGAGCTTCCTGTACATCTATGAAAGTCATGACCATTTCTAATTCTGTCATGGAAGGAATAACTTGAGCAGGAAGACGCCTCCACCTTTGAGCATACTCTCTAAATGACTCATTAGACTGTTTCTTGAGCTTGGTAATTTGGTACCGATCAGGAGCCATCTGAGATTGAAAACTGTATTGAGTGAGGAAGGCATGAGATAGCTCTTCCCAGCTATGGATCTTAGAGTTATCTAATCTTGTATACCATGAACGAGCTTCTCCAGTAAGACTTTTTTGAAACAGCAGCATTCTGAGCTTTTCATTTTCTGCGTAAGACCAAAGTTCTCCGATGAACACCTTTAAATGTGTATAAGGATCCCCTAATCCGTCATATTTCTCAAAATCAGGGGTCTTGAATTTCTCTGGATATTGAACACCAGGAAATATGCAAAGGTCTGTATATGAAACACTGCCATGGGTTCCAATCCCTTTGAGAACGTGGATGGTTTCCTCCATTTGGAGGACCTTCTTCCTGATATCACCGGTGTCTGGATCTCCTTTGAGATCGGTGTTTTCAGGGTCTTTGTTGGTTGTATCCAAGCGATGTTAGGAATTGTTTTTTCGGACCTTGAACTCCTCCTTGTGTAGAGGATTACGTATGTGTAGGTATCTTCGCATTACCACTGAGTAGGTGGTGTAATTCTTTTTTTAGTAGAAATGCCAAGTCTGTGATTTGTTTACTCAATCAAGTCAAATTCTTCTCGGGAGGCGAGTATTAGGTAGTCGGAAGAAGACATGATTGGCTGTAGGCTTGCGGCCTTTTTGGACTTTGAACGAGTAACAGGCCCAATTTCTTCCCTACAAAAGACTTACATAGTTTAGTCTTAGGATAATGTAAATGTTATCATAACATGTCCGTTTAGGAATTTTGTCCTGCAAAACCGTTTGTTAATTGATAACATGTCATGCATGCACAAATATTCTTCATATTTTCCATTACATATGAATGAACATGGAATAGAATTACAAGTAAATGTTTTTACAGGTAATTGAAAATGGAAAGCATGAAGAGACTTTCCTCCGCATTTGGTTTATCAGAGGCTGACCTATTTTAGGGTTACTCTCACGACTTTTTGGCATGAAGGTTCCCAGATCATCGTAATCTACTTGACGGGAAGTTAATCCGGTCATTCAACTGGAGCGAATCTGAGTGGTGCCTTTCCTGAGCCCCAGGGAATCATTCTTCCCACGAGTCCGAGAATCAAACAAGCAGGATAGCCTCCTCTGGTGGAGGGACCACACAACATACATTCACATACAACGTGTCTCACCGTTTATGAAAAATGATGACATGTGCAAAGTACAAATATCACAGATAGATATTTAGCAGTGCAGTAATTTAAGATGCATTCGTACACATTCATCATAAATGTAAATGCAACATTCACACACAAGCATATAACAATTTTAAAAAGCTTGTAATAGCGGCTTAAGCCCTCTTACTGGAATCCCCAGCAGAGTCGCCACCTGTTGACGTCGGGATTTTTGAGTGTACCTTTTAGTTACTTGTTCTTTGGTGTTCTCATGTTAATGTGAGATTTGTTTGAAAAAACAAGTGAAAAAGGTCCGACATGTATAATGTCGACGATTGGCCTTTAAGAGTCGCCAGTTGGTGTATTTAACTGGTTACACCAACACAACCGAAAAAGGTTTGCACATTGACCCAGTGATTTGACACTGCTAGACGGGTCTATGAAACCAAGATTCATTTTAGGTCCGGGGGTTTGATTATGTGGACGGAAGGTGTTAGGCACCCCCCGACATCCGTGTTACCATGGTGACTGCCACTTCTCAAAGAAACTGTTATATGAATGTGTGTGTGTGTGTGGATCAATGTGCAGTTATTTGAAAGTAGTACGAGGCCTCGTTCGCACCTATATACACAAGGTTTGAATTTTATAGGAAAATTCAGTTTTAACCGAGATATATCAATGAAGTTTTGTAAAAGAGGTATTTTAAACCCTGTGCTCAATAGGAATTGAGACCTTTTCATACTTCCATTTTATTATTAAATGTTAGAAGCTTGTTTGTTTTTTATTTTTGAGATGCGAAGCATTCTCTAGAAAATAATATACTGCAGCGATCTTAGAACTCCTTATGGGCATGACAACCATCCAAGGAAATTTAGACAACTTGTAAAATAATGTACAAAGTTGCTTACAATTTGAAAAATGTCCATCATGGAGGCGAATCTAG
Source organism: Panax ginseng (assembly GCA_020205605.1). Lineage (NCBI taxonomy): Eukaryota > Viridiplantae > Streptophyta > Magnoliopsida > Apiales > Araliaceae > Panax > Panax ginseng. The sequence goes on along the minus strand of CM035133.1, from coordinate 20,039,527 downwards.
ATTGAGAGATGAACTCTGTGATCACATGATTCCTAGGCTCACATGATACTGCAATTTGTATGGAAAGTAGTAAGCAGATATATATATATATATATATATATATATATAAAAGCTATAAATATATATATATAAACATGATCAACCGCCACGAAGTAAACTCCAGGCGGGACAAAATGTAAGTAAAAGTCAGATATAATCAATCGCCATTTAAGTAAACTCCAGGCGAGACGGAATGTAAATAAAAATTGTAAAAGGCCACGAAGTGAACTCAGTTGACAGAAATGTAAATATATATATATATATATATATATATATATATATATATATATATATATAAAAAAATAAATGCAATCGGATGTGAATCCGGGCTCATCGGATATGTCCGACAACAATTATATATATGTATATATATATATAAGCGATTAAACGCACTGGATGTAAATCCAGGCTCATCAGATATGTCTGACAACAGTTTATATATATATATATATATATAAGCAATTAAACGCCTGCATCAAGTTCAGGCTCAATCGAGGCATAACTCGATAATGTTAGTCCATATATGAAATATATACATATATATATATATAGACATAAATGAAAACCACGAACCGATGTCCGGGAAAACACACTCACACGACTCTCAACGTGTACAACAATGTGTGCTAATATGAGAAGAAGGCTTTATAGAATATAAGAAGGCTTGGTGAAATTAATGCCAAAGTAGACTTCTATGACTTTAAATGGATAAACACTCAGCTCCCACCGGATAAAAGATAGCTATATGTGAGCTAACTAGTGTTTAGAAGTGAGGAAACACTCAAAAGATGTGTATGCAGAGTAAAATGGACAGGGCTTCCTCGCTTTTTTCCCTCCCTCTTCTTCTCAAATGGCTGACCCCAAGGCTTGTATATTTAGACGGATGGCCGTAGGTACACCTGCGGCAGCCGCAGTTGTACCTGTGGCTGGTCGTGATGCATCCGAGCCTCACGGGTCTCGTTGTCTCGTAGTACGTGGAGTCGTGCACTGTAATGTCCGCTCGAACTTGCAGAACTTCAATCCGAGCATCCGAACGAGGTATATCTTACCTTCTTCGGTCCGCTTGTGTCGAGATTTACGTAATGACATGGATTAGAGGTTGTATGAAGTCAGGAAGAGGGGTCTATGCCCATGGTCTTCAAGCTTCAAATTCTATCCAAAGTACTGTCACACGTAATAGTCACTCGGGATTGTCAATCCTAGATTCTTGTGGGACATTGTTGGATGTATGTATGTATGAAGTATTGAGACGACGTTAAATTGTCGAAGGAACAAGATGACGTTTGACTCCTCACCGGGGTTATCGCCGGTTTGAGTTGAATGTAGACGTTGCTCAGGGTTACAGCTGAGATTGGACTACTTGTTGGTATGCCGCGATATCATCTTGTTGAGATAGTAAAATGACGTGTTGACTCCTCACCAGGGTTATCGCCGGTTTAAGCGGAAAGCAAACGTTGCTCAGGGTTACATCTGAGATTGGACTTCTGCTTGTTTGTATGTCTCACTGTCATCTGTGGATGTTCCTGTCTGCCCGTTGTTATCTCTGGGTCTGAGGTGTGTTTGCCTCAACAGGATGTCTGTGGTTGAAGCTGATTGCATATGTTTGAAACAAGCATTTCTGGAGTTATCACCGGAACTGCAATGGCATCTCTTGTGGCTATCACTAAGGATGGGGTTGCTACTCCCAGTGTTGTCTCTGGGACTGAAACTGAGCGTCGCGGTGTTATCGCCGAGACAGAACTGTCCTCTTCGGTGTTGTTGCCGGTCTTTTGATCTGCATATCTCGGGGTTATCTCCGAGTTTGGAAATGACATTCCCGGTGTGTGTTCTGGGTTTGAGATGATGTTCCCGGTTTGTGTTCCGGGTTGGAGCTGAACTTCTGGTAGTATCCGGAATGGATGTAAGCTGTCTTTCAGGGTTATCACCAAAAGACGAATCTACCCTCCTGCAATATTAGTAATAGGAGTGCAAAAAATTTTGAGTGTCTACACATCCACTACAACATCTATCAAAAGTTGATCGTTGAGTCAACAAAGGAAAAAGTAGAGTCCATAGCTGCCTTACCATGCTACTCTATGAACCAAAGAAGTCAATGGTCAATCCACGTCAATTAAACGTCCACTCTCCTAAAAGAAATATATAACTGAAAAGTTTATGGGGAGTTACAGCTCATTACTGGGCATCGTGCAACCAATGGCTAGTTGACACATCACAGCGTATGCAGAATCAGAAGGAACTTCCATAAAGACAAATTCAAAATCTACAAATAGTTATCAGAAAATATCAAACCTCTCTCCCTCCCATTTTTAAACCCTAGAATCCTCTTCGAAGCCAAACCAATTAAACTTCCAAAACCTAAATAACAATCAGCTGTCTCTCATAAATCTCTCCTAATCAATACCCATACTCTTTGAATCATTGAAATGGAAGATCGACGAGTAATCACTGACATCCAGCTCGGAACCAAGTCATTTGAGAAATCCGAAAAGAAATTCAGAGACATTCTTGAACTTGTGAAAAAAGCTGGATTCTCAGAATGTCTTGAGGCAAGCACTCGAGTATACACTGAACTGGTCAAGGAATTCTACTCAAATGCATCCATAAATGCCGGAACCCTTTCAACCAAGGTTAAAGGTCAGTTTCTAAAGCTGAAATCATCTGATATCAATCAATGCTTAGGTTTTCCTGACCTAGGACTGAAAAACCTTGATAAGATCGACACTGAGAAAGAAAAGGAGATTATGGGGTACCAAAGAAACCCTAGTCTGAAGGATATGAAGAAAAATGAGTTTCCTGAGGAATTCGAGTTCCTTAATGAGATAGTAGGCAAATGTATACTATACAAGGATACGGCACATGACACTGTGCTTGATCTGCAGTTGAAAATTATGTCTGCTATAGTTCTGAAGAAGAAAATCAACTTTGGAGTAATCCTGTTTGATCAGATCTCCAAATGGGTAGAAAAGGCCAAGTTAAAGAAGTCTACAGAAAAACCTTTGACAAAAGTGTTTCATGGAAGATTGTTGAGCATTGTGCTAAAGAAGAAGCTGGGAAACAAAATCAAGCATGATGAATGAGAGCCTCTAAATGTTCATAAAGTAATGTCTCCTCAGTTGTTCATAAATTGGAAGAAGAACCTAAAGGAAAATAGGAGGCTAACAACCATAGAAGGCGAAGAGAAAGAACTCGTGCAAAAGAAAAGAAAGGAAAAAAAGTGGAAAGCTCGAATCTGGGTGACTCAAAGACCTAGAAAGCGACCACACCAAAGCAAGGAAGAAATCCAAAGGTGTGAAGAAGACTAAGGCCTTATCAAAAAGTCTCTCCATAGAAGAAAAGGATAAAGAAGAAAAGGTCTTAACTGCACCAGAGACCACAAAGAGAAGAAGCAACCGACTTCTTCAAGGGCCATCAAGGAAGAAAGATAAGGTGGTAAACAAGCAAGCACCAGTTTCCCAAGAAAGTACATATGACAAAGAAGAGGTGGTAGAGTCAGAAGAAGAAAAGGGAACTGATGATGACAAGAATGGGTCCTCAAAGAACAAATCCAGCAATAAAGGTGAAACTGGATTCATGGAAGAAAATGTAAATCCTGCTTATGAAGAAGAATGTACCAGCCCTATGGTCAACTCTCAGAGCATCCACTCTGATGATAAAGAAAAGCTACAAGATGACCCAAATGCATCTCCAAATGCATATGCTCCAACAAGCCCTCATGATGGGTCAAATGATGAGTCTAAAGAAGAAATATCTGCCCCTGCCAATGCTGAACCTCAAGAAAGTTCTTCTGATGATCCAAAGGCCTCAGAATCTGAAGAGGAAGAAGAGTCCGACTCTCCCATAGTTGAACCCCCAAGGAGAAAAAAGAGCAACAGACTGTTTGCCAGGGCTGTTCTAAAGAAGAAAGGAGAATCTTCTACTGTAGTCATCGAATTAAGCGATGATGAATTTGAATCATTGGAAGAGAGTGCTTGAGATGGAACTAGTGATGAAGAAGATGAGTCCAAGGACGATCTTGCTGATGAAGATTTTGGAAATGAAATACAGCAAGAAGGATTCACCGATGGATTCGATCAGAGTGGCTCAGAGAGAGAGGAAATGGAGAAGGATTCCGATTCTGCACATCAGGAATCAAAGGAATTAGAATACTATCCTATTTTCTCTCTAGTTAGAATTAGCAGAAGAATAGTTGTGGAAGTTTTTGATGAACCACTAGCTGAACCAGTAGTAAGATGGATAAGTCATGGAAATGAACAACTTCGAGTTGTAAGGATGACTACAGATGAAGTGCTTCACAATTGGAAAAATATGGAGTTAGATTGCATAACAATACTGTATAACTCTGAAGATCCTCTGATGAGATGGTTCTTCCCATGGATGTCGTGGTTAAAGGCACATACTGATAAGGATGAGAGCTACTTCAGCTGGTGCTACTCTCAATTTCCAAATCTGGAGCTGGTGTCACAAAATTTCCCAAGGGTAAAGAAGTTTGCAACAAAGATGATAAATGACCAGCCCCATTACAAAGTCTACCAACATGCTGACAACCATTATATTCCCTACGATCGTAGAGTGGACTCGGAAGGCAGAAGGTTTATGGCCAAGTAAACAATCATAGAGTCGGGTTATTCTACCAATAATGGCATTTAAATCCAAAATGAGGAGCCTTCATCTGCCCAAACTCAGATATCTAACATTCCTTCATCCTCCAATTGGTATTTAACAATTTTTTAGATTCTCAACACCTTTGAAAATCTGTCCAAGGATGAAAATCGTAGAGTCCAATATGCGGTTCAACAAGAGGCTGCCCAACCAGATAACCACACTCCTATGGAGCAGGAGCTGATGAAAAATTCTGATGATCTGATTGAGAAGATGTCTCTAATCACTGAAGAGTCTAAGAGGCTAACAGTAACATAAGATAATTCAGTTTAAAACAGACTTCAAGCTACTATGGCTGATATATCTCTCAAAATCAAAAAGAGAGATCACATCTATCTGAAGGCCATACATGATCAGAAGGCAGAAGCTCTACGAACACAAAAAGCTAATGAAGAACAACTCCAAGTCCTCTCTGACAAGATTGACAACATGAATCAGTCTTTCTATATGCAACTTGAGTTAAGCCAACAAGAACTCAAGATTGAAGTCGGTAACTCCTCCTACTTGATGGAGCAACTAATGTCCAACATGGAGCAGCTCTCCCAAATGATTAATGACAAAAAGGGGGAGAAAAAGAGGCATAGAAAGAGGCAGAATAAGAGGTATTCAAGAAAGGGCAAGGAGAGCAGAAGGAAATAAGACAAGAAGAAAAAGAAGAAGACAACAGAAGAAGAAGCTGGGTCATCATCTGAGGGGGAGCCGGATGATGAGCCTATATTTGCAAAGGCTGAGGGGGAGCCAGAAGAAGACAAAGGAAATGAAGTCAACATCCCAGGGGGAGCAGGAGCGAAGAAATCAAACAGATGAATAGCTGATTAACAGACATCCTGGAAGCATACATGAAGCCAAAGAGGTACATCTCTAACTAGTTAGGTATGTTCTAGATCCAGGATGTAAAATGTCATAGTGTATTAAATTCTATATCATTATAAATGACATTCATGATTTTCTGTTTTAGAAATACAGCTGCTCACTGTATATAAGATTCATTCATAACATGCATATGCACTTATTGTTTTTGTCATAATAAAATAGGGGGAGATTGTTAGGAATAGGAATGTGAATGATATTCTTATTTACATATGATTTAATTATGGTATATATATATATATATGAATAAATATGCAAGTATGCTTGCATTAAGAAAAGCTGTAAAGTTCTCTGATAGATTATAGAAACATATGTACAAGGACTTAGAATGAATTGATCAAACATGTTAGGTTGATCCTACATAAGCAAAATGGCTTTGAAAAGTCCTTAAAAAGAAATGATGTACAAGGACTATAAAGATAGAAAGATCAAGCATGTTAGGTTGATCTTGTGATGTAATAGATAGGCTTGTCTGATCGTCGAGCACTGCACCAGAAATCGTAGTCTGCTAGGAGTGTCAAGGATAACTCGAGAGCTATCAAGGCAGAATCGTAGTCTGCAACATAGTGGATCTTGGAGTTTGTAGTCTGCTAGGAGAAATGAGGAAGGATCGTAGTATGTCGAGGAGCACTTCCTCGGAGCTGTAGTCTGCTGAGGAAGTCATGTTCAGGATCGTAGAGACAGCCTGCCTACGAGCCAACCGAGCATCTGTCAAAAATCAAGAATCGTAGACTACACTCGGAGTCGTGGAGTCTACTAATGTCAAAGCTAAGTCAAGAATCATAGACTACACTCAGATTCATAGAGTCTACTGACCGTATCAAAATAAGAGATCGTAGTCGAGAAAAATTAGATGAAGACAACAAGCACAACGACAGAAATTGTAGTGTCAAGATTTGATCTCGAAGTCGTAGTGTCTGCACAGCCGAAGCTTAATCGTAGAGTACAGAGCTAAGATCTCAACAGATGTGCTCACAAAGCCAAAGTAGAATCATAGAGCAAACACGATTCTCAACAATTGAGCACTCCCAGAATATACAAAGGAATGAAGCCTCTAGTTGGTACTACAAAGATATATCTCACCTAAAGAAAGCCAGAGAGCACTTAACGAATGGCATGCAAGCTAAATAGAAGATCTAAGCATCAACCCAATCAGCATCCAGATTGAGTTGTGAATCCATTCCAGATGAAGTCTTCCACAAGATGATCATAAGAAGACTTCAATAGCTGACTAAGGAAAGTCAGCATATGTAGTAGCTGTCAAGTGGAAAGATAACAACGATCATGGAAGTAATCAGGATCGTAATGTTTGCCAAACAAAGAAGGAACTGATGGAGTATACACAAAGATACTGGTCAGCCTCTGAAGAACAAGGCTAAAGTGATTAAGCATTGGGTCAGTCCATTGATGATAAGTGAACAGGAGATCACAAGGAGAAAGCGAGCTGGACACGCCATAAATATGAAGTGTCTTGTTATTTAGAAGGGGCCAGAGAAAGGAGTCAAGCCATCAGTATCTAAGAACAGTCGAGGCAAATAGAAGTAATGAAGCACTGCACGAAAGAAAGAAGAGCTGTTCTTCACTAAAGATCAAGTGAACACTTTTCAAGATAATAGTGTTAATTCTACACGTCAAAAAGCAAGTCAATAAGACACTATGATCAAGTCCAAAAAGATATGTATCAAAATCATAGAGTTTGAACAGCTGAAGATTGAGGCATTGGTAACGGCTAAATCTGAAGATTGATATTCGAATAGAGCTTATTGAGAGCATCGATGCAAACGGACAACCTCTGATCAAGAAATCAGAAGGAAGAAATAAAGTTGACTACCTGCCCAAGATATAAAAGTGGCATCTTTGATGGGGTAGGTGAAATAGTAGACTGCACTGTCAGAAAGTCAGAAAAAGATGTCATGTCACATCTGCAGTCTGCACCAAATAACTCGAGATCTGTGAAGCAATTTGAATAGATTTCAATGGCTACCTTCCAACGGGAAGATTGGAAAGTAGTATAAATCAATAGAGCTTCAAAGATCAAGGCTTGTTGAGGATTGCGATGTTGCAGAATCGTTGAGTTGTTTAAATGCTATATTGTTGACTCTACGAGTTTCACCAGAGCCAAACAGAACAAGTCTCAGTGACAGTGAGGCTACAAAGGTGAAAGTGAAGCAGCTTTGAAGAAGGACTTAAACAAACTAAAGCTTCACTCAACAAAGATGAGAATGCCACTGAAGATGGCAGCTAAGCTTAGAGCCGAAAAGGCCAAGAAGATAGCATTAAGAAAGGTGGCAGCGTACAAAGAAGATCAAGAGAGCCACTCTATGAATCACCATGAACCTAAAGCTAAAACTGAACAAGAGTAGAACCATGTCTGCAAAACATTCAAGAAGGGTTTAGGGATTGCTAAGTGCCAAAAGAAGTCTACCGAAAGCTCAGGGACTTAGAAAATCCAGATGGTGATGGTGCACAACTGACATCAGATGAAGATGAGCAGAAAAGAGTAAAGATCAGCTGCACAAAAGAAGATGTGGTCCAGACTCAAAGTAGAATGCAAAGATGACCACACCAAGCTGCTAAGTACAAAAGATGTTCAAAGCTTAAGGACATCTTAGCAGATCAACACCAACAACAACAACAACTACAACAACAAGAAGCCAGGGCCTGAGGGGTCCTTGTCTAGAGGGACTAAATGAAGTTCCAAGCCTGCTGGGCTTGAAGAGTTCCTAGGGAACTAGAGAAGTTCCAAGGCTGCTGGCCTTAAAGAGTTCTTAGTGAACTGAAGTCCCAAGGCTGCTGGCCTTGAAGGAATCTTAGTTATTCAGGGTGCTGTCCTTCCTTAATGGAAATCCTGCTAGTTAAAACAGAAGAGTGGATTAGGAGCTTGAGTCTCTGAACCACTTAAAACCCCTTGTGTCTTTTACTTTATTTCGTTTACTTTATGTACATTAACTGCTATAACTGCTATGAATGTTTTAACTGCTTACCACTGAACTAACTCTATGAACAATGTATGTACGATTATGAATATATCAATGAAGGGGATCTTTTACATATTCCGTTGTGCTTGAAAAGATTCTTATGTTTGTCATATGCTAAATTATTAGCAATACAAAATAAATCAGAAAAGAATTTGAAATCAAAAAGGATCTATTCAACCCCCCCTTCTAGATCTATATTGTGCCTATTGGGAACTAACAAAGTTTACTCAATCAAGTTGCAAAGGTCCCTATAAGGGTTAAAACAATCAGTACACATGTGGTACAATCGTCTTAGTGAATATTTATTGAAAGAAGGGTATAATAATAACCCTATATGTACAAGTGTTTTTATAAAAAAATCAAAATATGGTTTTGCTATTATTGCTGTGTATGTTGATGATTTAAATATTATTGGAACTTATGGAGAGATTCCAAAGACAAAAAATTATTTAAAGAAAGAATTTGAGATGAAAGATTTAGGAAAAATATAATTTTGTCTTAGCCTGTAGATCGAACATTTAGCAGATGGAATTTTCATTCATCAGTCAACTTACACAAAGAAGGTCCTTAAGAGATTTTTTTTTTGGATAGAGCTCATCCATTAAGTACCCCAATGGTTGTTAGATCACTTGATGTGAAAAAGGACCCTTTTAGACCTCGTGAGGATAATGAAGAATTACTTGGTCTTGAAGTACCATACCTCAGTGAAATTGGTGCATTAATGTATCTTGCTAATAATACACGACCTGATATAACATTCTCTGTGAATTTGTTAGCAACATATATCTCTTTTCGTACCCGAAGACATTGGAATGGAATTAAATATATTTTGCATTACCTACGAGGAACTATGGATATGGGCTTATTTTATTCAAATAATGATAATCATAAATTAGTTGGATATGCTGACGCAGGGTATTTATCTGATCCACATAAAGGTTGATCTCAAACAGGTTATCTTTTTATGTGTGGTGATACTGCTATATCATGGATATCTACAAAGAAAACATTAGTTGCCACTTCATCTAATCATGCTAAAATACTTGGAATCTATGAAGCAAGTCAAGAATGTGTGTGGTTGAGATCAATGACTCAACGTATTCATGAAACATGCGGTTTATCCTCCAGCAAAGGAACTCCAACCATTCTGTATGAAGATAATGCTACATGTATAGCTCAATTAAAAGGAGGATACATCAAAGGAGATAGAACAAAGAACATCTCATCGAAATTCTTTTTCACACATGGCCTTGAAAAGTGTGGTAACATTGATGTTTAGAAAATTCGCTCAAAAGATAATCTAGCAGATTTGTTCACCAAAGCATTACCAACTGCAACGTTTAAAGGAATGCATTGCAATATTGGAATGCGACAACTGAAGGACTTAAGGATACATTCATGAGGGGGAGCTAATACGCGCTACACTCTTTTTTCCTTAACCATGGTTTTTTCCCATTGGGTTTTTCCTGGTAAGGTTTTTAATGAGGCAGCTTTCAATGTGTATGACTATACAATAGACATCCAAGGGGGAGTGTTATAAAATTATAATGGATGTCTAGATTCATAGAAAGGATGTCTAGATTCATTCTTATTATCTTTGATTGTAATGATTTTGAAACTCCCATGTCCATTGAGTTATGAAACTCATGACCTTTGAGTTTTGTAACCTCCTAGTATTGATGTTCTTATATCTATAAATAAGATCATTGTAAAGTGATTGAGATATACAAAAAATACAAAGAGAATACTCTCTTTCTCTAATCATCTTTGTTTTAGTAATCTTTTATAATATATCAACAATAATTCTTATATATAATTTTACGCTGACGAGGTTAATTTGTCTAAAAAAAAATTAGTTTTAAATGGTGGGGATTATAATACCAGTTGAACATGGTATTAAATAATTCCTCATATTAAGTTATTTTATAATTCCTAGACTAATAGTCTCAAGTTCAAATTTGAAAACAAACAAGACACTTGGGATTAATAGTCATATCCCAAATGTAATCCTTGCAAACAAACATAGCTATACGGTCTTTCTTCCTCATCTCAATTCTCTACCATCACCATTTCTTACAAAAGATTATTCATTTATGCTTGTTAGTGATAAGTAGGTTTTATACCTACTTATTGGTTACCAACTCACTAGAATTATGCTCAACTTAAGTAGTTTTATTATGTTTTATTTACTTTTTATGTTTATTTTGCATTGTGCATAGTTGGAACTCCGAAAGCATGGAAATGGCACGAAAATGGAAAAGGCAAAACAAGGCATGATGGATGTGAGAAAGAAGGAAAGTGGCAGTTGAGATCAAGTAGATGAAGAGAACACTAAAAGTATCAATGAAGTGGTGAAGTGAAGAAGAAAAGAAATGAAGAGTAAGCAAATGTAAAGAAAAATAGCAACAAAACAAGACATCTGAAGAAGAAGCGGCCGTGCAGCTAACGCTGCCATAAAGCTTAATTATGGCGCGCCCATGCTCGATCCACAGGGTAATATCGCGCGGCCGCGCCGGTCTTTATTATTTTAAAATGCTGACTTTTGTAATTTGAAATATTGGAGCGTGTTTGCTATTTTGAGACAATATGTTTGGTTACCAGAGACGTGATTTTCAGTTTTTAATTTACTATTCTTAGCTTTTAGTCTTCAAAAGAGGGTTTGAAGCAGTTCCTTAATACTTTGAGTTCTCTATTTAGATGATTGCAAAATAATATTACTTTTAATTCTAGAGACATTTGTGGATTTGAACAAGCCTGGAAACAGACTTTGCAGCAGGAATTAACAGATTTGATCTCTCATTTCTCTCATATTTCTTGTTTGTATTTCTTATTTCCATGTTTTGCTTCAATCCCATAATGGCTGTTGGTTCAGAAATGAACTAATTTCCATTATGGGATTTTAATGGATTTTAATGCGTAGTCTAAACATGTATGCCTAATTGTGAAGTTTTATATTTAACAGTGGATTGCCCATATGGTTGTGCTAAATGATTGAATGCTTGATCACCATTCACGCTAATTGCTTATATCGATTTGGAAAATGAAATATAAGATTAGATTAGACCATGTTGGCATATGTTCATGAGGCTTATTTATATTAGGTTTTGTGATTCGTGACCCGAATAGGCATATACCGGTTCATCATGTGTAGTCATTAAGAGAGCTTGTGCTTAAAATCATTATTGCTATAAATTCACATAGACATATAGTGAGTTTGGTAATTGTAATGCTTACATGATTTCTATCAATTGTGGATTTTGTGTAAATTGGACATAGCTCATTAAAAGATGGTTATGTTCCACTTTTGTGCTCTTAACTAGCTTTCCATGTTAAATAATTAGGCTAAAACAGAAGGCATGCAATTAAGATGAAACATTAGATGATATTAGAATCCCATTTTTCTCCAAGTTTATTACCTACTTTTAGTAATTATTATTTTTGTGTTGATAATTAATTTAGATATAAATTCATTTGTTGAATGATCGTTTGAGCATACAGAATTAGTGATTAGGTTCCTGCATGATAATTTAGATTTATCATCTTTCTCCATGGGATCGATACTTTCTTACTTTGTACTACTTGTTGACCCGTGTATACTTGCATGAGTTAGAGTCTGTTTTGTTAAACCAAAAAGGAGGCAACAAGTTTTTGGCGCCGTTGCCGAGAAAAGGCGTTTATTTAAAATATTGTCGTCATCAACTATAGCTAGATTTGTGTGACTTAGACAAATCTATTCTTATCTTATTTCTATTTTGTTTTTGTTTGAATTTCAGGTACTTGTGTACATTTTATGCACACGCGATCGTCAAATTCTGAGTTAATACATGCACAAGATAATATCAACGGTAGGGCTTGGAAAGCGAGAGCAAGACAGGGTACACAAGTAGATTCTAAGACTACATCATCCAACATGGCAGCAGAAGAGCAAAGAGAGGAACACATGGCCTTAAGAGATTATTCAATGCCAAACATTAATGAGTTGCAGTCAAGCATCGTGAGGCCAGCTATAGCAGCCAACACTTTTGAGATAAAGCCAGGCACTATACAAATGGTGCATAATTCAGTTCAGTTTGGGGGTGCTGCTACAAATGACCCAAACGAACACTTATTGAGATTTATAGAGATTTGTTGTGACGCCCCCAAAATAGGTATACATCACCCATTCTGAGTCGCCAAATACATGGTACAAAAATAACTATAACTTCATTAATACAATTGTAGTGCAAAATATGACAACACATATACTATGAGTTTCAATACAAATATTGTCTTCTAGACAATATCCACACTCAGATAAAGTCCTCATTACAATTATTAATGCACTATTTTACAAAATAGTGAGGACTGCTAAAACAACTATCTTGATCATCACTCCATACCCCGGCTAGTTCCTGCTAAATTCTCACCTCTTGAGAAGAAAAATGGAACAAAAAGGAAAAGGGTGAGCTCAACTAGCCCGATAAATAACATTATGACTACGATAATGTACAATAAATTATCCTTAATCCTCAACAGTGAACAATCTGATAGAATATAATATACAACAAGTTTTAGATAAACTACTGCAGCAGAAACAACAATTCATTAAAAGAGTTAAGTAGAGAATAAAATCTACTATCATCTATGAATTTAAAATTTCATCATCAATAATTTATCCCTATAACATCAATCAATATACATCTTGAATCAAATATTCATCTTTGCACTACGGGCCAAAGATATTCATTTGTATCACCAGTTGGTCATGTTCATCTCAACACCTGTTCATCTTTGCACTACGGGCCAAAGATATTCATCAGGTAATCATTCATCTTTGCACTACAAGCCAAAGATAATCAGTTATATCATCATTTAGGACTGAGGATGATGAAAAATGTTTTTAAGAAACGAATCAAGTGAGACAAAAGAACAAAGATTAGGGATTCTTACTTTAGATAATCTAAGTTCAAAAACACTCCATAATAAATCATAGTGGAGTAAAATTCAAGAATGAAGATCAGAACATGGATATAATCAAAGATAGTAACCATAATAGACATCTTGGACAAAGAAGAGAAAATTTCATTTTTCGGTGAATAGTGTCGTATTCGTGAATAGTGCCGTATATGTGAATAGTAACCCCAACACAGAAAGGTAGATATTCCACAATAAAATTCATACCAATATTTCAGCATAATGATATTGAAAGAAATAATATCATTTACGAAGAAAATAACATCCCTTACCTCAAAAGAACAGTACTTCTGACTAGAATATCGGATATAAGGCTGTAGGAAACTTGAACTTAATAACAACTCTCAAAGTATTTAAATACTCACAAAATACGCTAAATAATATAGAGAGAGAAAACTTATGATTCTGGTGTGATTTTCAATTCTAACTAAGCACCCTATTTATAGAAAAATGCTAGAACGCCAAAGGAGACTAAATTAATAAAATATTATTATTTTATAAAAAATATCCCGCATGCTACTTTTGATCAAATTTCAGTACACCCAGTGGGGCCCACCAAAATCAGCCAATTCCACACCAACCAAAAGTGGGGCCCACCATGTTTTTTAATAAAAACATTTATTTCCAAAACTTCAATAATTCATAATAAATAGCTCTTTTATCAGAAAATTAAATCTCATGTCTATTCCATAGGAAATTAATTCTCTACAACTTTGTAGAAGAAAGTTTTTTCAAATTCTAAACAGAAAATGTCCAAAATCCACATATGGACGATTTTTAATACCTCCATTCCGACAAAATACTGATAAAACACCTCAGCATTAATTCCTTTATTTATATCCACACAAAATAAATATTTTCCTATCCATCATTTATATCCATATAAAATAAATATTTTCTGATTATATAAATCAATAATTAATTATTCATAAATAATATTACAGAATCACAATTATGACAACCAGGTCGTTCCCATGAAAGAGGGGGCTTTCCAATTAGATGACCAAACCCCTTTTCTTAGACAGAACTTCCTTAGACATTGACAATAATGCTATCTAATAATATTATTCAAATAATACGAATTATTGATCTGATAATGGAAATACTGTGCAGTGACATTATTGAAACAACAATAATATAAAATATCAATGTAGCAATTATTGAATAAATTAAATAAAATATTGAATAGTAATTACTGTAACAATTATTGAGTAGTGCTTTCTTATGTAAGAATCAATAATTCAACAATACTGTGCAATACCGTGTACTACTGTGCAACCATGCGTATTACTGCACTTTAACCACTGAGTATTCCAACAGTGTTAACGGTAACAACTATGCCGTTATTTATAAAAACTCAAACTTGTCATTTTCTTCATCCAACAGTTATTTTGTTATGGGGCCCACAAATAGTTGCGCCGTTGTACGAATATTCCCTGACAATAAGAATATTCCACGACCAAACGAATATTCCCCAACAACAATGAATATTTTAAAACCATTTGTTAATTTTTCAAATTTTGTACATTTTATCCATAACTAACCACATTAATTAAATCAACCCCTTATTATTTCAAAATAATAATTAGAGGAATTAAATCTTTATTTATAAAAAGTTGGGGTCTTACAACCTCCCCTCCTTATGAAATTCCGTCCTCGAAATTGACGTACGTAGGACATGCTCCTTCTTATCCAAGATCTTGACAGGTATCTCCTCGTACATTAAATCTTCGTCTATCTCGTCTGGTTCTAACTCAATAATGTGGTTCGGGTCGTCCAGTTTTTTACGTAACATCGATACGTGAAAAATGTTATGAACATGCGACATACTTGATGGTAAAGCGAGTTTATAGGCCACATTTCCTACTCGATCGAGGATTTCAAATGAACTAATAAATTGAAGGTTTGAACTTTCCTCACATCGCCGATTTTGGCTTTTGGAATAATGACTTCTTGCATCTTCTTCTTCATATTCATCAGCTCCAGGTCTGTAGCTTGAGCAACTTTAAATTTATCGATTAAGGTCGATTCTACTCGTATATTTGACATCATCACGCGGGTCCCTAGAGTCTTTAACTCTATCTTTATCGTTTGTAAATTAAACAAAATAGGTCTTTGTGTTCGACAATATCGCACTTGTACTCACATACGATCTTATACTCAACGCGTCAACTACTACGTTCGCTTTTCCAGGATGGTATGTTCAGAACAGGTGCTGAAATGAGTCTCCTCTTGAGTTCTTGGAAGCTCTTTTCACATTCCTCGCTCCATTCAAATTTTGTATCGTTTCGAGTCAGCTGAGTTAATGGAGTAGCGATTCGAGAACATCCTTCCACAAATCTACGATAGTAACCAGCTAAGCCTAGAAAGCTAGATATTTCGATTACTAACTTAGGTTGCTCTCAACTGTGACTCATATCCCAATCTTGGATAGCACATCATAATGGCACCTATCATTTTACCACTGCACAAATATAGAGTCCCCTACGGAGAGTCTAGATTTGGTGCATTCCACAAAGGAAGTCACCAGATAGAGGCTCGGGTACCAACTCTTGTAGTTGGGTTTTTAACTCCTAAAGTTCAATAGGAGCCATTTGATATGGAGTTTTAGAAATGGGTTTTGTACCGGGTTCAAAGTCGATACAAAATTCAATATCACACTCTGGGGGTAGGCCAGGAAGTTCTTTAGGAAATACGTCAGGAAATTCACTAACAACAAAAATATCATTAAAATCTGACGTATTTTTGTTTAAATTCATGATATGGATAAGAAAACATTACATCCATTTTTTAATAAACGAATGGCTTTATGGCTTGATATGACTGTGATTGACTTTAGTGGTTTCATTGCTTGAATTCATATAATAGGTTGGTTAGGAATATGAAAACTAACAACCTTACGAAAACAATCAATTTTGGCATGATGAATAGTTAACCAATCAATCCCTAAAATCACATCAAATACAAGTATCTTTAAAGAGATAAGATCAACATGTAATGTGATGGTGCCAACTTGGATCAAGCAAAATTTATAATTAATGGATGTAATGAAAGTTTCTCCTAACGGAGTCTCAACAGATAAGTCAAAGTCTAATTTCTCCGGAGTCAAGTTTAAATGTTGAGCAAAAGTAGGAGAGATAAAAGAATGGGTAGAACCGATATCTAATAGGGTATAGACTTCGCAAGAGTTTATGATTAACTAACCCGTGATAACTTCGTTCAGGCTACTCACTATTTTGAGAAATCACGAAAAAGGCTCTTCCTGAAACCACCGACTTTATTTTGTCTGTATCCGCCTTTGGTGCCACTATCCCAGCTGGACTTGATTTTGCTATAAGAAAAAATCGAGCTGTGTGATGGTCTTTTCCACAACTAAAACATACCTTGGAAGGCTGTGAACAGTTTGGACTTATGTGTCCTTCCTTTTCGCATCTGTAGCATCTAACTGGCGGTCGTTCTCCTCCCATAGAATTTGTTGCTGGTGCTGGTGCTGGTGCTGATGTTGATGTCTTCCCGTCATTGTTGAATCTCCTCTTTTTGAAATTTCCACTTGACACACCTCTCGTATTATAATGGCCACGATTACCACCAGAGTGGTTACCACTTTTGTCTGTATTTTTCTCTCCCCGCTGGTTATTATTCCTCCGATTACTGCTGTCATCGGTATGACCCTGGTTGTGGTCCCTCGGTTGAACATACTCATTATCTCGCTCTAATAATTGAGCCCTGTTGACAACATCTGAATATATAGAAAATTTGTGAGAGATAAGGTATTGAAGAATTTTGGGTTTTAGACCTCTTAGAAACATCCGCGTCATACGTTCCTCATTCTCTACCAAATGAGGTACAAACCTGGATAACTCCGTGAAATTCGCCTCGTACTGGGACACCGTCATGTTGTTCTATTCCAGTCTAATAAACTCTACCTCCTTCATATAACGAATACTTTCAAGAAAGTACTTGTCATTGAACAGTTTTTGAAATGTTTCCCAAGACATATTGAGTGCGGCTGGCTGGGTACGCTTCACAGATTCCCACCAGTAATCTGCCTTACCACGGAAAATAATTTGCTTAACCCATATTTTCTCTTTAATCAGATCCGACTTTCCCCAAAACTCTGGTGGTCCCAACTCTTTAAACTGCTTGAATGTGACAAATCGTGCGTTGCTATCATTTCCACCTGTATTTTGTACACGAGTTTCCTTCGTCTAATTTTGCATGAACTGCAAAAAGCTTCTAAATATCCCATCATTCATCATTTGTTCGGTAGTGTTATTTACAGGAGGAATATTGCCATCCTGTTGCACGTTCTCCTGGTTGGTGATTAAAGGTGTCTCCATGGTCTCATAAACTCTATTGTTAACATTTTCAGCTGCCATTCCCAAATACTGCCACAAAACAAGGGTTAATTAAAGAAATAACATACCACATAATACTCCTATATTCTGATCGACCAACAAATAACAAATAGGCTTAGGTAGGACACACTAGCGTAGGATTTACTCGTCTCTCCCCTCCTAGTTCTATTCCTCGATCTCTGCCAGAGACCATATCCCTAAGCTCTGATACCAACTGTAACGCCCCCAAAATAGGTATGCATCACCCATTCTGAGTCGCCAAATACATGGTACAGAAACAACTGCAACTTCATTAATACAATTGTCATACAAAATACGACAGCACATATACTGTGAGTTTAAATACACATATTGTCTTCTAGACAATATCCACACTCAGATAAAGTCCTCATTACAATTAGTAATGCACTATTTTACAAAATAGTGAGGACTGCTAAAACAACTATCTTGAATCATCAATCCATACCCCGGCTAGTTCTTGCTAAATTCTCACCTCCTGAGAAGAAAAATGGAACAAAAAGGAAAAGGGTGAGCTCAACTAGTCCAGTAAAGAATATTATGACTAAGATAATGTACAACAAATTATCCTTAATCCCCAATAGGGAAAAATTTGATAGAATATAATAGACAACAAGTTTTGGATCAACAACTGCATCAGAAACAACAATTCATTAGAAGAGTTAAGTAGAGAATAAAATCTACTATCATCTATGAATTTAAAAGTCCATCATCAATATTTTATTCCTGTAACATCAATCAATATACATCTTAAATAAAATATTTATCTTTGCACTACAGGTCAAAGATATTCATTTGTATCACTAGTTAGTCATGTTCATCTCAACACATGTTCATCTTTGCACTACGGGTCAAAGATATTCATCAGGTAATCATTCATCTTTGCACTATAGGCCAAAGATATTCAGTTATATCATCATTTAGGACTGAGGATGATAAAAAATGTTTTTAAGAAATGAATCAAGTGAGACAAAAGAACAAAGATTAGGGATTCGTACTTTAGATAATCCAAGTTCAAAAACACTCCATAATAAACCATAGTGGAGTAAAATTCA
This sequence comes from Panax ginseng, assembly GCA_020205605.1. Lineage (NCBI taxonomy): Eukaryota > Viridiplantae > Streptophyta > Magnoliopsida > Apiales > Araliaceae > Panax > Panax ginseng. The sequence continues at coordinate 20,020,597 of CM035133.1, read as the reverse complement.
AGAATAAAGATCAAAACATGGATACAATCAAAGATAATAACCATAATAGACATCTTGGACAAAGAAGAAAAATTTTTATTTTTCGGTGAATAGTGTCGTATTCGTGAGTAGTGCCGTATACGTGAATAGTAACCCCGACACAGAAAGGTAGAAATTTCACAATAAAATTCATACCAATATTTCAGCGTAATGCTATTGAAAGAAATAATATCATTTACGAAGAAAATAACATCTCTTACATCAAAAGAACAATACTTCTGACTGGAATATCGAATATAAGGCTGTAGGAAACTTGCACTGAATAACAACTCTCAAAGTATCTAAATACTCATAAAATAAGCTAAATAATATATAGAGAGAAAACCTATGATTCTGGTGTGATTTTCAAATCTAACTAAGCACCCTATTTATAGAAAAATGCTAGAACGCCAAAGGAGACTAAATTAATAAAATATTATTATTTTATACAAAATTTATCACATGCCACTTTTGATCAAATTTTAGCACACCACAGTGGGGCCCACCAAAATCAGCCAATTTCACACCAACCAAAAGTGGGGCCCACCATGTTTTTTAAATAAAAACATTTATTTTCAAATAGCTCTTTTATCAAAAAAATTTAAATCTCATGTCTATTCTATAGGAAATTAAATTCTTTACAACTTTGTAGAAGAAAGTTTTTGCAAATTTCAAACAGAAAATGTCCGAAATCCACATACGGACGATTTTTAATATCTCCATTCCGATAAAATACTGATAAAACACCTCAACATTAATTCCTTCATTTATATCCACATAAAATAAATATTTTCCTATCCATCATTTATATCCATATAAAATAAATATTTCCTTATCATATAAATCAATAATTAATTGTTCACAAATAATATTACAGAATCACAATTATGACAATCAGATCGTTCCCAGGAAAGAGGGGGCTTTTCGATAAGGATTTCTCCTTACTAGCGCGCAATTAGATTACCAAACCCCTTTCCTTAGACAGAACTTCCTTAGACATTTCCAATAATACTATCTAATAATATTATTCAAATAATATAAATTATTGATTTGATAATGGAAATACTATGTAGTGACAATTATTGAAATAACAATAATATAAAATATCAACGTAATAATTATTGAATCAATAAAATAAAATATTGAACAGTAATTACTGTAATAATTATTGAGTAGTGCCTTCTTACGTAAGAATCAATAATTCAACAATACTGTGCAATACTGTGTGCTATTGTGCAACCACACATATTATTGTACTTTAACCACAGAGAATTCTAACAGTGTTAACGGTAACAACTACGTTGTTATTTATAAAAACTCAAACTTGTTGTTTTCTTCATCCGACAGTTATTCTGTTATGGAGCCCACAAATGGATGCGCTGTTGTACGAATATTCCCCGACAACAAGAATATTCCATGACCAAACGAATATTCCTCGATAATAATGAATATTTTATAACCACTTGTTTATTTTTCAAAATTTACACATTTTACCCATAACTAACCACATTAATCAAATCAACCCTTTATTATTTCAAAATAATAATTAAAGGAATTAAATCTTTATTTATAAAAAAGTTAGGGTCTTATATTTGTGACACCTTCAAGTACAATGGGGGTGACAGAAGATGCAATCAGGCTCAGATTGTTCCCATTTTCTTTAAGGGACAAGGCTAGAAGTTGGCTCCACTCTTTGCCATTAGGATCTATTACTACATGGGAGGACTTAGCACAGAAGTTCTTAGCCAAATTTTTCCCAATGGCTAAGACTATAAAAATAAGGACAACGATTTCTCAGTTTGAACAACAACAGGGTGAAGCATTGTATGAAGCTTGGGAACGCTACAAAGAGAGGCTAAGGAAATGTCCCCATCATGGAATGCCAGATTGGATGGTAATAAACACTTTTTACAATGGATTAGGTTGGCAGTCAACACCGATAGTAGATGCTACTGCAGGAGGAGCCTTATGGGCTAAAAGCTATGAAGAGGCTTATGATCTCATAGAGACAATGACATCGAATGACTTTCAGAATCCTACGGTCAGGATGCCACAACCTAAAGTCGCGGGGATGTTAGAGGTATATGCTATTACACATTTGTCAGCTCAGATGGCATCTATGGCGAAGAAGATTGGTTCTTTGGTAAAAAATAAAGTGAAGTCAGTTGCTTATGTATGCGAGATATGTGCGGGGTCGCATCAAACCGACCAGTGTGCTATCAGTTCCGAATATGTGCAATATGTGAGTAACTACTAGAAGAACCAAAATTAATTTTAGAATGCTTATAATCCCAACAACCGCAACCATCCCAATTTTAGTTGGTCCAACAATTAAAATCAACAAAATCAACAGTTTCAACCTCAACATCAGTACCAGTCACAACCATCTCATCAACAGTATGCACCAAAACCACCCTACCCTCCAGGATTCCAAAAACAACAACATCATCCACCACCTGCACCTCAGCAAGAAAAGAAGTCAGAAATGGAGAAGATAATGCTCAAGTACATGGCGAATACAGAGGTTATGATCAAGAGCCAAGCTGTGGCTATAAACAATTTGGAGACTTAGATGGGTAAAATGACCATTATACTGAATAATAGACCACAAGGGACCTTGCCAAGTACTACGGAAACTAATCCAAGAAGAGAGAGTAAGGAGTAGTGTCAGATAATTGCACTTAAATCAGGGAAGCATACTGCAGGTTTACAGGATGGCACGCCCGCGCCACTTATACAAAGGGAAACTGCGAGGCCGCGCAGTGAAGAGAAATGTTCTGATGAAGGTTTGATTAAAGAAGGTTCTGAACAGAGGGAAGTAGAGAATAACAGTGAAGAGTTACTTGAGAAACCAGTGATTAGACCACCACCTGTACATCCCCTTGTTCCATATCCATAAAGACTACAGAAACAAAGGGAAGACAAACAGTTTGACAAGTTTTTGGAGGTGTGCACCAAAACCACCCTACCCTCCAGGATTCCAAAAACAACAACATCATCCACCACCTGCACCTCAGCAAGAAAAGAAGTCAGAAATGGAGGAGATAATGCTCAAGTACATGGCGAATACAAAGGTTATGATCAAGAGCCAAGCTGTGGCTATAAAAAATTTGGAGACTCAGATGGGTAAAATGACCAGTATACTGAATAATAGACCACAAGGGACCTTGCCAAGTACTACGGAAACTAATCCAAGAAGAGAGAGTAAGGAGTAGTGTCAGACAATTGCACTTAAATCAGGGAAGCATACTGCAGGTTTACAGGATGGCACGCCCGCGCCACTTATATAAAAAGGCTGCTGGCACAAGCTTGATGAAGAGAAATGTTCTGATGAAGGTTTGATTAAAGAAGGTTCTGAACAGAGGGAAGTGGAGAATAACAGTGAAGAGTTACTTGAGAAACCAGTGATTAGACATCCACCTGTACATCCCCTTGTTCCATATCCACAAAGACTACAGAAACAAAGAGAAGACAAACAGTTTGACAAGTTTTTGGAGGTGTTCAAGAAGCTACAAATTAATATACCTTTCGCCGAGGCATTAGAACAGATGCCAAGTTATGCAAAGTTTATGAAGGGAATCTTGTCATGGAAGAAAAGATAAGAGGATTTTGAGATTGTAGCCTTGACTGAAGAATGTAGTGCAGTGCTTCAACACAAATTACCTCCGAAGCTAAAGGACCCGAACAGCTTCACGATACCTTTTTTAATAGGAAAAATGTGTTTTAACAAATGATTGTGCGATTTAGGGGCGAGCATCAACTTGATGCCACTGTCAGTTTTTAATCAGTTGGGATTGCCGGCTCCAAGGCCGATGAATATAACTCTACAGCTTGCTGACAGGTCCATTACTTATCCACGGGGTATTGTAGAAGATGTGCTGGTTAAAGTGGATAAATTTATTTTCCCAGCTGATTTCATCATCTTGGATTATGAAGAAGATAAAAGTATACCTGTCATCCTTGGGAGACCGTTCTTAGCCACATGACGAACTTTGATAGATTTTCAGAAAGGTGAATTAAGAATGAGGGTTCATGATCAAGAAGTCACCTTCAATGTGTTCAAGGCTATGAAGTTTCCTACAGACGAAGAAGAATGTTTTAGGATTGGTAGATAAGATGTTGAATGATGAAATAGGGAATTTGGTGGAGAATGAGCCTTTGAAAAGTGCTATTTTGGGGAATTCAGAGATAGAAGATAATGAGATTGCAGAATTTGTTTAGATTCTTGACACAACACCACAGTTTAGAAGATTCAAGACTCCAATTGAGCCACTTAAGCTTTCTGGAGAGACATCAGTGAAACTCAAGCCATCTCTTGAGATGCCTCCAGATCTTGAACTAAAACCTCTTCCAGACCACTTAAGGTATGCATTTTTAAATGATTGTTCAAAGTTACCTGTTATTATTTCTTCTGCACTAACATCTTGCCAGGAAGAAAAGCTACTAAGAGTTTTAAGAGAGTTTAAATAAGCGATAAGATGGACCATAGCAAATATCAAAGGGATCAACCCATCATTCTGTATTCACAAGATCCTACTGGAAGATGATAGTAAACCTTCAGTGGAGCAACCGTGGAGACTAAATCCAATTATGAAGGAAGTGGTCAAGAAGGAAGTTCTAAAGTGGCTAGATGCAGGAATAATATATCTGATCTCAGACAGCTCTTGGGTGAGCCCAGTACAGTGTGTATTAAAGAAATGGGGAATGACCGTAGTCTCCAACGAGAACAACGAATTGATACTGACCAGGACAGTGACGGGGTGGAGAGTTTGCATGGACTACCGCAGACTTAATAAACCTACAAGGAAAGATCACTTTCCACTTTCGTTTATTGATCAGATGTTGGACAGACTAGTAGGTCCGGAGTACTATTGCCTTATCAATGGATATTCAGGGTATAATCAGATTGTGATAACTCCAGAAGACCAGGAAAAGATAACTTTCACATGTCCATACGGAACATTCGCGTTTAGAAGGATTTCTTTTGGGTTGTGCAATGCCCTGACTACATTTCAGAGGTCTATGATGGTAATTTTTTTGGATATGGTGGAGCATAATGTCGAAGTCTTTATGGATGACTTCTCAGTTTTTGGAGATTCGTTTGATTTGTGTTTAGAAAATTTGGTGATGTTGTTGAAGAGATGTGTTGAAACAAATTTGGTTTTGAATTGGAAAAAGTGCCATTTTATGGTACAAGAAGGTATAATATTGGGACACAAGGTTTCAAAGAAAGGATTAGAGGTGGACTAAGCAAAGTTAGAGACTATTGAGAATTTGCCTCCACCGACTTCTGTTAAAGGTGTTCGCAGTTTTTTAGGGCATACAGACTTCTACCGTAGGTTTATTAAAGACTTCTCCAACATCACGAAGCCACTCTACAGTTTATTGGAGAAGGATGTGAAGTTTAAGTTTGATGAAGAATGCCTGGCTGTATTTGAACACTTGAAGAAAAAGTTAACTACAACACTAGTGATCACAACACCAGACTGGGACCTTTTGTTTGAATTGATGTGTGACGCAAGTGACTTTGCTGTGGGGGCTGTATTGGGCCATCGAAGGGAAAAGATCTTCTATGTGATTTACTATGCCAGCAAGACCCTCACTGATGCTCAGTTAAACTACACCACCACAGAAAATAAACTTTTAGTAGTTGTGTATACTTTCGATAAGTTTCGTGGGTATTTGATTGGGACTAGGGTGATATTGTACATAGACCATACAACAATTCTGTATTTAATGGCAAAGAAAGATGCAAACCTCATTTAATCAGGTGGATACTTCTTTTGCAAGAATTTGATTTGGAAATAAATGACAGAAAAGGGACCGAGTATCAAGTGGCGGACCACTTATCTATATTGGAAAATCCGAGAAGGGATGTAAATGACAAGGTTGTGATTAATGAGTCCTTCCCAGATGAGCAGTTATTTGTGGTGAAAGGTGAAGTGCCACGGTTCGCAGACTATCCTTTCTGACTTGATTGGGCATCAAAACAAGAAGTTCTTGCATGATGTGAAATGGTTTATGTGGGATGAGCCGTACTTGTTCAAGCAATATGCCGATCAAATGATAAGGAGATGTATCCCATATAAAGAGACAGGGGGTATTTTATAGGATTTCCATGCGTCATTATATGGAGGTCACTACGGTGGTGAAAGGACAGCGGCTAGAGTTTTGCAAGCAGGATTCTACTGGCTGATAATTTTTAAAGATGCTTATAGTTTTTTTCAGAAATGTGACAGATGTCAGAGAGTCGGGAACATATCCAAGAGAAATGAAATGCCCTTGAACACAATCCTCGAAGTAGAAATTTTCGATGTGTGGGGGATAGACTTTATGGGGCCTTTAATTTCATTATGTCGGAACCTGTATATCTTATTGGCAGTCGAATACGTTTCCAAGTAGGTGGAAGTGGAAGCTCTTCCAATGAATGATGTTAATGTGGTTTTAAGATTTTTACGAAGGAGTATTTTCATAAGATTTGGGACTCCGAGGGCCATTATTAGTGATGAGGGCAGCCATTTTTGTAATTGTCAGTTCACAGCTCTATTGGCTAAGTACGGGGTGACTCATCGTATTGCTACAGCTTACCACCCTCAAACTAATGGTCAGGCAGAGGTGTTGAATCGTGAAGTGAAGAGAATTCTAGAAAAAATTATGAATCCCACAAGGAAAGACAGGTCCTTGAAGCTAGACGATGCAGTATGGGCTTACAGGACTGCTTATAAGTCACCGTTGCGAATGTCACCATTTCAGCCTGTATATGGAAAGGCTTGTCACCTTCCAATGGAGCTCGAACACAAGGTATATTGGGCAATAAGGAAGCTGAATTTTGACTTGAAGGCTGCGGGAGAAAAATATCTACTCCCACTCAATGAGTTGGATGAATTTAGATTGTATGCCTACGAGAACTCCAAACTGTACAAGGAAAAGGTGAAGCGATGGCATGACCGCAAGATTTTGGAAAGAGTATTTGAACTGAGGCAAAAAGTGTTATTGTTTAATTCCAGACTTAAACTCTTTCCAGGGAAGCTCAAGTTAAGGTGGTCATGGAAATTTACTGTGAAGCAGGTATATCCGCATGGTGTGATTGAGATATTTGATAAGTTCCCAGACAAACCTTTCAAGGTCAATGGGCAGCGGATTAAGCACTATTATTGTGGTGAGATTGACAGACAAAAGGTCACCTCGATTCTTTCTACTACATAATTGGAGCAGAGATAGTCAAGCTAATTGATTATAAATTAGTGCTCAATGGGAGGCACCCCATTATTTCTCTTCTCTCCTTTTGTTTAATTCTTTGTGAATCATGTTTATTTCTCATATTTATAGCATAAAATTTATGACACAAGTTTGGTTGGAGCTGAATGCACATATCATTTTGGTTAGGAAGAGCATTTAGAGAATTTTTGGATATATATTCATTAATACATGTTACTTGGTACATATTTTTATTTGGGGAATTGGTATATCTTATAATTGTAAATTCTTTTTGTGCAGGTTAAGTGAAGATTGTCATTAGCTACAGATTTCTACTTCAAAGTGCATCTCAGTTCTTTTTAGGGTACAGGGCAGCGTGTCTTGGCAGTTCAAACATGGCGCGCCCGTGCCTGACTTCTACGCATTCTGGATCACAGTGCGCCCGCACCCTTCACACGTTTAACAACAAATAACGGTAGGCGCCATTCATAAACCTAAACTCGGCTCGGCTACGCGCCGAAAAGTCGATGATTGAAAAAATTTTAATCTTTTAAAATCGTGCCCCACTCCACTTCTTATATCAGTTACCATTCTTTCAAATGTGCGCTAACCCACTCTCTTTTCAAAATCGACGCCTCTATCTCTTCCCATTCTCCAAACGGTTTTCTTTTCAAAATATTAACTCCCCATCCCACCAACTTCTACGCGTTTAGTTTTCCTTACCACATTCAAACTCTTCTTCTTATCCTCTATTCAGTTTCAGAGATAGAATTAGGGTTTGTGAAAGTTTGTCAAAGCAACAAGTTTGGAGGTTGTAGTATACTGTGCGTATTATCATTAGTCAGTTATTTTTCTTCTCTTAGGGTTTTTCTTTAGCAACCTCCATGGCACCCAAGAGAGCACGTTCTCGCACTTCTGAATCATCATGTTCAAGTAGCCAAAGTGAGGATATAGTTGACTGTACCAAGTTCGTCAGCCTCGATGCTCAAATGGAGTAGTACGGGATAGTAGCCAAAACTTTTGTGAAAGAGCGTGGATTCAAACCTAACCCAAAAGATGGGCAACTTAAGGACATGATACGGGAAAGATGCTGGATTGGAGTTATGACTACCCCAATGCCTGCGCTCATGGGTGTTGTTTGTGAATTTTATGCTAATGCCAAAGAAACTATGAGTGAGATGTCTTTTGTCAGAGGTTTTCAAGTGGATTATCGCCCACAGGTGATAAGAGGCGTGTTCAACTTACCTAACCCACCGACTAAACGTGCCAACTGGGTAGAGGCTGCATGGTTTGAGACCAATCTAGATAGGGTTATCGCTGATTTGTGCGTTCCAGGTACATAATGACACTATAAGCCTGGCACAAATCAGCCTATAAATTTTCCGGCCTCAGCCCTTAACGGCTACGCCAAAGCTTGGAATTTATTTATCGGTGCAAAGCTTATGCCATTATCACATAAGCATGATATCACAACCGAGAGGGCTATAATTTTGTGGGGAATAGTTACTGGAAAATATATAGACGTGGGCCACCTCATACACCAAAATATGTTATGCTACATGAGGGGAAGCACCATAGGAAGTAGTCCACATGTATCAGTTGTCACTCACTTATGTGTACGAGCAGGGGTCACTTGAGCCGATGAACAAATGCAGTATCCTAGCCAAGATATCACTCATGCTACCATTGCCAAATTTGAGGATTGGGCAGGAGGTACACCGCACCCCGAGGGGAAAGGGCTTTATTCTTTTAGCCACATCATCGGTGCCATCTCCACAGCCCATGCAGCCAACTGAAGCAGGAACTTCAGCCCATGCCACTGCTGAACATGATGATCGTCGTCTTCGAAGGTTGGAGAGAAAAGTAGATGCAATGTACATTAATTTCTCGGCGTTTGCCAATTGATTATTGAGGTCCTTAGCTGAAGCTTTTGGGCAACAAGGAACAATGCTAGAATGGCCTCAGTTCGGGACAACCGTGCCTTTTCCACCGCCAGACTCACCACCTGAGGAGGGTGGCCATGCTGAAAATTAGGGGAGTTCCTTTAACCCTTTACCTTCACTCATTGGGGACAATTAATATTATAAGTTTTGGGGTATTGGGTGTTTATTAGAGTAGTATAGAGCATTTAGTTTAATTTGCTTCATTTTATGTACGTTTAGTATAATTTTTGCATGTTTATGTATTTAGTTTATTGTTAAGTGTTCATAATTTTTTTGCATTTTCTTGTTTATTTTCAGTTTTAGTTTATATGTTTAGTGCGTAATATTGCATATCCCAAGTATCTAGTTAGTGGAATTTTAGTTAGCCAATGATGAATTAGAAATTTGATGGATTCTTGAATTTGGTGGATAGTTGAGCTTAGTTATAATGTTATACATGATTTGGTCCATATTTGTTGTTTAGATGCTATTGGTTAGCACTTAAGTGTTCATGTCTGCTTGTTGGTAAAAGAATAACTTATTTTCCTGTTGAGTAGAAATTTTGTTTTTAAAGATAAAATTGTGTAGAAAGTGAACATAGACTAGGAAAACACTGATATTCAAATTTTTGGGAACACATGGGTATGCTTGCTATATATATAAAAAAAAGAAAGAAAAGAAAAAGAGAAAAATATGACAAATTACCGTGACTAGTCTTGTTTCGGGGACTTTGTTACTTGAGCAAGTATGCCCGAGGGGATTGTCTTTACACCTAGCGCCCTAAGGTCTTTTATGGTCTGGGAGTCGTTGGTTGAAAACTCGCTAAGGGGTAGTACTGTTAGCCTAATGGAATGAGGCATTGCACAGTCCTGGGAAAAAGAAGAAAGAAATAAACACCGCAGGAAAGTGCAAAAATCGCCCTCGTGAGTAAAAATAAAGCAAAATAAACCCATTGTTGAACCTTAATTTGTATTGATGTGTTGGAATAGTTGTTGTTTCATTAGTATACATAATTCTTGATTTAGACTTCAGTTTTCTTTCTTAAGAAGTATAACATGTGTAGTCATTGCCTCTGTCAAGCTTATTTATGAACACATCACACACACACACACAACATCTTTATAGCGAGTTTGGATTATTTGATTGTATGATGTTATGTCTGTAGCTTGGTTTGATACTTTATGCTTGAATCTGGATAATTCTCTGAGGCATACTTGATTGGAATTTTAGTTTGGCTGAAAATCTCGGGACTCACTTGCATCATAGTGTAGTTTTCATAGCATGTAGTTGCATTGATTATTTTATTTTTGTGTGCATTGCTTGAGGGCAAGCAATAGTTCAAGTTTGGGGGTATTTGATAAGTAGGTTTTACACCTACTTATTGATTACCAACTCACTAGAATTATGCTCAACTTAAGTAGTTTTATTATGTTTTATTTGCTTTTTATGTTTATTTTGCAGTGTGCATAGTTGGAACTCCGAAAGCATGGTAAATCATGGAAATGGCATTGAAATGGAAAAGGCAAAACAAGGCATGATGGATGTGAGCAAGAAGGAAAGTGGCAGCTGAGATCAATTAGATGAGGAGGAAACTAAAAGTATCAAAGAAGTGGTGAAGTGAAGAAGAAAAGAAATGAAGAGTAAGAAAGTAGCAGAAAGTAGCAGCAAACATAGCAGACAAGAAGTAGCAGCAGCGCGACAATGCTGCCATAAAGCTTAATCATGGCGCGCCAGAGGAAATACTGAGGCAAAAAAGCATACCGCGCGGTCGTGCCTCAATAACAAAGGGGCATGGCGCGTCTTTATTATAAATACTACAAACTCCATAGTTCAAAGCATGACTTAGTTCGAATGTGATGGGGCGAGTATAGTTTGATTAATGCTATTAAGTTTTTCATTTTTTCATGGGTATTCCTTTCATCATCCTAAGATAAGATGATGAATCTGAAACAATAATACCTATGCAAAATAGAAGACTAATAACATTAAACGAACTATTCTGGTCTGAAGTGTGCTAAAAATTTATGTTGTTGGCCTAAAAATATGAAAGAGAAATAGAGAATTTTGAACTTTAAAATCTAACAAGAAATCCATACAGAGAATACTACTCTAAAATCTATACAGAAAAGTTTCAAAAAGCTACCAATGGGTCAATTAATTAGCAAGAAATGTGCTGCCAGGATGATTCAATTGTTTAATTATTTTATGCAAACCCTGAAGTGCTACCACAACATGTTGAGATATTCCAAACAATCTAAATAATAATCTCAACATGTTGTGATGGCCCTTATAGGGTTTTTATAGAAGAGATAAATAATTGACCCATCCTGGCAACACATTTCTGTTAATTAATTGACATAGCGTCCACAGTTTAATACTACAGACTAGATTTTCTATCAAATGACTTCGTTTCACCTTTCTTTTACCATCTAGAGTCTGCAGTTTAAAACTGAGAACGAGAGGCCTACAAATTCATAATAATACATACAGAGAAGTTGCACATGTATGTAAATACAAAGATAGAGCAAAAGCAAACAATAACACTGCCCAAGTAACTGTTTCTCAAAATCCATATAGAGAAATAAAATTATGAAGCTTCAGACCTTTATAATCATAAAGCTTTATAATGGTTCCGGTTATCATGGTTTGTAAATATTTCATATATTACACACTTTTGAAATGCCTTCTGTCCTACGAATTGCTCAACACCACTATTCAACCGTGTTTCTTTTTTATGACCTTTTGTCTGCGGACATATTGGTTCAAACATAGGATCATTAGAAGCAACAATGTCATCTACATCGTGCAATTTCATAATGTCCTCGGCCTTGATAAAAGGTAGCACATTATCGTATGGTCTTACTTTGCCACCTTCAGTAGGGATTTTGGCCATAATTTTTTCCTCACGATCTAGTATTTCATCAACATATCCAAGGAAGATGAAGCATCCAGTATAAAACCCAGAAATCATTTGGCTAAATGATTGAACCAACCGGTTTGTCTGAATTCAAGCAACCAAATCGTTGAAATCAATCACTATAATCTCAAGTCATAAAGCCATTCGTTTATTGAAAAATGGATGTTAAGCTTTCTTAGTCCATGTCACCGATTTAAACAAAAATACGTGGGATTTAAATGATATTTCTGTTTTTAATAAATTCCTTGACGTGTTTCCTGAAGAACTTCCTGGCCTACCCCCAGAACATGAAATTATTGACCTTGAACTTGGTACAAAAAATATTTCCAAAACCCCATATCAAATGGCTCCTATTGAACTTCAGGAGTTAAAAGTCCAACTTCAGGAATTGTTAGACATCGACTTCATACGTACTAGTACATCGCCTTGGGGTGCTCCTATTTTATTCATAAAGAAGAAAGACAGGAGTATGAGACTCTGCATTGACTATCGGGAGTTGAACCATATCACCATCAAAAATAGGTACCCGTTACCTCTCATTGATGACCTGTTTGACCAGTTGCAAGTTGCTAAATTCTTTTCAAAGATCGATCTCCGTTCTGGATATCATCAGTTAACTATTAAAATTGATGACATTCCAAAGACTGCCTTCAGAACTCGATACGGGCATTACGAATTCCTAGTCATGTCTTTCAGCTTGACTAATGCTCCTTCTGCCTTTATGGTTATGATGAACTGTATATTCAAGGAATATTTGGATCATTTTGTGGTTGTCTTTATGAATGACATTCTCATTTACTCCAAAAGTCGTGAAGATCATGAGAAACACTTGAGGTTGATACTCCAAAAGCTTCGTGAAAACAAACTATATGTCAAGTTGAAGAAATGCGAGTTCTGGCTTGAGAAAGTAACATTCCTTGGTCACGTGATATCGAAACATGGAATATCAGTTGACCCGATGAAAATTGAAGCAGTATCAAATTGGGAGAAACCAAAGTCAGTAACCAAAGTACGTAGCTTTCTGGGTCTAGCTGGTTATTATCATCAGAGATTTGTAGAAGGATTCTCTCGAATCTCCACTCCATTAACTCAACTGACTCAAAAAGATACAAAATTTGAATGGAGTGAGGAATGTGAGAAGAGCTTCCAAGAACTCAAGAGAAGACTCATTTCAGTACCTGTTCGGATAATACCATCAGGTTCGGAGGTATTTGTCATCTACAACGATGCTTCAGGGAGAGGCCTAGGTTGTGTTCTCATGCAACATGGAAAGTCATAGCCTATGCCTCCCAATAATTCAAAGAATATGAGAGGAATTATCCTACTCATGATCTAGAGTTGGCAGTAGTCATTTTCACGTTAAAGATCTGGAGACACTATCTGTATGGGGAAAAAGTGGCGATATATACAGATCATAAAAGCCTAAATTATTTCTTCACCCAAAAGGAAATCAACATGCGACAACGACGTTGGCTTGATCTATTAAAAGATTATGACCATACCATCCAATACCATCCTGGAAAAACAAACGTAGTAGTTGATGCATTGAGTAGAAAATCATATGCGGTGTAGAAACTCGAAATTTCGCATTCCTGTTACTAACCATGCAAGAGGAAAGAATCGTCTCTTATCTTTCAGAGACAACCATGGAATTCAAAATCATCAAACCAAACCCCCGACAACATCACCAGGAAATCATCAAACCAAACCCCTGGAAACAACACTAGAAAATCATCAAAACAACCCCCGACAACAGCACCGAGAAATCATTAAGCTAGACCACCGACAATAACACCGGGAAGTCATCAAACCAGAACCCCGACAACAGTACTGGAAAATCATCAAGCCAAAACCTCGACAATAGCATCGGGAAATCATAAAATCAATCCTTGGAAATAACCCTGGGATATAAAATCAACCTTCGGAGATAACCCTGAAGCATCAAATCAACCCCCAGAGATAACCCCTGAGGAAAAATAGAATCAATTGTGATCAAACCTTGGAGACAGCCCCGAAGGATAGCCAAAAGCCTTTCAAACCTGGAGATAACCCCCGGAAGGGTAAAAAGGTCATTTTGAAAAGTCAACCTCAACGTCAACAACCCCAATACAGCTGCAAAAAGGGTTGCAAAGAGCCATTGCAGCTTTCCCAAGTGAAAACTACGCCAGACAGCTTAATGGACTGACTGCGAAGACTTGAAGATTTGGTCAGGGACCCATCTTCCCGGATTTAGAAAAGGTCAAATACCATGTTATGACGTAGCTCTCGAAAAGTGCTTTCTAGAAAGGTATGACACGCCTCCATCAGATTCCCAGATTGTAAGTTATGAAGGTTCAAGCAGACTGCGCGTTGATCTAAGTGCACGTACTTTGAGATAATGGGGCCCACCAGGTGGGATCCACTGGGCTCTTCCGTAGGTACACCTATGGAATCCGCAGTTCTACCTCTGAAATCTCGGGCCTATATATATGGCCTCCCCCCTTAGCTTCTAAGAGAAAAATAGAGAAGAATAGAGAGAGGGGCCAAAAGGGAGAGAATAAGTCAGAAGGAGCTCGAATGTTGCTCTGATTTTTGTAAAACTTCTTTGTAAACAATTATATACATATATACTACAACATATCAAATTTTGACCGGTGGAAATTGAGTTTAAGGGCGCTTAAATCCGTTCGATAGCCATTCTCGTGTTTGACGATAAGATCCATTCAGATCTACTGTTTTTTCTTGCTTTAATATATATATATATATATATATATATATATATATAGTTAATCATTTTGATTAAATATCATTTTTAATAGTTCATTTGATGTAAATCTACAATATTTAAAGTTTGCTGACTAGATTTATCTAAATCTAGTCATATCTAACTTTTAACTGGTTCAAAAGTTGTGAAACTAGAAGCGTTGAGCTAGAATGACTAAGATTTATTTAAATCTAGTTTTCTTTCTAGCTCTTAAATAATATTCTGTGAGCCTAGGAATCACGAGATCTACGGTTTAATCCATGAATCTAGATCTGGTTCCCATGATGGACCTTTTTATGTTGTAAATGCTAGCTTGCAAATCTATGTACTTGTAAATATAGGACCTTAAAACGGTTATCCGGATTTAAGGTCCCTGTAATAGTGAAAATCTTATTTGTGGTGCTCGGGCATACTTTGATGACTTTCATGCCCATATGGAGCCCGACACTTATATGTATATTATTTTGTCAAAGATGTTTTACATCTCGAGAATAAAAATTAGAATAAGCCGAATACAGAATAAAATGGAAGTATCAAAGGTCTCAATTACTATGTGATAATAAGGGTTCGAAAACCTATTTTCAAAACATCATTTTATATGTCTTATATTAAAATTGAACTTCTATATAAGTCAAACCCTTTGTATATAGGTGAAAATGAGGCATATCACTACTTCTAAATAAAGCACTTAGGCCCAATTAACTGTAATGCACATACACACACATACACACATTAGAGAATCAAAAAAATGAGGTAACCGTGTTTCACGGAAGTCGGGGGGTGCCTAACACCTTCCCCCCCTCTTAATCAAGACCCCGAACTCTATAAAACTCAGTTTCCAAGACCAATTAAACAGATTCCAATAATTGGGCTTCTTGAAAAATCTTTCAAAACTCGGTTGGGTTGGTACAACCATTTAACTCATACCAACTGGCGGCTCTATCTAATTCGGACCAATAAAAATCAAATCTTTTCAAATCGTCGACATTATATATTAGTCTTTTTCCTGAAAATCTCACCCTTCAGATCAAACAAATTTGCATAGAAAACATAAAGGGTAAGAAACACTTAGGAATAGGGATAAAATCTTTTTTCGGAGTCGACAAGTGGCGACTCTACTGGGGATAGTAGAGGGCTTAAGCCGCATTTCAATCTTTTTAATTCTCTTTTACATTCATGTGTGTGTGAAATGACGTCTTTACATTGAATGGATGTGATGTCTCTTTTACCACACTTTAGATTAGTGATTCGCACAATGTCATCATTTTGCATGCGGTGAGACTCGATGAATGTATGTTGTGTGGTCCCTCCATTAGGAGGCAATCTCGTTGGTTGCTCATTATTGGACTCAATAGGAGACTAATCCCGCGAGGCTCAGGAAAGGCGCCACTTAGATCTGCTTCAATTGAAAGATCAAATTAACTTCCCATCTAATAGATTGCGATGATCTGGGAACCAATTTCAAAAAGCCCATGAGAGTAACCTAAGATAGGTCAGCCTCTGATAAACCAAACGCGAAGGGAAGTCTCTACATGCCTTCCCTCTTTCAATACATGTCCTATGTAAATCTTGTAAATATTAAATATTGTAAATATTCGTTCTTTCCCAAATTTATTGTCAAATATCAAATCCTGACATGTTATCCTGTCATCAAAATAGCTGATATCTATTTTGCAGGAAAACATTAAATTTGCAAGCCAGAAGGCACCAACCTATGGAAATTACATTGGAGAAGTATCAGATGATCTGCCTTTCATCAAACAGCTCTAGTATCGGGATATAAAAAATATCTTCGAGATGGATCTACACCCGCCGGGACAAGTCAAGCGAAAAGAAAGCGAATTCATAAAATGGCTATGAAATTCAATATGCACTCTATAAGAGAGATGTTGGAGTAGGTCTTTTGAGATGCCTAGATAAAGATCAATCCCAAAGAATTATGGATGAAATCCATGGTGGAGCCTGTGGTTCACACATAGCGGTCCTTTACTTACCAAAAAGATACTAAGAACATGGCACTTCTGGATATCTCTCAAAGCCGACTGTGATGATCACATCAGGAGATGTTATCAATGCCAAGTTCATGGAAATGTCATCCATGCTCCTCCAAACGAGCTACATTGTATGAGTTTGCCATGACCCTTTGCTATGTGGGGAATGGATGTGATCGGGCCAATAGAACCCAAAGCCAGTAATGGTCATCGATTTATTTTCACCATGATCGACTACTTCACCAAGTGGATAGAAGCTGCCTCTTTTCCCAAAGTCACAAAGGAGGTTATTTTCAATTTCATCAGAAACAATGTGATCTGTCGATACAGACAACCGGAGGTTATCGTATCAGACAATGAAAAAAAATCTAAACAACTAAATGATAAAGGAATTGTGGAACAAATTCCAAATTAAACATCTTAATTTAATCATTTATTGTCCCAAGATGAATCGTGTTGTTGAAGCGGCTAACAAGAACATCAATAAGATTATGCAAAAAATGTCCACTAATCACAAAGGATGGCTAGACTTATTGCCTCTAACTCTGTTAGCATACAGAACATCAATGCATACTTCTATAGGGACTAACCCCTACTCATTGGTCTATGGCATAGAAGTAGTATTCCCCATAGAAGTGGAAATGGAATCATTAAGAGTGTTGATAGATGCTTAGATGGAAGAAGACCAATGGATGCAAGACCAATGGTGGCAGCTATTTTCCATGGTCGATTGTATCAACAAAGGATGGTTCGGTCCTATAATAAGATGGTCCGAATTTGGCAATTTAAAGAAAATGACCTGGTATTGAAAAAGGTCATCTCCAATCAAGAAGTAGCCAAAGGAAAATTCGCCCCGAACTAGGAAGGTCCTTTCATTGTCAAAGAAGTGTTGTCAGGAGGAGCCCTCAGATTGCAAGAAATGGATGGCAAAAAATTTCCCCAGCTTATCAATGCAGACACCGTGAAAAGGTACTATGTCTGAAATGCCTGCAAACCACCACCTTGGTTTAGAAAAAAAAATTCAGTCAAGTTTGATCACTTAAGTTGAACTACGAATGACCTGATCTCTCAGATACAGGAGTACGTAGGCAGCCATCTATGGTGCGGTCAAACTAGACAAAAAATCCAAAAAATCCTTCAAACCAAAACCAAATATTCTAAAAATCCTTCAAACCAAACACCTTTCAAATTCCCAAAATAATTCTCTTCCTGCATAGAGTACCAGCTTCAAACCATTCAAGCCAAGCCTGAACTGCGAAAGACCTGATCTCCCTCCCTGAAGAGGAGTACATAGGCAACCTTCTATGGTGCGGTCGAACCCTCAAAGAAAGCCAAACACTTTGCCTAAACCTCAACAATATCAAAAGACCAGTCCCAAGACACCAAAAGTAAAACATGAGTGCTGGTACACCAGAAAAGCCTAAAGATCAACGACCCATATTGAGAGATCGTACGACATCTCAAGGTCATTCCATCAAGGAGAAGTTTGGGACACATCAAGATGGCAAGTCATGGAGAAATATGGCAATCATCAAGCAAAGTCAAAACATATCCAAAAGGGAAGTGAGATAAAATATATTTCCTTGTTATATGTACTGCTTGATATATAAAAAATGCCTTGTACATGACAAAAGTGGCTAACCTAGTCTATGTAGGAAAATAAAAGCTACTATATAAACCCTCAGTCAAGCGGGACAACAAATCAAGCATAACATCCCTCTCTAAAGATGGAGCGGAATCTCTGATCTCCTAACCAGCAGTCTCAAGGTGAGTCATAAGCTCCACTGCCATATGTAAAGTACTATCATGATCATCCATGAATGAAATTATCGATGCAACGATGTCCTCTGTATAGGATTTGAGAGTGGCATGATCTGTCACAGCAGTATCCGTGGCCACCTAGGCCTCTTCCCTCACCAAATAAGCAACATCTCTACTAGATGAGACCCTCAACAACAGTGCCCTAGCCTGGTCTTGCTTGAAAGTCAAAAGTTATACTCGTTGCTCCAGTACCTCTCTAGGTAATAAAGGGACAAAACTAGAAACAGAGTTGGGAGTAGACATGCCTATAGCTGCCGTCAAAGCCTTAAACTGGTCATCCTCTAAAGGGGAAGGTAGATCTTCTATGGGCTCTTCACCATCTGAATCAAAAGGTATCTCTGGGTGAACAACGTGGGCCGATGCTATATCTGCCTCCAACCAAGCAGTGCACTCCGCTGAACGGCTGTAATAACTCTCATCAAACTTAGATGACTCGCTGAGAGTCCATAAATCATAAACCCACTCCAAATCATCAACAGACATGGATGAAGCGGATAATCGGTAATTTGAAGCGCCCTTAAAGGGATGAAAATCATCAAACTGCTCAAACTATCCCTGGATAGCCAGTGGATGATAGGTAATCACATCTCTTAAACCCGCTAATAGAAGGAAATCCATACCGGTAACATGTGTGATAAACCTCAATGGGGAGCAAAATCCTGAATAAAGATAAATAGAGAAAAGGTCCTCAACAACATCCAGGAAAGTCATCCATGAGGCTACATCTATACACCCTGTAGGGCGAAAAGAAAAGGACATCGCTCTATCATGCCCAAAACAATATCCAAGGGATATCAGAGTACCTATCGGCCGAAGATGTGTCATGAACCATACATAAAATAAAAACGCACTTCCTCGAAAATATCCATCATCATGAGTACGGCAGTAGGGAGCTGAAATGAAAGTCTTTGCAAGAATCATGGGAAGAATGGTGCAACCCTCCCGTAAAGCTCTGACTGCAGTGACTAAGGCAATGTCCAAATTGTCCAGGTAAAGTGGCATATATAAATAGGCCACAACACACATCAATATAATGTCCTGGCTATCCTCCACTCATCCTCATATATCAAGAAATCCTCTTGATAATGTGAGAATCTATCCAAAGATCCAAAGCGGTTAATAAGGAACTCCATAGATACAATGTGACCCGAGGTGACCTCAGATAAAAACACTGACCGTCGTATACCTGTTGTGACAACCCGAGAAATTAGACAATTTATTAAAATCTTAAATGATGGATTTAAGGTCAAATAATAGACCTAGACAGAAAATAAGTGTATGCATTTGATAATTTTGGGAAGGAATTTTGAGGATTTTAAAATTCTGTGAAGGATTTTAGTAAATTATTCAGGATTAAGTGTATATGTGTATATGTTCTGTGAATATGGTATTATATGTGTACAGTATGTGGTTAAGGGTCAAAGGTTGACCAGATAAATTTTATCAGTGTCAAACCCTAGTATTATATTAAGAACGTAAACGTTCAGTTAGAAAACCCTAACGATTGATAAGAAACCCTAAAACCGGTTCTGAAACCCTAATTTCAGTTCCAGGGATTCCGAAATCCTAATTCGGAAGTTGGAAACCCTAAATTAGGAACTTAATGGCGTAAGTGTAAATAATTATAAGATTAATTAGGGTTAATCTTAACAAATTAGTTAGAAAACCCTAATTTCAAAATTTTAAACCCTAATTGTTCCGTTAGAAACCCTAATGTACAATTATGACCCTAATTGCTAAATTAGTAATTTTAATTAGGAAATATTAATCCTAATTAGCAAGCTTGAATTATGATTAGGGAATTTTATTATAATTATAGAATCCTAATTATAATTTAGAAATATTAATTTTTTATTTTTGAAAACCTAATTTAGAAATTCTATAAATTTGATTTTTTTGAACCTTAGGTTTTAACTCTAAGGGTCAAACCCTAAGGGCTGGTTAAAGTGTCATTTATGCCATTAAATTTGTTTGAAAAAAGACTATTTTGCCCTTTTAGCATTCTTTAATAGGTTGGAGTATAAATCTAGCCAAAATCTTGTTTGTTGACCAACTAAAGGTTATCACATGTGCCTATATCATCTACATCAGCCATCTAGATTGCCAGATACATTGAATCATATCAATTATATAGATTAAGAAAGAGAAAATGCACACTTTAATTCTCATTTTCTCTAAGACTTTCTCTCTCCAAAATTTTCGAAATCTAGAGTGAGAGAGAGTGAGAAACCAAGCTAAGATCAGTTCATAGGAAGCCCACAACAGAAATCAATGATCAGATTCAAGATTCTAGCTAGAAAGGTATAAAAATCCTAAACTTAGAAATTTTATGATCTGATGTTAGATGTTGTTGTTTATTGGTCAGAGTTATGTTATAGGATGTCATTTAATGATCTGGGTTGTTAAATCCCAGATCCATAATATTTAGAAGCATGAAAATGAGTTTTCCAAAACTGATCTATGAACCCTAAAACGTGGCCTGACAGCCGAATGTCGGGGATCATAGATCATTGCCTCTTAATTGTTTTTGTGTTTTAAGAGTTTTTACTTGTAGTATGTGTTGGGTAAAATCTAATTACGCACAACATACAAGTATACGTGGTCAACAAGTAATAAAGTGATAAGTTGAGTATCGTTCCCACAGAGAATTATTTAATAAAAATCACCAAGTACTAACCCGTAACCAACTCAATCTTATTTAAACGAATGAATTTCAAATTATATAAATTAAACTACTATTAAATTCCACTAGTTAAATTAAGATTACGGAGATTTAAGATCACAACTTCACTTATTGCTTCATTTAAATTAATACACTTCTCATCAATCATTCTCTATCCTGAATTGTTAATCAAGAACACTAAAGTAGTATTAACCACCTCTAGATGCACTAATATCGTATTAACGTCAATCCACAATTAAGATAGAAATTCGTTAAACACCTTAATCAACTAACCCACTATATCTCTATGTGAATTACAATTGAAGAAGGTTGAAGAATAAGTTCTCTATCCGATTACATGCGATGTCAATCATATCTCTACCTTAACACTCATCAAGTTTAAGCTACTAACAAAATCTTGA
This sequence comes from Panax ginseng, assembly GCA_020205605.1. Taxonomy (NCBI): domain Eukaryota; kingdom Viridiplantae; phylum Streptophyta; class Magnoliopsida; order Apiales; family Araliaceae; genus Panax; species Panax ginseng. Next base: position 19,998,904 of record CM035133.1, on the reverse strand, counting down.
ACACATGCTATCATAATCAGATCTAAATCTATACTTCATCTCTCGAGTTCATATAGATTATTACGGTAATTGTTAGTTAGGCAATTAAGCAATTAAGTCCAAATCATAATAGACAATCCTCACAATACAACATAATAATTGATAACGAAGCATATTAAAATAAACTACACAATAAGATCCATTGTAATCTCAAACAAAGAATTAGTTCATGATTATTGAATAAAAACTAAGAATCTACAATTGAATAAACAATAAATGACAAAGATAGAAGAAGATGAGAAGATAGAATCTATTGTCTGTAGATTTTACGCTCCCTCCTTGCTCCTACTTTGAATCTTCAATGGTCTCCAAGTTGCTTCAATCTCCAAAACTCATTAGAACTAGGGTTTTGATCTAATTTACTCTAATCTAATCTAATGGAATTATTCCAAAAAATTCCTCTAATCCATGCAAATCTCCTCCTTTTATAAGCCTCTTTATATGTCTTTAAGTCCTCTTGGGAGTCCTTGAATCAAATAACTCGAACCAATCCTTTACGGACTCAAATTCGAACAAAATCTACTCTTTCTGCGCATAGGAAAGCCCCAGCTTATCTTTTCCCTTTGTAATAGCAAGCCCCAGCTTGCTATGCTACTGATTTCACGCCCAGGACCCCAAGCCCCAGCTTGCTCCCAAAGCACAAAAGAGCAAGCCCCGACTTGCCCCTAATCTGCCAATTATTTTTCTACTGCAGCGTCTTCTGGTAAAACGGCCATAACTTTTGATCCGGGAGGAATTACGGGAACTCCACCTATCGAATCGAAGCTATCGACGAGCTCTACAACTTGTATTCTTTAGGTTTTGAGAAATAACGAACGCATGAAGGTCGGAATTGGACTGGAAGTGACTGCTATGCAAATGACCACCCAAAATAGCGAAATTCAACGTCCGTTGGTACAAATGTCATAACTCTTGCATCCGAACTCCGATTGGAATGATTCAAGATGTTCTGGAAAGATAAGAAGAAGCTCTACAATATAGTCCAAGTTCCAAGCCAAGAACATGAAATGAACATAAAATCCCAAACGATATCTGGATTGCTTTTCTTTGCGTTTTCCTTGCTTTTCCTTACCAATAGTCGCTCACACCTCTCCCACACATTTAACCTACAACATGAACACAAAATGCATGAGAAGTAACTAAGACACATGAATATAAGCAACTAATTCAAGTGAAAGATACCGGATAAGTAGGTATTAAACCTACTTATTAAATACCCCCAAACTTAAATCATTGCTTGTCCCCAAACAACACAACATAATGCAATGCAATGCAATGAAATGCAACTAATCTATATGCCTACGAATCCAGAAGTATTGATAGAATCAAATCTATTCACTCGGCCTTAGAGAAATCAAGTAAACATGATAATACATCATATCAAAACTCATTAGTAACTTCCCAATCAATCATCAAATCTTAGACTGTTATCACTAATATAGTGCGTGTGTGCTTCACAACAATGTTAACTGATATAAAATCAAATTTAACACATAACAAGTCTCTTTGAAGGCATCATACAGTGCAAACTCAAGAAATCCAAAAATAAGCTAGATCCAACTAAAATCTAATAATTACCAATATCGAGGGTCAGCATGGGATACTTATGCTTTATTTTTCATCTACGGGGGCTTTTTGCTCTATTTCCCGTTTTATTCTCTCTCTCTCTTTTTTTTATTTTATATACACATAGCTATGCAATGTCTTATTCCCTTAGGCTTTTCAATGCTACCTTAACGAGCTTTCGACCAACAACTCCCAGACCATTAAGACCTTAGGGCGCTAGGTGTAGAGACAATCCCCTCGGGCTTACTTACTCAAGTAACAAAAGCCACAAAACTAGACAAGCACGCCACGGTGTTTATTCATACTTTTTTTTTCTTTTTTTTCCAATAGCTTATATATCTCACATATTCCCCCAAACTTAGGTTCTTGTTTAACTTTATCCATCACTACTTATTCTTGTCATTCTTTCATTTAAACTAGCATTATCCTTTAGAGTCCCATTATGTATCAATTTAAACTCAATCAATCAACAAGTTGTTTTTACCGTGCTATCCTTATTATACCAGTTTCAAACAGAAAAAGATTCAATTCATAACAAGAAATCATATCAAAGCTCTAATAGTCAGTACTATACTTGCCTACTCAATTCCATTCTCATCATTGGCTAAAACAAATTGTAAATATCTAACAGCTGGAATCATGCAAGATGAACATAATAACTAACTATTATTTTTGAATTTTTGAATTTTTTTTTTTAAAAAAACTGAATATAATGCTATTCAAACTATACTATTATGCAACTACTTATGCAGTTGTACTTAATGAATGCAAACCTAATGAAACTAACAAAATAACATAACATAACATATGTTAAAACTAAACATGCAACTAAACATACAATAAAGAACTAAACTAAACTCCCCCAAACTTAGCAATTACAATGTCCTCATTGTAAGAATATAGCGGTAAGTAGAAGAGAACTTCCCTGTAATCAGCTAAGTGTGAAGTGATGGTGGCGATGGCGGTGACGATCATTTTCCTATCCATTGAACCTCTAATACCTGCAATGAAGAGAGATAACATGGATTAGATTATAAGAGAGCTTTATAAGCAAATTAATTCCTATCTACTAAATAAACTAGTAAAGCATATAAATATAAAAATTCCTGGGTTGCCTCCCAGTCAGCGCTTGATTTATAGTCTTTCAGCCTGACTTTGTTTGGTCAATGTTATCCAATTCCTCTTTGAAAGTTGAGGAACCCTCCATCCATCAGAAATAATATAGCTTTTGGTAGGTTTCCATTTGTGATAGCCATTGTATTAAAGTCACCTAGCATGCTTTCTTTAGATAAGAATACATTCAAGAACGTCCAACATCTAGGTGTTTTCTCCATTGTGTCTGCGAATAGATTCTGGCATTGAGGCTTGTCAGACACAACAATCTCTTCTTCTATCTTCTCCAGCTCATCACACCATGGCTTCGAAGTTGTACTCTCTTTTACGTCACAAGGAGTATTACCGACGACATGACTACCAATCGAACAAGGTTTTGCAAATCTAACCGGATTCTTGAACTGTGGAGGAGAAGGCACTTGAGGCATAAATAACATCAGCTCATCATCGTTGGTTCTCCCAATTAGTTCTTTACCGGCCTTTTTTTCATTATCCCCACGTGTCTCCTCTTTTTCAACATCTCGTGGCTCATCCAGTTGTAGATTTGGCTCGGGCACTTCATTAATCTCGGAATCCTCATTATAACACCAATTGTTTTGAGGACAGTTGTTTAAGGCTTTGAGTATTTGATCCACCTGGTTTTGCAGATTTTGCCTTGATATCTCTTGATTCTGAATTGACCGCTCTTGATTAATCCTCCTCTCCTCATTTGATGCTATGAACTTTGACCGTAATTCCTCCAAATTTGACTTTTTTTCTTGTGGCATTGGAGGTTTAAATGAAAATTTCGGTGTGTATGTTGGATTTGGAGCGTAGTATTGGTCTTCAAAATTGTAGCTCCATGACGAATCCGGGTGATACCCCCAAACTTGATGGTAATTATCATATGCATACCGATTGAGGAAGTTACCACCATACTATACCGGCCTAAGATTGATGGTGCATTGATTACTCGGGTGATTTCCAGCACAATAGTCACACATAACTGTCATCCTTCGACTCTGTTGGGCTGCGATAACGTCCAACCTCCTCGAAAGTTCTTCAATCTGTGATGACATTGCGGAAAGTGTCGCGAATCTGTCAATCTCCGCTCCCCTTGGCTGAGTCATGTTCGTGTATGGCCATTGATATGCAAAGTCATCCATGGTACCTGAAAAGAGAGAAATATAGGAAGAGAATTAAAAATAAAAATAAAAATGTTTAAATTAAGACTAATTTGATTGAAATTAATATTGGAAAAGAGATATTAAACTAATTCCCCGGCAACGGCGCCAAAAACTTGTTGGGTAAAATCTAATTACGCACAACACGCAAGTATACGTGGTCAATAAGTAATAAAGTGATAAGTTGAGTATCGTTCCCACAGAGAATTATTTAATAAAAATCACCAAGTACTAACCCGTAACCAACTCAATCTTATTTAAACGAATGAATTTCAAATTATATAAATTAAACTACTATTAAATTCCACTAGTTAAATTAAGATTACGGAGATTTAAGATCACAACTTCACTTATTGCTTCATTTAAATTAACACACTTCTCATCAATCATTCTCTATCCTGAATTGTTAATCAAGAACACTAAAGTAGTATTAACCACCTCTCGATGCACTAATACCGTATTAACGTCAATTCACAATTAAGATAGAAATTCGTTAAACACCTTAATCAACTAACCCACTATATCTCTATGTGAATTACAATTGAAGAAGGTTGAAGAATAAGTTCTCTATCCGATTACATGCGATGTCAAGCATATCTCTACCTTAACACTCATCAAGTTTAAGCTACTAACAAAATCTTGAACACATACTATCATAATCAGATCTAAATCTATACTTCATCTCTCAAGTTCATATAGATTATCACGGTATTTGATAGCTAGGCAATTAAGCAATTAAGTCCAAATCATAATAGACAATCCTCACAATAGAACATAATAATTGATAACGAAGCATATTAAAATAAACTACACAATAAGATCCATTGTAATCTCAAACAAAGAATTAGTTCATGATTATTGAATAAAAACTAAGAATCCACAATTGAATAAACAATAAATGACAAAGATAGAAGAAGATGAGAAGATAGAATCTATTTTCTGTAGATTTTACGCTCCCTCCTTGCTCCTACTTTGAATCTTCAATGGTCTCCAAGTTGCTTCAATCTCCAAAACTCATTAGAACTAGGGTTTTGATCTAATTTACTCTAATCTAATCTAATATAATGGAATTCTTCCAAAAAATTCCTCTAATCCATGCAAATCTTCTCCTTTTATAATCCTCTTTATATGTCTTTAAGTCCTCTTGGGAGTCCTTGAATCAAACAACTCGAACCAATCCTTTTCGGACTCAAATTCGGACAAAATCTACTCTTTCTGCGCATAGGCAAGCCCCAGCTTGCCTTTTCCCTTTGTAATAGCAAGCCCCGGCTTTCTATGTTACTGATTTCACTCCCAGGACCCCAAGCCCCGGCTTGCTCCCATGGCACAAAAGAGCAATCCCCGGCTTGCCCCCAATCTGCCAATTATTTTTCCGCTGTAGTATCTTCTGGTAAAACGGCCATGACTTTTGATCCGGGAGGAATTACAGGGCCTTCCACCTATCGAATTGAAGCTATCGACGACCTCTACAACTTTCATTCTTTGAGGTTTGAGAAATAACGAAAGGATGAAGGTCGAAATTGGACTAGAAGTGACTGCTATGCAAATGACCACCCAAAACAGCGAAATTCAACATCCGTTGGTACAAATGTCATAACTCTTGCATCCGAACTCCGATTGGAATGATTCAAGATATTCCGGAAAGCTAAGAAGAAGCTCTACAATATAGTCCAAGTTCCAAGCCAAGAGCATGAAATGAACATAAAAGCCCAAACAATATCTGAATTGTTTTTCTTTGCATTTTCCTTGCTTTTCCTTACCAATATTCGCTCACACCGCTCCCAAACATATAACCTACAACATGAACACAAAATGCATGAAATGTAACTAAGACACATGAATATAAGCAACTAATTAAAGTAGAAGATACCGAATAAGTAGGTATAAAACCTACTTATCAGTATGTTGTAAGGACTTTGATCTGGAACTTGAATCAAGTCCAGATCAAGTGTAGATTAAGCGTTATTGTTGGTCAAAACCCGTTGACCGTTCACGAAATCTAGTTTCTGGGTAACCCAGAAACCCAGATTTTTCTGAAAGCATTTTTGTAGGCCACAGATCTTGCTACTGTTAATGTTACTGACCATGTTAGTGTTTGATCTTGGTAGTATGACATGAGAACTACACATCAAAGCCCTTAGACCCACCAGATCATGCACTGGATCAAAGTTATGCAAGGTCAAACCAACGTTGACCACCAGCCTTATGATGAAATCTGGAAGACCTAAATTTCTCAAGAACACGTGTCTGAGAAGATTTTGACCGACCTAAATTTTATTGTCATGATGTTGTTAAGTTGATATGATGATTTGTTGTTGTTCCTTGACACAAGAACTACACGATTGGACAAATAAAACACAAAGAAAGCCTGAAAAACAAAGATTTAAAGGCTCAAAGTAGGGACCCTACACTGTTCTTCATTTCTGGGTAACCCAGAAAATGAAGAACATGCCTGACATGATTTTTGGAGACCTATTTCTTTCTGTTATGATGTAGGATTGCCATGAAACTTGATTGGGATTGTAGTATTACATTAGTACTATAATCCTAACACTTTAGAAATCCCAGAAACATAATGATCTATGATATGTGAGTAGTCGAACCTAGCACCCTTGTGACTGCCTTTGAAGGTTCTGACATGCTCAAGAACACCTATAGCGACGACTCTGTCGCTATAGGGCCATTTAGTGACACTTTATTTTCCAAAAATAATTATTTTATTAAATAAATAGAAAAAATAGTTTTTAATTATAAAAAATACATAATAAATTCTTAAAAATTATTTTAAAGCCTAAAATGGGTTTTAATAATTTTGAATATATTTCATAAATATTTAATATTTTTGGAATAGTAATGGTATTTAATTTATTTAATTATAATATTAAATAAATTACTTAAAAATGATTTTAATACTTGAAAAATTATATTATGGTGTTTGAAAATATTTTAAGTTATTTCTAATAACTTTTGATATTTTGTGATGAATTTCATTAATAAATTAATATTAATGGTGATTAATTTGTATATTAAATAAATTATAAACAATTAGAAATAATGTTTTTAAAATCATATAAAAATGATTTAAGTGTTATAAAAATATTTTAAGTTATAAAATATAACTTTTGATATTTTGTCATTAAAATATTAATATTTTAATATTAATAACAATTATTAGATAATGGAATTAATCTGTTTAAAAATCATATAAATATGATTTTAAAGTATTAAAAATACTTTGTGATAATATAAATATATTATTATATTATGTTATGATTTTCATTAATTTTAATATTAAATGAATATTAATGATAAAGGAATTAAAGGGGTATTTAATTATATAAATACGATATTAATGATTGAAAATTTATAATAAATGATAATAATTATCTGAAAATGATTACGAGCATATGAAAAATATCTTGACTGATAATAAAATTATCAAAGATAATTGTGAAGTGTTAAGGCAGAGTTTAATTGAACTTAAACTCAATATTTATCCAACTAGGCCGTCGGGATGTCAGAATTGTGCCGAACTCGACTCATACTGTAAAAGTTTGACTTGAGGTTAAGTTTTATGTGTTATAGACAGATAGAATTATGTGATAATGTGTTTAGGTTATTCTAAATATTGTGATGATATTATTTTAACTTAGAAATAAATATTATTAATATTAGGTCTTCAGACAAAGCTTATTAAATTCCATAGCGGTAATCAGCGGTTCAGGCAAGTTTTCTTTAACTCGACCTCGAGTTGTTTCATTTAAATATGCTTGTGGTTAATCATTTTTGATTTTCCATGTCTAAGAATTATTAAATTGCACTCTGTGCCTACTGCATGTATCAGGTATGAAAGGCTGATCACCTTCATTACCATTCGGTCCAGATATATTTGATATGTCCATGTTTAATGTTCGTTCAGTCATAAAATTTGTTCATGCTAATTGAAAGACCCTAACTTTTATGAATAAAGATTAATTTCTCTCGAATTATATTTTTGGATATTATGGTGTGGATATTATTTAATGTTATACTTGTGGGTAATATTTACAAATTTTGCAAAAGTACATAATTTGTTATATAATATTCGTTTATTTGGAAATATTCTTTTTGTGGGGAATATTAAATACGATGGCCTAATCATCGGGTCGACCCCCACAGCGGAAATACTATTCGTCGTTAGAAAATGACAAAAATATTTTATGAAAATAATAAATGAGAGGTTTTACAGATTATCATTGTTGTACAACCCGGTAGTAAAAGAAATGATGAATATGCTGGCGTGGTTGTATAGTGGCACACGGTATTGGTTATTGATGCTTACGTGAAAAGTCACTCAGTTATACTTAATTATTGCTACTGTAATTGCTGCATCATATCTCTCATATTATTGATTCGATTATTGTCACAGTATCTTCTGCGTTATATGATATATTATTAAATCAATAATTGAGACGACAAAGTTATTCATATTATTAAATTGCAATATTTACAATGTCTAGAAGTTCTGCCAAGGAGAGGTTTGGTCACCTAATTGTGCGCCAATAGGGAGAAATCCTTATTGGAAAGCCCCCTCTTTCTTGGGAACGACCTGGTTGTTAAATATTGTGAATTATAATATTAATGATGAATAAGTTCGTGTTGATTAAAGATGAATTTGATAGTTCTATTGTGTTGGGATTATTTGTGTTAGTTGAAATCGACATTTATTTCGATAATAATTAATGTCTGGAAATTATATTGTTCAATCGGGTCTTCAGGGCACTTTTCATGTCGGAGTACTATTCACGAGTTACTATTCATGAGTTACTATTCAGAAGTTACTATTGAGTCACATTCACTTACTATTAGGGGAGTTGATGCAAGATTGATGATACTTGCATGACTAAGTTAAAGATGGAGGTACTATATTGTAATTAATTTTTCACATGTTTAGAACTATTGAGTCACATGATTTACTATTGAGTCACATGATTTTACTATTGATTCACATGATTTACTATTAGAGGAGTTGGTGCAAGTTTGATAATACTTGGATGACTGAATTAAAAATGAAAGAAAAGTTGGAGGTATTGTATTAAAACTCACAGCTCTCTTGTTGTATATTAAAGATTTTATTCGTATTCTGTACCATGTATTTGGCGACTCAGAATAGGTGATGTATACCTATTTTGGGGGCGTCACACCTTATACCATGAGGCACGTGTTCCCCCTTCCATAGAATTTTTCTTCTCCTTGTACCAACTGGGCAATTCCCGCGAATGTGGATTCAAAGTTTTGAGCAAATCGCCCCCCAAGTCCAACTCAAAAATTGAAAAGTGCCATTAATGGATGCACCTTCGAGCAACAAAGGATGGCACAAAAACCGGTTCTACGTCAAAGGACCAGAAACTCATAAGATACCCGAATGGGCCTCATACAAATGGCTGAACGTCTCCTTCGATGATACCCTGCCGAACGAGTACGAGAGCTAACCAAACTGATCGAGAAACTACCTCTAAAAGAATGGAGCTATACCCTTCTAACCAAACAGACGTAGCTCTACGACCATAAGTGTAAGTCGTCGACCCTCATCTTCAGCGGGTTTTTCTCCCCATCTTATCAACTATTTTAATATGTTTTCTGATTATAGTATCTCTTATCAAACCCACAGCCGCTAAAAGGAAAGACCTCAAAAATTTCCTTTCCGAAAAATCCACCAAAGATTCGGTCGAACCTGCCGAAGACACCCCGATAAAAAGCCTTCCTTCAGAAACTACAGCCTCCGAACCCTCCACTACTTGAATCAAAAACAGGGTGGTTAAAAAAGCATCAAAACCAAAAACAACCCAAACCCCTATCATTACTGAAAGCCTCCTGGATCTGCCAACATCTGAAAGGAAGAAAATCCTCCAGATCAAGAAAAAGAGAGCTAAGGTTATTCCCCTTACTCCCGAAGAGCTAAGGGCTCCTTCATCCAAAACCACTCCTACTATCGAAGTCGCCCAAACCACGTCAGTCGAAACGAACTCAAACCAAAACCAAAAAAGAAAAGATCCAGAAAGCTTTGCACCCGAACCTCCCCATAAGAAAGCTCATAGAGAGAAATCTCCCAACCGAACTCCCCCACGAGTTCTAACTCCACCAAAACAACATTCACCTATCTGAAATCCAGAACCCGCCTCTTCATCAACCCTATGACCAGAAAACCCTGATGACTATCCCAAGCTTCAGTACACCGCAAGCCAATCTAAATGGCGAATCTTCTATTGTAGTCCTTGGCGTAGTCCAATAAGCCCACATTACACTTAGCAATTCTTCGGGCCATCTTCCTTTACCTCATCGAGTCTCCTCTTTAACTCGTTCAACAAAGTTTTGTTTGTCACTTCAACTTGGCCATTCGATTGAGGATGAGCAACCGAAGTTTTTTAATGCTGAATTCCCAACTCCTAAAAAAATGCCTGAAACTTAGAGCCCACAAACTGGAAACCATTATCCGAAATCACCAACAAAGGAATACTGAATCGGAAGACAACAAATCCCTTTAAAAATTTTAAAAACACTCCTAGTGACGCCCCCAAAACAGGTATACATCACCCATCTTGAGTTGCCAAATACCACACTATATAAATTAAATACAAAATTAATTATACAACTGTCGGGTAATATATACGACAAAACATAGCTGAGTTTTTACATGAATATTATCTTCTAGACAGTATTCAAACTCAAATTCAATCCTCATTATATTTATTATCACACTAAGTAGTGAGGACTACTAAAACAACCATCTCGGACCATCACTCCATTCCCCGACTCTAATAACATCAAGTTTAACTGCAGTGGAATAAGCAATCCATTAGAAGAGTCAAGTAGAACATAATGTCTACTATCTCCTCTAGATTAAAAGTCCATCTTTAATATTTCATTCCTGTAATACTCATTAACAGTTCTTTATTATACCCAAGACAAAAAGAACTCTCATCACCTGTCTTCACCTGAACCACCAAAGATTATAGTTAAATCCATAATTCATATTTATAATCATGTAAATCAATAGTTTTTCCTTGCCACAAAGGCTTAATAGAACGTTTACTCAATATCCTTACCCCAAAGGCTACAGATATTCAAATGTAATAACAATGATCATACCAATCAGTTGTCTACCTTTGCACTACGGGCCAAAGATATTCAACTATAAACCCAATGGTCATGATCATACCAATCAATTGCCTGTCATTGCACTACGGCCAAAGACATTCACCTGTTAACTAATGGTCATGATCTTGCCAATCACATCATCGAATTATCCATGCTCTACAGTCAAGGATATTTTTTAGTATCACCAGTGGTCATTATCATGTCATACACCTGTCCATCTTTATACTACAGGCCAAATCTATTAATCAACAGTTCATCTTTGCACTACGACCAAAGATATCAATCAAAAGTTCTTCTTTGCACTACAGGCCAAAGACATACAACTGTAAAACTAATAACCAACAGTCTATCTATGCACTACGGGCCAAAGATAACTTTTAACGCAATATAAGCATGAGGATCATGACAATGATATAAAGAATCAATCAAATGAGATAAAGGATAAATATTAAACATTTATAATACAATTTATCCAGAGTTCAAGAATATCTAAATTACAAACAAGATCACCAATTATGGAGTAAAATTCAAGAATAATATTCATGTATAAAAAATTAATTTGGACAGAAAAGAATCAATTTTTTGTCGTGAATAGTACCCTGTGAATAGTACTTTGTGAATAGTACCCAGTGAATAGTAATTCGTGAATAGTACCCCATGAATAGTACTTCGTAAATAGTACTTTATGAATAGTATTTCGTTAATAGTACCCTCGAGTGAATAATACCTGAGTGAATAGTACCCCATAAATAATACTCCAAGTAAATAGTACCCGAGTGAATAGTACCCCGTAAAGAATACCCAGAGTGAATAGTACCCGAGTGAATAGTAAGAAATAATACCCCTTACGAATAAGAAATAAATAACATCCCTTACGGATATTGAACGAAAATAATATTCCTTACGAATATTAATCGAAGACAATGAATATTGAACAAAAATGATTGTCCTTACGAATATTGAATGAAAATAATATTCATACGAATACAAAAAATAATATCTCTTCAGAATATGAAATAAATAATACCCCTTACGACTGTTGAACGAAAATAATATTCCTACGAATATTGAACGAAGATGATATTCTTCTACTTAATATTGAAGCGAAAATAATATTCATACGAATACAAAAATAATATCTCTTCAAATATGAAATAAATAATACCCATTACGCCGTAAGAAGATTGGATCTTTGGAATAGTGAAGTAGCAGACTTCTCTTCTTCTTTCTCTCTATAGCTTCTCTCTCTATAATTGCTCTTGTGAGTCTTAGTGAATTTGTGAGAATGAAGGAAGAATGAGCTTCTATTTATAGGAAAACATAGTTTTGATAAATGCACGTTTTGAGGCTCGAAATATTACAGTATAATACCTTCATCTTTTCCTTCATTTTTAATTTAGTCCTGCAAGTATTATCAAACTTGCACCACCTCCCCTAATAGTACATCATGTGAATCAATAATACAATCATGTGACTTAATAGTTCTATACATGTGAAAAAAATAATTACAGTATAGTACCTTCATCTATACCTCCATTTTTAATTTAGTCATGCAAGTATTATCAATTTTGCACCACCTCCCCTAATAGTACATGCATGCGAATCAATAGTACACACATGTGAACAAATAGTTATAAGCATGTGAATTAATAGCAATTAATTGTTCATTTATACGATTAATTACCCGATTGGTCAATATAACTTCCAGACATTAATTATTATCGAAATAAATGTCGATTTTCCACACTAATAATCCCAACACAATGGAAATATTTTTATCAACAATTTCATTTTTGAAATTTCAAAGTTTGACTTTTTCTGAAAAAGTCGACTATTGACTTTTTGACCAAAAAGTCAACCCCGATAAATTTTGTGTTTATAGTCTATTTTTATTAATTTCATCGTTCCGGACTCAAATATCACGTCCGCGCCTCCAAATTCAACTCCGAAATCAAATTCAATTTTTAATAACATTCATCATTAATATTATATCTCACAATATTAACAACCAAATTGTTCCCAAGAAAGAAGGGGCTTTCTGATAAAGATTTCTCCCTATTGGCGCGCAATTAGATTACCTAACCCCTTTCCTCGACAGAACTTTTTAGACATTTTCAATAATGCAAATAATAATATGAATAATTGTGTCATCTCAATTATTGATTTAATAATATAAAATATTGTGACAATAATTGAATAAAACTGAATGACTTCTCACGTAAGCATCAATAATCAAAGATACTGTACAATACCGTGTGCTACTATGCAACCACGTGTATTACTATACTTTTATCACCGATTATTTTATGACAACTTGCTTACTTTGAAATTTTTTTCACATATCACCCTTAACTTTAACCTTTTATCAATTTAACCACTTACTAAATAGAATAATTATAATAAAATTAAATACTTTCATTTCATAAAATTCGGGGTCTCACACTCCTGCTCCATAATCCGCCGAAGAGGTTTCGCCTCTACCCACTTAGTCATATAATCAATTGCAACAATCACAAAGCTGACCTATCCCTTTGCCATCGGCAATGGACCCAATATATCAATTCCCCACACAGAAAAAGGGATCAAAGATAGGATTGAATACAATTCTTCAGGGGTTGGTGGGAAACCAGAATATTTAATTGGCACTTTGGGCATTTTTTCACATACTATGTAGCTTCCTTGAAATTAGTATGCCAGTAATAACCCTACCAAAGTACTTTATAAGCCAACGCCTTTGCCACCATATAATCACCACAAATCCCCTCGTGAACCTCCTGGAGTATATACTCAGCTTTGGACGGTGCCACACACTTAAGAAAAAGAGAAGAATAGGCCCTTCGATACAAATCTCCATCTATCAGCACAAAATTTGCAGTCATGTGCTTAACTTTCTTTGCCAACATTCGATCCGAAGGCAGGACGCCATCAACAAGATAATCCAAATAGGGATCCATTGTAAGACCCCAACTTTTATGAATAAAGATGAATTTTCTATAATTATCATTTTTTGAATATTATGGAATGAATTTGATATAATGTTATAGTTGTGGGTAATAGTTATAAATTTTGTAAAGTACGCAAGTTGTTCTATAATATTCGATTGGTCGGGGAATATTCGTTTTAACGGGGAATATTAAATGCAGACGACAAGACAATCATTGGTGGACTCGACAAACGGAATTATTGTCGGATTGAGAAAATGACAAAAATATTTATGAAAATAACGGCGGAAGTTTTATCGTTAACTGTTGAAACACCCGGTGTTAAAAGTACAGGAATACGCGTGGTTGCATAGTAGCACACGGTATTGATTATTGATGCTTACGTGAGAAGTCACTCAGTTTTGTTCAATTATTGTTTCAGTAATTATTGCATAGTATCTCACGTTAATTGATTCAATTATTGTCGACATTTTATATATTATTAAATCAATAATTGAGACGACGAAGTTATTAATATTATTATTTGCAATATTAACGATGTCTAGAAGTTCTGCCAAGGAGAGGTTTGGTCACCTAATCATGCTTGATAGGGAGAAATTTTTATTGGAAAGCCCCCTCTTTCCTGGGAATGACCTGGTCGATTAATAGTGTGAATTATAATAATGATGATGAAATTTTGTTTTATTAGTATTATTAATGTAATAAAATAGAAAAGCTTTTTATATAAAAATGAATACTTTTATAAAGTTATTCGTTTTATTAGACTATAAATAGAATATATTATATTCTATTATGTATAATATTTTGCATAGTAAAATCTTTTTATATAAAACATAATACTTTTATAAAGTTATTCATTTTATTAGACTATAAATAGAATATATTATATTTTATTATGCATAGTGTTTGTGATAGTTAGTGCATAGTATTTTGCATAGTAAAATTTTTTATATAAAACAAAATACTTTTATAAAGTTATTCGTTTTATTAGATTATAAATAGAATATATTATATTTTATTTAAAAGATTTTGTTTTATTAGAATATTTTATAGTAAACCAATCTGGACCGTCCGTTTAAAAGTAAATCAATCTAGACTGTTTAGGAATTAGTTATTATTCAGTCCATTCTCCTATAAATAGAAGCTTATTCTTTCATTATTTCTTACGAATTCCTTGAAACTCTAGAGAGAGAAACTATAGAGAGAAAGAAGAAAAATATTCTGCTACTTCACTACTCCTATATCCAGTTGTTCTAAGGTAAAGGGTATTATTTCTTTCGTATTCATGAAGAGAATTTTTGTTATTCCATGTTTTTATTATGTTGGAATAACCTGTATACGCGGTCTACCCTATACTTGGTGAAATTCTTCTGTTATTCCATTCTTTATCATTATGTTGGAATAACCTGTCTATGCCAATCGCATACATGGTGAAATTCTTCTCGTTATTCCATTCTTTATTATTCATTTGGAACATCACATGCGTGCGTTTACGCATGACCGGTTCCATTATTTATTATTCTGTTAGAACATCACAGCCGGGTGTAATTTTGCACGACATGGTTTTTCGTTATTTATTATTACATTGGAATATCCGTGCATGCGTTTATGCATGATTCGGTTCCGTTATTTATTATTACATTGGAATAACTCATTCTGCATGGTCTATCGCATGCCTGATGATTTCTTTTGTTATTCCATTCTTTATTATACTCAGTTGGTTAAAGTTTTGACTTCTATACTCCATGAAATTAGTGGAATATCCTTGATATTTGCGCTTCATCCAGTATCTTTTCATGGAAATATTCTTTTGAGCATTCTTGAATTTTACTCTACAAAGAAGTATCATGTTAACAATTTGGACGTTATTAGTTCCTGGATAAATTAATTCTTGAACTTGTTTTATTGAATTCTTATATCATTGTCATCATCCTCATGTTTATGTTATGTTGAAAGTCATCTGTGGTCTGTAGTGCATAGATGGACTTGGTATGATTATGACGAGGGATTATTCGGTATAATCATGACCGTAATGTTACAAATGATGTGGTAAAAGTCCTCATTGGCCCATAGTGCATTGATGGACAGTTGTTGGCATGATCATGACCATTGATGAATACACGAATATCCTTGGCCCGTAGTGCATGGATAATTTATGGTTGTGATACTAATGAATATCCTTGGCCGTAGTGCAGGGATGACGTGGATTATTTATTAAGTTGAGTCCCAGCAATAAAAGTGATGAAAAACCTTTTAAATCATAAAAGATAGTAGATTTTATTCTCTACTTGACTCTTTTAATGGATTGCTTGTTCCGCTACAGTTAAACTTGATGTTTGTTATATTGTATCAGTTTAACACTATTGAAGGCTAACGATAATTTATTCTGTATTATCTTAGTCATAATGATTATTACTGGGCTAGTTGAGCTCACCCTTTTACTTTTATTGTTCTCTTCAGGAAGTGAGAACATAGCAGGGACTAGTCAGGCAACAGAGTGACGGTCCAGATAATAGCATTAGTAGTCCTCACTATTTTGTTAAATAGTGTGATAATAAATGTAATGAGAACTCAATTGAGTGTGGATATTGTCTAGATGACAATATTTGTATTAAAACTCACAGCATATGTTTTGTCGTATTTTACACGACTGTTGTATAATTAAGTTGTATTTGAATTTTGTACCATGTATTTGGCGACTCAAGATAGGTGATGTATACCTATTTTGGGGGCGTCACAACCATCCAACTGTTAGACCACTCTACGAACATCATTTCGGCATGCTGAACATTTGGTTGATTCAAGACTTCCAAATAAACCGACCCAGCGAACGTGTTCGCATCAGTCGTGTCCAATCTCGCTAAGGCATTTTCTATAGTATTATCAGATCCGTCTACTCTTCGAAAAGCAAACAAACTAAAGAACTGGAGCCGATCTTTCACTTCTGCTAGATATTTTACCATCCTTGCCCCATGGGCTTCGTACTACCACAAGACCTTCTTGATCACCGGCTAAGAGTCACTAAAAATCACTATCTTCTGAACCTCCAAACTTTTTTCCAACCGCAGAACTGCCAAGATCGCTTCATCTTCAGCCTTGTTGTTGGTCGCCTTAAACCCAAAACGAATTGCCTGCTACACTCTGAACCCTTCTGGGCTTGTAAATACAACACCAGCACCACTGACATCCGACGTAGATGACCCATCTACATACAGGGTCCATGAACTCAGCACTGGCCAAACATCAATCACTATCCAAACGACTCCTGCTCGATTCAAACTATCATCCATCTCAGAGAATGAACACTCGACTATGAAATCGGCCAAAGACTTGACCTTTATCGCCGTCCGAGGGGTGATACTCCAATATAAATTGTGACAAGTCCATGGCCCATGCAGAAACCCAACCTGAAACCTCTGGCTTCCCTAATACTTTCTTCAATGGATATCCGTTTATACTACTATTAACCAAACCTGAAAGTATTACTGAATCTTTCTGCTGGCGATTATCAATTTATAGGAAAAGTTCTCTAGGTTCGGATACCTTGTTTCTACGTCCCTGAGGGCATGGTTTACATAGTAAACCAGGTGCTACTTACCCCCGATCTCCTGCACCAAAACTGCTCCTACCGCCAAAGAAATCGCGGCTAAGTACAAATATAGAAGCTCAATAGGAACTGGCTTCACCAACAATGGAGCCGAAGACAAGTACTTCTTAATCCCCTGAAAAGCATCCTCGCATTCCGAAGTCCAATAGAAGGACTTCTCATTCTTCGGCCCCTTTAACGTATCAAAAAACGGCAAACACCTTTCTGCCGACTTAGACATAAATATCCTCAAAGTTGTTATCCGACCTATCAGATGTTTAACATCCTTATACGACTGAGAAAATTTCATATCTAAAATTACCTTAATCTTCTCAGGGTTTGCCTCAATTTCTCGCCTGCTGACTAGGTAACCCAGAAATTTTCTTGCTCCCAAACTGAAAGTACACTTCGTCGGGTTTAACCTAAGCTTATAATGTCGAACTGTCCGGAAGTAATCCTCCAAATCATCCAAGTGACCTCTCATAGACATGCTCTTGATGATCATGTCATCTATATAAACCTCGCATAATTCATCATATCCTTTGATAGGTAGCCCCGACATTCAACAAGCCAAAAGTCATCTTCTTAAATGCATAGACCGACAGATGCGTGATGAAGGCGGTTTTCGAGATATCTTCCTTATGCATCGAAATCTGATGGTAATCCGAAAATGAATCCATAAAACTGAGCAGAGTATACCCTGAAGTGGCATCAATCAACTGGTCAATATGGGGAATTGGATAAAAATCTTTCGGACGTGCCTTATTTAGATCTGTGTAATTAATGCAAACTCGCCACTTCCCATTCTGCTTCTAAAATAACACCACATTCACCATACACTCAGGGTATTCTATCTCGAAGATAAAATCCGCTACTAAAATCTTAGTTATTCCCTCATCTATTATCTTCTGTCTCTCCGGGGCGAAGATCCTCCTTTTTTGTTGAACTGGTTTCTTCATCGGATCCACATGCAATCTATGTATAGCCACCTTCTGATTAACCCCAGACATATCACTGGGAATCCATGCAAAAATATTAGCATAGCATTGCAATAATTCCACCAAACTTGTACTAAAAGGCTCCTGCAACCCAGACCCGATCTTCATATAGAGACGAGCTATAGCTACGGTCGGCACAGAACCATCGGTAAATACCTCTGTAGATAGTCTGTGCCGAGGGTCATCGTCAGGCCGTCGGTATAGAAGTTGTTTTAGACAAAATCCTCCCATTTTTCTCCCCAAATCATTTCAGAATCTTCACTCCCTTTTTTTCCCCCAAATCATCTTCGCCTCTCCGGCCCTCTCTCTCCTCTCTAACACTTTCTCTCTCGCTCGTTCTTCCTCTCTAACCAAATCATTTCTCCTCTGCTCGTTACTCGATCAACCACTCATCATCTTCTACTCGGATCGGGCACACTTTTTTAGATCGTGAAACCCTTGGCATCGTGGGATCCGTTCTCATCTCTGCCCTTCTCGTCGAATTGTAAGTCGCAACAAAATAAAATCCTATATATACTTTGTTAACAACTTATTATTTGATTTGTTATTACTCTGGTGATTCTCTTTCCTCTTTCTGTTCATGTTTCCTTTGAGCTCTGATCATCAGGTAATTCGTTGATTTATACTTTTGTTGTTGCTCTTTGTTGATTCTGAAATTATTTGAATTAGTATAATCTCAGTTTGATTTGTTATTCTATATTAGCTCCAGTTATGTTCAGCTGTAGTTGAATTACTGTTGAGGATTTCTATTTAAAATGTTGAATTTTGAGGAGGTTTTTTGACTTCATGAAGCTATAAGCACTGTTTCTAAAGTTTGGATTTGATTGAATTGAACGATTTATCAGTCTTCGTTTGCTTGATGTCTTCTTATGTTGATGATTGAATCAAATTCCCTTTTTTCAAATTTCTAGGAGTATGAATCGATTAGATCAAGATTTTAAAAAATCATCTCAGATTTAATCTATATTGCTCATTTGTTTGGTTAGTTCTTTGTTTTCGAGGTTTTTGACCAATTCAGACTATGTTGAAGCTGTATATTTATAATCATTTGCAAATCTCTCTCTCCTTGAAGCTTAAATGAATCCAATTAGAAGTCCTTAATTCAAATTATAAATGATATATCAATCGCAGTGTTTTCATTTTTCCTTTTCTGGTGCTGGTAAGATATTTTTGTGTAATATTGAATCAAATTCATCCTTTGTTGAAAAACAAACACAATTATTCAGTTTTATATAATTCCGAGAGTTTGTTGAGCTTAAAAAATTTAATTAATAAGTGTCTTCTTTTCAGCTTTGAAATTATGAAAACTGTATGGAGTGAATATTTATTGTAGTGGTGATAACATCTTTCGTTGCCACCATGGGTTTATCTCATCTTATAATGAGTGACGAGAGAGAGAGAGACATAATAAGAATGATGTTATGACTAGTAATGAAATATTTACTCATATAACAGATCCTTACAAAAAGAACAGATCACTGGCTCCATGTTAAATTTAAAGTGATTCTGAGTTGGGGAGCTACAGGTAAGAATTTTACTGCTAGAATATTAAAACAATTTAGATATTTTTCTATGTTCCTATTCCAACTAACACTTCCTATTCCAATTAAAACAAATCATATCCGTTATTATAAATGGTTTTCTATGTTCAGATATTTTTTATTGGTCTGCTTGATATTGGGTGGTCTCTATATTAAAATTTTAATTAGGCTTTAAATTATACGAAATCGTGTGTTAGAATCACTATATAGACGTATCTTGCGAGCCTACAATGAAAAGAAGTCTTTCAGGGTTATTATTGTCATACCACTCCTACCTGGCTTCCAGGTACTAACAATTAAATTGTTTTCTTTGAATGTGTTATAGAAATTTATATTAAGTGATATGTTTTATAGGGTGGTCTTGATGATGGTGGTGTTGCATCTGTGAGAGCAATTATGCATTGGCAATATCGAACAATATGCAGAGGACATAACTGGTTGTTTACATGGTACTATTATTATAAGACCCCAACTTTTATGAATAAAGAATAATTTTTTCAAAATATATTTTTGAATATTATGGTGTAGATTTGATATAATGTTATAGTTGTGGATAATATTTATAAATTTTGCAAAATAAGCAAGTGGTTATATAATATTCGATTGGTGGGAAATATTCGTTTTAACGGGGGAATATTCGCATGCACGATTGGCACCATCATTAGTGGACCATAACGGAAGTATTGTCGTAATTAGAAAACGACATAATTATCTTTTTTAAAAAAAAAAAAGCGTAAGTTTTACCCAATCGTTGAACTACCCGATAGTAAAAATTTATGTAATCTGGCGCGTGGTTGCATAGTAGCTACGGTATTAATTGTTGATGCCACGTAAGAAGTCACTCATTATACTCAATTATTGTTACAAGAATTCTCAGATCATATCTCTCATATTATTGATTCGATTATTGTGACGCCCCCAAAATAGGTACACATCACCCATCTTGGGTCGTCAGATACAAGGTACTGAATATAAATACAAACTAATTATACAACAGTCGTGTAAAATACGACAAAACATAAATTGAGTTTTAATAAGAATATTGTCATCTAGACAATATCCACACTCAAAGGAGTCCTCAATACATTTATTGTCACACTATTTAACAGAATAGTGAGGACTACTAATACTATCATCTGGACCGTCACTCCGTTCCCCGAATAGTCCCGGCTACTTTCTCATTTCCTAAAGAGAACAGTGAAAGAAATGGGTGAGCTCAACTAGCCCAGTAAGAAATATTATGACTAAGATAATGCAGAATAAATTATCATTAGTCTTCAATAATGTTAAACTGATAAAATACAATAGACATCAAGTTTAACTGTAGCGGAATAAGCAATCCATTAGAAGAGTCAAGTAGAGCATGATATCTACTATCTTCTATGATTTAAAATATTTTCATCAATTTTTATCGCTGAGACTCAGCTTAATAAATAAACCACATCATCGAGTCATCTCTACTTTATGGGCCAAGGATATTCATTAAATTATCAATGGTCATGACTATACGGAATAATCCCTAGTCATAATCATACCAAAAGCGTAAAATTCGTCAATACACTACAAAGCCCCGAGGACTTTTACCACATCATTTATAACATTACAGGTCATGATTATACCGAATAATTCCTGGTCATAATCATACCAAGTCCATCTATGCACGTAAGCCAAAGATGACTTTCATCACAATATAAGCATGAGGATGATGACAATGACATAATACTTCAATAAAACAAGTTCAAGAATAAATTTTAAAGATTTATAAGTTAATTTATCTTGAACTCAATAATGTCCAAATTGTCAACATGATACTGCTTTGTGGAGTAAAATTCAAAAATGCTCAGAAGAATATTTTCATAAAAAGATACTGGATGAAGCGCAAATATCAAGGATATTCCACTAATTTCATGGAGTATAGAAGCCAAAATTTTAACCAAATGAGTATCATAAAATATATGAAACTACAATGAATTTTCACCCGCCATACGGTAATCCACGTAGACAGATCATTTCCACAATTTAATAAGAAATGAATACGAAGGGCCATTCACCATGCATGTGGTAATCCACGAGACAAAAGTTATTCCAATGTAATAATAAAGAATGGAATAACAAAAGAATTCACCATGCATGCGATAGATCCGCATGTATAAAAGTTATTCCAAAAGAATAATAAATAATGGAACCAGTCATGCGTAAATGCATGCATGTGATATTCTAATGTAATAATAAATAATGGAACTAGGTCATGTAAACGCGATGTAGACGGAATATTCCAATGTAATAATAGAGAATGGAATAACAAAAGACTTCACCGTGCATGCGATAGTAATTACAGACAAGTTATTCCAATGTAATAATAAATAATGGAACCCGGTCATGCGTAATATACACAGCATGTGATATTCCAATGTAATAATAAAGAATGGAATAATAGAAGAATTTCACCATGTATGCGGTATCAGATATACAAAAGTTATTCGATGTAATAATAAGGAATGGAATAATGAAGAATTTCACCAAGTATGTGGTACTTATCAGATATACAAAAGTTATTCTAATGTAATAATAAAGAATGGAATAACATAAGTTCTCTTCATGAATATGAAAGAAATAATAACCCTTACCTTATAAAGAAGAGTAATTTCAACGGGTAGTATGGGATATACTTGAAGAAAACTTGCACTACGCTAAAAGCTTCTTAAAACTCTAAAGAAATACGCCAAGATTATGTAAGAGAATTCTCTCTAATTATCTTGGTGTGATTTCAATTCTAACTAAGCATCCTATTTATAGGAAAATAGAAAGGATACTATGCAATAAAATATATATATATATATATATATATTATTTAAAATCTAATTAAACAAATAACTTTATAAAAGTATTCATTTTTATATAAAAAGTTTTTCCTGCTTTTATTACATTAATAATACTAATTAAACAAAATATATATATATATATATATATATATATATATATATAAACTTTCGTGACTTCATAAAAAGACACCTCAATATATTTAACAACATTTATCATCATTATTATAATTCACAATATTAATCGACTGTGTCATTCCCGAGAAAGAGGGGCTTTCCAATAAGGATTTCTCCCTATTGGCGCGCAATTAGGTGACCAAACCTCTCCTCGATGTAACTTCTAGACATCGTTAATATTGCAAATAATAATATTAATAACTTTGTTATCTCAATTATTGATTTAATAATATATAAAATATCAACAATAATTGAATCAAATAACGTGAGATACTATACAACAATTACTGTAGCAATAATTGAACAAAACTGAGTGACTTCTCACGTAAGCATCAATAATCAATACTGTGTGCTACTATGCAACCACGCCAGACATCGTATTTTTTAACAAGGTGTGTTTCAACAGTTAATAGTAAAACTTCCGCCGTTATTTTCATAATAATATTTTTGTTATTTTCTCAATCCGACAATAATTTCGTTGTGGGGTCCACCAATGATTGTGTCGTCGTACAAATATTCTCTGTTAAAACAAATATTCCCCGATCAATTAATATTATATAACAACTTGCATACTTTTCAAAATTTCTAAATATTACCCACAACTATAACATTATATCAAATTTACTCTATAATATTCAAAAATGATATTTATTGAAAATTCATCTTTATTCATAAAAGTTGGGTCTTACAACCTCCCTTTGTTATGAAATTTCGCCCTCGAAATTAGGGTACATACCTGGTATGTCGAAGAGGTAAGGATACCTTGATTTTATTTCAGATTCTAACTCCTAGGTCATTTCCTCAACATCGTGGTTTCTCCACAAAACCTTGACTTGAGGTATAACCTTGGAGCGTAGAATATGTTCCTTCTTATCCAAGATTTGAACAGGAATCTCTTCATACGTTAAATCTTTCGCTATTTCGTCCGGTTCTAATTCAATAATGCGGTTCAGGTCTTTCACATATTTACGTAACATGGATATATGAAAAATGTTATAAACACGAGACATACTTGGCGGTAAAGCGAGTCTATAGGCCACAGTTCCTACTCGATCGAGGATTAAAAATGGGCCAATGAATCGAGGATTGAGCTTTCCTCTCTTTCCAAATCTCGTAACTCCTTTCCATGTAGCAACACGTAACAACACATGATCTCCAATATCGAATTCCACGTCCTTTCGATGAAGATCAGCATAACTCTTTTGTCGATCTTGTGAGGTTTTTATACGTTGTCGGATCGTTTGAATCTTTTTCAGAGTCATACGCATTTAACTCCCGGCCCCAACAACGTTGTTTCACCCACCTCAACCCAGCATACTGGAGAACGACACTTTCTGTGACACCCCCAAAATAGGTATACAACACCCATTCTGAGTCGCCAAATACATGGTACAGAAAGCAAACTATAACTTCAATAATACAAATGTCGTGTAAAATACGACAACACATACTGTGAGTTTAAATACAAATATTGTCTTCTAGATAATATCAACACTCAAATAAATCCTCATTACAATTATTCATACACTATTTTACAGAAATAGTGAGGACTGCTAAAATATCTTTCTAGAACCATCACTCCATACCCCGACTCGATCCTGCTATGTTCTCACCTCCTAAGAAGAAAAATGGAACAAAAAGAAAAAAGGGTGAGCTCAACTAGCCAGTAAAGAATATTATGACTAAGATAATATACAAAAAATTATCATTAGTCTTTAACAGGGAAAAATCTGATAGAATATAATAGACAACAAGTTTTAGATCAATTAATGCAGCGGAAACAACAATCCATTAGAAGAGTCACGTAGAGAATGAATTCTACTATCTTCTAAGATTTAAAAGTCCATCATCAATATTTTATCCCTGTAACATTAAATAATATACATCTTTAATCAAATATTCATCTTTGCACTGCAGGCCAAAGATATTCATTTATATCACCAGTCGGTCATGCTCATCTCAACACCTATTCATCTTTGCACTACGGGCCAAAGATATTCATCAGTTAATCATTCATCTTTGCACTACAGGCCAAAGATATTCAGTAATATCATCATTTAAGACTGAGGATGATGAAAAATATTTTAAAGAAAAGGAATCCAGTGAGACAGAAGGACAAATATTAGGGATTCGTAAAACAGTTTATCCAAGATCAATGATACTTCATAATAACCAATTATGAAGCAGAATTCAAAAATAACGATCAAAACATGGATACAATCAAAGATAGTAGCCAAAATAGACATCTTGGACAAAAAAAAAAATTTTTATTTTTTGGTGAATAGTGTCGTATTCCTGAATAGTGCCGTATACGTGAATAGTAACCCCGACACAAAAAGTTCTAAATTTAATTAAAAAGTTCACCAATATTTCGGCATAATGATATTGAAGAAAATAATATCATTTAAGAAGAAAATAACATCCCTTACCTCAAAATAACGGTACTTCTGATCGGAATATCGGATATAAAGCCGAAGGAAGCTTGTACCGAATAGCAACTCTCAAAGTATATAAATACTCACAAAAATACGCTCGATAATCTAGAGAGAAAAATAAAATATTATTTTCTTTTTCTTCTTCCACGCCAACCTTCACCAACCAAGCCACCAGCAGCCATCTAGGAAGAAAATTCAGCAGCCCACATGTTTATAACATAAGTGGGTCCCACCCATAATTTAATAAAAATTATTTTATTTTCTGAAACTTCAATAATTCATAGAAAATAGCCTGTTTATCAGAAAAATACGAATTTTATGTCCATTCTGCCTGAAATCGAATTCTCTACAACTTTGTAGCTTTGAGTTTTTCCAAATTCTAAACAGAAAATATTCAAAATCCACAAACGGATGATTTTTAATTCCTCCATTATGACAAAATACTGATAAAACACATCATCATTAATTCTTTCATTTATAACCACATAAATAAATCCATCATTTATATCCACATCAAATAAATATTTTCTTATCATATAAATCAATAATTAATTATTCACAAATAATATTATAGAATCACAATTATAACAACCAGGCCGTTCCCAGGAAAGAGGGTGCTTTCCAATAAAGATTTCTCCTTACTGGCGCGCAATTAGGTGACCAAACCTTTCCTTGACAGAACTTTCTAGACATTGCCAATAATTTTATCTAATAATATTATTCAAATAATATGAATTATTGATCTGATGATGGGAAATACTGTGCAGTGATAATTATTGAAACAACAATAATATAAACTATCAACGCAACAATTATTGAATCAATAAAATAAAATATTGAATAAAGAATTCATCGTAACAATTATTGAGTAGTGCCTTCTTATATACGTAATCAATAATTCAACTATCTTTGCAATAATCTGGTGTGCCATCGCATAACTATGCATATTACTGTATTTTAACCACCAGGTATTCCAACAGTGTTAATGGTAATAATTACGCCGTTATTTATAAAACTCAAACTTTGTCGTTTTCCTTCATTCAACCGTTTTCCGTTATGGGGCCCACAATTGACTGCGCCGTCGTACGGATATTCCCGACAAAAAGAATATTCCACGACCAAACGAATATTCCCCGATAAAAGGAATATTTTATAACCACTTGCTTATTTTGTAATATTTGCACATTTCACCCATAACCAAAGCATTATATCAAATTAACCTTTATTAATTTAGAATAATGAATAGAGGAAAATTTAATTTTATTTATAATAAGTTGGGGTCTTACAACCTCCCCTCCTTATAAAATTTTGTCCTCGAAATCGACGACGTACACTGTGTTTTTAACGGTGAGGTACCTCGCTTTCATTTCTGATTCCAATTCCCAGGTCATTTCCTCAATAGCATGGTTCCTCCACAAAACCTTAACTTGTGGTATAACCTTGGTGCGTAGGACATGCTCTTTCCTATCCAAGATCTTAACAGGTACCTCCTTGTACGTTAAACCTTCGGCTATCTCGTCTGGTTCTAACTCAATAATGTGGTTCGAGTCTTTCACATATTTACGAAGCATAGATATATGAAAAACATTATGAACACGAGACATGTTTGGAGGTAATGCGAGTCTATAGGCTACATTTCCTATTCTGGTCAAGAATCTCAAATGGACCAACAAATCTTGGATTGAGCTTTCTCTTTCCAAATCTTGTAACTCCCTTCCATGGAGAAACGCGTAACAGTACATGATCTCCAATATTAAACTCCACGTCCTTTCTATGAAGATCAGCATAACTCTTTTGTCGATCTTATGAGGTTTGAATACGTTGTCGAATCATTTGGATCTTTTCTATAGTCATGCGTACTAATTCTGGTCCCAACAACGTTGTTTCTCCCACCTCATCCCAGCATACTGGAGAACGACACTTTCGTCCATACAACAGCTCGAACGGAGCCATTCCTATACTTGCTTGATAACTGTTATTGTAGGAGAATTCCACCAGTGGCAAGTACTTATCCCAACTTCCTTTGAAATCTAAGACACAGAGTCTTAATAGATCTTCAAGGGTTTGAATAGTCCTTTTCGATTGCCCGTCCGTTTGAGGATGGTATGCTGAACTGAATCGTATATCCGTGCACATAGCTTTCTGTAGGCTAACCCAAAATCTTGAAGTGAATCTTGGGTCACGATTTAAAACTATGGATATTGTCATGCCATGCAATCTGACAATCTCATTCACGTACATACGAGCAAGACGTTAAGGGAATAAGTCTCACGTATAGGCAAGAAATGAGCAGACTTGGTTAATCTATCAACAATAACCCAAATTGCATCTATGCCTTGAGAAAATTTGGGAAGACCCGTAACGAAATCCATGGTAATGTGTTCCCACTTCCATTCTGGAATCTCAAGTGGTTTCAATGGGCCTTTTGGCACTTGATGCTCCGCCTTTACTCATTGACAAGTTAAACACCTCGAGATAAACTCCACAATCTCTCTCTTCATATTGTTCCACCAAAATATGTGTCGAATATCATGATACATTTTGGTACTCCCAGGATGGATTGTAAATGGGGTGTTGTGTGCCTCCATCATGATTCTATGCTTCAAGTCAAAATCGTTAGGAATGCAAAGTCTAGAGTTAACTTGAAGTATTCCTTCTTCATCGATTCTTGCTTCTAGAATAGCTCCTTCTTGCACTTTCTTCTTCATACGCATCGCCTCTGTGTCCAGTAGGTAAGAAAGCACTTTAACTTTATCGATTAAAGTCGGTTCTACTCGCCATCATCACGTGGGTCCCTGGAGTCTTTAATTCTATCTCCATCCTTTTCAAGTCATACAAAATGGGCCTTTGTGTTGACAATATCGCACTCGTACTCGCATATGATATTCTACTCAATAAATAATATTACTACGCTCGTTTTTCCAGGATGATATTGAATAATGTGATCGTAATCTTTCAATAGCTCAAGCCAACGTCATTGCCGCATGTTGAGTTCTTTTTGGGTGAAGAAATATTTGAGGCTTTTATGGTCCTTATAAATCTCCACTTTCTCCCCATACAGGTAGTGTCTCCAGATTTTTAATGTGAAAATGACTGCTGCCAACTCTAGATCATGAGTAGGATAATTCCTCTCATATTCTTTGAGTTTTCGTGAGGCATAGGCTATGACTTTCCCATGTTGCATGAGAACACATCCTAACCCTTTGCCCTCAAGCATCATTTGTAGATAACAAATCCATCCGCATTCGGATGGTATTGCTGAAGCAGGTGCCGAAATGAGTCTCCTCTTAAGCTCTTGGAAACTCTTCTTGCATCCTTCGCTCCATACGAATTTTGTATCTTTTCGAGTCAGCTAAGTTAACGAAGTAGAGATTCAAGAAATCCTTCCACGAATCTCCGATAATAACCAGCTAAGCCCAGAAAGCTGCGTACTTCGATCACCGACTTTGGTTGCTCCCAATTTTGTATTGCTTTAATCTTTGCCGGGTCAACAGATACTCCATGTTTTGACACCACGTGCCCAAGGAATTCTACTTCATCAAGCCAGAACTCGCATTTCTTCAGGTTGGCATAAAGCTTATTTTCACGAAGCCTTTCAAGTATCAGCTTCAAATGGTGCTCATGATCTTCACGACTTTTGGAATAGATGAGGATGTCATCAATAAAGACAACAACGAACTGATCCAAATATTCCTTGAATACACGGTTCATCATATCCATGAAAGTAGCAGGAGCATTAGTCAATCCAAAAGACATGACTAAGAATTCATAATGCCCGTACCGAGTTCTGAAGGCAGTCTTTAGAATATCCTCAGTTTTAATCTTCAGCTGATGGTATCCAGAACGAAGGTCGATCTTTGAAAAGAATTGTGCTCCCTTGTAATCGGGTCAAACAGTCATCAATGCGAGGTAGCGGATACCTATTCTTGATGGTGACATGGTTTAATTCTTGGTAGTCAATACAAAGTCGCATACTCCCGTCTTTCTTCTTTCCGAATAAAACAAGAGCACCCCAAGGAGATGTACTAGGACGAATGAAACCGATGTCTAATAATTCCTATAGTTAGACTTTTAACTCTTGAAGTTCAATAGGAGCCATTCGATATGAGGTTTTAGAAATGAGTTTTGTACCCGGTTCAAGGTCAATAAAGAATTCAACATCACGTTCTGGGGGTAGATCAGGAAGTTCTTCAGGAAATACATCAGGAAATTCTCTAACAACAGAAATATTATCCAAATCTGACTTGTCTTTATTCAAATCCATAACATGGGCTAAGAAAGCTTGACATCCGTCTTTCAATAAATGAATAGCTTTATGGCTTGATATGACAGTGACTGATTTTAGTGGTTTAGTTTCTTGAATTCGCATAACAGGTTGGTTAGGAATATGAAAACTAACAACCTTATGAAAGCAATCAATTTTGGCATGATGAGTGGTTAACCAATCAATTCCTAAAATCACATCAAAAGCAAGTATTTTTAAAGAGATAAGATCAACAGGTAATGTGATAGTGCAAACTTGGATCATGCAAGATTTATAAACTGTAGATGTAACGAAGGTTTCACCCAACGGAGTTTCAACAGATAAGTCAAAGTCCAATTTCTCTGGAGTCAAGTTTAAACGTTGAGCACAAGCAGGAGAGATAAAAGAATGGGTAGAACCGGTATCTAGTAAGGTATAAACTTCACAAGAGTTCAAGATTAGCTTACCCGTGATCACCTCGTTTGGGTTCTCACGCTTTTGGCGACCACGACAAACGCCTTCCAGAACCGGCCGATTTCGACTTATCTGGTGCAGCCCTTAGAGTCACCATCCCCGCTGAACTTGGTCTCACTATAGTACAATCTCGAGCGATATGTCCTTCCTTTCCACAATTATAACATACCTTTGATTGTTGTGGGCAGTTTGGACTGATATGTCCCTCTTTCCCGCATTTGTAACATCTAACTAGCGGTCGTTCTCCTCCCCTAGAATTTGTTGTTGGTGGTGCTGCTGCTGCTGATGTCTTCCCGTCGTTGTTGAATCTCCTCTTTCTAAAATTTCCACTTGACTCACCTCTCCTATTATCATGGCCACGATTACCACCCGAGTGGTTACCGCCTTTGTCCGTATTTTCCCCTCCTCGCTGGTTATCATCGTTCTGATGACTGCTGTCACCGGTATAACCCTGGTTGTGGTCCCTCGGTTGAGTATACTCATTATCTCTCTCTAATAATTGAGCCTTGTTGACAACATCTGAATACAGAGAAAATTTATGAGAGATAAGGTATTGACGAATCTCGGGTTTTAGACCTCTCAGAAACATCCGCCGTCATCGTTCCTCATTCTCTACCAAATGAGGTGCAAACCTGGATAACTCCGCGAACTTCGCCTCGTACTGAGACACCATCATGTTGTTACATTCGGTCTAATAAAATCTACATCCTTCATATGATGAATACTTTCAGGAAAGTACTTGTCATTGAAAAGTTTTTGAAATCTTTCCCAAGACTTTGCCGAGCGTACCGGGTGATGTACGCTTCATGATTCCCACTAGTAATCCGCTTCACCACACGAAACATAAAAGTGGCGAATGGAACCTTCTGATCCTCCGTGCATCCCAAGACATCGAATATCTTGGTGATTTGCTTGACCCATGTTTTCGCTTCTTAATCGGATTGGGCTTTCCCGTAAATCTGGTGGTCCCAACTCCTTGAACCGCTTGGTCATGTGATGCATCAGCGTTGCCATCATATCCACCTATATTTTGTACACGAGTCTCCCTCGTCTGATTTTGCATGAACTGCAAAAAGCTCCTAAACATTCCATCATTCATCGTTTGCTCGGTAGTGTTATTTACAAGAGGAATATTGCCTTCTTGTTGCACGTTCTCCTGGTTTGTGACTAAAGGTTGTTCCACAGTCTCATACACTCCATTGTTAACGTTCTCAGCAGCCATTCTTAAATACTGCAATAAAACAAGGGTTAATTAAATACATTCACATATCACATAATATCCCTATATTATGACCGACCAACAAATAAGCTTAGATAGGACACACTAGCGAAGGATTTACTCATCTCTCCCCTGCTAGTTCTATTTCCCGATCTCCGCCATAGACCATATCCCTAAGCTTTGATACCAACTGTGACACCCCCAAAATAGGTATGCAACACCCATTCCGAGTCGCCAAATACATGGTATAGAAAGCAAACTATAACTTCAATAATATAAATGTCGTGTAAAATACGACAACACATACTGTGAGTTTAAATACAAATATTGTCTTCTAGAC
This sequence comes from Panax ginseng, assembly GCA_020205605.1. Lineage (NCBI taxonomy): Eukaryota > Viridiplantae > Streptophyta > Magnoliopsida > Apiales > Araliaceae > Panax > Panax ginseng. Next base: position 19,967,112 of record CM035133.1, on the reverse strand, counting down.
AATATCAACACTCAAATAAGTTCTCATTATAATTATTCATACACTATTTTACAGAAATAGTGAGGACTGCTAAAACATCTTTCTAGAACCATCACTCCATACCCCGACTCGATCCTGCTATGTTCTCACCTCCTAAGAAGAAAAATGGAACAAAAAGAAAAAGGGTGAGCTCAACTAGCCCATTAAAGAATATTATGACTAAGGTAATATACAAAAAATTATCATTAGTCTTTAACAGGAAAAAATCTGATAGAATATAATAGACAACAAGTTTTAGATCAACAAATACAGCGGAAACAACAATCCCTTAGAAGAATCACGTAGAGAATGAATTCTACTATATTCTAAGATTTAAAAGTCCATCATCAATATTTTATCCCTGTATCATCAATAAATATACATCTTTAATCAAATATTCATCTTTGCACTACAGGCCAAAGATATTCATTTATATCACCAGTCGGTCATGTTCATTTCAACACCTGTTCATCTTTGCACTACGGGCCAAAGATATTCATCAGTTAATCATTCATCTTTGCACTACAGGCCAAAGATATTCAGTAATATCATCATTTAAGACTGAGGATGATGAAAAATATTTTAAAGAAAAGGAATCCAGTGAGACAAAAGGACAAATATTAGGGATTCGTATAACAGTTTATCCAAGTTCAATAATATTTCATAACAACCAATTGTGAAGCAGAATTCAAAAATAACGATCAAAACATGGATACAATCAAAGATAGTAGCCAAAATAGACATCTTGGATAAAAAGGAAAATTTTTATTTTTCGGTGAATAGTGTCGTATTTGTGAATAGTGACTACATAAATAGTAATCCCGACACAAAAAGTTCCAAATTTGATTAAAAAGTTCACCAATATTTTAGCATAATGATATTGAAGAAAATAATATCATTTAAGAAGAAAATAACATCCCTTACCTCAAAATAACGGTACTTCTGATCGGAATATCGGATATAAAGCTGAAGGAAGCTTGTACCAAATAGCAACTCTCAAAGTATATAAATACTCACAAAAATAAGCTCGATAATCTAGAGAGAAAAAAAACTTGTTTCTGGTGTGATTTTCAATTCTAACCTAAGCGCCTATTTATAGGAAAATGCTAGAACGCCATAGGAGACTAAAATAATAAAATATTATTTTTTTTTTTTCTTCCACGCCAACCTTCACCAACCAAGCCACCAGCAGCCATCTAGGAAGAAAATTCAGCAGCCCACATGTTTATAACATAAGTGGGTCTCACCCATAATTTAATAAAAATCATTTTATTTTTTAAAACTTCAATAATTCATAGAAAATAGAACGTTTATCAGAAAAATATAAATTTTATGTCCATTCTGCCTGAAATCGAATTCTCTACAACTTTGTAGCTTTGAGTTTTTCCAAATTCCAAACAGAAAATATCTAAAATCCATAAACGGATGATTTTTAATTCCTCCATTCTGACAAAATACTGATAAAACACCTCAGCATTAATTCTTTCATTTATAACCACGTAAATAAATCTATCATTTATATCCACATCAAATAAATATTTTCTTATCATGTAAATCAATAATTAATTATTCACAAATAATATTATAGAATCACAATTATGAGAACCAGGCCGTTCCCAAGAAAGAGGGGGCTTTCCAATAAGGATTTCTCCTTACTGGCGCGCAATTAGGTGACCAAACGTCTCCTTGACAGAACTTTCTAGACATTGCCAATAATGCTATCTAATAATATTATTCAAATAATATGAATTATTGATCTCATAATGGGAAATATTGTGCAGTGACAATTATTGAAACAACAATAATATAAACTATCAACGCAGCAATTATTGAATCAATAAAATAAAATATTGAACAGTAACTACTGTAACAATTATTGAGTAGTGCCTTCTTCACGCACGAATCAATAATTCAACTATCTTTGCATAATACCGGTGTCTTTGTGCAACTATGCATATTACTCTATTTTAACCAATGTGTATTCCAATGTTGTTAAGCGGTAATAATTACGTCATTATTTATAAAACTCAAACTTTGTCGTTGTCCTTCATCCAACCGTTTTCCGTTATGGGGCCCACAATTGACTGCGCCGTCGTACGGATATTCCCGACAAAAAGAATATTCCACGACCAAGCGAATATTCCCCGACAAAAGGAATATTTTATAACCACTTGCTTATTTTGTAAAATTTGCACATTTTACCCATAACCAAAGCATTATAATAAATTAACCCTTATTAATTTAGAATAATGAATAGTGGAAAATTTAATTTTATTTATAATAAGTTGGGGTCTTACACTTTCGTCCATACAACGCTTCGAATGGAGCCATGTAGGAAAACTCCACCAACGGTAAGAACATGTCCCAACTTCCCTTGAAGTCAAGGACACAGAGTCTTAGTAAATCTTCAAGAGTTTGAATAGTCCTCTCTGATTGTCCGTCCGTCTGAGGATGATATGCCGAACTAAATCGTAAATCCGTGCCCATAGCTTTTTGCAAACTAACCCAAAATCTTGAAGTGAATCTTGGGTCTCGATCATAAACTATGGATACTGGCATACCATGCAGTCTTACAATCTCATTTATGTATATATGAGCAAGACGTTCAAGTGTATAAGTTTCTCGTATTGGTAAGAAGTGAGCAGACTTGGTCAATCTATCAACAATGACCCAAATTGCATCTATGCCTTGAGAAACCTTGGGAAGACCAGTAACGAAATCCATGGTAATGTGCTTCCACTTCCATTCTGGAATTTCAAGTGGTTGCAATGGACCTTTTGGCACTTGATGCTTCGCCTTGACTCGTTGACAAGTTAGACACCTTGAGATAAATAGCGATCTCTCTCTTCATATTGCTCCACCAAAATGTATGACGAAGATCACGATACATTTTGGTACTCCCAGGATGGATTGCAAACGGTGTGTTGTGCGCCTCTATCATGATTTTATACTTTAAATCGTGGTCGTTAGGAACACAAAGTCCGGAGTTGACTCAAGTATTCCTTCTTCATCGATTCTTGCTTCCAAAGATAACACCTTCTTGCACTTTCTTCCTCATATGCATCGACCTTCAGTGTCTCAGAAGCTTGAGCAACTTTAACTTTATCAATTAAAGTCGGTTCTACTCGTATATTCGCCATCATCACATGGGTCCCTGGAGTCTTTAACTCTATCTCCATCCTTTGTAAGTCATACAAAATGGGCCTTTGCGTTGACAATATTGCACTCGTACCCGCATATGATCTTCTATTCAATGCGTTAGCTACCACGTTCGCTTTTTCAGGGTGGTATTGGATGGTATAATCATAATCTTTCAGCAGTTCAAGCCAACATCATTGTCGCATGTTAAGTTCCTTATGAGTGAAGAAGTATTTGAGGGTTTTATGATCCGTAAAGATCTCCACTTTCTCCCCATACAAGTAATGCCTCCAAATTTTAAGTGCGAAGACAACAGCTGCCAACTCTAGATCATGAGTAGGATAATTCCTCTCATATTCTTTGAGTTACCGAGAGGCATAGGCTATGATTTTCCCATGTTGCATGAGAACACATCCGTTACCTTTTCCCGAAGCATCACTGTAGATGACAAATCCCTCCGAGCCAGATGGTATTTTCAGAACAGGTGCTGAAATGAGTCTTCTCTTGAGTTCTTAAAAACACTTCTCACATTCTTCGCTCCAACCAAACTTTGTATCTTTCCAAGTCAGCTGAGTTAATGGAGTAGCGATTCAAGAAAATTCTTCCACGAATCTCCGATAATAACCAGCTAAATCGAGAAAGCTACGTACTTCGGTCACTGATTTAGGTTGCTCCAAGCTTTGAATTGCTTCAATCTTTGCTGGGTCAACAGATATTCCATGACTTGATACTACATGCCCAAGGAATGCTACTTCCTCAAGCCAGAACTCGCATTTCTTCAACTTGGCATAAAGCTTATTTTCACGAAGCTTTTGGAGTATCAGCCTCAAGTGTTGCTCATGATCTTCACGGCTTTTGGAATATATGAGAATGTCATCAATAAAGATGACCACAAAGTGGTCCAAATATTTCTTGAATACACGGTTCATCATATCCATGAAGGCAGTAGGAGCATTAGTCAATCCAAAAGACATGACTAGGAATTCATAATGCATGTACTGAGTTCTGAAAGCTGTCTTTGGAATGTCATCGGTTCTAATCTTCAATTGGTGATATCCGGAACGAAGATCAATCTTTGAAAAAAATTTGGCACCTTGCAACTGTTCAAACAGGTCATCAATGCGAGGCAATGGATATCTATTTTTGATAGTGACATGGTTCAACTCCCGATAATCAATACAAAGTCGCATACTCCCATCTTTCTTCTGCATGAATAGAACAGGAGCACCCCAATGAGACGTAGTAGGACGAATGAAACCGATGTCTAACAATTCCTGCAGTTGGATTTTTAACTCCTGAAGTTCAATAGGAGCCATTCGATATGGGGCTTTGGAAATGGGTTTTGTACCGGGTTCAAGGTCGATACAAAATTCAATTTCACGCTATGGGGGTAGGCCAGGAAGTTCTTTCGGGAATACGTCAGGAAATTCATTAACAATAGAAATATCATTTAAAACTGACGTATTTTTGTTTAGATCCGTGACATGAGCTAAGAAAGCTTAACATCTGTTTTTCAATAAACGAATAGCTTTATGGCTTGAGATGACAGTGATGGATTTTAATGGTTTGGTTGCTTGAATTCGCATAATAGCTTGGTTAGGAATATGAAAGCTAACAACCTTACAAAAATAATCAATTTTTACATGTTGAGTAGTTAACCAATAAATCCCTAGAATCACATCAAATGCTAGTATTTTCAAAGAAATAAGATCGACAGGTAACGTGCGGTTACTGATTTGAATCAAACAAGACTTATAAACCGTGGATGTAATGAAGGTTTCTCCTAACGGAGTTTCAACAGATAAATCAAAGTCTAATTTCTCCGAAGTCAAATTTAAACGTTGAGCGCAAGTAGGAGAAATAAAGGAATGGGTAGAACCGGTATCAAATAAAGTATAAACTTTGCTAGAGTTTATGATTAGCTTACCCGTGATCACCTTGTTTGGATTCCTCGATTTTTGGGAGGTTACGACAAACGCTTTCCCTTGAACTACCGGTTTTGTCTTGTCTGGGACACCCTTGGATGCCTCCATCCCAGCTGGACTTGACTTTGGTGCACGACAAAATCGGGCTAGGTGACCTTCTTTTCCATAATTGTAACATGCTTTGGACTGCATCGTGCAGTTTAGACTTATGTGTCCTTCCCCTCCACATTTGTAACATACGACCGCCGGTCGTTCTCCTTCCTTAACAGCGGGTGCTGGTGCTGACATCTTTTCATCTTTGTTGAACCTTCTCTTCTTGAACTTTCCACTCCTATTGTCTTGGCCATGATTACCACCGAAGTGGTTATCATTTCTGGCATGTTGATTCCCTCCACGTTTGTTGTCACCGCTTCGATGACTGCTACCACTGGTATTATTGACTTGTCGACTATTCTCTCTTGGTTGGGTTGACTCATTATCGCGCTCCAATAATTGAGCCTTATTCATAACATCTGAATACAAACACATTTTATGAGAGATAAGGTATTGATGTATCTCAGGTTTCAAACCTCTTAGAAACATCTGCGTCATTCTCTCCTTATTATCAACCAACTGGGACGCAAACCGAGATAACTCGGCAAACTTAGCTTCGTACTGCACCACGATCATATTGTTTTGCTCAAGCTTGATGAACTCCACCTCCTTCATGTGTCGATTACTTTCAGGAAAGTACTTGTCGTTGAACAATTCTTAGAACTTCTCCCAAGACATCTTGGTCTGGCGCAGTTGAGTATGCTTTTCTGATTCCCAACAAGAATCTGCCTCTGACGCTTAACATGAAGGTGGCAAAGGAACCTTTTGTTCCTCGGAGCATCCCAAGACATCAAATATCTTGTTGATCTGCTTTATCCACGTCTCCACCTTAAAAGGTTTTGGCTCTCCAAAAAACTCCGGTGGTCCCAGCTCCTTGAACTGCTTAGCGGTGATCGTCCGAGAGTTGTTAGTGTTTCCACCTGCATTTTGGACAGGAGCCGCTCTCGCCTGATGTTGCATAAATTTCATAAAGCCTCTGAACATCCCATCGTTCACCATTTCATCAGTGTTATTTTTTCATGAGGATTATTGTCTTCCTATTGCACATTACCCTTGGCATTGATCGTTGGTGACTCAACGGTCTCATGTGATTCATTGCTTATCTCAACATTTTCAGATGCCTTTTTCAAATACTGTCAGAAAACAAGGGTTAATTAATATATCGCATATTATCTCTATACTCTAACCGACCAATTAAATACCAAATAAACTTAGGTAGGTTATACTAGCGAAGGAATTCCCTGTCTTTCCCCTCCTAGTTCTTATCTCACATCTCAGTCAGGGATCATATCCCTAAGCTTTGATACCAATTGTGACGCCCCCAAAATAGGTACACATCACCCATCTTGGGTCGTCAGATACAAGGTACTGAATACAAATACAAACTAATTACAACAGTCGTGTAAAATACGACAAAACATAAATTGAGAGTTTTAATAAGAATATTGTCATTTAGACAATATCCACACTCAAAGGAGTCCTCAATACATTTATTGTCACACTATTTATTAGAATAGTGAGGACTACTAATACTATCATCTGGACCGTCACTCCGTTCCCTGACAAGTCCCGGCTATGTTCTCATTTCCTGAAGAGAACAGTGAAAGAAAGGGGTGAGCTCAACTAGCCCAGTAAGAAATATTATGACTAAGATAATGCAGAATAAATTATCATTAGCTTCAACAATGTTAAACTAATAAAATATTAATAGACATCAAGTTTAACTGCAGCGGAATAAGCAATCCATTAGAAGAGTCAAGTAGAACATGATATCTACTATCTTCTATGATTTAAAATGTTTTCATCAATCTTTATCACTGAGACTCAGCTTAATAAATAAACCACATCATCGAGTCATCCCTACACTACGAGCCAAGGATATTCATTAAATCATCAATGGTCATGACTATACCGAATAATCCCTGGTCATAATCATACCAAGTCCATCTATGCACGTAAGCCAAAGATGACTTTCATCACAATATAAGCATGAGGATGATGCCAATGACATAATAATTCAATAAAACAAGTTCAAGAATAAATTTTAAAGATTTTTAAGTTAATTTATCCTGAACTTAATAATGTCCAAATTATCAACATGATACTGCTTTGTGGAGTAAAATTCAAGAATGCTCAGAAGAATATTTCCATGAAAAGATACTGGATGAAGCGCAAATATCAAGGATATTCCACTAATTTCATGGAGTATAGAAGCCAAAATTTTAACCAAATGAGTATCATAGAATATATGAAAGCGCAATGGATTTTCACCGCCATGCGGTAATCCACATGTATGCAGATCATTCCACAATTTAATAAGAAATGAATACTGAAGGGTCATTCACCATGCATGTGGTAATCCACATGACATGTTATTCAACAGAATAATAAAGAATGGAATAATGTAAGAATTCACCATGCATGTGATAGACCGCATGCATGAGTTATTCCAATGAGAATAATAAATAATGGAACCGTGTCATGCGTACGCGCCTTACGTACGTAATATTCCAATGAGAATAATAAATAATGGAACTGAGGTCATGCGTAAACGCATTGCATGTGATATTTCAATAGAATAATAGAGAATGGAATAACAAAAGACTTCACCGCACGCGATAGACGATACGCATAAAAGTTATTCCAGCAGAATAATAAATAATGGAACTAGGTCATGCGTAATACGCATGCATGGATATTCCAATGTAATAATAAAGAATGAAATAATGAAGAATTTCACCATGTATGCGTACTTCAGATATACTGAGTTATTCAATGTAATAATAAGGAATGGAATAATGAAGAAGAATTTCACCATGTATGCGGTACTTGCAGCATATATAAGTTATTCAATGAGAATAATAAAGAATGGAATAACAGAAGTTCTCTTCATGAATATGAAAGAAATAATACCCCTTACCTTATAAAGAAGAGTACTCCGACGGGTAGAGCGGGGATATACTTGAAGAAAACTTGCACTACGCTCAAAGCTTCTTAAAACTCTAAAGAAATACACTCAAGATTATAGAAGAGAATTCTCTGAATTTCTGGTGTGATTTCAATTCTAACTAAGCATCCTATTTATAGGAAAATAGAAAGGATACTATGCAATATAATATAATATAATATAATATAATATATATATATTATTTAAAATCTAATAAAATAATTAACTTTATAAAAATATTCTATTTTATATAAAAAGATTTTACTATGCAAACACTATGTAGGTACTATGCAAGCACTATACATAATAAAATATATTATATTTTAATTATTGTCTAATACAACAAATAACTTTATAAAAGTATTCTGTTTTATATAAAAAGTTTTTCCGTTTTATTACATTAATAATACTAATAAAACAAAATTTATATATATATATAAACTTTTGTGACTTCATAAAAAGACACCTCAATATATTTAACAACATTTATCATCATTATTATAATTCACAATATTAATCGACCAGGTCATTCCCAGGAAAGAGGGGACTTTCTAATAAGGATTTCTCCCTATTGGCGCGCAATTAGGTGACCAAACCTCTCCTTGGCAAAACTTCTAGACATCGTTAATATTGCAAATAATAATATTAATAACTTTGTTATCTCAATTATTGATTTAATAATATATAAAATATCGACAATAATTGAATCAAAAAACGTGAGATACTATGAAATAATTATGTGAGCAATAATTGAACAAAAGCGAGTGACTTCTCACGTAAGCATCAATAATCAATAATGTGTGTGCTACTATGCAACCACGCATATATCTTTGTACTTTTAACACCGGGTGTTTCAATAGTTAATGGTAAAACTTTCGCCGTTATTTTCATAAAAATATTTTTGTCGTTTTCTCAATCCGACAATAATTCTGTTGTGGGGTCCACCAATGATTGTGCCGTCGTACGAATATTCCCCGACCAATTGAATATTATATAACAACTTGCATACTTTTCAAAATTTCTAAATATTTCCCACAACCATAACATTATATCAAATTTACTCCATAATATTTAAAAATGATATTTATTGAAAATTCATCTTTATTCATAAAAGTTGGGGTCTTACAATTATTATCACAGTATCATCTGCATTATATGATATATTATTAAATCAACTATTGAGACGACAAAGTTATTCATATTATTAAATTGCAATATTTACAATGTCTAGAAGTTACATCGAGGAGAGGTTTGGTCATCTAATTGCGGCTACCAATAAGGAGAAATCCTTATCGAAAAGCCCCCTCTTTCCTGGGAACGACCTAGTTGTTAAATATTGTGAGTTATAATATTAATGATGAATAAGTTTGTGTTGATTAAAGATGAAATTGATAGTTTCATTGTGTTGGAATTATTAGTGTTAGTGGATATCGACATTTATTTCGATATTAATTGATGTCTGGAAGTTATACTAACCAGTCGGGTAATTAACCGGATAAATGAGCAATTAATTGTTATTAATTCACATGATTATAACTATTTGTTCACATGTGTGTACTATTGATTCACATTCTTGTACTATTAGGGAAGTTGGTGCAAGATTGATAATACTTGCATGACTAAGTTAAAAATGGAGGTATAGATGGAGGTACTATACTGTAATTCGTATTTTCACATGATTATAACTATTGATTCACATGATTGAACTATTGATTCACATTATTTACTATTAGGGGAGGTGATGCAAGTTAGATAATACTTGCAGGACTAAATTAAAAATGAAAGAAAAGTTGAAGGTATTGTACTGTAATATTTCAAGCCCAAAAACGTGCAATTATCGAAACTATATTTTCTTATAATTAGAAGCTCATTCTTCCTTCATTTCTCACCAATTCACTAAAGCTTTAGAGCAATTATTATAGAGAGAAATAATAGAGAGAAAGAAGAAGAGAAGTTTGCTAACTCACTATTCCAATATCCAGTTTCTTCTAAGGTAATGGGTATTATTTTTTTCGTATTCATGAAGAGAGCTTCTGTTATCCCATTCTTTATTATTCAGTTGGAACAACCTGTCTGTGCAGTCTATTGCATGCATAGTGAATTCTTTGTTATTCCATTATTTATTATTACATTGGAATGAATATCTTGTTTGTCTGATTACGCAGAACACTGGTTCCATTCTTTATTATACATTAGAATAACACATGCATGCGGTCTATCGCATGCATGGTGAATTCTTTGTTATTCCATTATTTATTATTACATTTGGAATATCCTCGTCTGCATGCGGATTACGCTTAGACTGGTTCCATTCTTTATTATTACATTAGAATAACTCGTATGCAAATGCGATCTATCACATGCATGGTGAATTCTTCATTATTCCATTCTTTATTATTCTGTTGGAATATCCTATCTGTGCGGATTACGGATGACCTGGTTCAATTCTTTATTATTTTGTTAAAATAACCTGTCTATATGGATTATCACATGCATGGTGAATGATCCTTCGTATTCATTCCTTATTAAATTAAGGAAATGATCTGTGTACGTGGATTACCGCATGGCGGGTGAAAATCCATTTGCAGTTTCATATATTCTATGATACTCATTTGGTTAAAGTTTTAGCTTCTATACTCCATGAAATTAGTAGAATATCTTGGATATTTGCGCTTCATCCGGTATCTTTTCATGAAAATATTCTTCTGAGCATTCATGAATTTTACTTCACAAAGCAATATCATGTTGACAATTTGGACGTAATTGATTTCAAGATAAATTAACTTATAAATCTTTAAAATTTATTTTTGAACTTGTTTTATTGAATTATTATGTCATTTTCATCATCCTCATGCTTATATTGTGATGAAAGTCATCTTTAGCTTACGTGCATAGATGGACTTGGTATGATTATGACCAGTGATTATTCGGTATAATCATGACCTGTAATGTTATAAATGATGTGGTAAAAGTCCTTAATAGCCTGTAGTGCATTGATGGACAGTTTTTGGTATGATTATGACCAGGGATTATTCGGTATAGTCATGACCATTGATGATTTAATGAATATCCTTGGCCCGTAGTGTAGGGATGACTCGATGGCGTGGTTTTATTTATAAAGTCGAGTCTCAAATGATAAAAATTGATGAAAATATTTTAAATCATAGAAGATAGTAGATATCATGCTCTACTTGACTCTTCTAATGGATTGTTTATTCTGCTGCAGTTAAACTTGATGTCTATTGTATTTTATCAGTTTAACATTTTTGAAGACTAATGATAATTTATTCTGCATTATCTTAGTCATAATATTTCTTACTGGGCTAGTTGAGCTCACCCTTTCTTCACTATTCTCTTCAAGAAATGAGAACGTAGCCGGGACTAGTCGGGAAATGGAGTGACGGTCCAGATGATAGCATTAGTAGTCCTCACTATTCTGTTAAATAGTGTGACAATAAATGTAATGAGGACTCCATTAAGTGTGGATATTGGCTAGATGACAATATTCTTATTAAAACTCTTATATTATGTTTTGTCGTATTTTACACGACTGTTGTATAATTAAGTTGTGACGCCCCCAAATTCGGGTATCTTCCAACCCGACAGATGGTGCTACACGGTACAACCATACACACATTCATTCAATTGAAAAGTCTCAAAAGGACGAATATGTCTTCTATATATTCAAATTAATATTACATTTCCCTAGGTTCTTTATAACCCATTCATTCGTTCTTGTCATAATATTCAATATATTACAAACATTCACCTACACTATTACATAAGAAATCTAAGGGTTCGTCTTCGCCTTGCCCTTATCCTTGCCGGAGCCTTCAATCCATTCGATCTTGGTTGTGTTCATATGGTTCAAGCAAGAGTGAGCATGACTAGCTCAGCAAGTACTACAATTCTAATAAACAACATGCTTGAAACATAGAACTCATATATCTTCAATAACTGAACAATAGTTACGAAGTACTATCGATAATTCAAAATAGCACTTTTTTTCATTCAAAACATTTTACAACAACAATATTACGTAAAACATCAAATTCGGTCCAAGACCTTGAGCATTTCATAAGTTCTTTTGAAAAGGACGTCCTGGCACGAAGTCCGTAAGTCCGATATTACTTACGAGCACTTCTAGGTGATTAGCCTATAGTACTCTATGTTGATCAACACTACATTCATTAAATGTGTATACGTTTAAGTTGTGGCAACCTCATGTGCCTGTCGTTAAACGACAAAAACATTTTAGCATACTCAGTCTTCGATTGAAAACTATACAAATATAACTCGGTAAACATTAATCATGCTTGACAGATTCATAATACAAGTCTAGCCGAAAGAATTGGCTTTGACTTCATCATTCAAGACTTCATGCGAAAGAATACATGAATTACAAAGCTTGTCCAGACTGAACTGGAACAAGGGTTAGAATACTTGCCTTCGGCGTCTGCTTACTAATTATCACACATACACTTTAAGTCTCTAAGTCTCTACAATGCATGATCATATAACATACCACATTAGGTCTTATATAATCAAATAGGTATATTATTATATCTTACCCTTCATCTCAATCTAAATCCTGACTTAGATCTGTTATTATGGGTTTCGGATTTTCATTATGTCATTCACATTACGTTAACTTTCAATTGATTATTAACACTTAATCATCATACAATTAGATGTCTAATAATGCCTTAACAATGTTATGCTAATATCTTAGTTCATTACTAATGAGTTCTCTTTAACTTTATATCAGAAAGCATTCATTACTTTCCACATCCTAGGGTTGGCGTTGTGGCGCCACCCATTGCTCTTCTTCTGCTACATGTAGACGAGTTAACGATGAGGCAAGTCCCTTGATATTTGCTTGACATGGCGAGTCCTCATTTATAGGTCGCGTTGTGAGACTTGAGTTAGTAGTGTCTTTCAGACACTATACCGGTATTTGTGTGGCGCCACTCATTTGTTTTGGGTTGCCATGGCGGCCAACTCTGTCTTTAGAAAATTTTGACTTTTACAAATTGTATGAAACTCCGGACGCATAACTTCTTCGTTATAAGTCCGAATTGGCTCGTTCAAAAGCCTACGGTTCAGAAATTTCATACTCTATGTGTTCATACAAGAATTTTATCTATTTCAGTTCGTTTGCTAAAATTTCACCTATTAGTTCATCTTTAACGAAAATGATAAATGTTCATGAACGTTCAACCCTTGTTTCTTCGTTCTAAGTCAGAATTCGGTCATTTTCGAGTCCGCAACTCTATAATGCCAAATATGACTTATCTCCATCGAAAACCAGCGTTTCCGACTTCAAACACAAAATATAACTTTCATTTTGAGAATTTCACGAATTCAACGATAATCGTCTAATCGTGTGACTTCCGGCAAAACTTCATTGCTAATGATTCTAAATGGATTTTAACCAACATAAGAACATTACAAGTTACTTATTACATCCACTTATTTTCAAACTAAGTTTTGACTTATTCTTCATAAGTTCATGACTTATCAACTTATGAACTACTAATTCTCATGCTTATGACTTATTATGAACTTAAGTCCATCAATCAATGTTCTCATACTCTATTGAACATACTAACATCATATGACAAACATATGACAAGTTCTTCATGAGTTTATCAACTTATTTAGGTTCAATTTGCTTATTTAACTTATTCGGCTTAAGTTCATTCATCAATGACTTATTACATGTTATTATCAAACAATCCCACTTCTCTATCAATCCTATCATAGAAGAGATAAAGATAATAGACATGAGTCTTACCCTTGAAGACTATTACTTCACTTCACTTTGGAAAATCTAGCAAATGTTGAAATGACTTATATGTGCTTATGTGGCTTATTCTCTCTAACCAATAAGTTACTTAACTTGAGAGGAATTGGGAGAAATTTTATCAAGCAACAAATGAAATGAGGCTTTTCTATTTATAGGCAATCCTAAGTTAGGGCATTATGGACATTTAGGCCATCCCACCTCCTTAGTTAACCTCCTTAACTCCAACCTCCTTACTATTCATAACCTAGCAACCAAGTAAACTTGCTAGTTACTTCTATTTCGTGGCCATCACAACACTTGGTCACCGCACAAAATGTTTGCCCATCAAATCTACCCATTTCTCACTTGGTTTGCCCCATGGATCATAGCTTAATCACATTGGGCTTGCTAATTATCTAGCTTATTTCTTATTGGGATTACATTACAATAGATTGGACTTATGATTTATCAAACACTTGGGCTTGAGTATCACATTCTATTGGACTTCTATCATTAAGCTAATAATCCTACAAGTCCATTACATTTAATTAACAACCTAACATATATACACCACGTATAATTCTCGTATGCTAGCTCGTATATTTATTCGTAATATACGTTATTTCATTCTCCATTCTTAATAGTATAATACGTCGTATTATACTTACGTTCATTACCTTATACAATGCATACACATCATACAATTACAACTTTCTTTCTTTAACGCTTAATAAACCTAACGTTCCCAAATTGGGTCTGCATGTGAAATATTGCGTTTTCCATACTCAGATTATTATTACATAATCCATCTCACATTGATCTTATAACGTTATGTATTTCTCGGAAGTTCAAAAATAATTCCCGAGCAGAAATCGATGAATAGTGTTTTTCGAAAAATTTCTCAGAAAGCTTTTATTTTCGTTTTAGAAATTCAAACACTTTAATTCATCCACGTAGTTAAAATACTATGACATTCCAATGTTTCTAGGTTATAGAATGACATTCATCATATCAACACATAATAATAATAAATAATATTATTTTATTCATTATTAAAAATAATTAAAAAATGTTCGATTTTCTGGGGCGTTACACTCTCTCCCCCTTATAAGGATTTTGTCCCCAGAATCTCGCTATATAAAAAAAATTACACAAATAATTGAGGGTAATTCTTTTTCATCATTTCTTCTAACTCCCATGTTGCTTCTTCTGCATCGTGGTTCTTCCATATCACATTTACAGAAGGTATGACTTTATTCCGCAGAACTTGTTCTTTTCTATCGATAATTTGAATCGGCGTTTCTTCGTATGTTAAGTCCTTCTCGATATGAATAGGCTCATATTCTATCACGTGCTTATAATCTGGCTTATAAGGACGTAACACGAATATGTGAAATACATTATGTATTCGTTCTAGGTCTGGAGGTAAGGCTATCATGTATGCTACCTCACCCATTCGTTTTAATACCTCAAAAGGTCCTATGAACCTCGAACTTAACTTTCTCTTCTTCCCAAAACGTATCTTCCCTTTCTAAGGAGATACTTTTAAAAGTACGTACGAACCTACTTCAAATTGTCGATTCTCTTTATGCGGATCCGTAAACTTCTTCTGTCTGTCTTGAGCTGCTAGAAGACACATTTGTATCACCTTGACAATGTCCACTGTCTATTGCACCAATTCTGGTCCCAACATTTGGCGTTCTCCTACCTCATCCCAATACAGTGGCGTTCTGCATTTCCTCCCATACAAAGCTTCGTAAGGCGGCATACCTATGCTTGCATGATAACTATTGTTATACGCAAACTCCACTAATGGTAGATGATCATCCCAACTATCCTTGAAATCCATGACGCAAGATCTTAGCATATCTTCTAACGTCCGAATTGTTCTCTCGCTTCATGTCCATCCAAATCGTGGATGATACACCGTACTCGACTTCAATCGCTGTTCCTAATCGCTCTTGTAGACTCCTCCAAAAGTTCGATGGGAATCGTGGATCACGATCTGACACAATCGATACAGGTACTCCATGTATGGAGATTATTTCCTTAATATAGAGTCTAGCTAACTGATCTAAATTATACTTAACCCTAATTGGCAAAAAGTGAGCCAACTTTGTCAATCGGTCTACTATTATCCAAATCGCATCATAACCCTTGGTTGTAGTCGGAAGGCCTACCACAAAATCCATAGTGATATTCTCCCACTTCCACTCCGGAATTTTCGATGACTGTAACAAGCCACTTGGTCGTTGATGTTCGGCCTTAACTTTCTAGAAAGTTAAGCACCTACTCACGTACTCTGCTATCTCTCTCTTCATGTTCGGCCACCAGAAACTTTGTCGAAGATCTTGATACATCTTAGTGCTACCAGGATGAATCGAAAACCTCAAACTATGAGCCTCTTGTAACACCTGCTCCTTTAATTCCATCTTATTCGGAACCCAAATTTTTCCTTCAAATCTTAATAATCCATCATTATCAAGACTATACTTACTATCTTTTTCATTAGCCAGCCGCTCCTTCATCCAGTCACACTCATCAGTTTTGAGTTGTACCTCCTTAACTCTCTCTAAGATGGTAGATTGCATCTCCGTCGCAAACAGCATTTGTCAACCTTCACTTGGAAGCTTCACTTCCAACTCCATCCTAGCCATTTCTGCTATCAACTTAGTTTGAGCCGTTAACAAAGACAACTTTTCCCGACCCTTCCTACTTAAAGGCGCTTCAAGAACTACATGGCTTTTCCAGGGTGATCTGAGATTTCACGGTCATAATCCTTTATCAACTCCGACCATCTCCTCCGCCTCATATTCAACTCCCTACGTGTGAAGATATATTTTAGACTCTTGTGGTCCGTGTATATCTCACATTTTTTCCATAAAGATAATTTCTCCATATCTTTAGAAAGCAAAAACTACTCTGGCGAGCCTGGATCATGAGAAGGGTAAACTTTCTCATAATCCTTCAATCGCTTAGATGCATACTGTAATGACCTTGCCATGCTTTGCATGAGCACGCAACCAAGTCCTCTATGCGAAGCATCGCTATAAACTACAAAATTTCATGTGTCATCGGGTAATGACAAAACAGGCGCTTCACTCAATCTCTTCTTCAGTTCTTGAAAACTGTCCTCGCACTTGTCAATCCAAGTATATTTCACCGTCTTCCTTGTTAAGTTAGTCAACGGAGTAGCTATCTTTGAAAAATCCTGGATGAATCTCCGATAGTAACCCGCTAACCCTAGGAAACTCCGCACCTCAGTCGGCGTTCTCAGTTGTTCCCAATTCATCACGGCTTCTACCTTCACTGGATCTACTGAGATTCCTTCATGGTCAATGACATGACCTAAAAATTGTACCTTCTCCAACCAAAATTCACACTTAGTGAATTTTGCATACAACTTCTCTTTTCTTAGTGTCTCCAACACTAATCTTAGGTGTTCAGCATGATCTTCTGGCATCTTAGAATAGACTAGAATATCATCTATAAACACCACAATGAACTTGTCTAAATATTGTTTGAACACTCTGTTCATCATATCCATAAATGTAGCTGGTGCATTTGCCAACCCAAACGACATCACCATAAACTCGTAATGACCATAACGAGTCCTGAATGCTGTCTTTGGTACATCTTCCTTCCTAACCTTCAACTGATGATACCCCGTTCTTAAATCTATTTTAGAAAAATACTTAGCCCCTTTCAACTGATCAAAAAGATCATCGATCCTAGGCAATGGGTATTTATTCTTTATCGTTAACTTGTTCAACTCTCGGTAGTCGATACAAAGTCTTAACGATATGTCCTTCTTTTTGACAAACAGTATCGGTGCTCCCCACGGCAAAACACTCGACTGAATGTACTTCCTATCCAACAGTTCTTGTAACTGCACCATCAACTCCTTCATCTCTATTGGCACTATACGATACGGTGCCCTGGAAACTGGTGCCGCTCCTGGCATGATGTCTATCACAAACTCTGTCTCCCTATCCGGCGGAAGACCCGACAATTCACTCGGAAATACATCGGTGAATTCTCTCACTATAGGTATTTGTTCCATGGTTGCTACCACTCTCTAGGTATCAACAACATGACACAGATAACCTACACATCCCTTCCTCAGTAATTTCCTAGTTTGTGTCATGGTTAGATAACACGAACATCCCGGCGATCTATTCCTGTAAAATACTACCT
Organism: Panax ginseng; assembly: GCA_020205605.1. NCBI lineage: Eukaryota > Viridiplantae > Streptophyta > Magnoliopsida > Apiales > Araliaceae > Panax > Panax ginseng. The sequence goes on along the minus strand of CM035133.1, from coordinate 19,949,006 downwards.
GAGGTTGTTTTAACGTCTTAATATTCACACATTTCTTTTGACAATCTATAATTGCCCCATGGTTCACTAACCAATCCATTCCGAGAATTACGTCGAATTCTCCTAATTTTATCGGTAACAAATCTACCGATAATTTACAACCCCGTATATCTACGCAACAACTCCTATGAACATCTTCAACAGAATTATTTCTTCGTTTGCTACCTTAATATTTAAAGGTATAGGCAACTTTTAGGGAAGTAATCCTAATCGCTCAGCAAAATTGCATGCTATAAACGAACAAGTAGCACCCGAATCAAACAGCGCGTAAGCATTTATATCGTTGATCGGAATAATACCTGCGACGACCTCCCCCGATGCAACTGCATCTTGGACTATCATGTTAAAGGTACGACCCGTCGGCCTACCCGGCTGCGCTGGTCCACTAATAGCTAACTTAACGCTATTAGTGCCCCGATTCCCGTCCGTCCCCTTCTTTGGGCAGTTCTTTGCCATGTGGTCAGTTGATCCACACACAAAGCATCCGTGATTCTTCTTCGGACTTGGACAATTAGGCGCAATGTGCCCCTCCTGTCCACAATTGTAACAGACGGCCTTCCCCTTGAGACAGACTCTTAAGTGAGTCTTCCCACAGGTCTTGCAGGCCTCCATTCTCCTCTTCGGGTCTCCTTGCTTCACTCTGGTATTCCCAGAGCTAAATACCTTCCTCTTTTGACCCTCACCACTACCGCTGGCTCCTTCAATCTTTACTCCCCCATCTAATTTCCCCTTACCCTTTTTGTCCTTGTGGTATTGACTCAGAGCCTCACTACCACCTTCGGCAATTATTACCTTCTTTAAAATGGTTCCAAAAGAAGTACTTTGGAACATCGAAATACGGTTATAGAGCCAGGGTTTCAAGCCCTGCTCGAACTGTCGTGCCTTCCTAACCTCGATATCCACTTGGTGTGGAGCGAACCTCGCCAGTTCATTAAACTCGACGGCGTATTGGGGAACCGACATGTCCCCTTGTTTCAGCTCGAGAAACCGCATCTCCATCCTCCCTTGCATGCTTGTGGGAAATTAGTTCTCGAAGAATATCTCCTTGAACCTCTCCCACGTCAGATTCGCTATTTCAGCCCTAGTCTGATTGGCTTCCCACCAAAAGTTGGCCTCTCCCTTCATCATATAGGTCGCAAAGGCAACCTTTTGGGCCTCGTCGACATTTGCTATCACAAATGACTTCTCTATCTCCTTAACCCACGTTTGGACTTCAATAGGGTCCGTAGTTCCTTTGAACTCCGGCGGACCCACACTCTTGAAATCCTTAAAGGTAGTAGCTCGTGATACTCCTGGATTTATGGGGATATTAGCCCCTGTTCTATTAAAGGCAGTTGTTAATAGATTAACAAACTCTTACATCGGGTTAACCGGACCTCCCTCTAGTTGATTCACATTAGCTCCTTGGTTACGTTGCACTCTTTTCGGCGGCATTTTGCTGATACAATAAACACATTTTGTTATTATTCCTTTCTTTAATAGTTATTATTCGATATTAAATAATAACTCCAACATCCATTACTCATTGTTTTCCATAAAAAGGACTTATATTCATTCTTCGTAGTATAATACTACATCGATTACATACACAGCCTAAGCTGACTACATTACTTTCCCGCTACTTCTTTCCAAAAATTAGGATTTACAAAAGACTACCCTTTTCTATACAAAAAGGGCTTTACGTCACTACTAATTACAAAATATTTACATACTACTCTAGCTACCACTAGTTTACATCTGCCTCAAGGCATTCTCGAAATCTACCTTGGAAAGACCGGCAATGATATCTTGGCTAATAGTATGTCGTGTCTGCCCCACCTCTGCAGGATATCTAGCTACCTACTACTGGAAATCTGTATGAGAACTCCTATAGATATAGGACATTCTCCCTATCTTCTGTACCTTGGTCTTTAGCTCCTCCTTGAGCTCAAAGACCTCATGCTTTAATTCGTGGACTTTGTCCTTAGCCAAAATCCTCTCATCATGTTCCTACTCCCACATGGACTCGGCATCAGTCTTGTCCTCTATAACCATTTGGAGCTCTGTCTTTAGCTCCTTGACTTCTTGACAGTAATGGGTATTCCTATCCAATACTGACATAAAAAGAGACATCATCGACCCCCCAGGAGCTATCTCCGCTGCTATAGTTACTGGATTAAAGGACATTATCTCTACTTCCTCCTCTATCATCCCATCAAATACTGACATGTAGTCAGCTTCATCCGAGTCTCCAGACTCAATAACCACTACATCTGGATCTGCTGCTATCAGGTTCGGTATAACCTCTACTTTGTTTACCGACTCTTCACTAATGGCTTGACCATCTACATACATTCTGTTTACTCCTGACATCTACACAAAACAATTAAGTTGATTAGTACACGTCAGTAGGATAATAAAAACACGTAACATAATCATAATGCATTTTTATAAGGTTATTTTCTTCTTGTACTTCTTTGACTTCTCTTAAGGTTATAACTTAAGGTTTTTAATCCCCCCTTAAGTTTTATAACCTAATGCTCTGATACCAACCTGTGACGCCCCCAAATCCAGGTATCTTCCAACCCGACAGATGGCGCTACACGGTACAACCATACACACATTCATTCAATTGAAAAGTCTCAAAAGGACAAATATGTCTTCTATATATTCAAAATAATATTACATTTCCCCAGGTTCTTTATAACCCATTCATTCATTCTTATCATAATATTCAATATATTAAAAACATTCACCTACACTATTACATAAGAAATCTAAGGGTTCGTCTTCGCCTTGCCCTTATCCTTGCCAGAGCTTTCAGTCCGTTCGATCTTGGTTGTGTTCATATGGTTCAAGCAAGAGTGAGCATGACTAGCTCAGCAAGTACTATAATTCTAATAAACAACATGCTTGAAACATAGAACTCATATATCTTCAATAACTGAACAATAGTTACGAAGTACTATCGATAATTCAAAAATAGCACTTCTTTTCATTTAAAACATTTTACAACAACAATATTCAGTAAAACATCAATTCCGGTCCAAGACCTTGAGCATTTCATAAGTTCTTTTGAAAAGGACGTCCTGGGACGAAGTCCATAAGTCCAATATTACTTATGATCATTTCTAGGTGATCAGCCTATAGTACTCTATGTTGATCAACACTACATTCATTAAACGTGTATACATTTAAGTTGTGGCAACCTCACGTGCCTGTCGTTAAACGACAAAAACATTTTAGCATACTCAGTCTTCGATTGAAAACTATACCAATATAACTCGGTAAACATTAATCATGCTTGACAGATTCATAATCCTAGTCTAGCCGAAAGAATTGGCTTTGACTTCATCATTCAAGACTTCATGCGATAGAATATATGAATTATAAAACTTGTCCAGACTGAACTTGAAAAAGGGTTAGAATACTTGCCTTCAGCGTCTGCTTACTGATTATCACACGTACACTTTAAGTCTCTAAGTCTCTACAATACATGATCATATAACATACCACATTAGGTCTTACATAATCAAGTAGGTATATTATTATATCTTACCCTTCATCTCAATCTAAATCCTGACTTAGATCTATTATTATGGGTTTCGGCTTTACATTATATCATTCACATTACGTTCATTCTCAAATGATTATTAACTCTTAATCATCATACAATTAGGTGTCTAATAATGCCTTAACAATGTTATGCTAATACCTTAGTTCATTACTAATGAGTTCTCTTTTACTCTATATCAGAAAGCATTCATTACTGTCCACATCCTAGGGTTGTAATCTGCAAATAGCCACCCATTACTCTTCAAGCCGTCTTTGCATGTGAGTTAACGATGAGAAGAAGTCCGGACTCCATGGTATTGCTGTACATGAGTCCTTACTCTATAGGTCGCGTTATGCATGAAAGTTAGTAGTGTGCTCAGAGATGCAAGCGCTATGGCGCCACTTATTTGGCCTTGGGTTGGCGCCGCGGCGCCAACTCTATGCCTTAGAAAATTTGCAGCTTTTGCAAATTCGGCGAAACTCCCGGACGCATAACTTCTTCGTTATAAGTCTGAATTGGCTCGTTCAAAAGCCTACGGTTCACAAATTTCATACTCTATGCTTTCATGCAAGAATTTTATCTATTTGACTTAGTTTGCTAAAATTTCACCTATTAGTTCATTTTTAACAAAAGCGATAAACGTTCGTGAACGTTCAACGCTCGTTTCTTCGTTCTAAGTCGGAATTCGGTCATTTTCGAGTCCGCAACTCTATAATTCCAAATATGACTTGTCTCCATCAAAAACTAACGTTTCCGACTTCAAACACAAAATACGACTTTTATTCCGAGAATTTCACGAATTTGACGATAATCGTCCAATCGTGTGATTTTCAGAAAAACTTCATTCCTAATGATTCCAACGATCCTACAAATTTCAAAAGTGTAATTTAAATATTTATCGAAGTTATATAAATATTATTTGAGGTAAGTCCATTAATGTTAAATAAATATTTTATTTGATGAGTTCTTGATGGTTGACTGAATCTAAATGCTTATTAGAGAATTTTCAAAAAATTAATTTATAATTTAGAGGTTTTACATATATGAAGACTATTATTTCACTTCATGAGATCCAAAATTTCAAAGTGTAAATATTATTTTAGGTGTTTGTTGTGTTGATTTAATAATTTAGATTGGAATTTTGTTATTAATATATTAAATAAAGTTAATAATGAAAATTATAAAAGTTATAATAAAAATTATAAATTGGTGATATTTGCTAAATGGCTATATTTAATTAAAATATAGTATGTGATTAATTTAATGGGTTAATGTTGGATATGAAAATAATATGTGATTATAGTTTATAAACTAAAGTGTTTATTAAAATAAATTAAAAAGGGTTTAAATTAGTTTTTGTCAAACAAGGCTTAAGTATTTTAACTCTTTAATTTTAAATGATTTGCCAAACAAGCCTTAGGCTTTTGAATTTCTAGTTTTGAAATTAAATAAAATAAATAAAATAATAGAATAAATAATAATATAATATATTTATAATTGAGTTTGTTTTGTAATTACCATTTTATTAAGTTGGCGTATTAAGGTCCGGTAGCTTTTATTTGTGCGCGTTGTTTATCACTTGGTTTACACATTTTATTTGCTAACCTAGAGTTCAGAGAGAATTGAGAGTTGAGAAAATTAAGAACTCGAGAGAGAATTGAGAGAGTTTAGGAATTTTCACGCCAATTCCAAAAGTGCTTAGCAAGAATTTTCATCAAGCTAAAACAAAAGGTATGTTTCTACTATTTTGATATTATATTATATAGTATCTCAGTAAAATTTTTGCTATATACTGTGAATTATGTTTTTGCCGAATTGTTGTGAGGTAACTTAGTTATGATGATTATATGATGTATATGATGATTATATGTTATGTTTAAACCAAAATTGCATGTTAATTTTGATATACAAGAGAAATTTTTGACAGTATATATATGTTTTTTCCATATGTTCATGAAAAGTATCAATTTTAGTGGCCAATTCAGTATGAGAAATAGTAAATTGAAGTTTGTATATGGTAGTTCATTGAGATACGAACATAACGTAGTTTGAATGGAGTAATTTGGTCAAGTAATGAAATCACAGTGATGATTTCTAGAATGAATATCAAAAATGGAGTTTTATATGAAAAACATGAATTTTGAGAAATTAAAATAGCTTTAGTTGGTGTTAAATTGTTCCAATTGGTTGTAAATGTGAGCAATCATGTTTATGATTGTGGTATATTTATTTTACGTGTTAATTTCATCGCTTGGTGGGTGAAATTTGTGTTTGTTGGGATAAAGTCTGCCATCGCTCATTAGCCTCTCTCAAGGTTCTGTTCAACATCGCCAAGAATCGCTACCGGTGTTAAGGCAAAAAAGCATTAAATTGCGCCGGTCCCAAGCCTTTGTATGCGCAAATGCTACCATACCCCGTTTGAGATTCTCGCTCATCATTGTTATCGCAGATACTTGGGATAACATCATGGTATGGCTCAAATTATGTTAAGATGTTAAATGAGTAATGTTAAGGATAACATAACATAGTGAATTGGGGTTAGTAAGTTCAAAGTTGCAAAAATGTTTAGTAAGTCGAGAAACGTTATGTTATGTTGCAAGTTAGTTGGACAATGAACGTTAGTTAAGTGTCATGCAAGTAGAACACTTAGAGTTTCTCAAATGTAAATGGTAATGATCATGTTATGATATGTTAGCATATCTAATAGGTATTGTGGTTCTAAAATTATGTGTAGGTGATCGTGAGTTTAATTTTATAGCTTACGCCAAGGCAAGTTTTCTAACTCTATATTTACATCGAGCAAGTTTCTAAACTTCTTTTTACATCGAGCAAGCCTTTTATCCTTACATTTATGTTGAACTAGTTCTTACTTTAAAGTTTCGTTAAACTAACTATTGTATTCTTAATCATGATTTGAACAATCTAGCTATGACATTATTTTATTCAAACAAGTTTGAAGTCCAATACTTATTGATGCATTCTAACTTGTTTATTGTTAGACAAGTTTCATTATTGTTATTCGGATATTATGAATGCAAATTTTCTTTTGAATTCTAATTTCAAATGTTGAATTATTATAGTTCATTTACTTGACACAAGTCATTTTCATAATAAGTAAGTTTTTATTTTCAAATTTTGCTATTACTTAATGTTTATTCAATAATTCATAGTCCTAGCTTAATTTTATTCAAGCAAGGTTTATTATTGTCATTCAATACTTATGCTTTGTAGTTGTTTCTAAGCATGAGATCAAGTATAGTCAGTTCGCTTACACTTATTCATTGTTTCATATTATGTTATTATTGATCAACTGTTGTATTATCAAACACTATTGATTCAACTAGTCCACTAGTTGATGTTCGTTGAACTTCAAATTACCCTTGATAGCTTATCCAAACCAAACCTTCTTTGGTGCGGACTTGTACTCTAAATACTGAGATGAACAACCCTATTATTATTAGGGGATAACTTACGCGTAGCGTTAAATGTTTGTGCACAATACATGGTACGTAAGGGTCGATCCCCTAAGTACGAGGAGTCCTTATAGTCTTATGATCTGTTAAAGTTGGAGTTGAAAGATTACTCAGAATCGTGGACATGGTTCATGGTCTTATGACCCTCAGTTATGTTTATTCCATATTTTGGATTCCAGTTTTTCGATTATCATTGTTAGAGTACTATTCAGTTTTGATGAGCCTTTTGTTGGGTATTATTATTGTTATTCTCATGTTGATTCATTGTTATATCCAGTGAGCAATTGTTTTGCTCACTCTTGCATATTTATAAACTCATTGCAGCTAAAGAGGAGAAGGTAGATGAACCTTCGACTAGCAAAGGAAAGGGAAAAATGTACAAGTGATGAAGACTTGTAATTTTGATTATGATTATGATGTTAGACTTTTTTATTATGATGATCTTAGATTTTATTTTAAATGATGTAATGTATAATTTAATTCGCATTTGAATGACGTTTAAAGGTTAGATAACCGGGATGTTTTTGAACTTAATGATGTAACCCTATTTAAAGGGAGGTTTTATGATTCAAATATTATTTTATTTGGGTAGATAGTATGAATGTTTGAATAGTGAGCACCAAATCTTGTGGGAATGAAGTACCTAGATTTGGGGGTGTCACAAAGTTGGTATCAAAGCCTTTAGGTTATGAACCTTAGGTGGGGGAAAAGCCTTAGGAAGTAACCTTTGAAAAGATAGTGATGATAAACTCTTATCGAAGTTTTAGGAAAAAGAAAGTAATAAAACACTTATGTGCTTATGTGATAGTAATCTTTGTGCTCGTGAGTGTTTAGTAGTAATGATTAGTAATTAAAACTTAAACTTTGGTTGATGGATGGCTAATGTAGGAGGATCCAAATAAAAAGAGAGGAGGAGCCTCGAGAGATATTCAGTGATTTGGGGAACAACTATCGCCACGGGAAACAGCCCCGCTTGGCCATAGAGTTGAGCAGGAGAGAGTCCCTGATGAGGATGATGAGATAGAGACGGACGAGGAGGATCCCGTGGAGCCGCACATGGATGGATGAGGAGGATGAGGAGGAAGAGCTTCCACTTAACTCGATAGCTGCCCGTATGTACGACGAGGTGTATGATCGCAATGTGGAACTTCAAGATACTGTCGAGGAGTTACAAGAGATAGTAGCTGAACAACAGACCTCGATGGCACAGAAAGACGATGAGATCCAGGATCGAGAAGAACGACTGAACAACGTTGAAGAGAAGTCGGTCCACATCAAGGAGAGAATGAGTGAATGATGGAGAAGATTGCAGAATCGAGAATAAGTCAAAAGAAGAATCTACAAAAAGGGCAAGAGCCAAGACGCGCGACAAGTGAAGCTTATCAACGAGCCAGAATAGCAGAGAGTGATGCACAAGCCAAGAGGAGGAAGATGGAAGAAATGAGCAACGATTCAACACCGTGGTCAATCGAGCTCAAGATCGAGTCATGAGTTATCCGATTCGGGCCGAGACGCTACCATCATACGATTGGATCGCCAACAATGTTTCAATTATGGAGGAAGAGCGCCGTAAGGCTACGCAAAGATCTTAGTAGGACATTGTAGAGAGAATGTAATTGATAGGTGATTTTGAAAATAAATGAAATGTAAATCCCGTGTATGATAAACAATGGGATAGATGATGATGATGTTATCCTCGCAAATCGTTATAGTTGAAAGTTTAGAAAGTAATGTAAATAGCAAGTGATGCTATTGTTTTGATGTTTTTATGATGAATGAATAAAAGTTATTGTTTTATTCAAAGTGTTAAGTGTTACATAATAAACTGTTATGATATGCGACTTAAGTATATAATACTTAAGATATTGAATAGAATCTGATGGATGTATTTTAACAAAAAATGGCTTCAAGACGTCAACCACCACAACGAAGAACCGTTGAGGAAAACAACAACAACAATGTGGAAGGAAACCCCGCTCAAAGCAGCCTAGTGACATTATCGACGGGTGCTTTGCGTAATCAACCTCGTAACCAAGGTACTACGCTTAAGGACTTCAAGGCGGTTGACCAATTAATTCGAGGGTCCATGAATCCAAGTTGAAGCACATGCACTGGATCATGGAAATCGAGAAGGTTTTTGATGTTGCTAGGGTAGAGGATAATCGTAAGACGCTTTTGCAACGCTTATGTTGAAAGAGGAGGCTAGCTATTGGTGGCAGGCCAACAAAACTCGGGAAGGGCCAGGAGTGATGACCTGGGATAGGTTTAAGGAGCTATTTTTGGAGACTTATTTCCCAGAGAGTTCGAAGAGTCAGCTAGAGGTTCAGTTTTTGGAATTGAAGCAGGGAACAATGTCGGTGTCTGAGTATGCTGCAAGGTTCAACGAGTTGGCGAGGTTTGCGCCATATCAAGTCAGCACAGACGAGCGCAAGGCGAAGAGGTTCGAGCAGGACTAAAACCCCGTTGTACAAAGAGGTTTCCCTGCTCCAATTGAAGACATTTGCAAAGAGTGATGGAGAAGGCGATTCTCACCGCTGAAAGTGCAGAGGAGAGCAAAGAATAAAACATAATCAAGAGCAGAGGAAGAAGAAAAGTGAAGGTGAAACTAAGAAATGGTGGTGGTGGTAATGGCGAAATGGCAACAACAACCTGAAGAGGAAGTGGAATGCGAATGGGGAGCCGGAAATCAAAGAAAGAAACCAATAAAATAAGAAGTTTGAAGCATGTGCTACGTGCGGAAAGTTTCACAAGGGAGTGTGTTTATTGGGGAAACGAGTATGCTTTAATTATGGCCAGAAGGGTCACATCGCCCCAAATTGCACTCAAGCTAAGAAGAATGTGTGTTTCACGTATGGGTCCAAGGATCACTTTGCTCGTGAATGCCCTAAGAAGAGATCCGTGAGACAAATGGGAGCAAAGGAAATGCTAGTGGAGGAGCATTGGCTATTGCCGGACCAACATCAACAAATAAGCCCACAACCGTAACCTTCAACATGACGGTGCAGGCAGACGCAAGGCAATCAAAAGATGTCGTGGTCGTATTATCCCAATCAATGATATAGATGCATATGTATTATTTGATTTGGGTGCTACTTGCTCGCTTATATCCGATGAATTTGCTAAGAAGTTAGAAATACCTTGTGAAGAGTTGAAATTTCCTTTAAACATAGAAATCATGTAATAGGAAGTGATTTCGTTAGGTTCAGATACAAGAACCGTAGGGTGAACATTAAGGGAATGTTATGAAAGTAGATTTAATTTCGATAAAACTCTGAGAGTTCGATGTTATTTTGGGAATGGATTGGCTATTCAATTATGGAGCGATAATCGATCGCAAAAAAAGAAGTGTAAACCTTTTTGACTCCATCAAAGGTAGTTTTTCATGGTAGCAAATCGCCTAGACAAATGAAATGTCCGACGATGATGATGCAGTGCAAAAAGAAGTTGTTAAGTAAAGGTCAGGTAGGTATTTAGCCTACATAGTTGATACTCAAAAAGAAGAAGGGTATGAAATTGGAGGAAATACCAGTGGTTGGGGAGTTCGTGGACGTGTTTTTGGAAGATTTGCCAGACTTCTTCCACCGACAGAGAAATCGAGTTCGTGATCGATTTAGCGCCAGAACCGCCTCCTATATCAAGGCCCCTGCATGTAATGGCTCCTAGAGAGATGAAGGAATTAATGGTGCAAAACCGCAAGAACTGTTAGACAAGAAGTATATTCAACCGAAAGTGTGTCACCGTGGGGAGCACCTGTGTATTTTGTGAAGAAGAAGGATGGGTCAATGCGCTCTTTGCATCGATTATAGGAATTGAACAAAGTCACTATTAAGAACAAATATCCATTGCCAAGAATAGATGACTTGTTTGATCAATCAAGGGTGCTAGATATTTCTAAAATAGATTTGAGAAGTGGGTATCATCAATTGAAAGTGAGGAAGGAGGATGTACCAAGATGGCATTCAACTAGGTATGGACATTACTTAATTTTTAGTGATGTCATTTGGTTTGACAAACGCCCTCGCAGCTGATTCATGGATTTGATGAAATGTGGTGTTTAAACCATTTTTGGACAAATTTGTGGTGGTGTTCATCGACGATATATTCGTGTACTCTAAAACTCAAGAGGAACACGTGGAACACTTACGCCCCGACGTTGGAGACGTTAAGAAAGGAAAAGTTGTACGTAAATTTCTAAATGTGAATTTTAATCGAACGTACAACAATCTTGGGCATGTAATTGATAAGGATGGGATTTCAGAGATCCATCAAAAGTTGAAGTGTGATAATTGGGAACAACCAAGAACACCATCGAGGTAAGGAGTTTTGGGGTCAAGGTGATACTATAGACGGTTTATTCAAGATTTTTCTAAGATCACATTCGCTGACAAATTTGACAAGAAAATCAGTAAAATTTGTTTGGACGGAAAAGTGTGAGGAAAGTTTTCAAGAATCAAGAAAAATTTAAGTGTGGCACCTGTGTTGTCGTTACCGGATAATACAGGAAACTTTGTGGTGTATAGTGATGCTTCACACAAAGGATTGGGTTGTGTCCTTATGCAAAAATGGCAAGGTTATTGTGTATGCATCAAGGCAAATCAAAGACTACGGAAAAAAGGGTATCCGACTCATGATTTAGAGTCAAGGCATTGTGTTCGCATGAAGATATGGAGACACTATCTCTATGGAGAGAAAAATGAGATCTACATGCACCATAAAAGTCCAAGTATATATTCACACGTAAAGACCCGAACATGCGCCAAAGGAGATGGATGGAACCGATAAAAGATTATGATTGTGAGATCTTTTATCATCCGTAAAGCTAATGTGGTTGCAGATGCCTTGAGTAGAAAGCAAGAGAAAGTTATGATGATGTTAATCGATAAGGAGGAGCTCATTTCAAAGAATGGCAAGATCTAGAGTTGGAAATCAAATTTCCGTAAGAACTGATGAAAAATTGTTCCAGATAGAAGCTAGTCCAACTTTGGTGGACAAAGTGAAGAATGCTCACCACACAGGATGAGGAATGCAAGAAAATAAAAGAAAATGTGGTCGAGGGTAAAGAAGTGAAGTATAGTGTCGACATCAGGGAATACTAAGATTCGAGGGACGAATTTGGGTTCCAAAGAATTCAGATATTAAAGAAGAAATCTTGATGGAAGCACATAGCTCAAGATATTTAATTCATCCGGAAAGTAAAATGTATCAAGATTTGAGGCATCATTTTGGTGGCCGTAACATGAAAAGAGATGTTGCAGAACGCGCTGCAAAGTGCTTCGACATGTCGTAAAGTGAAGGCGAAAGCATCAACGATCAAGCGGATTACTTCAACCGCTGGAAATACCGTAATGGAAGTGGGAGCATATCACAATGGATTTTGTGGTAGGTCTTCCAACGACTCGTAAAGGATACGACGCGATATGGGTGATAGTGATGATTAAAAAAATCAGACACTTTTTGCCAATAAAGATTAGATTTAATCTTGATCACCGGCAAAATTATACGTTAAGGAGATCGCTTCAAGACATGGAGTTCAAAGATCAATTGTATCGCACAGAGATCCGAGGTTCACATCAAATTTTTGGAAGAGACTACAAGAATGCATGGGAACGCAATTGAAGATGAGCACAACATATCATCCGCAAACCGATGGCAAAAGAAAAAAGAACGATCCAGACGCTTGAAGATATGCTCAGAAAGCACGCATCATGGATTTCAAAGGAAATTGGGATGATCATCTACCATTGGTGGAATTTGCATACAACAACAAAGCTACCACGTTAAGCATTGGTATGCCGCCATACGAGGCGTTATACTACAGAAAGTGCGTAACCCCACTATGCCGGGATGAAGTTGGAGAACGCCAATCGTTAGGCCCCAGAATCGGTTCAAGCAGATCATCAAGTAGTCAAACTCATCGAGCAAGATTGGTAGTACGCCAAGATCGACAAAAAAAGTATGTCGATCAACATGCATAAAGTCGTGAATTTGAAGCAGAAGTTTCGTGTTCTCGAAAGTCTCTCCTCGAAGGGAAGATTTTTTGGCAAGAAAGGCAAGCTCAAATTTCGAGGTTTATTGGACCTTTTGAAATTCTACGCAGAGTGGGAGAGGTGGCTTATGAGGTAGCTTTACCTCCGTAATTAGAGCATGTGCACAATGTTTTTCATGTTTTGTTATGACCAGATATAAACCCGATTACAAGCATGTGATCGAATATGAACCGCTGCAGCTTCAAGAAAGATTTGTCTTTATTTAAGAGATTCCTATCCAGTATAGTCGATGTGAAAGAACAAGTGCTCAGAATAAAGTGATACCTTTTCGTGAAGGTGATATGGAGGAACCACAACGTCAAGAGGCTACATGGGAACTCAAGTCGATATGATGAAAAATTACCCCGAAGTTATTTGTTTAGTTTGTGTCTTCGATTTCGGGGATGTAATCTTTGTAAGTAGGGGAGAATGTGACGATTTGATTGTTTGAATTGTGATTTCGGGGATGTAATCCTTGTAAGGAGGGAAGGATGTAACGATCCAAAAATTTCAAAGTGTAATTTAAATATTTATTAAGTTATATAAATATTATTTGAGGTGTTTATTGTTAAATAAATATTTTATTGATGTGATGGTTGATGAATCTAAATGATTAGAGAATTTTCTAAATTAAATTAATTTATAATTTAGAGGTTTGTATTATAAGCATGAGGTGTTATGTGAGTTGTGTTGATTTAATAATTTAGATGTATGTTAAATTATTAAATAAAGTTATAATGAAAATTATAAATTGGTGATATTTGCTAAATGGCTATATTTAATTAAAATATAGTATGTGATTAATTTAATGGGTTAATGTTGGATATGAAAATAATATGTGATTATAGTTTATAAACTAAAGTGTTTATTAAAATAAATTAAAAGGATTTAAATTAGTTTTTTCAAACAAGGCTTAAGTATTTTAACTCTTTAATTTTAAATGATTTGCCAAACAAGCCTTTAGGCTTTTGAATTTCTAATTTTTGAAATTAAATAAAATAAATAAAATAAATAAAATAATAAATATATATTATATTTATATTATATTTGTTTTAGTAATCGCCATTTTTTATTTAGTTGGGTTATTAAGGGTATCGCTTTTTTTATTTGCTGCGTTGTTTATCGCTTGGTTTACGCATTATTTTGCTAACCTAGAGTCGAGAGAATTGAGAGTTGAGAAAATTGAGAACTTGAGAGAGAATTGAGAGGAGTTTTAGAATTTTCACGTCAAATTCAAAGTTCAAGTGCTTAAGAAGAATTTCACAAGCAACAAAAGGTATGTTCTACTATTTTGATATTACTTATGATAGTATATAATATAAAGTTTATACTATACTGTGAATTATGTTTTTCCGAAATTGTTGTGAGGTAACTTAGTTATGATGATTATATGATATATATGATGATTATATGTTATGTTTAAACAAAAATTGCATGTTAATTTTTTGGATATCGAAGAGAAATTTTTGATGTAAATATATGTATTTTTCCATATGTTCATGAAAAGTATCAATTTTAGTGGCCAATTCAGTATGAGAAATAGTAAATTGAAAGTTTGTATATGGTAGTTCATCGAGATACGAACGTAACGTAGTTTGAATGGAGTAATTTGGTCAAGTAATGAAATCACAAAGTGATGATTTCTAGAATGAATATCAAAAATGGAGTTTTATATGAAAACATGAATTTTGAGAAATTAAAATAGCTTTAGTTGGTGTTAAATTGTTCCAATTGGTTGTAAATGTGAGCAATCATGTTTATGATTGTGGTATATTTATTTTTACGTGTTAATTTCACTATTTGGTGGGTGAAATTTGTGTTTGTTGGGCTAAAAGTCGGCCACTATTCATTAGCCCTCTCTCAGATTCTGTTCGAACATCACAATGCCAAGTTAAATTGCTAAGGCAATGTTAAGTTAAAAAAATGGCATGAAATTGCCACGGCCCCAAGCCTTTGTATGCGCAATTGCGCATACATACCCTAGTTTGAGATTTCGCTTCGCTCGTTGTTATCGCAGTCTTGGGATAACATCATCATGGTATGGTCTCAAAATTATGTTAAGATGTTAAATGAGTAATGTTAAGGATAACATAACATAGTGAATTGGGGTTAGTAAGTTCAAAGTTGCAAAAATGTTTAGTAAGTCGAGAACGTGTTATGTTGCAAGTTAGTTGGACAATGAACGTTAGTTAAGTGTTGCGAAGTAGAACACTTAGAGTTTCTGAAATGTAAATGGTAATGATCATGTTATGATATGTTGGCATATCTAATAGGTATTGTGGTTCTAAAATTATGTGTAGGTGATCGTGAGTTTAATTTTATAGCTTACGCCAAGGCAAGTTTTCTAACTCTATATTTACATCGAGCAAGTTTCTAAACTTTCTTTTTACATCGAGCAAGCCTTTTATCCTTACATTCATGTTGAACTAGTTCTTACTTTAAAGTTTCGTTAAACGAACTATTGTATTCTTAATCATGATTTGAACAATCTAGCTATGACATTATTTTATTCAAACAAGTTTGAAGTCCAATACTTATTGATGCATTCTAACTTGTTTATTGTTAGACAAGTTTCATTATTGTTATTGGATATTATGAATGCAGCTTTCTTGAATTCTAATTTCAAATGTTGAATTATTATAGTTCATTTACTTGACACAAGTCATTTTCATAATAAGTAAGCTTTATTTTCAGCTTGCTATTACTTAATGTTTATTCAATAATTCATAGTCCTAGCTTAATTTTATTCAAGCAAGGTTTATTATTGTCATTCAATACTTATGCTTTGTAGTTGTTTCTAAGCATGAGATCAAGTATATCGCTCGCTTACACTTATTCATTGTTTCATATTATGTTATTATTGATCAACTGTTGTATTATCAAACACTATTGATTCAACTAGTCCACTAGTTGATGTTCGTTGAACTTCAAATTACCCTTGATAGCTTATCCAAACCAAACCTTCTTTGGTGCGGACTTGTACTCTAAATACTGAGATGAACAACCCTATTATTATTAGGGGATAACTTACGCAGTAGCGTTAAATATTTTGTGCACAATACATGGTACTAAGGGTCGATCCCCAAGTACGAGGAGTCCTTATAGTCTTATGATCGTTAAAGTTGGGGTTGAAAGATTACTCGCAACGGTGGACATGGTTCATGGTCTTATGACCCTCAGTTATGTTTATTCCATATTTTGGATTCTAGTTTCTGATTATCATTGTTAGAGTACTATTCAGCTTTTGATGAGCCTTCGTGGCGATTATTATTGTTATTCTCATGTTGATTCATTGTTATATCAAAGTGAGCAATTATTTTGCTCACTCTTGCATATTTATAAACTCATTGCAGCCTAAAGAGGAGAAGGTAGATGAACCTTCGATAGCAAAGGAAATGTACAAGTGGAAAAATGTACAAGTGATGAAGACTTGTAATTTTGATTATGATTATGATGTTAGACGGGATGTTTTTATTATGATGATCTTAGATTTTATTTCAAAATGATGTAATGTTATAATTTTAATTCGCATTTGAATGACGTTTAAAGGTTAGATAACCAAATGGGATGTTTTTGAACTTAATGATGTAACCCTATTTAAAGGGAGGTTTTATGATTCAAATATTGTTTTATTTGGGTAGATAGTATGAATGTTTCAAATATAGTGAGCACCAAATCTTGTGGGAATGAAGTACCTAGATTTGGGGGTGTCTCAAAAATAATTCACGAATAGAAATCGATGAATAGTGTTTTTCGAAAAAT
The DNA here is from genome assembly GCA_020205605.1 of Panax ginseng. Lineage (NCBI taxonomy): Eukaryota > Viridiplantae > Streptophyta > Magnoliopsida > Apiales > Araliaceae > Panax > Panax ginseng. The sequence goes on along the minus strand of CM035133.1, from coordinate 19,932,171 downwards.
TTTCGGAAAGCTTTTATTTTCGTTTTAGAAATTCAAACACTTTAATTCATCCACGTAGTTAAAATACTATGACGTTCCGATGTTTCTAGGTTATAGAACGACATTCATCTTATCAACACATAATAATAATAATAATAAATAATATTATTTTATTCATTATTAAAAGTAATTACAAAATGTTCGATTTTCCGGGGCGTTACATAAGTTGTATTTGAATTTTGTACCATGTATCTGGCGACTCAAGATGGGTGATGTATACCTATTTTGGGGGCTTCACGGTTGGTGTCAAAGCTTAGGATATGATCCCGGTTGAGATGTGAGACAAGAACTAGGAGGGAGAGACGGGAATTTTTCATTAGTATGACCTACCTAAGTTTATTTGGTATTTAATTGGTCGGTCAGAGTATATGGATAATATGTGATATGTTAATTAACCCTTGTTTTGTGGAAGTATTTGAAAATGGCATCCGAAAATGTTGAGATAAACAATGAAGCACATGAGACCATTGAGTCACCACAGATTAATGCCCGGGATAATGTGCAACAGGAAGACAATAATCCTCATGTAAACAATAACACCGATGAAATGGTGAATGATGGGATGTTCAGAGGCTTTATGCAATTCATGCAACATCAGGCGAAAGCGGCTCCTATCCAAAATGCAGGTGGAAACACTAACAACTCTCGGACGGTCACCGCTAAGCAGTTCAAGGAGCTGGGACCGCCAGAGTTTTTTTGGAGAGCCAAAACCACTTAAGGCAGAGACATGGATAAATCTGATCAACAAGATATTTGATGTCTTGGGATGCTCCGAGGAGCAAAAGGTTCCCTTTGCCACCTTCATGTTATGAAGCGAGGCGGCGATTCTTTGGTGGAAATCGTAAAGCGTACTCAACTCCGCAGACCGAAGATGTCTTGGGAAAAGTTCAAGAAGCGTTCAACGACAAGTACTTTCACGAAAGTATTCGTCACATGAAGGAGGTAGAGTTCATCAAACTTGAGCAAAACAATATGACATGGCGCGAAGACGAAGCTAAGTTTGCCGAAAGTTATCTCGGGCCATTGGCCCCACTTAGTTGATAATGAGGAGAGAATGACGCGGATGTTTCTAAGAGGTTTGAAACCCGAGATACGTCAATACCTAATTTCTCATAAACTGTGTTTGTATTCAGATGTTGTGAATAGGGCTCAGTTATTGGAGCACGATAATGAGTCAACCCAACCAAGAGAGAGCAACTGAAAGTTGATAATACCAGTGGTAGCAGTAATCGAAGCAGTGATAACAAACGTGGAGGGAATCAACATGCCAGAAATGATAATCACTTCGGTGGTAATCATGGCCATGACAATAAGAGTGGACATTTCAAGAAGAGGAGATTCAACAAGGATGGAAAGACGTCAGCACCAGCACCTGTTATTAAGGAAGGAGAACGACCACCGGTCGTATGTTACAAATGTGGAGGGGAAGGACATATAAGTACAAACTGCACGATGCAGTCCAAAGTGTGTTATAATTGTGGAAAAGAAGGTCACCTAGCCCGATTTTTTCGTGCACCAAAGTCAAGTCCAGTTGGGATGGAGGCATCAAAGGTGTCCTGCATAAGACAAAACCTAGTAGTTCAAGGGAGAGCGTTTGTCGTAACCTCCCAAAAAGCGAGGAATCGAACGAGGTGATCCGGGTAAGCTAATCATAAACTCTAGCGAAGTTTATACTTTATTTGATACCGGTTCTACCCATTCCTTTATTTCTTCTACTTGCGCTCAACGTTTAAATTTGACTCCGGAGAAATTAGAGTTTGATTTATCTGTTGAAACTCCGTTGGGAGAAACCTTCATTACATCCACGGTTTATAAGTCTTGTTTGATTCAAATCCAAGAATCGCACGTTACTGTCGATCTTATTTCTTTGAAAATACTTGCATTTGATGTGATTTTAGGGGTTGATTGGTTAACTACTCATCATGCTAAAATCGATTATTTTTGTAAGGTTGTTAGCTTTCATATTCCTAACCAACCTATTATGCAAATTCAAGCAACCAAAGCACCAAAATTAATCACTTTCATATCAAGTCATAAAGCTATTCGTTTATTAAAAAATGGATGTCAAGCTTTCTTAGCCCATGTCACGGATTTAAATAAAGATACGTCAGATTTGAATGATATTTCTATTGTTAATAAATTTCCGACGTATTCCGAAGAACTTCCGCCTACCCCAGGCGTGAAATTAAATTTTCTATCGACCTTGAATCCTAAGATAAAACCCATTTCCAAAGCCCCATATCTAATGGCTCATATTGAACTTCGTGAGTTAAAACCCAACCATGTGAATTGTTAGACATCGGTTTCATTCATCCTAGTACGTCTCCTTTGGGTGCTCTCTGCTCTATTCAGTAAATAAGAAAGATGGAAGTATGCGACTTTTGTATTGATTATCGGGAGTTGACTCATGTTACCATCAAAAATAGGTACCCGTTGCCTCGCATTGATGACCTGTTTGATCAGTTGCAAGGAGCCAAATTCTTTTCAAAGATTGATCTTCATTCTGAATATCATCAGTTAAAGATTAAAACTGATGACATTCCAAAGACTGCTTTCAGAACTCGGTACGGGCATTATGAATTCCTAGTCATATCTTTTGGATTGACTAATGCTCCTGCTGCCTTCATGGATATGATGAACCGAGTATTCAAGGAATATTTGGATCACTTTGTTGTTGTCTTTATTGATGACATCTTCATATACTCCAAAACCCGCGAAGACCATGAGCAACAATTGAGGCTGATACTCCAAAAGCTTCATGAAAACAAGCTTTATGCCAAGTTGAAGAAATGCGAGTTCTAGCTTGAGGAAGTTGCATTCCTTGGGCACGTGATATCAAATCATGGAATATCTGTTGACCCAACAAAGATTGAAGCAATTCAAAGCTGGGAGCAACCTAAGTCAGTGACCGAATTACGTAGCTTTCTCGGCTTAGCTGGTTATTATCGGAGATTCGTAGAAGGGTTTTCTCGAATCGCTACTCCATTAACTCAGCTGACTCGAAAAGATACAAAATTCGGTTGGAGTGAGGAATGTGAGAAGAGTTTTCAAGAACTCAAGAGAAGACTCATTTCATCACCGGTTCTGACAATACCATCTGGCTCGGAGGGATTTGTCATCTACAGTGATGCTTCAGGCAAAGGGTTAGGATGTGTTCTCATGCAACATGGGAAAGTCATAGCCTATGCCTCTCGACAACTCAAAGAATATGAGAGGAATTATCCTACTCATGATCTAGAGTTGGCGGTAAATCATTTTGCGCTTAAGATTTGGAGGCATTACCTGTATGGAGAGAAGGTGGAGATCTATACAGATCATAAAAGCCTCGAATATTTCTTCACTCAAAAGGAACTCAACATGCGGTAACGACGATGGCTTGAGCTGTTGAAAGATTATGATCATACCATCCAATACCATCCTAGAAAAGCGAACGTAGTAGCTGACGCATTGAGTAGAAAATCATATGCGGGTACGAGTGCAATATTATCAACGCAAAGACCCATTTTGTATAACTTGGAAAGGATGGAAATAGAGTTAAAGACTCCAGGGACCCATGTGATGATGGCGAATATACGAGTGGAAATGGACTTTAATCGATAAAGTTAAAGTCGCTTCAAACTACGGCACTCTAGAAATGATGCGTATGAAGAAGAAAGTGCAAGAAGGTGCTATTCCGGAAGCAAGAATCGATGAAGAAGGAATACTTCGAGTCAACTTCAAACTTTGTGTTCCTAACGATTCTGACTTGAAGTATAAAATTATGATGGAGGCGCACAACACACCGTTTGCAATCCATCCTGGGAGTACCAAAATGTTTCGTGATCTTTGACATATATTTTGGTGGAGCAATATGAAGAGAGAGATAGCGGGGTTTATCTCAAGGTGTCTAACTTGTCAATGAGTCAAGGCGAAGCATCAAGTGCCAAAAGGTCCATTGCAACCACTTGAAATTCTAGAATGGAAGTGGGAGCACATTACCATGGATTTCGTTACTGGTCTTCCCAAGGTTTCTCAAGGCATAGATGTGATTTGGGTCATTTTTGATAGATTGACTAAGTCTGCTCATTTCTTATCGATACGAGAAACTTACACTTGAAAGTCTTGCTAGTATGTATATAAACGAGATTGTAAGATTGCATGGTATGCCAGTATCCATAGTTTCTGATCGAGACCCAAGATTCACTTCAAGATTTTGGGTTAGTTTGCAAAAAGCTATGGGCACGGATTTACGATTTAGTTCAGCATATCATCCTCAAACGGATGGGCAGTCGGAAAGGACTATTCAAACTCTTGAAGATTTATTAAGACTCTGTGTCCTTGACTTCAGGGGAAGTTGGGACAAGTTCTTACCATTGGTGGAGTTTTCCTACAATAATAGTTATCAAGCAAGTATTGGCATGGCTCCATTTGAGGTATTGTATGGAAGAAAGTGTAGTTCTCAAGTATGTTAGGATGAGGTGGGTAAAGTAATGTTGTTGGGACCGGATTTGGTACGTATGACTACGGAAAAGATTCAAACAATCCGACAACGTATAAAAACCTCACAAGATCGACAAAAGAGTTATGCTGATCTTCATCGAAAATACGTGGATTTCAATATTGGAGATAATGTGTTGTTACGTGTTGCTCCATGGAAAGGAGATACAAGATTTGGAAAGAGAGGAAAGCTCAATCCTCGATTCATTGGCCCATTTTTAATCCTCAATCGAGTAAGAACTGTGGCCTATAGACTCGCCTTACCGCCAAGTATGTCTCGTGTTCATAACATTTTTTACATATCTATGTTACGTAAATATGTGAAAGACCCGAACCACATTATTGAATTAGAACTAGGCGAGATAGAGGAAGATTTAACGTATGAAAAGTTACTTGTTAAAATCTTGGATAAGAAGGATCATATTCTACGCTCTAAAGTTATACCTCAAGTCAACGTTTTGTGGAGAAACCCCGATGTGGAGGAAATGACCTGGGAGTTAGAATCTGAGATGAAGTCAAGATATCCTCACCTCTTCGATATACCAGGTACGTACCCTAATTTCGAGGGCGAAATTTCATAAGAAAGGGAGGTTGTAAGACCCCAACTTTTATGAATAAAGAATAATTTTCTCGAAATATACTTTTGAATATTATGGTGTGGATTTGATATAATGTTATAGTTGTGGGTAATATTTACAAATTTTGCAAAGTAAGCAAGTGTTTATATAATATTTGATTGGTCGGGGAATATTCATTTTAACAGGGAATATTCGTACGACGGCACAATCATTGGTGGACCCCACAACGGAAGTATTGTCGTAATTAGAAAACGACATAATTATCTTTTTATAAAAATAACGGCGGAAGTTTTACCATTAAACTGTTGAACTACCCGATAGTAAAAGTACAGTAATACGTGCTTGCATAGTAGCATACGGTATTGATTATTGATGCTTATGTGAGAAGTCACTTAGTTATACTCAATTATTGCTACAAGAATTGTCGCGATCATATCTCTCATATTATTGATTCGATTATTGTCACAAAGATTATCATCGCATTATATGATATATTATTAAATCAATAATTGAGGCGACAAAGTTATTCATATTATTAAATTGCAATATTTACAATATCTAAAAGTTATGTCGAGGAGAGGTTTGGTCATCTAATTAATTGCGCCTAATAAGGAGAAATCCTTATCGAAAAACCCCTCTTTCACAGGAGCGACACGGTTGTTAATTATTATGAGTTATAATATTAATGATGAATAAGTTTGTGTTGATTAAAGATGAAATTGATAGTTCCATTGTGTTGGAATTATTAGTGTTAGTGGATATCGACATTTATTTTGATATTAATTGATGTCTGGAAGTTATACTGACCAATTGGTTAATTAACCGGATAAATGAGCAATTAATTCCTATTAATTCACATGATTATAACTATTTGTTCACATATGTGTACTATTGATTCACATTCTTGTACTATTAGGGGAGTTGGTGCAAGATTAATAATACTTGCATGACTAAGTTAAAAATGGAGGTATAGATGGAGGTACTATACTGTAATTTGTATTTTCACATGATTATAACTATTGATTCACATGATTGAACTATTGATTCACATTATTTACGATTAGGGGAGGTGGTGCAAGTTTGATAATACTTGCAGGACTAAATTAAAAATGAAAGAAAAGTCGAAGGTATTGTACTGTAATATTTCGAGCCCTAAAACGTGCAATTATCGAAACTATATTTTCCTATAAATGGAAGCTCATTCTTTCTTCATTTCTCACCAATTCACTAAAGCTTTAAAGCAATTATTATAGAGAGAAATTATAGAGAGAAAGAAGAAGAGAAGTTTGCTAACTCACTATTCCAATATCCAGTTTCTTCTAAGGTAAGGGGTATTATTTCTTTCGTATTCATGAAGAGAGCTTCTGTTATTCCATTCTTTATTATTCTGTTGGAATAATCTGTCTGTGCGGTCTATCGCATGCATGATGAATTCTTTATTATTTCATTCTTTATTATTCTATTGGAATATCCTGTCTGTGCGGATTACGCTAGACCTGGTTCCATTCTTTATTATTCTGTTGGAATAACATGTATGTGCGGTCTATCGCATGCATGGTGAATTCTTTGTTATTCCATTCTTTATTATTCTGTTGGAATATCTTGTTTGTGAGGATTACGCTAGACCTGGTTCCATTCTTTATTATTTTGTTGGAATAACCTGTCTGTGCGGTCTATCGCATGCAGGGTGAATTCTTCTGTTATTCTATTCTTTATTATTTTGTTGGAATATCCTGTCTGTGCGGATTACGCATGACCTGGTTTCATTCTTTATTATTCTGTTGGAATAACCTGTCTATATGGATTATCACATGCATGGTGAATGATCCTTCATATTCATTCCTTATTAAATTGTGAAAATGATCTGTCTACGTGGATTACCGCATGGCGTGTGAAAATCCATTTACAGTTTCATATATTCTATGATACTCATTTGGTTAAAGTTTTGGCTTCTATACTCCATGAAATTAGTAGAATATCCTGGATATTTGCGCTTCATCTGGTATCTTTACATGGAAATATTCTTCTGAGCATTCTTGAATTTTACTTCACAAAGCAATATCATGTTGACAATTTGGACGTAATCGATTTCAAGATAAATTAACTTATAAATCTTTAAAATTTATTCTTGAACTTGTTTTATTGAATTATTATGTCATTGTCATCATCCTCATGCTTATATTGTGATGAAAGTCATCTTTAGCTTACGTCCATAGATGGACTTGGTATGATTATGACTATGGATTATTCGGTATAATCATGACCTGTAATGTTATAAATGATGTGGTAAAAGTCCTCAGTAGCCTATAGTGCATTAATGGACAGTTTTTGGTATGATTATGACCAGGGATTATTTGGTATAGTCATGACCATTGATGATTTAATGAATATCCTTGGCCCGTAGTGCAAGGATGACTCAATGATGTGGTTTATTTATTAAGCTGAGTCTCAGCGATAAAAATTAATGAAAATATTTTAAATCATAGAAGATAGTAGATATCATGCTCTACTTGACTCTTCTAATGGATTGCTTATTCCGCTGCAGTTAAACTTGATGTCTATTGTATTTTATCAGTTTAACATTTTTGAAGACTAATGATAATTTATTCTGCATTATCTTAGTCATAATATTTCTTACTAGGCTAGTTAAGTTCTCCCTTTCTTCACTGTTCTCTTCAGGAAATGAGAACGTAGCCGGGACTAGTCAGGGAATGGAGTGACGGTCCAGATGATAGCATTAGTAGTCCTCACTATTCTATTAAATAGTGTGACAATAAATGTAATGAGGATTCCATTGAGTGTGGATATTGGCTAGATGACAATATTCTTATTAAAACTCTTAGATTATGTTTTTGTCGTATTTTTTACATCGTTGTATAATTAAGTTGTATTTGAATTTTGTACCATGTATCTGGCACTCAAGATGGGTGATGTATACCTGTTTTGGGGGCGTCACAATTATTGGTGAATGGAGTATGGCAATTTACAGCTTTGACACTTTTTTCCATTATATGACCATGCTTAAAGAAGAAATCTAACTGCTTTTTTATAAAAAAACTTGCCATATAGAGTTGGGATTTCATCACAAGGTATGTGGTAAATCGCTTGCATACTAGAGGATGCATAGGAAAATTGTCAAGTCATCGACCTCCGTATTGCTAGTTAGAAAATTAATTATATTGCCTTCTTTTAGAATTGTTTCTTATTTCGAAATAGTCGTAATTTTGTAGAGTTTTTGACATCCGTCAATATGCACTCTTTCACAATTCTAAAGCTAATCGCTATGTAAACAAAATTATGCTCTTTTTTTTATGTGCATTCATTACTGATACAAAAATGAATATTCAGATTGGTGTACTTATTGAAGACAAAGATTTGGTTGATTCATCAATGGGAGGCAAGCCATGGAAGGCTGGAAAGTTTGCTTCTAGTCTTCGCCATTCACTTTGGTCTGAGCACCTTGGTCTTCATGCTGGAGAGGTTCGTTATGTTTCAAAATCTCTCTCATCCAAGGGACAATCACTGAAAATATAATGGATGATCTATGCTTCTTTTTTCCCCTGTTTCTAGATAGGCCAAATCATTGACCCAGTGATTGATTCAACATACAAGGATATATGGATGGCAATCGCAAAGGTGAGTATTGGAATGCTATTGAGTTGGGGACTCCGAAGTTAATGTGAACATGTGAGTTAGGACTGCACCTCTTTCATTATGTGGTGTCTTTACATCATCATTACTGACAAGCTCACATATTTTGTAGGTTGGTGTTCAGTTGATACTATTTGTTGGGTTTTCTTCTTTGAATATGAAATGAAGATGTCAAGCTTATATAAGCTTGGGTTTTATTATGAATTTTGAATAAATTATGATGCTTATATATCAACTTCATAATTTATTATGAATAAACAAGCTTAGTCTTTTTTTCAAGATCTATAATACAATTGTGTCACAATATTTTCATAAATTATTTTTAATTATGTCTGAAAGAAATTACATGGAAACTTGCAGTCTTGGTTGTGTTTTTTTTACACAGTATATTGTGTAAGACATCAAAAGTAGGCTCATGTAATGCCCTTGACTTTTGAAGGATTTTTTAGATGTACCAACTACCAATAGATACTAAATTAAAACTGCTAAAATGTTTTTATGCTATGCTATATATAATTCTGTGTGAAGTGCTTACTATGACGAAGTTATGTTTAGGATGCTTGTTTATGAGTATGTAGACAATGGGAATTTGGACCAATGGCTTCATGGAGATGTGGGGGAAGTCAGCCCCTTGACGTGGGATATTCGTATGAATATTATTTTGGGGACTGCAAAAGGGTATTAAACTTTGAATTTTTGATTTTGTTTCCTTGTGCTCCTCCTTTGCAAATAATTTCTTGTGAATTTAGCTTGGATGTTTATTTCAACTTTCGTGTTAATGCAACTTGGCCTATCTCTATGAGGGCCTTGAACCAAAGGTCGTCCATAGAGATATCAAATCCAGCAATATATTAATTTATCATCAATGGAATTCTAAAGTGTCTGATTTTGGACTTGCTAAGCTCTTGTGTTCTGAAAGGAGTTATGTGACAACTCGTGTCATGGGAACTTTTGGGTTAGTTTATTTTTTTACTTAATTTCAATTGCTATGTCCCTTTCCTTTGTAGTGATAGAATGGACTTACATAGGGATTTATTCTTTTATTATTTTCCACTGGAACAAAATTATTAATTCCCATAGGTTTTCTTTGCAACTATGTTGCACCGCAGTATGTCTTACCTTTGGTATATTGAATGAGAAGAGCGACATTTATAGCTTTGGAATACTCATCATGGAGATTATTTCAGGGAGAAATCCAGTTGACTATAGTCGGCCAAAGGGAGATGATAGATTGTAAAAGTTATTAGTTTGTAGTTTGGTATAATAATGATCATCATATTTGAGGAGATGAATTATTCAACTATTATATTGTAATGTTGTAATGTGAATGATTTTAAATAATGTTTTAATATTTTTTATGTTTTATTTTATATTGTATTTGTGTTTGTTGAATAAATGTGCATTATTAATTAATTTTTTTTAAATATAAAAAGGCTATAGCGACGGTCATCAACCGTAGCTATAGTGTTCTATAAAACACAGACCTATAGTGACGGTCGCCGAGTGTTGCTATAGACATCTATAGCTACGGTCATGACCGTAGCAATAACTCTCAGCGGTCGTTGCTAAAGAGCAAATACACAATTTTGTCATGAACTATAGCTAGGATCGGTGACCGTCGCTATAGGCTTTACCGACGGGTTCTATGGCGACGGTCGGCGACCGTCGCTAAAACCTTTAGCAACGGTCTTTTGTCCTGTCGACCGTCGCTATAGGCCTATTTTCTAGTAGTGCCAGTCTAAATGGCGAATCTTCTATTGTAGTCCTTGGCGTAGTCCGATAAGCCCACATTACACTTACCAATTCTTCGGGCCATCTTCCTTTTACCTCATCGAGTCTCCTCTTTATCCCGTTCAAGAAAGTTCTATTTGTCACTTCGACTTGGCCATTCGATTGAGGATGAGCCACCGAAGTTTTTTTATGCTGAATTCCCAACTCCTGTAAAAATGCCTCAAACTTTGAGCCCGCAAATTGGAAACCATTATCTGAAATCACCAACAAAGGAATACTGAATCGGAAGACAACAAATTCCTTTAAAAATTTTAAACACTCCTAGTGACGCCCCCAAAACAGGTATACATCACCCATCTTGAGTTGCCAAATACCACACTACATAAATCAAATACAAAATTAATTATACAACTGCCGGGTAATATATACGACAAAACATAGCTGAGTTTTTACATGAATATTATCTTCTAGACAGTATTCAAACTCAAATTCAATCCTCATTATATTTATTATCACACTAAGTAGTGAGGACTGCTAAAACAACCATCTCGGACCATCACTCCATTCCCTGACTCTAATAACATCAAGTTTAACTGCAGCGGAATAAGCAATCCATTAGAAGAGTCAAGTAGAACATAATGTCTACTATCTCCTCTAGATTAAAAGTCCATCTTTAATATTTCATTTCTGTAATACTCATCAACAGTTCTTTGTTATACCCAAGACAAAAAGAACTCTCATCACCTGTCTTCACCTGAACCACCAAAGATTATAGTTAAATCCATAATTCATATTTATAATCATGTAAATCAACAGCTTCTCCTTGCCACAAAGGCTTAATAGAACGTTTACTCAATATCCTTACCCCAAAGGCTAAAGATATTCAAATGTAATAACAATGATCATACCAATCAGTTGTCTACCTTTGAACTACGGGCCAAAGATATTCAACTGTAAACACAATGGTCATGATCATACCAATCAATTGCCTGTCAGTGCACTACGGCCAAAGACAGTCACCTGTTAACTAATGGTCATGATCCTGCCAATCACATCATCGAATTATCCCTGCACTACAGCCAAGGATATTCGTTAGTATCACTAGTGGTCATGATCATGTCATACACCTGTCCATATTTATACTACGGGCCAAATCTATTAATCAACAGTTCATCTTTGCGACCAAAGATATCAATCAACAGTTCTTCTTTGCACTACAGACCAAAGACATACAACTGTAAAACCAATAACCAACAGTCCATCTATGCACTACGGGCCAAAGATGACTTTTAATGTAATATAAGCATGAGGATCATGACAATGATATAAAGAATCAATCAAATGAGATAAAGGATAAATATTAAACATTTATAATACGATTTATCCAGAGTTCAAAAATATCTAAATTATCAACATGATCTCTAATTGTGGAGTAAAATTCAAGAATAATATTCATGTATCAAAAATTAATTTGGACAGAAAAGAATCAATTTTTCGTCATGAATAGTACCCCATGAATAGTACTTTGTGAATAGTACCCCGTGAATAGTAATTCATGAATAGTATCCCGTGAATAGTACTTCATGAATAGTATCACGTGAATAGTACTTTGTGAGTAGTATTTCATGAATAGTACTTCGTGAATAGTACCCTCGAGTGAATAATACCTGAGTGAATAGTAATCCGTAAATAATACCCAGAGTGAATAGTACCCGAGTGAATAGTAAGAAATAATACCCCTTACGAATAAGAAATAAATAACATCCCTTACGGATATTGAACGAAAATAATATTCCTTACGAATATTAAACGAAGACAATGAATATTGAACAAAAATGATATTCCTTACGAATATTGAACGAAAATAATATTCATACGAATACGAAAAATAATATCTCTTCAGAATATGAAATAAATAATACTCCTTACGACTGTTGAACGAAAATAATATTCCTACGAATATTGAACAAAAATGATATTCCTTACGAATATTGAACGAAAATAATATTCATACGAATACGAAAAATAATATCTCTTTAAATATGAAATAAATAATACCCCTTACCTCAGAAGAAGACTGGATACTGTAATAGTGAAGTAGCAGACTTCTCTTCTTCTTTCTCTCTATAGCTTCTCTCTCTATAATTGCTCTTGTGAGTCTTAGTGAATTTGTGAGAATGAAGGAAGAATGGGCTTCTATTTATAGGAAAACATAGTTTCGATAATTGCACGTTTTGGGGCTCGAAATATTATAGTATAATACCTTCATCTTTTCCTTCATTTTTAATTTAGTCATGCAAGTATTATCAAACTTGCACCACCTCCCTTAATAGTACATCATGTGAATCAATAATACAATCATGTGACTCAATAGCTCTATACATGTAAAACAAATAATTACAGTATAGTACCTTCATCTATACCTTCATTTTTAATTTAGTCATGCAAGTACACACATATGAACAAATAGTTATAAGCATGTGAATTAATAGCAATTAATTGCTCATTTATCCTATTAATTACCCGATTGGTCAATATAACTTCCAGACATCAATTATTATCGAAATGAATGTCGATTTCCACTAACACTAATAATCCCAACACAATAGAAATATTTTTATCAACAATTTCATTTTTGAAATTTTGAAGTTTGACTTTTTCTGAAAAAGTCAACTGTTGACTTTTTGACCAAAAAGTCAACCCCGGTAAATTTTGTGTTTAATTATAGTCTATTTTTACTAATTTCATCATTCCGGACTCAAATATCACGTCCGCGTCTCCAAATTCAACTCCGAACTCAAATTCAATTTTTAATAACACTCATCATTAATATTATATCTCACAATATTAACAACCAAATTCTTCCTAGGAAAGAGGGGGCTTTCCGATAAAAATTTCTCCCTATTGGCGCGCAATTAGATTACCTAACCAATTTCCTCGACAGAACTTTCTAGACATTGTCAATAATGCAAATAATAATATGAATAATTGTGTCATCTCAATTATTGATTTAATAATATAAAATATTATGAAAATAATTGAATAAAACTGAGTGACTTCTCACGCATCAATAATCAAAGATACTGTATAATACCGTGTGCTACTATGCAACCACGCATATTACTATACTTTTATCACCGATTATTTTATGACAACTTTCTTACTTTAAAAATTATTTCACATATCACCCTTAACTTTAACCTTTTATCAATATAACCATTTACTAAATAGAATAATTATAATAAAATTAAATACTTTCATTTCATAAAATTCGCGGTCTCACACTCCTGCTCCATAATCTGCCGAAGAGGCTTTGCCTCTACCCACTTAGTCATATAATCAATTGCAACAATCACAAAGCTGACCTGTCCCTTTGCCATCGGCAATGGACCCAATATATCAATTCCACATACAGCAAAAGGGATCAAAGATAGGATTGAATACAATTCTTCAGGGTTTGGTGGGACACAAGACTATTTAATTGGCACTTGGGGCATTTTTTCACGTAATTTATAGCTTCCTTGAAATTAGTATGCCAGTAATAACCCTGCCAAAGTACTTTATAAGCCAACGCCTTAGCCGCCATATAATCACCACAAATCACCTCGTGAACCTCCCAGATTATATACTCAGCTTCGGACGGTACCAAACACTTAAGTAAAGGAGAAGAATAGGCCCTTCGATATAAATCTCCATCTATCAGCACAAAATTTGCAGTCCTGTGCTTAACTTTCTTTGCCAACATTCGATCTGAAGGAAGGACGCCATCAACAAGATAATCCAAATAGGGAGCCATCCAACTGTTAGACCACTCTACGAACATCATTTCGGCATGCTAAACACTTGGCTGATTCAAGACTTACAAATAAATCGACCCACCGAACGTGTTCGCATCAGTCGTATCCAATCTCGCTAAGGCATTTGCTATAGTATTATCAGATCTGTCTACTCTTCGAAAAGCAAATGAACTAAGGAACTGGAGCCGATCTTTCACTTCTGCCAGATATTTTACCATCCTTGCCCCATGGGCTTCGTACTACTCCAAGACCTTGTTGATCACCAGCTGAGAGTCACTAAAAATCACTATCTTCTGAACCTCTAAACTTTTTGCCAACCGTAGAACTGCCAAGATCGCTTCATATTCAGCCTCGTTGCAAGCCGCCTTAAACCCAAAACGAATTGCCTGCTACACTCTGAACCCTTCTGGGCTTATAAAGATAACACTAGAACCACTGACATCTGACGTAGACAACCCATCTGCATACAGGGTCCATGAACTCAGCACTGGCCAAACATCAATCACTGTCTAAACGACTTCTGCCCGATCCAAACTATCGTCCATCTCAGAGAATGAACACTCGACTACGAAATCGGCCAACCTTTATCACCGTCTGAGGGGTGATACTCCAATATAAATTATGACAATTCCATGGCCCATGTAGAAACCCAACCTGAAACCTCTGGCTTCCCCAATACTTTCTTCAATGGATGATCCGTTTATACTACTACTAACCGAACCTGAAAGTATTACTGAAGCTTTCTGCTGGTGATTATCAATTTATAGGAAAACTTCTCCATGTTCGGATACCTTGTTTTTGCATCCCTGAGGGCATGGTTTACATAGTAAACCAGGTGCTGCTTACCCCCGATCTCCCACACCAAAACTGCTCCTACCACCAAAGAACTCGCGGCTAAGTACAAATACAGAAGCTCAACAGGAACTGGCTTCACCAACAACGGAACCGAAGACAAGTACTTCTTAATCCCCTGAAAAGCATCCTCGCATTCCAAAGTCCACTAGAAGGACTTCTCATTCTTCAGCCCCTTTAACGTATTAAAAAACGGCAAACACCTTTCTGCCGACTTAGACATAAAATCCTCAAAGTTGTTATCTGACCTATCAGATGTTTAACATCCTTATACGACTGAGGAAATTTCATATCTAAAATTACCTTAATCTTCTCATGGTTTGCCTCGATTTCTCGCCTGCTGACCAGGTAACCTAGAAACTTTCTTGCTCCCAAACTGAAAGTACACTTCGTCGGGTTTAACCTAAGCTTATAATGTCGAACTGTCCGGAAGCAATCCTCCAAATCATCCAAGTGACCTCTCATAGACATGCTCTTGATGATCATGTCATATATAAACCTCGCATAATTCATCATCCTTTGATAGGTAGCCCTGATATTCAACAAGCCAAAAGTCATCTTCTTAAACGCATAGACCGACAGATGCGTAATGAAGGCGGTTTTTGAGATATCCTCATTATGCATCGAAATCTGATGGTAACCCAAAAATGAATCCATAAAACTGAGCAGAGTATATCCTGAAGTGGCATCAATCAACTGGTCAATATGGGGAATTGGATAAAAATCTTTCGGACGTGCCTTATTTAGATCTGTGTAATTAATACAAATTCGCCACTTCCCGTTCTACTTCTAAAATAACACCACATTCACCATACATTCAGGGTATTCTATCTCGAAGATAAAATCTACTACTAAAATCTTAGTTATTCCCTCATCTATTATCTTTTGTCTCTCTGGGGTGAAGATCCTCCTTTTTTATCGAACTGGTTTCTTCATCGGATCCATATGCAATCTATGTACAGCCACCTTCTGATTAACCCCAGACATATCACTGGGAATCCATGCAAAAATATTAGCATAGCATTGCAATAATTCCACCAAACTTGTACGAAAAGGCTCCTGCAACCCAGACTCGATCTTCATAGTCTTATCCTTCTTCCTAGGAATCAACTCCATTTCTTCGGTCTCTTCGGTAGGTGCGATAAATGGCTCTAAAATTCCTTCGGTAAAAGGCTCGATGTCTATCGCCATCGTTCACTTGTGCTTGCTGACTCCTACCCCCGAAGAGATTAAGGCATTCCTGTAAAAACCTCCTAGCCAGATCAAGATCCCCATCCACCTCCCCAGATTAGTTTGGTGTAGAAAACTTGATTTTAAAATGGGGGATCGAAGTTACTGCCTGAAGAGCCTTTAAGGCCGACCTTCCCAAAATAGCATTATATGCAGAATCCACATGTAGCACAAAAAATCTGTAAACTATCTCCACCTATCATGGAGTTGTCCTAAAAATTACCAGTAGTTCAATCGTCCCTGCAACCTTGACCGGGTCATTACTGAATCTATATAGGGGTGGCTCCTGACCGACCTCCAACTTTCGACCATCCAAGTCCATCCTCCGGTAATTAAGCATGACATATAAAATATTTTCTTGAAGAGCCGTTGTCGATCATCATCTGTTTCATATCCATTGAACCCACTTGTACAATGATAACCAAGGATCTTTCATGTGGTTTGATGGGCTCCGAAGGAGAGTCTTCATCAGTAAAAGAGATTGTTGAACCAGGGTACGGTCTTTCATGCCTAGCAGGCTGATCAGTCACCGTCAGTATCACGTCTAAAAATCCTCTCCTCTTCTTCCCAGCAACCTTACCGACCGAATCGCCCGTGATCACATCCACCACCCAATGCACCGCCTAGGTCTAATCTTATTGTTGGGGCTGGGGGTTCGGTTTCGATGCCGATGTGTTGTTTTCCTGTATTTTCCTCGAAGCGTCTCGTCCTGTGACGTACTAAACTAAATTCTCATTCTGAATGTTCTTCTCGATCAGGTCTTTCAGGCTCTAGAAAGTTTCCATGGGATGCCTATCACTCCCATGGTATTCACAGTACTTATTTGGATTCCTTCTGTTAACCTTTGAACTATACTTTGGTAACTCTTAGTATGGATTATCTCTCATATGCTCTAGAATAATAACCCGATCAGTGTTTAGCTTTGTGTAAATTTTGTTGACCCTCTAATTCGAGAACGATGGGCGTCCTCCACCCGTCCCACCGTTATTGTTGATATACTTCTTCTAGTAGCCACCCGACTTATCATTATTGTTCCCCTTACTCTTTTCTTTCTCCTTCAGTTTTTCTAACGAGTTCGGCTTCAGATTACCCATAGCCTCCTCCACAATAATGAGATCCTAAGCCTTGTTGAAGGCTTCAGCCAAACTCTTAGGATGGTTGAACATTAGATCATTTACCAACTTTTTTGACTTAACAAGGTCCAACCCATTCTAAAATAGCCCTACCACCTGAATGTCATTCAAATCTGAGACCTGCCCCACTGCTTCCTAGAACCTTTTCACATACTGGCCTAAGGTCTTGTTCGAATGTTATCGAACCTATGACAACTAGCCAGTTGGCTTTCCTCCTCTTATTACTGCTCAACCGCACATGGAATTTGTCGTAGAGCCCTCTCCATGACGATACTGAGTTTAGGGTGAGGGTCATCATCCATTGTCAAGCATCTTTCCTTAAAGTTGACATAAACATCTGACACTTGGCAAACTTTGAATAGTCATAGTAGTCCATCAGCCGATAATAGGCCTGACTATGCTCATATGGGTCCCCCGAACAATCATAACTCTCCATGTGTGGGGGTTTCTTGTTCGAATCTGCCTTCTCCCTCATGATCTCTAGGGAGAAAGGCGTCGAGGATTTGACAAGAACCGTTCCATTCGGATTCTCCCTTTCTTTCTTGACTTCGGCTAACTGCTTCTCTAGTTCGACCAACTTCTTGGCCAACTCCTCTGTCTCACTTCTTCGGGGAAAAGGATCCCTTCTGTCGTTCTTTCCATCGGGAGATGGAACTCGCTTTCGGCTATCCGCCGGAATCTTACTTTCTGAACTTCCTACCTTGGAACGATTCCGTCGCCTACTTCCTATGTGCCAAGGGCCATCCGGACGATGTATCCTGGAGTGGTTCCCAAGTGATCAACCTCTTGACCAGCTTCTGCAACTACTCCTGTCCCGAAAGCAGCTCTAAAGCCTTCCCTCAGTCCGTCTGGTATTATCCCGACGATGAGTCTTGTACTGAACCTCTGGGGATCAATCCCGTATTCGGCTGCGACTAGAGGCACCATCCTTATTCCCCTTAATCAGAAGTTCCATCTATTGATCAATCTCCTTTCGTTGCTCGAGCAGAGCTTTTAAAGTATTATCGGTTTCTTGCACCTTTTTAGATAAAATTCGTCTCATTTCATCGTGGAGACGCGTTCGGGATGGTAAGTCCTCGACGCGACCCCATTTCCATCATTCCTACTGGAAATAGAGAATAGTCCCACCAATGACTTTGAGATCCCAACTGTCATGGATGCGCTTGGACGGGCCTAGTTTGTCTTTGACTGAACCCTTTTGACGAGTGGATCAGTCTGCTGTAGATTTTCCTGCCCCTGAAACTATCTTACTGTTCACCATGATGACACCCATAAACAACTGATGTGATTGAAAACAGTAACACTAGAAGGCCCTTCTTCTATAGTCAATGTTAACACCAAGATCAGTCCACATGCTTCAATCACCGAAGCACGTCCAATCCTGCACAGAAACGGGTAAACATCGAAATATTAACTGCTTAGGCCGCCGGGGGAGAGCTCCGATGTGAGAATAAGTACAGGCTGAATAAGGTTAACAATGGAGGCTTAATGCTCTAGTGCTGGAAAATAATAAGTGTCTGTGTGTGCACCTCAGAATCAGTGCAAAGCCTTGTATTTATGGTGATCTCACCACCTTCTTAGAATCCTTCCCCGTATCAGATTAGGGTTCCTCATTAGGTATAATTCCTTAATGGGATTGTATTAGATCCCCAAAAATAAGGAAATTGGTTCAAATTCCAACACCTCCTTCGGTATTTTAGAAACCTAATATAATTAAGAATCCTTGATCCCTTAAAATTCTCAAACTACCAAAATAGAATACCACATGGGTTTAAACAACCTCGTGTGCACTGCAACCAACCACACAATCTGGACCGAATCAATCTGTTAGGTTTGTAAGATTCATGGATACAATTAAATTGCAAAATAAGCGGAAACATGGAAAATCAGAGTTTTAAAATTTTACAAACCATATACTCGGATCATCCTTTATGCATAATTATTAATTAAACAAAAAGATGAAGAACACGAATTATACCCTTGAAGATTCAAGCTTCCTCAAGTACAAGTTCACCTCTAAATCCTTTTCTCTTTCAACTTGAATCCACCAAGTTTGTTTTCTTTCTTTGATTAATCTTAGCCATTCAAGTGTTTGGCCTCTAGAGATGATCTACCAAGGAAGAACAAGTATTCAAGAAGATTGGTATTTGGCAAAAATCCTAGATTCTATCTCTATAGAATTATGTGTATCTCCCAACTCTTGGAATTGTTATTCACGTGTGTTGTGAAAAACATTAACCCTCACCCATAATAAGACTTCTCCTATTCATAGATGTACGTAGCCTCCTTAACAATTAAGAAATTGAGTTTTATTTTAATTAATTAGGCCTCTAATCTTATGAAGAATAATTAATTAAAATCTTTCAATTAATTGGCCTCCTAATCTTATTAGGAATATATGAGAGTACTTTTATTAATTAATTCTCAAACACCTTTAGGAATTAAATAATAATAATAAGACTTCTCTTATTAATTTATATTTTATATTTCCAAAATATTAAATAATAAATATGTTATTTAATTTATTCTATCACCATAGATTAAATTAAATATGATTAACTTATTATTACGATTGTGTCATTTGCTTCTTAAATAAATATTTTTCCTTTTATGGTGTGACCCTTTAGGTTCTCCATATTAAACCGGCTGTGAATAAATTAATTAGAAAAATTCTAATCTTATTTAAATAAATAAATTAATCTATTGATTTATTTAAATAAATAACATTTATTCTACGATAAAGACAAGCCTCCTTAAGCGATCAACAACTTTCCAGATAATATAGACTTCACCATTAATCATAAAAGAACCCTTGATCAAATAGTTACCGTACAATTCAATCCTTCCACCATACAATGTCCTAATTAAATATAAGACATGGAATTATTTTCAAGTCTTATTTTATTTAATTATATGTATTTCGATTCTTAAATGCACAACTCCAAATAATACAAATTAGAAACTCCTTTCTAATTTCATTTTGCCTTGGCCAAGGACTACTGGGTTGTCATTTATCGAATCACATAGGAAATTTCTCTTCTTTTCCTAGAAGCGGTAGATTCTTTGTTGATCATTTATTATCTCCATGTACAACTTATTACACCCAAGCATACCCTTTGATATACCCTAAGGGTCTTAAGGGACATGTCAAAGTATAACTTTTCATACACAAGATACTATGATGATCTCAAGTCTAAGGATCACTTGTACTACTATCACTACAGGAATTCCTATTGACATGCAAGTAAAACTCCATTAGCTATTCCTTAGCGAGCCACGTTCAGTGAACTTATTCTCCAAGCACGTACATACTTACTTTAGTGTCTCCATACAAATGATCATGAGATCAATCATCCTCATTCAATGAGCAAGCAACGCATGTTCCAATCTATCCAGACTCACTGATCCCATTTTTAGTAATCCAACAATTGGGAACAATTTTAGTTTGTGAGTTATCTAAGAATTTAGATCTCATTTGCATGATCATCAATATGATTCTAAAAGCATTGCTCGAAACTATGGGTTTATCACATATTATAAAATAGGACCATGTAGATAAATTAAAAGCCTTTAATTAAATAATTCTTTTATTAACAAATGAATAAGATTGTTACCAAGTATATATTTTATCATCAAACATGATTGTCTTGTGTGCATACTACTTTTAATCTCTCACTTACACTAAAGTCAATCGCCATGGTATCCATACCCTTCTTCTCTAAGTGGCGATCATCTTGCTGTTGGATAAGCTTCAGTTAATAGATATGTAATGTTGTTCTTGAGAGTCCACTATCTCTATAGTGACTTCTCCTCTTCCAATGATTCTCTAATCAAATAAAAGTACTGCAACACATGTTTAGATCCAAGATGAGACTTAGGAACTATTCCTAGTTCTGTAATGAACTTTTCATCCAAACAATCAACTTGCAGCTTCATTTACAGCTATATACTTTGTCTTTATCATTAAACCAACAACTCTTTGTTGTTTGGAAACTTTCCATTTCACTGCACCACCGTTCAAGGTAACACTTTACCCTAAAAAAGATTTGTTGTCGTCTTGGGCAGTCTGAAAAATCTTGAGTCTGTTAAGCCCTCTAGTTTTAATTCAGAATCACCATAAATATGATCACATCTTTAGTGTCGGTTAAGTACTTTAAAATGTTTTTTACCGTCTTACAGTTATCTTCTCCAGAATATGACCAATCAACATTAGGTCTCGTACATTTCATTGCATACATGATAGTTACTCATGCGATCTCTCTTTTAGGAGTTTATGAGGACTATTAAGAGAGATACCTCCAGGGCACATCAACATGAGACATCTCTTGTAGTTTGCAATGCTAAAAAACTTTAGCATCAAATGAATATACGTTCCTAGTCGAACATCTTTTTAAATCTATCTGTATAGATTTGTATCCCGAATTAAGATACTCTTCCAAAATCATTCATGGCAAGGTGGTATGTTTAGACAACTTTATCTTTACTGATTGTAGCATTGGTATGTCATTCCTTATCCGTAGTGTATCAACATATAATACTAGAAATATCATGATGCTCCCACTGACCCTTTTGTACACACTAGGTTCATTCTTGTTTTTTGATAAAATCAAACTCTTTTGATTGTCTCATCAAAATGAATGTTCCATTTTTGAGAAACTTCAATCCATTTCTCTGAGTATCTACAACTCTTATATCATTGTATGTAACTGGATCATCATCTTCTATGATGTGTACCTCACCATCATCATCTATGATGAATCCATACTTCCCAGGTATCTTCGCTACTATTCCAGATTTACGATTCAGTTGTGGTATAATAAGTCTATCTGTAGGTTCCTTTTATTTGACTTATAGTGCTTTGTGGTTCTTGAACTCTTTAAAATATATTATTCTCCCACTAGCCCTTCAAAGATAAACATTTTTATCTTAGAAGGTATTGTGTTTCGCAACAAACACCTTTTGCTAAGTAGGATTATAGAACATATACCCTAAACTTACTTTAAGATGTCCCACAAATCTGCACTTGTCAAATCTTGTCCCAAGCTTATCCTTTGAAACATTTTCACATAAGCTGGACAACCCTTTATCTTAACATATATACTTAAGATTAGGAATCCTCCCTGTCCATAACTCTTATGGAGTCTTGGGGCCGGTTTTGAGGTTATCTTTTTCGTAGATATGCAGCCATTTCTAAGGCATTACCCCAGAAAGATATTAGAATATGGGTAAAATAATTATGGACCGCACCATGTCCAATAAATTATTCTGTATCAGGAGGCGTCCATTATGAGAAAACCATTTGAGATGATCTAGAAACTTATTGCACAAGTATTCCTTTCTCGATCTAATCAAAGAATCTTAATACTTTTCAAATTAGTTTCACTTCTGAATTATTTGAACCTTTCAAATGATTTAGACTTTTATTTCATCAAATACACATATTCAACTTTTTGAATGATCATCTCATTTTCTTATACTAGTTTGTTCATTATACAAAATTATTTTGATGTAAGTTAAGTACATAAAGTCCATTAAGTAATTTTCTAGTTCTATACAAAACATTATTATTATAAATAGAATAACAATTGTTCTTAAATATAATACCAAAAAATTTTATTGTCCAACACCAAAATGGAAATAATGTTTCTAACGAGAACTAGAATACAATAACAACTTATTGATTTAATAGACTTGCTCGTAGGTAAATGCTAAATTATAAGATCATATGGCTAATACAACAACCTTTGCTTCATTTTCCACACATATGATTACTTATGTAACACCTCAACCCCACATCGAAAGATAGGGAACAAATTTGTCTATATATAAGGAATTAAGTAACTATCAATAGTACCTTCAAATCATGACCTTTTAGGTGAGTCTGTGGTGGACTAAGATGAACCAAGAAGATACTATTGGGCTAGTGGTTTAAGACCTTATTTGGATGGATTTGATTCAATTCGGACTTAGGATTTGACCCGAGATTTGTTCCAGACTTGGGATTTGACCCGGGTTATTTCATATGGTATCAAAGCCAACTCTCGAAAGCTCGGGTCGGGTCATCTGATCAGGTTGCCGAAGGTGGGGCACGAAGGCTGGTGATATTATTCCACAATGGATAGATGGAGGTCTGAAGGGGGGGGACATGAAGCCAGCCGGTATTATCCCATAATGGCAAGAGAGGCAAAGATCTTTGGACCGTGTGTGTGATCGGTTGTAATGGGGACGTCAGAAATTTAAGTGGGGTAGTTTGTAACACCCCAGCCCCACATTAAAATATAGGGAAAAATTGTTTGTATATAAGGAATTAAGTAATTATCAATAGTACTTTCAAGTCATAATCTTTTGGGTGAGTCTGTGGTGGACTATGATGACCTAAAAAGATACTATTAGGCCAGTGGTTTAAGACCTTATTTGGATGAATTTGATTCTATTCGGAGTTGGGATTTGACCCGAGATTTATTTCGGACTCGGGATTTGACCCGGGTTATTTCAACTTATCCTTTGTTTAGCTTTCTACTTCTATTTCATCCCTTCATAAATCTATATTTATGATAACCAAAATCGGTATCCAATACCCAAGTAGAAACTTTAATTACCAAAAGATTTATTTTAATTATGAACAAATTTGTATCTGTAACCAAAGTTTCACGAAGCTTCTTCTGGTTAGCCTCTGCAAGATGCTTCTCGCAGTTTCTTTTCCGGTGTCCAGGCTTATTGATGTGGAAACAAACTCCTTTGTTATCTGTATCATCTTTGTTCTTATTATCCTTTATTTTTGCCTTTCTATTTACCTTCTTAGAATCTTTCTTCTTTTTAGAAAATCCTTTGGCCCCTACCAGTACGATTTGGTCTTTCTTAGTTGGAAAGTGACTCTCAACATTTTTCAGCATGTTATCTAGCTTGTTCATATGAAAAATTCACAAAAATTATGAGAAGGAGTCCAGGAGTGACTACAAGATCAAATCTTGGCTCATCTCTCCATCCATGGAAAAACATGTTGTCCTAATTGTTCAATCAAATTGATCATGTTAAGAACTTTTGTCTGTACTATAGTGTCATCAGTCATTCTGGATCGGAAGAGCTCCTTAGATATCTGATATCTATCAGTCCAACTTTCCTCACCATCAACTACTTGATGTGCGGGAGTATAGTAGGAGCATTCATAGTTTCATGCTGACGCTGAAACTCGTTACTCATGGATGCGAGCATGATGCATTAAACCAACTGTGCATCATCTTGCCACTTTCTAAAAGTTGCAATCTCTTCCTTAGAGGCATTGTCTGCAACCATTGCAGGGATAGACATATTATGGACATAAGATAACTTTTCAGCCATGAGAACTATTCTCAAATTTCTTAACCAATCCGTTTAATTCGTGCTGGTTAAATAGCATCTAATATGCTCCGCGGTAATAGTAATTTAGACATTGTAAAATTCTATAAATGAATTTGTAATTAACAATATTTTAGCATACATTCTTTTATTAATTACCAAAATAAATTAGGTCATGTTTTAAATTGGTATCTCCGACCACTATTTTCTTCAAACTATATTACCCTCAATATATATATAGTTCGGCAATATCTAATTAAAGATATGCTAGTGAGAATAAGGATCTCATTTCAAATGTATATAACCTTGTGTGTGTACAATAAACTATATATAAATAATTAAGTAGACAACTCTTATCAATTACATCAACAATGCAACTCCTTGTATTTTGCCTCTTAGATCATAATGCTCAAGTGTGTGCACATCCAAACTAAAATGATCTAGTTAAGTCATACCTAACACTTCCATATATTCAAAAGAAAAACATTGTCCTTGTGCGTGCACAACAAAACAACATCATTCAGTCTATAAAACAACATCTTAAATATTTAATACTTTTCTTGTGTGTGCACAACAAACTCATATTAAATATTTAATACTATATTGTTTTACCATGTTAGAAGGCGACGTTCGATATCTTTAAACATTACAACTTAATATAATTTATTTGAGTAGTTTGTTATTAATTAGTCTCATCTTGTTTAGTGCGCATGCACACACACACACACACACACACACACACACACATATATATATATATATATATATATATATATATATATATATAATACGCATCATATTAATTTACATGCGAAGCATGTTGTATAATATATAATATACATATAGTATATGCATGCATATGGAATACTATATTCTACCCGGATTGATTATGGACTTTATTCTAGTTTGGTTCACTAGAGCCACCAAGTGAACCAAAAGGTCAAACCTAGGGTGCAAGAATTAAATTTAAATATAACTATACATTTAAATCCCGGGCTACATTACAAATGGGTCTTCAAGCGCAGGAGCTTCTTGATCTCCAATTCTTCAAAATAATTCTAATTATTCCTATTATAAAACTATTTAAAATAAATAGAAACCTTGATCAGCAGTCAAGGGGAAGTACATAAAAGGGAGATAGAATTTATATTAAGAAAAAATTAGAGAAAACGAGGTACGCAGACCCCATTTAATAAAACTCATACATTCATGCATCCAACTAAAATAAAATCCAATCACATTGGTCAATAGTCCATAATCAATCCCATTTATTATCATACACATCATCAATTGCATCAATAAATAACATTCATCTCATGAATAACAAATTCATTCCAAATATGCATTGATATCAATTTAATGGGCAATTTCGAATTTATTAAAATCCAATTTTGAAATAAAACTAAACTTCTTTATTTTAATCAAAATTTAAATAATAATAAATTTCTTTATTTTATTTTATCTAATTTTGAATAAAAATAAACTCCTTTATTTTTAATCAAATTCCCAATCAAAATAAACTCATTTATTTTAACTTAAAATTACTGAAAAAATAAAATATGTTGAGTCCTATTCCTTTTTAAAATTAAACATTTTTAATTTTAGGAAACATAGAATCTTATTCCATGTGACTAAACTCTTTTATTCAAACGAGCGTGGAATCCAATTCCAAGTTAATATAAAACTTTTGAATAAACTCTTTTATTCAAATTACTGTGGAATCCAATTCTAAGTTAATATAAAACTTTTGAATAAAGTCTTTTATTCAAACGAACGTGGAATCCAATTCTAATTAATATAAAACTTTTGAATAAACTTTTTTATCCAAACGAATGTTGAATCCAATTCCAAGTTAATATAAAACTTTTGAATAAACTTTTTTGTTCAAACGAATGTGGAATCTAATTCTAATTAAAATAAACAACTTTATTTTAATACAATTCCAAATCAAAATAAACTCCTTTATTTCTAATTTAGAATTACTGAAAAAACAATGTATCTAATTTTAATTAAAATAAACCTTTTATCTTAAGTAAAATTCAATTAAAAAAAAATTTTGGGGAGTGGCGTTGTGGCGCCGCTAGTGAACTAGCCTCAGGCGCTACGGTGCTAGCTCCGGTTTTTCAGAATCCTGACCCGATGATGCGGCGCCACTGGGCAGAGTATGTTTTTCCAGTTCTCAAATTATGTAGTTTTTCTCCAAAACTATAATTCTATACCAATAATTATGCCCAAAAAATTTATTCTAAACACATATCAACATACATATCAAATCTGAACAATTTATAATTCACATAAAGGTTTAGCTCTGATACCATTTTTAAGTTTGTAAGATTCATAGATACAATCAAATTACCAAATTAGCGGAAGCATGGAAAATTAGAGTTTTAAAATTTTATAAACCATATACCCGGATCATCATTTATGCACAATTATTAATTAAACGAAAAGATGAAGAACAAGAATTATACCCTTGAAGATTCGAGCTTCCTCGGGTACAAGTTCACCTCCAAATCCTTTTTGCGTTCAACTTGAATCCACCGAGTTTGTTTTCTTCCTTTGATCAACGTTAGCCACCCAAATGTTTGGCCTCTAGAGGCGATCCACCAAGGAAGAACAAGTATTCAAGAAGATGTGTGTTTGAGAAAAACCCTAGATTCTATCTCTATAGAATTATGTGTACTCTCCCAACTATTGGAATTGTTATTTAAGTGTTATGAAAAACATTAACCCCCACCCATAATAAGACTCTTCTTATTTATAGATATATGCAACATCCTTAACAATTAAGGAATTGAGTTTTATTTTAATTAATTAAACTCCTTTAATTAATTAGGCTCCTAATCTTATTAGAAATAATTAATTAAACTCTTTCAATTAATTGGCCTCCTAATCTTATTAGAAATATATGAGAGTACTTTTATTAATTAATTCCCAAACACCTTTAGGAATTAAATAATAATAATAGTAATAATAATAATAATAATAATAATAATAATAATAATAATAATAAGACTCCTCTTATTAATTTATATTTAATATTTCAAAAATATTAAATAATAAATATTAAGTTATTTAATTTATTCTATCACCATAAATTAAATTAAATATGCTTAACTTATTATTACGATTATGTTATTTGCTTCTTAAATAAATATTTTTTCCTTTTATAGTGTGACCCTTTAGGTTCTCCATATTAAACTGGTTGTGAATAAATCAATTAGAATAATTCTAATATCATTTAAATAAATAAATTAATCTATTAATTTATTTAAATAAATAAAATATATTCTACAATAAGGATAAACCTCCTTAGCGATTAACGACTTTTCAGTTAATATAGATTTCAACATTAATCATAAAGAACCCTTGAGTAAATAGTTACCATACAATTCAATCCTTCCACCATATTATGTCCCAATTAAATATAAGACAAGGAATTACTGTCAAGTCTTATTTTATTTAATTATATGTATTTTGATTCTTAAATGCTAAACTCCAAATAATGCAAATTAAAAACTCCTTTCTAATTTCATTCTGCATTGGCCAAGGACTACTAGTATGTCATTTATCGAATCAAATAGGGCATTTCTCTTCTTTTACTAGAAACGATAGATTCTTTGTTGATCATTCATTATCTCCATGCACAACTTATTACACCCAAGCATACCCTTTAATATACCCTATAAGGGGCTTAAGGGACATGTCAAAGTATAACTTATCATACACAAGATACTATGGTGATCTCAAGTCTAAGGATCACTTGTACTACTATCATTACAAGAATTTTCATTGACATGCAAGTAAAACTCCATTAGGTATTCCTTAGCGAGCCACGTTCAGCGAACTAATTCTCCAATAAGCACGTACATACTTGCTTTAGTGTCTCCACACAAATGATCATGAGATCAATCATCCTCATCTATTGAGCAAGCAACGTATGTACTAATCTATCCGGATTCACTAATCTCCTTTTTAATAATTCAACGATTGGGAACAATTTTAGTTTGTGAGCTATCTAAGAATTTAAATCTCATTAGCATGATCATCATCATGATTCTAAAAGCATCACTCAAAACTCTGAGTTTATCACATATTATAAAATAGGACCATATAGATAAATTAAAAGCCTTAATTAAACAATTCTTTTATTAATAAATGAATAGATTGTTACAAAGTATATATTTTATCATCAAACATGATTGACTTGTGTGCATACTACTTTCAATCTCCCACTTGTACTTTAGCCAATCGTCATGGTATCTCATACCCTTCTTCTCTAAGTGGCGATCATCCTGCTGTCGGATAAGTTTCAGTTAATGGATATGTAATGTTGTTCTTGAGAGTCCACTATCTCTATAGTGACTTGTCCTCTTCCAATGATTATCTAATCAAGTAGGTACGTAGATGACTCTTGAGAAATGTTACACACAAACATATATTGTCAAAAGTAATTTTACTTGATCCAACAATTTAGAACAAAATTAAGAATATGTAAGGGTGCATTTCTCACTGATCTTCGATGGTGAATTCATCTTCGTGATCGTCTATCTTCTCTATTTGTTCTCTCAAATCTTAATTACTTGTTTTATTTTTCTCTAAGATGTTCTTAGAGATATGTTGGGGAACCTTTCAGATGGGGGAAGAGGGATCAATCAGTAGGTCAATCCAGAAGTGGGCACTTATCTGTATCGTCAAATGAACCACCTTTGAAGGGCGGACTTGTATTGGCAGTTGCCCCTGCTAGATTTTTTTTATATAGGTATAGAGATAGGGCATATATGTATATTAATAAATTCAAAGGGCAGATTAATGGAAGAGTTAAATTTGGAGGGGAAAAAAATCATAAATCAATTCTAAATACAAGTACAAAAATCTTCTTATTTTTAAAGTTTGGTGAAATCTTAAAAATATTTTTTGTATAGTTTTTTGTTTTGAAAATTCATCAGCATGTGAACTGTCAGGGATTGTTTGATTCAAGTTTGATTTTTTTTGCTATTGATTTGGTTGAATGTGGTTACTGTTTGTTTGGTCTGATTGATTTTTTGTTTTTGAGTTGTTTGATCTTCAATTGAAAATGGGATCATTTTGGTTGAGTAGTTTTTGTCTTTTATTGTGATAGCTTACAATGATTTTGCCTTATTTTATAATAGGAAATGAAAAATAGAAAATAATTATGAGCCTTTAGCAGCCTCTCATTTCTAGTTGTTATAATCACTTTACTTCCATGTATCTATCTAAAGGAGCCTGTATAATTTTTGGTGTTCTAAGTATAAATTTTTGATAGTTTGTTTATCTTATTTTAAGTAAAACTTGTAAAAAGATACCAAAACTAGTTTATACTTTGAAATTAATGCATGATTTTGTTTGAATATAAAAAGCAAATTTGGTTTGAGACTTTGAACATTTGAGAAATAATTCAAATTGAACTATGACAAGCAAACTAAAGTAAGTTTCTGAATTGGATCTAAATTTTTTTTATTTGAAATTCTTTTTTTAGTTTGGATTATGAATATTTATTACAATTTGTAAACATTATTATAATTAAATAATATTATAATTAGTTCAAATTTTTTTATTCAACTTAAACAAAAAAAGTAGTTAAAAAATCTTCCTCTACTAGGAAAAATTTATGGATCTGCCCCTGCCTCCGATTTCCCGTTTCCATTGTACAAAAAGCAGAGAGAAGAATTGACAATAAGAAAAGAATTGAGGTAAAAAGTACAGTGTTTGTTGAAAATTTAAGTGAAGGAGTGTCAAATGAATTCTTGGGGTTTCTTTTTTGCAAAATTTGGTAATATTAGAGGGATTCTAATTCATAGAATTCTGATGAAAGTTGATTTCGGTTATGGTTTTATGAAGTTTGATAGACAAGAACAAGCAAAGAATGCAATTTATTGATGCCGGTTAGAATAGCGATTATCTTGCGGGCTAGGGTAACAATAAATTCACAGGTGAAGAAAGTAAAAAAATTACCCTAAACACAGATAAATCTCTCTAATTTATAAATTATATTTATTAAAACTAAACTCCACCGTTTAAAATTAAACACAAGCCGGGTTTTATAGCTATATATAAGACTGGAACAACTCCTAATAGTTATATCTTAAGTAATTACGTAACAATATAAAAGATTTACTACATAATAAAACACTATTACCATAAAAGAATTAAATAATAATAATAATCAAGCCAATCTGATCTTCCTGAAGTCATGCCATTCCCGAAGAAATTCGCCACGAATCCGAACACGTGTACAAAAGCCGATCGTTCTGAAGTTAAGCCAACATCCCGACTCCGAAGTCAATCGACATCGTTGCGTTGATCCATTAACTCATGGTCTTTCAGTGTCACCCATCTACTATCCGACAACTCAGCGTCATCAGGTTGAGATCCTCCTGAATCATTTATTCAATACGTAGTTGTTGAGATATAAAGTCCTACATGGGATAACTAAGACCTAAAGACTCAATATATAACTTGAGAGGCTTCTCCTTTTATTGTCAATTGATATTGAGTTGGATGTTCAATATAGTATCAGAGCATACCTGATTCATGTGCAGGCCCAACAACCCACCACATGTTTCACGTCACCTAATTGAAATTGTTTACGTGTTTGGCTCAAAATTATGTCACACGTGAGGGGGGGTGTTGAGATATAAAGTACATAGAGACTCAATATATAACTTGAGAGAAGCTACTCCACTCATTGCCAATTTATTTTGAGTTGGATGGTTCAACAAGAATAGACAAATTAGAGTTGAATGGGCAAGGAGGCAAATGAAAGATTTGGGCAGAACTACAAAGAATATAAATTTGCTTGGCAACCAAAGAGCCAGGGAGATCATGGAATATGCCAGATGAAAATCACCTTCAGTCCAAACACATGGAGAATTATCCTACTAGAGTTGAAGGCGTGAAAATCATGAAGAGGTAAAACTTTTCTTGAAAAGATGTTGGGTTTAGTTTTGAAAAAATATATTTTTATCAAAGAAGTTAAAAGAATTATGGATTCCATAGATGTGCTTATCACAAATATTGGAAAATGGGGAGATCATAAACTGATTCTAGTTTGCGCAAATATGATAGCAGGCTGAAAAGTTAGAATCTAGAAATGATAAGATAGCAGGCTTTTTTATCTCTACGGAAAAAATGGAGGAGCTAGGTGGAAAAATATACTAGAACTACGTGGATAGAGAGTGCAGAGGCATGATCCTATTCAACTTTGGACAATGGATAAAATGAATAATATTAATTGCTGGAGTATGGGGCAGTCTGGTAACAGTTCATTGGGTGACTTAACAAGTTAAAGAAATAGATCGAGCAAGCTTTATGCTGGTGTAGGCATTGCATTAGAGGAGTGTTCTTTGACTTATTTTGGTCGGCGCCGGCCCTGAGTTTTTAAAGGCTTAAAGCGACAAAAAAAAATGGGCCTTTTGCTAATTACTATTAAGATAGACATAAAAAAAACTAAGAACTTTTCTTGAACAAAAGAGCATAAATACAAATGAATACCAAATATAATAACCTACTATTTCAATATTTCTAAAGCATCATTTAGATATCACATTATCACTAAGTCTGTCATTGAAATTTGGGTCTATTTCATTGGGTAATTTTTTTGTAGGCTTTTAAATTTAAAGTGACGTGAACTGAGCTCTTTTATTTGGGTATATATATACATAATAAAAATACATATTAGGGGCCCTGAAAATTTATTAATTTTAATGGGCCTAAAGCCTGAACACCTTAGGCTTTAGCCCAGGTCCGATGCTGATTTTGGTGAAAGTTTGCGTAGGGTGTTATGATGCAAGAATCAAGTGTGTTTCTGTTGTCAAATTTGTTTCTTCTGTGGGGGCAAAGTGTGAGTCAAATTTTTATTAGCTTAGTCAGTTTCAGGCCATAAATATTTACGTCGATTTTTTGATTGTCAGTTACGTGGATAAATCTTAGTGGTAAATTTTTTTTTAAGAATTATGTAATAAATGGAGTTCTTAAATAATTCCTACAAATCTCACATACCGATAAATTTTGCAATTGTAATTGGACGTAAATTTATCGCAAAACTTTTTTTTTAGAGTCCTTTTAGGGGGATATTTTTTTAGTGACATTCTAGTGACTTTTTTTTTTTTTTTTGGTAGTATCTTCTAACAAATATATAGTATTTATTTCAAGTGAAATTTTTATAAAATACAGTGTTTTAAGTGTAATTGGGATACATACAAGAAACATGGTATGTACAGTCTGTATAACCCTATTTCTTGTATGTATCCAAATCTATTATATATACTAAATCACTGTACATTGGCACAATATGTTGACATCTGTCTTTATAAAGAATCAACACTTGTCCATCCTAAATAGTTTTAACCGCTGATGTGAAGACTTGAGGTGAATACATAAATTAATTTTTGGATAAATTCATCCGTTTAAGTCAGTTAGTTTAATTATGTCCCAATTATCTTAATTATATCCTATCCTTTTTTAAATTATGGATAAATAATAACAAACCAAGTAGAATTTAATCTCTTCAACAACTAATCAGTAAAATTTTATATAGATAAAACTTCCTAATTGAATTAGAGTTTGAAATAATGTTAATGATCTTACATTGATCGCAATCTAAATTCGTCAAAATATTTGTCAAATATATATATATATATATATATATATATATATATATATATATATTAATTTTCCTCTATTTTATAATCCTTAAATCCCATTTGAAGAGTCTCATTTTTGACATTTTTTTAGTTGTAATGAAAGAAAAAATTAGTATTTTGATAGTAATATAGAATACGCAGCCTCATGAAAGACCATCACAATTTTATATTTTTATTATGACGTTATGATTATTAAATCAAATATCTAATAAATTTAAAAATTAAAAATACTTAATTTTTCTATTTCACAAAAATCGCCTAATTTGTTAGGTTAATTGACATCCTCTCGATCGCAGTTGTAACTATTGAGGTGAAAAGTTTCATACATGATGAAAAAATTAAGATTTTTTTATATAATTTAGAGATTACACTATTCATTTTCACTTTATTTTGTGTTGGATACTATATATCACATACTACCAAAATTACCAATTTTCATTTACAAATAATGCCAAAAAGATTAAATACATATTTCATCATTTAATATAAAAATATTCACTTTTTAATTTAAAATTATGTCAAAAATGTATTGAGTTATAAAATTGGGGCAATGAATCCTTAATCATTGTTCGCAAAATTATATTTTTTTGTCATAAAATATAAGATTATTATTGATTTTAAAAATCAATTCAAGACATTTTAAATTTAAAATTGATATAATTTTTTAAAATTTTATTCAATACAATGATAAATATTATAAACTATCTAAAAAGTATTACTTATTATAAGATTTATTGTTTCATAATTTTCTTAATTTAAAATTTAAAAAAAATTCAAATTGACTTTTAAAAATCAATAATAATTGTATAATTTAAAATAGAGCGTGCAGAGAATATAGACAATTATATCTGTCCAAAACTAATTTTGGCTCAAGATGAAGAAAAATAAAGAACACACCTATCAATTCTCGGTCAACTCTTTTTGTTTTTTTTTCATAATTATAAGCGCATTATTATTATAATATCTTGAGATTTAAATATCATAATAACTCAATTTGAACTACAATAAAATCTCTATTTAGTTATAATGTTCGGATCAAATTAATTTTATTTTTATAGGAAGGTTATAACTAAAAAAAAGTGTAGTTATAAAACATGCACTGCATTAATAATTATTTTATCCGTTCCTTAATATAAGTCATTTTAGAGTTGTGCACAAGTATTAAAAAAATAATTGTATATCATTAAATATAATATCAATTGTCTATATTGCTCTTGTATTGAAAAAAGAGTGTTATTTATTGGACAAAAAATAGTGAGAGAACCAAAGTTAATAGAGTATATATATATATATATATATATATATATATATATATATATATATATATATATTCTTCTTTCGACTTTAAATAATTTGTTTTAAATTGTTGAATGAACTTACAGATTGAGAATGAATATGGCAATGTAATGAAACCTTATGGAGAAGCCGGGAAAGTTTATATTGATTGGGCTGTAAAGATGGTTGATTCATTGGACATTGGAATTCCATGGATTATGTGCCAACAGGAGGATGCTCCACAACCCATGGTACGTACTTTATTAGTTCTAATTACTTATGATCCTATAATTCGAATCAAAAGTAATATATTAGTTCTAAAGCTAGCTAATTAATATTTTTTGATTTTCACTAATATAGTTTTTATCTAACAATTAAATACATGCAATGGTTTCTACTGTGATAGCTTCACGCCAAACAATCCCAATACTCCTAAGATGTGGACTGAAAATTGGACTGGATGGTTGGTACATTTTTTCAAATTATTAATTTTAGGCTTCAACTTTTATCATGTACAATTATTTATCGTTGTTATTAATAATTTTAGGTTTAAGTATTGGGGTGTTAAAGATCCATATCGTACAGCTGAGGATGTTGCTTTTGTGCTTGCTCGGTTTTTTCAGATGGGTGGTTCATTCCAAAACTATTATATGGTTAGTTTTGTTATTGATTAATTGCTTGTCAAATTTTTTGATGGTAACTTTGAGTCTTTGATGAGATGCAAAACAAAATGGGTTTTGATGGTAATTTTGAGTCTTTGATGAGATAGCTTCAATTTGGTTATTGAGATTTCAAATTTAAACTCCATTTTATGGATGTCTAAAGACAAAAAAGAGAGAGAATTGAGATTATACAAATTCTGCAATTGGCAAAGGATGAAGATTAAGTATTAGCTTGATTGGCTAACCCTTGGTTGTGGATGTATACGGTTGCAATCGGTTCAGTGATAGTAATTGACAATTAACTTTTAAAATTTTAGATATAATGCCTATTAAAGTCTACAATTGAGATTCTTCATAAATCCACATGAGATAGAGTTTTGCAGAATGCTTATGATTCACCTTCTCGGAAAGAAAGTTTGAGAGAGTAAGAGGAGACAGATCATGAATATTTTAATCAGATTTGATTTTATTTTTCAAGGGTTACGCAAAAAGTCAAGGGCAAAATTGTCAGAAAAAAAAAACAAAACAGCCATGTGCCCATCTTTATTAACACTGCGATATTAAGATTTACGAAATAATTGACTGATGAAAAATTAATTTATGATAGATAATACTTTGGTTAGTTTATGTTCAATGCACAATCATTTTAGATAGTTTCATTGATTTGCAGTTGTGACCAAGTTATTTAATATTCATTATCTGTAATATGTTAGTTCCCACAATCTTTGTCACGATGTTACAGTTGCTTTCAAGTGCTTTTCGATGTATATTTGATTTAGTATGGCAGAAATAATTATGGAAACTCTTGCGAGAGGTTCGTTGCGAAAAGTTACACCTTTGCGAGAGTGGTGGAAGTAGTTGATGCAGGGACGCGATGGAAGAATAAATCGTGACTTCTGTTTTAATTTGGCTTTGTATCCAGATGATTTAGAGGATTCAAATACTTCATTATTTTCTTGGATTCATAATATTTGTGGTTGACATTTTCATTAGACCATGTATGGTTTGAGATATAATTTGGATGTTTTTATTCTCAAACTATAGTGACATAGAGAGAGAGGAAGAGAGCTCCGACTAGGATAAGGATGGGCGAGAAAGTGCACATTTCCCTATTTCCACTAGTAGGGGTGCTCAAAAAATTCGATTTTTCGATTTTTTTCCCGAATCGGTTGAAACCGGTACCGGTGGTACCGGTTTTTTTTTGTTTCGATTTTTTCGGTACCGATTTTTCGATTTTTTTTATACTTTTCGGTACCGATAGCTGTAATGAAAATTTGGAATTCGGTAAAAACCAAAAAAAAACCGAAACTTTGTTGATGAACTTCTCACACAATTATATATTTTTGGCAGTCTGCAGTCCTGGGCATGCATTCAATCGTGAGCCGACAATGGTCGTTGGAGGTAACATAGTTTCAAGACCAATGATGTACATTGCCCTGACGTATGACCATAGGCTGATTGATGGAAGAGAGGCGGTGTATTTCCTCAGACGTATTAAGGATGTGGTTGAGGATCCAAGGAGGTTACTTCTGGATGTATGAAAGGTTCAGCCAGCTGTGGCACTTGATTTCATAAAATTTCTGGTATACCTGGAATTAAATATTCTTGGTATACGGTGAATTGAAATAATAAGTACCCTGTCAAACTTTTGTAGGGATTCATTCTGCTTTTAAAAGTTCATAGCGGCCAACAATATTTATGTTTGAAAAAAATGAGAGATTGTATTAGTACATAGTTCCAACTCTGCTTTTATATGTTTTATTGTATTAGGTATAGACTTGCATATTAAAATTGGATTAAAATTATTGTTACATACTAATTTTATATGTTCTATACAAAAAAAAAAAAAAAAAATTCATCAAAGTTTTTCCATACTTTTGTTGACCTATATTTATGAATATTAGAATTTGGGAATTAATATTTCCGTGTAAGTGTGAATGATAGTTCAATAAGATTTGTAGAACTCACTTTCACATTTAAAATATCAATTCCCAACAATTTACATTACTCAGCAGTATTTGTGGTCATGTGATTTTATAGTTGATTAATCCCAAATATAACAAATACAAATTCAAATTTTTATAAAAAGAAAAGTCAAATAGTCCTTTTTCCTTGTTTTTAATAATAGAGCATTAAAACAGGAGAAGGATAAGAGTGCAATTGTCTAAAGAATTGGGATTAATATTTAATTATTCTTCCCAGAAAAATTAAAATATAGAAAGAACTGACATATTGTTAATATGCTAGGCACTCCTTCAAAGAAAGAACTATGATTCATCTTATCAGAGCGCCACACAAGATGTGTTCTTTAATGTATATGATTTCTACAACAAGAAGCCAACTACAACAAGTCAACAGTACACACTTGACACTACACACTAGCTTGATGCCTTGACTAGCTTCAGCTTCAATTGATATATAATTGTTGATGATTTCTTTTTCTTATATAGTTTTAAAAAAAATTGTTAATATATTAAAAAATATTATTTAATTATTATTATTTATTAATAATTATATATATTACCATGCATGCGGTATAACCGAAAACCGAACCGAAAAAACCGGTACCGATTTTGTACCGAACCGATAATTCGGTACTGGTTCCGGTTCTTGTTTTTCGGTAATTTCGGATCGGTACCGGTTCGATTTTTTCGGTACCGGTTTGGTTTTTTACCGATGAGCACCCCTAGCCACTTGAGATTTAACAACCTCAAACTTTATTCAAACAAGCAAGAAGGTAATTACAACCCATCTTTTTATATATTAATTGTCCATTTATTTTTTAATTTGTTTGATCATATATGGTTGGGCTGTTATTGTTGTGATGTGTTTGGGGACCATGAAGGATCCGGAAGTCATAAGGTTGGGATATATAAAGGAGTACGTGTGCTTTGTATGTATAAATAAAAACCATGTAGTGTG
Source organism: Panax ginseng (assembly GCA_020205605.1). Classification (NCBI taxonomy): domain Eukaryota; kingdom Viridiplantae; phylum Streptophyta; class Magnoliopsida; order Apiales; family Araliaceae; genus Panax; species Panax ginseng. Next base: position 19,893,824 of record CM035133.1, on the reverse strand, counting down.
CTTATATGGACTGCACTTACAGTGTTTGATATAATGCTTGAGAGACAGTTTTTTGGTGCTATATGTTATGTTAACTATGTAGTCAAGTCCAGGACCATGTCTATGTGTTATAATAGTAATCAAATACTTACTTGGATGCTTAGATATTAAATGTAACATGGCTTAGGATTAACTTGGATAGCTATGTAGTTTCATGTCTAAAGCTCAAGTAATGGGGTTGTTACGTGTCAATGACATGCTAGCTATGAAGTAATGAACTCTTGACCATGTACATAAGTAATTTAACAATCACATATTGCATATGTGCCTATGCTTCACTCGCGTATTTTTACTGAGAATGAAAAGTATCGCTCTCTAGAATTTACCACTTGCAAGGTATGATAATAGCATTGACTCAATTGGAACTCCAATGTTTAATACTGTCAAATTTAGTTTTTTTATTCTAATGAGTGGTTATTTGGTGTTATGCTTTGTCTTTATAAACTTGAACATTTGTGTCTACCAGCATAGATTACCTCATTTATACAGCTGAATTGATTTGCCATATTAATAGAGAGTAGTTCATTTGTTGTTCAATTTTGCTATTTTAGCTTACTATTTATCCATCTACCGAAAATGGAACAGTTGAAGGTGCAACGAAGTCTTTCCGACCAGACCATTCCATGGCATAAACCCATCTAGAATTTTCTGTACCCACAAAGAAGAAGAACAGTATGAATATGGCTTCTTTTGAACAAGTCAGGTTGAAAATTTAGGCTCCTTCGTGATACTCATATTAAAATGAAACTTGATCAAATAGAAATATTTCACCATCTCCAGTTTTCACTTTTCTAAAAAGTGCATTTTGCTCCCAATCTTAAAGATTATCTAGGTCTAGGAATCTATTTATCATGTCTTTCCAACTAATATTTTCACATTCTCTCTAACCTAAGCTAACTTTATAAATAGAAGAACAATTCTTCAAAAATATTTAGACCTTCCAATTTCAAATGCAGCATATATAATAATGTAGCTCAGTTGAATCAAGATATTTACCAAGCCAGTTGCATATAAGATCATATTCCCCTGCATATACTAGCATCTTGATTCCATCTTCTAAAAGTGCAGAAATGCCAACTTCAAGATTCCTCATCCAATCCGTGACCATCGCACATACACTGTAGAACTACATGAAACAAAATCAATGTCTCCAACACCTAGAGCATCCCTAACTGACTGTTGGTTTAAGAAGTTTTCCATGTTCAAGAAATCGTAACACATGGTCCCTTCACATTCCTTTCTGATATCAAGTTGTTATTTTTCATTTCTTATATTCTATTTTTGTTTCCTTATATTTTTATCCCCGATAAGCCCCATGATATTGTTAAATATGTTATTGCAGACGGAAAATGCAGTTGAGCAAGAATGCTCACCAACAGTGGCTGATACAAAAAGAAAAAAAACGTAAACAAGATATACATTGATTGCATGGTTACATCCTTGCCTATATATACAAGCTTTGAACATTATTATTAAAAAAAGACGCTTTGAATAATGTTTAATTTTAAAAATAATAATAAAAATTTAAGTTTAATTTTAAAAAACTTGGTGAATTATTCTCTCACAAAATTTGAATAATGTTTTGTAATAAATTCCTTTAATTATCCACTCATGAATCTTAGATGGCATAATACACCAAAGCAAGAAATTCCTTTGGGTGATCTCTTAGATTTATAATCTTTTGCTGATATTGACAATCTTAGATTTATGTATCTCGGTTTTCATTTCTTAATTAGTATCTCCTAAAATCACTACTTTATAATCCCACATAAATATTTTGAATAATGTTAATAGCATAATGGTATGATATTATCCTTTTTAATTTAATTGTTATCTTTTAATTGATGTTATTGATGATAGCAATGTGGTTATTGATGATAGCAATGTGGTTTTGTCAATGTTTATTTAGCTTGATTCAAGCTTCCCTCACACATTTTGTAGTAAAACTTTTGTAGTAAGCATGATTGTTTACTTCACAGAACAAAAATATATACTTTCTCTTTTATTAATTGATTATAGAATGCTGCTACCCACTAGCATTAGGATTTGAAATATGTGAATCATTATATCAGATTTTTTCCTTCTTCTCTCTGCATCAATGATATATTTTGTTTGATCTCTCTTGGTAATCTTTTAAGTTCATGTAGGTCATTGAGTTATTTATATATTTATAACTTTTGAGTCGAGTGACATTCTGAATGGTGCTTTGGCAGATTTCGGGAGGTTTGGTCAGCCTTCTTCCCAGTAGGTTTGCTTTAAAGCTTATGTACATGAGGGAATTATGTTGCGATAACTACAATTTGACATGGTGTTAAGCGATGTATATTGGTCTTCAACAGAGACATGAATAGACCACCATCTTTGATTTTGTTTTCAAACCTGTTCTAGGTGAGAGGAGATAAAATTAAAACTTGTTTTCAAACCTGTTCATTTTTTTAATTTTTTTTGAAATACATACAAAAATTGTATTTTTAAGAGATTTTTTAACCCGTCGCATACCCTTTTCTTCTCTTTTTGTTATGGATTGTATAAAGTTAAGTTGAGGCAACCCTTTCTTTGTAGTAAACAAAATACAAAAGTAGTAAAAGACAGGGAAAATAAATCAGTTGGCTACACTTTGGTCAAGAAAAATAGAAAAAAAAATAGAAAAAGGGAAGAGTAGAAAAAATGATTTGTCCCCAAGTTGAGGTCACTTAATTTGCCACTAGCTTAAAAGCAATAGTTACATACTTAGAGTGTAATGCATAAATCGGTAAACTCTCACCACTACCCCCTATATTGTATATTCATTTGTTTTTCTGTGTAAAATTTGATCATCGCACAATAATATACTATTTTCTTATTATATTTTAATTTATTAATTGTACGCACACATTTATTATTAAAAATTTGAATAATCCCGCCGCAACGCGCGAGTTTGTATCTAGTTACACCTAAAATACTGTTTTTTTGTAAAAATTCAAGTTGGAATAAATTCTATATATTTTTTGGGAGGTACTACAAAAAAATATCAAAAAAAAAAAAGGATCACTAGAATGTCACTAGAAAAATATCCCCTTAAACTTATTGTTTCTTTTATATTAAAAGTCAAATATCAAACATGAAGAAAAGTTTATTTGAGTTTGTGGAATAATGCAGGTAGTATGAACTAAACTTTTATTAGTATTATCCAAACTCTAAAGAATTGATTGATCGTTTATATGAAATTCCTCCACTAAATCAATGCTCAAAGTCTCCAATATAATCCTGACTTTTCTATTATTCTCTTAAACATTAGAGGTTAAACTGTCACTCTCGTAAGCAAGCAAGCAACAAACAATACCATCATTATTCGCTGGGGTGATGAACAATAAAACAGCAAGAAGATGGCAGAGATATTCTAGTCTTTAGTCTATATTCAAATGGATAAATAGAAAAGTCAACTTGGAGTAATTGAGTTTATTAATCTTAATTTGTTGAGAACTACTTATTATGCTAATTCATTTTTTTATAGCGTTTAGAAATGTAAATACACTTAAAAATCTTGTTTAATTAGAAATAATTTTATTATAAACATAACTTATTTAAATTCAATTAGCTTAAATATAAATTACTACTTTGAACTATTGCTCCTTTTTCACGTCGATAATTCACCTTTTAATTTTGTCAATTAGATAACGTGACATGACGACATAGACAAAATAGTGCCCAAGTGGCATGATGACATAAGTGTATTAAAAACTAGATTTTCTTTATATGCATTTGAAATATGTGAGGGTAAAAATGTAAATTAATAACATTAAAGAATCTTATTCATTACAGATTAAATAATATGTCCACACAAATGCAAATTAAGCTCTGCAACTTCCCTCCGGTCGGAATATGTCCACATAGTCTATTATAACTCGCATAAAAAAACTGCAAAACAATTGCAGCCAATCCCACCGGAAGACTGCCATAGATCCCGTTGTGATTCAAATCCAACGATATCAAATCCACCGGGAACTCCTCCACCTTCGAAAAATTGAACTTAAACAAATTCCTCGAAAAATCCCCAATTTCCATGGCCTTATTGGCCACAAACAAGAATGAAATGTCACCTTCAAGCTTGTTACGCGATAGATCAATCCTTGAGAAATTCATACGGCCTAATGATTTTGGGACAGAGCCGATGAGTTGGTTGTGGGTTGATTTTTTATTTATTTTAAGTAAAGTTAATATGCAATGTTATTACCTTTTTTACCCTTTCAGTTCAATAAAATGATTTACGCTCATTTAAAAAATATTATTATTTTTAACACATAAGCACCGCATGCCACATGTTTATGTCACATCATCAATTTTTGATGTGTCAAGTAATATTGGACGAAGATAAAAAAATTTAATAATTTAATTATCTAATTGACAAAATTAAAAAGTGAATCATCGAAGTAAAAAAAGGGTAATATTTTAAGATAATAATTTATATTTAAGCCAATTCAAAAATACAGTGTTTGAGGTTTAAATATAATTCACAATATATGATACGTTTGGACCTCCAAACGCACAAAATTATCCATATAAACTCTGTAAACATTGTATATGCAAACACTCAGCCCGGATCTTAAGTTTACTCCTTATCTAACATATTTTGCATCCCCCTTTAACGACGGACCGGACGACGATTCGATCCGTTGCTATATATAGAACCGTCATCTTAGCTTTTAGCGACGGACAACATATAACGACAGATCGAAACCTATAAATATTTTGAATCAATCGTCGTGGGTCCGATTCTTTAAAGGGGATATGCAAGCTATGTTAGATAAGGAGTAAGTTTAAGATCCGGACCGTGTAAACACTAGTAGTATCTTATACTTGTATAACAACTAAAAAATATACATTAATTAATATTCTTTAAAGTCAAATATAAAATTAATGTATATTTTTAAATTAAGACGTGGAAAAGGTGATTTGGTCAAACTGTTGGTTGGGCACCGTTCATAAGGCGGTGAATGTCAGCTCAAAATTCACTGTATGTCTACATTTGGTTTTTTTTTTTTTTTTTGTATATAATCGAATCCGTCCCATGTTTTAAAATCTGTCATGGTTCTCACTCTGCCTGCTAAACAATAAAATACGGAATAATTAATATATAAAATGGAAGAGATATAAAAAGTTCCTTGATTAAGTGTTTTGTTTGGCTATTTGCAATATTTATTTTTGTATTTCTAAACATACTTTATTAATTTTAGTGCATGGCGTTTGACACACAAACACTAACCTATCCGGACTTATTCCGAGGATGCATGGTTGTTGGATTTATTGTTACTGAAAGAGAAGTTGGCTGTGGGGGTTAAGATTGACGCAAAATAATTTCTTTTGTTCAATAGTTTTTCATGAACTTCATCAAATGAGATGGTCGTATCTTGAGAGTTGACGGCGTCAATAATAGATTTGTATATAATTTTGTATATAAATACACTTAAAGAGGGTGAATAGGTGTTTAAATTATAAATGATAAACAATGATTTTTTTTTTCTACAACAGGTTTATATCAGACATGTATGTTTGTCTGTTTTACTGTCTGCTTTAGCTTATGTTTTTCGTCAATTACTATCAGACAAATATGAATGTTTGCTTTAGTGTTTGGATTAGTATATCTTCAAACGTTAGCAAAGCAAAATAGCAAAATACCCAAAATTAAGAAAAAATAATAGAGAAGAACTTAATAGTAAATCACACCAAGATTTTTATATATTCCAGCCCTTATCCTCTAGTCTAGTGGTCTACATCCACATTCAATACCAACTAGTATTGAAGATTTTTTTTATTTAACTTTAAAACTCAATTAATTACAAATAAAAAGAACTTCATGTTCAAAGTAGCTTCACACTGATGGACACCACTGTCCCTTTGCACCTTTGAAACCTTGCACCTTTGCAACCTTGAAAGCTCTCTTTGAACAGACCATATCCACTACTGAATCAGTCAAGCCAAACTAGACTTGTGCTCAAATTTGGTTACAAGAAATATATGATTTACAAAGAATTCTTATTTTCCAGCAAACAAAGAATTAATAATAGAACAAGAATTGCTGGAAAAATAAACTTTGATAGCTCTATATGGAAGTATATAATGTATAAGACTGATATTTGCTTCAAGTATCTCTGAACTAATGTATGCTTCCAATGTCTTTGTTTTAGCCGAAGAGGATAGATTTATACAAGGAGGAAACTAACGACTATATTTGAGTATCTTTAGCCTTTGATATTGACCAACAGATCCAAAAAAGAAGTTAAAATAAATATCTCATATCACAGTTGAAATACAAATAGAATTTCAGCAGCTAATAGATATCAACAAATATAATAACTATCAGTTAAAAAGATTTGAAATCCAAGTCAAACTAAGATAACTAAAATAAAGAGTCCAACAGTTTTGCCCAGTAAAAATAAATTCATTTAAAAGATTCATAATCAAATAACATATCTAACTTTGATTTAAAATATAATATATATATATATATATATATATATATATATATATATATATTAAGGAATATATTAGGTAATAAAATCTTTTATTCTAATTCTAATTATTTTCTGAGTCCTGTAGATATAAATCTAATGACCTATTTAATCAACTTGGGTCAAAAAGAATTTTCTTTATAATACATATAAAATACCCTAAGCAAACAAACAGGATCCCATTAACAATTACACAAAATAAAATCAATTTAAACATCTCAAGCAATAAAAATAAAATCCATTTTTAATACAAACCTCATAATATTGTCATAAAGGATATTTAAACCAACATTCTCCCCCTTAATTGCTCTTCGTAACTCTATGACTCCCCCAAAATTTATGCCTATAAAGAGAATCATTCAACCTGTTATGATAGATAATAATATGCCAAATTAATTGACTAGCCATAACAATCATAACAGATAATGAAAATATCCAATCATTATCATCAATATGATATCCAATAATCAATATAACTAACAGATAACTAGATATAATATCGAAATATCTCTTCCCTTTTGTCATTATCAAAAAGTGATAAATGAAACCATACATATTAATCATTAAGCACAAAGTTGATTATAACATAATCATTACCTATATATCTCTCCCGCTTTGTCATCAACAAAAAATAATTCATATCAATTTAGCTAAATTTAGTTGTCTCTCACCCCATTTGCCAACATTAAAAGAAATAAACGCAAGGATAAAAAATGACATTGGAGCAAGCTTATAACAAAATCACATATAATAATTAAAAAATATGATCATACCTTTGTGATTTGTTACCTATATATCAACATTGTTTTTACCAATAGTAAGCTTGATAGATGTGCTCCTTAGTGTAGCTATCTTTGGATTTTATATTTTCATAATCAAATCTCTTCAATAGCACTTCTTTTAGTCATTCCAATGTTGAGATCTTTAAAACTCAGGTTAGGAGGATGGTTTTTAACTGTTCTGGTTATTCTTGGAAGATTTTCATTGGTCATTTGCTCTTTTGGTTCACTTTCTAGAATGTCAATTTTTGTTTCTGAACGTTCTTCTGATTTGTCTTCTAAAGCAGAAGGGTCTAGCTGTCTGGATTTGAGTGTCTGAATATCTGAGTTTTCTTCTAAAATAGACAGGTCGAGCTGTCTGATTTCATTTGTCTATTTTCTTGATCATTCATCTGTTTTTTCTTCTGATGCAGACGGGTCAGCCTGTCTAGATTCAACTATTTGCTTTCCAAATTCTAGATACTTTATCTATTTTCCTCCAAAGTCTTCATCCTCTTCTTTTGACAGATCAAGGTTAAATTCATCAAATATAATATGAACAGATTCCTCAACCTTTTATCAAGATTATCATTTGTATTAAATATGGAATATTTTGCACGATAAAAACTTTAGAATAAATAATATTTGAACCCTTGTGTTACAAAATCAATATATCTAATTAAAGCTCTATTTAAAAAATAACATGATTTACTTACAGATTCCGCCAAAAAATTTATAGGTAACTTACTCTCTCAAAGTAAAGTAATATCCATCTCCATTTTGACCTTGAGACATCTAAAAAACAAACAAATAGTCTCTACCTTTTTACTACCCAAATCTTTTTGGGTCCTTTTGGGTTAGTAGCATATAAATCACATTTCTTAACCCAACTTTATTTTATTTTTATTTTATTAAAATTATAGTCAAAATGCCCTTTTAAACCACAATTTTTGCAAGTAATAAATGGTGAACAATAAAGTGGTTTATGCCTTGATTTACTATTAATCATTCTAATATTCTTATTAGTTTTATTTTTCACATTTTTAATAGGATTATACACAATTTCTTGTTTATCAATGCTAGATCTTTGAGCACCTAAATTATATTTAAATTTTCTTCTCTTTGTACAAATTTTACAAGGTCCTTTTTCAAAGATTATTTCTTCATTATTATAATGTTGCACATTCATCATTTTTCCATCATTAAAAGCATTTATGCATACATCTCTCATTTTCAATTTTTCTTTTAAAATTTTATTTTTATTTTTAAGATATTCATTTTCTTTTCTCTCTTCAATAAGTGACTCAACTTCATTCATTAGCTCATTTATGAAGTTCTTAAAATAAGTAGTTTTCTTTTTGAGTTGTTGATTTTCATTATGTAAAGCAATATAATCAGGCATAAATATTTCAAAAGCTTAATTAAAATGAAAACTATTTACCTCAAGTTGATCATCATTTTCTAGTCCCATGAAACAGAGTTGACCAATTTCTTCTTCTTGTTCTGTTTTGGACTTACTCATTAGAGTTGGGCTACCTTTTTAATTCCTCCTATGTTTCTTTCTTTGAAGTAGTCTCTCGAGTTTTCTTTAAAGTATTTCAATTTATTCATCAAAATCTTCGTGATCACCTTCATTGTTGCTCTCGGCTTGAAGTGTCAATGTCTTCTTTATTGGTGCATCATCTTCATCATCATACATTCTTAGTTGATTTTCAAACTCTTCAAGTTCACCAAAGAGGGTTAGAGTCTTCTTAGTGTTAATTCTTGGTATGTCTTGGAGGGTGGTAACTTTCAGAGCAAATCTTTTTAGCATGATTCTCAATAACTTTCTATTGATTTTCTTTTTGATCAATTTTTCTCCCTAACATGCTGAGAGAGTTCATTAGTGTGAGGAACCTCGCTTGAACTTCATTGATTATTTCATCCTTTTCTAACTTAAATAGCTCATAGTCTTGCATTAGCATAGCCAACTTCACCTCATTGACTTTGGAAGTATCTTCATAGCTTGTCAAGATAATATCCAAGATTTCGTTTGTCGTGTTACATGCTAAAATTTTATCAATTTCAGCTTGGACCATTCCTCTTAGCAAGGTGTTGATGGCTCTTGAGTTGTAAGAGAACATGTAGCTTTCTTTTGCATCCATTTTCATGAGACTCTTAGGTCTGCCATCATATCTTGGAATGACGGGTCCATTATCAACCACCCACAATTCCCATGTCTCTCTCTTGAGATAAATCTTCAGTCTGAATTTCCAAAAGTTGAAGTTCTCGCTTCCTAGCAACAGAGGCGCCCTGCTTGTGGACTTTCCTTCTTGAAAGTTAAGTTGTGTCATAGGATCTTCCCCTACGGTCTACAAAGATCAATATTAGTAGAGCCCAACTTTAATACCAAATGTAATTCTGTATATAAGCACACCTAGAGGGGGGTTAATAGGTGTTTAAACTACAAGTGATAAACGATGAAATCTTTTTAATTTTTTCTGCAACAGGTTTATATCAGAAACTCATTTACACATATTTCATTTATCAAAATGTAGTTTCTTTAACCTTGTTGACTTCTTTTAATTTGAATGATTCCTTAAAACTCAATATTTATTATTGAATATCAAGTTATTCAAATTAATACTCTAAGATAACAATAGGTATTATAAACAAGTAAACATGAATTTTGTCAAAAACATGTATATATATTTTTCACAAACCAACACTTGAATTTATACTTTTTTTAAAGAAATCAAGAAAACATTCAAGTATAAGTGAAAGTTTGTCAATTCATTAATAATCAGATTGCTTTTAACGAAAAGCATAACGTTTCATATAATAAACCTTGCTTTTGTCAAAGAAAGCATAATGTTCGCCACTTTTAGAGATAAAAGTGTAACTTTCTTGCTTTTATCGAATAAAGCATAGCTTCTCCACTTTTAAAGATAAAGTGTAACTTTCAGGGTTGAGGGCTTATACTCAGGTGCCTTAGTCACTTTTGAAGTTGAAAGTGTAATTTCTGAGGGCTTTTAGTCAGGTGCCTCGATCACTTTTGAAGTTAAAGTGTAACTTTCGAGGGCTGTTAGTCAGGTGCCTTGATTACTTTTGAAGTTGAAAGTATAACTTTGTGGTCCGAGGGCTGATGGTCAGGTGCCTCGATTACTTTTAAAGTTGAAAGTATAACTTTTTGTGATGCTCATCTCATGTATAATATTTCTTTACCCACTTCAAGTTTAATGGGCCTGAGACACCATCTGATCCCACGTGAGATATCTTGTAATACCCACTTTCAGAGATCTCTCGTACCCTATACGGGCCTTCCCATTGGGGTATAATTTAGTGGTTGGTGTTCCCCTCATGACTTGAGTTACCATTTTGAGCACCAGGTCTCCCACCAGAATCTGTCGTGGTACCACCGCTGTATTATATTGTCATTGCAGTCTTTCATGATGCCGTTCAAGCTTTTCTTTAGCTTAGTCTCAGAATTTAACTAAGGCCTCCAGGGCAGCTGGCCGGTTCTCTTCCTCGACTAAGCTTCGAAGTCTCATTCGAGCCGAAGGGATTTCTATTTCAGCGGGCAAGATAGCTTCTTCACCATAAACCAAAGCGTATGGGGTGTCACCTGTAGGCTTTCTTTTTGATGTTCGATACACCTAAAACGCTATTGGTAGTTGTTTTGCCCATATCTTCGAAATGACTAGGGTTTTTGATAAGATTTTTATCAAGGTTTTGTTTGTAGCCTCTGCTTATCCATTGCCTTTCGGGTAGTATGGTGATGATTTGTAGTGTTTCACCCTGTATCTTTCCATCAAATTTTTGATGTCTCTATTGATGAAAGGAGTTCCATTATTCGACAAAATGATCATCGGGATCCCGAAATAGCGAATGACGTGCCCCTTCATAAAATTTTCCTCTACTGGTCCCGTAGCCTTCTTCAAGGGTATTGCTTCCACCCACTTTGTGTACATCTCAATGGCAGTTAAAATCCAGATGTTACCCTTGGAATTAGGGTGAATATGACCTATAAGATCTATTCCCCATGTATGAAAGGACCATGGTGTTGCTAAGGTTCACAAATCCACAGCGGGAGCATGAATTAAGTTTCCATGTATTTGACAGATGTGGCACTTTTTAACAAATTCTAGACAATCTCCTTCCATCTTTGGCCAGTAGTAACCATGATCGATAAGTTGTTTGTACAACTTGGCTCCCCCTTGGTGTTCATCCTTGTGCATTTGGTAAACCAAATCTTTGGCTTCGCCTAGTTCTAGACACCGTAAGGGCTTACCATTGAACCCTCTTCTAAACAATTCTCCATTTTGCAAGAAGAATCATTGTGACTTCTATTTTATTATAATTGCGTCCTTCTTTTCGGTCAGAAGATTCCTGTTTGGTAAGAACTCCACATAAGGGATTCCCCAATCCTTTAAGTCATCAATGAAGGCTCATTCCTCCTCCCTAGGATATTCTTGTCATGAAACACATTGGCATTGTAGGGAATCTGCTTCCTTCTTCATTTTGGGCCAATAATACCCTTGGCATTATAGCCTAAAATATAGGCCTATATATGCCAAACCGCAGTTCTTGGCATGCACCTGATGCAAGACTCTATTTACTTCCTGCCTCCCCAAGCATCGTCTCAATACACCATCTACTTCTTTGTGATAGAAGACACCTTTGATGATGTTGTACCTCTGTAGCTCCACTATTGGTATTGTTCCTTCCTTTGTTTGTAATTGATGGGAGATGTCATGTCTCCAATAATCTATCATGTCTTTGGGGAAAAATTTTAGCACCGTAGTTTGGAGGGTTCTCTTCATTACCTTCACATCTAAGTCTTCTTCTTGGACATAGACTCGAGACGCTACTGTTGCTAGTGCATCAGGTTGTTTATTTTATCCTTTTGGCACATATTCAATCACCACATTCTTGAAAGCCTCCATCACCTTTTGTGTTACAGTTCGATATGGCGCCAAGATAGGTTCCTTCACTCCAAATTGGCCTCTTATTTCTTGTACTATAAGGTTTGAATCTCCCTTTACTTTAAGATGTTTGGCTCCCAATTCTTGAGCCGTCAACAATCCTAGTATAAACGCCTCATATTCTACTTCATTGTTTGTGCAAAGGAAATCCAATTTATATGAAAAGGCCACTTCATTTCCTTCTTTGCTTGTCAACACCACTCCTACTCCTCCTTTACCTTCTGTAGATGATCCATCAAAAGCCAAACTCCACTATTCTGGGTCCTCATCCATCAAGTCAATTGCTTCTACTTCTCCACCCGGAAGATGTTCAGAAGGAGGTTCATATTCTACGTTTAAAAATTAAGCTAGCAGGTCTGCCAAGGCTTGAAATCGGATCGCCTTCAGTGTCACACACTTGATGTCGTATTCTGAAAGAATCATCATCCATCTAGCAGGTCTTCCTACTAATGTTGGCCTAGTCAATAAATATCTGATCGGATCAGTTCTTGTAGCAAGCTTCACTTCGTGTGCTAGAAAATAATGCCGCATTTTTTGCGTAATGAACACCAATGCTAGGCAATGCCTCTCCACCTATGAATACCTAGTTTCGGTCCTCTGATTATCCTATTAATGTAATACATAGGTTTCTCTTCTCCATCCACCTCCTACATGACCAATCCACCTATAGACTTCTTGGTAGATGTGATGTACAACTGCAACGACATCCCTCTTTGTGGCACTACCATTGTTTGCGCTGAAACTAAAATTCTTTTCACCTTTTTAAAGGCCTATTGTTGGTCTTGCCCCAGTCCCATTCTTCGTTTCCTTTTAGCAATTTGCTGAAAGGTTCTGTGACTTCTGCTAATACTGGCAAGAATCTTCTGATGTAAGAAACTTTCCCTAGAAATCTCTTCAACGGTTTTTACGTTTTTGGTGGGGGCATCTCTGTAATTTTTTTCGCCTTGCTTGGGTCCACCTCTAAACCTCTGTTGTGCACCAAGAAGCCAAAGAATTTTCTAGCCGTCATTCCAAAGGCACACTTCTTCGGATTCATCATCAACTTGTACCTTCGGCATCGCTCAAACATTTTCCTCAGGTCCTTTACATGAGTTTTCGCCTTCTTAGATTTCACTACTATGTCATCCACATAGTCCTCCACTATATCATGAATCATGTCATGAAATATAGCATGCATTGCCCTTTGATAATTTGTCCCTGCATTCTTCAACCCGAATGACATTACTACATAGTAGAAGTTCCCAAATGGGGTACGAAAGGCCATCAACTCTGCATCTTCTATGGACATTTTTATCTCATTGTAACCCTCAAACCCATTCATGAATGACATCATCTCGTGATTAGCCGTTGTATCTACCAAAGTGTTTATGTTGGGTAATGGGTATATGTCCTTCAGGTATGCCTTATTCAAGTCTATGAAATCCACACATATTCATAGCTGTCCATTTGATTTCTTTACCAGTACAATGCTGGATAGCCATGTTGGATGTTGGATCAACTTGATGAACCCTACTTCCAGCAACTTCTTGATTTCTTCCTTTATTTGAGTTTCGACTTCGAGTGCATAGTTGTGAGGTGTTTGCTTCACTGGCTTCATTCCCGGGCTTATGTTTAGATTGTGCTCTACAAGATCCATGTCAATTCCGGGCATCTCGTCATAATTCTAAGCAAAGACATTCATATGCTTTTGCAATAATTGCACAAACTCCTCCTTCTGGTTAGCATCCAGCTCCTTGTTGACATAAGTCGATCTTGGCGTTCCTCCCTCTATTGCCAAATCAACTTCCTCTAATTCATTTTGTTGAGGTTTTGGTCTATCCTCAAAGAATTCTGGAGCTGGTTCTACCTTCTACTGTACAACTTCTCCTTCTTCATTATTGTTGGAGTAGGGGAAACCTCCTGAGCCATTGGGTTCGCACGCTTCCTTGGGCTCTCCCCCCTTTCACCGTCACAATCAAAACACCACCTTTTTGTCGGGTTTAACAACCCTCTCCCATTTTGTTATTTGGCCATCCTCTGATTGTTCTATTTGCTTGGCATTTATTTTATTCTGAGCATCTTCAGGGTCTGCTAGCCTTTTCTTCTTCCTTCCTTCTCCAGGTCTACTACCACTCGCTTCTTATTTTTGGAACATTCTTCGTGTTCCGAGGTCTTCTTCTTCTCTTTTTCTGTAGGCATGAACTTATCTTCCTGCACTTCCTCTTAGCTTACTAGTCTTAGGGAATTAAGACTCACAATCTGGTTCTCTCCCTCTTTAGCACCATCATCGAAAAAAGTTGCTTCGGTGATGTGTGCCTCCTCTGGTCCAAAGGAATTCCGAGTTACTGGTACTTTCACTTCTCTCCCTTTCCAGATATCTTTCAGGCACTGATGAAAGACTGAGGGTACCACCCCGTAGTCATTTTGTGAAGCCTTCCCAGCAAGACATGATATGTTGCATCCACCTCGACAACATGGAACATTACAGGCCCTCGAATCTTCCCAACTTGCATATCCACCTTGATGTGTCCAAGGGTTCTTGTACTCTGGTTGGCAAATCCTGTAATGTTTGTTTGTTCCTTCATAATTTTCTTCTCTAGCAAGCCTAATCGTTTAAACACGGTGTAGGGCATAATATTAACAGACGCTCCGTTGTCAATGAACGCCCTCTGCACTTCTATGCCGTTGATTATTGTTGTCACATACAACGGCCTGTTATGCAGGTATCTTATCTCTCTATCAGCTTTAGAAAAAGATATCTTATTTTCTTCTTCCTCCATTATCTTCACAAATCCTTTGCATATGGCCGTGTAAGTCTCCTGCGTCTCGGCAGCCTTAATGATTGCCTTGGTTGCCTCTATCCTTGCTTCCTTGGCCAATCCTATCTGATCAAAAAAATTTCTGAACTTGGCTCCATTCATCAACGCCGTCACCTGCAGGCCTGAATCGCACTCCTCCCTTTCTTCCATGATCATCTCCACTTCTGGGATTGTGCTGTAGATAACAGTTTTGCATGTTTCTTTCCCAATCTTATTTGGCAGTGGCTTGTCATGAATGCTGCTTTCCTTTCCAAGTTTAATTTCCCCATTTTCTAGCTTTTCATGGTATATCCTTTTTAGGCTGTAAAAGTCCATAGTAGAGTGTCCAGCGTATTGGTGGTATACACAGAAGTCCGGTCTTTTTTTTTATCTCTTTCGTTACTATAAATCTAGGTCTTGGAGGTTTCAGCACCCCGTGTTCAACCCGTTGTTCGTACAGACCCTTGAATGCCTTCTCACTGCATTTGATAGCCTCCGGGACTGAATTTCTTACATATTTATCCCCAGGCCTTCCTCTGCTTTATTCAAAAATTTTGTCGTGCTTTTCTCTCTTGCCCTCTTGTGGTTTTGACTGAGAGTCAGCCAAAGCCACAGTTGTTATCCTCTTGCCCTTCTATGTAACTGTCGTATAGCTGGTGGGCAATGTCATGATTCCTCCCAAGTCTTGTGCAAAAGACGAAAGGGTCGCGAAGGAATCACAAGCTTTGGTAATGAGGTGGGGTTTGAAGGCGTCTAAAGCACCATTGTTGCATATACACACCAAGTTCTTTTCTTCAATTGGCTCTACACACTTTTATGCTTGAGCCCTGAACCTGTCCACATAATCTGATAGCTCCTCGTTCAGCTTTTGCTTGAATCACATGAGCTCTACAATGGTAAACTATTTCTGCACATAGAAATATTTTTTTAAAAATTATAATTTTAGATCATCCCAATCATGGACTGATCCCTTCTCCAAATTGAAGTAACAACTGAAGGCACTATCCGTTAAAGTCTTATTGAATTCCCTCATCAAAAAGTTGTGGTTCTTTACTTCATCATACCCTAGCCACGGAGACATCGACTCTATTAATCTGGAAATATGTTCCCTGGCATTTCCTTTTTCCCCGTTATATTTTGGAAACTGTGGGGGATGCTCAATATACCCTGTCGAGTAAGGTTGCCTCCGAATGTGTGATGAGTAAGGTGGAGTAAATTCTAACTCCTAGGGTCGGGATGTCTGCCTACGATGTTGATTGATCAAATCGATCATATCATCCTTCGTCATGTACTGGCTCATGGCATGAACTCTCTGGGGTGTTATGATGTACTGTTATATTGGCGTTGTGTATGGTAAAGAAATTGGTTGATGCACACTTGCATCGTGCAAAACTGGTGCTGGTGGAAGTTTTTGGCTCACTCGCTGGATATGGCTTGGGATGGTTGGCATCTGTACTTGTGAAAGTGCGGGGAGAGCAGTCGGGTGACGTTTGTCTGTGGTTGGCTTGCTTCCAATTTAAGTTGTGGTGCGTCACCATTGTTCTAGGGCTCCAAGTTGATGATTGGAACCGAATGATTCTCCGTCAATGGAGGTATAATCTGGTTCTCTTTGTTGTTGCTGTCATTGTTGTTGTCTTCCACTCTGCTTGTTCTCGTTGAAAGTGGGGATCTGCATCAACTGTTGGCAGAAATTCTCCATTTCCTCTTGCTTCCTCTGTATCTCCATCATCATGGCCATCATCATCCCTTGTCCTTCCTGTGCTTCCTTCAATGCCTTGAGCATCTTCAGTTGCACAACATTTGCATGTTCTCCGCTTGCATCCTTGTCTTGCCTTCTTGTGCTTGTTTTCCTGACGTTTTCTTGTTGTTGATTGGCCATATATAGTGATTTTGAACTACTTTCCGAAGCGTTTTCAATAATTGGTTGGTGAAGATCCATATTTGCACCTTGGAAAGCCTGATTTACTTGCCTTGGAACTGGATCCGGTGAGGTAATGCTATTTGTTGGGGAAGCTCTTTGTGACACCCCCAAATCCGGGTAGTTCATTCCCACAGGATTTGGTGCTCACTATCCAAAATAATTACATCTAACTACCCATAATCAATGATAAATACATAACTTAAATAACTTGAACAATAATCTTCCCCATTAGAGGGTTACATCAACTTTCTCAACTTTAGCTGCAGTGTTAAATGCAAGAGTGAGAAAACAATTGCTCGCTAATATAAAGAATAATAATAATAGCAACATAAGGGTAAGTAATGAATACTGAATATTAGAGAACTTGTTCTACGAATTAAGAATAGAAATCAAGTTCAAGATTTATATCTGAGGGTCTTAAGACCATGAACTATGTCCCAGGTTATTAAGTATTACTATCCTAACCTTAACAGTCATTAGAATATAAGGACATTTTCTTTCGTACTTAGGGGGATCAGCCCTTCGTACCATGTATTGTGCACAAACATCTAAACGCTAGCGCGTACATAATTCCCTATATTAGGGTTGTTCATCTCAATTTGACTTTAGGATTTCTGCACTAAAGAAAGTTTAATTTGGAATTAGCTTAACAGTGATTCTAGAGTTTTAGAACATTCATCAATTATAGATTAGTCCAATCAATAAAAGTTTGTTTGCTATTCAAAGGTTTAACACAATAATATACGATTGAACATTGATACTTAGGTCAAAGATTGAATATCAACAATATACAACTGAATAAACATGGTATATACAAAGTATTACATCCAAAAGAGTTAGAAAACTCATTTGGGACAATGAACTTGAATAATATATGCTTTGAATAGCAAGAACAAAAGTTAGGAATGTGAAACTTGCTCAATGTAAAGAATTAGAATACAAGAGCTTGCATAATCACAATCAAGATGGAATCAATAAACTTGCTCAACTTAAATATAAGGTTTAGGAACTTGCATAATGAAAAATTAGGGTTAGAGAACTTGCTCGACAACAAAAGTAAATAGAGTTATGACACTTGCATTCAATATAGAGAGAATGAAGTTAATAAACTTGCCTCATGCGTAAGCTACATAAGTTTAATAAACGTTCACCAAACACCCTACATATATCATTAGAGTGGCATTATCTATTAGTTATACCATCATTAACCTTATAGGTTCAATTCTTATAACTTTTAACTTAAGGTCTAACCATATTAGTTAACCACACAACACGAATCTGAAAACTCACTATCATATAATATAAAGCTTTAGCATTCAATTCTCCTATCTACCTCTTACAAACATCGAATTTCAATTATTATATAACTTGTTAAGTAAATACTTACAAATCTTCATATTTGGTATTACAATACATTAAAATCTGTTATTACATCTTATAATATGATTTAACATCTTATCATGGATACTAAACTAGGTTAGGTCGACATATCATAGACTGCAACTAGAAAAAACACATTGTCTCTGCTCAAGGAACGACGCAGCCATTACTGCCCAAGCCAAGCGCTTGTAGATAGATAGGCTGCCGGTGCTCGACCTCAAAATCCCAACAGGTGTAGCTGCGCAATTTCTTCCTTTGGTATCACAAGATCTGGCCACACCCCAGATAGAAGCTCAGCAAGACTTCAATTTCATATACAAACCAAAACTCCAATTTCCCCAATTTCTACAAAAATTCATATACCCAAAAGCTAGAATTTTGTTAACAACACCACCAAGCATGCATTTCATGATTCGACTAATATAAACATTGTATAAATTAACTTTTAATAATCAAAATCATGTTTTTACTAATTTCTTCATATTTCAACACTTTTAGCGAATTCAATCACCAATTCTCCAATTCTTAACAAAAATAAGCCATCTCAGTTGCATTGTTTTTGTTTCTTGATATACTAACACAATTCACAACCAATTTACAAATTATAACAAGGATTAAACATAAATTCTTGGTCTTAATAAGCCATTTTCTCACACATAAAATACTGTTGACTTAATTTTCCTTCCACAACCAAATTTCATGACTAAATATTGCTTCATAGATGATAACTATCAGATTTTGCAAGACCAAACATACATATATCAACAATCCAACAAAAACTCAATTATAGAGAATATCAAAACTAAGAAATTAGAAATAGATTATTACCCTTACTCCTTTGTTGTAGATAACAAAGATGATGACAAGGTTTCCAACAATCCTTCTCCTTCCTCTTGACAAGTTACAGAGAATTCTCTCTTCTCTCTATTATTTTCTAATCACTCTGTGTTTTCTTTAGCTTTAGGAAATAATACACATAGAAAAAAACTTATATAGCCACTACGCATCAGGTACAAAACCAAAAGCTACGTCAGTTGCAATATGCCAAAGGTCACAAGGCCATGTTTGGCTACACACAAAACTCCCCCCTTTTAATTTATTTTTATTATACTTATATTATATAGTTCTTATGTCACACCCATTCTACAACTAATTTAATTAAATTTGTAATTTAAATTAACATTGCCTTATAATTATAATTTCCTTTATAAATTATAATTTTATTCCACAACTAATAAATCTCCAATTTAATTATTAAATTAAATTAGAACAACATTATAATTATTTAATAATTTATTTAATTTAATTATCTCATTAAATTAAATCTTTAAATCATAAAACTATCACTCATAAATTTAATTATTATAACACATCTTAACTAAATTATTACACCACATTTTTATCAATTATTTATTTATCTCAATAAATAAATCAATTAAAATATTTATTTAATTCAATAAATATTTAGAATGAATTACAAAATTATTGTTCATTACATCCTCCCCTCCTTAAAAGGATTCTGTTCCCAAAATCACAACTCAATAAATTCATTCATTACATTCTTCCCTCCTTAACAGGATTCTGTCCCCAGAATCGCTATACAAGCTTAAGCAAATAACTGAGGATAATTTTTCATCATAACATCTTCAAGTTCCCACGTATCTTCTTCAACATTGTGGTTTCTCCAGATTACCTTAATAGAAAGTATAACTTTATTCCTTAGTACTTGCTCTTTCATGTCAGTAATCTGAACAGGGACTTCTTTATAAGATAAATCTTTTTCAAACTATAATGATTCATATTCTATAACATATTTATAATCGGACTTATATGGCATTAATACCAAAACATGGAAAATGTTATGAATATGTTCTAACTCTGGAGGTAGAGCTACCTCATATGCCATTTCACCAACTCGTCGTAGCACTTCAATAGGTCCTATAAACCTAGGGCTTAATTTTCCCTTTTTACCAAACCGGATTTTCCCTTTCTAGGGAGACACTTTTAAGAAAATAAAACTACCGACATCAAACTCCCGATTTTATCGGTGTTGATCGGCATATTTCTTTTGCCTATCCTGTGCAGCTATCAATCTTTCCCGAATTACCTTGATGATCTCGATAGTTTATTGCACCAATTCTGGACCTAACAGCTGACGTTCACCTACTTCATCCCAGCATAACGGAGTTCTGCATTTTCTGTCGTACAATACTTCGTAAGGAGGCATGCCAATACTTGCGTGATAACTGTTATTGTAGGCAAATTCAACCAACGGTAGATGGTCCTCCCAATTTCCTTTAAAATCCATAATACATGCTCTAAGCATGTCCTACAGTGTCTGGATTGTCCTCTCATTTTATTCGTTAGTTTGAGGATGATATGCCGTGCTCATTCTCAACTGCGTCACCAAGCATTCCTGTAGTCGTTTCCAAAAATTTAATGTGAAATGTGGATCTCTATCTGATACAATGGACACCGTGTCTTTAAATAATTTCCTTCACGTACAGTTTTGCCAACCGATCTAGGTTAAATCTAATCTTGATTGGCAAGAAATGTGCCAACTTCTTCAATCGATCAAAAATCACCCAGATTGCATCGTAACCTTGCCGAGTCATTGGAAGACCTACCACAAAATCCATTGTGATATGCTCCCATTTCCATTCTGGTATCTCTAACGGTTACAACAATTCGTTTGGCCTTTGATGTTTAGCTTTAACTTTCTGACACGTTAAGAATTTCTCCACACGTTCTGCAACATCTTTTTTCATATTCGACCACCAGAAATGATGTCTGAGATCTTGGTACATTTTCGTACTTCCAGGGTGAATCGAATATCATGAGTTATGAGCTTCACTCAAAATTTCCTCTTTAATTTCTAATACTGGTGGAACCCAAATTCTCCCTTCGAATCGAAGTAACCCTTCCGAATCAACTTTAAACTTATTTTCTTCACATATAAACATTTTCCTTCTTATCTTTTCACAATTTTCATCTTGAAGTTATGCATTTTTCACCTTATCCACCAAAATTGAATTGCTTCCCATCTGGAATAATTTTTCATCTGATTCTGTCGGATATTTAATTTCTAACTCCATCTTTGCCATTTCTGCTACAAGCTTCTCATGAGCAGTCAACATCATTAATTTCTCCCGTCCATTTCTACTTAAGGCATCAATGCCTTTTTGGGATGATAAAGAATCTCGCAGTCGTAATCTTTAATTAACTCCATCCATCTCCTCTGTCGCATATTCAAATCTTTCTGTGTAAAGATATACTTCAGACTTTTATGGTTTGTGTATATCTCACACTTTTCTCCCTAAAGATAGCGTCTCCAAATCTTCAGGGCAAACACCACTGCAGCCAACTCCAAATCATAAGTTGGATACCCTTTTTCGTAATCCTTCAATTGACGTGACGCATACGCAATAACTCTGTCGTTCTGCATAATCACACAACCTAGTCCTTTATGTGATGCGTCACTATACACCATAAAATTCCTTGTATCATCAGGCAATGACAACACAGGTGTTGAACTCAATCTTTTCTTTAATTCTTGAAAACCTTCCTCACACTTCTCCGTCCAATTAAACTTAACTGCCTTCCTAGTTAAATTCGTCAACAGAGTTGCGATCTTAGAAAAGTCTTGAAAAAAAAGCCTATAGTAACCTGTCAATCCCAAGAAACTTCTTACTTCTGACAGTGTCTTCGGCTGATCCTAGTTTATTACAGCTTTAACTTTCGATGGATCTACCGAGATTCCGTCCTTGTCAATGACATGCCCAAGAAACTATACATGTTTCAACCAAAAATCACACTTTGAGAATTTGGCATATAACTTCTCTCTCCTTAACGTCTCCAATGTCACCCTTAAGTGTTCAACATGTTCCTCCTTGATCTTAGAATACACCAGTATATCATCAATAAACACCACTACAAATTTGTCTAAGAATGGTTTAAACACCCTGTTCATCAAATTCATGAATGCTACAAGTGCATTGGTTAAACCAAATGACATAACCAGAAACTCGTAATGACCATACCGAGTTCTAAATACCATTTTTGGTACATCCTCTAGCCTCACCTTTAGCTGATGATAACCACTCCTCAAGTCTATCTTTAAGAAATATCTCGCTCCCTTCAGTTGATCGAACAAGTCATCGATTCTTGGTAATGGATACTTATTTTTAATTGTGACCTTATTCAATTTTCGGTAATCAATTCAGAGACGCATCGAACCATCTTTCTTCTTCACAAATAGCACCGGCGCTCCCTATGGTGAAATGCTTGGCTGTATATACTTTTTGTCTAGTAATTCTTGTAACTATACCATCAACTCCTTCATCTCTATTGGGGCCATTCTATATGGGGCTTTAGATATCGGGGTCGTTCCTGGTACTAAATCAATCACGAACTCAACCTCTCTATCTGGCGGAAGTCTAGGCAAATCGTATGGAAATACGTCTGAAAAATCTTTAATGATCGGTATCTCTTCTAACTTCGCACTCTTCTGCTGTGTATCGACTATGTAGGCTAAGTATCCTACACATCCTTGTCTCAGTAACTTCTTGGCTTCCATCACCGTCAGATAACTTTCTTTTTGAGGTGACTTTCTGCCTAAAAACACCACCTTTGACGGAGTCATAAGGTTAACACATTTCTTTTGGCAATAAATTACTGCCCCATAATTGAATAACCAATCCATTTCCAATATAACATCAAACTCCCCAAGTTTAATTGGTATCAAATCTACCATCATCTCGTGACCCTTTATAACCACTCTACAATTCTTGTATATAAATCTAACAGGAATCACTTCCCTATTTGCAATCTCTATGCTTAAAAGGAAATCTAGTTCTTCCTGAGGCAAATCTAAGTTATGAGTAAAATCACCGGATATAAATGAAGAAGTAGCACCCGAATCAAATAGCACATAAGCATTAATACCATTAATCAGAATGATACCAGACACCACAAACTTTGACTGCACAACATCTTGCACGGTCATATTGAAAGTCCTCGCAGTAGGTCGACTTGATTGCACTGGCCCAGTGATAGTTAACGTACCACCACTGTTGTTTCCCTTTCCTCCACTTGCACTTCCTGTTGTCCTTTTAGGGCAATCATGAGCCATATGATCCTTTGACCCGCAAGTGAAACAAGCTCTTTTCTTTAGGCTAAAACAATTTGGTGCAATGTGACCCTCCTGGCCACAATTAAAACACGCTCGTTTTCCTTTCAAACACACACTAATGTGGTTCTTCCCGCAAGTAGCACAAGTTTCCAGTGTGGTTCTTCTCGTAAGTAGCACAAGCTTCAAACTTCTTTTTTAGCTGGCTTCCTTGCTGTCCTCCCATATTCGAATTCTCACTTCACTTCCTCTTCTAGTTGTTACTTCAACTATTGCTTCCACTAGCCTTGTTTTCATTCTCATTCTCATTCTTCCTCTTCTTTTGTTCTTGATTATATTTGGTTAAGGCATCTCTTCCACCTTCTGTGATAATTTCATTTTCCAATACTGCCGCAAACGTGTTTAACTGGAACATTGAAACCTTGCTATACAACCAGGGCTTCAACACTTGTTCAAACCTTCTTGTCTTACGCTCATCTGTATTAACTTGGTATGGAGCAAATCTCGTCAGCTCATTAAACTTTGTAGCATACTCCGGCACAGTCATGGTTCTTTACTTCAATTCTAAGAATTGAACTTCCATCTAGTTTCGAGAACTCGTCGGAAAGTACATTTCAAAATACATATCTTTAAACATATCCCATGTTACTATTCTTTGTCCCCCACGAACCTTATTCATCTTCCACCAATAGCTAGCTTTAGACTTCAACATAAATGTTGCGAATGCGGTTTTCTGGTCCTCACTAACTCTAGCAACGTCAAAAACCTTCTCCATTTCCATGATCCAGGTTTGGGCCTCAACTGGATTCATAGACACTTGAAATTCCGGCAGTCCAACCACTTTAAAGTCCTTGAAAGTCGTGGCTTAAGCTTGCAACTGATTCGCAAGTGCTCCCATTAAAAAAGTCACCAACTGCTGAACCGGGTTAGCGTTGGCCTTGTTATTATTGTTAGTAGACCCCTCAGGAGGTGGTTGTTGGCGTGGTTGTCTTCTTATAGGAGGCATTTTCTGTTAAAATATACGCTTATTAGATCACTATTAAATTCCTTGAATATTTAAAGTTTAACTTAAACATTCTAAGTTTAAAGCTTAACACATAAAATTTCAATAAACTTTGATATTTTATTCATTCATAATATTTTGAAACATAATAAGGATAGCATCTCTGCTATCTACATCAACTTTCCTGAACTTGAAAAGTTTCAGGATATCATACTCTTCTTACCCCTTTATTTATCTCAAAATAAGGGATTTAAAATTTATTTAATCACATATTATTATTATTATTATTCTTATCTTGGCATATTAAGACGTTGAGAGGCTTCTCTACGCTCTTCTTCCATAATACGATGCGTCGTCCTACGATCCATCGTATACCATAGCAAGTCTTCAAATTGAGATTGTGTAATAAAAGACTCGTTCCTGGGCCCTATCAATCGCAGAATGAAAATCATAATCCATTTCATTCATCTTAGCCTTCTTCGTCTGAACCTTGGCTTCAGCACGATCTGCACGCTGAGTAGCCTTCATCCAAGCGTCTTCTGCTCTTGCACGCTTAGCTGACTCCTCTTTCAAGTCATCTTTTATCTTTCCAACTTCAGTCTTCATCTTCTCATCCTCAGCCAATAGCTCCTCTTAATGTCCTTTAGTGTGAACCAGGTTCCATTTCGTGTTCCCAAGTCGTGAATTAAGTTCATGAATCTCCACATCCTTCTGCTCTATTGTATCCTGACGCATCTCAGTTTGACTTTAGGATTTTCTCACTAAAGAAAGTTTAGTTTGGAATTAGCTTACTAGTGATTCTAGAGTTTCAGAACATTCATAAATTATATATTAGTCCAATTAATAAAAGTTTGTTTGCTATTCGAAGGTTCAACACAATAATATAAGATTGAACAATGATACTTAAGTCAAAGATTGAATATCAACAATATACAACTGAATAGACATGGTATATACAAAGTATTACATCCAAAAGAGTTAGAAAACTCATTTGGGACAATTAACTTGAACAATTTATGCTTTGAATAGAAAGAAAAAAAAGTTAGGAATGTGAAACTCGCTCAATGTAAAGAATTAGAATACAAGAGCTTGCATAATCACAAACAAGATGGAATCAATAAACTTGCTCAACTTAAATATAAGGTTTAGGAACTTGCATAATAAAAAATTAGGGTTAGAGAACTTGCTCGACAACAAAAGTAAATAGAGTTATGACACTTGCATTCAATATAGAGAGAATGAAATTAGGAAACTTGCCTCGTGCGTCAGCTACACATGTAATAACCCGATATTTTTATATAATTAAATCAGAAATTTTGCGTATAAACTTTTTTTACTAAGGGTGGAAATATGTGGCAGATAATGTGTATGTATATTTGTGATAAATAAAAATAGAATTATTGATCATTATAAATTATATTATTATAATAATTAGTTTTATAGTAAAAATGTTTTTAATATTTATTTTCCATGAAAATATGATAATTATATTATTTAAATAATATATGAAATGATTAAAGCGCAATTATAATAATTATTTTATTATATGAATTTGTTCAGCGTATTTAAGTTATTTATTTTAACTTAATTATTAATATTGTATAGGAAAGATAAATCAGATATGGAATCCAAACCTTAATTTTGTATTTTGATCAAGGAATGAGAATAATAATATAATATTAATTATATTTTGATTTTTCAGTGCTATAAACAAGTATTGTATGTACGTATTGGTCAATGGTGGTGCAGTATTTGGAAAAAACACTAATGTTACCGATAAACCCTAGTTTCGAAGTCAAATGAGAATTTAAAATCTGTCTAGTAACTATGTTATGTGATTAATGATATTTATTATAATATTATATTATTTATATTTCAGTGCTATAAATATGTACTGTATATGTGTGTGGACTGTGGACTGTTAATGGTTGTTCAATTATGATGTATCTTGACCAAACCCTAGTATTAATTTGTGAAACCCTAATTTAAAACTCAATTATGAGTTCGAGATTGTTATATAACTCAGTTATATGATTTACGTTGTATATTATATAATTTTAGGATTAATTAGGTAAACCCTAATTAACATTTAGAATCCCTAATTTCTAAAAAATTAGAAAGCCCTAGTTTCAAGCTGTTAAACCCTAATTCAAAAGTCGAATGCCAGCTTAAGACGGTTATGTAATCATGTTAATGTGATTAACGACTGGTGTTATAGATATTAACCCTAATTAGGGAAAACTCTAATTTTCAAAACCCTAATTAATATTTATAAACCCTAATTTCTATATATGAAACCCTAATTATCAACAGGGGAAAACCCTAATTGTAAAATTAGAATGTTTAATGTTAATTAGTGGACCTAAACTTAATTAACAAGTTGTAAGTAATTAAAAACCTAAGCTATTTTAAGAAACCCTAATTACAATTTTGAAACTAAAATTTTGTTATGTTAAACCCTAACTAGAAATCCTACATTTTTGTGCTAAACCTTAGGGTTAAACCCTAAGGGTTTGCCAAATGACCAATGTGCTATTAAAATTCCAAGCCAAATGACATTAGTACCCCTCTTGTATTATTTGAGATTTCTTGAAAATCTTGCCAAGATGGGAGTTGGTAAACCACTCCAACAACCCCATGTGACATTAAACAATAGAAATCAGCTGAATTCAGCTACATTCATTTGATACATGTAATATATATAGCATTAGAGAGAGAGAAAGTCATTTTATTGCCCATTTATTCAACCAATGCTCAACCAACCCATTCTCTCTCCTAGGCTTCGAAATTATGTAGTATATCAGTCACATAATCAAGCCCCATGATTTCCTTTAACCAATCAGAAGATCAGAATCAAATATCTAAGTCTAAAAGGTATAAACCTAAATTTTGAAAATCTTGTGATCCATGTTGTTTGATGTTGTTTGTTGTTTAAAGTGATGTTAAAGGGTGTCATTTAGTGATCTGGGTTGTTAAATCCCAGATCCATAACATCTAGATACTCGAAATAAGAGATTTCAAAAATCTAGAATTTTTTTTATGTTGTCTGACAACGAATGTCAGACCACATAGATTCTTCCTTGTTCATGTTGTATGTTGTTTATTGTGTTAGATCTATAGTATAGTATGAGGTCTTTCATCTGAAAGTGGAATTATAGGAATTGTATGTCCATATTTGAAGTTATGATCGGTCAAAACCCGTTGATCGGGCATGACCAGATGAATTCTGGGTAACCCAGATAGCAATTACCAGAGTCTGACAAGTTTTTGTAATGCCTTGATCTTTTAGCCTTTAAGTGTTTTAATGATATGTTTGCATCCAGTTTGTAGTCTGTTATTTGTTCTTTATATTTGTGGCTTTAGATCGTGTAAATAATCATCAGATCAAATGTAGCAGTTGGTCAAAGTAGGCCATCCGGCCATGACTGAAGATTTTTGGAATTTCCAGAAACCGAAAGAACATGCCTTCTGACATCACTTTGACCGGCTTTAATTTTCACATGGAATGTTTTTAATATGATATGGTACTTGATGTTTGTACCCTAACATCTCTTCTACAGGATAGAACTTTTAGATCGCATTAAGTAAGCTCAGAACCTTATGATAATCGGGCCTCAAAGTGACACCATGACACTGTCTGGGTTTCTGGGTTACCCAGAAAACCTAGATCAGCTTTGACAATGACTTTGCCTGCTTAGATCTCTTTGGTTTTATGTTGTTTAATCGTGTTTATTGTTGGAGCTTGTAGTATTACACCATGTCTACAAGATCTAACCTTTATATTTCCCAGAAACATAATACACCGAGACTTAATTTTGGTCAAACAAGCTCACTCGATCACTGACATGTTTTCTGGGCTTTGCTCAAGAACACGAAGAACACCTATAGCGACGGTTCTATCGCTATAGGCAGTCTTTAGCGACACTTTATTTATAAAAGTAATTATTTTATTAAATAAATAGAAAAATTAGTTTTTCATTATTAAAAATACAAAATAAATTCTTAAAAAATTATTTAATGTCTGAAAATTAGTTTTTAATAATTTTTAATATATTTCATAAATATTTAATATTCTTGAGATATTAAAGGTATTTAATTTATTTAATTGTTATATTAAATAAATTATTTAAAAATGATTTTAATACTTGAAAAAATCATTTAAAATTATATTATGGTATAAGAAAATATTTTAAGTTATTTTAATGACTTTTAATATTTTGTGATGAAATTTCATTAATAAATTAATATTAATGATAATTAAGTTATTTAATAAATGTATTAAATAAATTATGAAAAATAGAATTAATGATTTATAAATCATATAAAATGATTTAAAAGTTATTAAAATATTTTAAGTTATAAAATATAACTTTTGATATTTTTCATGAAAAATATTAATATTTTAATATTAATGATATTAGATTTATTTAATAATTATATTAAATAAATTAGTTTTAAAATGATTTTAATATTATAAAATTATTTTAAATGAAAATAAAATATTTAAAGATATTTAAAGTTATAAAATATAACTTTTAATATTTAAAAGATAATTTCATTAATAATTCGATATTAATGATATTAATTTAATATTAATGATATTAAGCTTATTTAATAATTATATTAAATATATAATTTAAAAATGATTTTATTTATTTAAAAATAATTTAAAAGGATATTAATGAATTAAAAATATTTTAAGTTATAATTAATGACTTTTAATATTTGGATAAATAGTGCATTAATATTTAAATATTGATGGTAATTATTTAAAAATAATTTTAAATATTTTAAAAATCATTTAAGGGTAATATTAGTATTTTAAAATATTTTGAGTTATTAGAAATAACTTTAATATTTTGACAATGGTTTCAGATAATAGTTTAATAGTAATTAAATGTTAATGATAATAGAATTATTTAATATTTAAATCATTTAATAATGATTCTGGTGTTTGAAAATTCATGATAAATTATAGTAATTATTTAAAAATTGTTATAAGGCTATGAAAAATCGTATAACTGATATTTGCATCTATTGAACTATATGATAGAGTCTTAGACTCGATAAATACTTGATAAAGCTGTCGGTACACCGATATATTTCAGAAATTGATCTGGACTTAGATAATTTGAATGTATTAATGTTTGTTTGTGATTCAATGACTGTTGAATATGTGTTACAATGTGATTAGGTTATGTGCTGACTGCAATAAGTAGTTTTATGTGTTGCGATATGTTATTCTAATCAATAAAATGATCTTATTACTGATAGGTTGCTATATAAAAGATAAATCTAAGTTGCACATTATAAGCAGCAGACCAGGCAAGTATCCTACCTTTGCATTTCTTTTATGCAATGGACATGAGTAAGAAAGTTTCAGAATTATATTATTATTGTACTAGATTATTAACCCTATTGTTATATATGTTATATCCGATCATTGATTATCAACATGGTACTATATAGTAATTCAGATATGTGACGCCCCTAAAAATAGGTATACATCACCCATCTTGAGTCGCCAGATACATGGTACAAAATACAAATACAACTTAATTATATAAACGTCGTGTAAAAATACGACAAAACATAGCTGAGAGTTTTAATAAGCATATTGTTATCTAGACAATATCCATACTCAAAGGAGTCCTCATTACATTTATTGTCACACTATTTAACAGAATAGTGAGGACTACTAATGCTATTATCCGACCAATCACTCCGTTTCCCGACTCGTCCCGGATATATTCTCATTTCTGAAGAGAGCACGTGAAAGAAAGGGTGAGCTCAACTAGCCCAAGAAGAAATATTATGACTAAGATAATGCGTAATAAATTATCATTAGTCTTCAATAATGTTAAAGCGATAAAATACAAAAAGACTTCAAGTTTAAGCTGCAGTGAACAAGCAATCCATTAAAAGAGTCAAGTAGAGAATAAAATCTACTATCTTCTATGATTAAAAAGTTTTCCATCAACTTAATATTTGAGACTCAAACAATAAAAATAAACCACATCATCGAATCATCCCTCGCACTATGGGCCAAGGATATTCATTAAATCATCAATGGTCATGACTATCTTAAGAATAATCTCGGTCATAATCATACCAAAAGCATCCATCAATGCACTGTGCCACCGAGGATTTTTACCACATCATCATCCGTCACATTACGGCCATGACTATGCCGAATAATCCTCGGGTCATAATCACACCAAGTCCATTTATGCACGTAAGCCAAAGATGACTTTTATCACAATATAAACATGAGAATGATGACAATGATATAAGCATTAATCAACGAAAACAAGGATAAATATTAAAGACTTTAAATTTATCCAAATATTATCAATCACTTAATAAACTCATAATCTAATATTATTAATATTATAACAATATTTTAATCACTTCTTAAACTTATAAACAATTTATTTCAATTGTTTATACTTTACTAAATAATGCATTTAATCATTCAAAAATGCCATACTCATAAGATTTTATCACCAATGATCAAATCCCTTATCAAAAATCTGCATATACCCTATATAGGATTCCCGAGCCATAAAATCCCATTTACTAATTTTTCAACTTCACATAACATATTTAACTCATATGTTCGTAATTAAACCATTTTCATGAAAAATTACCAAATCAACTTGTTATTTTCTATCCTTTTGCAAACATATATATATATATATATATATATATATATATATATATATATATATATATATATATTTCATTACACAACAAGTATTTTTTTATTTTTTTTAACTCCCTTAAGTATTTTTCAAAAATCAATTTCTAATTAATTCCTTAAGAAATTAGATACCTCAAGTTTAACTCCAGAAATTCTCAAATCTTGGCAGGATCTTACACATGTTAACGTGAGCTTCCAGTTTAAATTTTATGGTCATCGGAGTTATAGAACTCCGGTTATAGCATTTTTCGTCGAAAAAACCTAAATATTGAAATAGTTATAACTTGCTCACTTTAAGTCGGAATAAACTCATTTTTGGACAGGAGGTACTTTATACCATATATTTCTATGTCCCAAAAGGCCAAAATTTTTCTCATAAATTAAGTGACCGAAAATTCCCTTTTAAATTTCTGGACAATAGCCTTTTTGGTACTTTGTAGTTTTTGACTCCTTTGCTAAAATCAGTCCACACGAAAATCTACAACACTTTTTCCAGTGATTTCACTTGGATAAGTTAGAAAACTCATAGATCTAACTCTAGAACTTGACCAAACTCAAAAATTCGAAATATAATAGGAGATATGATTAATTGAATTTCATATTCCATTTTCACCAAAATCTGATTTTCAACTCGTAGTGATTTCTAAGAAACTTTCATGTTTTCACATAATAACCAACATAACTCATCATGACAATGACATAATAATTCAATAAAACAAGTTCAAGAATAAATTTTAAAGATTTATAAGTTAATTTATCCTGAACTCAATAATGTCCAAATTGTCAACATGATCTTCGCTTTATGGAGAAAAAATTCAAGAATGCTCGTAAGAATATTTCCACGAAAAGATCTTGGATGAAGCTTTAAATATCCGAGGATATTCCACTAATTTCAAGGAATATAGAAGCCAAAGCTTTAACCAACTGTGTATAATAGAATATATGAAAGCGCAAGTGGATTTTTTTCGCTATGCGGTAATCCACGTAAGCGAATATTCCATAATTTAATAAGAAATGAATACAAAGGATCATTCACCATGCGTATGGTAATCACACAAACATGTTATTCTAACGTAATAATAAAGAATGGAATAATGAAGGATTCACCATGCATGCGATAGATCACATGCATAAAGTTATTCCCAGCGTAATAATAAATAATGGAACCAGTCATGCGAACGCACGTATGTGATATTAAACGTAATAATAAAGAACGGAACCGAAGTTAAGCGTAATTTTGCACCGACAAGATATTCCAACGTAATAATAAATAATGTAATAACAATGTAAATCACCATGCATGTGATAGATCGCAGACAGACGAAGTTATTCTAATGAGAATAATAAATAATGGAACCAAGTCATGCGTAAGCGCATGCAGGATATGAAATTCCAACATAATGATAAAGAATGGAATAATGAGGAAGAATTTCACCATGTATATGCGCAGACTTCACATATATAGGTTATTCCAACGAATAATAAGGAATGGAATAATAGAAGTTCTCTTCATGAATACGAAAAGAAATAATTCCCTTACCTTATAAAAGAAGAGTAATCATCGGCCGGGTAGTATGTGGATATACTTGAAGAAAACTTGCACTACGCTTCAAAGCTTCTTAAAACTCTAAAGAAATACGCTCAAGATTATAGAAGGAGAATTCTCTAACTTACGGTGTGACTTTCAATTCTAACTAAGCATCCTATTTATAGAAAAAATAGAAGGATACTATGCAATAAAATATAATATATTCTATTTATAATATATATATATATATATATATATATATATATATTATTTAAAATCTAATAAAACTAACTTTATAAAAGTATTTGCATTTTATATAAAAAGATTTTACTATGTAAATACTATGCATGAGCACTATGCAAACACTATGCATAATAGAATATATTATATTCTAATTATTGTCTAATAAAATAAATAACTTTATAAAAGTATTCATTTTTTATATAAAAAGATTTTACTATGCAAAATACTATGCATAATAAAATATATTATATTCTAATTAATGTCTAATAAAACAAATAATTTTATAAAAGTATTCATTTTTATATAAAAAGCTTTTCTATTTTATTACATTAATAATACTAATAAAACAAAATTTATATATATATATATATATATATATATATATATATATATATATAAACTTCCGTGACTTCATAAAAAGACACCTCAATATATTTAACAACATTTATCATCATTATTATAATTCACAATATTAATCGACCAGTGTAAGACCCCAACTTTTATGAATAAAGATGATTTTTCTATAAATATCATTTTTGAATATTATGGAATGAATTTGATATAATGTTATAGTTGGGGGTAATATTTATAAATTTTGCAAAGTACGCAAGTTGTTATGTAATATTCGATTGGTCGGGGAATATTCGTTTTAATAGGGAATATTCGTACAACGACACAATCATTGGTGGACCCCGCAATAAAATTATTGTCGGATTGAGAAAACGACAAAAAATAATTTATGAAAATAAAGACGGAAGTTGTACCGTTAACTGTTGAAACACCCGGTGTTAAAAGTACAGTAATACGCATGGTTGCATAGTAGCACACGATATTGATTATTGATGCTTACGTGAGAAGTCACTCAGTTTTGTTTAATTATTGCTTCAGTAATTGTTGCATAGTATCTCACGTTATTTAATTCAATTATTGTCGATATTTTATATATTATTAAATCAATAATTGAGATAACAAAGTTATTAATATTATTATTTGAAATATTAACGATGTCTAGAAGTTACGCTTGATGAGAGGTTTGGTCACCTAATTTCATACCTCTAATAGGGAGAAATCCTTATTGGAAAGCCCCTCTTACCTAGAGAACGACACTGGCCGATTAATATTGTGAATTATAATAATGATGATAAATGTTGTTAAATATATTGAGGTGTCTTTTTATAAAGTCACTAAGTTTATATATATATATATATATATATTTATTATATATATAAATTTTGTTTTGTTAGTATTATTAATGTAATAAAAGCAGAAAAGTTTTTTTATAAAAACAAAATACTTTTATAAAGTTATTTGTTTTATTAGACAATAATTAGAATATATTATATTTTATTATGTATAGTATTTTGCATAGTAAAATCTTTTTATATAAAACATTACTTTTATAAAGTTATTTGTTTTATTAGACAATAATTAGAATATATTATATTTTATTATGCATAGTGTTTGCATATTAATCTGCATAGTGTTTTGCATAGTAAAATCTTTTTATATAAAATAGAATACTTTTATAAAGTTATTCGTTTTATTAGATTATAAATAGAATATATTATATTTTATTTAAAAGATTTTGTTTTATTAGAATATTTTATTTATACTGCATAGTAAATCAATATGGATCGTCCGTTCAAAAGTAAATCAATCTGGATCATTCATGAATTAGTTACTATTCAGTCCATTCTCCTATAAATAGAAGATCATTCCTTGATTATTTCTTACGAATTCACTGAAACTCTAGAGAGAAAGAAGAAAAGTATTCTCATTACTTCACTACTCCTATATCCGGGTTTCTTACATGGTAAGGGTATTATTTCTTTCAGATTCATGAAGAGAACTTCGTTATTCCATTCTTTATTATTCTCGTTGGAATAACTTTGATATCGCTAAGCTACCTATACTTGGTAAAATTCTTCATTATTCCATTCTTTATCATTATATTGGAATAACACGCCTATCAATACCGCATACATGGTAAAATTCTTCTGTTATTCCATTCTTTATTATTCTGTTGGAACATCCTGTCTGTGTGTTTACGCATGACCTGGTTCCGTTATTTATTATTCTGTTGGAATATCTTGTCGGTGCGTATTACGCCCGACTGGTTCCATTAATTATTATTCTATTGGAATAACTCGCATGCGTGCGGGTCTATCGCATGCATGGTGATTTCTGTTGTTATTCCATTCTTTATTATTCTCATTGGAATATCCCGCCATTGCAAATTTTGCCTCGACACGGTTCCGTTATTTATTATTCATTGGAATAACTCATTCTGCATTGGCCTATCGCATGCACGGTGATTTTTTTTATTCCATTCTTTATTATACTCGGTTGGTTAAAGTTTTGACTTCTATACTCCATGAAATTAGTGGAATATCCTTGATATTTGCGCTTCATCCAGTATCTTTTCATGGAAATATTCTTCTGAGCATTCTTGAATTTTACTATACAAAGAAGTATCATGTTGAGAATTTGGACGTTATTAGTTCCTGGATAAATTAATTCTTGAACTTGTTTTATTGAATTCTTATATCATTGTCATCATCCTCATGTTTATATTATGTTGAAAGTCATTTGTGGCCTGTAGTGCATAAATGGACTTGGTATGAATATGACCAGGGATTAATCGGTATAATCATGACCGTAATGTTACAACTGATGTGGTAAAAGTCTTTATTGGCCCATAGTGCATTGATGGACAGTTGTTGGCATGATCATGACCATTGATGAATACACGAATATCCTTGGCCCGTAGTGCATGGATAATTTGTGGTTGTGATACTAATGAATATCCTTGGCCGTAGTGCAGGGATGATGTGGATTATTTATTAAGCTGAGTCCCAACAATAAAAGTGATGAAAAACCTTTTAAATCATAAAAGATAGTAGATTGTATTCTCTACTTGACTCTTTTAATGGATTGCTTGTTCCACTGTAGTTAAACTTGATGTTTGTTATATTGTATCGGTTTAACATTTTGTTGAAGGCTAACGATAATTTATTCGCATTATCTTAGTCATAATATTTCTTCGGGCTAGTTGAGCTCACCCTTTCTTTTCTTTCGTTCTCTTTGAAATGAGAACGTGGCGGGACTAGTCGGGGAGCAGATTGTAACGGTCCAGATGATAGCATTAGTAGTCCTCACTATTCTGTTAAATAGTGTGACAACAAATGTAATGAGGACTCCATTGAGTGTAGATATTGTCTAGATGACAATATTCTTATTAAAACTCTTAGATTATGTTATGTCGTATTTTATATGGCTGCTGTATAATTAAGTTGTATTTGTATCCTGTACCATGTATTTGGCGACTCAGAATAGGTGATGTATACCTATTTTGGGGGCGCCACAGTTGGTATCAAAGCTTAGGGATATAATCCCTGGCTGAGATGTGAGATAAGAACTAGGAGGGGAGAGACGGAGAATTCTTTCGCTAGTATGACCTACCTAAGTTTATTTGATATTTAATTGGTTGGTCAGAGTATGGGGATAATATGTGATATGTTAATTAACCCTTGTTTTGTGGCAGTATTTGAAAATGACATCCGAGAATGTTGAGAACATCAATGGAGCACAGGAGACCGTTGAGTCTCCACAAATCAATAATCAGGATAATGTGCATCAGGAAGGCGACAATCCTCAGGCAAACAACAACACTGACCAGATGATTAATGATGGAATGTTCAGAGGCTTTATGCAATTCATGCAACATCGCAAGAAGCGGCTCCAGACTGAATGCACGGTGGAAACACTGGCATCATCTCTGGACGATCACCGCATTAGCGATTCAAGGCGGGACCACCGTAATTTTTAGAGAGCAAAAACCACTGAAGGCGGAGACGTGGATAAAACAGATCTGCAAGATATTTGATGTCTTGGGATGCTCCGAGGAGCAAAAGGTTCCCTTTGCCACCTTCATGTTGCGTGCATAGGCAGATTACTGGTGGGAATCTATAAAACGTACTCAACCTACCGCATTGAAGATGACTTGGGAGAAGTTCTAAGAATTGTTCAATGATAAGTACTTTCCCGAAAGTATTTGTCACATGAAAGAGGTAGAGTTCATTAAGCTGGAGCAAAACAACATGACCGTGTCGCTGTACGAATCCAAGTTTGCCGAGTTGTCCCGGTTTGCGTCCCATTTGGTTGATAATGAGGAGAGAATGACGCGAATATTTCTAAGAGGTTTGAAACCCGAGATACGTCAATATCTTATCTCTCATAAACTGTGTTTGTATTAAGATGTTATTAATAGGGCTTAGTTATTGGAGCGCGATAATGAGTCAACCTAACCAAAAGACAGCAGCCGGCAAAATGATAATACCAGTGATACCAGTCATCGAAGTGGTGACAATAAGCGTGGAAGGAATCAACATGCCAGAAATGGTAACCACTTCGGTGGGAATCATGGCCAAAACAATAAGAATGGACATTTCAAGAAGAGGAGATTCAACAATGATGAAAAGACGTCAGCATCAGCACCCGTTGTTAAGGAAGGAGAACGACCACCTATCATATGCTTCAAATGAGGAGGGGAGGGACATATCAGTCCAAACTGTGCGATGCCGTCCAAAGCATGTTATAATTGTGGAAGAGAAGGTCACTTAGCCCGATTTTATCGTGCACCAAAGTCAAGTCCAGCTGGTACGGTGGCACCAAAGGCCGATATGGACAAAACAAAGTCGGTGGTTTCAGGAAGAGCGTTTTTCGTGACTTCTCAAAAAGCGAGTGACCCGAACGAAGTTAGTACGGGTTAGTTAATTATAAATTCTTGCGAAGTCTATACCTTATTAGATACCGGTTCTACCCATTCTTTTATCTCTTTTGCTTGCGCTCAACATTTAAATTTGACCCTAGAGAAATTAGACTTTGACTTATCGGTTGAAACTCCGTTAGGAGAAACCTTCGTTACATCCACTGTTTATAAGTCTTGTTTGATTGAATTCGACACTTTCACGTTACCTGTCGATCTTATCTCTTTGAAAATACTTGCCTTTGATGCGATTTTAGGAATCGATTGATTAACTACTCATCATGCTTTTTGTAAGGATGTTAGCTTTCATATTCTAAACCAACCTGTTATGGGAATTCAAGCAACCAAACCACTAAAGTTAATCACTGTTATATCAAGCCATAAGTAAAGAGCCCCGATACTTTCGTCGTTGACTTCCTTGTGTGGAATGCACCGAAGCCAGACTTTCTGTAGGGGAAGCCGTGAATAACGGTGGCAAGTTGATAGGTATCAATGTGACGTACTATCCAAGTTTTGGATGAGGGTCACAGTTTTGAATGATATTTCTATTGTTAATAAATTTCTTGACGTATTCTTGAAGTCTTCTTAGCCTACCCCAGAACGTGAAATCGAATTTTGTATTGAACCCAGTACAAAACCCATTCCTAAAACCCTCAAATATTTCTTAAACCAAAATGAACGTAACATGCGCTAAAGACGTTGGCTCGAGCTATTGAAGATTACGATCGTACATTCAATACCATCCTGGAAAAGTGAACGTGGTAGCTGACGCATTGAGTAGAAGATCATATACGGGTGCGAGTGCGATATTGTCAACGCAAAGGCCCATTTTGTGTGACTTGCAAAGGATGGAGATAGAGTTAAAGACTACAGGGACCCATGTGAAGATGGCGAATATACGAGTAGAACAGACTTTAATCGATAAAATTAAAGCTGCTCAAACTACAGACCTGGAGCTGATGCGTATGAGGAAGAAAGTGCAAGAAGGTGCTATGCCGGAAGCAAGAATCGATGAAGAAGGAATACTTCGAGTCAACTCAAGACTTTGTGTTCCTAACAACCCTGATTTAAAGTATAAAATCATGATGGAGGCGCACAATACATCGTTTGCAATTCATCCTGGGAGTACCAAAATGTATCGTGATCTTCGTCATACATTTTGGTGGAGCAATATGAAGAGAGATATAGCACTGTTTATCTCAAGGTGTCTAACTTGTCAATGAGTCAAGGCAGAGCATCAAGTACCAAAAGGTCCATTGCAACCACTTGAAATTCCAGAATGAAAGTGGGAGCACATTACCATGGATTTCGTTACTAGTCTTCCCAAGGTTTCTCAAGACATAGATGCAATTTGGGTCATTGTTGATAGATTGACCAAGTCTGCTCATTTTTTATCAATACGAGAAACTTATACACTTGAACATCTTGTTCGTATGTACATAAACGAGATTGTAAGACTGCATGGTATGCCAGTATCCATAGTTTCTAATCGAGACCCAAGATACACTTCACGATTTTGGGTTAGTTTGCAAAAAGCTATGGGCACGAATTTACGATTTAGTTCGGCATATCATCCTCAGACGGACGGACAATCAGAGAGGACTATTCAAACTCTGGAAGATTTATTAAGACTCCATTTGAGGCGTTGTATGGAAGAAAGTGTCATTCTCCAGTATGCTGGGATGAGGTGGGTGAAGCAACGTTGTTGGGACCAGAGTTGGTACGTATGACTATGGAAAAGATTCAAACAATTCGGTAACGTATAAAAACCTCACATGATCGACAAAAGAGTTATGCTGATCTTCATCGAATGGACGTGGAATTTGATATTGGAGATCATGTGTTGTTACGTGTTGCTCCATGGAAAGGAGTTACGAGATTTGGAAAGAGAGGAAAGCTCAATCCTCGATTCATTGGCCCATTTTTAATCCTCGATCGAGTAGGAGGCGTGGCTTATAGACTCGCTTTTACCGCCAAGTATGTCTCGTGTTCATAACGCTTTTCACATATCCATGTTACGTAAATATGTGAAAGACCCGAACCACATTATTGAGTTAGAGACCAGGACGAAATAGCGGAAGATTTAACGTATATGAAGAGGTTCTGTTCAAATCTTGGATAAGAAGGAACATATTCTACGCTCCAAGGTTATACCTCAAGTCAAAGTTTTGTGGAGAAACCACGATGTTGAGGAAATGACCAGGAGTTAGAATCTAAAATGAAATCAAGGTATCCTTACCTCTTCGACATACCAGTCGTACCCTAATTTCGAGGGGAAATTTCAAGTAGGGAGGTCAGTAACCCCAACTTTTATGAATAAAGATGATTTTTCTATAAATATCATTTTTGAATATTATGGAATGAATTTGATATAATGTTATAGTTGGGGGTAATATTTATAAATTTTGTAAAGTACGCAAGTTTTTATACAATATTCGATTGGTCGGGGAATATTCGTTTTAACAGGGAATATTCGTACAACGGCACAATCATTGGTGGACCCAGCAATGGAATTATTGTCGGATTAAGAAAACGACAAAAAATATTTTATGAAAATAACGGCGGAAGTTGTACCGTTAACTGTTGAAACACCCAGTGTTAAAAGTACAGTAATACTCGTGGTTGCATAGTAGCACACGGTATTGATTATTAATGCTTACGTGAGAAGTCACTCAGTTTTGTTCAATTATTGCTACTGAGAATTGTTGCATAAGATCTCACGTTATTTGATTCAATTATTGTCGATATTTTATATATTATTAAATAAATAATTGAGATGACAGAGTTATTAATATTATTATTTGCAATATTAATGATGTCTAGAAGTTCTTCCAAGGAGAGGTTTGGTCACCTAATTGCGGCGCCCAATAGGAGAAATCCTTATCTGAAAAGCCCCTCTTTCCCGGAACGACTTTGTCGATTAATATTGTGAATTATAATAATGATGATAAATGTTGTTAAATATATTGAGGTGTCTTTTTATGAAGTCACGGAAGTTTATATATATTTATTATATATATAAATTTTGTTTTATTAGTATTGTTAAGTAATAAAATAGAAAAGTTTTTTATATAAAACAAAATACTTTTATAAAGTTATTTGTTTTTTATTAGACAATAATTAGAATATATTATATTTTATTATGCATAGTGTTTTACATGGTAAATTTTTTTATATAAATGTAATAATTTTATAAAATTATTTGTTTTATTAGATAATAATTAGAATATATTATATTTTATTATGCATAGTATTTGCATAAAGTGTATGCGATAGTATTTTTTGCATAGTAAAATCTTTTTATATAAAATAGAATACTTTTATAAAGTTATTCGTTTTATTAGATTATAAATAGAATATATTATATTTTATTTAAAAGATTTTGTTTTATTAGAATATTTTATTTATAATTGTATAGTAAATCAATATGGACCGAGTCAGATTCAAAAGTAAATTAACTGGACCGTTCATGAATTAGTTATTATTAGGTCCATTCTTCTATAAATAGAAGATCATTCCTTCATTATTTCTTACGAATTCACTGAAACTCTAGAGAGGGAAACTATAAAGAAAAAGAAGAAAAGTATTCTGCTACTTCACTAGTCCTATATTGATAAGTGGATTTTTTATACGCGATTCAATATCCATTTCATGTTTGTTTGTTGCTAAATCTTCGCGATCATGTTCATTTTTACTTGTTTTATGCTATTTCATGTGTAGGACGGTGGTTGTAGCATTCAATAGACATTTGGAACTATTTGGTATGCTTTGAAGTAAATTAGAGCAAATTTGGAAGAACTTGTGGAATTCATCAAGTCATTTAGCAGAAAGACGATGTTCTTTGGGTTGGATATTTTACTTACACACCCATTTCAAGGGGTCATGATATCCGATTAGCGAGAAACAAAGGTCAGGCCGGTGGGATATTTTATATCTTTGTGTACCACGCAAAAGGCGGGGGTGGAAAATCTAGTTGTGTCCTGTGTTGATTAAACTTCTTATTGGGCATGATTTCTAGCAACTTGAATGACAATAAAACTCTAATTAAAGGAAATTGCGGCTGGAGCTTGTATGCTAGATATCTAATACTCTCTCAACAACAACTAGAACATTACAGAAGAGATTTTACAAAGATTGGAAGCTGAGTTTTTGAGAGCAAGTGTGGAGGAGTATTTCGGGAGATTTTGAAGAAAATTACGATTTTAGTATACGTGAAGGGTGTTTTTTTCAATATTCTTCGTGTTAGATTATTATTTGTAATTGGAAGAATGATTTCTATGATTTATTCAGTGTTTATTTCATTTAGTATGAACTAATTCACTTCTTAGGCTTGTGATGGATCCTTGAGTGAGTCAATGATTTTGTGACTTTGATTTCCAATTTAATAATCTATCTCCAGTTTATCTATATTGATTTGTGCTTGAATCTATGAGTTGCCTGATCAACAATTCTTTTGTGGAATTGGATGGATTCGAGAGAGGATATTCAATTTTAGACTTAGTTAGTATAAAGCATGTGTTCATGATATTGTGAATAGCTTAATCTTGATGAATGTTAAGGTAGAGATATGTTTGACATCGCATGTAATCGGATAGAGAACTTATGATTAAACCTTCTTCAATTATAATTCACATAGAGATATAGTGGGTTAGTTTATTAAGGTGTTTAACGGATTTCTATCTCAATTATGGATTGATGTTAATACGGTATTAGTGCATTGAGAGGTGGTTAATACTAATTTCGTGTTCTTGATTAATAAACTGGGATAGTGCATTGAATTGGAATAAAGGTGTTAAATCAGAGTGAAGCTTACGGTGAAATCATAAGTCTAATTCTCCATTAATTGTTTGAAATTTCAGATTTTGATATTTGAGATTATTCTATGTTATTTAATTACTAGTAAATTTATATTCTTAGTTACAATTGTTGAGTTGTTTTGTTTAATAAAATTAGGGTTAATAGGAAATTATAATTTAAGGATATTGCTAGTTAGTCTATGTGGGAACGATACTCTACTCATCACTCTATTACTTGTTGACCACGTATACTTGCGTATTATGCGTAATTAGATTTTACCCAACAAGTTTTTGGCACCGTTACCGAGGATAATAGTATTATTCTTAAAATTTTTACAATATCAGTTTAATTAATCCAGTTTTACTTAAACATTTTTTTGGTTTTGTGCTTCTCATTTCAGGTGTTGGCAGTAGTTTATGCAAACTCGGTTCTAAAATCCAGACTTGCTGCCTTTTGAGGACGGCATTGAGAAAATGTTTCAGAGGTTGAGTAAGTGGATCAAACAAACGAGGCAAGAATTCGAAACATCTGAAAAGGAAGAGGTAACAGTAATGGCAGCCGAAGATCGGAAAGCATTAAGGGACTTCGCAACACCCAAGGTGGTGAAGCTCGATCGAAGCAGCATCACCGCCAAGAATAGCAAAGAAAATCGTTCAAATTAAGCACAGGATGATACAAATGATTCGTAATTGATTCGGTTTGGGGATTTGTAAATGATGATCCGAAACGAACATCTAGTCGAGTTTTCGGAAATGTGCGACACTTTTTAGGTTCAATGGGTTTTTGGATGAGGCGGTGAGACTTGATTGTTCCCATTCTCTTTATGGGACAAGGCGAAGAGTTGGTTGCATTCTCTCTATCATCCGATTCAATAACTACATGGGAGGATTTAGCTCAAAATTCCTTGCAAAATTCTTTGCACCTAAAAATCGTGAAGATGAGGAGCGAGATAACGATGTTTGAAGCAAAGAATATGGGGAGTCATTATATGAGGCCCGGAAAGATACAAAGAACCGCTTTCGAGAAAATGTCCACATCATGGATTGCCCGGTGGCTACAAATGAATACCTTTTACAACGAACTACATGGGAATCTCTGGACAAGTATCGATGCAGCATCGGGCGGAGCATTCATGGCTAAGAGTTACGAGGAAGCCTACGAGTTGATTGAAACCATGTTGACTAATAACTATCAGTGGCCCACAGCGAGAATGACACAGGCGAAGGCAGCTAGAGTGTTAGAAGTAGATAGTATGACAGCTATGCAAGCACAGATCTCTGCGCTTTCAAAGAAGTTGGATTCGATGACAGCTGTGCGAACACAAGCACAAGCACAACAAGTTGTGGCAATAATATGCGAGTTGTGCACAGGAGAGCACCCAATGGATCAATGCGTAATTAATCCAGCAGCTATACAATTCATCGGTAATTACAACAGAATTCCATAGAATACATACCAGAACACATACAATCAAGGAAATAGGAACCATCCGAATTTCTCATAGAGCAATAACCAGCAAAATCAAGCTCCACGACAATCATATCCTCCAGGTTTTCAGAACCAGCAACAACCAGCTCAA
Source organism: Panax ginseng (assembly GCA_020205605.1). Taxonomy (NCBI): domain Eukaryota; kingdom Viridiplantae; phylum Streptophyta; class Magnoliopsida; order Apiales; family Araliaceae; genus Panax; species Panax ginseng. The sequence goes on along the minus strand of CM035133.1, from coordinate 19,849,748 downwards.
TATCAAGAAAGGAAATCAGATCTAGAGGAGGTGTTAACAAAATACATGACTAGCATTGATGTGGCTATAAAAAATCAAGCAATGGCTATGAAATCATATGAAATGGCTATAAAATCACAAGAGATGGCGATCAAGAATCTAGAGAATCAGGTCAGAAAAATTGCGTTAGCATTGAATAATAGAACACAAGGGACATCACCAAGTGATACAGAGAGAAATCCAAAGGGTAACCATGAACAGTGTCAAACAATCACATTGCGGAGTGGAAAACATCTCGAAGGTACTAAGGTAGAAATTTCAGCAACTCCGAAGGAAAAAGTTGATGATAGGGAAGTGAGTGTAGAAAGCAAAGGTGGGGATAAGCAAGGTAAGGAAACAAAGCTAAACAATAAGCCAATGGTTTATCCACCTCCACCATTTCAGCAGAGGGTCCAAAAACAAAAATTAGACAAACAATTTGCCAAGTTTTTAGAAATTTGCAGAGGCCCTAGAACAAATGCCGAGCTACGCAAAATTTATGAAAGGGATTCTGTTAAGAAAGAAGAAATGGGACGATTTTAAAACTGTGGCACTAACTGAGGAGTGTAGTGCGGTATTACAGCAGAAATTACCACCAAAACTCAAGGACCCGGGTAGCTTCACTATTCCATGCACGATTGGGAATATGCACTTCAGCAAGTGTTTATGTGATTTGGGGGCGAGTGTAAACCTTATGCCATTGTCAGTATACTTAGAATTGGGTTTGCCTGTACCAAGACCTACAAACATCTCCTTATAGTTGGCGGATAGGTTAGTCACATATCCGAGAGGCATAGTAGAGGACATCTTAGTGAAAGTGGATAAGTTTATATTCCCCGCGGACTTTATCATTCTGGATTTTGAGGAAGACAAGAACATCCCAATTATCCTAGGGAGACCATTTTTGGCTACAGGGAGGACACTCATAGATGTACAAAAGGGAGAACTTACTATGAGAGTCCAAGATCAAGAAGTAAAATTCAATGTGTTTAAGGCTATGAAATTCCCTACGGAAGAGGAAGAATGTTTTCGAATGGATTTAATTGAGGAAATCATTAGTGATGACATGAGCAAGAGTTTGGTAAACGATCCGTTAGAAACAACATTAATGGGGGATGAAGAGGTTGACGATCCGAAATTGGTGGATTACCTACAAATGCTAGACTCATTTCCACGAGTTTCTAGATTTAGAACACCATTTGAACCATTACACACGGAGGAGGTAACCTCAGAAAAACTGAAACTATCATTGGAAGAGCCACCAAAGCTGGAACTTAAGCCACTCCCTAAACACCTCAAGTATGCATACTTAGGCAACTCAAATTCTTTACCTGTTATTATTTCAGCTGCACTTAACGAATTGCAGGAAGAAAAGTTGCTGAGGGTGCTTAGGGAACACAAATCAGCTATTGGGTGGACAATCGCAGATATAAAGGGAATCAGCCCTTCATTTTGCATGCACAAGATCCTAATGGAAGACGAGGAAAAACCAACGGTGGAGCAATAACGGTGACTCAATCCAATTATGAAGGAAGTTGTGAAGAACAAAATATTGAAGTGGCTAGATGCTGACATCATCTACCCTATTTTCGACAAAGAAATGGGTTAGTCCGGTCTGATCGTGTGCCAAAGAAAGGAGGAAACGACAAGTGCGAGAATGAGGACAATGAATTATAATACCGACTAGAAATGGTGTGGACAGTTGGAGGGTTTGCATGGATTACAGAAAATTAAATAAGGCAACCCGAAAAGATCATTTTCTGCTGCCCATTATTGATCAAATGCTAGATAGATTGGCAGGACACCAATATTACTCTTTGTTGTATGGGTACTTTGGCTACAACCAAATAGTCATCGCTCCGGAGGATTAAGAGAAGACCACATTCACGTGCCCTTATGGCACATTTGCATTCAGGAGGATGTCGTTTGGGCTATGCAATGCACCTGTAACTTTCCAACGGTGTATGATGGCCATTTTTTCATATATGGTGGAGAAAAATGTTGAGGTCTTTATGGATGACTTTTCGGTTTATGGGGATAGTTTTGATATTTGCTTACAGAATCTGGTCATGGTGTTCCAAAGATGTAAGGACACGAATCTCGTCTTAAATTGGGAAAAATGCCACTGCATGGTTGAAGAGGGCATAATTTTGGGCCATAAGGTATCAGCTTATGGATTAGAAGTTGACAAAGCAAAGCTAGAAACTATTGAAAAATTGCCTCCACCGACCTCAGTGAAGGGTATTAGAAGTTTCTTAGGACACGCTGGGTTCTATCGAAGGTTCATAAAAGACTTCTCTAAAATTGCAAAACCTCTATGCAGTTTGTTAGAGAAGGATGCAATGTTCGCAAGACGACGTTTGACTTATTAAAGATGAAATTGACTACAACCCATGTTATAGTCGCATCGGATTGGAGCATGCAATTCGAGCTTATGTGTGATGCGAGCGACTTCGCGGTTGGGGCTGTTTTGGGTTAACGTAGAGACAAGGTGTTTCCTGCTATATACTACGCAAGCAAAACACTTACAAAAACGCAAATGAACTACACAACCACAGAAAAGGAATTGCTTGCAGTGGTGTATGCATTTGACAACTTTTGGGCTTACTTGATCGGAACTAAGGTGATAGTTTACACAGACCATGCGGCGATTCGGTACTTGATAGCGAAAAAGGATGCTAAACCACGCCTTATCTGGTGGATTCTCCTACTTTAAGAGTTCGACTTAGAAATAAAAGATAGAAAGGGGACGGAAAACCAAGTAGCCGATCACTTGTCGAGGTTGGAAAACCATGGGAAAGAAAAAGACGACAAATGTGAAATCAATGAATCATTCCCAGATGAGCAACTATTTGGGATTTCAGCAGAGATTCCGTGGTATGTGACCTCAAAAAACAACAGAAAAGGAAATTTCTGCACAACGTGAAATGGTACATGTGGGATGATCTATATTTGTTCAAGCAGTGCGCCGACAAGATGATTCGACGGTGTGTCCCATATAGTGAAGTGAAGAATATTCTACATGAGTGTCACTCATCGGCGTATGGCGGGCATTATGGGAGTGAGAGGACAGCAGCGAAGGTGCTGCAATGTGATTTTTATTGGCCCACATTATTCAAAGATGCCCACTAGTTTGTCAAACAATGCGATAGGTGTCAAAGGGTGCGAAACATTTCGAAACGTAATGAGATGCCTTTACAAATGATTCTGGAAGTGGAAATTTTTGACGTATGGGGTATTGATTTTATAGGACCATTTCCCTCATCATTGAATAATCAATACACTCTACTCGCAGTGGATTACGTGTCAAAGTGGGTTGAAGCTGCAGCTCTACCAACAAACGATGCCAAGGTGGTCCTCAAATTCCTTCAAAAGAACATCTTCACGAGGTTTGGCACACCAAGAGCAATTATTAGTGATGAAGGTAGTCACTTTTGCAATAAGTCATTTACTGCTATTTTGGCCAAGTATGGGGTCAACCACAAGATAGCTACAGCGTATCACCCTCAAACCAGTGGACAAGCTGAGGTATCAAACAGAGAAGTCAAAAAGATATTGGAGAAAGTGGTGAATTCGAGTCAGAAAGATTGGTCACTGAGATTGGATGATGCTTTATGGGCCTACCAGACTGTATATAAGACGCCAATCGGGATGTCACCATATCAACTATTGTACGGGAAGGCATGCCATTTATCGGTGGAGCTACAGCACAAGGCATATTGGGCTGTGAAAAAACTCAATTTTGATCAAACAGCTGTAGGTGAAAAGAGACTACTTCAATTGAATGAACTCAACGAATTTCGCCTTCACGCCTATGAGAATGCCAAACTATACAAAGAAAAATTCAAGAGATGGCACGACCAGAAAATTTTACGTCGAACATTTGAGCCAGGATAATCAGTACTCTTGTTCAATTCACGGCTGTGATTGCGTAGTGGGTCGTAATCCACTAGAAACATTTAAAGTCAACGGACACCATTTAAAGCACTATTGGGGTGGAGAAGCCAACATTGGCGTGATCGCCATCACATTGACCGACACAACATAATCAGGAAGTAGTCAGGCTGAACGACTTAAAATCAAGCGCTAATTGGGAGGCAGCCCAATTTTTAATTATTTGTCATATTTTATATTCATAATTGCTTAATTACAGTTTTTATTTCATTCTTAGGTAGACGAATAAAAGAAAAATCTCGTTAAGCTCTTCACAATACATCATGATATAGAAAACTCACTAGTCTTCTTGCTATATGTCATGTAGGTCGAAAAAAGGAGCATTAAGTGAGCAAAAATGGCTGCAAATGAACTACAGTAAAGCAAAAGTTAGGGCCTGACAGTCATGATGCTGCATGTATGGCCTTCTTAGTACTATAAACCCAATGCAAGGGGTCCTCCAACCTGTTAGACAGAACACATGCCCGCTTGGGCTTTTAAGAAGATTACAACCCTCGCCCAAGCGGGGGTCCACGAATTCAGAAGACAAATTACAAGCCCGCCGGGGCGGGCCTTCCTAGACCAATACCCCCCGCCGGGGTGGGGGTCCTGAAATGCAACAGATTGTGGCAGTTACATTGACTCTCCACTTCCCAATAAGACTCATTCCACCTTCCAATAACCCCCTTTTCCCACTTCCCCACTACTTCATAACTCAATAACCACCCACTACCATTACTTCTTCCCCACATTCCCAATACTCCATAACTCCTCTCTACCTCTTCACTCCACAAATGCTAGACTTCACTCTCCATCTATAAATACCACCAAATCTCATACAAACTCTCCCACCACACTTGATAGAAGGTAAAAAGAGAGTATAGTTGTGAGCTAGAGAGATAATATTAAAAAGTTATGCACCGGATCCTAACGACGGGGAGCTTATGCCTTAAATTTACCAAAAGCGATGGACCAAATTCAATCGAGGAGCCGAACCAAAGAGCTTGTCAACATCACAAAGAATTCTACGCAAATCATCAAGACAAAGAACCATTCCAAGTATTTAAAGCGAGGACGGTTGGTTCCATTCAGTGTCGACGCTATAAATACTTACTACCAACTAAGGGTGCCTCGCCACTGCCAGTATGAGCATCTCCGTACTTCTGACCTGGATTTTGATGCCATTATTATGGAGATGACACAGCTGGGAACATCGTGGATCAAGGGTAAAAAGGGAGGCACCGTGTTTCATAGCAAGGACCTTAGTAGGTATGGGAAAATCTGGTATGCATTCTTATGTGCAAAATTACTTCCATCCCAACATACCTCGGACGTCACAAAAGAGAAGGCATTACTATTGTACGCCATTGTGCAAGATTTTATCATTGACGTCGGGGCAATAATCTGTTCATCAATCCGTCGGTACTTACGTGGAAATTTTTCTGGAGGCTTGCCACACCCATCACTCATTTGTGGGTTGTGTCTCAATGCCGGGGTTAGATGGTCCAACGACGAACCCACACAATTGCCGCTTGCACTTCTAGATTCGAGAATGATAGCGCGATACTCTGTATGGGCAGGAGGCGAGTCACATCCACGTGGTGTGGGTTTCATTTTTTCGTCGGATTCGGACGATGACGTTGATGCTTTAGACACTTCAGGGGATGACGATGAACCAATGGGCGATCAAGGGGCTGAGCAGGTCCTGAAGGCCGAGGCCATATCTAGTTCTCAGTTCCTTGCATTCCAAAATCAAATGAATGCACACACCAAGGCAACTCGTCGGGAAATGCGTCGATTGGCAATGAGGCAAGAGCATATGTTCGATACTATGCACACATCTTTCGCCTCATTGAACACAACTCTTCAAAGTTTCAACATGGCCGCTCAATTTCTATACCAACAGCCCGGGCCAATGCCAAGGTTCCCACCGAGTGATTCCGATAGAGAAGAACAATAGCCACCTCCTCAGACTTAAGCAATAGCAGGGAAGTCCTCACGTACTTATTTTGACTAATCATACAATAAGGACCTTGTCTAACTTAAGTTCGGGGGATTTAAATACATGTTTGCATGCATTTAGTTTATTTAGGTTGCATTTTAAATTGTGGTCATTTAAATTTCTGTATTGCATTTTTATTTTTAGTATTGCATGATAGTTTAGGAACATCCATAGTAGCTTAGGTTAATTTTAGGTTTTGCATAGTAGGTAACTTGTAATGCATTTTTTATCCTTATATCTAAAAAAAAATTAGCTAGTAATTATGGTGTTGCGTAAAGTTCATCAATGTTGTGTTTCATATTATTTGTGGGCCAATGATGTGATTGACAATAAGTTAACAAGTACAGTATTGAGTATTAGAACTGTGAAACAATTTTTGTTTATGAATTGAATCTTGAGTTTCTTTGAAACTGGTATAAAAGGATAGCACGAGTAACAAACATCCATGTTAATTGGTCAAGTTTAAATTGATACCTAAATGGTCTCTAAAGGATAATGCTAGAGTAAATATCAAAATGACAAGGATAGACAGTGAAAGCCAAAGTTAGGCAAAAACCTAAGTTTGGGGGATGATATGGGGGGTATAAAAGCTTTATCCAATCTATAAAAAAAAGTATGAATAAACACTGTGGCATGCTTGTCTAGTTTTGTGGCCTTTGTTACTTGAGTAAGTAAGCCCGAGGGGATTATCTCTAGACCTAGTGCCCTAAGGTCTTAATGGTCTGGGAGTCGTTGGTCGAAAGCTCGTTAAGGTAGCATTGAAAAGCCTAAGGGAATAAGACACTGCATAGCTATGTGTATAAAAATAAAATGGGAAATAAGAGCAAAAAGCCCCCGTATATCTAGAAAAAAAAAGAGAAGAGAAAAAAAAAATTATATTTGTATGAATAAAACATAAGTACCCCGCGTGAACCCTTGAGATTTGTGATTGCTTAATTTTAGTTGGAGTTATCTATTTTTGAAATTTTAAGTTTACAATGTGTGATTCCTTCTAAGAGATTGGTTATGTATTGAAATTTGAGTCAGTATCGGTGATCATGGATGTTGCCCACACACACTATACCAGTGATGATGGATTGAGATTTGTGGAATAAAACAGAATTATAGATTGGTGTTTGGTAATTGGTATTGTATAGTTGCTTATTTTCGCTGAGGCCGTTCAGATAATCTTGTTTCTGCGATATTGTTGGATTTGAAAGCATATAAGTTAAGTCGTATTCATTGCATTACATGTAGTTTTTTTGGGCTTGAGGACTAGCACGGTTTAAGTTTGGGGGATTTTGATAAGTGGATTTTTTATACGCGATTCAATATCCATTTCATGCTTGTTTGTTGCTAAATCTTAGCGATCATGTTCATTTTTACTTGTTTTATGTTATTTCATGTGTAGGATGGTGGTTGTAGCATTCAATGGACATTTGGAACTATTTGGCATGCTTTGAAGTAAATTAGAGCAAATTTGGAAGAACTTGTGGAATTCATCAAGTCATTTAGCGAGAAGAAGACAAGTTCTTGGGGTGGGCTATTTTACATCATACACATCCACGAAAGGGGTCAAGATATCCAGTTAGTAGAAGAAAGGCCCGTCGGGGAGGGCTATTTTATATCGTGGTACTTCACGATTCGGGGTCTTAAGTCGAGTTAGACAGAAGGGATGCTTCAGCAAAATGATTTTTTATCGTATGAATCTCGCCGAGGTGGGGTGGAAAATCTAGTCATGTGTCTGTGTTGATTAAACTTATTGGGCATGATTTCTAGCAACTTGAATGACAATAGAACTCTAATTAAAGGAAATTGCTGCTGGAGCTTGTATGCTAGATATCTAATACTCTCTCAACAACAACTAGAACATTACAGAGGAGATTTTACAAAGATTGGAAACTGAGTTTTTGAGAGCAAGTGTGGAGGAGTATTTCGGGAGATTTTGAAGAAAATTACGATTTTAGTATACGTGAAGGGTGTTTTTTTCAATATTCTTCGTGTTAGATTATTATTTGTAATTGGAAGAATGATTTCTATGATTTATTCAGTGTTTATTTCGTTTAGTATGAACTAATTCACTTCTTAGGCTTGTGATGGATCCTTGAGTGAGTCAATGATTTTGTGACTTTGATTTCCAATTTAATAATCTATCTCCAGTTTATCTATATTGATTTGTGCTTGAATCTATGAGTTGCCTGATCAACAATTCTTTGTGGAATTGGATGGATTCGAGAGAGGATATTCAATTTTAGACTTAGTTAGTATAGCATGTGTTCATGATATTGTGAATAGCTTAATCTTGATGAATGTTAAGGTAGAGATATGTTTGACATCGCATGTAATCGGATAGAGAACTTATGATTAAACCTTCTTCAATTATAATTCACATAGAGATATAGTGGGTTAGTTTATTAAGGTGTTTAACGGATTTCTATCTCAATTATGGATTGATGTTAATACGGTATTAGTGCATCGAGAGGTGGTTAATACTAATTTCGTGTTCTTGATTAATAAACTGGGATAGTGCATTGAATTGGAATAAAGGTGTTAAATCAGAGTGAAGCTTACGGTGAAATCATAAGTCTAATTCTCCATTAATTGTTTGAAATTTCAGATTTTGATATTTGAGATTATTCTGTGTTATTTAATTACTAGTAAATTTATATTCTTAGTTACAATTGTTGAGTTGATTTGTTTAATAAAATTAAGGTTAATAGGAAATTGATAATCGTAAGTTAAGGATATTGCTAGTTAGTCTCTGTGGGAACGATACTCTATTCATCACTCTATTACTTGTTGATCACGTATACTTGCGTGTTGTGCGTAATTAGATTTACCCAACATATATCCTGTTTCTTCTAAGGTAAAGGGTATTATTTCTTTCGTATTCATGAAGAGAACTTCTGTTATTCCATTCTTTATTATTACGTTGAATAACTCAGATACGCGGCTACCATATACTTGGTGAAATTCTTCTATTATTCCATTCTTTATCATTATGTTGGAATAACTTGTCTATGCGAAGTACCGCATACATGGTGAAATTCTTCTATTATTCCATTCTTTATTATTCCGTTGGAACATCATGTCTGTGCGTTTATGCATGACCTTGTTCCGTTATTTATTATTCTCGTTGGAATATCCGCTTGCATGATACACGCTCGACATGGTTCCATTAATTATTATTCGTTAGAATAACCCGTCTGCATGCGATCTATCGCATGCATGGTGATTTCTGCTTTATTCAATTCTTTATTATTTCGTTGGAATATCTAAATCGGCGTAATTTCACCGACATGGTTTCGATTATTTATTATTCTCGTTGGAATAATCGTCTGCAATGGATCTATCGCATGCCTGGTGATTTCTTTTGTTATTCCATTCTTTATTATACTCAATTGGTTAAAGTTTTGACTTCTATACTCCATGAAATTAGTGGAATATCCTTGATATTTGCGCTTCATACAGTATATTTTTATGGAAATATTCTTCTGAGCATTCTTAAATTTTACTCTACAAAGAAGTATCATGTTGACAATTTGGACGTTTTCTTGAACCATGACCAAGCTCAGCACTCCACTTTTGAACAAATAATTTCAGCACATTTTTGTACACCAACCAAAAGTGGGTCCCACCCAATTTTAATTAAAATCATTTTATTTTCTAAAACTTCAATAATTCATATAAAATAGCCCGTTTATCAGAAAAATACGAATTTTATGTCCATTACACACGAAATCGAATTCTCTACAACTTTGTAGCTTTAAATTTTTCCAAATTCCAGACAGAAAATATCCGAAATCCATAAACGGATGATTTTCAACACCTCTTAAAATTCATAACAAATCATACGTTAATTTTTAACGGTTCAAAATTTATGGATATATACTCAACTTATATATGTATAATATATCCAAAAATCACAACGATCCAACGGACAGATCAAAATTATAACTCACGCAATAGAGCTTTAAGAACACCGATTTGATCTTTTAATACCTCCAATCCGACAAAATACTGATAAAACACTTTAACATTAATTCCTTCATTTATAATCACATAAAATAAATAAATCCATCATTTATATCCGCATCGAATAAATATTTCCTTATCAATAATTAATTATTCACAAATAATATTCTGAGAATCACAATAATGACAACCAGCAGGTTCCTGTGAAAGAGGGCTTTTCAATAAGGATTTCTCCTTCATCGGCGCCGCAATTAGGTGACCAAACCTCTCCTCGATGTAACTTTCTAGACATTGCCAATAATGCTATCTAATAATATTAATCAAATAATATGAATTATTGATATGATAATGGGAAATATTGTGCCGTGACAATTATTCAAACAACAATAATATAAAATATCAACGCAGTAATTATTGAATCAATAAAATAAAATATTGAACAAGAATTATCTGTAACAATTATTGAGTAAGTGCCTTCTTACATAAGGATCAATAATTCGTAAATACTATGCAATACCGTGCCATCGCAACTACATTATATATTATCGTATTTTTAACCACCGTATTCCAACAGTTGTTATTCAGAATAACTACGCCGTTATTTATAAAAACTCATACTTTGTCGTTTTCCTTCATCAAACCGTTTTTCCGTTATGGGGCCCACAAATGGTCATGCTACCGTCGCATTTAATATTCCCGACAACAAGAATATTCCACGACCAAACGAATATTCCCCGACAGAAATGAATATTTTATAACCACTTGCGTATTTTGAAAATTTTATATATATCATCCTTAACTTTAACTTTTTATCAATTTAACCATTTACTAAATAGGAAAATTGAATACTTTTATTTCATAAAATTCGGGGTCTTACAATATCCCCTCCTTATGAAATTTTGTCCTCAAAATTTACGTACCTGGTATTTCAAAGAGTTGAGAATACCTTGCTTTCATCTCAGATTCCATCTTCCCTGTCCTCGTGATTTCTTCATTGCTCATCTCCTGTATTTCAGATATCATTCTAGAATACAACTTCAAAACAAAGGTTAATGGACATATCATATTTTATAAACTTAAGTAAGAAAATTCAGCTTAGGTAGGACACACACTAGTGAAGGATATTACTCGTCTCTCCCTTCCTAGTTCTAATCCTGGATCTCCGCCAGAGATCATATCCCTAAGCTCTGATACCAAATGTGACGCCCCCAAAATTGGTCCAATCCATCCAACCTATTCTGAGTCGCCAAATACATGGTACAGAATACAACTACAACTTTATTACTATAATTGTCGTGCAAAATACAACAACACATATACTGTGAGTTTTAATACCAACTTTGACTCATGTCCCAACTATGGACAACACCTCACATTGATACATTACATAAACGTACAATCAATAACTATTTTAGAAATTAAAATCTTAGGGAAGTGCTTAAGGAAACCTTCGTACATAGGAGGCCATGAATCTAAGTTATGATAGATATCATATGTCTAGAGAATTATCCATGGTTGACCCAATAGACCCCAAAGAAAAATGAGAAGATTACTATCATGTTTTTTCCAATGGTGAGTCTTCTCTTGACATATAACTATCTCCACTGTCTCCAGTTGAAAATTATATTTCAAATAAACTCCAAGATCATATAGGTAGTGCTCGTAGATATACTCAGCAAGTAGATGTGCACAACCCTGTCTTACGATAACACGAGATTGTATGTCATTAGACATCTTGTATAATAGTGGCAAAACACCCTTCCAAAGTTGGGTTCACCTCACCCTATTGTTGTTCACTAAAATCAATTATTAAGTGACGTATAATATACAACACACACATCTTAGGTCCTCAATACAATTATATATTGTATGTCATGCCGTTTTAAAATGTGTTAAGAAACTTTGACAGTCTCGGACCACCACACTATTCCCATGTTATCCCCACTCGACCCAGCTACACTGTGACACCCCCAAAATAGGTATACATCACCTATTTTGAGTCGTCAATAACATGGTACAAAAATAACTACAACTTTATTAATACAACATAAAAACTGCGAGTTTAAATACAAATATTGCCATCTAGACAATATTCACACCCAAATAAGTCCTCATTATAATTATTGGTACATTATTTTACAAAAATAGTGAGGACTACTAAACAACTTTCTAGAACCTTCATTCCATACCTCGACTAGTACTCGCTACATTCTCGCCTCCTGAGAAGAAAAATGGAACAAAAAGGAAAAGGGTGAGCTCAACTAGCCTAGTAAAGAATATTATGACTAAGATAATATAGAACAAATTATCGTTAGTCTTCAATAGTGAAAAATCGATAGAATATATAATACATAAACAAGTTTCGGATCAATATTAGATCAAAAAAATAATAATTCATAGATGAGTTACGTAGAGAATGAAATCTACTATAATCTATGAATTTAAAAGTCCATCATCAATATTTTATCCCTGTAACATCAATCAATATACATCTTGAATCAAATATTCATCTTTGCAACACAGGCCAAAGATATTCATCAGTCGGTCATGTTCATCTCAACACCTATATATCTTTGCACTACAGGCCAAAGATATTCATAAGAAAATCAATCATCTTTGCACTACAGGCCAAAGATATTCAGTAATATCATCATTTAGGACTAATGATGATAAAAAATATTTTAAGGAAAACGAATCCAGTGAAACAAAAGAACAAATATTAAGGATTCGTACTTTAAACAATCCGAGTTCAAAAATACTTCATAAATAATCATAGTGAAGTAAAATTTAAGAATGATCAAAACATGGATACAATTAAAACTACTATCCATAATAGATATTTTGGACAAAAAAATGAAAATTTAATTTTTCTATGAATAGTGCCATATTCGTGAATAGGTCAAGTATACGTGAATAAGGTCATATACGTGAATAGTAACTTGGACACTAAAAGACAAGAATTTCACAAAAAATCTTACCAATAATCCCAAGATAATGATATTAGAAGAAATAATATCATTTTTTAAAAAATAGCATCCCTTACCGAAAAAAGACGGCATTTCCATTTGGAATCTTTGGATATAGTCTTTGAAGGAAATTTGTACCGTATAGCAACACTCAAAGTCTCAAAATACTCATAAGAATACGCTCGATAATATAGAGAGAGAAAACTTCAGTTTCTGGTGTGATTTTTAATTCTAACCTAAGCACCCTATTTATAGGAAATTGCTTAGAACACCAAAGTAGAAAATTTAATAAAATATTAATATTATTTAATTAAATTTTACGCCCACCTTGCATAACTGAATTCAGCCATGTTTAACAACAAATGAGCCCACCAAACATATCAAAAACGTTTTTCTTTTAAAACAAATTTAAAACTTTTAAAAAATAATTATTTCGGAACTTTAGAAGTTCAATAATTCATAATAAATAGCCCATTTATCAGAAAAATTCAAAACACATGTCCTTTCCATAAGAAATTCCATTCTCTACAACTTTGTAAGTTTAAGTTTTTCCAAATTCCAAGCAGAAGTTGACCGAAATCCACACACGGGCGATTTTACGGGCTATAAACCAATTTCAGTCAAGAAATGGGGTCCACCGACATGTTTAACATGTTTTAAACATTAATTGTAACAAAAATACTCCTCCTCCTCATATACTCATATATCCCACATTCATTGTAAAATATCACCATTATTATATTATTAAAATATAATAATATATTTAAATGAATTATTTATCATAAAAGATAAAATAACAATTTTTCAACAATTGTCACATTAAAAATTTTTTCTATCTATATCCACATAAAATGAATATTTTCCTTATCATATTAATCAATAATTAATTATTCACAAATAATATTACGAGAATCACAATCATCGATAACCAGGCAGTTCCCAAGAAAGAGGGGCTTTCAATAAGGATTTCTCCTTCACTGTCGGCGTAATTAGGTGACCAAACCTCTCTCCTTATGTAACTTTCTAGACATTGCAAATAATGTTATCTAATAATATTATTCAAATAATATGAATTATTGATCCGATAATGAAAATACTATGTAGTGACAATTATTGCAACAACAATAATATAAAATATCAACGTAGTAAATTATTAAATCAATAAAATAAAATATTGAATAAAGAATTCATCGTAATAATTATTTAGTAATGCCTTCCTACGTAAGAATCAATAATTGGTGCAATACCGTGTGCTACTGTGTTTTAACCACCGAGTATTCCAACAGTATTAACGGTAACAACTACGCCGTTATTTATAAACAACTTATACTTGTCGTTTTCTTCATCCAATCGCTTTTCATTATGGGGCCCACATTAAGGTCAAGGCCGTCATTTAATATTCCACGATAAAGAAGAATTTTCCACGACCAAACGAATATTCTCCGATAAAAATGAATATTTTATAACCACTTGCTTATTTGAAATATTTGCGCATTTTACCCATAACTAACCACATTAATCAAATCAACCCTTACTATTTTAAGATAATAAATAGAGGAAATTTAATTTTATTTATAATAATTCAGGGTCTTACAACCTCCCCTCCTTATGAAATTTCGTCCTTGAAATTGACGTACGTACCTGGTGTTTCGAAAAGATGAGGATACCTCGCTTTCATTTCCTCCTAGGTCATTTCCTCAATAGCATGGTTTCTCCACAAAACTTTAACTTGTGTTATAACCTTTGTACGTAAGACATGCTCCTTCCTATCCAAGATCTTGATAGGTACCTCTTCATACGTTAAGTCTTCGGCTATCTCATTCGGTTTTAACTCAATAACGTGGTTCAGGTCTTTCACATATTTACGAAGCACAGATATATGAAAAACATTATGAACACGAGACATACTTGGAGGTAACGCGAGTCTATAGGCTACATTTTCTACTCGGTCAAGAATCTAAAATGGACCAATAAATCGTGGATTGAGCTTTCCTCTCTTTCCGAATCTTGTAACTCCCTTCCATGGAGCAACACGCAACAATACATGATCCCCAATACTAAATTCCACGTCCTTTCGATGAAGATCCGCATAACTCTTTTGTCGATCTTATGCCATTTATATACGTTGTCGAATCATTTATATCTTTTCTGTAGTAATACGTACCAACTCTGGTCCCAACAATGTTGCTTCACCAATCTCATTCCAACATACTGGAGAGCGACACTTTCGTCCATATAATGCTTCAAATGGAGCCACACCTATACTTTCCTGATAACTATTGTTGTAGGAGACTTCCACCAATGGTAAATACTTATCCCAACTCCCTTTGAAGTCTAGGACACAGAGTCTTAATAGATCTTCAAGAGTTTGAATAGTCCTCTCTGATTGTCCGTCCATTTGAGGATGGTATGCCGAACTGAATCGTAAATCCGTGCCCATAGCTTTTTGCAAGCTAACCCAAAATTGTGAAGTGAATCTTGGGTCACGATCCAAAAATATGGATACTGGCATGCCATGAAATCTCATAATCTCATTTACATACATATGAGCAAGACGTTCAAGGGAATAAGTCTCCCGTATCGGCAAGAAATGAGCAGACTTTGTTAATCTATCAACAATAACCAAAATAGCATTTATGCCTTGAGAAACTGTGGGAAGACCCGTAACGAAATCCATGGTAATGTGTTCCCACTTCCATTTCGGAATCTCAAGTGGTTGCAATGGACCCTTTGGCACTTGATGCTCCGCCTTTACACGTTGACAAGTTAAACACCTCGAGATAAACTTTGCAATCTCTATCTTCATATTGTTCCACCAAAATGTGTATCAAAGATCACGATACATTTTGGTACTTCTAGGATGGATTGCAAACGGTGTATTATGTGCCTCCGTCATGATCTTGTCCTTCAAATCAGAGTCGTTAGGAACACAAAGTCTGGAGTGGACTCGAAGTATTCCTTCTTCATCGATTCTCGCTTCCGAAATAGCACCTTCTTGTACTTTCTTCTTCATACGCATCACTCCGGAATTCGGTGGCGAGCAACTTTAACTTTATCGATTAAAGTTGGTTCTATGCGTATACTTGACATCATCGCACTCCTTCCTGCATATGATCTTCTACTCAACACGTCAGCTACCACGTTTGCTTTTCCAGGATGGTATTGAATAGTGTGGTCGTAATCTTTTAACAGCTCGAGCCAACGTCATTGTCGCATGTTGAGTTCCTTTTGGGTGAAGAAATATTTGAGGCTTTTATGGTCTGAATATATCTCTACTTTTTCTCCATATAGATAGTGCCTCCAGATCTTTTTATGAAAAACGATCATTGCTAACTCTAGATCATGAGTAGGATAATTCCTCTCATATTCTTTAAGTTGTCGCGAGCCATAGGCTATGACTTTCCCACGTTGTATGAGAACATATCCTAACCCTTTGCCTGAAGCATCGCTGTTGATAACAAATCCATCCGAACCAAATGGTATTGTCAGAACAGGTGCCGAAATGAGTCTCCTCTTAAGCTCTTGGAAACTCTTCTCGTATTCCTCGCTCCATCCCAATTTTGTATCTTTTCGAGTCAGTTGAGTTAATCTGAGTAGCGATTCGAGAAAATCCTTCCATTTAATCTCTCCGATAATAACCGGCTAAGCCCAAAAAGCTACGATTTTGCCATCGAACTTTGATTGCTCCCAACTTTTATTGCCTCAATCTTCACGGGTCAACGAGATACTCAATGTTTTGACACCACGTGCCCAAGGAATGCTACTTCCTCAAGCCAGAATTCGCATTTCTTCAACTTGTCATATAGCTTGTTTTCACGAAGCCTTTGGAGTACAAACTTCAAATGGTGCTCATGATCTTCACGACTTTTGGAATATATGAGAATGTCATTAATAAAGACAACAACGAACTGATCCAAATAGTCCTTGAATACTCGGTTCATCATATCCATGAAAGTCGCAGGAGCATTAGTCAATCCAAAAGACATGACTAAAAATTCATAATGCCCGTATCAAGTTCTGAAGGCAGTCTTTGGAATATCCTCAGTTCTAATCTTCAGCTGATGATATCCAGATTGAAGATCGATCTTTGAAAAGAATTGTGCTCCTTGCAACTGGTCAAACAGGTCATCAATACGAGGTAACAGATACCTATTCTTGATGGTGACATGGTTCAATTCTCGATAGTCAATACAAAGTCTCATACTCCCCGCCTTCCTTCTTTACAAATAAAACAGAGCACCCCAAGGAGATGTACTAGGACGAATGAAACCGATGTCCAACAACTCCTATAGTTGGACCTTTAACTCCTGAAGTTCAATAGGAGCCATTCGATATGGGGTTTTAGAAATGGGCTTTGTACCAAGTTCAAGATCAATAAAGAATTCAACTTCACATTCTGGGGGTAGACCGGGAAGTTCTTCAGGAAACACGTCAGGAAATTTACTAACAACAGGAATGTTATTCAAATCTGACGTGTCTTTATTCAAATCCATAACATGGGCTAAGAAAGCTTGACATCCGTTTTTCAATAAACGAATAACTTTATGACTAGATATGATGTTGATTGATTTTAATGGTTTAGTTGCTTGAATTGCATAAATGGGTTGGTTAGGAATATGAAAACTAACAACCTTACGAAAACAATCAATTTTGGCATGATGAGTAGTTAATCAATCAATCCCTAAAATCACATCAAAAGCAAGTATCTTTAAAGAGATAAGGTCAACAAGTAATGTGATGGTGCCAACTTGGATCAAACAAGATTTATAAACAGTGGATGTGATGAAAGTTTCTACTAACGGAGTTTCCACAGATAGGTCAAAGTCTAATTTCTCCGGAGTAAAATTTAAACGTTGAGCACAAGTAGGAGAGATAAATGAATGGGTAGCACCGGTATCTAGTAAGGTATAAACTTCACAAGAATTTATGATTAGCTTACCCGTGATCACCTCGTTTGGGTTCCTCGCATTTTGACCGATCCACGACAAACGCCTTCCAGAAGATTGACTTTGACTTTTCTAGATGTACCTTTTGAGTCACCATCCCTGCTGGACTTGGTTTTGCTACCGTACAATCTCGAGCGATATGTCCTTCCTTTCCACAATTATAACATACCTTGAACTGTTGTGGGTGGGCTGATATGTCTCTCTTTTCCATATTTATAGCATACGACCGGTGGTCGTTCTCCTCCCTTAGAACCAGTTGCTGTTGGTGTTGACGTCTTCACATGGTCATTGTTGAATCTCCTCTTTTTAAAATCCCCTCCCGACTCGATTCTTCTATTTTCATGGCCATGATTACCACCAGAGTGGTTACCACCTTTGTCCGTATTCTTCTTTCTTCGCTGGTTATCATTGTTCTGATGACTGTTGTCACCAGTATGATCCTGGTTATGGTCCCTCGGTTGAACGTACTCGTTATCTCGCTCTAACAATTGAGCCATGTTGACAACATCTGAATAGAGAGAAAATTTATGAGAAATGAGATACTGACGTATCCTGGGTTTCAAACCTCTCAGAAACATCCGCGTCATACGTTCCTCATTCTCCACCAAATGAGGTGCAAACCTGGATAACTCTGAAAACTTTGCCTCGTACTGGGACACCGTCATGTTATTTTGTTTCGGTCTAATGAACTCCACTTGCTTCATATGACGAATACTTTCAGGAAAGTACTTGTCATTGAAAAGTTTCTGAAACATCTCCCAAGACATGCTGAGTGCAGCTAGATGGGTATGCTTCACAGATTCCCACCAGTAATCTGCTTCATTACGGAACATAAAGGTGGCAAATGGAACCTTCTGTTCCTCCGTGCATCCCAAGACATGGAATATCTTGGTAATTTGTTTGACCCACGTCTCTGCCTTAATCGGATCCAGTTTTCCCCAGAATTCTGGTGGTCCCAACTCCTTGAACTGCTTGGCTGTGACAAACCATGAATTTCTATCATTTCTCCTCAGATTTTGAACACGAGTCTCCTCAAATGCGATTTTGCATGAACCGCAAAAGCTTCTAAACATTCCATCGCTCATCGTCTCGATCGGTTGTGTTGTTTATGGGAGGAACATTGCTCTACCGCTGTTAGACGCTCTCCTCATTGGTGAGTACAGGCATCTCCACGGTCTCATTTACTCCACTGTTAACATTCTCAGTAGCCATTCTCAATTACTGCAATAAAACAAGGGTTAATTAAAGAAATTAACATATCACATAATATCCCTATATTATGACCGACCAACAAATAAGCTTAGGTAGGACACACTAACGAAGGATTTACTCGTCTCTCCCCTCCTAGTTCTATTCCCCGATCTCCGCAAGAGATCATATCCCTAAGCTCTGATATCAACTGTGACGCCCCCAAAATAGGTATACATCACCTATTTTGAGTCGTCAATAACATGGTACAGAAACAACTACAACTTTATTAATACAACATAAAAACTGTGAGTTTAAATACAAATATTGCCATCTAGACAATATTCACACCCAAATAAGTCATCATTACAATTATTGGTACATTATTTTACAAAAATGGTGAGGACTACTAAACAACTTTCTAGAACCTTCATTCCATACCTCGACTAGTACTCGCTACATTCTCGCCTCCTGAGAAGAAAAATGGAACAAAAAGGAAAAGGGTGAGCTCAACTAGCCCAGTAAAGAATATTATGACTAAGATAATATAGAACAAATTATCGTTAGTCTTCAATAGTGAAAAATCTGATAGAATATAATAGACAACAAGTTTCAGATCAATATTCGCAGCGGAAATAATAATTCATAGATGAGTTACGTAGAGAATGAAATCTACTATAATCTATGAATTTAAAAGTCCATCATCAATATTTTATCCCTGTAACATCAATCAATATATATCTTGAATCAAATATTCATCTTTGCACTCTGAGCCAAAGATATTCATCGATCCATCATGTTCATCTCAATACTCAGATATCTTTTGCACTATAGGCCAAAGATATTCATAAGAAAATCAACCATCTTTGCGCTACAGGCCAACGATATTCAGTAATATCATCATTTAGAACTGAGGATGATGAAAAATATTTTAAAGAAAATGAATCCAGTGAAACAAAAGAACAAATATTAAGGATTCATACTGTAAACAATCCGAGTTCAAAAATACTTCATATATAATCATAGTGAAGTAAAATTCAAGAATGATCAAAACATGGATACAATCAAAGCTAGTATCTATAATAGATATTTTGGACAAAAAAATGAAAATTTAATTTTTCACGTGAATATAGCCGTGATAGTATCGTGAATAGTAACCCCGATACTAAAAGACACAAAATTTCACAAGAAAAATCTTACTAATAATCCCAAGATAATGATATTAGAAGAAATAATATCATTTAAAAAAAAATAACATCCCTTACCTCGAAAAGAGATTGCAGATTGATGGAATATCGGATATAGTGTCAAGGAAATTTGTACCAGATATAGAACACTCAAAGTCTCAAAATACTCACAAGAATACGCTCGATAATATAGAGAGAGAAAACTTCAGTTTCTGGTGTGATTTTCAATTCTAACCTAAGCACCCTATTTATAGGAAATTGCTTAGAACACCAAAGCAAAAAATTTAATAAAATATTAATATTATTTAATTAAATTCTACACCCACCTTGCATAACTGAATTTAGCCATGTTTAACAACAAATGAGCCCAGCAAACATATCAAAAACGTTTTTCATTTAAAACAAATTTAAAACTTTTAAAAAATAATTATTTCGGAACTTCAAAAGTTCAATAATTCATAATAAATAGCCCTTTTATCAGAAAAATTCAAACCACATGTCCTTTCCATAGGAAATTCCATTCTCTACAACTTTATAAGTTTAAGTTTTTCCAAATTCCAAGCAGAAGTTGAAAGAAATCCACAAACGGGTGATTTTACGGGCTATAAACCAATTTCAGTCAAGAAAAATGGGGTTCACCGACATGTTTAACATATTTTAAACATTAATTGTAACAAAAATACTCCTCCTCCTCATATACTCATATATCCCACATTCATTGTAAAATATCACCATTATTATATTATTAAAATATAATAATATATTTAAATGAATTATTTATCATAAAAGATAAAATAACAATTTTTCAACAATTGTCACATTAAAAAATTTTCTCCATCTATATCCACATAAAATGAATATTTTCCTTATCATATTAATCAATAATTAATTATTCACAAATAATATTACTGAGTAATCACAATCATCGACAACTAGGCGCTCCTCAAGAAGAGGGGCTTTCAATAAGGATTTCTCCTCATCGTGTCGGCGTAATTAGGTGACCAAACCTCTCCTTAGACAGAACTTTCTAGACATTGCAAATAATGTTATCTAATAATATTATTCAAATAATATGAATTATTGATCTGATAATGAAAATACTATGTAGTGACAATTATTGCAACAACAATAATATAAAATATCAACGTAGCAATTATTAAATCAATAAAATAAAATATTGAACAGTAACTACTGTAACAATTATTTAGTAATGCCTTCCTACGTAAGAATCAATAATTGGTGCAATACCGTGTGCTACTGTGTTTTAACCACCGAGTATTCCAACAAGATTAAGCTCAGAATAACTTCACGCCATTATTTATAAACAACTTATACTTGTCGTTTTCTTCATCCAATCATTTTAGTTATGAGAGGCCTATACAAGGTCGCTACGTCGCATTTAATATTCCCGAAGCGAGTAAGAATATTCCACGACCAAACGAATATTCTCCGATAAAAATAAATATTTTATAACCACTTGCTTATTTGAAATATTTGCGCATTTTACCCATAACTAACCACATTAATCAAATCAACCCTTACTATTTCAAGATAATAAATAGAGGAAATTTAATTTTATTTATAATAAGTTGAGGTCTTACATACACTCTTATTACCTGAAAAGAATTGTGAAGCAAAAGGGTGAGTACAACTAGCTCAGTAAAGAATATTATGACTAAAGATAATTAAATTATCAATAGCCTTCATCAGTAATAAATCAGAGATTTAGAACATATGGTAGATGATAAAACTTTTCAACAATAGTTGCAGCGGAATGAGCAATCCATTAGAAGAGTCAAATAGAATAAAAAGTCTATTATCTTCTCCATGTTAAAAGTCCACTAATAATGTTTTATCCCTGTAACATCAATCAACATTTTCTGTCCACAATCATGTTAACAACTCATAATCATAATTGTAGTTCTAATTTCCTCTTCTCATCTAAGACGAAGATAATTTTCATCACATGTCTTTACCTGAAACATCAAAGATCATGGTTATACCAAATCACAGTTCCTGTTCATAATCATACTAATAAGTTCATCTTTGCACTACGGGCCAAAGATATTCATTAACAGTTCATCTTTGCACTACATGCCAAAGATATTCAGCAACAGGTCATCTTTACACTACGGGCCAAAGATATTCAACAACAGGTCATCTTTGTACTACGGGCCAAAAATATTAATATCTCAAAGAAATATATAATCATTTCAGAATTTATATAAACAATAATTATAACCATGTTGATCAATTCACCTTTGCACTTAAGCTAAAAATATTCAATTGTAAATTCAATGGTCATGATCATACCAGTCAACGATTCAACTTTGCACTACTGGCCAAAGAGAACACATAGTCACGATCATACCAATAATCTACTCATCTTTATACTTAAGTCAAAAAGAAATTCCATCACCGAAATTATAAAAATGTTATATATAATAATAAAAACAATATGATCAACAACTGCATTTAATTTCAAGAGTAAGATTCATAAATCAACGATAATTTGGTCAGAAAAAAAAACCAATTTTATAACTCGGGAATAGTAACTCATGAGTAGTAACTCATGAATAGTAACCCCGACACGAAAAGATAAAGTTTCACAATAAAATCCATATCAATATTTACAACACCTTAATCCAAATGTTATAAATCACTTAATAATCTCATAATCTAATATTATTAGTATTACAACAATATTTTAATCATTTTTTAAACTTATAAACAATTTATTTTAATTGTTTACACTTTACTAATTAATGCATTTAATCATCTTAAAATGCCAAACTCATAAGATTTCATTACCAATAACCAAAACTCTCATAAAAAATATGCATATACCTTATATAGGATTCTCAAGCCATAAAATCCTATTTTCCAATTTTGTTACTTCATATAACATATTTAATTCATTTACTCATAACTAGTTCATTTTCATGAAAATACCAAATCAGTCCCAAAAATATTTCTTTTCCGGGATTTAGCGTAATATAGTCCCATATTGAATATATATATTTCTAATTTTAAAATTCATTTACTATTTTTCATATGGCCAAAGCGCGAATATTTAGACATTTATCATAAATTATACTTTTATCAAAAAATTTCGAAATTTATAGGGTATACTGATATTATATAGATGTACTCCCAATAAAAATTTTATCAATTTTGGAGTTAACCACAAGGAGTTATAAGGGTTTACTTTTAAAATAACTTTTTCCCATAAAATTCATAACTCATAATCTATACATCCAAAAATCATCATTTTTGGACACAATTGAGAAAACTCATCAAATTATCATTTCAAATTTTTCCAAAATTTTTGAGGGTCGGAAAAATTATGAAACTAAAAAATATAATAACCCTTAAAATCCCTTACCTCGAAAGAGCAGTACTTCTGACTGGAATATAGGATGAAAAGTGGAAAGAAAACTTGTACTGAATAGCAACTCTCCAAGTATTTAAATACTCACAAAAATACGCTTAATAATATAGAGAGAGATAACTTATGTTTCTGGTAAGATTTTCAATTCTAACATAAGCACCTATTTATAGGAAAATGCTAGAACGCCAAAGGAGACTAAATAATAAAATATTATTATTTTTATAACAATTGTCACGCACACCATGACCAAGCTCAGCACTCCACTTTTGAACAAATAATTTCAGCACATTTTTGTACACCAACCAAAAGTGGGTCCCACCCAATTTTAATAAAAATCATTTTATTTTCCAAAACTTTAATAATTCATAGAAAATAGTCCGTTTATCAGAAAAATACGAATTTTATGTCCATTCCACACAAAATCGAATTCGCTACAACTTTGTAGCCTTAAATTTTTCCAAATTCCAGTCAAAAAATATCCAAAATTCACAAACGGATGATTTTCAACACCTCTTAAAATTCATAACAAATCATACGTTAATTTTTAACGGTTCAAAATTTGTAGATATATACTCAACTTATATATGTATAACATATCCAAAAATCACAACAATCCAACGATCAGATCAAAATTATAACTCACGCAATAGAGCTTTAAGAACACCAATTTGATTTTTTAATACATCCAATCCGACAAAATACTGATAAAACATTTCAACATTAATTCCTTCATTTATAACCACATAAAATAAATAAATCCATCATTTATATCCGCATTGAATAAATATTTCCTTATCAATAATTAATTATTCACAAATAATATTACAGAATCACAATAATGACAATCAGGCAGTTCCCAGGAAAGAGGGGGCTTTCCAATAAGGATTTCTCCTTACTGGCGTGCAATTAGGTGACCAAACCTCTCCTTGATAGAACTTTCTAGACATTGCCAATAATGCTATCTAATAATATTATTCAAATAATATGAATTATTGATCTGATAATGGGAAATACTGTGCCGTGACAATTATTGAAACAACAATAATATAAAATTTCAACGCAATAATTATTGAATCAATAAAATAAAATATTGAATAAAGAATTATCGTAACAATTATTGAGTAGTGCCTTCTTCACGTAAGGATCAATAATTCAAAAATATCTTGCAATAATCCGTGTGCTACAAAGTGCAACCACGCATATTCATCGTATTTTTAACCAAATGGATATTCTAACAAATTGTTAACCAGAATAACTACGCCATTATTTATAAAAACTCATACTTTGTTGTTTTCCTTCATCCAACCATTTTCCGTTATGGGGGCCCATAAATGGCTGCGCCGTCGTATGAATATTCCCCGACAACAAGAATATTCCACAACCAAACGAATATTCTCCAAACGTAAATGAATATAAACCATCTTGTATTTTAAAAATTTTATATATATCACCCTTAACTTTAACTTTTTATCAATTTAACCATTTACTAAATAGGAAAATTGAATACTTTTATTTCATAAAATTCGTGGTCTTACAGAATTCTTATATCATTGTCATCATCCTCATATTTATATTATGTTGAAAGTCATTTGTGGCCTATAGTGCATAGATGGACTTGGTATGATTATGACCAGGGATTAATAGGTATAATCATCACCGTAATGTTACAAATGATGTGGTAAAAGTCCTCATTGGCCCGTAGTGCATTGATGGACAGTTGTTGGCATGATTATGACCATTGATGAATACACGAATATCCTTGGCCCGTAGTGCATGGATAATTTGTGGTTGTGATACTAATGAATATCCTTGGCCGTAGTGCATGGATGATGTGGATTATTTATTAAGCTGAATCCCAACGATAAAAGTGATGAAAAACCTTTTAAATCATAAAAGATAGTAGATTTTATTCTCTACTTGACTCTTTTAATGGATCGCTTGTTCATGTGTAGTTAAACTTGATGTTTGTTATATTGTATCGTTTAACACCTTTGTTGAAGGCTAACGATAATTTATTACGCATTATCTTAGTCATAATATTTTTCATCGGGCTAGTTGAGCTCACCCTTTCTTTCACTATTCTCTCTGTGAAATGAGAACGAGCGGGACTAGTCGAGGAACCAGAGTGCTGGTCCAGATGATAAGATTAGTAGTCCTCACTATTCATTAAATAGTGTTACAACAAATGTAATGAGGACTCTGTTGAGTGTGGATATTGTTTAGATGACAATATTCTTATTAAAACTCTTAGATTATATTATGTCGTATTTTATATGATTGTTGTATAATTAAGTTGTATTTGTATTCTGTACCATGTATTTGGCGATTCAAAATAGGTGATGTATACCTATTTTGGGGCGCCACAACCAGTCGCTCCTCAGAAAGAGGGGCTTTTCAATAAGGATTTCTCCCTATTGGCGCGCAATTAGGTGACCAAACCTCTCCTTGGCAGAACTTCTAGACATCGTTAATATTGCAAATAATAATATTAATAACTTCGATTGATTTAATAATATACAAAATATCGACAATATATAATTGAATCAAATAACATGAGATACTATGCATCAATTACTGTAGCAATAATTGAACAAAATTGAGTGACTTCTCACGTAAGCATCAATAATCAATACTGTGTGCTACTATGCAACTAACGCCAGACATCGCATTATTACTACTAAAAGTAGTTCAACAGTTTTAACGTTAAAACTTTCGTCGTTATTTTCATAAAATACTTTTGTCGTTTTCTCAATCCGACAAAAAATCCATTGTGGGGTCCACCAATAATTGTACCGTCGTACGGATATTCCCCGACCAATCGAATATTATATAACAACTTGCATACTTTGCAAAATTTATAAATACTACCCACAACTATACATTATTTCAAATCCACACCATAATATACAAAAAAATATTTCGAGAAAATTAAATCTTTATTCGTAAAATTTGGAGTTTTACAATCTCCCCTCCTTATGAAATTTCGCCCTCGAAATTTACGTACTTACCTGGTATACCGAAGAAGTGAGGATACCTTGACTTCATTTCAAATTCTAACTCTTGAGGTATAACCTTTGAGTGTTGAATACGATCCTTCTCATCCAAGATTTTAACACGTATCTCCTCATACGTTAAATCTTCTGCTATATCGTCTAGTTCTAATTTAATAATGTGGTTCCGATCATCCACATATTTACGTAACATCGATACGTTAAAAATATTATAAACACGCGACATACTTGGCGGTAAAACGAGTCTATAGGCCACAATTCCTACTCGATCAAGGATTTCAAATGGGCCAATTAAATCGAGGGTTGATATTTCCTCTCTTCAGCAACTCTTGCTTTTAAAATAACGCCCTCTTGAACCTTATTCTTCGTATTCATCAACTCTGGGTCTGTAGCTTTAGCAGCTTTAACATTATCAACCAAAGTCAGTTCTAATCATATATTCGTTATCTTCACGTAGGTTCGTATATTCGCACTTGTAAACGCATATGATCTTCTACTCAATGCGTCAGCTACCACGTTCGATCTTCCACAATGATATTGAATGGTATGATCGTAATCTTCAACAGCTCAAGCCAACGTCTTTGGCACATTATACGTTCGTTTTGGTTGAAGAAATATTTAAGGGTTTTAAAAATGGGTTTTGTACTAGGGTCAATACAAAATTCAATTTCACGCTCTAGGGGTAGGCTAAGAAGTTCTTCCGGGAATACTTCAGGAAATTCATTAACAATAGAAATATCATTCAAAACTGTGACTCTCATCCAAGACTTGGATAACACATGTAATGAAGGTTTCTCCTAACGGAGCTTCAACAGATAGGTTAAAGTCTAATTTCTTCGGAGTCAAATTTAAACGTTGAGCGCAAGCAAGAGAGATAAAAGAATGGGTAGAACCAGTATCTAATAAGGTATATACTTCACAAGAATTTATAATTAACTAACCCGTGCTAACTTCGTTCGGGTTACTCGCTTTTTGAGAAGTCATGAAAAACGCTCTTTCTGAAACCACCGACTTTGTTTTGTCCGTATCCGCCTTTGGTGCCACTGTCCCAGCTGGACTTGACTTTGGTGCACGATAAAATGGGGCTAGATGACCTTCTTTTCCACAACTGTAACATGCTTTGGACTGCATCGGGCAGTTTGAACTTATGTTTTCTTCCCCTCCACATTTATAACATACGACCGGCGGTCGTTCTCCTTCCTTAACAGCGGGTGTTGGTGCTAACGTCTTTCCATCTTTGCTGAACCTTCTCTTCTTGAACTTTCCACTCCTATTGTCTTGGCTATGATTACCACCGGAGCGGTTATCATTTCTGGCATGTTAATTCCCTCTACGTTTGTTATCACCGCTTCGATGACTGCTACCACTGGTATTATCAACTTGTCGGATGCTCTCTCTTGGTTGGGTTAACTCATTATCGCGCTCCAATAACTGAGCCCTATTCACAACATCTGAATACAAACACAGTTTATGAGAGATAAGGTATTGACGTATCTCGGGTTTCAAAACTCTTAGAAACATCTGCGTCATTCTCTCCTCATTATCAACCAAGTGGGACGTAAACCGAGACAACTCAGCAAACTTAGCTTCATACTGCGCCACTGTCATATTGTTTTGCTCAAGCTTGATGAACTCCACCTCCTTCATGTGACAAATACTTTCAGGAAAGTACTTATCATTGAACAATTCTTAGAACTTCTCCCAAGACATCTTCAGTGCGGCAGGTTGAGTACGCTTTATAGATTCCCACCAATAATCTGCCTCTGCACGCAACATGAAGGTGGCAAAGGGAACCTTTTGCTCCTCGGAGCATCCCAAGACATCAAATATCTTTTTGATCCGCTTTATCCACGCCTCCGCCTTTAAGTGGTTTTGGCTCTCCAAAAAACTCCAGTGCTCCCAGCTCCTTGAACTACTTAGCGGTGACCGTCTGAGAGTTGTCAGTGTTTCCACCTGTATTTTGGACAGGAGCCGCTCTCGCCTGATGTTGCATGAATTTCATAAAGCCTCTGAACATCCCATCATTCACCATTTCATCGGTGTTTTTTTTTCATGAGGATTATTGTCTTCCTGTTGCATATTACCCTGGGCATTGATCATTGGTGACTCAACGGTCTCATGTGCTTCATTACTTATCTCAACATTTTTGGATGCCATTTTCAAATACTGCCACAAAACAAGGATTAATTAATATATCACATATTATCTCTATACTCTGACCGACCAATTAAATACCAAATAAACTTAGGTAGGTCATACTAGCGAAGGAATTCCCCGTCTCTCCCCTCCTAGTTCTTGTCTCACATCTCAGCCAGGGATCATATCCCTAAGCTTTGATACCAACTGTGACGCCCCCAAAAATAGGTATACATCACCCATCTTGAGTCGCCAGATACATGGTACAAAATACAAATACAACTTAATTATACAAACGTCGTGTAAAAATACGACAAAATATAGCTGAGAGTTTTAATAAGAATATTGTCATCTAGACAATATCCACACTCAAAGGAGTCCTCATTACATTTATTGTCACACTATTTAATAGAATAGTGAGGACTACTAATGTTATCATCTGGACCGTCACTTCGTTCCCCGACTCGTCCCAACTATATTCTCATTTCCTAAAGAGAACAGTGAAAGAAAGGGTGAGCTCAACTAGCCTAGTAAGAAATATTATGACTAAGATAATGCAGAATAAATTATCATTAGCCTTCAACAATGTTAAACTGATAAAATACAAAAGACATCAAGTTTAACTGCAGCAGAACAAGCAATCCATTAAAGGAGTCAAGTAGAGAATAAAATCTACTATCTTCTATGATTTAAAAAGTTTTCCATCAACTTAATCGCTGAGACTCAGCTTAATAAATAAACCACATCATCGAATCATCCCTGCACTATGGGCCAAGGATATTCATTAAATCATCAATGGTCATGACTATACCGAATAATCTCTGGTCATAATCATACCAAAAATCGCCCATCAATGCACTATGTGCCATCGAGGATTTTTACCACATCATCCGTCACATTACTACCATGACTATGCCGAATAATCCTCGTCATAATCACACCAAGTCCATTTATGCACGTAAGCCAAAAGATGACTTTTATCACAATATAAACATGAGAATGATGACAATGATATAAGCATTAATCAACGAAAACAAGGATAAATATTAAAGACTTTAAATTTATCCAAATATTATCAATCACTTAATAAACTCATAATCTAATATTATTAATATTATAACAATATTTTAATCACTTCTTAAACTTATAAACAATTTATTTCAATTGTTTATACTTTACCAAATAATGCATTTAATCATTCAAAAATGCCATACTCATAAGATTTCATCACCAATGATCAAATTCCTTATCAAAAATCTGCATATACCCTATATAGGATTCCCAAGCCATAAAATCCTATTTACTAATTTTTCAACTTCACATAACATATTTAACTCATATGTTCGTAACTAAACCATTTTCATGAAAAATTACCAAATCAACTTGTTATTTTTCTATCCTTTTCACAAACATATATACATATATTTCATACACAACAAGTATTTTTTTTTATAATTTTTCAACTCCCTTAAGTATTTTTCAAAAATCAATTTCTAATTAATTCCTTAAGAAATTAGCTACCTCAAGTTTAACTCCAAAAATTCCCAAATCTTGGCAGGATCTTACACATGTTAATGTGAGCTTCTAGATTAAATTTCATGGTCATCGGAGTTATAGAACTCCGGTTATAGTGTTTTTCGTCGAAAAATCTTAAATATTGAAATAGTCATAACTTGCTCATTTTAAGTCGGAATAAACTCATTTTTGGACAGGAGGTACTTTATACCATATATTTCCATGTCCCAAAAAGCCAGATTTTTTCTCACAAATTAAGTGGTCAAAAATGCCCTTTTAAATTTCTGGACAGTAGCCTTTTTGGTACTTTGCAGTTTTTGACTCCTTTGCTAAAATCAGTCCACACGAAAATCTACAACACCTTTTCCAGTGATTCCACTTGGATAAGTTAGAAAACTCATAGATCTAACTCTAGAACTTGACCACACTCAAAAATTCAAAATATAATAGGAGATATGGTCAATTGAATTTCATATTCCATTTTGAGCAAAATCTGATTTTCAACCCTTTGTGATTTCTAAGAAACTTTCATGTTTTCACATAATAACCAACATAACTCATCATGACAATGACATAATAATTCAATAAAACAAGTTCAAGAATAAATTTTAAAGATTTATAAGTTAATTTATCCACGAACTCAATAATGTCCAAATTGTCAACACGACATCGCTTTGTGGAGAAAAATTCAAGAATGCTCGTAAGAATATTTTCATTTAAAAGATCTTTGGATGAAGCTTAAATATCCAGGATATTCCACTAATTTCAAGGAATATAGAAGCCAAAGCTTTAACCAACTATGTATAATAGAATATATGAAACTACAAATGGATTTTCGCCCGTCATGCTGTAATCCACGTAGCCAGAACATTTCAATAATTTAATAAGAAATGAATACAAAGGATCATTCACCATGCATGTGGTAATCCATACGAAAAGTTATTCCAATGTAATAATAAAGAATGGAATAATGTATGATTCACCATGCATGTGATAGATCGCACAAAAAAAAGTTATTCCCAATGAATAATAAATAATGGAACCAGTCATGCATAAACGCATTGATATAGGATATTAAACGTAATAATAAAGAATCGGAACTGTGTCAAAGTAAAACGCATGCAGACAGGATATTCCAATGTAATGATAAAGAATGGAATAATGTAAGAATTTCACCATGTATATGCGATTCAGATATACAAAAGTTATTCCAATGTAATAAGAAGGAATGGAATAATGTAAGTTCTCTTCATGAATACGAAAAGAAATAATACCCTTACCTTATAAAGAAGAGTACTCCAACGGGTAGGGCGAGGATATACTTGAAGAAAACTTACACTACGCTTAAAGCTTCTTAAAACTCTAAAGAAATACGCTCAAGATTATAGAAGGAGAATTCTCCGAACTTCCGTGTGATTTTCAATTCTAACTAAGCATCCTATTTATAGGAAAAATAGAAAGGATACTATGCAATAAAATATAATATATTCTATTTAAATATATATATATATATATATATTATTTAAAATCTAATAAAATAAATAACTTTATAAAAGTATTATGTTTTATATAAAAAGATTTTACTATGCAAACACTATGCAATCACTATGCAAACACTATGCATAATAGAATATATTATATTCTAATTATTGTCTAATAAAACAAATAACTTTATAAAAATATTACATTTTTTATATAAAAAGATTTTACTATGCAAAATACTATGCATAATAAAATATATTATATTCTAATTATTGTCTAATAAAATAAATAACTTTATAAAAGTATTACATTTTATATAAAAAGCTTTTCCGCTTTTAATACATTAATAATACTAATAAAACAAAATCTATATAATATATATATATATATATAAAATTCAGCGACTTCATAAAAAGACACCTCAATATATTTAACAACATTTATCATCATTATTATAATTCACAATATTAATCGACTGTGTCGCTCCTGTGAGAAAGAGGGGCTTTCAATAAGGATTTCTCCCTATCGGGCGCCATGCAATTAGGTGACTAAACCTCTCCTGGCGTAACTTCTAGACATCGTTAATATTGCAAATAATAATATTAATAACTTCGTCGTCTCAATTATTGATTTAATAATATACAAAATATCAACAATAATTGAATCAAATAACGTGAGATACTATGCAACAATTACTGTAGCAAGAATTGAACAAAACTGAATGACTTCTCACGTAAGCATAAATAATCAATATTGTGTGCTACTATGCAACCACGCGTATTACTGTACTTTTACTACTGAGTAGTTCAACAGTTTTAACGGTAAAACTTTCGCCGTTATTTTCATAAAATATTTTTGTCATTTTCTCAATCCAACAATAATTGAATTTGTGGGGTCCATTAATAATTGTATTGCCGCATTTAATATTCTCCGACCAATGGAATGTTATATAACAACTTGCATACTTTGTAAAATTTATAAATACTACACACAACTATAACATTATCTCAAATCCACATCATAATATTCAAAAAAATATTTCGAGAAAATTAAATCTTTATTCGTAAAATTTGGGGATTTACAAGATATATATATTTTGTTAGTTAATTTCTAATTATGGTTTTTCAAGTGTCCCCACTTGGATAATCATTATATTTAATCACTTGTTGATATATATATATATATATATATATATATATATATATATACATACCTCTAAGCTATTTGACCAACTAGACACAGATTTAGAAATATCGTTGAATATGATAAAACCTTTTTGTATCCAATCAAATTATTTTGGTTCGGATTCCAAACTAAGTATGAATATCTCGATCTAGGGAAAACTTTTATACGCCCAAGGCGGACAGAGTGAACGATAATATCATTCTTGTATGTAGTATTGATCAATACAGGGTCAATGGGATGTACACCCTCGTGCTCGTAAGTTATGACGGTTTGCAGATGAAGTTCTGTCTAACCTTTTCGAAAATAAAAAATAATGTTCATAGTATGTCGACTACCCTATATATATAGTCAATACGTAGCTTCAAAATTTTGATATAGAATTGTTATATTATCGGTTCAGTTTACTTCACAACTATTAATTCGTTGTAGAAGTGATGTACAAAGAAAATATTTAATTCTTTCAGTTAATTATATTTATAATTGTTATTACTTGATGGGCACCCAAATGCTTATTCTTGCTTTAAATTTAAATGTTTTCAGCTAGGTATGATCAACCCGATGGTTCAAACAAGAATAAGTGAAAAGGAAAACAAACAGAATATGTTTAATGGTATCTTTTGTAATAATTAGACTGTATTAAGACAATGATATGTATTATATATCATGTAAAGAATGTAGTAAAGGTTGCGTACTTTGGATTAGACTCTGATAAATGTAAGTTAAGTTTGACATTTATATTATTGTTATTATTATTAGTATTATTCTGCTCATAAAAATGGTATCGTAAAGCACTGAATTCGGGTTTCAAGTACTTGAATTTGGGGGCGTTACAACACAAGTTTAATAAACATTCACCAAACACCCTATATATATCATTAGAGTTGCATTATCGATTAGTTATACCATCATTAACCTTATAGGTTAAATTCTCATAACTTTTAACTTAAGGTCTAACCATATTGGTTAACCACAAAACACGAATCTGAAAACTCACTATCATATAATGTAAAGCTTTAGCATTCAATTATCCTCTCTACCTCTTACAAACATCGAATTTCAATCTTTATATAACTTGTTAAGTAAATACTTACAAATCTTCATATTTGGTATTACAATACATTACAATCTATTATTACATCTTATAATATGATTTAACATCTTATCATGCATACTAAACTAGGTTAGGTCAACATATCATAGACTGCAACTAAAATAAACACACTGTCTTTGCTCATGGTACGGCGCAGGTGCGCTGCCCCAAGCCTTGGCACCAGCGTAGGTGTGCTGGTGCTCGACCTCAGAATCCCAACAGGCATAGTTGCGCCATTTCTTCCTTTTGTAGTGCAAGACATTTACGCTTAAGTACGCCTTGATGTAAACTGCAGCATGACTTCAAATTCTCTTACAAACCAAAACTCCAATTTTCCCAATTTTTACAGAAATTCACATACCCAAAAGCTAGAATTTTGTTAACAACAACACCAAGTATGCATTTCATGATTATACTAATATAAACATTTTATAAAATCAACTTTTAATAATCAAAATCATGTTTTTATTAATTTCTTCATATTTCAACACTTTTAGCGAATTCAATCACCAATTCTCCAATTCTTAACCACATTAAGCCATCTCAGTTGCATTGTTTTCGTTCTTGATATACAAACACAATTAACAACCAATTTACAAATTATAAAAATGATTAAACATAAATTCTTGGTCTCAATAAGCCATTTTCTCACACATAAAACACTGTTGACTTAATTTTCCTTCCACGGCCAAATTTAATGAATTTCATCACTAAATATTACTTCATAGATAATAACTATCAGATTTTGCAAGACCAAACATACATATATCAACAATCCAACAAAAACTCAATTATAGAGAATATCAAAACTAAGAAATTAGAAATAGATTATTACCCTTACTCCTTTGTTGTAGATTAGTAAAGATGATGACAAGGTTTCCAACAATCCTTCTCGTTCCTCTTGACAAGTTACAGAGAATTCTCTCTTCTCTCTATTCTTCTCTAATCACTCTGTGTTTTCTTTAGCCTTAGGAAATAATATGCATAGAAAAAAACTGATATAACCACTACGCATCTGGTACAAAACCAAAAGCTACGTCAGTTGCAATATGCCAAAGGCCACAAGGCCATGTTTGGCTACACACAAAACTCCCCCCCCCCTTTAATTTATTTTTATAATACTTATATTATATAGTTCTTATGTCACACCCATTATATAACTAATTTAATTAAATTTGTAATTTAAATTAACATTGCCTTATAATTATAATTTCCTTTATAAATTATAATTTTATTCCACAACTAATAAATCTCTAATTTAATTATTAAATTAAATTAGAACAACATTATAATTATTTAATAATTCTTTTAATTTAATTATCTCATTAAATTAAATCTTTAAATCATAAAACTATCATTCATTAATTTAATTATTATAACGCATCTTAACTAAATTATTACGCCACAATTTCATCAATTATTTATTTATATCAATAAATAAATCAATTAAAATATTTACTTAATTCAATAAATATTTAAAATTAATTACAAAATTCTTGTTCATTAAACTCTTCTTGTAGTTCTCCCACTTCGAGTTGTGGGCATACCCTTCACGAATTCTACACCTCCCCAGCAGAGTCGCCAAAGAAATGTGGGCAAGAAAATCATGTCTTGCTAGTTAGGCTTTTGTATTGGCTAAGGAGGAGAGAAATCCACGAAGAACACGGAATTGATTGATTAATTGAAGAGGGGAGAAGAACAGGTGGACGATTACTCCAACAACACGTGGCAAAAATCTCAAAATCCAGAAACCGGGTTAGGGTAGCAGAGATTCCAAGAGCCTTCTTAAGTGCTTCGAGTTGAGAGAATGTCAAAGTCTTGAGTGCTTTGAGAGAGAATGTCGAAGTCTTTAGTGCTTTGAGAGAGAATGTCCAAGTCTCAAGTCACCAAAAAGGTCCCCCCCCCCCCTTCATACAATGGAATGGGTATTTATAGAGTTTTCTGGAATTAAGTAGTCACATGTCAGGCACATGTCTTCAGGAAAATTCCAGAAATACCCTTTAGTCATTAGAATAATGCCCATATTACCATGTCCTTCTAGCCACCAATCCAATCCCTCAATCAATTTCCCAAAATGAGCTGCCTCCACGAGCCTTCTGCCTAGGGACACGTGGAGGCTTCTCCCGGGTCTAGCACATTTATTTCTGACTTTTTCGTCTTTATTCAATTAGGTTATGCGAACCTTAATTTGTACATTTAATGAGACCGTGGAGCCCTAATTGTGCAATTAATTCAATTAGGTCAAGTGAACTTTAATTTGTACTTGGGCCTACACCCTTTTTAGTTCTTACCATCAACTTTCTACCCAGATAGTCTTGTTGCCCTCTGCATGTCTTATGGCGGTATTAAACAACTTTGAACAGGATCCAATAATATACACTGAAGAATAATGTACGAGAAATG
The DNA here is from genome assembly GCA_020205605.1 of Panax ginseng. Classification (NCBI taxonomy): domain Eukaryota; kingdom Viridiplantae; phylum Streptophyta; class Magnoliopsida; order Apiales; family Araliaceae; genus Panax; species Panax ginseng. Next base: position 19,813,341 of record CM035133.1, on the reverse strand, counting down.
TTAATGGATGAAAGAGAGTATGCAATGACCTATTGATGAATGAATAGCGATAAACGTAAGCTGAGGTAAGTCTTCCAGTTTCTTTGTGATTCTATGAAGTGGTTATTATATGAGATCTTTAAGAATATGTTGAATTACATTTTACATGCCATAAACTGTGAAAGTCAATATATGACTAAGCTGATTGAGTTATGAAACTCAATACATATGTGATATATGATATGAACATATATTGTTTAAAGTGATGATGCGTGGTATAAAGGATTATGAGATATATGTTAAGCATGAAACTATGTGTTATATGAAGCATGAAAACTGTTAGATTTGCTGGGTTGTCGAGCTTAGTCTTGCAAAAATATAATTTTTGTAGGTATAATATACAACACGATTTCTTATGATCCGGATGGTAAAGAATAGGAGCTTGTGTGCAGAAAAGTTGTTTCCTTTAAGTAGGAACTATATTACATCGAAATGACGATTTTTGGTATGTGTAAATGAGAATGGTAGAAATAGTGAGTTATTCAGTAACTAAAGAATGTTGTGTTAAAATAAAAATGAAGTTTGACAATTACCTTAAGGAGTAATGTCTTATAGAAATGATACTCTATAAGACATGATGTGAGTTAAGAAATGAATTATATATATTTGTATCTTACTCTAATAAACTAAATCATAAAATGAATATGATTTCACAATAAAGGAGAATTGTAAAGGTTACGATTCAGGGAACAAATGAAAGAAAGACAAAAATGTTTTAAATTATCTGCACTTTTAGTTGTTATAGCATTGAATAATGTTATAAAGCTAATTTAAGATAGATTCTAACGCACAAAGTCGGGATTAAGATAGTCCCCATTTTGGGGTCGTCTCAGCAGTAATTGCTTTGTTTTCAATAATACTCCAAGTAATAAATATAATTGGTTCTCTCACTATTTTTTGCCCAATAAATAATACTATTTTTTTCAATACAATGACAATATAAATAATTAATATTACCTTTAAGGTTATACAATTATTTTCTTAATACTTTTACACAACACTAAAACGACTTATATATTAATTAAGGGACGGAGGGAATAAGTCCTAACTTCAGTCTTATTCACTAGAATTATTCTTGTTCTCTCACTTATCAATTAAAACTCTGAGGAGTACCCCGTGCATTTATTAATGCTATAATTATATTTATTTTCGAAATAATAATGTTGTAATTAGAGTTTAATTGGTACGTAAGCAAATTTAATTTTGCTAAACTCTAGAAACCCTTTGAATGTCAAGCAACAAAATCAAACGCAACAGATAGGTTTTGGTGCTTGCTTTCTAAGAGAAGTATTTTTTTTTTCTAAATCCAGGTTATTTTATAGAAACATAATTCATAAAATTATAATCAAATATATCATCAAAAGAACTCTCTTTCCACTCCCACATGGCTTTTATATAAACTTACAAAAAAATTGAATATTATAAACAAATTTCCAAAATGAACAACATAACAAGTAACCTGAAAAAAATGTAATTTACAAACTGGAATTATATGGAACCCTATTACTATCCCCTGCTATAAAATTCGAAACAGTAAAATTCACAGCATCCGTCGTGTTAATCACACGGTAACCATCCCACGTAATCCTATTACTAGTATCTGATCCAGGCCCTCGATTGTTAAATTCAGCATAATAAGACGTATCTAACGCAAAATCCCCAGACTAGATACTTCAACCAGCTGGATCAATCAAACTATCCATAAATGAACTCAAATAATTAAACAGTTCTCCAGTACAATTTCCAAGGCCGCCCTAAATATGTTTTAGTTGCAACCAAATCTTCAGTTGCTTTCATTGTGCAATTATGTATTAAAGCACCGATAATTTGGTTGATATCAGATCTACCTTGTGCAGTTATTGTCATTCCAAAAGTAATTATATAAGCAGAAGTAGAAGATAAATAATTTTATAATAATGACTTACTAGATGAAATTGATAAACTTTTAAAACCAAGTCAACTGTTGGACAGTCTCTCCTTAAAGCAGATTTCATCCCCGCTATTGGTGCTTACGGATGGAACAATGGACGTCTACTTCCCAGGATATAATAGTCTTCAACTCTCACAAGAAGCATTTCAATGGAAGAGTTCCACGAACCAACCAAAATTTGAATACTCTCTATGACTTTTAAAATGAAGAATGAAATTAATTTTAAGAACTTGAGAAGGATTGAAGTTGAAGTGATTATTTTGGGTAGATTTGGAACCTATTTATAGGTTTCCAAATACCCCTTTGAAGATATACATCCATTTGAAAAATTACATCCTTTTGAAAGGTTACATCCCTTTGAAAAGATACATCCCTTTGAAAGGTTACATCCCTTTGAAATGTCACATCCCTTTGAAAAGATACATCCCTTTGAAAGGATACACCCCTTTAGAAAAGATACCTTTTCAATTTGAAAAGATATGAACCAAAGGTCTCACCCAGTGGTTTTATTTTAGATAAAATTCTCATTCATTAATATATATATATATATATATATATATATATCTAACAATCCCACACATGAATGAAATTTGGGAAAATTAATACAAATAAATATGCAGACAAACTTAGAGAGAGTATCAGTGAACAAAAAATATTGAATTGGTGAAGGTAGCTTGTGGCCTCGAACCTTTCCTAGTGAAAGACTATCATATTTACTGGCCAATCAGTGAGCGTGATGTCTTGAACTGTTCAACCTTTTAATGTAAACCGAGACAATAGAATTTACATAGTATTTATTTATTTATTTTATTGGTTCTCATTATTATGTCCATTTTGGCCTTGGACACCTCTTGGTTTCATGAGTGTGCTAGAGAATTTAGTCTTTGACATTCTCATAGAAGTGACCCCCTTCTCACTCACATAGGTAATTTCTATAAAGAGTGTCCTTCTAATACCCCACTTGACCTTTTTATATTCAAGCTATAGAAATTATTAAAAACAAAGTTGATCCTGTTTCACTCGGCAGTTTATGCAATGTATCATCATAGGAATGGAAAGAAATATTTATCTTCTCAGTGCTTACTAGATCACACATAATTAGGTTGTCCCTTTGAACCTATTTCTTAGGATCTTCAATCATTTAGGTTGGGTTTCCATTATGGCAACTCTTTAGGATTTTACAAGCTTTAAACACATTTCCCTTGATGAACTTCTCACTTACTCTCCAGATATACCTTTGTTAGTGGATCCGCAATATTATCCTTTGACTTAACATATGCAATAGATATTATACAATTTGAGAGTAATTGTTTAATAGTCTCATGTCGTCGATGTATATGTCTAGACTTACCGTTATAATTACTATTTTGTGCACTACCAATCATTGATTGACTATCACAATGAATAATGATTGGTGGCACTAGTTTAGGCCAAATTGGAATATCCTCCAAAAAATTACAAAGCCATTCTTCTTCTCCTGCTTTATCTAAAGCAATAAATTCATATTCCATAGCGGATCTTGCAATACACGTTTGCTTAGAGGATTTCCATGATACAGCTTCACCTCCAAGAGTAAACACATATCCACTTATGGATTTAGTATCATGGGAGTCAGATATCTAATTTGCATCACTGTATCCTTCAAGTACAGCTGGATATCTTGTATAATGCAATCCTTCAGTTAAAGTGTATCTTAGATATCTAAGTATCCTTACTAAAGTCTTCCAATGTTCTTTTCTAGGATTACTTGTATATCGACTTAGCTTACTTATTGAGTATGCTATGTATTGTCGGGAGCAGTTTGATAAATACATTAAACTGCCAATTATAAGAGAATATTCCAATTGGGATATACTTTCACCATGATTAGTAGTGGGATGAAGTGTTGGGTCAACAGGTGTTCTTACTGGACTTTTCTCATATTTATTATACTTTTCAAGTATTTTCTCAATATAATGAGATTGAGACAAAATAAGTCCATTAGATATTCTGGAAATCTTGATTCCTAGAATAACATCTGCTAGGCCCATGTCTTTCATTCCAAACTTGCTAATTAACATTTGTTTGGTAGAATTAATAACATCATTATTACTACCAATGATTAACATATCATCCACGTATAGACTAATTAACTATTACATATCCCCTTTGAGTGTTTTTGACATTGACACATTTGTCACTCATTTATTTTAAAATTATTTGATATCATAACATTATCAAATTTTTTATGCCACTGCTTTGGTGCTTGTTTCAAACCATATAAATATTTAACAAGCTTGAAAACTTTCTTTTTTTTTTCTAGGGGCAATAAAACCTTTTGGTTGCTCCATATAAATTTCTTCCTCTAATTCACCATTAAGAAAGGCAGTTTTAACATCCATTTGATGTATTTCTAAATTGTGTATTGAAGCTATTGTAATTAACATTCGAATATATGTTATCCTTGTAACTGGTGAATAAGTGTCAAAATAATCAAGTCCCTCCTTTTGCCTATAACCTTTGGCTACAAGTCTTACTTTGTATTTATCAATAGATCTATCGGCTTTCATTTTCCTTTTGAAAATTCATTTGCATCCTAATGGTTTGGTTCCTAGAGGAAGATCCACCAATTCCCAAGTATAATTTTGCATAATAGATTCAATTTCACTATTGATTGCTTCTTTCCAGTTTCCAATATGAAGTCTCTGGAGTAGACAACGCTTCCTTCACACTTTGAGGTTCACTTTCTAGCATGTAACTTAGAAAGTTGGGACCAAAAGACTTGGAAATCTTAACCCTTTTACTACGTTTAGGTTCATCTTCATCTCCCTATTCATTAGACTATTGGTCTATTATAGTTTGATTATTATTAGTCGTAGTATTATTAGGTCTTTTACGAGAACTTATTTCTTATGTATTTTTATATTGAAAATATCTTGAAAGAAAGATGCATTCCTTGACTCTTATAAATGTATTAACATAAATATCAAGAATGTCTGATTTATGCACAAGAAACCGATATGCACTACTGTTATTTGCATAACCTATAAATATGCAATCAATTGTTTTAGGACCTATCTTAACACTCTTAGGATCAAGAACAATTACTTTCGTAAGACAACCCCACACTCAAAGATATTTATAGGAAGGTTTTCGACCTTTCCATAATTCATAAGGTATCTTGTTTGTTTTCTTATGAAGCAAACGGTTGAGAATAAATTTTGAAGATATTCTTTGATTGTCCTCAAACAAAACACTAAGAACAAAAACTATAAAAATAAATTCTAATAATCAACCACTTGAGCAATAAATCAATAAGTTTGAACAATGGCCTTAAAGATGTCAAAACATGATAACTCTAGAAAACTTTTAAAATGTCAGAACGTCTAGGATTTCAACTTGCTTGTTAGTCATACCTTGCTTTAGATCATTTCTCTGTGTGTGTGTATCCATTTGCACTAAATCAATTATAGCTCGGATTGACTTATACAACCATATTACCATATGAAAGAAATAAACTTCAAAAACTACATGCTTAACACATCACTAATCGCAATTATAGTCAAATCAAACATTCCAAAAATTTGAGATCAAAGGACTCTTAGGTGAGTGCATTTTATGCTCCATCTTACCCTAAGTCTTCTTTTATGGGCTAGTGCGTTTTACACTACATCTCACCCTAAGTCCGCTTTTATGGGCGAGTGCGTTTTACACTCCATCTCAACCCATCGCAAGATTTTTGATATATTTTTATTTCTTTATTTTTTATAGGTGAGTGTGTTTTACGCTCTATCTCCCTTAAGTATGTGTTTATGAGTGAGTGCGTTTTACGCTTCATCTCAACCCACCACATGACCAATTAATCAAACTTAAGTATATTGCTTCGAGTGATGTTTAAAATAGTTCTAGAGCTTATTGTTATCTCCCACAAGCATTCGGTCATATAAGCATTCTCTAAGTATACAACTAGTTCATTACAAATGGATGAGTGCTCAAAAGTAGGAGTCATAAGCAAAGCAATAACAAACAATAAGTCAATCACCCAAACTAAGCAATATTTATCAATTTTTCATGATTTATAACCTTAACAATCATTTGATTGATCATAAATTATAGCTTAATTAAAATTAAATCAATGCTCAAGAGACAACCTATACTAAAAATGCAGTTCAACCCACAAAAAAAACACACTAAAACAAAACATATCAAAATTTTCAAATTTTTAACTAATATGCATAACTAAACATAATAACATCAAAATAACTGACATAATAACATAATACTAACTCAAGTACCAAGAATATCACGAGTACCCCCAAACTTAAGACAAACATTGTCCTTAATGTAAAGTTAGATAAAATTTAAACTGGGGACTTCTCTGAGGCTATACCAATCATCATCGACAACATCCTCACCACTGTAAGTCATTTTGGAGCCATTCCAATTCAAAAGCAGCAACAAAATTCAAGCAATAGCTTGCGCCTTCTCTTTGGCCTTCACTTGTGCCTTAACATGCCTTGCCCCTTGCTTTGCTTAGCGATTCGTCAACGAAATAGCTTGCGCCAATAGCTTGACAAAATAGCTTGCGCCAATAGCTTTGTTCAGATACCAAATAGCTTGCGCCTTCTCTTTGGCCTTAACTTGGCGTGCATCAGTTTGTTCAAATCTCTTAACTCTTCTTATGATCATGGCGGCCACTATGAATTGACAATACACAAATTATGAATAACTTAATCACATGCCCTTATATTTTTGATCTAAATCCACAATCCATTTTCCAATTTCAAATAGATTAGCACACTAATTACCAATTACTTAGCAATTAAACATTAAGCATGAAATATAAAGAACCAAGTCGTATGGCACCAATCAAAAGAAAAGCAAATTAGAAGTTTAATACATAACAAATAAATCAAACTATTCAAAATAATAGGTAATCATCCATGGATAATACAAGTATCAAAGAAAAGTTAGAAACTTAATTCAATTCCTTGCCTCTATTAGTGTTACAAGTGTTTGTGCACTAGATCCCCAAGCATGAGTTCTAGCCGCTAGAGGAAGAAGAAAGAAAAGGAATGGCTTCCCCTTGGTCTCTAGATGAAACCCACCATTGAAGCACTTCCAATCTTGTTAAACAACCATGGCACAAGGCCATGGCCTTCCTTCTCCAAGCTCTTCCGCCTTCTCTCACTTTTCTCCCTCTAGGTTGCAAGTTAAAATGAAAGATAAATTCATTGGGTCATTAGGTTGAGTATTTAATAGCTGAAATTTTTCAAAATTCGTGGTGCAGGAATCAGCAGCCATAATTTGACTTGAGCTGGAGTATTGCAAGTCATTAAAAGGACCGAAGTCTATTGCTTTGTGGAAATAAGCAGTCAATGGAATACATACACTAGCAAGAGGCTGCAGTACGGGTAATTTTCGCTCGACATCTGTTGGTAAAATGGTCATAACTTCTTCATACAAACTCCAATTTAGGTGATTCAAAATGATCCAGAAAGAGGAAACGTAGATCTACAACTTTTATTCTTTGATTTCTTTGAAATAATGGTTGGAGCAATGCTCAAACGGGCCTTGAAGTGACTGCTATGCAAATGGCAATTGGTAGTTTCCAGATTTGACACCCGTTGGGAAAATGGCCATAACTCTCGCATCCGAACTCCGATTGAGGCGATTCAAGATGATCCGGAAAGAGGAGACATTGATCTACAACTTTCATTCTTGGAGTTTGGACAGATAATGGCCGGATCATGACAAAAACTTGTCTTCACGGGACTTTTATGTCAATGGAAAACCAAAAATGCTAATTTGGCGATTCCAACCATCGACCCAAATGACATTCCATCCAATTCCTACAAAGTAAAGTAAAAACACATAAAACTAATATAAAAATACATAAAAGCAATATAAAACTACATTACACAACAATACAATGAAAACACATAAAACCAAACAAACTAGCTTAGGATTTATAAATTATCAAACTCAAAAGTACCTAATTTGTGTATATAAGAAGCGGTAGTTTGGTGAATAATACCATTTTCTGAACAAAAATCTATAAATGGTGATTCATATTCACCACCTCTGTCGCTTCTTTTAGCCTTAATCTTTTGTTAAGTTGATTCTCAACTTCATTCTTATAATATTTAAACATTTCAATTGCTTCATCTTTTATCCTTAAAAGATAGACATAAAAATATCTTGTGCAATCATCTACAAAAGTAATAAAGTACTTTTTACCACCTCTAGTTTGCACAAATTTTAAATCACATATATCAGTGTGAATTAAATCTAGAGGTTCTAAACTTCTTTCAACAGAAAGAAAAGATGTTCTAGTTAATTTAGCCTCTACACATGTTTCACATTTATGACTTTTATCAATATTAAATTTTAAAATTAATTCTAAATTAATTAATTTACTTAAAGTATCATAGTTCACATGTCCCAATCTATCATGCCAAACATTCATAGACTCAAGCATATAAGCAGAAGATGTGTTCTTATTATTAATAATAACATTTGGTAAAATAGTCATGACGTTCATTTTGAACATCCCATCACACATATAGCCTTTTCCAACATACATTCCATCTTTAGTAAGTACAAATTTATCAGCATGAAATACTCGTTTGAACCCTTTCATGCTCAATACAAATTCAGAGACTAAATTCTTGCGAATGTCCGGCACATGTAGTACATCATTAAGTGTGAGTTTCTTGTCCGAAGTCATCTTTAACACGACCTTTCCTTTTCCTTTAACTTTAGAAGTGGAGGAATTACCCATGAATAGTTGCTCACCATTTTCTATTGGTTGATAGGTAGTAAAAAATTTATTTTCCGAGCATATGTGGCGTGTAGAGCCAGTATCAACCCACCATTCTATAGGATTTCCTACCAAATTGGCTTCCGAGACAACTGCTGAAAGATACATATCAGAAATTTTAGTAGATACTTCATCTATTTCTGCTATGTTTGCTTGAGCATTTTTCCTTTTGAAGTTCTCTTGCTTTTTGGGTTTGCGACAATCCTTTGCAAGATGCCCTATCTTGTTGCAATTATAACATTTCCCTTTGAACTTCTTTGAAGGAGCGCTTCCTTGACACTTGGGTCTTCATAGTTGTGTTTCCTTTTCTTAGTTATGTTACCACTCTCTATTACATTAGCATTGGATGTAATTTTAAGTTTTCCAACTTTCTTTTCAGACATTCGATTATCTTCTTCAATTATCAACCTAACTATCAAGTCCTCGAGCCCCATTTCTTTACGTTTATGCTTTAAATAATTTTTAAAATTTTTCTAAGAAGGGGGTAATGTGGTTAACCTACTCATTCACATCAACATATATGGTTTCTCTCTCTATATTTTGTCTTGTATTATTATTGTTATCAAATACTACGTAACAGTAGACAATATAAATTTATTTTATGTATAATTATTTTTCGATTCGATGCACCACTGTTCAGCAAAATATTTCAATACAATAATCAAGTTTATTTATTTCTGTATCAAAAATGTATAGACCAAATATCAATACAATTAAAATTCGACCAATTCAAATTCAATTTGATGAATTTTAATTCTATTTCAGTTCAAGTTATCATATATATGATATTACTGGAGAATATATAAGGCACGATTTCCTTGCCCCACATAACGTTTGAGGTTCATATGTTGTCTATTTTATTAGCAAGTTGCTATAAAAAGTTTGTTTCCAAATCTTTATATAAAAAAATGGTTGTAAATTGGGCAGAGGGTCCCGCGATACCAAGGTTACATGTATGAAATATTACACTATCAATAGAAGAGTCTGAATCTTCTGTCTCATACTCTCTAGTCTCATAATTATATTTTGTATTGTTAGGAAGTGATTAATATGAAGTTTATTTTTGAGTAAGTTGATCAATTAGTCAATAGAGTGTTGACATGCAAGCGATCCTCTATGTATGTCAGTATTCTATTAGTCAATTGACCAACTTACTCAAAAATAAACTTCATGCTAACTGGATCCGTATTGTTAACATGTGTTAGTATAGTTACTGATACAGTTCGTTTTTTAAGTGAACAAATATAACTTGATACTAATACATGGGATAACAAATGTATGCGATCGATAGGAAAAGGGACAACGCATCACAATTCATCTACAAACTTTTTCTAAAAATCCAGATCTCCTGTTTATCTCCATATCTCCATCTCATGTATTGGTACTAGATAATATTTATACAGTTACAACTTAAATTATAAATAAATAGTTAAATTACGTGCACTTAAAGTAACAATACGTAACATGGGACACTGGACATTTATAAGATTTAGACTCCTTTTTGTTTCAAGACTTTAATATCCAATTAAAATATCACTGAACTTAATACTATATATTTCATGCTACCATAAAACGGAATAATTGTTGAATTTAGTATCATTCGACAAGAAATTGTTAAGCTACCAACCAAATTATTCTAATGGTAGTCTTTGAAATGCCTCCATGTTTTAAGACAAATACAGCTCATTGAGCAGATTAATGTACGACATTTCTTGCTATTAGAAAAATAACATTATATTATTATTTAGGATAGTTTTATATTTATCAAGTAGTGAGGATATTATTTTTGAATTACCATAATTATCTCTTGGGACTCTTTGATTATGTAATCCCTTGATTTTAGCCTAGGTGATTTTGTAAATCACTTGATACTAGCTTGAGTGATTATATATCCCTTGATTCTAGCATAGTTAGTGATCCTATATGTATATATATAGGACACCTCTCTTTGTAAATGATACAAGCAATAATATACAAGTCTCAGATTTCTATTAGCTTCAATTTGGTATAAGTGTAACGCCCCCAAAATCAGAACAATTTCTCTCACCGATCTTGTGCGTTAATATTATCATGTTCTAGCTTTAAAACATTATTTAATGTTAAAATAGCTAAAAATGTGGAATAATTTTTTTTTATTTCTTTCCATTCATTCCCTGAATCGCAACCTTTACAATTCTTCTTTGTACTAGAATCATATCTATTCTCATTTCAGAATAAACATTCTTTATCCATTCAACATTTCAAACTACACATAACTGTCAATTACATTTGACAAAACTATCAATCATAGATTTATACCATTTCTAATTCAAGAAAATGTATTCATTTTGCACATCGTTCAATCTTCATCATCCGTATAGCAAGTAATATTGCCTAACATCATTAACCTGCAAAAAGTTTGTGTTTGCAAGATTGAGCTCGACAGCTCAACAAATTTAACAGTCTATCATGTTTCACATAGCACACAATTCCATATGCACTATATTTCCTTTACTACGTATATCCACATGCAACATAGATTCTTTACTATGCATATCCTACATGCATCAATAATTCCTTACAAAACATGCATTTATACATTTTACATTTCTAATTTATCGAGTTACATCATACAACATGTGCTATCACATATCACATATAAATTGAGTTCCATAACTCAATTAACTTAGTCATATTTTGACTTTAACAATTCATAAAGCATGATATGTAACTCACCACATAATTATATTTAATCCACAAACATAATAGAACTGGAAAACTTGCCTCGTTTGTTGACTAACTTTATAGTTTAAAGCTTAACTTTCCTTCACGAATCCTACACAATTATATTCACATGTATGAACATATTAGCCACGTATCCATGACATATAACTTGTATAGTTATATATTAAATATCCACATGACCACATCAATAGCTTATGTTTTTGTTTTTGAAAAACTTTTGTACTCTTTTCAAATCTTTTATCCTTTTGCTTTCATCACCACATATGTTAGCACATATTTGGTTCACTTTCATATAATTCTCCTTTAACAAGTATAATAATTTGACGAAGGAATCTATATCTGGAATAACAAGGACAGGGCCTACTAAAAGCATAATTGAAGATAGAGGGAATATACTGGTTTGGAGTTCCAGTTGGAATTAAAAGCATAAAAGATAGCCATGATTCTAAGAAGTATAGCAGTTTGAAGATTTTTGGCACATAAAATCTCCACCCGCCCTTATCATCTTGTAATTGATATTTAATCATGCAAGTATGCATGTCTAAAGTATTCTAATCTTTGCTATAATTCCATTACTGTATCTGTGTGGTAATATTTAAGAACAAATATTTAATGAATACTTACTTTTTGGGAAATATTTAATGAATATTTAATGATATTTAATCATGCAAGTTATACATATATGATACTCAGTGATTACACTGTTTTACCCATATTTCTAAGTTGTTAACCAACACAATTCAGCTACTACTCTATACCTTAATCATTTTTATGCATACATTCATCTACTTTCCATTTCATTAATCAAAGAAGAGGAGAATGGATTAAATTCCAAGTTCGATCAGTTCTTACCTTGGCTTGGGCTTGATAAATACTCTTCAAATTTGCTGGTTTAACACCTTTGCTTTCAATTTGAGTTCTTAGTTCCTACTTCATGGTATAGGGTGAAGCTTGGGAATATGACAATCCGGAGAGAGAGAGACAAGAATTTTTTTGGGAAGGAAGTAATAAAAGAGCTGATATGCTCTGCTTTTGATTGATCTTGTTTTGCTTAGAGTTTGGTTTATGGGCAAATATGAGGGCAGCTCCTGGTATCCCCAAATGATTCATCTTGTTATTGCACAACATCTACTTCACCTGTTAACTGATTCAACTTATTTGTTATATAAATCTCCCAGCTCATGCTAGTTGTTCACTTTTCAATTACTTGCTTCCAAGTATACCCCAAATACATGTATATTATAATATACTAATATAATTCATACATTATCCACTTAAAATATAAAGATATGATATATTACACCAAAATTTCCACACAAATGGAAGTAATCATTTATTATGATAATTTTTCTTGATATTAAAAATAATTTCCTCTTTTCTCTTTTCTCTTTCTCTCTAAATTTAGCCAATTTGATTAAAAATGAATATAGGTAAATTTTGATTTTGCTTATATAAAAGTTACTTTCAATTTCTTATAAGTTGGTTGTAAGACCCCAAGTTTTATGAATAAAGAATAATTTTCTCGAAATATATTTTTGAATATTATGGTGTGTATTTGATATAATGTTATAGTTGTGGGTAATATTTATAAATTTTGCAAAGTAAGCAAGTTGTTATAAAATATTCGATTGGTCGGGAAATATTCGTTTTATCGGGGAATATTCGCAACGAATGGCATGACAATCATGATGGACCCTAACGGAAGTATTGTCGTAGTTAGAAAACTATGTAATTATCTTTTATAAAAATAACGGCAAAAGTGTTACCGTTAAAAACCATTTGAACTACCCTATTAGTAAAAAATACAGAATCTGGCGTGGTTGCATAGTAGCACTACAGTATTGATTATTGATGCTTACGTGAGAAGTCACTCGGTTATACTCAATTATTGCTACTGATAATTATCGCATCATATCTCTTATATTATTGATTCGATTATTGTCACAGTATCATCTGCATAATATGATATATTATTAAATCAATAATTGAGACGACAAAGTTTTTCATATTATTAAATTGCAATATTTACAATGTCTAGAAGTTCTGTCAAGGAGAGGTTTGGTCATCTAATTGCGCGCCAATAAGGAGAAATCCTTATCGGAAGCCCCCTCTTTCTTGGGAACGACCTGGTTGTTAAATATTATGAGTTATAATATTAATGATGATAAGTTCGTGTTGATTAAAGATGAAATTGATAGTTCCATTATGTTGGAATTATTAGTGTTAGTGAAAATCGACATTTATTTCGATATTAATTGATGTCTGGAAGTTATACTGACCAGACGGGTAATTAATCGTATAAATGAGCAATTAATTGCTATTAATTCACATGATTATAACTATTTGTTCACATGTGTGTACTATTGATTCACATTCTTGTACTATTAGGGGAGTTGGTGCAAGATTGATAATATTTGCATGACTAAGTTAAAAATGGAGGTATAGATAGAGGTACTATATTGTAATTCGTATTTTCACATGATTATAATTATTGATTCACATGATTGAACTATTGATTCACATTATTTATGTGACGCCCCCAAAATAGGTATACATCACCCATCTTGGGTTGCTAGAAAATACACTACTGACAACTTCATTTATACAACCGTCAAATGCAAAATCTGATTTACAAGTATCTTGTGAGTTTTAATACAAATATATGTAACTCTCATGGTGCCTCGACCACAACCTTACAATGATACGTTACATAAAAGTAAAGTCAAAAATTGTTTTAGAAATTAAAATCTTTGGGAAGTGCTCAAGGAAACCTTCGTACATAGGAGGCCATGAATCTAAGTTATGATAGATATCATATGTCCAGAGAATTATCCTTGGTTGATCCAATGGACCCCAAAGAAAAAAGAGAAGATTACTATCATGTTCCTTCCACTGGTGAGTCTTCTCTTGACATATAACTATCTCCACTGTCTCCAAGTGAAAATTATATTTCAAATAAACTCCAAGATCATATAGGTGGTGCTCGTAGATATACTCAGCAAGTGGATATGCACAACCCTGTCTTATGATAACACGAGGTTGTATGTCATTAGACATCTTGTATGATAGTGACAAAACACCCTTCCAAAGTTAGGTTCACCTCACCCCATTCGGTTCACCAAAATTAAATATCAAATGACGTATACAATACGACACATTTATCTAAAGTTCTCAATAAAATTATTTCCATACTATTTAGGGAGAACCTCAACAGCTATAAACCACCGTTATATTCCCTTGTTATCCCCGCTTGACTCGACAACACTCTTATTACCTGAAAGGAATTGTGAAGCAAAAAGGGTGAGCATAACTAGCCCAGTAAAGAATATCATGACTAAAGATAATTAAATTATCAATAGCCTTCGTCAATAATAAATCAGAGATTTAGAACATATGGTAGATGATAAAACTTTTCAACCATAGTTGCAGCGGAACGAGCAATCCATTAAAAGAGTCAAATAGACCATCAGATCTATTATCTTCTCCATGTTAAAAGTCCACCAATAATGTTTTATCCTCGTAACATCAATCAACAAATTCGGCATCCACAATTATATGACTAACTCATAATCATAATTGTGATTACGAATCCTTTTTCGCACCTAGGGCGAAGATAATTTACATCACCTATCTTCACCGAAATATCAAAAATCATGATTCTACCAAATCACAATTCCCGCCATAATCATATTAATAAATTCATCTTTTGACCGCTACCAAAGATATATAATCAGATAACCAATAATCAACAGTTTATCTTTACTCTGAGGCCAAAGATATACAATCATAAAACCAATAATCTTGAGACTCAAACTTAATAGTATCACGACCACAAATTATTCATGCACTTTATGGGCCAAGGATATTCGTGTTTTCCATTACGGTCATGATTATACCGAATAATCCCTGGTCATAATCATACGAAGTCCATCTATGCACTACGGGCCAAAGATGACTTTTACCACATCATTTATAACATTACTGTCATGATTATATCGAATAATCCTTGGTCATAATCATACCAAGTCCATCTATACACTACAGGCCACAGATGACTTTCAACACAACACAAGCATGAGAATGATGACAATGATATAAGCATTAATCAAACGAAAACAAGGATAAATATTAAAGACTTTAAATTTTTCCAAATATTATCAATCACTTAATAAACTCATAATCTAATATTATTAATATTATAACAATATTTTAATCACTTCTTAAATTTATAAATAATTTATTTCAATTGTTTACACTTTACCAAATAATGCATTTAATCATTCAAAAATGTCATACTCATAAGATTTCATCACCAATGATCAAATCCCTCATCAAAAATCTGCATATACCCTATATAGGATTTCCAAGCCATAAAATCCTATTTTTCAACTTTGTTACTTCACATAACATGTTTAACTCATTTACTCATAACTAGAGCATTTTCATAAAAATACCAAATCAGTCCCAAAAATATTTTTTCCCTGGGATTTAGCAAAATATAGTCCCATATTGAACAAATATTTTTCTCAGAATTTTTAAAATTCATTTACTATTTTTCAAAAATCAATTTCTAATTAACCCCGTAAGAAATTAGCTACCTCAAGTTTAACTCCAGAAATTTCCAAATCTTGGCAGGATCTTACACATGTTAACTTGATCTTCCAATTTAAATTTTATGGTCATCGGAGTTATAAAACTCCGGTTATAGCGTTTTTTGTCAAAAAAACCTAAATATTGAAATGGTCATAACTTGCTCATTTTAAGTCGGAATGAGCTCATTTTTGGACAGGAGGTACTTTATACCATAAATTTGCATGTCCCAAAAGGCCGGAATTTTTCTCACAAATTAAGTGGTCAAAAATTTTTTTAAACTTCCAGGCGAGCTTTTTGTAATTTGTAGCTTTTGACTCATTTGCTAAAATCAGTCCACACGAAAATCTACAACACCTTTTCCAGTGATTCCACTTGGATAAGTTAGAAAACTCATAGATCTAACTCTAAAAATTGACCACACTCAAAAATTCAAAATATAATAGGAGATATGGTCAATTGAATTTCATGTTCTATTTTCACCAAAATCTGATTTTCAACCCTTTGTGATTTCTAAGAAACTTTCATGTTTTCACATAATAACCAACATAACTCATCATGACAATGACATAATAATTCAATAAAACAAGTTCAAAAATTAATTTATCCAGGAACCAATAATGTCCAAATTGTCAACATGATACTGTTTTGTGGAGAAAAATTCAAGAATGCTCAGAAGAATATTTCCACGAAAAGATACTGGATGAAGCGCAAATATCTAGGATATTCTACTAATTTCATGGAGTATAGAATCCAAAACTTTAACCAACTAAGTATAATAGAATATATGAAACTGCAAATGGATTTTCGCCCGCCATGCGGTAATCCACGTATACAGATCATTTCCATAATTTAATAAGGAATGAATACAAAGGATCATTCACAATTCATGTGGTAATCCATATGTATAAAAGTTATTCCAATGTAATAATAATTAATAGAATAATGAAGGATTCACCATGCGTGCGATAGATCGCATGCAGACGGTGTTATTCCCAATGTAATAATAAAGAATGGAACAAGGTCATGCGTAAATGCACGCACGAGGATATTAAGCGAGAATAATAAAGAAGCGAAACAGTCAAAGCGAAATTAAGACCGATGTGAGGATATTCAACGTAATAATGAAGAATGGAATAAAAAGCGAAATCACCGTGCATGCGATAGATCGCATGTATATGAGTTATTCAATAGAATAATAATTAATGGAACCAGGTCAGGCGTAATACGCACCGACAAGATATTCTGACAGAATAATAATGAACGAAATAAAAGAAGAATTTCACCATGTATGCGGTACTTCGCATAGACAGGTTATTCCAACATAATAATAAAGAATGGAATAACAGAAGAATTTCACCATGTATGTGGTACTTCGCATAGACAGGTTATTCTAACATAATAATAAAGAATGGATTAACAGAAATTCTCTTCATGAATACGAAAGAAATAATACCCCTTACGAGTATAATATCCCAACCTTAAAACAAACTGGATATAGGAGTAGTGAAGTAGCAGAATACTTTTCTTCTTTCTCTCTATAGTTTCTCTCTCTAGAGTTTCGGTGAATTCATAAGAAATAATGAAGGAATGAGCTTCTATTTATAGGAGAATAGACCTGAATAGTAACTAATTCTGAATGGTCCAGATTGATTTACTTTTAAAGCAGAGACGGTCAGTATTGGTTTACTATAAAATATTCTAATAAAACAAAATCTTTTAAATAAAATATAATATACTCTATTTATAATCTAATAAAACGAATAACTTTATAAAAGTATTCATTTTATATAAAAAAGCTTTTCTGTTTTATTACATTAATAATACTAATAAAACAAAACTTCATCATCATTATTATAATTCACACTATTAATCGACTGTGTCGTTCCTGGAAGAGGGGCTTTCAAATAAGGATTTCTCCCTATTGGCGTGCAATTAGGTGACCAAACCTCTCCTTGGCAGAACTTCTAGACATCGTTAATATTGCAAATAATAATATTAATAACTTTGGTATCTCAATTATTGATTTAATAATATATAAAATATTGACAATAATTGAATCAAACTGAGTGACTTCTCAAGTAAGCATTAATAATCAATACTGTAAGACTCCAAATAATTAATAAATGAAATTTAATTTCCTCTAATTATTATTTTGAAATATTAAGGGTTGATGTGATTAATGTGGATAGTTATGGGTAAAATACGCAAATATTTCAAAATAAGCAAGTGGTTATAAAATATTCATTTTTGACGGGGAATATTCGTTTGGTCGTGGAATATTCGCATCTTTGTTTGGGAATATTAAATACGACCCGCAATGTGACCATGTATGTGGGCCCCACTGAAAAAAGCGATTGGAGGAAGAAAACGACAAATATAAGTTGTTTAAAAATAACGGCGTAATTGTTACCGTTTACACTGTTGGAATACCCGGTGGTTAAAACACAGTAATACGCGTTGTTGCACAGTAGCACACGGTATTGCACCAATTATTGACTCTTACGTAAGAAGGCACTACTCAATAATGGTTCTGAGAATTCATCATTCATTATTTTATTTTATTGGTTCAATAATTGTTGTGTTGATATTTTATATTGTTTGTTGTTTCAATAATTGTCATTACACAAGATATTTTCATTATCGAAGCAATAATTCATATTATCGAATAATATTATTAGATAACATTATTGGCAATGTCTAGAAAGTTCTGCTCTAAGGAGAGGTTTGGTCACCTAATTGCTGCGCCAAAGAAGGAGAAATTCTTATTGAAAGCCCCTCTTTCCTCAGAGGCGCCTCGGGTTGCCAAGATTGTGATTCTGTAATATTATTTATGAATAATTAATTATTGATTCATATGATGAGGAAAATATTGATTTTATGTGGATATAGATGGAGAAAATTTTAATGTGAAAATTGTTGAAAATTAAAATTTTATTTTTTTTACGATAAAATAATTCATTTAAATATATATATATTATTATATTTTAATAATATAATAATGGTGATATTTTTACAACGAATGTGGGATATATGAGTATACGAGGAGGAAGAGTATTTTTGTTGCAATAAATGTTTAAAACATGTTAAACATGTCTGGTGGACCCCATTTATTGGTGAAAT
Organism: Panax ginseng; assembly: GCA_020205605.1. Lineage (NCBI taxonomy): Eukaryota > Viridiplantae > Streptophyta > Magnoliopsida > Apiales > Araliaceae > Panax > Panax ginseng. The sequence continues at coordinate 19,794,133 of CM035133.1, read as the reverse complement.
TTGATTATACACATAAAATTGCCCGTTTGTGGATTTTGGTCAATTTCATTTGGAATTTGAAAAACTTTCTTCCGCAAAGTTGTAGAGAATTGAATTTCCTATAAAAACTCACAAGATTCAAATTTTCTGACAAAAGGGCTATTTATTGTGAATAATTGAAGTTCCGGAGTTCCGAAATAATTAATTTTTGGAAGTTTTAATTGTTTAAAATAACAAAAACGTTTTTTATATGTTGTGAGCCTCATTAATCACATGCTAGGTGGCTGATTTCAGAATCCCAAAGGATGGCATAGAAATTTTTATAAATATATTATTATATTAAATTTTCGCTTTGGTGTTCTAAGCAATTTCTATAAATAAGTGCTTAGGTTAGAATTGAAAATCACACGTAAATCAAGTTTTCTCTCTATATTATCGAGCGTATTCTTGTGAGTATTTTGAGTATACTTTAAGTATTGCTATACGATGAAAGTTCAAGTTATAGCTTATATCCAGTATTCTAGTTAGAAGTACTGTCTTTCCGAGGTAAGGGATATTATTTTTTTTTCGTAATGATATTATTTCTTCAATATCATTATCTTTGAAATATTGATCCAAGTTTTATCAAATTTGAAACTTTTGGTGTTTGAGTTACTATTTACGTGTCTGACTAATTATTCACGATATCTGATGATTATTCATGAATCTAAGATTATTCATGAAAAATGAAAATTTTTCTTTTCGTCTCAAAATATCTATTGTGGATACTAGTTTTGATTGTATCCATGTTTTGATCATTCTTGAATTTTACACCACTATGATTATTTTTAAGGTATTTTTGGACGTGGATAAAACAAAGTACTAATCCTTAATCCTTGTCATTTTGTTTCCTTTGGATTCGTTTCTTAAAAAATAATATTTTTCATCATCCTCGGTCTTAAATGATGATATTATTGAATATCTTTGGCCCTGTAGTGCAAAAGATGATTGATTTCGATGAATATCTTTGGCCCGTAGTGCAAAGATGAATGATTTCGATGAATATCCTTGGCCCGTAGAGCAAAAAGATGAGCAGTGTTTAGATGAACATGACCAATCGGTGAATGTCCTTGGCTTTGTAAAAAGGATGAATATATGATTCGGATATATATTGATTGATGTTTCTGAGGATAAAAATATTGATGATGGACCTGTTAAATTCATAGATATTAGTAGATTTCATCCTCTCACGTAACTCTTTTATGAATTAATATTTTCATTCATGAGTATTGATTTAAAACTTGTTGTCTATTGTATTCTATTAAATTTTTCCTTGTTGAAGACTAACGATAATTTGTTGTATATTATCTTAGTCATAATATTCTTCTTGGGCTAGTTGAGCTCACCCTTTTCCTTTTTGTTCCATTTTTTTTCTCGGGGAGGGCGAGAATGTAGCGAGTAGTATTTAGCCTGGGGTATGGAATGATGGTTTTAGAGAGTTGTTTAATAGTCCTCACCATTTTTGTAAAATAATGTATCAATAATTATGATGAGGATTTATTTGTATGTGGATATTGTTTAGATGGCAATATCGTATTTAAACTCACAGTTTCTTGTTGTAATAATAAAGTTGTAGTTGTTTACGCATCGTGTATTGACAACTCGGGAATGGGTGATGTATACCTATTTTGGGGGTGTCACGGTTGGTATCGAGCTTTAGGATATGATCTCTGGCGGAGATAGGGGAATAGAACTAGGAGGGGAGAGCGAGTAAATCCTTCGCTAGTGTGTCCTACCTAAGCTTATTTGATAGTTGGTCAAGATATAGGGATATTATGTGATATATTGATTTCCTTAATTAACCCTTATTTTATGACGATGATTTGAGAATGTCGATCGAGAATATTAACAATGGAAATGAGACCGTGGAGACGCTCAGACTCACCAACGAGGAGAACGTGCAACAGTCGGGCAATGTTCCTCCTGTGAACAACACCACCGATCGACGATGAACGACTTAATGTTTAGAAGCTTTTGCAGTTCATGCAAAAAATCGACGAGGAGACTCGTGTTCAAAACATAGGAGGAAATGATAGCAATTCACGGGTTGTCACAACCAAGGTTTAAAGAGTTGGGACCACAGAATTTAAGGGAAAGCCAGATCCGATCATGGCGTAAACATGGGTCAAGCAAATTACCAAGATATTCGATGTCTTGGGATGCATGAGAGAATGAAGGTTCCATTCACCACCTTTATGTTCCATGGCGAGCAGACATCTTTGGTGGGAGTCTCTGAAGCGCACTCCATCCAAACCAAGACTCAAGATGTCTTGGGAGACATTTTGAAACTATTTAATGATAAATACTTTCCGAAAGTGTTCGCTATATGAAGGAAGTGGAGTTTATTAGACCTGGAGCGTAACAACATGCGGTGTCTCAAAGACGAGGCGAAGTTTGCGAGTTATCCGGTTTGCACCTCATTTGGTGGAGAATGAGGAACGATGACGCGGATGTTTTCGAGAGGTTTGAAACCCTTAAGATACGTCGAGATCTCATCTCTCCTAAATTTTCTCTCTATTCAGATATTGTTAACAGGGCTCAATTGTTAGAGTGAGATAAGAAGTACGGTTAAACGAGGTACCACAATCAGGATCATACCGAAGATAACAGTCAACAAAACAACAATAACCAGTGGAGAAAGAAAAAGATGGACAAAAATGGTAACCACTCTGGTGGTAATCATGGCCATGAAAATAGAAGAAGCGAGTCAGGAGGAGATTTTAAAAAGAGGAGATTTAACAACGACCATATGAAGACGACAGTGCCAGCAGCAACTGGTTCCAAGGGAGGAGAACGACCACCGGTCATATGCTATAAATGCGGGAAAGAGGGACATATCAGTCCAAACTGCCCACAACAGTTCCAGGTATGCTATAATTATGGAAAGGAAGGACATATCGCTCGAGATTGCACGGTAGCGAAACCTAGTTCAGCGGGGACGGTGACTCAAAAGACTGTCCCAGAAAAGTCAAAGTCAACGGTTCTTGGAAGAGCGTTTGTTGTGACTGGTCAAAATGCGAGGAACCCAAACGAGGTGATCACGGGTAAGCTATTTATAAATTCTTGTGAAGTTTATACTTTACTAGATACCGGTGCTACCCATTCATTTATCTCTCCTGCTTGTGCTCAACGTTTAAACTTGACTCCGGAGAAATTAGACTTTGACCTATCTGTGGAAACTTCGTTAGGAGAAACTTTCATCACATCCACTGTTTATAAATCTTGTTTGATTCAAGTTGGCACCATCACCTTACCTGCTGACCTTATCTCTTTAAAGATACTTGCTTTTGATGTGATTTTAGGTATTGATTGGTTAACTACTCATCATGCCAAAATTGATTGTTTTCGTAAGGTTGTTAGCTTTCATATTCCTAAACAACCTGTTGTACGAATTCAAGCAACTAAACCATTAAAATCAATCACTGTCATATCTAATCATAAAGCTATTCATTTATTAAAAAACGGATGTCAAGCTTTCTTAGCCCATGTTATGGATTTGAATAAAGACACGTCAAATTTGAATAATATTCCTGTTGTTATTGACTTTCCTGACGTATTTCCTGAAGAACTTCCGGCCTACCCCGTAATGTGAAGTTGAATTCTTTATTGACCTTGAACCTGGTACAAAGCCCATTTCTAAAACCCCATATCGAATGGCTCCTATTGAACTTCAGGAGTTAAAGGTCCAACTACAAGAGTTGTTGGACATCGGTTTCATTCGTCCTAGTACATCTCCTTGGGGTGCTCCTGTTTTATTCGTAAAGAAGAAAGAGACGGAGTATGCGACTTTGTATTGACTATCGGGGAATTGAACCATGTCACTATCAAGAATAGGTATCCTCTACCTCGTATTGATGACTTGTTTGACCCGATTGCAAGGAGCACAATTCTTTTCAAAATCGATCTTCGATTCGGATATCATCGGTGAAGATTAGAACTGAGGATATTCTAAAGACTGCCTTTAGAACTTGGTAACGGGCATTATGAATTCCTAGTCATGTCTTTTGGATTGACTAATGCCCCGCGGCTTTCATGGATATGATGAACCGAGTATTCAAGGAATATTTGGATCAGTTCGTTGTTGTCTTTATTGATGACATCCTCATATATTCCAAAAGTCGTGAAGATCATGAGCACCATTTGAAGCTGGTACTACAAAGGCTTCGTGAAAATAAGTTATATGCCAAGAAATGCGAGTTCTGGCTTGAGGAAGTAGCATTTCTTAGGCACGTGGTGTCAAAACATGGAGTATCTGTTGACCCGGCGAAGATTGAAGCAATACAAAGTTGGGAGCAACCGAAGACGGTGACTGAAGTACGTAGCTTTCTGGGTCTAGCTGGTTATTATCGGAGATTCATGGAAGGGTTTTCTCGAATCGCTACTCCGTTAACTCAGTTGACTCAGAAGGATACAAAATTCGTTTGGAGTGAAGAATGCGAGAAGAGTTTCCAAGAGCTTAAGAGGAGACTTATTTTACAGACTGTTCTAACAATACCATCTGGTTCGGATGGATTTGTTATCTACAGCGATGCTTCGAGCAAAGGGTTAGGATGTGTTCTCATGCAACATGGGAAAGTCATAGCCTATGCCTCGCAACAACTTAAAGAATATGAGAGAAATTATCCTACTCATGATCTAGAGTTGGCGGTATTGATCGTTGCGCGCTTAAAGATCCTGGAGGCACTATCTTTATGGGGAGAAAGTGGAGATATATTCAGACCATAAAAGCCTTAAATATATCTTCACTCAAAAAGAACTTAACATGCGGTAGCGACGTTGGCTCGAACTATTGAAAGACTACGACCACACTATTCAATACCATCCCGAAAAGTTTAACGTGGTAGGTGACGCGTTGAGTAAAAGATCATATGCAGGAATGAGTGCGATGATGTCAAGTATACGATAGAGCCAACTTTAATAGAAAAAGTTAAGGTTGCTCAAGCCACCTAATCTTGAGTGATGCATATGAAGAAGAAAGTACAAGAAGGTGCTATTCCGGAAGCGAGAATTGATGAAGAAGGAATACTTCGAGTCCACTCTAGACTTTGTGTTCCTAACGACTCTGATTTGAAGTACAAGATTATGATGGAGGCTCACAATACATCATTTGCAATCCATCCTGGAGGTACTAAAATGTATCGTGATCTTCGACATACATTTTGGTGGAACAATATGAAGAGAGGGATTGCAAAGTTTATCTCGATGTGTTTAACTTGTCAACGTGTAAAGGCGGAGTATCTAGTACCTACGGGACCATTGCAACCACTTGAGATTCCGAAATGGAAGTGGGAACACATTACCATGGATTTCGTTACAGGTCTTCCCACGGTTTCTCAAGGCATAAATGTTATTTGGGTTATTGTTGATAGATTAACCAAGTCTGTACATTTCTTGCCGATACGGGAGACTTATTCTCTTGAACGTCTTGCTAGTATGTATGTAAATGAGATTGTGAGATTGCATGGCATGCCAGTATCTATAGTTTCGGATCGTGACCCAAGATTCACTTCAAGATTTTGGGTTAGCTTGCAAAAAGCTATGGGTAATGCAGTTACGATTGATTCGGCATACCATCCTCAAAGCAGACGGACAATCAGAGAGGACTATTCAAACTCTTGAAGATTTATTAAGACTCGTGTCCTAGACTTCAAGGCGTTGGGATAAGTATTTACCATTGGTGGAATTCTCCTACAATAACAGTTATCAGGCAAGTATAGGTGTGGCCCCATTCGAAGCATTATATGGACGAAAATGTCGCTCTCCAGTATGTTGGGACGAGGTGGGTGAAGCAACATTGTTGGGACCCGAGTTGGTACATATGACCACAGAAAAGATCCAAATAATTAGACAACGCATACAAACGGCACAGGATCGACAAAAGAGTTATGCGGATCTTCATCGAAAGGACGTGGAGTTTAGTATAGGGGATCATGTATTGTTGCGTGTTGCCCCATGGAAGGGAGTTATAAGATTTGGGAAGAGAGGAAAGCTCAATCCACGATTTATTGGTCCATTTCAAATTCTTGACCGAAAGTAGGAAATGTAGCCTATAGACTCGCGTTACCTCCAAGTATGTCTCGTGTTCATAATGTGTTTCACATATCGTACTTCAGTAAATATGTGAAAGACCGAACCACGTTATTGAGTTAGAAACCGGACGAGATAGTAGAAGACTTAACGATGAGGAGGTATTGCCAAGATCTTGGATAGGAAGGAGCATGTCCAACGACGAAGGTCATACCACAAGTTAAAGTCTTGTGGAGGAACCATGCTATAGAAGAAATGACCTGGGAATTGGAAACGGAAATGAAAGCGAGGTATCCTCACCTTTTCGAAACACCAGGTACGTATGTCAATTTCGAGGACGAAATTTCATAAGGAGGGGAGGTTGTAAGACCCCAAATAATTAATAAATGAAATTTAATTTCCTCTAATTATTATTTTGAAATAGTAAGGGTTGATGTGATTAATGTGGATAGTTATGGGTAAAATACACAAATATTTCAAAATAAGCAAGTGGTTATAAAATATTCATTTTTGACGGGGAATATTCGTTTGGTCGTGGAATATTCGTACTGTCGGGGAATATTCGTACGACGGCGCAACCATGTGTGGGCCCCATAACGGAAAGCAATTGGAGGAAGAAAACGACAAATATAAGTTGTTTAAAAATAACGGCGTAATTGTTATCGTTTAATCGTTGGAATACCGTTGGTTAAAACACGAGAATCTGGCGTTGTTGCACAAGAAGGCACTGCAGTATTGCACCAATTATTGACTCTTTACGTAAGAAGGCACTACTCAATAATGGTTATGATAATTCTTATTCAAATTATTTTATTTTATTGGTTCAATAATTGTTGTGTTGATATTTTATATTCTTTGTTGTTTCAATAATTGTCATTACACAAGATTTTTCATTATCGAAGCAATAATTCATATTATCTGAATAATATTATTAGATAACATTATTGGCAATGTCTAGAAAGTTACATCTAAGGAGAGGTTTGGTCACCTAATTGCGCGTCGAGAAGGAGAAATTCTTATTGGAAAGCCCTTCTTTCCACAGGAACCGCTGGTTGTCAATATTGTGATTACGTAATATTATTTGTGAATAATTAATTATTGATTCATATGATGAGGAAAATATTTATTTTATGTGGATATAGATGGAGAAAATTTTAATGTGACAATTGTTGAAAATTGAAATTTTATTTTTTTCGATAAAATAATTCATTTAAATATATATATATATATATATTATTATATTTTAATAATATAATAATGGTGATATTTTTACAACGAATAATGGGATATATGAGTATACAAGGAGGAAGAGTATTTTTTTGTTGCAATAAATGTTTAAAACATGTTAAACATGTCATTGGACCCCATTTATTGATTGAAATTTGATTATATATTGTAAAATTGCCCGTTTGTGGATTTTGGCCAATTTCATTTGGAATTTGAAAAAACTTTCTTACGCAAAGTTGTAGAGAATTGAATTTTCTATAAACATACACGAGATTCGAATTTTCTGACAAAAGGGCTATCTATTGTGAATTATTGAAGTTCCGGAGTTCCGAAATAATTGATTTTTGGAAGTTTTAATTGTTTAAAATAACAAAAATGTTTTTATATGTTGTGAGCCTCATTAATCACATGCTAGGTGGCTGATTTGATTCCCAAAGGATGGCATAGAATTTTTTTATAAATATATTATTATATTAAATTTTCGCGCTTTTGGTGTTCTAAGCAATTTCCTATAAATAGGTGCTTAGGTTAGAATTGAAAATCACAATTTAACTGAAGTTTTTCTCTCTATATTATCGAGCGTATTCTTGTGAGTATTTTGAGTATACTTTAAGTATTGCTATACGGTGAAAGTTCAAGTTATAGCCTATATCCATTATTCCGGTTAAATCTTGTCTTTCCGAGGTAAAGGATATTTTTTTTTTTCATAATGATATTATTTCTTCAATATCATTATCTTTGAAATATTGATCTCAAGTTTTTATCAAATTTGGAACTTTTTGGTGTCGGAGTTACTATTTACGATATCTGCACTATTCACGTATCTGAAGACTATTCATCGAAAATGAAAATTTTTCTTTTCGTCAAAATATCTATTGTGGATACTAGTTTTGATTGTATCCATGTTTTGATCATTCTTGAATTTTACACCACTATGATTATTTTTGAGGTATTTTTGGACGTGGATAAAACAAAGTACGAATCCTTAATCCTTAATCCTTAATCCTTGTCATTTTGTTTCACTGGATTCGTTTCTTTAAAAAAAACATATTTTTCATCATCCTCAGTCTTAAATGATGATATTATTGAATATCTTTGGCATGTAGTGAAAAGATGAATGATTTCTGATGAATATCTTTGACCCGTAGTGAAAAGATGAACTGGTGTTTAGATGAACATGACCAACTGGTGAATGTCCTTGGCTCAGAAAGTGCAAGGATGAATATATGATTCGAGATATATATTGATTGATGTTACTGAGGGATAAAAATATTGATGATGGACCGTTAAATTCATAGATATTAGTAGATTTCATCCTCTACGTAACTCTTCTATGAATTAATATTTTCCATTGCAGTATTGATTTAAAACTTGTTGTCTATTGTATTCTATTAAATTTTTCCTGTTAAAGACTAACGATAATTTGTTGTATATTATCTTAGTCATAATATTCTTTCTTGGGCTAGTTGAGCTCACCCTTTTCCTTTTGTTCCATTTTTCTTCTCGGGGAGGCGAGAATGTAGCGAAATTTAGTCTGGGTATGGAATGATGGTTTTAGAGAGTTGTTTAGTAGTCCTCACCATTTTTGTAAAATAATGTATCAATAATTATGATGAGGATTTATTTGTATGTGGATATTGTTTAGATGGCAATATCTCGTATTTAAACTCACAGATTTCTTGTTGTAATAATAAAGTTGTAGTTGTTTGCATGCAGTGTATTGACAACTCGGAATGGGTGATGTATATACCTATTTTGGGCGTCACAAATACCGTGTGCTACTATGCAACCACGCGTATTTTACCACCGATTATTTTATAACAACTTGCTTACTTTAAAAAAATTTCAAATGTCACCCTTAACTTTAAACTTTTATCAATTTAACTATTCACCAAAAAAAAAATTGAATACTTTTATTTTATAAAATTCGGGGTCTCACAATTTACTATTAGGGGAGGTGGTGCAAGTTTGATAATACTTGCAGGACTAAATTAAAAATGAAGAAAAAGAGTAAGGTATTATACTATAATATTTCGAGCCCCAAAATTTGCAATTATCGAAACTATATTTTCCTATAAATAGAAGCTCATTCTTCCTTCATTTCTCACCAATTCACTAAAGCTTTAGAGCAATTATTATAGAGAGAAATTATAGAGAGAAAGAAGAAGAGAAGTCTGCTACCTCACTATTCCAATATCCAGTTTCTTCTAAGGTAAGGGGTATTATTCTTTCATATTAATGAAGAGAGTTATTTTCTTTCAATACTCGTAAGAGTTGTTATTCCATTCTTTATTATTATGTTAGAATAACCTGTCTATGCGAAGTACCGCATACATGGTGAAATTCTTCTGTTATTCCATTCTTTATTATTCTGTTGGAATAATCTGTCTGTGCGGTCTATTGCATGCCTAGTGAATTCTGTTGTTATTCCATTCTTTATTATTCTGTTGGAACATCCTTTCTGTGAAGATTAAGCATGACCTGGTTCCATTCTTTATTATTCTGTTAGAACATCCTATCTGTGCGGATTACGCATGACTTGGTTCCATTCTCTATTATTCTGTTGGAACATCCTGTCTATGCGGATTACGCATGACCTGGTTCCATTCTTTATTATTCTGTTGGGAATAACCTGTCTGTGCGGTCTATCGCATGCCTGGTGAATTCTTCTGTTATTCTTCTAAAGCATTCTTGAATTTTATTCCACAAAGCAGTATCATGTTGACAATTTGGACGTAATTAATTTCAAGATAAATTAACTTATAAATCTTTAAAATTTATTCTTGAACTTATTTTATTGAATTATTATGTCATTGTCATCATCCTCATGCTTATATTGTGATGAAAGTCATCTTTAACTTACGTGCATGGATGGACTCGGTATGATTATAACCAGGGATCATTCGGTATAATCATGACCTGTAATGTTATAACTGATGTGGTAGAAGTCCTCAGTGGCCTGTAGTGCATTGATGGATAGTTTTTGGTATAATTATGACCAAGGATTATTCGGTATAGTCATGACCATTGATGATTTAATGAATATCCTTGGCCTGTAGTGCAAGGATGATTCGATGATGTGGTTTATTTATTAAGTTGAGTCTCGTGATAAAATTGATGAAAATATTTTAAATCATAGAAGATAGTAGATATCATGCGCTACTTGACTCTTACAATGGATTTCTTATTCATCTATGATTAAACTTGATGTCTATTATATTTTATCGGTTTAACATTATTGAAGACTAATGATAATTTATTACGCATTATCTTAGTCATAATATTTCTTCTTGAGCTAGTTGAGCTCACCCTTTTGCTTTCATTGTTCTCTTGGGAAATGAGAGCGTGGCGGGACTAGTCGGGGAGCAGTGATGGTCAGAGATGGTGTATTAGTAGTCCTCACTATTCTATAAAATAGTGTGACAATAAATGTAATGAGGACTCTATTTGAGAGTAGATATTGTCTAGAAGGCAATATTCTTGTTTAAACTCTCAGCTATGTTTTGTCGTATATTACACGACGGTTGTGATGTCCCCAAAATAGGTATACATCACCCATCTTGGGTCGCCAGATATACATGGTACAAAATTCAATTACAACTTAATTATACAACAGTCGTGTAAAATACGACAAAACATAATCTAAGAGTTTCAATAAGAATATTGTCATCTAGACAATATCCATACTCAATGGAGTCCTCATTACATTTATTGTCACACTATTTTATAGAATAGTGAGGACTACTAAAACAACCATCCGACCATCAATCCGTTCCCGACTCTTCCCAAAGCCTATATTCTCATTTCTCAAGAGAATAAAGAAAAGAAAGGGTGAGCTCAACTAGCCTAGTAAGAAATATTATGACTAAGATAATGCGTAATAAATTATCCTTAGCCTTCAACAGTATAACAACTGATAGAATACAATAGACAACAAGTTTTAGATCAACAACTGCAGCGGAATAAGCAATCCATTAGAAGAGTCAAAGAGAGCATGATATCTACTATCTTCTATGATTTAAAAAGTTTTTCATCAACTTTATCACGAGACTCAAATTTTAATAAATAAAATCGAATCATCCTCGCACTACGACCAAGGATATTCATGTAATCATCAATGGTCATGATTATACCGAATAATCCTCGGTCATAATCATACCAACAACCTCGCCCATCAATGAACTATGTGCCAATGAGGACTTTTACCACATCATTCGTTACATTACAAATACCATGATTATACCGAATAATCCCTGGTCATAATCATACCAAGTCCATCTATACATGTAAGCCAAAGATGACTTTAATCACAATATAAACATGTGGATGATGACAATGACATAATAATTCAATAAAACAAGTTCAACGATAAATTTTAAAGATTTATAATTTAATTGATCCAGAAATCAATAACGTCCAAATTGTCAACATGATACTGCTTTGTAGAGTAAAATTCAAGAATAATATTCAAGTACCAAAAATAATTTGGATAGAAAAGAATATATTTTTTGGGTAAATAGTACCCCGTGAATAATACCCTGTGAATAGTACTTCAGGAATAGTACCTCGTGAATAGTACTCCGAAATAAAAAGTACTCCAAATACCCGAGTAAATAATATTCAGGTGAATAGTAACTCGTGAATAGTACTCTGACACGAAAAGTGCCCCAAATACCCGAGTGAATAATACTAGAGTGAATAGTAACTAGGTGAATAGTAACTCATAACAGAAAAATACCAACGAAAACAATATTTCATAACGAGTACAAAAGAAATGATATCCCAGATGAGTATAATAGAATATACGAAACTGCAAATGGATTTTCACCCGCCATGTGGTAATCCACGTAGACAGATCATTTCCATAATTTAATAAAGATGAATATGAAGGGTCATTCACCATGCATACCAGAATCCACATAGATAAAAGTTATTCTAATGTAATAATAAAAATGGAATAATGTAAGAATTCACCATGCATGTGATAGACCGCATGCATAAAGTTATTCCAAAATGTAATAATAAAGAATGGAACTGTGTCATGCGTAATCCGCATGCATGTGATATTCCAAATGTAATAATAAAGAATGGAATAACAATAGAATTCACCGTGTATGCGATAGACCGCATGCATGAAAAGTTATTCCAATAGAATAATAAAGAATAGAATAACAGAAGAATTTTACCATGTATGCGGTACTTCGCATAGACATGTTATTCCAACATAATAATAAAGAATGGAATAACAACCCTTACGAGTATTGAAAGAAAATAACCCTCTTCATGAATACAAAAGAATAATACCCCTTACCTCAAAAGAAGACTGGATACTGGAATAGTGAGGTATCAAACTTCTCTTCTTCTTTCTCTCTATAATTTCTCTCTATAATAATTGCTCTATAGCTTTAGTGAATTAGTGAGAAATGAAGGAAGAATGAGCTTCTATTTATAGGAAAATATAGTTTTGATAATTGTACGTTTTGGGGCTCGAAGTATTACAGTATAATACCTTCCTCTTTTTCTTCATTTTTAATTTAGTCCTGCAAGTATTATCAAACTTGTACCACCTCCTCTAATAGTAAATAATGTGAATCAATAGTTCAATCATGTGAATCAATAGTTATTATCATGTGAAAATATGAATTATAGTATAGTACCTCCATCTATACCTCCATTTTTAACTTAGTCATGCAAGTATTATCAATCTTGCACCACCTCCCCTAATAGTACAAGAATGTGAATCAATAGTAGACACATGTGAACAAATAGTTATAATCATGTGAATTAATAACAATTAATTGCTCATTTATCTGGTGAATTACCCGATTGGTCAATATAACCTCCAGACATCAATTATTATCGAAATAAATGTCGATTTTCACTAACATTAATAATTCCAACACAATGGAAATATCCATTTCATCTTTAATCAACACGAACTTATTCATCATTAATATTATAATTCACAATATTTAACAACCAAGTCATTCCCAGGAAAGAGGGGGCTTTCCGATAAAGATTTCTCCTTATTGGCGCGTAATTAGGTGACCAAACCTCTCCTTGACAGAACTTCTAGACATTGTCAATATTGTAAATAATAATATGAATAACTTTTTCGTCTCAATTATTGATTTAATAATATAACATATTATATGAGATGATACTATGACAATAATTGAATCAATAATATGAGAGAGATATGATGCAAAGAATTATCGTGAATAATAATTGAGTATAACTGAGTGACTTTTCACGTAAGCATCAATAATCAATACCGTGTGCTACTATACAATCATGCGTATTACTGTACTTTTACTACCGGATAGTTCAATAGTTTTAACGGTAACACTTTCACTGTTATTTTTATAAAATGATAATTCTGTCATTTTCTAACTACGACAATACTTCCGTTGTGGGGTCCACCAATGATTGTGCCGTCGTACAGATACTCCCCGATAAAAAAAATATTCCCCGACCAATCGAATATTATATAACAACTTGCATACTTTGCAAAATTTATAAATATTACCCACAACTATAACATTATATCAAATCCACACCATAATATTCAAAAAAATATTTCGAGAAATTTAAATCTTTATTCATAAAATTTGTTGTCTCACAATGGTTGTATAATTAAGTTTGTATTTTTATTCTGTACTACGTATTTGGAGACTCAAGATGGGTGATGTATACCTATTTTGGGGGCGTCACACTGGTCACCTAACTTAAGTCTTCTCTAGTCTTCCCCTTTGTCTTTAAAAGCTTGCAAATCACCCCCTAGCATATTCTTAGCATATTCTCAGAATATTCTTTATTCCTTAGCATATTCCTTAAGATATTTTCTTAAGTTTCAAATATTAGGTTTTTAACCCGGAGGTTTTCTTAACTCGCATAATTCTCCCTTAACTTTCATAATTCACTTCCATACTTTATTAAGTTATTTAATTACCCAATCTTAGTAACTTAATTTAATCAAATAAGTTACTACATAAATCTCCTTAATTTATTTTACCATCTTGGAATCATATAATTTACATAACCCATTTTTGATATATAAATTATACAAAATATAACATAACATACTCAAATTACATATTTATTTTATAATTGTAAAATAAATATGCTATATATAATTTCTTATGTAAATACAATTATTTACATACCAAAGATATTATAATATAGTATCTCTTACCTCATTATCATAAATTCAATTAAGAATTTATTTACTTTTTTAAGATATTACGATAAAATAATATCTTTTATTTATTAAAATAATTCACCTCTAGAATTTATTTTAATATCATTTATTTAAAGTATACAATAATTTTGTATACTAATTACTTTTTTTTCCTTCTATAAATTGTTTTCAATAATTTAACTGTAATAAATATAATAATATAGTTACTACATTAAAAACATGTATACATACATTACATCCAATAATGTAATACATGATTTCTTCAATAAAAGGGTGGTTATACATTAAGTATATATTTAATGCCACTAATTCACCACATTAAAATAATTTAATATTATAAATTATTTTAATTCTACACATCTCATTTTATTTAATAAATTGCTCCTACCATTTTTGCTTACATATAATAAATATATAATACTAATATATTTATTAAACATAAACATCACTTATTACGTAGTTCTTACTCACCTATGCAATATAATATACACAACATATCATTTAATAAGAATTTTCTTTGTTTAATTCTTATTTAAATATTACCCAAAAATTTGGGTTATCACAATCTTTTCCCTTATAAGGATTCCATCCCCGGAATCACAATACCGAATCATTCTTAATCGGTTTAGATCTTATTCTTTCTCGTAACCTTATCGCTGATTCATTTCAACGTACCATTTCCTTAGATTTTTCTTAAAAATTTTAAATAAATCCTCTATTTTCACTCTAGGTTTTTAAATTTAAGCCTTAATTTAAATCATTAAAGATCTTCTAAATTTTTGGGTTGTCACAATAAGAGCTATAATGCCAAAAGGCTTATGATCCATTTTCCATCTTCCGCTACATATCTTCTGTATCTTGCCTACTAATCTAAATAGTCTCCTCACCTGTCAACATTCCAGCAATTGTCCCTGATTTCTTCTTCTTCTTCCTATAATCCTCTTTCTATTATTCTTCTGATTGAGACACAATCTATTTTTTTTCTGATTCTCAAATTTTCCTTCTTCTATCAATGGCTTCCTTGGCTTCTAATTTTCATTCTTCTTCATATGACTTGGAAAGGTGGCATAACCCAGAATCGTTCCAGGAAGTTAGCCTCGCCTCTATGGCCGATCAAATATACGGGTACATTTAAAAATTTTGACGACTCTTTGGTCCATGAAAATGATGACTGCGAATTCCTAGATGATGCAACATCAAATTGGTATGCAGATGGTCTTTTTGATCAACTTTCTTGCTTACAAAAGCTACCTACTCAGTCTATCAAAAGTTATCTTCCCGAAGCAACATCGCTTCTTTATACATTTGAAAGCGTGGGCGGTTCCCTTAGTCCGTCAGAGTTTACCGATTTTTTAGTTGAAGGTCTTGATGATACTCTTTTTAAAAGAGTTCATGTTTATTATTATTTGATGAATCCTTCATTTAATGATTTGTCCACTCTTCTATTCGAACATGAAAAATTATTATAACAACTCACTTCAAACCCATCCATTGGTACACTACAAATTGAGCCTAATGATATTCACGTGTCTGTGGTTACACATCCTGAGGAAATCTATTCTATTGTTGATATTGATATATCTAACACCTTGGATGTTGATCAAGTATTGGAAATCACCGCCATTGGTTTTTCTTCCTCTAAAATCTTAAGTTCTACTGGGCCCATAGCTATTATTGAGACCTCAAAAGTCCACCATTCGGGTATTCCAAATTTAGAGCTTCTTTCTTCTTTTGTGGACATGACACCATCTAACATTATACATGTTACAACAAGTCCACCAAATACTTCTTTTGATGAGATTTCTTGCTTAGCGGTGCCAAAAAGTTGCACTCTTCTCAAATCCCAATTATTAGACTCTTTTTACTCGTTTCTACGTGGTAGTTCTCATTCTCATTCAAATGTCCTTGCTAATTCATTTTTAATCTTTCCTTCATCTTCATTTCATATGGAGCCCAACACTATTCGTTTAAGTCAAGAATCCTTTCTTATTCATGATGACTTGAACAACATTGGTAAACATGTTTACGGAGTATTATATTCAAGAGATGTAGAAGACGGATTGCATGGTTCTTATTTGCTGCCAGTGTGCGTACAACCAAAAGCTCACTATTTATGGCTTGCTTTTATAGCAATGTATGCTATGCTCTTTTTTAATGTGGCGTTGAGATTCCTCGTGCTGTCTGCTATTGGAGGTTTTGTTATTTTGTTACTTCTACATTTACGCAGATACTCTTTCAAGCTCAACCTTCGGTTACCTACGTTTCGCTTGCAGAGGTGTATTAGAAAAATAGCATAATATTGTTATTTAGGATAGTTTTATATTTATCAAGTAGTTAGGATATTATTTTTGAATTGCCATAATTATCTCATAGGACTCTTTGATTATGTAATCCCTTGATTTTAGCCTAGGTGATTTTGTAAATCACTTGATACTAGCTTGAGTGATTATATATCCCTTGATTCTAGCATAGGTGGCGATCCTATATGTATATATATAGGACACCTCTCTTTGTAAATGATACAAGCAATAATATACAAGTCTCAGACTTCTATTAGCTTCAACTCTTGCACTAACTTTTGTTGTTATACATAGAATAATAATTAAGGCGTGTTTCCCACAAATCATCAGGCTTTCTTTAAGCTTCCCCAAATTCCTTTACCAATATCAATTAAACGATTAATTATCAAAGTTCGGATATGGTTTGGGGGAAGGCAAATCGCATGGCGGTGAGGTGAGGGAATAAGAGTTCAAACACAGTTTTAGCCAAGTAAGAGCGGTTAACAATGTATATCACATAACCATTTTCCTTCACATACAATTTGTTTATGGATCGAGAAGAGATAACAAATTAAAGTATATTTATACGGTAATTAAGATTAACATAAAGGGCAATAAGAAATTAAAAAAAATTAAAAATCTACATACAGACCTCTGATACTATATGTTGGGATGTGATTATTTGGGTCTAGCCAACGTGTAGCCCAATTTATCTAATGGTCTAGATCTGATGTTGGCACATATACATTTATTTTGATAGCTTGCTCAAAATAGTGGGAGAATCCTTATTAAAGTAAGATTGTGTTTCTTTATTTGGTGGGATAAGGAGATCTAATTTGGGAAGGAATCGATCAGTCATTAATTGCAGTTATAAGGTGATTCTAAAAAGGACTCCTAATCCTAATTGGATTCGGGTGGACATGACAGCTATAAATACAGCAATAAGCAAGTGTTTGGAAGAGAACACAATAACATATGACACAAATAAATAATTTGTACTCCCGTTATTATTACATAGTGGATTTCTTATCTCTCTCCATGCTTTTTTCTAATTGGGTTTCCATGTAAATTCTTGTGTCCATATTTTATATCTCTTACAATGATGTGTGTATGTTTATCTATGTGTATTTCGTGAGTTTGATTTCACTACAATACAATCAACTACTCCATCAACTGTTTTGACCTACTATTTTGGTGATTTCAGCAAACGTACAAAATCTGACGTTAATATTGGTGTCGTCTATGAGAAACAAAATTTATTGTCAAATTAAAATCACTAAATAAAACCTTCAAAAATCATCTAGATACTCCAAGCACAGTCCTCTGGAAATTCAAAGTTAAGTCCCTTACTTTTCTCTTTTTAATTTAAATATTATACTTCATCGATTATGCATGCGGTAAATATTTTATATGCATGAAGACTAATCAACAAATTGTTCAACCTGGCTTGATAAAAGGATGGACCTCATACTGCATGTTGTCTTTATTGGTAGTTCTCATAGATAAAATATAATTATGTTTCTCATATTTTTTTCCTACTCTCATGTGAGTTCTACTCACATATAATATTATTTATTCTATTCCTTGAATATCAACGGCTAAGGAAAAAAAATTATGAATGAGAGCACCAAATCTAAGTACGCATGACAACAATGAAAAGTTAATACATCATCTGCTACTAATAATACTAAATGATTTCGCACTCCAAATTGGCCCTATGGAACTAATGGACAAAAGTACTAATTCCTTAGCCAAGTTTGCTCCAAGAAATAATTTCATTGATTGCTACGATTTGTATGCTACTCAAGGTGGACACATGGCTAGTCTCCGACACAAGAAATACGACTTCATCTTCGATTATAACATTGGAATTTTTGTTTCCCGAAGCCAATCAATGACACAAATCTTTGGCCTCATGGTTCTGTCAATGGGGAGATTGCCTCGCCATTCAAATTTAATACCAACACCCTATCATAAATGGAGCTTTCGTATGTTGTTCGGAGTGGAGAAAATTATGTCAATTCCGAACTCAAGAATTTTGGCCCATTGTCTATACTGATCATTTTCTCTACAATAAGTTTTTAGCATTAGCATGGACAAAAGAGTTTGGCATGGATTCAATCATCTTCAGGTTTTTGATACAATAAAAAGTACTCATCTTTTGCAACGACAAATCTAGATTTTCTTCGGCTGCCAAAACTAAACTCTATTATCGGATGACAGTATCCAATTTCTCGGCGTACACATCAACATAATATGTTTGGTGCTCCTGTTGGTAGTCATCCATCGTCTTTGGCAGGTCAACTGTTGTTGAAGGAGAAAATATATTTGGGCAAAGGTATTGGTTAGTATTTGTTCGACGTTATATTTCGGGCTTCTTCACTTGATTCGGGCTAAATTGGTTGGGGTAGGATATACAAGCCTTGTATAAGTTTCAACAGTTCGAGATGTTCACTCATGACATTTTGGGTAACAACAATCTACTTCGGGCAACAGTAACCCACTTCGGAGAATTGCAGTTTGCTTCGGACTATATCTCATCAGCTTCATCATGTCTTCGGCTATCTACATTTGGAGATATAAAGCCGGGTCAAAGCCTCCCAATGGGTTGGGAAGACAATTTTGGCCAAATAAGGTCGAATGATGTTATAAGGTCAGACAAAAGTCTCCCAACGGGTTGGGAATCCAATTTTGGTGTTATAAGGTTGGATGGTGTTATAAGGTCGGGCAAAAGTCTCTCAACAGATTGTGAAGGAAATTTTGGCATTATAAGGTCGGGCAAAAGCCTCCTAACAAGTTGGGAAGGAAATTTTTGTGTTATAAGGTCGGATCCTTCGGGAAGGCTTAGTTCTCCCAAAAAGAAGCCTCCAATGGGGGTCGGCTATTTTTTCGGTATAAGGTCGGATCCTTTGGGAAGGTTTAATTCTCCCAAAAGGAAGCCTCCTACTAGGGTCGGAAAGGCTATTATGGCGGTATAAGGTTGGATCTTTCGGGAAGGCTTAATTCTCCTGAAAAGAGGCCACCCACTGGGGTCGAGACGGATATTATGGCGGTATAAGATTGGATGGCGTTATAAGGTCGGATCCTTCGCGAAGGATTAATTCTCCCAAAAGGAAGCCTTCCAACGGGTTGGGAAGGAAATTTTGGCGTTATAATTAAGGTCGGATGGTGTGATAAGGTCGGTTATCTATATCTTCAATTGTAATAAGGTTGGTTATCTTCGATTATGATAAGGTATTAGTCATCTTCGATTGTGATAAGGTTGGTTATCTTTATCTTCGATCGGTTATAATAAGTTTGGTTATCTTTGGTTGAAGGTTGGTTATTTTAGGTTATGATAAGGTTGGTTATCTTTTGTTGTAATAAGGTTGGTTATCTATATCTTCGGTTGTGATAAGGTTGGTTATCTACACCTTCAATCTGTTGTAATAAGGTTGGTTATCTTCGGTAGTGATAAGGTTGGGTATTTTCGGTTGTGATAAGGTTGGTTATCTTTGGTTGTGATAAAGTTGGTTATTTTAGGTTGTGATAAGGTTGATTATCTTCGGTTTTAATATGGTTGGTTATCTACATCTTTGGTTGTGATAAGGTTGGTTATCTACATTTTCGGTTGTGATAAGGTTGGTTATCTATATCTTCGGTTGTGATAAGGTTGGTTATCTACATCTTCGATTATGATAAGGTCGATATTTATCTATCTTCGAATTGAATAGAGGAGTGGGGCGGCAATATTGATAACCAAAAGTTTTTGTTCGGCGTATGGTGTTTGGGGTGTTATAATTCGTCTTCGGTAGATACAGATCTTTTATTGGTATAAATTTGTATACTCTATTATTTTAAGTTCCTTACAAATAATAGACTGGGGGCAATATTGGGATGTGATTATTCGGGTCTAGGCAAAGTGTAGCCCAATTTATTTAATGATTAGGATCTGGTGTTAGTTCATATACATTTATTTTGATAGCTTACTCAAATAGTGGGAGAGTCCTTATTAAAGTAAGATTGTGTTTTCTTATTTGGTGGGATAAGGAGATCTAATTTAGGAAAGAATCGATCAGTCATTAATTGCAATTATAAGCTGATTCTAAAAAGAACTCCTGCTCCTAATTGGATTTAGGTGGACATGACAGCTATAAATACAATAATAAGCAAGGGTTTGGAGAATAACACAATAACATATGACACAAATAAATAATTTGTACTCCCGTTATTATTTTATAGTGGATTTCTTATCTCTCTCCGTGGTTTTTTTCCAATTGGGTTTCCACGTAAATTCTTGTGTCCATATTTTATATCTCTTACAATGATGTGTGTATATTTATCTATGTGTATCTCATGAGTTTAATTTCACAACAATACAATCAACTACTCCATCAACTGTTAGCGTTGTTTCGGCCTACTGTTTGGATGATTTTGACAGGCGTACAAAATCTGGCGTTAACACTATAGTAAGTATCCCGCTCTTTAAAAAGTTTAAGTTGTTAATTGGAAAGATGTTTAAGCCGCAAGAATGTATATATATTAAACTAATATCCTCTCACATATATACTTGGAAAGATAAATTAAATGCACTTGCATGTACCATCAATATCAATATAAATAAATTAAATGCACTTGCATGTACCATCAATATCAATATAAAGGATAATGTACGTTCAAAAAGATTTGAACTCTATAGCATACTCTTTGTTAAAACTAAGATTTGTTCACGCACCTAATAACCAATAACGCATTCAATCTTATACAGAAACAAAGTCACACGAAGAAACTTGACGGCTTGGGCCGCCGGGAGATAACTCCGGTTTAAGAATAATTACATGTTGAATAAGGTTAACAATATATGCTTAAAGCTTTAGTGCTGAAAATAATTGTACCTGAGAATTATAGTGTATTCTTGTATTTATAGTGATAACACATCCTTCCCCATGCCCATCCCTAAATTAGAATAGAATTTCTCATTATGGTAGATATCATAATGGGATAGAATTGAATCTCATTAAAGAAAGGAAGTCGAATATCTTGACTCTTTCCTTATGAATTGAAAATTAAATATAGTTAGGAATCTTAGATTCCTTAAAGTTCTCCAACTGCCCAAAACAGACTCATACATGGGGAAACTTCCTCCACGTGGACTATGGCCCATCGAATCATCTAGCCCCAAAAACACATGCCCCGAAAATGGCCCCTAGTCTTTTATTATAATGAGACATTTCATAAAATAGTTTAGAAATTAAAGCCTAATTATTGAATATTAAATGAAAAAGCACGAAGTTCGAAGCCGGACACATCGGTTCCTTACCCAATACTCGTTATCGGGTCCCGCGATCATCTCTATCAAATCACTTATTAAGTCGTGTTTAGGAAAATGTGTAAAGGTAAAGGGTCAGTCACTTCAAAAGACTCACACAACTAAAAGTCACCTAAAACCAACCGCCTTTTTCTAGATCTAATAATTTAAAATCATTATTCCTTTGTCTGTAACTTCCCCCGTCTAGCAACTCACCATTAAAACCTCTTAATTTCTTGACCATCAATGGCCGAAAATAACACTTCAACCTCAACTGCTTCCACCACTGCCACCGCCATCACTAAGATCAGTCACGATCGTCATCCACACTCTAGTCACTTCTACAGTCGTAATTGCCCCTATTTCCACCATAGTCGTCGCTACCTCAGCTACTACAGTTATCACAACTATCTCCTCAGCCCCCCCCAAGGTTCAGGTCCATCCAAAGCTAAGCTTGAAATCCAGAAAATGTAAAAAGAATATTCCAACGAGGAAAACTACGCCCATATCAATACCATTTCCATCATCGATCATCAAAATCTCTTTGAAATTCGTGACCTATACCGAATCCCAACATTCAACAAACTATGTTCACCCCTCCTCATGGACAGGATGTACCTCCGTCCTGACAACTAGACCACTATCTTCCTTTCTGCCCTCAAATATGGGGTCAAATTTCCCCTCAATGCCTTTATCGTTACCATTTTCAACTTTATAGGGGTCAGCTTCGCCCAATTAGTGTTAAACTCCTACATCCATGTCATATCTTTCATCACTTTTAGCCATGAATGTGGCGTCCCTCCTACTATTGACTTTTTCTTTACCCTATTCTCAATGATTCATTTAAGAGAGTCAAGGTTTCGCCAAATAAACAAATAACAAAGCAAACAAATAGAGAAACGAGCTCTTATAAAGTCTCCTTTAAGCAATAAAGGATGTCATTCTCAATGGTTTTACATCCGAGGACCAACAACTCATCAGATACCAGATTGGTCCGAAGCTTCTAGAGTCAACATTGTGTTCAATAAACTTTCCCTAAGCTAAATCGAAGAGCTGAAGTCATTTATCGACAAGCTTCCTAAAAAGGAATGGGGCATCGAGCTCTTCAGCGACCAAACTTAGTTGTATGACCACAAATATAAGTTTTGAATCAATTTTTTAATTCATAATGTTACAATCTCTCATTCTGACCATGCTATTTCTTTCTTATAGTATCCCTTATCAAACTAACGCCAACCGCCAAAGTCGGCCAACCATCTTCTGTCGCCGTTCCAATTCAATTTACCGAAGAAATAACACTCCAACCAAACCAATCTTTGAACCCCCCCCCCCCCCCCCCCCCCATTAATCTAACCCATCACCGCTATCCCAATGAAATATTCTGCACCTATCATCCTGACTCCATCCTTCAATGAAATAAGCCCTCTCGAAATGTCAACCGCAGAAAAAGATGCAATGTTTAAAAAGAAACAAAAATTGGTGACGGCATCCACCAAAAAAACCCTCACAACACAAACCCCTTCTTCTAAACCACCAAAAACCATCGATCTTGAAGCTGGAAAATGTACCGATGTTGAACCCATTCCATCCTCCGAATCCCATCCTCCTTAATCCATCGATGTCATCCAAATATCCTTGAATTAGAATCATCCCGAGTGAAGAAAGAATCTGAAGAACCAACTCTTAATCCACCCCCCAAATTATAAAAGATCAAAACCTCCACCGACCCCTCAACCTAAGATCAAACCCCTTCCCAACCCACTGGGACTCCATCCACATCTGCCCTTGTCCAAGAAGTCGTCGCCTCGATGACACTCTGGCCGGGGAACCCCGTGGAAGACTATCTGTTTGAGCTCTTCGATACCTTCATTCTACTTGGGGATAACGAAAGGTTCGAAGGGCTCTCAACACAACATCTGGTCTACCTGAACGCACTACACTAAGGTCGGGTAAGTTCCATTATTTCCTGATAATCCCACTAATACTTCCTTTTAATTTTAAATCGATATGATAAATACACATTGTCTTGCATTCCATGGGCCAATTTCTTCGGCATCTATCTACTTTGGATGCCAGGGAGAAAGAACTTGAGGCCGAAGTTGCCTAGCTTGAGTTCAGGGTCGAGTCCCTGAATAATGGTCTGTAGAAAAAGAAGAGCTTACATGCCAGCACTTTATTCTACTTTGAAGAGCTAGAAGTAGACTTAAAAAAGACTAAATGGCTCCTCTCTGAAAAAACTGAGAAAAAGAGGCATCTCCTAATAGCCTATGAAGAGCTGAACGCCAAGAACGAGTAATTGGAGAAGGGGTCGGCTGCCCTTCAGAAGTCGTTGGGGAATATGCACTCCCAAATGTCCGAGATAATGCAAACTAACCAGACCTTGGGGAAAGCCTATGAAGATCTTAAATCCCAAGGTCCCCCACTGACCGAAGGCACCAAACAAAAAATGATCGAAGAATATCGTCATTTTCTCGCTCTAACAGATGAGGTCATGAAGCAATATAGTGAAGGTTATATGAGTGCTCGGAAAAAGAACAGGATGAAGATGGTGGAAGCCGGCCTCGATCCTTCTCTCCTGGATTCTTCGGACGATGAATCTGAGGCCGAAGATCCCCCTACTTAACCTACCATCTAATTTTCCCTTTATGTTTCCCTTTAAGCTGTGGTGAGGACACTTCCTTAATAGACTTTGTATCTTTTCCACACTTCATAAAGAGATTCAGAGTCCATTTGTGTGCAAGACATGATGTCGTGTTTGAGCTTGGCAATTTTCACTAGCAGAAATAACTTCGCCATGAATTTCTGAGCCAAATCAACTCATATAGTAATGGAGCCCGAGGAAAGCGAATGCAACCAACTCCTCGCCTTGTCCCGTAGGGTGAAAGGAAACAGTCTGAGTCTGATAGCATCTTTGAAAACTCTATTGTATCTGAAAGTGTCACAAATTTCATAAATTTGATTAAATGATCATTTGTGTTGTCATTCGGCATCCCTCCGAATTGCACATTATTTTGGATCATTTGAATCGTGCCTGGCTTAATTTCAAAGTTGTTTGCTTGAATAGCTGACTTTTGTATACTAGCTTGTATATCTGTGACATGCTGCATAACATATTCTCGCAATGATTTTTGTATTTCTTCTGCCATGGTATCAGGATTAAATGCAACTTGAACTCTTTCCCTTCTCAGTCTTCGAAAGGTTCTATCAACCTCATGATCAAGAAGTACTAAATTTTGATTTTTACGTGATGGTATACACAATCAAGAGTATCTAAAAAATTTAACAGAAGAACACATCTATATTAAGATTAACTATAATTGGTATTAATATTGAAAAATAATACATAATAAGTCCTCGACAACGGAGCCAAAAACTTGTTAGTCGATTTAACAATCAAATAAAACACGCACAAGTATACGCGGTCAAACAAGTAATATATGATAAGTTGAGTGTCAAACCCATGGAAAATAGTATCTAAGCTTTTCAAGTAATAAAATTATAACAATGCAATCTTATCTAAACAATTGGTAAAAAGATGTTTGTCTAAATAAATTTAATTAAAACAGTAAATGGTGAACAAAGCTTTATATCAAATTAAGACAAGATAAGATTATAACTCCCCTAATGCTTCGTTTAATCTCTGAACTCTTCCAATTATTAGAAAACCACTAGAATGGCCAACCAAAAATTTTGAACACTCACGAGCCTCTTCCGATGGTCAAATGAGCATCTCCTAACTAAATAAATCACGATATTCCTATAGTGAGATAAATTAGGTCAGAAGTCATTAAGTCTATATTCTCACAATAGTTACACATGGCAAATAGATATATTCCTACTCTATTATGCAAGATACGTTCTCAATCCCTTAGGAATGGTCATAACATGTGTTATCATATTTAAGGTTAAGCATTAAAGTCCATTTTTCAATATCAAATTAATACTCATATCAATTACTTGGCTAAGCAATCAATAAATAAAGCATAAAATACAAAAACTCATTCACATATGATTTATTATAATAAACTGGTGAGAAAATTGATTAAACTAATCATTATAAGTTACATTGTAACCTTAGAAATGAAGTTAGTTCATAAATATAGGACTAAACAGCATTAATAAAGTATTCAACATATTCAGATTACACAAATAAATGAAAGATTTAGGGAAGAAAAACACCTTTTTAGAAGTATTAAAACTCTAACTCTTCTCTTCACGGTGTAGAATCCAAGCAATGTTGAAGGCAATCTTCTGCTCTTTGATATTGAAGCTCCTTGCTCTCTAAAATTACTGATAAGCTAAACTTGAATAATACGCTAAAACTTGATATGAGCAAAGGAGGCTGCTAAATGAATATATAACTTAGGTCACTTGAACTATCTTCTCTGCTTGGGAACCAGAGGTGGCGCTGCAGCGCCAAGCTTTGGCCTTATTCAGGCGTTGCAGCTCTGGTATAAAAGACAACGCATTAATGAGGCGTTATCGCACCTGATTCATTGAAGAGATGGAGCGCCATGAACTCGAATTGGCGAAATGGTGGCATCGAGTCAGTATTTCTGGCCATTTAAATAGTTACTAACCCCGTTGCGCAAAGGTTTCAAGAATGAAAAAAATGATAATTAAGCCCCTGAAAGCTAGAAATAACCTAATAAGCCTCATGCAAAACACTTCAGTGTAAAATAACAACAACATACTATAAAAGAAATATAAAATAAGACGAACATGCAACTATTAACGGGTCTAATTCGCGGGTATAAATCTATCTCATCACCCATCTGAAACTGTTCCCACGACTATGTCTGACTGATCACCTGGTCGGGTTCAAAAAAAGTACACTCCACCACAAAGTCGGCCAAAGCCTAACCCTTAATCGTCGTCCGAGGGTGATACTCCAGAACAAATTGCGTCAACTACATATCCCAATCCGTAAGTCATCCCGATATGTCTGGCTTATTTAATACCTTGTTCAATGGTTGATCTGTATATACCACTATCAGCCGACCCTGGAAGTAATGCTGAAGTTTCCTTCTAGCTACTATCAAGGCATAAACAAAATTCTCCAAGTTTGGGTACCTGGTCTCCGCATCCCGAAGGGCATGACCGACATAATAGATGGAGGGTTGCTTTCGTCCCGCATCCTAAACCAACACCACTCCAACTGCCAACGAACTCATCGCCAAATATAAGTATAAAGGCTTCAGAGGGATCGACTTCATCTAAAGGGGTGCCAAAGACAAATATCTCTTCATCCCTTGGAAATCATTCTCATACTCCGAAGTCCACTGAAAAGTCTTCTCATCTTCGGCCCTTTCAGAGTGTCAAAAAATAGTAAACACCTTTTCCATCGTCTTGACATAAATCTTCTCAATGCTGTAATATGACCTGTCAGCCGCTGAACATATTTGAAAGCTTGAGGAGATTTCATGTCCAGAATAACCTTGATCTTCTCCGGATTAGCCTCTATTCTACTTTTGCTTACCAGATAACCAAGGAATTTCCCCGACCCGAGGCCGAAAGTACACTTTGTAGGATTCAGCTGAATATTGTAATGTCTAACAGTCTGAAAACAATCCTCCAAATCATCCAGATGTTCCCAAACTGACAGATTCTTGAAAATCATATCCTCTACATATACTTCCATACTTCGGCTCAATTACTTTTGAAACACGTATTTCATCATCCTCTGATATGTCGCACAAAAATTTAAAAGTCTAAAGGTCATCTTCCTATAAGCATATATCGCTCGATGTGTAATAAAGGTCATTTTTGGGATATCCTCATTATCCATCGAAATTTTATTATATCCCGAAAAGGCATCCATGAAACATACTAAAGCATACCCCAATGTAGCATTAATTAGTTGGCCGATGTGTGGAAGTGGATATAAGTCCTACGGGTACGCCTTATTCAAATCAGTATATTCGATGCAAATCCTCTACTTTTCGTTCTGCTTCCGAACCAACACCACATTGGTCAACTATTCAGGGTAGTCAATCTCAAATATGAAGTCGGCTGCCAGCAGTTTGGCCACCTCATCGTTAATAATCTTCTGCCCTGTCATATCCTTTAAGGCGTTGTACATTAAGTCCTTTACCAACTTTTTTGACTTTACCACGTCCAACCCCGCTTGAAAATACCTGAGGGCCTGAGGACCATTCAAGTCTGTCACCAATCCGACCGCCTTTGGAAATCTTTTCACGTACTTACTTAAAGTCTCGTTAGAATACAATCTGATCTGTACCAGGGAACCGGTCGGCTTACCCCTCCTCTTGTTGCTCCCAAATCGACTAACTTATCACATAATTTTTTCCCCAAGGAGATAAAGTTCGGGGCAAGTTTTTTCATTTATTGTCTAGCCTTCTTCCTCAAAGTTATGATGAACATCTGGCACTTGGCCACATCCGAATAATTATAATATCTCAGTAGCCGATTATATGCCTGAGTGTGGTACTAGTACTGTCAAAACTCTCTAAGTGTGGGACTTTCTAATTGGGATCGGCTTTAGCTTGATCAATCTCTAAAGAGAAGGGTGATATCTGATCAATCAAAGCCTCTTTTTCCTAATTGGCCGACACCAGTTTCTTTTCTAACTCTGTCACCCTTCGAGTAAGGGCTTCAACATCATCTTTCCTGAGGGATGAGTTACACTTATCCTGATCTTCCTCTGGAGAAGCCACCCACTGTCTGCGTCTTCCCTCATCACTGCTAGCCTCCCGAGAGCGGCTCCTATGCTTGCTATTTTTATGTTAAGAATAGCCCAAATGATGTGTCTTAGATCGGATCCCTGTTGATGCTTTCCCGATACCGGCGATGACTGGAAGAGACCTCCTCTCCACCCAATAGTGACGCCATCTGGGCATCGAGCTCTATCTGCTGAAGGCGTAGGGTCTTCATAGCGTCTTTATTATGTTACATCTTCCTGGTCAAGATCAGCTCCCTTTTGTCCCGTTTCGAATTTTAATCATCAGCTCGACTGTTGGGAACTATGGTCTTCTGCGTGGCCGAGAACAACTGCCTCCCAACTGACGTCGTCTTCCCCTTCGATGGGCCCATAGAGTTGTTGTGGGACCCGAACCTATTTGAGACGTGAGGGGAAGGCCATAATCTGTCCTTAACCTGAACCCCGAGGTTGAGAAGAGGGGTCGGCCGTTGATTTGTTCCGTGCTGAGACTGTTTTCGCCTTACTTGTCGCCATAATTCCAATTAAACTCCTGGGTGATTGAAAATTTAACTAGCACTAAACATGCCCTCCTTCTAGCGTCGATGTTAACGCCAAGATTCGTCCACGCATCCAATCACCAATAGCACGTCCAATTCTGAACAAAAACGAAGTCACACAGAGAAACTTGACAGCTTGGTCCGTCAGAGGATAGCTTCAGTGCGAAAATAAGTACATGTTGAATAAGGGTAACATTTGAGGCTTACAGTTTTAGTGCAGAAAATAATGTTGTACTTGAGAATTATGGTGTACCCTTCTATTTATAGTGATCACACCTCTTTCTCCATGCCCGTCCTCGAATTGGAATAAAATTCCTCATTATGATATATACCATAATGGGATAGAATTGAATCTCCTTAAAGAAAGGAAGTCGAATAATATTTTGACTTTTTACTTAGGAATTGAAAATTAAATATAATTAGGAATCTTGGATTTTTTAAAGTTCTCCAATTGTCCAAAATGAACTCCTACGTGGGGAGATTTCTTTCATGTGGACTATGGTCCACCGAATCATCTGAGCCAAAATAAACATGCCCGAACACTTTTTAATGGCATGTTTGGTTTTGGGGAAATAGAATGAGCATTTCAAAAAGAATACTTATTCTTAAAGGAATGTTTATTCCATCATGTAGATAAAAATGAATCATTTCATTTTAATCAAAATTATTTAACTTTTCGTTCTAACTAAATATATGAATGAATATCTTTTCAAAAAAAATTATATGTGAATAGATATACTAATTTCATTCCATTTTCATTCCCCATCTAATATTATAACCAAACAGACTATAAGTTATCAACTTCTCGTACAAACTTTTAAACGAGTTAGTTCATTGTATGCTAAAAAAATTATAAAATTATTAAAATAAAGATCTCATCTTAGAGGCTTCAATTAATCGTAAGAATTCCAAATTAATTTTGAATCAACCACTTCTTTTTTGTATGCTCATCATGGGAGGAAACAATCTCTTTCTTTTATATTTCATCCATAGTAGAAAAAAGGTGGTAGAATACATCAAAATGAACAGATGAAATATATATATGGAGAGGATCTCCAACGGATTGGTCCGTTTACGAACCAGTATTTAGCGACGGACAAACTGTCGCTAAAGCCCATATCATGTAATGTTATGAGCTTTAGCGACGGACAACATATAGCGTCGCTAAAAGTATAGATGACGGTTGTATGACCGAACCGTCGCCAGGTCCGTCGTTAAAAAGGGGTGAGATCGAGTGAGTTGGATAAGAGGTGAACTTAAGATCCAACTATATATATATATATATATATATATATATATATATATATATATATATATATATATATATATATATATATGAAATGATCAAGGATCCCTTATTTTCTTAAAATGAGGGACTTTTTTGTTTTTTTTGGCTTTTTTTTAAAACAACTAAAAAAAAAAGTTTAATATTTTATGGAATCAAATTTTTCCATAATACAATGTTTTTGGGCGTGTTTTAAATACCTATACTAAAAGTGGTGGTACATGCCTCTGATGTATATACATGTTTTGTTATACATACCCAAATCACACCCAAAACATCATATATATATATATATATATATATATATATATATATATATATATATATATATATATATATATAGCTTAAAAGCTTCTTGTGACATTCTTTCAGGCTTCCAAACCTTAAATTATTTCAATAGTGACATTTTTATAATTATTTTAATAAAATTTAATACAATAAGCAATACTTATTGATCTTTGCCATATAATTTTGGCTTATTCGTCATGTTATTCTATTTTTATGAAGCTCAAATCACTCTCACATAAATTAGAATGAATCTAATTAACTATTTTTTTTTTACAACTATGACAAATTTATTTAAAAATAATAATTATACTAATTGCATAAATCTAGTTTAATTTTATTAATTTGTAAGACCAGCCGAGAACTTGACACCTGTCCCAGGTAACCACGCTCTTCCATCGATAAAATGCTCAACCGTAAAAAAATGAGCAACTGACGGATCCGTGATCTTGTGATAACCAGGCCATTGGATCCGTCCAGATAATGATCCACCAGGCCCATAGTTCCTATACTCACCATACCACAATGTACCCAAAGCAAAGTCTCCATACCACTCTAGCCACCCTCTGGGCTGTACTTGTCCAGTCATGTAAGTGTTCATAAAAACAGTCCTGGAGTACTGTTTCCAAGGCCGGCCCAAATAAGTGGGCTTAGTGGCGTAAACATAGCTATCTTGGATCGAAAATCCGGTACTTTGGTTTGGGTTCTTTCGGCCTTGGGCCGTGATGGTAACCTTTTGTAATGGTAAAGGTTCCATGGTGAAAATCTTGCAATTTTGAAGGACAGCAGCACCATTCCCAAAAATGAAGTCTATGGTGCCGTAAATGCTGCATTCGCGGAAGAATTGCCGGAGAGAGTGAGCATAAAGGGTGTCTTGGTAGCCTTCCATGCTACACCGGTAGAAGGCCGATTGGTCGGAGTCTACACGTAGAGCGACAGCTTGAAAATTTTGGGGTCCTGCTGTGTTTCGAAATGTCATGTCCCTTGCTATGAATCCTTTCCCAGAAACAGCTACAAAAAAATAATTAAGAGGCATAAGAAGTATTAATTATAGCCTATTGGCAAACAAATAAGATTACATCTAAAAGATAAAGTAAATGTTATATTGCTATATATATATATTCCTGCCTTATTTTCAACGTATTAAAAGTGAGAATTTCCTTTTATGTTACAAATAATAACTAAATGTGTGCAAATTTTAGCCGTAAAAAAAATTGATATATGTAACAAGCTACTCATCAAATAATTTTCACACTTGATCACTCTTAGAACATTGTCCAATCTTTTGTTGTTGTTGGCCCACCTACTATTTAAATTATGCATGCATCAAGGGTATTAGCCAATATATATCTATTGCCAATCAACTTTTTCTCCAAAATAAATAAAATAATTTTGAAAATTTGATCATGTCACCGAGTGATATTTGGATTCTACCCAATGCTAGCTCTTGAAAATAAAAAATAAAAAAAGAAAAGAAAAAGATTAAGAATACTAACCAACAGTAGCTGTTCGAAAGGTAGTCCACCCTTGCATGAAATTCCTATTACCCGTCACAATAGTGGCTCCAATTCCATCCCCAACAAGCATAATATTGGTCTTTTTCCTCTTCATATCAATATTCTCCTTATAAACTCCCCTCTTCACGTATATAACATACCTCCTATTACTATAACTCGGAGACTCATAAATCGCTTGCCCAATCGTCCGATACCGACCGGACCCGTCCACCGCCACCACCGCATCCACGTGCATCCCATTCGGATCCGAAAGCAAAATCTCCTTGTCACCATCCGTTATCCATTTAGGAAAATCCATGCCAACATTAAAAACTGTGTCATTTCTAGGTGGCTTAAAAGACAATCTATGTAATTGAGTGTACATAGCCAAAACATTACTAATAAGTTGTGTTACTTGTGTTAAACTTCCCTTAATGAACCCCTCGAGGCGTCGGTCCGTGCCCTCGAACCCTTCTAGGCACGTGTCTTGGTTGCTTAATGCAGCGCTAAGCCATGCCTTAAGATTACCTTCGTAGTGAATGTTCTTAGAACCTGCTCGAATGTCCTTCATTTCAAGTAGGGACCACGCCAACTCGGAGACGGAGAAATCGAGGAGCTCTTTGCAATCCTCGATGGCAATTTGTTCGCGAGGACTTATGGATAGGGAGTTGAACTTTGTGACCATTTCGATGGCTAGTCGTGCCTCGTTTAGCGTGCTCTCGAGGGCAGCTCTGAGGACAGAGGTAGGGTTTCGGTGTTTGGAATTTGGCAGCCGAGATTGAAGGCTTGAGAGGCATGAAGTTTGGTTTTCGATGTTCATACAAGCTTGAATAATCATGGCTTGGTTTTGCTCTTCTAAAATGGGTTCATGGGAGAAAACTCCTAGGGAAGGTAAAA
Source organism: Panax ginseng (assembly GCA_020205605.1). Lineage (NCBI taxonomy): Eukaryota > Viridiplantae > Streptophyta > Magnoliopsida > Apiales > Araliaceae > Panax > Panax ginseng. The sequence continues at coordinate 19,760,913 of CM035133.1, read as the reverse complement.
GAATGACAAGAAGAAGAAGAAATTTTTGTTGAATGCCATTTTTGGATGTGAAAAAAGGAGTAGATAGTTTCGTGTTTTTTATGAAAGGAGTATATATATATATATATATATATATATATATATATATATATATATATATATATATATATATATATATATATGTAAGAAAATTAGAGGGTATTGTTTGTTATGAAAGAAAGAATTTTTTTTCTCATGAAAAGGATCAAGTTATGCTTCCTTGTAGGCGTTGGTGCAGAAAATTCCTCCATTTTTTTTGCCTTTCGGGCTAAGTAGGGTGCTGCTTCAAATTAAGTTACAGAGATTCTCCACAAGTACAGCTAAAGAGAACATAAAAGTAACTATTGCGGGTTGAGCTATGTCAGATAAAGCAACTTTATTTCTTAAAAGTTTATGCAGAAATAAAATAAATATTAACACATTTTATGATCAGTTGAGATAAGAGTTGGTTAGAATGATTATGCTTTGACCAATGTGAAAGATATTACTATAATAGTGCGTTATGCGTAGCTAGTCTACCACCAAATGTCCTGCATGTGATTCTTTACTTCGACCAACTGAAAAACCTTCTTCAAGAATCAAGAAATAGAGTCAAAAATTGCCTTGGTAGGAATAAGATCATTATTTAGTTTTTAAATGTCAATTAAAATATTTTTGAACTACAAAATTGATATAAATTCATTTAAAATTATATAAATTTCATATAAAATATGAAGCTAGGCCATAAAAAAATATTTTATATATTCATCAGACCTAATATTATGAAGCTTTTTAATAGCCAGCAACACATACTTTGACATAAACAAGGTAGTGGACTGTTAATTTCCTTAATTATACTTCATAAGTTTTGAATAAATCTGAAGTTGATTGGTAACAAGTTGTTTTTAAGATAATAATAATGATATAATGATCCACTTAATAACTTTGTCACTTTAAAATAGGTTAGTTTCTTGCCAAAGGACTACAGGATACAATTTGGATAAGAAAAACTACAATTATATAAAGACAGAGGACTAAACTGGAATCAATCAATAAGAGCCGCCTGCATGTGTTTAAATTTCCTGATGGAATTGACATCAATATAAGGTGGCAAGAATAAAAGTTCTGGAGCACTCTCTGGCGTGGCAGCAAATGATGACAATCGAATAACAATGAGATTAAATATTCGGTTATGCAGCTAAGGTAGTAAAAGTGCAATGTTCATCATTTGATTAATTTATGTGATGAACCAACATAACAACAAAATCTACATCCCTTATTGTTATAAGGTCGGGCAAAGTCTCCTAACGAGTTGGAAAAACAATTGAAGTGCTATAAGGTCGGATGGTATTATAAGGTCGGACAAAAATTTTTCAATAGATTGGGAAGGTAATTTTGGCGTTATAAGATCGGATGGTGTTATAAGGTCGGACAAAAGCCTCCCAATGGGGTGGAAAGACAATTTTGACATTATAAAGTCGGATGATGTTATAAGGTCGGATAGAAGTTTCCCAATGAGTTGGAAAGACAATTTTGACGTTATAAGGTCGGATGGTGTTAGAAGGTTGGACAGAAACCTCCCAATGGGTTGAGAAGAAATTTTTGGCGTTATAAGGTTGGATAGTGTTATAAGGTCGGACAAAAGCCTCCCAACGAGTTGGGAAGACAACTTTGACGTTATAAGGTCAGATGGTGTTATAAGGTCGAACAGATCTTCGGAACGAACACATTCAGTTCTTCGGAACGAATATTTTCATTATTATTTATATTCAGTTCTTCGGAACGAATATTTTCATTATTACTTACATTCAGTTCTTCAGAACGAATACATTCAGTTCTTCGGAACAAATATTTTCATTATTTGTTAAATTTAGTTCTCCGAAACCTCTATCTGATACCTCCCACAAGGGTCGGAAAGGCAATGAAGGCGGTATAAAGTTGGTTATCTTCGGTTGTGATAAGGTTGGTTATATATATCTTCGGTTGTGATAAGGTTGACTATCTATATCTTCAGTTGTGATAAGGTTGGTTATATATATCTCCGTGGTTTTTTTTCAATTGGGTTTCCACATAAATTCTTGTGTCCATATTTTATATCTCTTACAATAATGTGTATGTTTATTTGTGTTTATTTCATGAGTTTGATTTCACAACAATATAATCAACTCCGGTAGTTGTTAGCATTGTTTTGGCCAATTATTTAAGTGATTTCATCAGGTGTACAAAATTTTGCATTAACATTGACGCCGTCTTTAGAAATCAAAATTTTGTTTGAAAAATGACCAAACTTAATTTATCAAAATCGCTTAGATTTCAATTGATATTTAATTAGCATGGGGAGAAATATTTATAACCTGTCTGGATTTGGAGTCGAGCCATCATAATCTAGTTATCTCAAGAGGCGAAGCAGTATGCGGTACAGAGACAAAAATTCAGAATGAATAATGCCATCACTGAAATTCGAGCAGAACAACAACTTCATCCAAGAATTATTTTGCTTGACGTTGTTTGGAATCCATATGTGGAACGGGAAGATATCAGCTGAGCATACAGGCTTGCCAGGGGAAGATTGTGTACATTTACCATCTCTTTGTCGGATGATGGAAGTTGAGGGATATGAAAAACAGATTGCAAAGGAGCGTTTATCTGAGCTAGTCTTTTCTTCTAAGGACATGGACAGTTGTTATTTTCACAACTTCAGCAACGTAACCGACGAGTACAGTTCCGTGAATAACAAAGGAGGCTTGACAAAAAGGTATTCAAAGATGAATGATAATTACGATTCAGTTGAGGAGTAATTAATGCATAGGTCCATACCCATGTACAAGCAGCGGCGGAACCAGAATATTTTTAGAGGGGGGTCAAAATACATCAATAAAAAAATTATTTATTGACACTTATTGTGAGACCCCAGATTTTATGAATAAATATTTAATTTTCTCGAAATAATTTTTTTATATTATAGTGTGGATTTGATATAATGTTATAGTTGTGGGTAGTATTTATAAATTTTGCAAAGTATGTAAGTTGTTATATAATATTCTTTTTATCTGTAAGAATATCAAATGCAACGACACAATCATTGGTGGACCTGCATGCAGTAATTATTATTTCGGATTGAGAAAATGACAAAAATATATTTATGAAAATAATGCGCGGAAGTTTTTTTACAGATTAATCTTGTTGAACTACTCAGAGTAGTAAAAGTACGATGAATCTGGCGTGGTTGTATAGTAAGACACCAGATTGATTATTGATGCTTACGTGAGAAGTCACTCGGTTATACTCAATTATTGCTACAAAGAATTGTTGCATCATATCTTTCATATTATTGATTCGATTATTGTCACAAAGATCATCTGCATAATAATATGTTATTTTATTAAATCAATAATTGAGGCAAGAAGTTATTCATATTATTAAATTGCAATATTTACAATGTCTAGAAGTTCTGTCAAGAAGAGGTTTGGTCACCTAATTGCGCGCCAATAGGGAGAAATCTTTATTGGAAAGCCCTCTCTTTCTTGGGAACGACCTGGTTGATAAATATTGTGAGTTATAATATTAATGATTAATGTTATTAAAATTGAAGTTGTGCTCGGAGTTGAATTTGGAGACGCGGACATGATATTTGAGTCCGGAACGATGAAATTAGTAAAAATAGACTATAAACACAAAATTTTCCGAATTTTACTATTTGGTCAAAAAGTCAACAGTTGACTTTTTCAAAAAAAGTCAAACTTCGAAATTTCAAAATTTATATTTTTGATAAAAAATAGTTTCATTGTGTTGGAATTATTTATGTTAGTGAAAATTGACATTTATTTCAATAATAATTGATGTCTGGAGGTTATATTGACCAATCGAGTATTTAACTGGATAAATGAGCAATTAATTGCTATTATTTCACATGATTATAACTATTTGTTCACATGTGTATACTATTGTTTCACATTCTTGTTACTATTAGGGGAGTTGGTGCAAGATTGTTAATATTTGCATGACTATGTTAAAAATGGAGGTATAGATGGAGAGTCTTATACTATAATTCAGTATTTTCACATATACTAGAACTATTGATTCACATGATTTACTATTGAATCACATTATTTACTATTAGGGGAGGTGGTGCAAGTTTGATAATACTTGCATGACTAAATTAAAAATAAAGAAAAAGTTGGAGGTATTGATTTGTAATTTTTGAGCCCCAAAACGCGTGCAATTATTGAAACTATATTTTCAATAAATAGAAGCTCATTCTTCCTTCATTTCTCACCAATTCACTAAAGCTATAGAGCAATTATTATAGAGAGAAATTGTAGAGAGAAAATCTCAGAAGAAGAAGCTCTCGCTACCCCACTACTCATATATCCGGTTTCTTTCAAAGGTAAGGGTATTATTTCTTTTGTATTCATGAAGAGAACTTCATTATTCCATCTTTATTATTCATTGGAATATCCTGCTCAGGCTTTTACGCTGTAGGACTGGTTAAAATCTTTATTATTACGTTGGAATATCCTGCATCAGTCTTTTACACAGGACTGGTTAAAATCTTTATTATTCATTTATTACATTGGAACATCCATCGATTGTGAATTTCACGATTCGGTTCCGTTATTTAGTATATTCGTTGAATAACTTTGTCCATGCAAGCACCGCATGCATAGTGATTTCTGTTGTTATTCCATTCCTTATTATTCGGTTGGAACATCACCGCCGGTGACACGCTTTGACCGGTTCCGTTATTTATTATATTCGTTGGAATAACTCGCCATCTAAGTACCGCATGCATGGTGATTTCTTTTGTTATTCCATTCTTTATTATACTCAGTTGGTTAAAGTTTTGACTTCTATACTCCATGAAATTAGTAGAATATTATTGATATTTGCACTTCATCCAGTATCTTTTCATGGAAATATTCTTCTGAGCATTCTTGAATTTTACTCTACAAAGAAGTATCATGTTGACAATTTGGACGTTATTAGTTCTGGATAAATTAATTCGTGAACTTATTTTAATGAATTCTTATATCATTGTCATCATCCTCATGTTTATATTTTTTGAAAGTCATCTGTATTCTGTAGTGCATAGATGGACTTGGTATGATTATGACTGAGGATTATTCAAAGATAATCATGACCGTAATGTTATAAATGATGTGATAAAAGTCGTCATTGGCCCGTAGTGCATTGATGGATGATTGTTGGCATGATCATGACCATTGATGAATACACGAATGTCCTTCGCCCGTAATGCATGGATAATTGTGGTCGTGATACTAAAGAATATCCTCGCCGTAGAAAGCAGGTGATTCGATGATGTGGATTATTTATTAAGCTGAGTCCCAGTAATAAAAGTGATGAAAAACCTTTTAAATCATAAAAGATAGTAGATTTTATTCTCTACTTGACTCTTTTAATGAATTGCTTGTTCCGCTGCAGTTAAACTTGATGTCTATTGTATTTTATCAGTTTAACATTGTTGAAGACTAATGATAATTTATTCTTCATTATCTTAGTCATAATATTTCTTACTGGGCTAGTTGAGCTTACCCTTTTACTTTCATTGTTCTCTTCAGGAAATTAGAACGTAGCGGGGACTAGTCGGGGAACGGAGTGACGGTCCAGAGGATAACATTAGTAGTCCTCACTATTCTGTTAAATAGTGTGACAATAAATGTAATGAGGACTTATTCTGAGAGTGGATATTGTCTAGAAGACAATATTTGTATTAAAACTCACAGCTCTTTTGTTATATATTAAAGATTATATTTGTATTCTGTACCATGTATTTGGCGACTCAGGATAGGTGATGTATACCTGTTTTGGGGGCATCACAGTTGGTATCAAAGCTTAGGGATATGATCCTTGGCTAAGATGTGAGACAAGAACTAGGAGGGGAGAGACGGGGAATTCCTTCGCTAGTATGATCTACTTAAGTTTATTTGGTATTTAATTGGTCGGTCAGAGTATAGGGATAATATGTGATATGTTAATTAACCCTTGTTTTGTGGCGAGATTTGAAAATGGCATCCAGAATGTTGAGAACATCAATGGAGCATAGGAGACCGATTGAGTCTCCGCAGATCAATAACTGTGACAATGTGCGTCGTGAAGGCGACAATCCTCATGCAAAAACAACAACACCGACCAAATGATGAACGATGGAATGTTCCGAGGCTTCATGCAATTCATGCAACATCAAAGAGAGCGACTCGCATCCAAAAATGCGTGTGGAAACACTGGCAACTCTCGGACTGGTCCACCGCCAAACAGATTCAAGAGCTGGGACCACCGGAGTTTTTTGGAGAGCCAAAACCTCTTAAGGCGGAGACGTGGATAAAACTGATCAACAAGAAATTTGATGTCTTGGGTTGCTCCGAAGAGCAAAAGATTCCCTTTGTCACCTTCATGTTGCAGTGCGCCACGCATTCATTGGTGGGAATCAGAAGCGTACTCCAACCGCCCAGATCAAGATGTCTTGGAAAAAGTTCAAGAGCTGTTCAACGATGTAGTTTCAAAGTATAAATCATATGAAAGAGGTAGAGTTCATTAAACTGGAGCAAAACAACATGACCGTGTCACAGTACGAAGCCAAGTTTGCCGAGCTGTCCCGGTTTACGTCCCATTTGGTTGATAATGAGGAGAGAATGACGCGAATGTTTCTAAGAGGTTTGAAACCCGAGATACGTCAATATCTTATCTCTCATAAACTGTGTTTGTATTCAGATATTGTTAATAGGGCTCAGTTATTGGAGCGCGATAGTGAGTCAACCCAACCAAAAGAGAGCAGCCGATAAAATGATAATTCTAGTGATAGCAGTCATCGAAACGGTGACAATAAGCATGAAGGGAATCAACATGCCAGATATGGTAACCACTTCGGTGGTAATCATGGCCAAAATAATAAGAATGGACATTTTAAGAAGAGGAAATTCAACAATGATGGAAAGGCGTCAGCACTAGCACCCGTTGTTAAGGAAGGAGAACGACCACCTATCATATGTTTCAAATGCAGAGGGGAGGGACATATCAGTTCAAACTGCGCGATGTCATCCAAAACATGTTACAATTGTGGAAGAGAAGGTCACCTAGCCCGATTTTGTCGTTCACCGAAGACAAGTCCAGCTGGGAAGGAGGCACCAAAGGCCGTCGTAGAAAAGTCAAAACCGGTAGTGCAAGGGAGAGCATTTTTTGTGACTTCTCAAAAAGCGAGTAATCCGAACGAAGTTAGCACGGGTTAGTTAATTATAAATTCTTGCAAAGTCTATACCTTATAAGATACATGTTATACCCATTATTTTATCTCTCTTGCTTGCGTTTAAAGTTTAAATTTGACCACAGAGAAGCTAGACTTTGACTTATTGGTTGAAATTTTGTTAGTAGAAACCTTCGTTACATCCACTGTTTATAAATCTTGTTTGATTCAAATTGACACTTTCACGTTACCTATCGATCTTATCTCTTTGAAAATACTTGCCTTTGATGTGATTTTAGGAATCGATTGGTTAACTACTCATCATGCTTTTTGTAAGGTTGTTAGCTTTCATACTCCTAACCAACCTGTTATGCGAATTCAAAGTAACCAAACCACTAAAGTCAATCATTGTCATATCAAGCCATAAGTAAAGAGCCCCGATCCTTTCATTGTTAACTTCCTTGTGTGGAATGCACCGAAGCCAGACTTTCTGTAGGCGACATCGTGAATGAAGATGGCAACTTGATAGGTATTAATGTGACGTACTATCCAAGTCTTGGATGAGGGTCACAATTTTGAATGATATTTCTATCGTTAATAAATTTCCTGACGTATTCCTGAAGACTTCCTAGCCTACCCCTAGAGCGTGAAATCGAATTTTGTATTGACCCCAATACAAAACCCATTTCTTAAACCCTCAAATATTTCTTCAACTAAAATAAACGTAACATGCGCCAAAGACGTTGAATCAAGCTATTGAAGATTACGATCGTACCATTTAATACCATCGTAGGAAAAACGAACGTGGTAGTTGACGTGTTGAGTAGAAGATCGTATGCGTTTACGAGTGCAATGTTGTTAACACAAAAACCCATTTTGTATAATTTACAAATGATGAAGATGGAGTAAAAGACTCTAGGAACCCACGTGAAGATAACGAATATACGATTAGTATTGACTTTAATCGATAAAGTTAAAGCCACTCAAACTACACACTCAGAGCTGATGATTGTGAAGAAGAATGTTCAAGAGGGCGTTATTTTAGAAGCAAGAATCGACGAAGAGAGGAAACCTCAACCCTCGATTTAATTGGCCCATTTGAAATCCTCGATCGATTAGGAATTGTGGCCTATAGACTCGTTTTACCGCCAAGTGTGTCGCGTGTTCATAACGTTTTTAACGTATCAATGTTATGTAAATATGTGGACGACCCGAACAACATTATTAATTTAGAACCGGACGAGATAGCGGATGATTTAACGTTTGAGGAAATACGTGTTAAAATCTTGGATAAAAAGAATCGTATTCAACACTCAAAGGTTATACCTCAAGAGTTAGAATCTGTCGAGGTATCCTCACCTGTTCAGCATACCAAGTATGTACGTAAATTTCGAGGGCAAAATTCCATAAGGAGGGGAGATTGTGAGACCCCAGAATTTATGAATAAATATTTAATTTTCTCAAAATAATTTTTTTATATTATGGTGTGGATTTGATATAATGTTATACTTGTGGGTAGTATTTATAAATTTTGCAAAGTATGCAAGTTGTTATATAATATTCTTTTTGTCGGAGAATATCCGTAAGACAGCACAATCATTGGTGGACCTCGCAGCAGAATTATTGTCGGATTGAGAAAACGACAAAAATATATTTATGAAAATAACGGCAGAAGTTTTACAGATTATCTTGTTGAACTACTCGGTAGTAAAAGGAAAAGTAATCTGGCGTGGTTGTATAGTAGCACACATGATTGATTATTGATGCTTACGTGAGAAGTCACTCGGTTATACTCAATTATTACTACGAATAATTCTTTGCATGATCATATCTCTCATATTATTGATTCGATTATTGTCACAAGATCATCTCGCATAATATGTTATTTTATTAAATCAATAATTGAGGCGCAAAGTTATTCATATTATTAAATTGCAATATTTACAATGTCTAGAAGTTACATCGAGGAGAGGTTTGGTCACCTAATTGCGGCATGATAGGAGAAATCCTCATTGGAAAGCCCTCTTTCTTGGGAACGACCTGGTTGATAAATATTGTGAGTTATAATATTAATGATTAATGTTATTAAAATTGAAGTTGTGCTCGGAGTTGAATTTGGAGACGCGGACGTGATATTTGAGTCCGGAACGATGAAATTAGTAAAAATAGACTATAAACACAAAATTTTCTGAATTTTACTATTTGGTCAAAAAGTCAACAGTTGACTTTTTCAAAAAAAGTCAAACTTCGAAATTTCAAAATTTATATTTTTGATAAAAATAGTTTCATTGTGTTGGAATTATTTATGTTAGTGAAAATCGACATTTATTTCAATAATAATTGATGTCTGAAGGTTATATTGACCAATCGAGTATTTAACTGGATAAATGAGCAATTGATTGCTATTATTTCACATGATTATAACTATTTGTTCACATGTGTATACTATTGTTTCACATTCTTGTTACTATTAGGGGAGTTGGTGCAAAATTGTTAATACTTGCATGACTATGTTAAAAATAGAGGTATAGATGGAGGTACTATACTATAATTCGTATTTTCACATGTCTAGAACTATTGATTCACATGATTTACTATTGAATCACATTATTTACTATTAGGGGAGGTGGTGCAAGTTTGATAATACTTGCATGACTAAATTAAAAATAAAGAAAAAGTTGGAGGTATTGTACTGTAATTTTTCGAGCCCCAAAACGTGCAATTATTGAAACTATATTTTTCAATAAATAGAAGCTCATTCTTCCTTCATTTCTCACCAATTCACTAAAGCTATAGAGCAATTATTATAGAGAGAAATTGTAGAGAGAAAATCTGTAGAAGAAGAGAAGCCTGCTACCCCACTACTCATATATCCAGTTTCTTTCAAAGGTAAGGGGTATTATTTCTTTTGTATTCATGAAGAGAACTTCTGTTATTCCATCTTTATTATTCTGTTGGAATATCCTGCTCAGGTTTTACTGTGGGACTGGTTAAAATCTTTATTATTTATTTATTACATGTTGGAACATCCGCCGATTGTGAATTTCACCGACACGGTTCCGTTATTTAGTATTCATTGGAATAACTTTGTCCATGCAAAGTACCGCATGCATAGTGATTTCTGTTGTTATTCCATTCCTTATTATTCTGTTGGAACATCCTGTCGGTGCGTATTACGCCTGACCTGGTTCCGTTATTTATTATTACTCGTTGGAATAACGCATCATCTGTCAATACCGCATGCATGGTGATTTCTTTTGTTATTCCATTCTTTATTATACTCAGTTGGTTAAAGTTTTGACTTCTATACTCCATGAAATTAGTGGAATATTATTGATATTTGCACTTCATCCAGTATCTTTTCATGGAAATATTCTTTTGAGCATTCTTGAAATTTACTCTACAAAGAAGTATCATGTTGACAATTTGGACGTTATTAGTTCCTGAATAAATTAATTCGTGAACTTGTTTTATTGAATTCTTATATCATCGTCATCATCCTCATGTTTATATTTTTTTGAAAGTCATACGTGGCACGTAGTGCATAGATGGACTTGGTATGATTATGACTAGGGATTATTCGATATAATCATGACCGTAATGTTATAAATGATGTGATAAAAGTCCTCATTGGCCCGTAGTACATTGATGGACAGTTGTTGGCATGATCATGACCATTGATGAATACACGAATGTCCTTGGCCCGTAGTGCATGGATAATTGTGGTCGTGATACTAAAGAATATCCTTGGCCGTAGTGCAGGGGTGATTCGATGATGTGGATTATTTATTTAGCTGAGTCCCTGCAATAAAAGTGATGAAAAACCTTTTAAATCATAAAAGATAGTTGATTTTATTCTCTACTTGACTCTTTTAATGGATTGCTTGTTCCGCTGCAGTTAAACTTGATGTTTATTGTATTTTATCAGTTTAACATTGTTGAAGACTAATGATAATTCATTCTGCATTATCTTAGTCATAATATTTCTTAATGGGCTAGTTGAGCTCACCCTTTTACTTTCATTGTTCTCTTATGGAAATGAGAACGTAGCGGGGACTAGTCGAGGAACGGAGTGACGGTCCAGAGGATAGCATTAGTAGTCCTCACTATTCTGTTAAATAGTGTGATAATAAATGTAATGAAGACTTATTCTCGAGAGTGGATATTATGCAGAAGACAATATTTGTATTAAAACTCATGACTCTCTTTTGTTATATATTAAAGATTGTATTTGTATTCTGTACCATGTATTTGGCTACTCAGGATAGGTGATGTATACCTATTTTGGGGGCGTCACACTTGCAGTGCTTCTTTCAAATTTTTTTTGCCCAATTATTGTATTTCATAACATCCTATTCCAACCATTGTAAACCTATGAGTTGTGAGAGTCTAATAACTTCATATATATATATATATTAATTTTTCTCGAACTATGAGACTATTAATCAGACTTTGAATTTTTTAGTCAACTGATTATCTACTTTTATAGATAAATTACAAATTATAATATTATATATTCAAAATCTTATATTGTGATTATGATCATCTTCTTTAGAGACAACTGAGAGTAGCCACTCAAAGCAAGAAAATGAATTAAGTTATTCTCATTTACAAAAAAATTGATACCAATGTATGATTAAGTCAGTAAGACAAAAGAGTGTAATATTAATTAATTAATTATCAAATTTATTTCATTATTTTATCTTATAGTAATATTTTTAATTTATTATAGGTGAAAAGACATGAAAAAATAAATAAATTAATATCATCTCATAACAAAGATCAAATTTAACTAATATTAATATGCTTCAAATTCCAGGGTAGGGGGTCATATGACCCCCTCGACCCCCTAGTTCCGGCCATGTGTACAAGAAGTTGTAGTTGAACACTTTTCTTAAGCTTCCCGAAGCCAACCAAGATAATCTTAACTCATTGACAAATGGCATGGCCTTCAACAAAGCAAACAACCAGACACTTCGTCATCCCTCTGAATGTCTTCGGCAGTCCCCCTGTGCGTTCGGATAATCTTCGGTAGTCCCCTTGTGCGTTCGGATAATCTTCGGTCGTCCCCTTGTGCGTTCAGATAATCTTCAGTAGTCCCCCATGTGTTCGGATAATCTTTAGTAGTCCCCCTACTCGTTCGGATAATCCTCGGCAGTCCCCTTGTACTTTTAAATAATCCTTAACAGACCACCATCGGACTTTGACAAGAAAAGAAATCACCTGAGCAATGTCAATCTCAACCAATATCATTAATTCAGGTAATAAACGCCTTCAAAAGAGCATGTTTCTCGTTGGGAAAACACAAAACTTGGTCATGGGATTTACAACAAAAGGCAAAAAGATGTTCTCCCTATTATTCCTTACTTGATCATTGGCGAACGCTTTTTGAAGATGCTTCATCGGATTTTCTAAAACCTGAAATCTTTGCAATAACCATGGAATTCAATTATTTCTAGGTATGCTTAGAATGATCAAGTTTTGGAAACCTTGAAAATGTTCAGTCAAATAAGAAGATTGAGGAGGATCTGGATTGGATTTCTCTTATGAGTGTTCTAAGGGCTTACACAGACGTAGAAGATTTGGTACATAATCGAAAAATATGACGGCGACATCAATGGCTATGCATTAACGTACATATGATGTCCCAACTAGGGGTGAGCATTCAGTTATTAACCGAACCGAACAAGGAATTCGATTATAACCGAAACTCGAAAATGTCCTGTTTTAGCTATCCGAACAAGTAACCGAAATTTCTAATAACCGAATAACCGAATTTAAGCATAACCCATAAACAGTTCAGTTCAGTTCCTACAATCCATAAACATAATCCATAAACAACAACAAGACAGTTCTTACAATCCATTAATATAATCCATAAACAACAACACAGTTCCTACAATGATTAACACCATAAACATAAATTACATAATCCATAAACATAAATTATGGACATATGAGAGCTTGAAGCTGCTGCTGCTGGCCAAAATGCTTGAAGCTGCTGCTAACTGCTGTTGTCTGTTGCCCATTTGTTGCTCATTTGCTGCTTGAACCTCCTCCTATCACTTGCTAGTTGCTGTTGACAAAAATAAATGAAAGAAAGCATCATTTGCCACTTGACACTTTCTAGCATGTTAGACACTAGACAATAGACACTTACTCATTATATTGACAAAGTAAGTAAAACTTATGAAACAGCCATGCCTTCACTAAACTAAGAAACAATCCAAATATTCAAACAACAGAACTGAGTATAATGGATTGACTAGACAACACCAATAAACCTAACAAAGTCATGAGATCAAATCATATCAACACTAAAGCATTTCACTATTTAATTCAGCTATTTACCATTAGAAAAACAATATTATCAGCTCCACGTACAAGAGTATATGCACAAATAACAGAACTGTAGTAGCAACAATAACAACGATGATTATATTATATTATTTAGTTAAAGGTTTAAAGCAAATGAAAAAACATGGAACTACTAAGTATTAAGTATAGATGGCACAAAAGTGAAAGTATACATAGCAAGTTGAAATGGTAACCAACTGCACTACCATCTCCTCAGATGCTTCATCTTGTTATCGTCTTCCAACTGTGTCAGTTTGCACATATTAAACAAATAACTACTAAATATGCAAATAACTACTAAATTCCCAGATGAATTTACCTCATTAATTAAGTTGAGTCGTGGTCCTCGTGGAAACATTGGCATCATTAGTAGCAAGGCTCAACTTGAAAATTGCTGAAAAATGAAAAAAAAAAATTAAACACATTAAGGGAAAAAATTGTTTTATTAGTTCAATAAAATAAACATAAACAATAATTATTACCACATTCAAGTTTATCGGCAAAGTCATTATCTTCCTCCACATCAATGCAATTCTTCTTTTTAATCCAATCTTGAGCACATATGAGAGCTTCCACCATATGAGGAGACAATGAACTCCTAAATGAATCAAGAATGCCCCCCCCGTGTTAAATGCGGATTCAAGCAAGCAGAGAGAAATGGGAATAGCCAACACATCACGGGTAATACGTGCAAGGATAGGGAATCTTGCACTATTAGCTTTCCACCACACCAAAATATCGAAAGACTCACCGGCTTCTTCCACATCTTCACTTAAATATTTGTCCAACTCCGATTTTCTCCAAGTATCACTCCTATTCCGACGCTTTTGAACTTATCCATAAGTCTATTTGTATTTTGGGATTCCATTGAATTAGAACCTTGGGATGACAGGTTACTTAAACTTGATATGCCACTTGGCCCACTTTCTTGTGTTGAATACTTTTTTTTGTACTCATTAAACAAATCTTCCATTGCTTTCTTCACACCATCGGCAATCTTTATTCCCGTGGCCCTATTACTTGCTTGACATTCTAAATCCCTATCTTCATTATCAATATCAAAATGAAGATTTACTCCCATACCCTCCAATAGATCGTCAACTTCAGTTTCATCATCTCCATACATTTCGTCTAAACCAAATTGAACAAAACTCAACTTAGACCGAGGATCAAGCACAGCAGGAGTATACAACAACATATTCATCTTTGTAACATTTCCCCAATACTTATCATATTTTCTTTTCATTGCCTTGGCCATTTGTTTCAATTCTCTATCATTGCTTCTTTCCCACTCACTCAAAATAATATAAGTTTCACTTATTTCATGAAATGCATTATTTGATGTGACATAAGATGAGCCTGAAATACGCACAGTGAGATTATAAAAATGTTATAAGAATCTCACAAACAATTTAGCTCTATTCCAATCTGAGTCCATTGGAATATCTTGGCCCCCCATCTCTTTTACAAAGCCACGTTCAAATCCAAATTGATCAAAAGTTTCTTTGTACTTTAAGGCTGAACTTAACATCAAGTAAGTAGAGTTCCAATCTAGTTGGACAATCTAGACTTAAACCTTTCTTGTCTTGAAGACCACAATACTCAATACAGTCCTTAAATGACTTGACCCTAGCCGGGGATTATTTTGCATACCTTACTGCACACCTAACATTCTCAATAGATTTCTCAATCAACTTCAACCCATCATTCACAACAAGATTAATAATGTGAGCTATACATCTCATGTGAATGAACTTACCACCCAAGACATTGGTTTTCCAAGATGTACATCTCTCTCTCAAGTAAGCAGCTGCCGTATCATTTGAGCTAACATTATCTACAGTGAGTGTCATAACTTTAGAAAGTCCCCACTCTTTTAGACAAGACTCAAACATTTCCCCAATGTCCTTCCCCTTATGACTTGTGATGGTTCGAAAATTTAAGATTTTCTTATGCAATTTCCAATTTTCATCAATAAAATGGGCAGTAACACACATATAATTCAAGCGTTGATTGGAAGTCCAAGAATCAGTAGTGAGGCAAACACGTTCATAATTTTTTCTAAGTAATGTTTTCAGCTTAATTTTCTCATTATCATACTAGCGAATGCAATCTCTAGCAAATGTAAAACGTGAAGGCAACTGAAACCTAGGACATGCAGCTTGCATAAGTCGTTTAAAACCATCTTTCTCAACATGTTTGAAAGGAAGCTCATCTACAATAAGATGGTAAGTAACGACTGCCCTAACAACTTCTTGGTCAAACCTCCAAGTGGTGAGTGTACTCTCACATGCCCCTCCCTCCCCCTCACCCTCTTTAATTCCTATAAGTTGGTGTTGAGCTTTATCCATGTTGATGGGATTTTTTTTACAAGTTCTAAAGTGATTTCTTAAAGCATTAGTGCCATTTGAAGATGAATCAGCAGCTAATTCTTTTCCACAATAAGTACACTTACCTTTGATGACATTACCATCATTATCTTTAACTGGAATGAAGTGCCCTCACCCACACCTTGGATCTAGGTGCCATCCTCTTTCTTTCGCAGACTTTACATTTTTGATTGTCCCGCACTTTTGTACTTGTCTCTATATTGGGGTGGGGTGGGGTGGGGTGGGGTGGGAACAACATGTCACCCCTTCTTTCTCATGTCCAATTGCATCAAGGTCATCAAGGTCGCTCGCCTCTGTATCATCCACCATATGCAAATCGTTTAAAATACTTCTTGACATCATCTGAAAATTTCAAACAAATTACATTAACAAATAACAACGAATACTTCTATTGAATATATATAAATGCAATTACAACTCTTCAGAAATTAGCCAAAAATTAGTGTATCCAAATATCCAATTCTATGTTAAGTAAGATGGCATTGTACAAACAATAAAAATCTTCAACCCCATTGCAGATTCAAATATGTCACATACTGAAATATATTCTAACATTCAACATACATAAGAAAAACCTATAATTATATATGTTAACATTTTCTCTTCATTATACATAAGAAAAACCATTTGTAAATGGGACAAATCCTACAATAACCCTTTATCATGAGTACTCCATGCCTTCCTTGTATATTTATTAACATTTTCTCTTCATTATTAAAGTTTTCTATTTAGTTGTTAATATACTTTTTCGCGTAATCTTCATTGTCAAAGTCGAAATAAATTATGTTAAATAAAGACCATCCTTCATCGTTGATATCCTATGGAATGTCCACAATACAACAACAAGCAATCTCACCCCACAGTTTACAACAGTCAGTGATGAAACCTACCTACCTAGTGTTCCTAATCAATTTACAATAATATATATATATATATATATATATATATATATAAATTCATTAGGTGATGACTCTACCAAATAAAGACTCATCGAACTCAAAAGAAAAAAGTCAAAAACAGTAAGATATTCTCAAAAGTATAATTTCTAATTTTTTTTCCTAATTTCTTTTCAAAACCTCAAAAATTATACATGCACAGACACAATTACACAAAAATAAATACATACACAAATATGTGCATATAAACTGAGTTAAATAAAAAAATAAAAAATAAAAAATAAAAAATAAAAAATAAAAAATAAATAAACCACACTATTATATAGCAGAATAAGCTAACAAGAATACAAGATGCACTCATGCACTAAACTGAGTTAAGGTAAATAACAAAATTACCTTAACAAATGGAAAGTTGCCGTCGGCGCCGAGATCTGAGAGTTCGAGTGTTCGCGATGAAGGGTCGCCGGCGCCGAGAAGATGAGAGTTCGAGACTTAAGGATTGAGAGATCTCAGATCTGAGACTCTGACTCTGAGAGTTCGAGAAGACGACTAGACGAGACAGTCGAGACTTGAGACTTGAGATGAGAGAGATCAGAGATCTAATCTGAGAGACTGAGACTGAGCCTTGAGGTCTGAGACTGAGACTTGAGAGTGGAGTCTTCGACTCTTCGATGGAAAACAGAATCTAAGACTAAGAGACTGAGACTTGGAGTGGAGACTGGAGTCTTCAAGAATTTAGTCAATGGGCTGAGATGCACGCTGTGACCTGTGACTGTGAGTGCTGAGTTGCTACTTGCTTGACTGGTGAGAAGTGAGAATTTTCAATTTAGTAAAGTGTTTTTCGGTTATTCGGTTTAACCGAATAACCTAAAAGTAAAACCCATACAACCTAATCGAAAATCGCAAAACAATTCGGATATAACCGAAATAGTGAAAATAACTGAATTATCAGAAAATTTTAGTTAAATTATTTCGGTTCGGTTCGGTAATTCGGTTATATCAATTTTTTGCTCAGCCCTAGTCCCAACTGCCTTAATACATATATCAATGGCGACAACAACAATAAAATGAAGTTCAGGTTTGGACCTCTGGTATGGAGAACAAAACGATCTGGGTCAATGATTTACAAAACTGGATGGATGACTATTACCTTCAAACTTTCTTTGCTCCAGCCGGTAAGCAACTAAGAGGGACATACATAGCTATAATGACGATATGGCTTCATATGTTATTGATATATTTGACACAACAATATTCATAGGAGGGTATGATTCTGATGTAACTGATGAAGAAGTCAGACATGTTTTTTCGTAGTTCGGCGAGATGTGATTGATGTGCCAAAAAATTTGTATATTCCATCCTGCTAATTTATACTTTGAAAAGCATATATATTATTACAATTGTTATATTTTTAGTATTTTTCATGTGTTTGGAATTTAATGGAGGTGTTGGGCCATGATATTTCATGTAGTGGGCCAAATGGATTGGACCGAGTTATTTGGTTAGCCCATTGGGTTGCTTCAATTTAGGCCCGATCAATTTGACTAAGTCAGTGGGCCATCTTGGTGAGATCCTGAATGTCTTGGATCAGATTGTTGGGCCAACCAATCAAATAACTAAATATCTACATCTTTGACTGGTAATGATGAAAAGAGATAACAGTTGACTGTTATCTCTGTCAAGCATTAATGTGGATGGGATTCTTAGTCGGCCGACGATGGGAACAGTGATAAGAGGTAGTGGGTGAAATTGCATCTGATACCTACCGAGATCATCGAGAGATAGAAATGTGTGTCAGATGGTAGTGGGTGGCACAGAAAACTGGACCTTTGAGTATATGTTAGAAAAGGCATCACAGAAGAAAGGTAACGAATTCATTTCTCTCTCTCAATACACTAGATATTTTATCTTCCATTGTTAACCTTGTGATCTCTCAGATCGACTCTCACATGGGAGCTATCCCAGATGGCGGGTGGGCCGTCAAGCTTTTGGTGTTGTCGTGTTTATTGTGCAGGATTCAGACGAACTTTACGTGATTGGGGTTCGTGGAAAGATCTTGGCTTTAACATTGGCACTAGAAGGAGGGCTGTGTTCTAATGCTTTTGAGTTTTCAATCACAAACTTTCATTTGTTCTACGTCGGATGATGGTGAGGAGTAGAACTGTCACACCGGAAGGACAACCGATGGCTGTGAGTTCATCTTTGCAACGTATTTCTGTCAAGGATCGTCTGGGTCCTTCAAAGAGTGCTCATGACAGCACGGCTTCCAAGCATGATTCAGGGGGTTCTCGTTCGAGAGCCCATGGTGAAGCCCGAAGAAGGTTGGTCTTTGCTGCTGATAAAGAGCGTGATCATGGTCGAAAGTGGGTAGAAGGCACACCGCCTACAACTTGGCACCGAAGTGGTCAGGATGACAGGGCTGCCAAGTTGGCGAAGATGGCAGATGAAGCAGATAAAGCTTTGGAGGTTCTTCTGAAGAAGAGGGAAGATATAGCTGAGCAGATGATTCGTATGGCTGAGTTAAAGGATGAGGCGTCCAGTCATGTTCAATCCGAGAGGTGTAGCAGACCCAAAGATGGACACCCGCGAGAAGGAAAGGAGCCTGAACACTCTGGTCATGTGTCTCGAGGCTGACCTTATGATCGAAGGAGGTCAAGAAGTCGAATTCCTGAGGTGTCAAGGAGGGTGCCTCATCCTATCAGTTCTCGAGGTCACGGTGGTGGTAGATGAAGAAGTAGATCTAGAAAGTACATGCTAGAGACTACAAAGAAGGCACTCCGGCTTGAGTATCTTCAATGTGATGACAAGGCTTCACGCCAAAACAGATCCAAAAGTCATACTCCCGAGAATCCCCTTCAGGCACATCGTTTTGTGGGTGCTCGTCAACAGAAGAGTCCATCGAGAATGGGGGGTTCTGATGGAAGAGGTCGATCCACTCAGAAGAAGAGGATTTCCCCTGAGAAAGAAGTTTCCTCACAGCCGTAAGGGGTGGAGTTTCTGGTTAAGGAATTGAAAGAGCTTCGGAAGCAGCTGGCTGAAGTCCAACAGGTTAAGGATACTCCTGGAAAGAAGGCGTCTCCTTTTTCTTCGGATATTCTGAAGGAGAAGACAGATCCCACCAAAACATTGCCCCACATAGAGAGTTATGATGGATCAGGGGATCCTTATTACCATAGACAGGCATTTGATAGGCTGATGGATTACTATGATTTTACTGATGCGGCTAAGTGTCACACGTTCGTAACAACATTGAGGAAGGATGCAAGGCAGTGAATGGGGACTTTGCCTGCGGATTCAGTCTCATCATGGTCTGGGTTGTGCGATAAATTTCATGCTTGTTTTGGGAGCAACCGGAGGAGGGGAAAGCCTACGGGTTCTTTGGCTCAGGTTCGATAATTTTTGAATGAATCCTTGGGTCAGTATGTGAAGCACTTCAGGGAAGCAGTTGGCCAAGTGACAGACCTCAATGATCTTCAAGTTGTCGGGTTGTTTTAGAATGGTTTAGATTTGGTGAAGTCTGAGAAATCGGTGAAGAAGCTGATGTTTCACCATCCGAAGAGTTTGGCCGAAGCTTTTGATAAAGCTGAGGGCTATATTGTGGTGGAGGAAGCTATGAATAGCTTGAAGCGTCCTTCTTCAGACAGAATGAAAGAGACAGATACCAAAGCTGAAGGAGATCAAAGGAAGGGGGGAGGAAATAATGATCGACCAGAGGGCATCTCAAAGAAGTACAAAAACAATTGGCGTCAGGGAAGTAATCGCCCACCTGCTCCTACCTAGAAGGTGAATAAGGTATACACCAAACTGAATACAAATAGGTCGGTAATATTGGATTAGATCAGGAATCAGCCATACTATGAACCACCTCGTGACAATATTAAGCCAGAAAAGGGCAATACTCAAAAATTTTGTGGCTATCATCAAGCCACAGGTCACAACCTTCTCTAAATCAGCCACCAAGGCACGTCGTTGATGTAATTACCGGTGGGAAAACATGTAGATTGGTAGGGAAGAAGAGGAGGGGGTATTTGGATTCTATTATGTCCGTGGAGGGTGTTTTCCTGAAGACCGACAGACCGTTTCTAGGGACAGTCATATCTTTCACTGATGAAGATTATCCTTCGGAGCCCATCGAACCCCATGAAGGAGCATTGGTGATAACTGTACAAGTGGGTTCGATGGACATGAAGCGGATGATGATCGATAACGAGTCTTCTGTTGACATTCTATATGCCCATGCTTATCAGAGGATGCATCTTGATGGGCGAAAGATGGAGGTTGGGAAGGAGGCCCCCTTATACAGTTTTAGCAACGATCCGGTCAAAGTTGTAGGCACTATTGAGCTACCAGTAATCTTCGGCACATCTCCTCGGCAGGTAGAAATAATGTATAAATTTTATGTTGTGCATGTAGATTCGTCTTACAATGCCATACTGGGTAGACCTACTCTGACAGCCCTGCAAGCTGTGACTTCCATTCCTCATTTTAAGATCAAGTTCCCAATGGCACACGGAGTGGGAGAGGTGGCTGGGGACTTGGATTTGGCCAGACGCTGTTATCGAAATGCCATAATTGCTTTGAGAGTAGGGGTCAGCAAGCAGAAGCAGACTATGGCAATAGAGATTGAGCCCTTCATTGAAAGCAGTTCGGAGCCATTGGTCGTGCCAGCTGGAGAGACGGAGGAGTTCGAGTTGATTCTTGGCAAGAAGGATAAAATAGTGAAGATAGGTTCGAGTCTGCCGGAACCTCTCCGGACAAACCTTACATAACTTCTTCGCTGTTATGCAGACATCTTCGCATAAGAGCCCAAGGATATGCCCGGAGTCAGCCGGAAGATTGCAGAGCACCGGTTGGATGTGGACCCATCGAAGAAGCCAGTTCAGCAGAAAAGGAGGATTTTTGCATCTTAGCGTCAGAGGATCATTGATTAAGAGATTGCAAAGTTACTTGCTGCAGACTTCATCTTTGAGATAAACTACCCGGAATGGATGGCTAATTTGATACTGGTGCAGAAGTAGAATGGTAAGTGGTGAGTTTGCATTGATTATACGGACCTGAATAAAGCTTGCCCGAAGGACTTCTATCCTCTTCCTCACATCGATTAGCTCATTGATTCAACTTCGGGGTATGCACTACTAAGCTTTATGGATGCCTTTTCAGGTTATCACCAGATCTCTATGTGCAAAGAAGACATTCTGAAGACAACATTTATCATGCACCGTTCGGTGTATGCCTTCAAGAAGATGACATTTGGCTTGATAAATGCTAGAGCTACCTATCAGAGAATGATGAACTTCATCTTCCAGAAGAAGTTGGGGAGGAATATAGAGGTGTATGTGGATGATATGATAGTTAAGAGCATGATCATTCAGAATCACTTGGATGATCTAGATGAATGCTTTCAGATAGTTTGTCATCACAACTTAAGGCTAAATCGCACTAAATGCACCTTCGGGCTCAGTGTAGGGAAGTTTCTGGGCTATCTGGTCAGTCAGAGGGGTATGGAAGCCAATCCAGAGAAGATCTAGGCTATTTTGAACATGAAGACTCCTCAATCATTCAAAGATGTTCAACGTCTAACTGGGAAGATTGCAGCTTTAAGGAGGTTCATGTCCAAATCGGCAGAAAGATGTTTTTCGTTTTTGACACGTTGAAAGGACCGAAGAATCCAAAGACGTTTAAATGGACTTCGGAGTGTGAAGATGCCTTCCAGGGGATAAAGGCGTATTTATCCTCTGCACCTTTTCTAGCGAAACATGTTCCTACTGAGCCATTATACTTGTATCTGGCAGCTAGCTCGTTGCCAGTGGGAGCGGTATTGGTTTGAGAAGTGGGGGGAAAGCAGCATCCAGTTTGTTATGTCGGTCATGTCCTAAGAGATGTTGAAACCAGGTACCTGAATATTGAGAAATTTTCCTTTTCTTTGATGATAGCTAGTCGAAAGCTTAGGCAATATTTTCAAGGTCGGCTCTTGGTAGTTTACATGGATCAGCCTTTGAAGAAGATAATGAGCAAGCCAGAAGTTTTAGGGAGATTAGCTACATGGACAATGGAGTTGTCCTAATTTTTTATTGAATATCATCCCCGAACAGCTATAAAGGGGCAGGCCTTAGCTGATTTTGTGGTCGAATGCTCGTTTTCCGAAGCTGATAAAGATTTGGCAAAAGTTGAAGTGTCCGATCAAGTGGTTGCGGTTCTCCAGCAGAAGCAGAGCTCATGAACGTTGTATGCAGATGGGTCTTCTACTTCGGACGTCAGTGGAGCAGGGATCATCTTGACTAGTCCGGAGGGATTCAAAGTATAGCAGGCCATCAGATTCGGCTTCAGGGCAACAAACAATGAGGCAGAGTATGAGGCGGTATTAGCAGTAGTTCGACTGGCGAAGAGTCTTGAAGTTCAGAAGGTAATCATTTATAGTGAGTCTCAGTTGGTCGTCAAGCAAGTCTCGGGGGAGTATAAATCTAGAGGTTCGATAATGGTAAAGTACTTAGCAGAGTTGAAAGATCGGCTTCAGTATTTCATCTCCTATGAGTTTCAGGGTGTAGAGCATAATGACAATTCTATTGCCGATGCATTGTCGAAGCTGGCCACTACGGATGCTAACAACTTTGATGGTTCAGTTTACTTGGAGGTTCTGCAGTAGCCTAGTATCCAGCATGAGGAGGTGATGTGCATTGAACGTTCTAACTGTTGGCTGACTCCTTATCTGGATTATCTGGCAGATGGTGTCCTTCCTTCGGATCAGATGTTGGCCAAGAAGATCAAGTACAAGATTGCCAACTTTTTTCTTATTTATGGGGATCTTTATCGAAGGGCTTTTTCGTCTCCGTTGTTGAAGTGTTTGATTCCATCCGAAGCTGAATATACTCTTTGAGAAGTTCACGAAGGCATCTATAGCGACCATATGGCTGCTAAGTCATTAGCCTACAAAGTACTTCGTCAGGGGTACTACTGGCCTACAATCTTTAAGGAAGCTATGAAATACGTGAAGAAGTGCGCGAAGTGCCAGCTCAACAGTCTGATCCCGCGTCAGCCACCAGAAGAGCTATACTCGATCTTATCTCCTATACCCTTTGCTGTTTAGGGGGTAGATATACTGGGTCCATAACCGAAAGCTAAAGGTCAGGTCAGTTTTGTTACAGTTGCCATTGATTATATGACCAAATGGGTAGAAGCGGAGCCACTTAGGTTGATAACGGAACAAGAATGCTTGAAGTTCATGAAGGAGTCAGTAGTGTTTCATTTCGGAATTCTTAAGTTGGTGATATCGGACAACGGACCCCAGTTTGTGGGATCGAAGTTTGAAGTATTTTTGAAGGAGTTGGTGGTTCAGCACAGAAAGACTTCTGTAGCTCATCCACAGTCGAACGGACAGGTCGAGGTGACCAACAGAACGTTACTGAATGGGATCAAGCGTAGATTAGATGAAGCTAAAGGAAGATGGCTAAAGGAGCTACTCAGCGTATTATAGGCTTATCGAACTACACCGAGGACTACAACGGGGGATTCACCTTTCAGATTGGCCTATGGTACTGATGCCTTAGTCCTAGTTGAAATTGGATCTCCAAGTCTTCAGGTCCGTTAGTACAAAGAGATATACAATGAAGAAGGGTTGAAGATCAATCTTGATTTGCTCGAAGAAGTTAGGGAAACAGCTTTGATCAGATTGGCAGCCTATCAGCGAAGAGTGGCTAAGCATTACAATATGGGGGTAAAGCTTCGTAGATTTGAAGTGGGAGATTTCGTCCTCAGGGAAGTCGAAGCATCTATGCCTCAGAACTTGGGAAAGCTAATGCCGAACTGGGAAGGACCGTGTGAAGTAGTTGAAGTACCGAAACCATGAACTTATCGGTTGAGGGCGTTGGATGGATCAGAGATCAAGAACACTTGGCATGCCGGTAGACTTCGGAAGTACTTTGAGTAAATACAATATCAGTGTCAGTATACCGGAAGTCTATAAATTTTTGAATCATCATCAATAAAAGATTATTTTTCTCAATAGATCTTTAGTTCATTGCTGTTCAGTTCATCGGTGTAGGAAGGTTCGGGAGGACTCGCTGACCATTTGATGGTAGCCTTATTGGCAGGTGTGTCCTTATGAATTTGCTAAAACCCCGAGTGGTAAGCAAACTTTGTCAGTGTAAGGAGGTTCGGGAGGACTCGTTGACCATTAGATGGTAGCCTTATCGGTAGGTGTGTCCTTATGAATTTGTTAGAACCCCGAGTGGTAAGTAAACTTCATCGGTGTAAGGAGGTTCGGGAGGACTCGCTGACCATTCGATGGTAGCCTTATCGGCAGGTGTGTCCTTATAGATTTGCTAGAACCCTATGTGGTAAAAAAATTCCATGGTCCTTATATACTTGTTATACCTTGCGTGGTAGACAAATGTCCTTATATAATTGTTATACCCTGTGTGGTAAACAAATCTCCAATGGTGCAAGGAGGTTCGGCGGGATTAATCTTTTATACACGATCTATCTCACACTTCGGTAACGATAAGTATGCATTACTTTATTTTGTTCAAGTGTTGAGTTTGGTTCGTTAAGTTCGGTTTATGTTGTTCTTTAACTTAACTGTTATATGATTTACTTGATTAATAGTTTAAATTAAGTTCAAAAGGAACTTGTACATTTTTCAAGTTGATTGATGTTAAGTTATTGACATGAAACGAAGTAAACAGAAGTCATAAAAATAAAATTGAAATATTCAATAAAGCTTTTTACAAAGAAGATAGATATTCTTTACAAAAATCCTAGTACTGGGAAGAGGCAATATCGTTTTCAGGCGTTATCCTCGCCATCTGAAGAATCCGGAAGGGCTGGATCTACCTTGGCCGCGACCAGTTTAGCTTTGCCTCGGCTTTGGCAGATCTCGTAGCCTTCAGAGTACATTTTAACGATTTTGCCATTCAGCTCATCTGACTTACGGTACTCTTCTTGAATTTGCTTACGAAGCTCTTCGGTTAAGGGTGGACCCAAATCCCGAAGAGCTCGGAGTTCCAAAAGTTCTTCTTCAAACTTTTGACGCCTCTTCAGATGACGTGCCTCCTTGACCTCAAGTTTCTCGACCAGTCTATTCAGGCTCTTATTGGTTGCCTTCAGTTCTTCATTCTTCTTTATCCTTATTTTGTTCCTCTGGACTAAATCAACATTCATGTTAACGATCTCCTGATGATTGGCCTTGACGGTCTTCAACTCTTCTTTTTTAGGTCTTCAGTTCCTCTTTGGTTTGAGTTAGTTCCTTCCGAAGACACTCGTTATTGAAGAGCGTGATGTCACGATCATGTCTTTCCTTAGCCAAGGCCGACTGTAATATTGCATTCTCTTTTCTTGCAGCCTCTTCTGCAGCTTCAACTTCAATATACTTTGGACGTAAACGCCCAAAGATAGCATTCACATGCATATGTTCAAAATTGTTTAATCAGTTTCAAATATCTAAGCATGAGGATAAGCATAGAAGTTGGGAAAGTTATTTACCTTTGCTTGGTAGCTCATGCCTTCGTCAATCAGATCCCTGATTGAGCTTTTGCCAAATTGGTGGTCGTCGGTTTCTCAAACGAAAGCGTCAAACAGTTGGAAAGGGAAGTTGGCATTAAACTAGGGCCATAAGGTTGGTGACGCCATAGCCTCATTCTGAAATTCATTAGAAGAGGGTTTTGAAGGAGAGGGCATAGTTCGCTCAGGGGTTGGCAATGGGTCAGTGTAAATGTTTTCTGGAGAAGGGGATCTATCAGGAACAGGTTCATGTGGAGGCGAAGGGATGAATGCTGCGCTTGGCCGGCTGTCAGAAGGTTGCTTTCTTTTACGGGATAGTGGTGGAATGGGTTCAACTTGTTCATCATCGTCAGAAGTCTGGATCACCACTGGGATTGTTAGGGGTATATTGATTGAAGCAGAAGGTACCCGGAGGGCATCGACAGAGAGAGGAGTGACCTTTGTTCTTAATTTCTTGACACGAAGGACTCAGGTCCGTTCGTCAAGGGGCATGTCAAGAAGACTCCCTCTCAATGGTGCAAGACAAGTGGTTGGTGCAGGGTCTGTGGAGGGCTCAGGTTCTGTCTCTGTGGGATTGGATCTAGGCTTCCGTGTGGCTCTCTTTTCTGACGGGGTTGAATAGACTCTTCGGGGGGAGGGATTTCTTCAGCTTCTAGATCATTGGTTTAGGGTTCAGCAATAGGTGTTTCAGTGGTTGGATTATCTTTAGATGGAGCTTCCAGCAAGGGAGGTTCGGCAGCTTCTGCAGTTTTTCTGGATAAAAAGTCTTCAAAGTCTCTTACATACGAAGATGTCGGCTTAATCAAAGATACTACAAAAGATAAAGAATCACAAATCAGAATCGATATTATCAAAAATTCCAAGAAATCGTGCAAAATACAGTTCAATACTTACATTTGTGGTCATATAACCATGCTTGTTTGGTGAGGAGTCCATAAACCCATTCCTTCGATAGGAAGTTCTCGAAAAGCTCTATCATCTCGTTTACCCGCTCCTCAGGAATATCACCAAAATCAGCAGAGACCTTGTCCTGAGTGGTCCAGTCTGGCAGAGAAGCGATTTTTGGCCCCTTGACGAAGAACCACCCCTTATGCCATCCTTTGTTATTAGAAGGGGTGGAAACCAGTGATCTTCTTTTCAATTTTTTGCCTGCCTTCGGCGATTGTTTACCCAAAACTTTGAAACCCTTTTCTCGGGTTTGACCTACCTTATAGATAGTGAAGAAGAAGTACAGGGTGGGTTCAACTCCCACTTCGTGGAAGAATGCAATGGAAGCCAAGATGTGGATGTATGAATTCGGCACCAATTCAGCGAACCCAACGCCGATAAACCCTAAGAGGGTTACCTAGAATATATGAAGAGGGAACCTGACCCCTTTCTCGAGAAGAGTCACTAGTACAGCTGTCCATCCTTCTGGGCGTTGATACATGCGTTCGTTAGAGGTGGGGATTCTTACTAGATGCGTAGCTAGGATTTGGTATCGGGTCCTGATATTGCGTAATTCATTTTTAGTAACAGTCGATGGAATGTTGGCATGAGGGAACTGCTCTTTCTTCTTGAAGAAATCAGAGGGTTTCGAAAGTGGATTCTCACTTGGAATAGCAGCTTTGGGATTGGAGCTTGAAGCCGCTTTGTTAGGGCTTGGGTTAGGTGGAACGGTGGAGATAGGGGTCACCAGAATGGGAAGACCTTAGTTAGATTCTTGGGAAGCCATTGATGAAGATTTATAGAGATAAAGAGAATTCGAGAGATAAGAGAAAAAGCTCAAAAGGCCTAAAATTCAAATAGCTGGTAAAATTTTCAAATTGGGGATGAAAACAGCTTATATAATAATAGTAGTCCCTTCAGTTGTTCACGGTGCAGGAAGACGGCGCATTAATTGACAACAATGATGGTGAATTTGAAAGGATATTAACTGACTTGGGCTTCTCGAATTGGGCTTTCAGTTTTATTTTATTCCACTGTATGATATTTATCAGATATATCCCGGTTGGTTTTTATTTTGGACCTCTCTCAATCCTATCAAGTTCTTCATATCAAGGACCATGTATAGTTTTCTATTAAACATCCTGTTTAATAAAAAACTAGGGGGCAATGTTGGGCTATGATATTTCATGTAGTGGGCCGAATGGATTGGGCCGAGTTATTTAGTTAACCCATTGGGTCGCTTCAATTTAGGCCTGATCAATTGGACTAAGTTAATGGGCCATCTTGGTGAGATCCAGAATGTCTTGGGTTAGATTATTGGGCCAACCCATCAAATAACTAAATATCTACATCTTTGACCGGTAATGATGAAAAGAGATAACAGTTGACTGTTATCTCTGTCAAGCATTAATGTGGATGGAATTCTTAGTCGGTCGGCGATGGGAACAGTGATAAGAGGTAGTTGCATGCAGTCGGCTGAGATCATCAGAGATATGGGGCTGTGTCAGATGGTAGTGGGTGGTACGGGAAACCAAACTTTGGAGTATATGTTAGAAAAGGCATCATAGAAGAAAGGTAACAGATTCATTTCTCTCTCTCAATACACTAGATATTTTATCCTCCATTGTTAACCTTGTGATCGCATGTACTGACTCTCATGCCGGAGCTATCCCCCGATGGTCAAAGCCATCAAGCTTTTGGTGTTGTCGTGTTTATTGTGCAGGATTCAGACGAGCTTTACGTGATTGGGGTTCATGGAAAGATCTTGGCATTAACATTGGCGCTAGAAGGAGGGTTGTGTTCTAATGCTTTTGAGTTTTCAATCACAAACTTTCATTTGTTCTACGTCGGAAGATGGTGAGGAGTAGAACTGTCACACCGGAAGGACAACAGATGGCTGTGAGTTCATCTTTGCAACGTATTTCTGTCAAGGATCGTCTGGGTCCTTCAAAGAGTGCTCATGACAGCACGACTTCTAAGCATGATTTAGGGGGTTCTCGTTCGAGAGCCCATGGTGAAGCCCGAAGAAGGTTGGTCTTTGCTGCTAATAAAGAGCGTGATCATGGTCGAAAGTGGGTAGAAGGCACACCACCTACAACTCGGCACCGAAGTGGTCAGGATGACAGGGCTTCCAAGTTGGCGAAGATGGCAGACGAAGCAGATAAAGCTTTGGAGGTTCTTTTGAAGCATAGGGAAGATATAGCTGAGCAGATACTTCGTATGGCTGAGTTAAAGGATGTGGTGTCCAGTCATGTTCAATCCAAGAGGCGTAGCAGACCCAAAGATGGACACCCGCGAGAAGGAAAGGAGCATGAACACTCTGGTTATGTGTCTCGAGGCCGACCTCATGATCGAAGGAGGTCAAGAAGTCGAATTGCTGAGGTGTCAAGGAGGGTGCCTCATCCTATCGGTTCTCAAGGTCACGGTGATGGTAGACGAAGAAGTAGATCCAGAGAGTACACACCAGAGACTACAAAGAAGGTACTCCATCTTGAGTATCTTCAACGTGATAATAGGGCTTCACGCCAAAATAGATCCAAAAGTCATACTCCCAAGAATCCCTTTCAGGCACATCATTTTGAGGGTGCTCGTAAACAGAAGAGTCCATCGAGAATGGGGGGTTCTGATGGAAGAGATCGATCCACTCAAAAGAAGAGGATTTCCCCCGAGAAAGAAGTTTCCTCACAGCCAGAAGGGGTGGAGTTTCTGGTTAAGGAATTGAAAGAGCTTCGGAAGTAGTTAGCCGAAGTCCAGCAGGTTAAGGATACTCCAGGGAAGAAGGCGTCTCCTTTTTCTTTGGATATTCTGAAGGAGAAGGCAGATCCCACCAAAAGGTTGCCCCACATGGAGAGTTACGATGGATCAGGGGATCCTTATTACCATAGCTAGGCGTTTGACAGGCTGATGGATGACTATGATTTTACTGATGCGGCTAAGTGTCACACATTCGTAACAACATTGAGGAAGGATGCAAGGAAGTGGATGGGGACTTTGCCTGCGGATTCAGTCTTGTCATGGTCTGGGCTGTGCGATAAATTTCATGCTCGTTTTGGGAGCAACCGGAGGAGGGGAAAGCCTACGGGTTCTTTGTCTTAGGTTCGATAATTTTCGAATGAATCCTTGGGTCAGTATGTGAAGAGCTTCAGGGAAACAGTTGGCCAAGTGACAGACCTCAATGATCTTCAAGCTGTCAGGTTGTTTCAGAATGGTTTAGATTTGGTGAAGTCTGAGAAATTAGTGAAGAAGCTGATGTTTCACCATACGAAGAGTTTGGTCGAAGCTTTTGATAAAGCTGAGGGCTATATTGTGGTGGAGGAAGCTATGAATAGCTTAAAGCGTCCTTCTTCGGACAGAATGAAAGAGACGGATACCAAAGCTTAAGGAGATCAAAGGAAGGGGGGGGGGGGAAATAATGATCGGCCAGAGAGCAGCTCAAAGAAGTACAACAACAATTGGCGTCAGGGAAGTAATCGCCCACCTGCTCCTACCCAGAAGGTGAATAAGGTATACACCAAACTAAATATGGATAGGTCGGTAATATTGGATCAGATCAAGAATCAGCCATACTATGAACCACCTCATGACAATATTAAGCCTGGACAGGACAATACTCGGAAATTTTGTGGCTATCATCAAGCCACAGGTCACGACACAAATGAATGTCATAGGTTGAAGGATTTTGTGGAGAGGAAGGTTCATAGTGGTGTGTTGGTTCAGTATGTGGCCGAAAGGGATCATTAGTAGGATCAGCCAAATAATGATCGAACTTTTAAAGTGGTTCAACCTGTACAACCTGTTCCAAATCAGCCACCAAGGCACGTCGTTGATGTAATTACCGGTGGGACAGCAGGTAAATTGGTAGGGAAGAAGAGGAGGGGGTATCTGGATTCTGTTATGTTCGTGGAGTGTGTTCTCCCGAAGACCGATAGACCATTTCCAGGGACAGTCATATCCTTCACTAATGAAGATTATCCTTCGGAGCCCATCGAACCCCATGAAGGAGCATTGGTGATAACTGCACAAGTGGGTTCGGTGGACATGAAGCGGATGATGATCAATAACGGGTCTTCTATTGACATTCTGTATGCTCATGCTTATCAGATGATGCATCTTGATGGGTGAAAGATGGAGGTTGGGCAGGAGGCCCCCTTATATGGTTTTAGCAACGATCCGGTCAAAGTTGTAGGCACTATTGAGCTACCAGTAATCTTCGACACATCTCCTCAACGGGTAGAAATAATATGTAAATTTTATATTGTGCATGTAGATTAAACTTATAACGCCACATCTGGGTAGACCTACCGACAACATGACGCATAATGTCGTGATTTCCATTCCTCATTTTAAGATCAAGTTCCCAATGGCACACGGAGTGGGAAAGGTGGTTGGGGACTTGGATTTGGCCAGACGCTGTTATCGAAATGTCGTAATTGCTTCGGGAGTAGGGGTCAGCAAGAAGAAGCAGACTATGGCAATAGAGACCGAGCCCTTCATTGAAAGCAGTTCAGAGCCATTGGTCATGCCAGCTGGAGAGACGGAGGAGTTCAAGTTGATTCTTGGCAAGAAGGATAAAACAATGAAGATAGGTTCGAGTCTGCCAGAACCACTCCGAACAAACCTTACAGAACTTCTTCGCTGTTATGCAGACATCTTTGCATGGGAGCCCAAGGATATGCTCGGAGTCATCCGGAAGATTGCAGAGCACCGGTTGGATGTGAACCCATCAAAGAAGCTAGTTCGGCAGAAAAGGTGGATTTTTGCACCAGAGCATCAGAGGATCATCGATGAAGAGATTGTAAAGTTACTTGTCGCAGACTTCATCTTTGAGATAGACTACCCGGAATGGATGGCTAATGTGGTACTGGTGCAGAAGAAGAATGGGAAGTGGCGAGTTTGCATTGATTATACGGACCTGAATAAAGCTTGCCCGAAGGACTTCTATCCTCTTCCTCATATCGATCAGCTCATTGATGCGACTTCGGGGTATGTACTACTTAGCTTTATGGATGTTTTTTCAAGTTATCACCAGATCTCTATGTGCAAAGAAGACATTCTGAAGAAGCATTTATCATGCACCGTTCGGTGTATGCCTTCAAGAAGATGACATTTGGCTTGATAAATGCTAGAGCTACCTATTGGAGAATGATGAAATTCATCTTCCAGAAGTAGTTGGGGAGGAATATAGAGGTGTATGTGGATGATATGATAGTTAAGAGCATGATCGTTCAGAAGCACTTGGATGATCTAGATGAATGCTTTCAGATAGTTCGTCATCACAACTTAAGGCTAAATCGCACTAAATGCACCTTCGGGCTCAGTGTAGGGAAGTTTCTGGGCTATCTGGTCAGTCAGAGGGGTATCAAAGCCAATCCAGAGAAGATCCAGGCTATTTTGAACATGAAGACTCCTCAATCATTCAAAGATGTTCAACGTCTAACTGGAAAGATTGCAGCTTTAAGGAGGTTCATGTCCAAATCAGCAGAAAGATGTTTGCCGTTCTTTGACACGTTGAAAGGACCGAAGAATGCAAAGACGTTTCAATGGACTTCGGAGTGTGAAGATGCCTTCCAGGGGATAAAGGTGTATTTGTCCTCGGCACCTTTGCTAGTGAAACCTATTCCTACTGAGCCATTATACTTGTATCTGGCAGCTAGCTCGTTGGCAGTGGGAGCGGAATTGGTTCAAGAAGTGGGGGGAAAGTAGCATCCAGTTTATTATGTCAGTCATGTCCTAAGAGATGATGAAACCAGGTACCTGAATATTGAGAAATTTGACTTCTCTTTGATGATAGATAGTCGAAAACTTAGGCAATATTTTCAAGGTCGGCTCTTGGTGGTATACATGGATCAGCCTTTGAAGAAGGTAATGAGCAAGCCAGAAGTTTTGGGGAGATTAACTGCATGGACAATGGAGTTGTCCTAAATTTTTATTGAATATCATCCCCGAACAGCTATAAAGGGGCAGGCATTGGCTGATTTTGTGGTTGAATGCTCATTTTCCGAAGCTGATGAAGATTTGGCAAAAGTTGAAGTGTTCGCTCGAGCGGTTGTGGTTCTCCAGCAGAAGCAGAGCTCATGGACGTTGTATGCAGATGGGTCTTCTACTTCGGATGTCAGTGGAGCAGGGATCATCTTGACTAGTCCGGAGGGATTCAAAGTACAGCAGGCCATCAGATTCAGCTTCAGGGCAACAAACAATGAGGCAGAGTATGAGGCGGTATTAGGAGGAGTTCGACTGGCAAAGAGTCTTGAAGTTCAGAAGCAAATCATTTATAGTGACTCTCAGTTGGTCGTCAAGCAAGTCTCGGGGGAGTATGAAGCTAGAGGTTTGAGAATGGTCAAGTACTTAGTAGATTTGAAAGATCGGCTTCAGTATTTCATCTCCTATGAGTTTCAGGGTGTAGAGCGTAATGACAATTCTATTGCCGATGCATTGTTGAAGCTGGCCACTACGGATGCTAACAACTTTGATGGTTCAGTTTACTTGGAGGTTCTGCAGCAGCCTAGTATCCATTATGAGGCGATGATATGCATTGAACGTTCTAACTGTTAGCTGACTCCTTATCTGGATTATCTGGCAGATGGCGTCCTTCCTTCGGATCAGAAGTTGGCCAAATAGATCAAGTACAAGAGTGCCAACTTTGTTCTTATTGATGAGGATCTTTATCGAAGGGCTTTTTCATCTCCGTTGTTGAAGTGTTTGATTCCATCCGAAGCTGAATATGCTATTCGAGAAGTTCACAAAGGCATCTGTGGCGACCATATGGCTGCTAAGTCATTAGCCTACAAAGTACTTCGTTAGGGGTACTACTGGCCTACAATCTTCAAGGAAGCTGTGGAATACGTGAAGAAGTGCGCGAAGTGCCAGCTCAACAGTCCGATCCCGCATCATCCACCAGAAGAGCTATACTCGATCTTATCTCCTATACCCTTTGTTGTTTGGGGGGGTAGATATACTGGGTCCATTGCCGAAAGCTAAAGGTCAGGTCAGTTTTGTTATAGTCGCCATTGATTATATGACCAAATGGGTAGAAGCAAAGCCACTTAGGTTGATAACGGAACAAGAATGCTTGAAGTTCATGAAGGAGTCAGTAGTGTTTCATTTCAGAATTTCTAAGGTGGTGATATCGGACAACTGGACGCCGGTTAAATGGGATCAAGTTTGAAGCATTTTGAAGGAGTTGGGGTTCAAAGACAGAAAAGACTTTTAGTTCATCCACAATGAGAGCAGTTGAGGTGAGGTGACCAGAAAAGGCTTGAATGGGATCAAGCGTAGACTGGATGAAGCTAAAGGAGGATGGCCAGAGGAGCTAATCAGCATATTATGGGCTTATTGGACTACACCGAGGACTACAGCGGGGGATTCACCTTTCAGATTGGCCTATGCTACTGATGCCTTAGTCCCAGTTGAAATTGGATCTCCAAGTCTTCGAATCCGTTAGTACAAAGAGATATACAATGAAGAAGGGCTGAAGATAAATCTTGATTTACTCGAAGAAGTCAGGGAAACAACTTTGATCAGATTGGTAGCCTATCAGCAAAGAGTGGCTAAGTATTACAATAAGGGGGTAAAGCTTCGTAGATTTGAAGTGGGAGATTTCGTCCTCAGGGAAGTCGAAGCATCTACACCTCAGAACTTGGGAAAGCTAATGCCGAACTGGGAAGGACCGTATGAAGTAGTTGAAGTACCAAAATCAGGAACTTATCGGTTGAGGGCATTAGATGGATCAGAGATCAAGTCATGTCGGTAGACTTCGGAAGTACTTTCAGTAAATACAATATCAGTGTCAGTATACCGGAAGTCTGTAAATTTTTGAATCATCATCAATAAAAGATTCTTTTTTTCAATAGATCTTCAGTTTATTGCTGTTCAGTTCATCGGTGTAAGGAGGTTCGGGAGGACTCGCTGACCATTTGATGGTAGCCTTATTGGCAGGTGTGTCCTTATGAATTTGCTAGAACCCCGTGAGTGGTAAGCAAACTTCATCGGTATAAGGAGGTTCGGGAGGACTCACTGACCATTCGATGGTAGCATTATCGACAGGTGTGTCTTTATGAATTTGCTAGAACCCCGAGTGGTAAGCAAACTTCATCGGTGTAAGGAGGTTCGGGAGGACTCGCTGACCATTCGATGATAGCCTTATCGGCAGGTGTGTCCTTATAGATTTGCTAGAACCCTTTGTGGTAAACAAATTCTATGGTCCTTATATACTTTTTATACCCTGCGTGGTAGATAAATGTCCTTATATAATTGCTATACCCTATGTGTTAAACAAATCTCCAATGGTGCAAAGAGGTTCAGCGGGATTAATCTTTTATACACGATTTATCTCACACTTCGGTAACCATAACTATACATTGCTTTATTTTGTTCAAGTGTTGAGTTTGGTTCGTTGAGTTCGGTTTATGTTGTTCTTTAACTTAACTGTTATATGATTTACTTGATTAACAGTTTAAATTAAGTTCAAAAGGAACTTGTACATTTTTAAAGTTGATTGATGTTAAGTTATTGACAAGAAATGAAGTAAACAGAAGTCATAAAAATAAAATTGAAATATTAATTAATATTAAACTTTTTACAAAGAAGATAGATATTCTTTACAAAAATCCTAGTACTGGGAATAAGCAATATCATTTTCAGGCATTATCCTCGCCATCTGAAGAATCTAGAAGGGCTGGATCTACCTTGGCTGCGACCAGTTTAGCTTTGCCTCGGCTTTGGCAGATCTCGTAGCCTTCAGAGTACATTTTAACAATTTTGCCATTCAGCTCATCTGACTTACGGTACTCTTCTTGAATTTGCTTACGAAGCTCTTCGGTTAAGGGTGGACCCAAATCCCGAAGAGTCTGTAGTTCCCGAAGTTCTTCTTCAAACTTTTGACGCCTCTTCAGATGATGTGCCTCCTTGACCTCAAGTTTCTCGACAAATCTAGTCAGGCTCTTATTGGTTGCCTTCAGTTCTTCGTTCTTCTTCATCCTTATTTCGTTCCTCTGGACCAAATCAACGTTCATGTTAATGATCTCCTGATGATTGGCCTTGACGGTCTTCAACTCTTCTTTGGAGGTCTTCAGTTCCTCTTTGGTTTGAGTTAGGTCCTTCCGAAGACACTCGTTATTGAAGAACGCGACGTCACGATCATGTCTTTCCTTAGCCAAGGCCGACTGTAATATTGCATTCTCTTTTCTTGCATCCTCTTCTGCAGCTTCAACTTCAATATACTTTGGACATAAACGCCCAAAGACAGCATTTGCCTGCATATGTTCAAAATTGTTCAATTAGTTTCAAATATCTAAGCATGAGGATAAGCATAGAAGTTGGGAAAGTTATTTACCTTTGCTTGGTAGCTCATGCCTTCGTCAATCAAATCCCTAATTGAGCTGTTGCCAAATTGGTGGTCGTCGGTTTCTCGAACGAAAGCGTCAAACAGTTGGAAAGGGAAGTTGGCATTAAACTGGGGCCATAAGGTTGGTGACGCCATGGCCTCATTCTGAAATTCATTAGAAGAGGGTTTTGAAGGAGAGGGCATAGGTCGCTCAGGGGTTGGCAACGAGTCAGTGTAAATGTTTTCTGAAGAAGGGGATCTATTAGGAACAGGTTCACGTGGAGGCGAAGGGATGAATGTTGTGCTTGGCTGGCTGTTAGAAGCTTGCTTTCTTTTACGGAATAGTGCTGGAATGGGTTCAACTTGTTCATCATCATCAGAAGTCTGGATCACCACTGGGATTATTGGGGGTAGATTGGTTAAAGTAGAAGGTACCCGGAGGGCATCGGGAGAGAGAGGAGTGACCTTTGTTCTTAATTTCTTGACATGAAGGACTCGGGTCCGTTCATCAAGGGGCATGTCAAGAAGACTCCCTCTCGATGGTGCAGGACAAGTGGTTGATGCAGGGTCTATAGAGGGCTCAGGTTCTGTCTCTATGGGATTAGATCTAGGCTTCTGTGTGGCTCTCTTCTTTCGATGGGGTTAAATAGACTCTTCGGGGGGAGGGATGTCTTCAGCTTCTGGATCATTGGTTTAGGGTTCAACAGTAGGTGTTTCAGTGGTTGGATTATCTTTAGATGGAGTTTCCAGCAAAGGAGGTTCGTCAGCTTTTGAAGTTTGTCTGGATAAAAAGTCTTCAAAGTCTCTTACATCCGAAGATGTCGGCTTAATCAAAGATACTACAAA
The DNA here is from genome assembly GCA_020205605.1 of Panax ginseng. NCBI lineage: Eukaryota > Viridiplantae > Streptophyta > Magnoliopsida > Apiales > Araliaceae > Panax > Panax ginseng. The sequence goes on along the minus strand of CM035133.1, from coordinate 19,723,485 downwards.
AGATAAAGAATCACAAATCAGAATCGATATTATCAAAAATTCCAAGAAATCGTGCAAAATACAGTTCAATACTTATATTTGTGGTCATATAACCATGCTTGTTTGGTGAGGAGTCCATAATCCCATTCCTTCGATGTGAAGTTCTCAAAAAGCTCTATCATCTCATTTACCCGCTCCTCGAGAATTTTACCAAAATCAGCAGAGACCTTGTCTTGAGTGGTCCAGTCCGGCAGAGAAGCGATTTCTGGCCCCTTGACGAAGAACCACCCCTTATGCCATCCTTTATTACTGGAAGGGGTGGAAACCAGTGATCTTTCAAATTTTTTGCCTGCCTTCAGCGATTGTTTACCCAAAACTTTGAAACCCTTTTCTCGGGTTTGACCTACCTTGTAGACAGTGAAGAATAAGTCCAGGGTAGGTTCAACTCCCACTTCGTGGCAGAATGCAATGAAAGCCAAGATGTGGATGTATGAATTCGGCACCAATTGAGCGAAACCAACGCTGATAATCCCTAAGAGGGTGACCAAGAATATATAAAGAGGGAACCTGACCCCTTTCTCGAGAAGAGTCACTGGTACAGCTGTCCACCCTTCTGGGCGTTGATACATGCGTTCGTTGAAAGTGGGGATTCTTACCAGATGCATAGCTAGGATTTGGTATCGGGTCCTGATATTGCGTAATTCATTTTCAGTAATGGTTGATGGAGTGTTGGCATGAGGGAACTGCTCTTTCTTCTTAACGAAATCAGAGGGTTTCGGAAGTGGATTCTCACTTGGAATAGCAGCTTTGGGATTGGAGCTTAAAGTCACTTTGTTAGGGCTTGGGTTACGTGGAACGGTGGAGATAAGGGTCACCAAAATGGGAATACCTTGGTCAGATTCTTGGGAAGCCATTGATGAAGATTTACAGAGATAAAGAGAATTCGAGAGAGAAGAGAAAAAGCTCAAAAGGCCTAAAATTCAAATAGCTGTTAAAATTTTCAAATTGGGGATGAAAACAGCTTTTATAATAACAGTCCCTTCAGTTGTTCACGGTGCACGATGATGGCGCATTAATTGACAGCAATGATGGTGAATTTGAAAGGATATTAACCGACTTGGGCTTCTCGAATTGGGCTTTCAGTTTTATTTTATTCCACTGTATGATATTTATCAGATATGTCCCGATTGGTTTTTATTTTGGACCTCTCTTGATCCTATCAAGTTCTTCATATCATGGACCATGTATAGTTTTCTATTAAATATCTTGTTTAATAAAAAACTAGGGGGCAATATTCGGCCATGATATTTTATGTAGTGGGCCGAATGGATTGGGCCGAGTTATTTAGTTAGCCCATTGGGTCGCTTCAATGTAGGCCCAATCAATTGGACTAAGTCAGTGGGCCATCTTGGTGAGATCCTGAATGTCTTGGGTCAAACTGTTGGGCCAACCCATCAAATAACTAAACATCTACATCTTTGACCGGTAATGATGAAAAGAGATAACAGTTAACTGTTATCTCTGTCAAGCATTAATGTGGATGGGATTCTTAGTCGGTCGGCGATGGGAACAGTGATAAGAGGTAGTGGGTGAAATTTGCATGCGATCATTTGAGATCATCGAGATAATGCGTGTCAGATGGTAGTGGGTGGCACGGGAAACTGGACTTTTGAGTATATGTTAGAAAAGGCATCACAGAAGAAAGGTAACGGATTCATTTCTCTCTCTCAATACACTATATATTTTATCCTCCATTGTTAACCTTGTGATCGCCTGTACTGACTCTCATGCCGAAGCTATCCCCCGACGGTCGAAGCCGTCAAGCTTTTGGTGTTGTCGTGTTTATTGTGCAGGATTCAGACGAGCTTTACGTGATTGGGGTTCGTGGAAAGATCTTGGCGTTAACAGGAGGTAAGTTGTAAAATTTATTTGTGCAACTGTATTACTGCTCATGATGGTAAGCCTGTTAATGTAAGATACTCAACAACCATGGATATGGAAATAATTAGAGGAGTGTTTGCTGCATTTGTTTTCACTGCCGCCAAGGTGTTTTGAGGATAATTTGCTCCAATAAAAATTCATAAAGTTGTGGGCCAAGTCCATTAAGTTAATTGAAGGAAAATTATGCTACTCAGTAAGAAAAAAAAAACTTAACCAAGTCTTCATCTCTTTCTAAAAAAGGGGCCCAGAAAGGAATTGCAAAAAGAGGGTTTAAAAAAGGGTCCTTAATACTAATATACAACAATTAGAAAGTATTTACAAAAATAAAACATACACAACATAATTACAAAAATAACGTAACATAATATTACGTTGCTAAAATTACGGATCATTATCTCCCTACACGTCAGTTACCGACTTTCATACTTCCAACTAACTGCACCTAAATTCAAGCAACTGAACAAAACATAAAAGATCGACAACAACTCTGAGATCGGAGAAGAATAGATCAACGACGTATTTACCGGAGAAGATGAAATCTCTTGTCGCGATGCAACTCTGATATCGGAGAAGAACATATCAACGACGTATCTATCGGAGAAGACGAAATCTCTTGTCGCAACGCAACTCTGAGATCAGAGAAGAACATAAAAGATCGACAACAACTTCAAGATCTGTAACGAAAACTCATATGAATCGCATCGATTGTTGATCGTCGACCGATTGAGATTAGATTAAATTACAAATTTGTATACTGAGGTATTTGAGTTTCCAATTTATATGCATAGTGTTATCTTGTGTTTACTATGTATTCGTTTATTGGTTACCTTTCTCAAATTTTTTGCTCTTTAAATGGTCACAAAGTCAGAATAATGAATGTTTTGAATGCAAAATGCATTTGAAAATATGTTTTATACTCTGGTTACTAAATACATATAAATTGGTTACTGTTTATTATTGATTTGGTTACTGTTTATTATTGATTTGGTTGTTGTATAATGTTTATTTGCTTGCTTTATAATTTTAAAGTTTATTCTACTGATGTTTTTTATATTAATGATTACTTATTCAATATATTTGTTACCTTCCTGCAACTATTGGTTTCTTGTCTAACTGGATTTGGTTCAGATATAATCTTGACTTAGTTCTTGCATGTGGTAAAATTGCAATGGTTACTGCATAATATTACCCTCAGTTCATGTTCTGGTTACTAACATTATGTAGTTTGATTACTGTCTGACATTGAGTTGGTTACTTTACAAATCATAAGCTAACAGTAACCAAAAATATACTAAAAGGTTGCTTCATCTGATATATTGGGCGGTGGAATATCGCTTATAATCTAAAATTTGATTGACAATGTTTTTGTGTATTATACAGTTGAATGATTGACAATGTAAAATGCATTTGAAAAATGTTTTATATTCTGGTTACTAAATACATATAAATTGAGTATATATTGATGTTTTTTAAATTGATGTTTTTTATATTGTTTGTTTTTGTTGTAAAATGCATGGAAAAATATGTTTTATATTATGGAGAATAAGTAAATATATGTTGGTTACTGTCTAATTTGAATTTGGTTAGTATATAATGCTGACTTGGTTACTGTGTAATATTACCATGGTTACTGCATTATATTACTGTGTTTTATATTGATTTTTTTATATTGATAGTTACTGATTAACTATATTGGTTACCTTCATACATCTGTTAGTCTTTAATTGGGTAAAATGCAAGGTTGACCACCAAACTTTAGGGGTTTTGGGGTATTGAGCCCTTTTCTTTTGGTCAACGCATTTTGAGCCCTTTTCTATTAAAAAATTTGGACATCGAGCCCCTGTTGCCAGATATGCGTTGACTTGCTCACGTGGCGCCTACGTGGCACATGTGGAATATATGACGTGGGTATTTTTATTTTAATTTTACATGTGGCATATATGACGTGGCACATATTAGATTTTAACCCAAAAAAAATTGTTGCTGCTCAGATTCGATCTCCAGACCTCCCACTCAAATTTCAATCCAATGACCACCCGAGCACCACAGGTTAGCTGTTATATTTTTGCAAGGATTATACTTTATAATTGAACAAATAATTTCCCCCAAATTAAAATAGATATATGATATATGTATAGAAATGTATACGATCATGATTTATGTAAGAAACAAACAGAAACAAATGAAAAAAGAAGAATCAAAAGACTAGCCAAAAACAAAAAATAACAGAATTAATAAATCTGTAAAAGAGAGTACTAGTAGTACAAGTAGACAGAGTAGGAGAGCCCTCTCTGTTTTCTCTCTCAAAACCTTTACTTTCTTTCTCTAAAATTGATGAACTCTCTCCGCATTTATGAAAGTAATGGCAGTAATACAGATGATTAGGGCACGATTTGTCTCTTTGATGAGGAGGATAATGAGCTCTCTCTTCTCTAAAATGATTATGTACTTGTTATAGATCGGGGGTTACGGATCTTGTTGGTATTTGTTGGTGATGGTTTTTGAAGATGTATCTCGGATCTAAATGGTGGGATCTGGCATCAGCTGACAGACGAGCTCTCGGATCTAAATTGTTGATTTTTCTGCTCTATTTTGTTCTTGAATGTATCCATAGCGGGACGTCGTTTCACCGACGATTCTTCCGTAACGTAAGTAGTCGACGAAGGCCTAGATCTTATTTTGTCTGCCGATGTTTTTGATTTAGTCTATTAAGGGTTTAGTCTGATATAAATCTAGATCTATAAAACTGTTACTCTGTCCTTGGATCATATAGATGTTGTGGGATTTTTTGGCCGGATTTTGGATCTGTTCTGGACTGATTACTAACAGATCTTGTAGGAGTTTTTCAAAATAATAATAATAATAATAATAATTTGAATAAACATCCCCACTATTCCTGACATCTTTGATGTCTTTGATGGACTACATCCCCACTACTGATGAATTGGTGGACCAATGGGTTTCCCAGTTTTAGTGTCCGAAATTATTATTATTATTATTATTATTATTATTATTATTATTATTATTATTATTATTATTATTATTATTTTTATTATTATTATTATTATTATTATTATTATTATTATTATTATTATTATTATTATTATTGTTATTATTATTATTTTTATTATTATTGTTATTGTTATTATTATTATTATTATTATTATTGTTATTATTATTATTATTATTAATGTTATTTTTATTATTATTATTATTTTGATTATTTTATTATTATAATTTTCTATTTTTTATTTTTTATTTTATTTTTATTTTTATTTTTATTGTGATTATTGTTATTATTATTATTATTATTATTATTATTAGTATTAGTATTATTATTATTATTATTATTATTAGTATTATTATTAGTAGTAGTAGTAGTAGTAGTAGTAGTAGTAGTAGTAGTAGTAGTAGTAGTAGTAGTAGTAGTAGTAGTAATACTATTATTATATATTATTATTATTAGTAGTAGTAGTAGCAGATCCGAGACTTGGCAAATCCAAGAAAAGGGGATTTGTTTTAATTTGGGTGAAATTCTTTGTTCAGTTATAAAGTATAATCCTTGCGAAAATATAGCAGGTAACCCATGGTGCTCGGGTGGTCATTTGATTGAAATTTGAGCGGGAGGTCTGGAGATAGAATTTGAACAGCAACAAATTTTTTGGGTTAAAATCCAATATGCGCCACGTCATATATGTGATGCCCCCAAAACAGGTATACATCACCCATCTTGAGTCGCCAGATACATGGTACAAAATTTAAATACAACTTAATTATACAACAGTCGTGTAAAATACGACAAAACATAATCTAAGAGTTTAATAAGAATATTGTCATCTAGACAATATCCACACTCAATAGAGTCCTCATTATATTTAATGTCACACTATTTAGCAGAATAGTGAGGACTACTAATGCTATCATCTCGGACCGAATCACTCCGGATTCCCCGACTAGTCCGGCCACGTTCTCATTTCTGAAGAGAAACACGGTGAAAGAAAGGGTGAGCTCAACTAGCCCGAAGAAGAAATATTATGACTAAGATAATGCGAGAATAAATTATCATTAGTCTTCAACAATGTTAAACTGATAAAATATAATAGACATCAAGTTAACTGCAGCGGAATAAGCAATCCATTAGAAGAGTCAAGTAGATCATGATATCTACTATCTTCTATGATTTAAAATGTTTTCATCAATTTTTATCATTTGAGACTCAAATTTTAATAAATAAACCACATCATCGAGTTATCCCTGCACTACGGGCCAAGGATATTCATTAAATCATTAATGGTCATGACTATACCGAATAATTCCTTGTCATAATCATACCAAAAACTGTCCATCAATGCATTACAGGCCACTGAGGACTTTTACCACATCATTTATAACATTACAGGTCATGATTATACCAAATGATCCCTGGTCATAATCATACCAAGTCCATCTATGCACGTAAGCCAATGATGACCTTCACCACAATATAAGCATGAGGATGATGATAATGACATAATAATTCAATAAAACAAGTTCAAGAATAAATTTTAAAGATTTATAAGTTAATTTATCCTGAAATCAATTATGTCCAAATTGTCAACATGATACTGCTTTGTGGAGTAAAATTCAAGAATGCTTATAAGGATATTTCCGTGAAAAGATACTGCATGAAGCGCAAATATCCAGGATATTCTACTAATTTCATGGAGTATAGAAGCCAAAACTTTAACCAACTGAGTATAATAGAATATATGAAACTGCAAATGGATTTTCCCCTGTTACGCGGTAATCCACGTAGACAGATCATTTCCATAATTTAATAAGGAATGAATACGAAAGATCATTCACCATGCATGTGGTAATCCACATAGACAAGTTATTCCAACAGAATAATAAAGAATGAAACAACAGAAGAATTCACCAGGCGTGCTTAATCCGCATGCAGAAAAGTTATTCCAATGTAATAATAAAGAATAGAAAGCAGTCATGCGTAAAACCGCATGCATGTGATATTCCAAATGTAATAATAAAGAATGAAACCAGTCATGCGAAACCGCACAAACAGGATATTCCAACGAGAATAATAAAGAATGGAATCAGTCATGCGAATCCGCGATAGACATGGATATTCCAATGTAATAATAAAGAATGGAATAACAACAGAATTCACCAGGCATGCAATAGACCGCACAGACAGGTTATTCCAAAAAAATAATAAAGAATTGAATAACCGAAGAATTTCACCATGTATGCGATACTTCGCATAGACAGGTTATTCCAACATAATAATATAGAATGGAATAACAGCTCTTACGAGTATTGAAAGAAAATTATTTTCTACATGAATACGAAAGAATAATACCTCTTACCTTAGAAGAAACTGGATATTGGAATAGTGAGGTAGCAGACTTCTCTTCTTCTTTCTCTCTATAATTTCTCTCTGTAATAATTGCTTTAAAACTTTAGTGAATTGGTGAGAAATGAAGGAAGAATGAGCTTCTATTTATAGAAAAATATAGTTTCGATAATTACACATTTTGGGGCTCAAAATATTACAGTAAAATACCTTCAACTTTTCTTTCATTTTTAATTTAGTCCTGCAAGTATTATCAAACTTGCACCACCTCCCCTAATAGTAAATAATATGAATCAATAGTTCAATCATGTGAATCAATAATTATAATCATGTGAAAATATGAATTACAGTATAGTACCTCCATCTATACCTCCATTTTTAACTTAGTCATGCAAGTATTATATACTTGCACCAACTCCCCTAATAGTACAAGAATGTGAATCAATAGTACAAACATGTGAACAAATAGTTATAATCATGTGAATTAATAGCAATCAATTGCTTATTTATCCGATTAATTACCCGACTGGTCAGTTAAACTTCCAGATATCAATTAATATCGAAATAAATGTCGATTTCCACTAACACTAATAATTCCAACACAATAGAACTATCAATTTCATCTTTAATCAACACGAACTTATTCATCATTAATATTATAACTCACAATATTTAATAGCCAGGTCATTCCCAGGAAAGAGGGGGCTTTCCGATAAGGATTTCTCGTTATTGGCGCGCAATTAGGTGACCAAACCTCTCCTTGACAGAACTTCTAGACATTGTAAATATTGTAATTAATAATATAAATAACTTTATCGTCTCAATTATTGATTTAATAATATAACATATTATGCAGATGATATTGTGACAATAACTGAATCAATAATATGAGAGATATGATGCAACAATTACTATAGCAATAGTTGAGTATAACTGAATGACTTCTCACGTAAGCATCAATAATCAATACCGTGTGCTACTATGCAACCACGTGTATTACTGTACTTTTATTATCGGGTAGTTCAACAGTTTAACGGTAAAACTTCCGCCGTTATTTATATAAAAAGATAATTATGTCGTTTTCTAACTACGATAATACTTCTATTGTGGGGTCCACCAATGATTGTGCCGTCATAATTATAACATGTTTTGGACTGCATCGTGCAGTTTGGACTTATGTGTCCTTCTCCTCCACATTTGTAATATACGATCGGCGGTCGTTCTCCTTCCTTAACAACAGGTGTTGGTTCTGATGTCTTTCCATCATTATTGAATCTCCTCTTCTTGAAATGCCCACTCTTATTGTCATGGCCATGATTACCACTGAAGTAATTACCATTTCTGGCCTGTTGATTCCCTCCACGTTTGTTGTCACCGCTTCGATGACTGCTACCACTGATATTATTGACTTGTCGGCTGCTCTCTCTTGGTTGGGTTGACTCATTATCGCGCTCCAATAATTGAGCCCTATTCACAACATCTGAATACAAACACAGTTTATGAGAGATAAGGTATTGATGTATCTCAGGTTTCAAACCTCTTAGAAACATCCACGTCATTCTCTCCTCATTATCAACCAAGTGGGACACAAACCAAGACAACTCGGCAAACTTAGCTTCGTAGTGTGCCACGGTCATATTGTTTTGCTCAAGCTTGATGAAATCTACCTCCTTCATGTGACGAATACTTTCAAGAAAGTACTTTTTCGTTGAACAGCTCTTGGAACTTCTCCCAAGACATTTTGAGTGCGACAGGTTGAGTACGCTTTACAGATTCCCACCAAGAATGCAGATCCGCCGCAAATACATGAAGGTGGCAAAGGGAACCTTTTGCTCCTCGGAGCATTCCAAGACATCAAATATCTTGTTGATCTGCTTTATCCACGTCTCTGCCTTAAGTGGTTTTGTCTCTCCAAAAACTCTGGTGGTCCCAGCTCCTTGAACTGCTTAGCGGTGATCGTCTGAGAGTTGTCAGTGTTTCCACCTGCATTTTGGACAGGAGCCGCCTTCGCCTAATGTTGCATGAATTGCATAAAACCTCTGAACATCCCATCGTTCATCATTTGATCGTTGTTGTTTACCTGAGGATTATTGTCTTCTTGTTGCACATTATCCTGGGTATTAATCTGTGGTGACTCAATGGTCTCATGTGCTTCATTTCTTATCTCAGCATTTTCGGATGCCATTTTCAAATACTGCCACAAAACAAGGGTTAATTATCATATCACATATTATCCCTATACTTTGACCGACCAATTATATATCAAATAAACTTAGGTAAGTCATACTAGCGAAGGAATTCCCCGTCTCTCCCCTCCTAGTTCTTGTCTCACATCTCAGCCAGGGATCATATCCCTAAGCTTTGATACCAACTGTGACGCCCCCAAAACAGGTATACATCACCCATCTTGAGTCGCCAGATACATGGTACAAAATTTAAATACAACTTAATTATACAACAGTCGTGTAAAATACGACAAAACATAATCTAAGAGTTTAATAAGAATATTGTCATCTAGACAATATCCACACTCAATGGAGTGCTCATTACATTTATTGTCACACTATTTAACAGAATAGTGAGGAATACTAATGCTATCATCTGGACCGTCACTCCGTTCCCTGACTAGTCCCGGCTACGTTTTGATTTCTTGAAGAGAGTAGTGAAAGAAAGGGTGAGCTCAACTAGCCCAATATTTCCAGTAAGAAATATTATGACTAAGATAATGCAGAATAAATTATCATTAGTCTTCAACAATGTTAAACTGATAAAATATAATAGACATCAAGTTTAACTGCAGCAGAATAAGCAATCCATTAGAAGAGTCAAGTAGATCATGATATCTACTATCTTCTATGATTTAAAATGTTTTCATCAATTTTTATCATTTGAGACTCAAATTTTAATAAATAAACCACATCATCGAGTCATCCTTGCACTACGGGCCAAGGATATTCATTAAATCATCAATGGTCATGACTATATTGAATAATTCCGGTCATAATCATACCAAAACTCATCCATCAATGCATTACAAAGCCATCGAGGACTTCTACCACATCGATTATAACATTACAGTCATGATTATACCGAATGATCCTCGGTTATAATCATACCGAGTCCATCCATGCACGTAAGTTAAAGATGACTTTCATCACAATATAAGCATGAGGATGATGACAATGACATAATAATTCAATAAAATAAGTTCAAGAATAAATTTTAAAGATTTATAAGTTAATTTATCCTGAAATCAATTACGTCCAAATTGTCAACATGATACTGCTTTGTGGAGTAAAATTCAAGGATATTTCCGTGAAAAGATACTGGATGAAGCAAAAATATCCAGGATATTCTACTAATTTCATGGAGTATAAAAGCCAAAAATTTAACCAACTGAGTATAATAGAATATATGAAACTACAAATGGATTTTCTTCGTCATGCGCTAATCCACGTAGACAGATCATTTCTACAATTTAATAAGGAATGAATACGAAGGATCATTCACCATGCATGTGGTAATCCACATGAGAAAAGTTATTCCAATGTAATAATAAAGATTGGAATAATGAAGAATTCACCAAAGCGTGCGTAATCTCAGATGCAAAAGTTATTCTAATGATAATAATAAAGAATAGAACCGTGTCACATATAAACCGCATGCATGTGATATTCCCACGTAATAATAAAGAATGGAACCAGTCATGCATAAACCGCATGCATGTGATATTCCAAATGAATAATAAAGAATGGAACCTGTGTCATGTAGAATCCGCATGCATGTGATATTCCAAATGTAATAATAAAGAATGGAATAATATAAGAATTTCACCATGTATGCAGATTGTGATAAACAAAGTTATTCCAATGTAATAATAAAGAATGGAATAATGACTTTTACGAGTATTGAAAGAAAATAATTCTCTTCATGCATACGAAAGAATAATACCCTTTACCTTAGAAGAAACTGGATATTGGAATAGTGAGGTAGCAGACTTCTCTTCTTCTTTCTCTCTATAATTTCTCTCTGTAATAATTGCTTTAAAACTTTAGTGAATTGGTGAGAAATGAAGGAAGAATGAGCTTCTATTTATAGAAAAATATAGTTTCGATAATTACACATTTTGGGGCTCAAAATATTACAGTAAAATACCTTCAACTTTTCTTTCATTTTTAATTTAGTCCTGCAAGTATTATCAAACTTGCACCACCTCCCCTAATAGTAAATAATGTGAATCAATAGTTCAATCATGTGAATCAATAATTATAATCATGTGAAAATATGAATTACAGTATAGTACCTCCATCTATACCTCCATTTTTAACTTAGTCATGCAAGTATTATATACTTGCACCAACTCCCCTAATAGTACAAGAATGTGAATCAATAGTACAAACATGTGAACAAATAGTTATAATCATGTGAATTAATAGCAATCAATTACTTATTTATCCGATTAATTACCCGACTGGTCAGTTAAACTTCCAGATATCAATTAATATCGAAATAAATGTCGATTTCCACTAACACTAATAATTCCAACACAATAGAATTATCAATTTCATCTTTAATCAACACGAACTTATTCATCATTAATATTATAACTCACAATATTTAATAGCCAGGTCATTCCCAGGAAAGAGGGGGCTTTCCGATAAGGATTTCTCCTTATTGGCGCGCAATTAGGTGACCAAACCTCTCCTTGACATAACTTCTAGACATTGTAAATATTGTAATTTAATAATATAAATAACTTTGTCATCTCAATTATTGATTTAATAATATAACATATTATGCAGATGATACTGTGATAATAACTGAATCAATAATATGAGAGATATGATGCAGCAATTACTGTAGAAATAATTGAGTATAACTAAGTGACTTCTCACGTAAGCATCAATAATCAATACCGTGTGCTACTCTGTAAACACGTATTACTGTACTTTTACTACCGTATAGTTCAACAGTTTAACGGTAAAACTTCCACCGTTATTTATATAAAAAGATAATTATGTCATTTTCTAACTACGACAATACTTCCGTTGTGGGGTCCACCAATGATTGTGTCGTCTTACGAATATTCCCTGTTAAAATGAATATTCCCCGACCAATCGAATATTATATAACTACTTGCTTACTTTGCAAAATTTGTAAATATTACCCACAACTATAACATTTTATTATATCCACACCATAATATTCAAAAATTTATTTCGAGAGAAGTTAATCTTTATTCATAAAAGTTGGGGTCTTACAATATATGCCACATGTAAAATTAAAATAAAAATACCCACGTCATATATTCCACGTGTGCCACGTAGGCGCCACGTGAGCAAGTCAACACATATCTGGCAACAGGGGCTCGAAGTCCAAATTTTTTAATAGAAAAGGGCTCAAAATGCGTTGACCAAAAGAAAAGGGCTCAATACCCAAAACCCCCTAAAGTTCGGTGGTCAACCTTGCATTTTACCCGTCTTTAATTTGTAACAAAGTCATTACTGATTGTTTTGGTTGTAAAATGAATGTAAAAATATTTTTTATAATCTTGGTTACTAATTACATATATATTGGTTACTGTCTAATATGTATTTAGATACTGTAAGGTGTTTATTTGGTTACTGTATAATGTTATTGTGTTTTATAATTGTTTCTTTTATATTAGTGGTTACTTATTGACTACATTGGTTACCTTCATACAACTATTAATCTGATTATATATATTGGTTGATGTATACTATTTAATTTGTTATTGTATAATATTTATTTGGTTGCTGAATAATATTAATGTACACTTGTATTGATGTTTTTTATAGTTATGGAAAGATTTGATTCAGTGGCAATTTTGTAATTTCTATCAAGTTTAGAGTGTCGGATTTTGGCATTTTCGGAGCTTAATTTCATTGGAAACGGGTCAACGATCAAAAGTCAACAGCTTTGCTGTTGAACTACAGGGTTTTTTGGTCAAATTCCATCATTTTGGGCTTTAAAATTGTATGTAAAAATATGGTTTATGTTCTGGTTACTAAGATTATGTAGTTTTGTTACTGTCTAATATTGATTTGGTTACTTTATTTATTCAGTTGTCAGATAATGGAGATGATTCCAGTTGTGCTTTATTTCAATGGAACATAAACAAAAAGTGTGTAAATACAAGAATATATAATTGTTTACTGTTAGTAACCATTAACCACATGGTTGGTAACATTTTTGATGGTGTACAGTAACCAAAATTGTTATTGATTAATATTTTCATTTTTGATTCCATCATGAGTTGTCAATATAAAGTAAACATATACATTAAACAATTGGTAACTGTTCTGAAATATTTTTATGTAAATTTGGTTACCCATCTAAACTAAAATGGTTACCTCTATATTCATATTTAGTTACCAACTGGACCATTTCCAAATAACTTTTATAACTATGTAATTTAAAAGTATACATCAACTAGATAAATGGGAACCCTCACATGTACATTAAGCACTTGATAACTGTTCTGATATAAGTTGTTAATTATTTGGTTACTAACAAAAACTAAAATGGTTACCCTTATATGCAAGTTTGGATACCAACTGCACCTCTCAAACTATTTTTATTTTAATATGAGATCTATAAGTGACCATATATATAAATGGAAACTCTCACATGTACATTTAACAATTGATGTTTGTCCTGATACAAGCTTGTAACTATCTGGTTACTAATAACAGTAACCATAATGTAACATAATAAAACAGTAACCATATAATTATATGATAGTAACCAGAATAGGTTTTAATGGTAACCAAAACAGAAATATCATGTAATAAAACCCAGTTTAGGCAATCCATGTATACTAAACAATTACATATTAACCAGAATAAAAATAAAAGTAACCAAATCCCACATTGAGGGAACAATAATAGTAGCCAAACCATAAGGTAACAGTAACCAAAACATAATAAAGAAGTAACCAAATAGTTATATGAAAAGTAACCAGAACATGTTTTAATGGTAACCAAAATAAAAACAACCTGTATATCCAACCCAGTTTAGGCAACCCATGTATACTCTCACATGTATATTTAACACTTGATATATGTCCTGATAAAAGCTTGTAACTATTTGGTTACTACCAAAAAATAAAATGGTTACCCTTCTATGCATGTTTGGTTACCAACTGCATCTTTCAAATAATGTATCAAACACAGCTTAGAAGTAACTAATATGAACCAACAAAAAATGTCAAATAATTGATAATATAATCAAATATGTAATCCCATTTACATAATGTGACGCCCCCAAAATAGGTATACATCACCCATCTTGAGTCACCAAATACATGGTACAAAATTCAAATACAACTTAATAATACAACTGTTGTGTGACATATGACAAAACATAAACTGAGAGTTTTAAAACGAATATTGTCTTCTAGACAGTATTCAACTCAAAAGGAGTCCTCAATACATTTATTATCACATTATTTCATAGAATAGTGAGGACTACTAATGCTATCATCTGGACCGTCACTCTGTTCCCCGACTAATCACGGCTACGTTCTCATTTCCTGAAGAGAACAATGAAAACAAAAGGGTGAGCTCAACTAGCCCGATAAAAATATTATGACTAAGATAATGCAGAATAAATTATCCTTAGCCTTCAACAGTATAACAACTTATAGAATATAATAGACAACAAGTTTTAGATCAACAACTGCAGCGGAATAAGCAATCCATTAGAAGAGTCAAGTAGAGCGTAAAATCTACTATCTTCTATGATTTAAAAGATTTATCATCAATTTTATCGCTGAGACTCAGCTTAATAAATAATCCACATCATCGAATCATCCCTGCACTACAGCCAAGGATATTCATTAGTATCACAACCACAAATTATCCATGCACTACGGGCCAAAGATAATCGTGTTTTCATCAACGGTCATGATCATGCCATAAAACAATCACTACGACAAAAAGGCCTATCAACGATCGCATTTGGTCGCAGAGATATGATCGCCGATCGCATCGCGTCACCGATATTAGTAATAGATAATCCGGTCATTAGATGGACATCAGCGACCACCAAGAGCAACCGATTTATTAGCGACCGCATTCAAATGATCAAGAATCGTTTCTATTTCTCGACTCATGCCGAAGTCATCCGTCAGTGTGACATGGCACACGCGTGTTAGCGGTAATAATTAATTTAATCGATCATTGACGTCCAAGAAGGTAACGCGGTTATCAAGTTATAGTATTAGCGACCGCATGCGGTCGCTGATATTTTTTTTTTTTAAAAATATTTTCCCTGTTTTATTGATTTCCCAAAAATAACCTGCTTTGTACCTACTTTCTATCCCAACACATAGCAGTATATATAAGCATCCATCCATCCATGATAACTACCATATGATAAACATTCATCCATGATAACTACTATATGATAAACATCCATCTATACAGTCCAAATAATGAATCTTAACATCCATTCCCTGTTATTATTATTATTATTAGTACTATTATTATTATTATTATTATTATTATTGTTGTTGTTGTTGTTGTTGTTGTTGTTGTAAATTAGTAAGTAGTAGTAGTTGTTGTAGTATTATTATTATTATTATTATTATTATTATTATTATTATTATTACTACTACTACTACTACTACTATTATTATTATTATTATTATTATTATTATTATTATTATTATTATTGTTGTTGTTGTTGTTGTTGTTGTTATTATTATTAGTAGTAGTAGTAGTAGTAGTAGTAGTAGTAGTAGTAGTAGTAGTAGTAGTGGTAGTGGTAGTGGTATTATTATTATTAGAAATAAATTTATAAATATATATATATATATATGGTAATAGAATTTATCTAATACACAAAAAATATAACATAAGAAGCAAAAATATCACAGCTAGGTTTTGAACCTAAGATCTATGGGTTATTGGGTCATTAAGCTACCACTGAGCCAATCTAATTTAGTAGTTAACTAAACTACCGCCATAACTTGTAGTGGTAGACACTGTAACACATGAGCAAATGAGGGGCGAATGAGTAATTTCTCATGTCGCTACAACTTGTAGCGGCAGGGGGAAATCCATTTCAATCTGTGCCATCCAATGTTACGATCAACGGTATAGATTATGGTTGTTGAAATAGTACCTGTGACAACCGATTGTCAAGCATGTTAGTTCTGGGCCTCCGACCCAAATAAACCCAACCTCAACAAACCTGATTATTATATCTATGCTTCCCAATGTTTCCTATTTCTAGATACAAGTAGGATATACTTACAAGTACTCCCTCACTCCGAGAATGAAAGTGATGATTGATTTTATGCGAATTTAAAAAAAATGTCAAATGATAAAATTATTCATATTTAAATTCTCATCTAATTGCATATTTTTCTATACATGACTAGTGATATTATATAAATATTTATAAATAATAAAAAATATGACATTTAATACTAAGAATATTAGGCACAAATTATTGTAAAAAATAGATTATTTAATATAAGTAAATATTTAACTTGAGATTACATAAAATATATAATAAGAACTTTTATTCTTAGACGGAGGTAGTAACTTAAATTATGAACATATTTTTATGTCAAAAATAAAACATAAAAAGAAGAATAGTAATGGTATACCCCTAGCTATTCCTAGTTCTTCTTTTATCTTTTTTCCAAATATATTATAAAATTAAATTATAATACTATCAGTTCTAAGAGAAAACATAAAAGATGAAGAAAAATTTATTATGTTTTATGAACTAAAACATAATAAAGTTATTTAAAAATGACTTATAAGTCATTCCTAATAAGTTAGTTTGACCTATATTAATGTAATATCAATTTTATCCCTATTTTATTTAATTTTTAAAAAAAAATCGTATTTATTAAAAAGAAGAATAAGATGCAACGTCACTTTAATTAATTGGCGTTAGAATTTTTACTTTTATTTTTTTATAGCTGAAGTCTTATATACTACTTCATTTCCAACGTCGATGACAGAGAATAAACATAAAAAAAATATTGATGTTTGTAAACAAGTACAAGAGATCAAAGAAATTAAAAAAAGAAAAGAGATTCTAACGTCAGTTAAAGTGATGTTACATCTTACTCTTCTTTTTTACAAATTTACTTTATAAAAAAATTTAAAAAAAGTTATAATGCCAGTTAGTTTGGCATTAGATCACATTTTTATTTTTTTTTAAATTTCTTTAAAAAAATAAAATCATTTTAAAAAAAATTAAGATAATTTTTTTAAATTAGTTTTTATAAAAAAAATACACGACATGAAACTAAAACCACTCATAAGGCATAAATTAAAATAAATAGTCAGCTATCTCGAAAATAATATACTTAAAAATAAGAATATCTCTTCTGGACCCTATTTATAATAATATATATTATTAATTGAAATATTTTTTATAAAAATATTAATTTTTTACATAATCATAGTTAATATATTGATATACACATTAGTTTACTACAAATATTTTTTAAATAGAAAAGGTATATATTTTTTTTATAAAATAATATATTGTATGCTATAATAAATTCTATAAGTATATGCATGTGCTATACTAATTAAATGTTGTAGTAAAAACATAATATTTGGTAAAATAATTAATTATAAAAAATAAACAAAAAATTAATTTTAAAATATTTTCTTAATTTTTGAAATTAAAATTTCATATTACTTATGCTTAAAATTTTATAATTGTATATATACACACTCTAGTAATACCATATTTTGTTAATTCATTTTCCCCTAGCCCCTTCCATTCCCGATTCCTCTTCTCCGAGTTCCCTCGAGTCTCGACTCTGTCTTTTCTCGGGCCATTCTCATTAGTCGCCTTTCTCCAGTCTCCGATTTAGTCTCCGTGGTCCGGCCTCCATGATTCCGCCTCTTAGTCTCTCGGCTCTCATGGAGTCACGGTCTCCTTCGTTCGGCCTTCAGAATTGCAGCTCTCCTAGTCAGCGTCTCAATTGGTAGGGGGGTGGGTGGCAATCGCCATTCTCTACTTCTCTTGCAAACTATTTGGTACTAATTACTAAAAGTTTTAACCTCTATTTTTTCAAGTTTTCTCTGTTTATGGTTGTGGTCCTTGTGGACATATGAAGTTAAAAGCCTAATATATTTGTGTTTCCTTCAGATTTGGTGGTAAACCCGTAACATCTATTAGTGATTCCTTGAATTCAAGCTTTCCTTTGTCAATATATGAATTTGTTTATCAAGATTCAAGATGACCCAAGTACCTAACTATTCGCTTTATTATATTTTATTTTAACAATTAGCCTTATATAAGTGTTTACTTGTGTGATATTCTAGCTTTTGATGTTAAGATTTTGAGTAAATTAATTTGGGGTGTTTGGTTCTATTTCCTACATGTTCTATTTCTACGTACTTCTTCCGCTTTGAGGGATAAAATAATACATAACACATTTTTTGAATTTGGCAATACAAACAATTAGAGATCGGGTTGGTCTTTGAAATGGCACCTTTAAGAGATCAAAAACCTTAGGATTAAACCAAGGAAAAGTATTGGATTGTAACATACAAATGAAAATAGTCATCAAGCTTCGTTGACAAGAAGGAAGGATCCCACGGGTGCTAAGGTTACCAAGGTCAGAAAGAAAGAAGGGTGCAAGTGAATTATCTTTCTACTTTCGATATACGTGGTTGAACAAGTTATTTCTATTATTGGTCTTATTTTTTTTCGATTTTGTTTTTGTCAAATCTTAATATTAGCAGTTTTGGTAATGGCTACAGATAGACTTCCATTGCAGTTCTCTAGTCTTACTTGTGAGGATGGATGGTGGAGGTGTTGAGAAATCTGGTGATAACAAACCTGATTGCTTGATAGACGGCAGTGGAAGTTCTTTCTTTGCCATTTCTTGTTTTGGTTTTATAAAGAGACGAAATGCTCATCAAGAAACAATATTACTACTCACATTTCTATTTCCATTTATATGTTATAATCTAGTATTTTTCCTCAAGTATTAATTTAATTCTTATTGTGCATGGAAGGATTTTTATTTATTTTCTTCTAATTTTCTCATCTTGAATACTTATGGAACTAATTATGCATTTTGATATATACAACTACTTTTGTTGGTATCTAAGTTTGATTATTAAATGGTACATAATTATTGGGCATGGATGTTGCTAGATTATAATTAGACTTTGTTAAGTCATAAACTTTGTTAAAGACAATTAATTTATTGTTGCACCTTTCTTTCTTTGTATTTTTAATTTTAAACAATTAAACTTTGTAATTTTAAATAATTAAACCTGTCATTGTCATCTGCTTTGTAATGTTAATTTTAAAAAGAGCATGAGTTTGGTTATTATTCGGAATACCCGAATGTATAATTGGTAATTCAATAATTCTATTAGTTTCAAATTTCGGTTTATGCCCTGATAGTGGTGCTATTTTCATAAAGCTCCTAACTTTTTGATTGTTCTCCCTCTTTTCTCTTACCAATTTTTGCAGACTGTGATCACTATGATTAATCATGCCATTGGAGCATCTGGTGGTGTTAGCTAAGAATGCATGGCTGTGGTCAAAAGATACGGACAAACAATTATATATTTGCTTTTAACAGAGGTACACGAACTATTGCTTTATTACTGATTATAATTTGAGATTTTTAGATGATAAACACATATATGTCAATTTTGGACTCTAAGCTAGATCACTTGTACTGCATTTTGGTAAGCCTGTATTGATTTCTCCTCATCGAACTCAATAAAACAGCACAACCAAAGAAGATATGCTCCCAAATTAGATTGTGCACCTTCGATGGAGTTCGTGGTGTTAGGTCAGGCTCTTAGCTACATCAGATTATAATTGGTTGCATAGTTGCTTTATCAACATTCTTGACATCGTTATATTAATGTTAACACAAAAGACTCCATATACTAATATTATTATGAATCTTTTCTTCCTTATTTTACCTACTGATGCTATGCATTTTTATACAGCATGAGCATTAAGAGTGTCATAGATGAAAGCAATGGCAGGTTATCCAGATTTGGTGATGCTATGTGCTCTTCTTGTGAAATGGCAGTGGTGTGGATGCAAAATCAGCTTAGGCAAAACCAGACGCAAGATCGTATTCTAAACTATGTCAATGAGGTATATTATATATATAAACCTTCGTGTTTAAGTCTTTTTATATACTCCTAATACAATTATACTTCTATTTCAACCAAAACATAGGAGGGAAAATGAGTAAATGAGCTGAATAGTCTTTATTGATTATTATTTGTTAGTAATTTCTTATGGTTCATGTTGACGTGAGTTCTGAAAAAATTGCAGCTTTGTGATGGTCTTCCTAGCCCAATGGGATAATCAAGTGTTGACTACGCCAAGATTTCTTCCATGCCTAGCGTTGCCTTCATTGTTGGTGGCAAAATTTTCAACCTTCCTACTGAGCAAGTATGATCAACCTAATCTCTATTGTGGTTGTTGTGTCCAACTTCCTCCATAGGTCATTATTTATGCAGATTTGATAGGCGGGAAATGTATCATTCTTCTCAATTACATTGGCTTATATACATAAGTATCCTAATTTACAGTGTACATTAGTACCACGTAGCAACTCTATTGTCTTTTTCTACTTATGAGCAATGTGGTGTACATTAGTACCACGCAACAACTCTATAGTCTTTGTGTATTAATTTTGGCACTAAGTGCCTCTGGTGACCTATTTGCTTCATTTTCCTGACTTTGCTATTATTTTTAAATATGTGCAAGAAGACTGCTTCTACGACCTGCCTTACAATACTGGGTATCAAATTTCCATGCTACATTTATGGAAGACAAGGGACAAAATTATGAAGTGTACTCTCTCTATATATGTAGATATATACTTTGATTGAAGAACTGTGGTAGCTTTAAATGGTTAATTGTAAAGATAATGAATGATTATGTAGTGGATGATTTTATTAAGTTAATAATATTTTAGTTTTTTTGTATTTTTGCCATTATTTGGTATGGGGACATTGAGCCAGCTAGGTACACAAAAAGAATGTCAAATTTTGATTTGGCAACTATATAATTCGTTACCAAAGCATTGAACAAGTTTTAATATAGCAACAATTTTTTATACATTTAGCAATAATTTTTCGTTGCTAATGGCATTAAAAATATAATATTTGGTAACGAAAAATTAACCTAATAACAACGGAGAGGATATTGTTGCTAATACTAACATAAAAGATAATATTTTTTATCGTTGCAAATCATATCAACTTTCGTTGCACATATAAAGAAACGACAACATATAATGTCGTTGCTAATCGACGACTTTCGTTGCTATTGAAAATAACTAGCAACAAACATTTTTGTTGCTGATTCAACATAATATCATTGCCAAATAATATAATCAGCAACGAAAATCGTTGCTAAAAAGTTTACATTCCGCAACGAAAGCAAGCTTTGGCAACAATTTTCATAATTTACTGCAACAAAAAATGTCGTTGCAAAATGGTGTCAATTGCAACGAAAATGCATGGTCGTTGCAAAAAAAAGAAGAGTTCATTTCGTTGCCAATTAGCAGGCTTTTGCAACGAAATGGGGTTTTTAGCAACAAAATTTTAATTATTCTGCAACAATAAATTTTTTTGCTAAAGGATCAATGTCTCTGAACGAAAGCCAAATTTCATTGCAAAATGTATTACTTTTGACGACGAAAAAAAAACTTTCGTTGCGGAACAATTAGCAACGCATTCATTACGAACTAAAGACGAACGACAAAGAAAGTCGTTACAAAACCCTTTTGCAACGAAATTTGGCACCTTTAGCAACAAAAATTGGTTATTGCTGAAGCCCTATTTTTTTGTAGTGATGCTAGAAAGTAAATATGACTTAGTGTTTCAGTGAGCAGCTAAAATCTCTAGAGAATAAGCATAAATTTATTGATGTTTATAGGAACAAATATTACAATAAAGCATAATTACATCAATAAGAAATAATTTTCAACTTATCTCTACTTCTTCTACCTTTTACTTCTTAGAGGATTGGCATGATCTGCAGCTCTCCTTCTTCTACTGGCTTCATCTCTCCATGCAATGTCTTCCATCTCACTTTGACTTAGACATTCTCCATGATCATGTCTGTTCATAAAGGTAGGGTCTCCAACTGGCATGTTTAGGCCAGTAGTGGTTACCCCATGTGAGCTAGGAGATGGCCCTCGACTCCTTAGCGATTGCGCCATAAGAATTAGTTGGCACTGTTCAAGTCGTGGAGTCTGATGGCGAGGTTGTCTTGAGGGAGGGCTCCTTGAAGATTGAGCAATGTGTTTCCCTTTACCTTCTCCTTTCTCTTCTTCCCCTTTATTCTCCCCCTTTATGTCAACATCAAGGGTTTGAATGTCTTCAGACAGACGATTCATGCCTTGGACAAGTTTGTGGAGCTGATTCTTGGATTGAGCAATGTCTTCATGATTTTCTTGAACTAGAGAATCAGTTCGAGACTTGTTCTTTTGTAGAATAGACAAGACAGTGTCTGTTTGTTGCATCTGACTCATTGAATATTTTTGGAATTCTTTCATTGAGGCTCGTAGGCTTGAGAGGCTTTCCATCACAAGTTTGTTTTGATTTTCCTGAGTCTTTTGCAAAAGGATAACTGCTTCCTTGTGCTTCCAGGCGGAATGAAAGTGAATTTGATCCCTTTCATTAATGTTATGGATCATTTCCTTGATGATCTCCCTAAGCTTATTTGTGAGCTCAGAGCTCAGATTGCTGGGAAGGGTGTTGGCAACATCTATCAAGTGGTTCAGCCTTGTATGAACAAGCAGAGAGTGAGTTTCAAGATCTTCTTGAATATCTATAGTCACTTTCTGTGATGCATTAGACAGCTCAAATTTGGTAGGAAGATTGGAAAGAAGCTCAAGAATTTGCTGAGTGTCTGGAGGAGAGGCTCTTGTATTTTGATTTTGCAGATTGTAGAGAGAAAGATCAAGATCAAAATAATTATTGGGTGAGGAGGAAGGAATATTCGAAGGAGGTGCAGGTATTGGGGTTTGGGTTGTGGGAGGAGGGGCTGTTGGTGCTGGTTGAGTGGGTGACTCTACGATTTGAGTAGGATCGATATTTGTAGAGTGAGAAATGGTGGGAGATTGTATCAATATAAAGTTAGGTATATTTGGTTCATCAGTTACAGAATGTTGGGATTCTGTAGCTGGAAATTGGTTTAGTGGGTGAAGAATCACTTACAACCATCTTGGCAATCCATAGAATTGGTTGAAATTTGATGGAGGACAGTGATTAACTCTGAAAGAGATGGGAATTGATTGTACCACACGCCCAATTTCTGAAGAGGGATGGTTAGTGATCAGCTTCTGAGAAAAAATGAGGTTGCTTGGGAATCCATGAGCTAGCATTGATATTGCTGGATAGGCTTTGAAATTCCAGAACATGTGATCCCAGGAGTTGAGTATTTGGGCTCTGTGATAAGGCATCATTGGTAAGTAAGAGAACATCTGATTGTAGTTGGCTCTCCTATATCTATCCTAGCCCACTGATATAATCTCAACTTCATCATCCTCTTCTTCTTCCCTATCTTCATTTTCTCATTTGAAATTTCCACCACTTCAAACATCTCCTCATTTCTTGTCTGATCTTCAGCCCCTTCTCCCTCCATAGATTTCACACCTTCGATTTCCATATCTTCTAGTATCTCCCCCTCAGTTATAGCACTTTATGGCATAGGGACTTTGAGAGTCTCCCCCTCAATCTGATCATTCATTTATTCTTCAGGCAGCTCCCCCTCAGCTAGAGCACTTACTAGTACAGGGATTTCAAGAAGCTCCTTTTATGCAGCTATTTTTCTTTCTTCTTCCTTCAAGGCTTTCTCATTTTTAAGAACATATTTCTTGACAAGATTTCTCTTTGTCTTTCGAAATTTGAAGCTTCAAATTTCGGTTCTCTCTTTAGCTTCAAATTCGACGGATAGTTGGTTCAGTTGAGATATCTTTCTGCAAAGATCCACTTCTTGAGTGATGGTAAGTCTGGACTCTACGATCAATAATGACTATGATCGAAGAGAGTGAATACTTCTTTGTTTTGTGGCTGCATTTTCCCTTCTTAAGCAGCTGAGAGATGATGGCTCTGTCTTATTACTCTTTAAACTGCTGATCCTTCCTCTTCATTTCCTTTAGAATTTCAGTGCCCAAACTTTCTTGGGGTGCATCAGTGGTTGAATGAGGCTCTTCTATTGCTTGAAATTTCATTTTCCTCTTACCCTTGCTTTTTCTGATCAAAGCAATAGGTTCTTCTTGATTAATTTCTTCTTCATCAACTTCATTCACAACCGACATGTTTCCTGGTAGTTCAAACACCTTTGCTTCACCAGTCCTTCCACTGGATTCAGACATCATTTTTACATTTTTTTGTAGGGTTTCTTTCCAGTTTTGAAACAGCTGATGGGTCATTCTTCTATTGGGATTGATGGGTTCACCTTCATTGTCCCCAATTTTTTCACCCAGAGCTGATTGCAAAATTATGCTTATGTACCTCCCATAGAGCATTTTTCCAGAGCTCTTTGTCTTCTTGGAGCTGAGCATCCACTTCCCGATCCAATCTATGAGCAGAGAACCATAGTTGAGTTGAATTCTGAAGCAAATAGCTGTCATGAGCTTTAGTTGAACTTCATTTACAGAGTCGTGGCCAGAGCTTTTACAGCATATGCACTTCCCAACAATGTCAGCCAAAAATTCATACTTTTGGGGAAACTCTTTCTTCTTGTATCCCTTGACACTTTGAGAATTTATGTGAGGCATCTTTTTCAGACATTCATGGAAGTCGATGACACTCATGGATACGAGTCCCTTTGATTTGAAACCTAGGGCTAGGTTTATATCTTCATCTTTGAGTTTAAATTGTTCCCCCTTGACCCTTGTAGTGATAATGTCGTCTTCAAAGACTCCATTATTATAGAACTCTTTCACCATCTTCGGTTAGATCCTTGTGCTGGTGCTCAAAGCTTCTTCAAGACCAGCTTTCTTCAGAAGAGATAGAATCTTGTGGAACTGAGGCTCAGTTGTCTTGAATTCGTCGAAGCAGAGTTGGTAACCAGATATAACACTAGAAGCGGCCATTGATTTTCTTAAACAGAGGTTGGTTGATCGTTCTAAAAGCTAGGGTTTATGTTGAGAGAGAGAGAAGAATGAGCTTTTGAAATTCTGAGGTAAATTTTTAAAAAGCCGTTTCAAATTGTATTTGTAACTTCCCTTCTCATGATCTACATAGTGGGGCACATGTCGAGTTCTGTCGGGCTCCACGATTTTAAATAATGTGGAAAATATTGATCTTCCCTTAACTCCCCCTGAGCTAGTGTATCCTTTGGGAAGACTACGATCATCGAGGCTGCTCTACGATTGTTGAGTTCACTGCTGATTCTACTCTACGATCATTGCCTGTCCTTTTCCTTATGATGAACTCTAACTTAGAATTCCTTCTAGGTTAAGGTAGCTCTGGAAGGGCCAACCTCTTAGACTGAACTAAGGGTCAGGTTTGTCCCTGAGGCGCTTATCAGAAGGGTTGCTTGGATTTGATAAGAATGATTTCATCACAGGATGCTTCTCTGCCATGTCGAGACTGTTCTAGGATCGTGGTTTCTCTTTAGTCATCTCTACGATTTTAACATAGCCTTTTTATCTGCATGGTTAGCACAAACTAGAGCATAGATTTTATGGTTGTAGATTTATCATACCTAACTCACTTATTAATTTATTAAATCTGGATTCATCTAAAGGTTTTGTAAAGACATCAGCAAGTTGATTTTCAGTATGGATGTATTGTAAAGATACAAATCTATTTTGGACATGTTCCTTAATAAAATGATATCTTATCTCTATATGCTTAGTCCTAGAATGCATGACAAGATTATGTGTTATTGCTATAGCACTTGTGTTATCACAATGAACAGGTATAGATTTGAAATCAAACCCATAGTCTGCTAGCTGATTTTTCATCCATAAGATTTGAGCACAGCAATTGTCAGCAGCAATGTATTCAACTTCTGCTGTTGAGGTAGATACTGAGTTTTGCTTCCTTGCTAAACCAGGACACAAGTTTGTTTCCTAGCAACTGACAAGTGCCACTGGTACTTTTTCTATTGATCTTACAGCCTGTAAAATTAGCATATATATATCCTGTCAATTCAAAGGAGGACTCCTTGGGATACCAAAGTCCCAAGTAAGGTGTGCCTTTGAGATACCTGAAAATTCTCTTTACAGCAGTTAAGTATGATTCCTTAGGATTAGATTGAAATCTAACACATATGTTGCAAACATTATGTCTAGTCTACTGGCAGTTAGATATAGAAGAGAGCCTATCATACCTCTGTATTGAGTAATATCAATACATTTACCTTTCTCATCTTTGTCAAGCTTGGTTGTTAGAGCAATTGGTTTTTTCATGGGAGAGGCTGATCCCATGTCATACTTCTTAAGTAAGTCTTTAATGTATTTGGCTTGGTTAATGAAGATACCTTCATCAATCTGCTTCACTTGCAGTCCAAGAAAGAAATTTAGCTTACCCATCATACTCATTTCGAACTTGCTCTGCATAAGCTTGGAAAATCTCTTGCATAGGTTTTCATCAGTAGAACCAAAGATAATATCATTTACATATATTTGAACTAGTAAGATTTTTTTTTGTGCTTCCTAAGAAATAATGTGGTATCTACTCTACCTCTAGTGAAGCCATTTTCAATAAGAAAGTTAGTTAATGTTTCATACCATGCTCTAGGTGCTTGTTTAAGTCCATATAAAGCTTTGTCTAATCAATAGACAGAATTAGAGAGAGTTGGACTGATGAAACCTGGAGGTTGCTCCACATATACTTCTTCTTGAAGTTCACCATTCAGAAATGCACTTTTGACATCCATTTGGAAAACTTTGAACTTCATGTGGGCAGCAAAAGCAAGGAATATCTTGATGGCTTCTAATCTGGCAACAGGTGCAAAGGTCTCGTCGTAGTCGATGCCTTCTTCTCGGGAATAACCTTTGGCTACTAGTCTTTCCTTGTTCCTTGTTATTAACACATCTTCATCCTTTTTGTTTCTAAACACCCATTTGGTGCTAATAACTGAGTGGCTTCTTGGTCTTGGAACTAATCTCTATACTTTGCTTCTTTCAAAATGATTTAGTTCCTTTTGCATGGCTTCTATTCAACTCGAGTCTTCCATAGCATCTTCTATCTTCTCGGGTTCCATTTGGGACAGAAAGCTTAGATAGAAACACTCACTCTGGGTGGTAGATCTGATCTTGACTCTAGCATTTAGGTCTCCAATGATCAGGTCTTAAGTGTGATCTCTTACCCATCTGTTCCCTATTGGAACATCAGTTCTAGTGCCTTCTTATCTGTATTCTTCAAGATCAACTTCTGACTCTTGATGTAGAGGTTCGTTGTCTGGTGTAGCTCTCTCTACGATCTCTTCTTCAGGCTCGACGATTTCATCTTCTGGGGCTACGATCGTGGTGTCGAGTTTGACCACCTCGGTCTTAGTTGTCTATCGTAGTGTCTTGAGGCATAGATTTGTCTAAGTCTATTTCATCGAAGGTGACATGAATCGAGACTTCAACACTTAGCGTCTTCTTGTTGAATACTCTATAGGCCTTACTGTCTGTGGCATATCCGAGAAAGATTCCTTCATCTGACTTGGGTTGAAACTTAGTCAGATATTGTTTTCCATTGTTAAGAATATAACATGCACAGATAAATACATGGAAGTAGCTGACATTTGGCTTTCTTCCTCTCCACAGCTCGTAGGGAGTCTTCTTTAACGTAGAGTGCACAAGAGACCTGTTCTGAGTGTAGCACGCAGTGTTAACAGCTTTTGCCCAGAAGTATTCAAGCAGATGAGTTGTTGCTAGTAGAGTTCTTCCAGCTTCAATCAATGTTCTGTTCTTTCTTTTAACTACTCTGTTTTGTTATGGAGTTCGTGGAGCTAAGAAGTTGTGACTGATGACATTGTCTGTGCAAAACTGATCCATCACAGAGAAGTCGAATTCTCTACCATGATCACTCCTTATAGCCTTGATTTTCTCTCATTTTTTGTTCATTACCAGTTTGAACATTTTGATGAGTTGGGAGCTTGTTTCATCTTTAGAGTTCAGAAAAAACACCCATGTAAATCTGGTGCAGTCATCCACTACGACCAATGAGTATCTCTTTCCTCCAAGGCTTGTTGTTGGAATTGGCCCAAAGATATCCATGTGAAGTAACTATAAGGGCTTATCAATTGAGTTGATCGTCTTGCCTTTGAAGGAGCTCCTAGTCTGCTTTCCAAGCTGGCAGGCGTTGCATGGCCTTTCTTTGACAAAGTTGAGCTTGGGTAAACCTCCTACTAGATCTTTGGAGTGTAGTTTTGACATGCTTTTGAAGTTGAGATGAGACAACCTTCTATGCCATTGCCAACTCATTTCTTTAGAGGCTTTAGCCAGAAAGAATATTATCTCATAAGAACTCAGTTGACCAAGATTAACAGTGTAGACGTTCCCTTCTCTTGTTCCGATCAGCTTTATAAAAGAGGTGTTCAGATCTCTGACTTGACACTGGTTGTTGAGAAAGGTAACTTGATGACCCTTGTTGAAGAGCTGGCTTATGCTCAGAAGATTGTTCTTTAGTCCTTCCACATAGGCTACTTTGTTAAAGGACACTTCACCATTCCCAGCTGAGCCATAACCTCTTGTCTTGCCAGACCCATTGTCTTCAAAGATGACTGTTAGACCCTCCTTCTCCATGAAGTTAGACAGGAGGGCTTTTTTCCCAGTCATGTGTCGTGAGCATCCACTATCCAAATACCAAGTTGTGATCGTGGAGCTCTGTTCCTGCAGTGAGGTTTAAGCTCTCATTTTGGTACCCATACTTGCATGGGTCCTATCTTGTTACCCTTGGGTACCCAAATCTACTTGATTTTGGGTTTGATATGCAGAAGATTATTGTAACATATGGCAACCTTATGACCAATTTTATCACATACAAAACATCTAGCATGATGCTGCTTGTGTGTGTGTGGATTCTTTCTCCATTTGGACTTATGTGGATTCTTGGTAGTCCTTCCTTTATACTGATTCTTCTTTTTCCATGTATCCTTGTGATTCATGATTTGTGAAGAGTGAAACTTAACTCTACTATTCCTACCTGGTTGGTTCGTGCAGTTGATTTTGTTCGACTCTACGATCCTTCGAGGTTGGAGAGTAGTGACTAAGTTACTCTTCTCTTTTCTGAACCCTAGGCCAACATGGGATCCGTTATGCCTTGGATCATAGATTGGATCAGAAGAGTAGGGATGGACTGGTTCTTCCTTCTATGAAGATTTCACAAATGCAATGCTTATGTTGAAGGTTGAAACACTACTGGTGTTAGTTTCCTTTGACTTTTCCACATATGGTTCTGAGGTGGATTCCCCAAAACCTAAACATGTTCTATTAGATGCACTTCTCTGACTTGAGATCAGGGAGTCCATGGATGAAGATGATCTATTCCACATTAAGATCATCTTTTCTAGTTCCTCAATCTTAGAGGTTAGATTTGACTCTCTTGGTGCATTAAGTTCATTTGTTTGTCTTAAGAGTTTATTCTCAGCCTCAAATTTAGAGAGAGAGAGAGAGTTAACACTTAGAAGAGTTATTTTCAGTTCTTCCTGAACTTTCTCTTTCTCTTTTTGAAGAAGAGAGTAATCTTTGGACAGAACTCTGAACCATTTCATGTATTGATGTAGATTAGTTGTTATGTCATGTAGTGCAGTTCTTAAATCATCACTATCTACATCAGGAGAGTTAAAGTAAAATACTTCATCGATACTTACTTCATGATGGTCAGCGTTTTTCTTGTTCTTTGCATTTTTGGCCATTAGACATAGATTTGCTACTTGAGGATATTCATCATCTCCAGACTCAGGAGCTGTGTCTTTGTCTGATTCACTCCATGATCCTCCGGCTACAAGACCTTTATCTTTCTTTTGGAGCCTTTTGTTGCCTTTGAACTCCTTCTTTGGATTTGTTCTCCTCTTGAGCTCTTCTCTAAGAGGATTGTTGCAATTTGCAATAAAATGGCCAGGCTTCTTGCAGTTGTAGCATAGGTCATTGATCTGCTCCTGGTTGTTGTTGTTGTTGAATTTCTTAGGTCTTCTGCTTCTGCCTCTATGCATGAATCTCTTGAGTCTTCTTACCAGCATTGTAATATCCTCGTCATCATCTTCCTCGAGTCAGAATCATTTTCAGCATGAGCTTTGGAGATGGTTTCTGTTACTTTGAGAGAAACTCCTTTGTCCTTCTTTCTTCCTTCAGTTAGAATTTCTGCCCTTTGGGTCATCTCCAGTTCGTAGGTAAGAAGGTTGCCATAAAATTGTTGAATAGTCATTTCATGGAGATTCTTTGATTCTCTAATGGCAGTGGTTTTAGCATCCCATTTGCTTGGTAAAGCTCTCATAAATTTTATGATCAGATCTTTGTTTGGATAGATCCTTCCAAAAGCTCGAAGAGAGTTGAGCAGCACATTGAATCTTTCATAGGAGGAAGTGACGTCTTCTCTTGGAACATGGGCGAACATTTCATATTGTTGAGTCAGAAGAGATTGCTTGTTTTCTCTGACTTCTTCAGTTCCTTCATGCATAATGAGTAGTGTTTCCCAGACTTCCTTGGCAGTTTTGTTATTGACCACATTTTCGAAGAGATCATCTTCTAAAGACTGGAACAAAATGTTCTTGGCCTTTTTGTCTAGTTGGACAGCTTTCTTTTCATTGCGAGTCCATTCAGTTTTGACCTTGATTTGAACTTTGTTTGGATCTTCTGGAGTTGGTTTCATCACTGAAATTCGAGCAGAACAACAACTTCATCCAAGAGTTATTTTGCTTGACATTATTTGGAATCCATATGTGGAACGGGAAGATATCAGTCGAGCATACAGGCTTGCCAGAGGAAGATTGTGTACATTTACCATCTTTTTTCCGGATGATGGAAGTTAAGGGATATGAAAAATAGATTGCAAAGGAGAGTTTATCTAAGCTGGTCTTTTCTTCTATGGACATGGACAGTTGTTATTTTCACAACTTCAACAACGTAACCGACGAGAACAGTTCCGTGAACAGCAAAGGAGGCTTAACAAAAAGGTATTCAAAGATGAATGATAATTACGATTCACTTGAGGATTAATTAATACATAGGTCCACACCCACGTACAAGAAGTTACAGTTGAACACTTTACTTAAGCTTCCCGAAGCCAACCAAGATAATCTCAACTTATTGACAAATGGCATGGCCTTCAACAAAGCAAACAACCAGACACTTCGCCATCCCTCTGAATGGCTTCGGAAATCCCCCTGTGCGTTCGGATAATCTTCAGCAGTCCCCCATGTGTTCGGATAATCTTCGGTAGTCCCTCTACTCGTTTGGATAATCCTCGACAGTCCCCTGTGCTTTCTAATAATCCTCAACCGGCCACCATCAAACTTCGGCAAGAAAAGAAATCACCTGAGCACTGTCAATCTCAACCAATATCATTAATTTAGGTAATAAACGCCTTCAGACAAGCATGGTTCTTGTTAACGACAGGATCTTTCTCCACGTCCCAATCACGTAAGACGTCCTGATCCTGCACAGTAAACACAGTCAACACCAAAAGCTTGACGGCTAGGACCATCGGGGGATAGCTTCGGCGTGAGAGTCAGTACAGGCGATCACAAGGTTAACAATGGAGGAATAAATATCTAGTGACTTGAGAGCAATAATTCATGAGTTACCTTTCACCGTGTGTCATCCTTGCTTTATATCCCCAAAGTCCGGTTTGTCTCAGATGCAATCGACTTTTTGGAGCCCATGACTTTCAAATTGACTAAGCCCCGTCCAATCCTCATTAAATGCAATGCGAGATGATAATCAAAGTTCTATCCCCAATCTACACCCCGGCCAAAGCCAAGTGGAACCATACTCATCTAGTAATTCGCCCATCGTGATCCGGACCAATAGGGCAAGAATAATCATAACCCCAGGGAGGAGCCCTTTAAGTCTGGCCCAATAAGGAAAAAGATCATGGCCCAACATTGCCCCCCAGTCTTTTATTAAACAGGAGGTTTAATGAAAGAGTATAAGTGGAATCGGTCCAGAATAAAAGGAATTATAATGAGATCAACAAAGGCCCAAGATCTGACTACCGAGGCCCATCCGGTGAACATCAAATAGCAGCATAAATTAAGATCGAAAGTCCAATTGAAGAACCTGCTCCAGCCGGACATACAACAACAAATATTTCACCGCCTCCCGAACGACTCAGACCTTCGCCACAAAAACCATTTTCTTATAAATCTTGGCCCGAAGCTGTGGCGACACCGATGATCATCGGTTCGGCAATAATTCCATCATGGAACTGATGGGTGAAGAAGTGAAATACCAGACTAAAGGAAGTTGAGATTCGACCATCAATCTGAACTGATCGATTAATATTAGTCATCTGCAAGTAAACACTGTCTCCGGGTACCTCCGTGTCAAATATAAAGAAGCCGAAGAAGATACCGAAGAGAATGCCGAAAAGATAATGCCATCCGGAAGTCTGTGTTGGCAAAAGAAAGAAACAATCTTGATATTGCTCTCTTCAACAATGAATGCCTTCGGAAGGATATCGACAAGATCAAAGAAGAACTGAAAATGACCAAGGCCACTCATCGGGTCATCACTGATACAAATGTCGATCTGTCTGCTTAAAGGATCAAAGCATCCGCACATCGTCAAGCTCAAGAAGAGCTCAAAGAGCTTCGCCCTTAAGAATTTGAGTCCGCCAACGAAGAAGAATTTCGTAGGGATATCCAAAGTAAATCGAGAAAATCCGCCGAGCTGAACAATAAGATCGTCCATATGTATGCGAAAGGATATGAAATCTGCCGAAGTAAAGGCAAGAAAAAAAAGCTCGGGCCAAGGTAGATCCATCTCTTCTAGACTCTTTAGATGTCGACGATGACAAGGAAGAAGCCTGAAGATGACCTCTCCTTATCTCTAGTTGTAGAACTTTCTATGAAAATTCTAACTTTATGTAAACAGTTAATATTTAATGAAATATCAACTTCATGCCTTATTACTTCTGTGTGAACATTTCTTGTCAATAATGAATCATCAATCAACTTGAAAAGCGCAAAAGTGCCTCTTATTTTAAACCGTTAGTCAATAATTAAGCAAACTATATAATGATTAAGAACAATGATAATATAATCCGAACTCAACACGTGAACAAAATAAAGTAATGCATACTTATCGTTACCGAAGTATGAGATCGGTCATATGTAAAGTGAATTCGGCTGATCCTCCTTGTACCATCAAGATCTTGCTCACCACTGGGTAGAACAAGTATATAAGGACCAAGATATAAGGATCAAGATATAACGACCTTTGTCTACCACTCGGTCCGACAAAGTCTAAGAATGACACTTGCCTACCACGAAGGGCCTGACAAAGTCAAAAGATGACATTCGCCTACCACGAAAGGCCTGACGAAGTCAAAAGGATCACCTGCCGAAGAGGCTACCATCGAATGGTCACGAGTCCTCCCGAACCTCCTATCAAAACTAAAAGATGACATTCTTTACCACGAAGGGCCGACGAAGTCTAAGTGGCGATAATTGCCTACCGAGAAGAAGGGCCCCGACAATGCCAAAGTGACGACAATTGCCTACCCCGAAGGGCCTAACAATGCCAAAGTGACCACCTGCCGAAGAGGCTACCATCGAATGGTCAGTGAGTCCTCCCGAACCTCCTAACTCCGAGGTGGCATTTGTTGTGCCTGTCAGAATATGGATGAGCTACGGAAGTTCCTTATGAATGTTTTAAACTTCGATCCCATGAGTTTGGCGTTTGTTAACTGATCCCCTAGGCAATGGACCCAAAGACGACTACCCCAGCATGACAAAGAAGAGGTATAGGAGATAAAATCGAAATATAGCCTTTTGGTGGCTGATGTGGGATCGAACCATTTGGCTGACAAATATCCACATGAACCCTCCAAGCAACATTTGCGACTTTGATGGTGGCCAAATTCCTCAATAGTGGGAGATGGGTCCAAAGTAGAATACCAAGTCTTTCGTGTTGAATCCCAGTTCTTTCAAGAATATATTGCGCCAAAGTGCTTTGTAGGTCAACAACCGGGCTAAATAATTGTCACGAATATCTTTGTGAACTTCAGAAGAAACACACCGCCGGATGGAACCAAATGTTTAAGTAATGATGACGAAAAAGGTCCTTCGATAAAGATTCTCATCAATGAGAACAAAATGGACACTCTTGTACTTGGTCTTCTTTGCCAAAGATCTCGATCCAAGAAATGATGCCATCCGTCGTCAAAGTTATAAGCATCCAGTAGGGCCAACTTCGATAATGCATCTACGGTGGAATTGTTATTGTGATCGACTCCTTAATAGCCCGCTACATCGATGTCCGAAATAGAATATCCATCATGTATGCAATGTCCACGAGCTCTTTTTATCAAGAAATCTTATGAACGGCTTTATCGGACTCTCTCACCGCTTTCCATCCGAGTCGCAACTTTAGAGGATTTCAAGACAAGACAAGTGCCCATGTATGTGCCCTTAATGGACTCTCTGGAGTGTGATTTCTAGATCTACTTGGTGAAACTTTACATCATCTTGTGGTGAGCCTTCGTCACTGCGACCATAATCCGAAGACCAATATGGCGGAATACCCTTCTCTACCAATCAATCGAAAAATGGTTGTTGGGTCTTCATCTACTCTTTCAGACCATAATCCCAGAAGACCAATAGGGCGAAATACCCTTCTCACCAATCAATCAGAAAATGGTCGTTGGGTCTTCATCTACTGCTTTCCGACCATAATCCCAAGACCACAATAGGCGGAATACCCTTCTCACCAATCAATCGGGAAAATGGTCATTGGTTGGTGCTTCGATCCCAGGAAGGCCTCGAGACATGTCTTTAAAGTGTAGACTTCTTTCTAACTTGATCGGCCTCGTCACCCGACCACTTCGGTATAGGATTCTAAGCGGTATGATGCCTTCTACCATTTTCCGACCATGGTCGTATTCTCAGGCGACCAAAATCAATCTTCTTCCAAGATCATCTGGGCTCTCGAACGAGAACCCTCGAAACTCGCTTGAAGCGAAGATCAAGACGAAAGCATTCTTTGAAACGACCCAATCAATCCTTAACAGATACTCATTGTGTAGACGAAGTCATAGCCATCTGGTATCCTTTAGAGGTAACTGTTCTACTCTTCTTCACCATGGATTCCGACGTAAAGCAGCTACAATTTGTGATTGAAAACTTCAAGAACACTAGAACACGACCCTCCTTCTAGCGGCCAATGTTAACGCCAGGATCTTTCTCCACGCCCCAATCACGTAAGACGCCCCGATCTGAGACAATAAACACAATCAACACCAAAAGCTTGACTGGCTAGGACCGGTTGGGATAGCTCGGCGTGAGAGTCAAGATCTGGCGATCACAAGGTTAACAATGGAGGAATAAATATCTAGTGACTTGAGAGCAATAATTCATGAGTTACCTTTCACTGTGTGTCATCCTTGCTTTATATCCCCAAAGTCCGGTTTATCTCAGTATGAATCGACTTTTTCGGCCCACATTTTCAAATAGATTAAGCCCTCGTCTAATCCTCATTAAATGCAATGCGAGAGATGACAATCAAAGTTCTATCCCCAATCTACACCCTGGCCAAAGTTCTCAAGTGGAACCATACTCATCTAATAATTCTACCATCGATCCCGCCAATAGGCAAGAATAATCATAACCTTGGGAGGGTTTCTTTAAGTCTGGCCCAATAAGGAAAAAGATCATGGCCCAACAGTTCTCGTTGGGCAAACACAAAACTCGATCATGGGATTTACAGCAAAAGGAAAAAAGATGCTCTCTCTATTATTCCTAACTTGATCATTGGCGAACGCTTTTTGAAGATGCTTCATCGGATTTTTTGAAACCTGAAATCTTTGCAACAACCATGGACTTCAATTATTTCTAGGTATGCTCAGAATGATCAGGTTTTGGAAACCTTGAAAATGTTCAGTCAAATAAGAAGATTGAGTGAGGATCTGGATTGGATTGCTCTTATGAGTGTTCTAAGGGCTTACGCAGACATAGAAGATTTGGTACATAATCAAAAAATATGACGGCGGCATCAATGGCTATGCATTAACATATGATGTCCTAACAGCCTCAATACATATCCTGTCATTATCAACGGCGACGAAAACAATAAAATGAAGTTCAGGTTTGGACCTCTGGTATAGAGAACAAAACGATTTGGGTCAATGATTTACAAAACTGGATGGATGACTATTACCTCCACACTTTCTTTGCTCCAGACGGTGAGCAACTAAGAGGGTCATACATAGCTATAATGGCGATTTGGCTTCATAAGTTACTGATACATTTGACACAACAATATTCATAGGAGGGTATGATTCTGATGTAACTGATGAAGAACTGAGACATATTTTTTCGTAGTTTGGCGAGATGTGATTGATGTGCCAAGAAATTGGCACATCCTGCTAATTTATACTTTGAAAAGCATATATATTATTACAATTGCTATATTTTTAGTATTTTTCATGTGTTTCGAATTTAATGGAGGCAAGTTGCAAAATTTATTTGTGCAGCTGTATTATTGCTCCTGATTAGTGTGACATACTCAACAACCATGGATATGGCAATAATTAGAGGAGTGTTTGTTGCATTTGTTTTCACTACTGCCAAGGTGTTTTGAGGATAATTTGCTCCAATAAAAATTCAAAAAGTTGTGGGCCAAGTCCAATAAGTTAATTGAAGGAAAATTATGGTACTCTCTCCGTCCCTATTTAAATGATGTTTTAGAGTTTTTTATTTGTGCCTAATTATTTGACGTTTGTTCAAATCTAGGAGAATTAATGACAATTTTTCCAAAATTACCCCTCATTATTCTTCCTACTTTTTTGATACTTTAAACTCTTTCTCTCTCCTTATCCCAACAAAACTCTTCTTATCCCAACAAAACTCTCCTCATCCCAACAAAAGATTTAAGGGTATTATAGACAATTGAGTACTATATTTAATGCTTTTCAATCATTATCTTAATACTTGTGCCCATCCCTAAAACGTCATTTAAATAGGGACGGAGGGAGTAGTCAGTAAGAAAAAAACTTAGGTGTTGTTTGTTTACATCTGATTGCCTCTTAATGGACTGCCTCTTATTCGCTAAGAGGCATGATGCTGTTTGTTTTTATTTTTGTTACCTCTGAATGCCTCTTAATCGGTAAGACATAAAATGAAATCTTAATAATTAAGAGGTACCTCTTAATGAAATTTTTTTGATAATTTTTTTTTATATAAATATATTCAACAATATTATGCACTCAGTTTTATTAAATTGAATATTTAAAATTATTAAATAAAATTTTACCCTTTAAAATGGTAAAATAGTGTCATTAAGAGACAACTTATTTTTTAGTTATCAAACAATTTTTTTAATTCAGACCTCATAACCATTCAGATGATCTAATTTATTAAGACATCATAATCATTCAGATCTTAATTCTCAAGTTTATCAAACACAACCTTAACCAAGTCTTCACCTCTTTCTAAAAAAAGGGGGCCCAAAAAGGAATTGCAAGAAGAGGTTTAAAAAAAAGGCATGTTGTATCAAATAAGGGAGGAGATCAAAAAGGGGGCGGATAAAATATGGAGAGAGGGAGATAAGACCAGGACACGATAGCCAAGGAAAAATTTTTGGGAGCAGATATTCAAAATTTGAAGATCAAGAGGAGAGAGGAAGAGAGAAGGGGGATAAAAACACACGGAATTGGCCAAAAGGGAAACCATTTTGTTAGTTCCCATAGGCACAATAGTTATCTAGAAGGGGGGTTGAATAGATATTTTAAAATTTTCTTTTTCAAAATACTTGTCAGATTTGTTAATGATTTAACCACATCGGAATTTAAGATTTGTTTGTTCCCCTTTAAGATAAACCAAGTTAATAGGTGATAAGCAGTTATGACAGATATAGCAATTATAGCAAGAATATAAAAGACACAGTATTTTTAAGTGGTTCAGAGCACTGAAGGCTCCTAGTCCACTCTTTTACTCCTCGAGTAGAAAATCCACTAAGGATGTCCTTACAATCTTCGAATCACTTAGATTCCTTCAAGACTAGCAGTCTTGGAACTTCATAGTTCACTTAGAACTCTTCAAGTCCAGCAGACTTAGAACTTTTTACATCACTTTATGAGAGTTGAGTTCTTGAGTTGTGCTACTCAGTTGCCGTTAAGCATATGTTTGAAAGAACTGAGTAGCTGAGCAAGCTTTCTTTCTAGATCGTAGAGTTTGGCATTTGAGTGTTCTTCAGCTTTTTGTTGTGTGCTTGCTTGATCTCTTGCATCTGCATCTGATTTGTATATAAGGTGCCTTTGAAATATGTCCGTTTGAAGGCATCCGTTGAAGCATTAATTATATTTAACATATCTGAGCACTGATGGTGACTTCCTAGAAATCTTCTGTTCATCTATCGACCTAATCGACTACGTTAGACTACTATCTTCTTTAACACCGAAAAAGGTGTTTTCAGCTGACATGTAGTACTTTCCTTAGCTTCTTCAATACGTTTCTTCATTATATACTAAGGATGAGTGTTGGGTCATTGGGATTCCCGAGAGTCTCAACGTCTATAATCGATTCCATATTTGTTGTATTTTATTCTTCAATAAATGGACAAAGCTCGATGCTTCTAATGCAAACAGATGATGCACTACGATCATGATCGTGGTGTCTGGTTCATTGTTGATTCAGCTTGTGAATGAGACACTACGATCTTTCTTAAGCACTGGTAGACTACGATCTTTACTTGCTTGATTTGCAGATTCTACGTTTCCAAGAGCAGACTATGATTCTTAACTTAGCTCGGAAGGCATTTGGACCACTCTACGATACTGGGAGAGGCCCTCCAAAGTAGACAGACTACGATTCTCGATACTCTACGATTCTGCCTTGGCTTCTGCAATCTTTTGGCTGGCTTGATAGACTACGATTATGTTGAAGCCTATCTTATTACATCTCAAAATAGATTAACCTAACAGTTTTGATCTTTTCTTCTATACATTCATTTACAGAATGATAAACATTTAGAACAAATCAAACCTAACAATTTTTTATCTATCACTAAGTCCTTGTACATGTGTTCCTTGAAGGACTTTACATATAAGCATGTTTATTTACTTTCAACATCAAATTTGAATATGCAATTCCCAACACATTCCTTAAGCTAGAAAAATTTATTATTTTTTAACTTTTGGGAAAGATGCTTCTTCACACAAAACCCAATTTATGTTCTCTCTCATTCCTTGTATGGAGGTAATATTAAAGTTATTTTATTTTATTTTCTTCTTTCTTCATATAGATGTAGTATTTCGAACTTCTTGTAGGAATTAAAGTATTACCGTAAGAGTTACTTTAAAAATATTGAGAAGGCCAATTCGTTTATTCAATTTATTCAGTTTATTCTTTACTTTTGAATGATAAGGATAGCATTGTTTCTTATTTAGCACAGAATAATTTTAAAGATTGAAATTTAGAATTTATTTTATTTTCTTCTTTAATTAATTAGTACATTGAAATAAGTAATCTGTTTATTTAAACATATATTATTTAATTATGTTCTGTGAGACCCCGAATTTTATGAAATGAAAGTATTCAATTTTCTTATAATTATTATGTTATTTAGTAAATGGTTAAATTGAGAAAGGGTTAAAGTTAAGGGTGATATGTGAAAATTTTTGCAAAGTAAGCAAGTTGTTATAAAATATTCGTTTGGTCGGGGAATATTCTTTTTGTCTGGAAATATTCGTACGACGGAACAATCATTGGTGGACCCCACAATGTAAGTATTGTCGTAGTTAGAAAAGCAGCGTAATTATCTTTTATAAAAATAACTTGGTGAAAGTGTTACCGTTAAAAGCTGTTGAACTACCCAGTAGTTAAAGTATGCGAATACGTGTGGTTGCATAGTAGCATACGGTATTGATTATTGATGCTTACGTAAGAAGTCACTCGATTATACTCAATTATTGCTACGAAGAATTCTTCGCGATCATATCTCTCATATTATTGATTCAATTATTGTCACAGTATCATCCGTATAATATTTTATATTATTAAATCAATAATTGAGACGACAAAGTTATTCATATTATTATTTGCAATATTAACAATGTCTAGAAGTTCATCAAGGAGAGGTTTGGTCACCTAATTGTATGCCTAATAAGGAGAGAAATCAGATCGGAAAGCCTCATCTTTCACTGGGAACGACACTGGTTGTTAAATATTATGAATTATAATATTAATGATGAATAAGTTCGTGTTAATTAAAGATGAAATTGATAGTTCTATTGTGTTGGAATTATTAGTGTTAGTGAAAATTGACATTTATTTCGATAATAATTGATGTCTGGAGGTTATATTGACCAATCGGGTAATTAACCGGATAAATGAGCAATTAATTGCTATTAATTCACATGCTTATAACTATGTGTTCACATGTGTGTACTATTGATTCACATGATTTACTATTAGGGGAGTTGGTGCAAGTTTGATAATACTTGCATGACTAAGTTAAAAATGGAGGTATAGTTGAAGGTACTATACTATAATTAATTTTTCACATGTTTAGAACTATTGAGTCACATGATTTACTATTGATTCACATGATTTACTATTAGGGGAGGTGGTGCAAGTTTGATAATACTTGCATGACTAAATTAAAAATGAAGAAAAAGAGGAAGGTATTATTACACTGTAATATTTTGAGCCCCAAAATGTGCAATTATGGAAACTATATTTTCCTATAAATAGAAGCTCATTCCTTCATTATTTTTCACCAATTCACTAAGTCTCACAAGAGCAATTATTATAGAGAAATTATAGAGAGAAGCTATAGAGAGAAAGAAGAAGCGAAAAGTCCTGCTACTTCACTATTCGAAGATCCGATCTTCTTCTGAGGTAAGGGATATTATTATTATAGTAAGGGGTATTATTCTTTAGTATTCATGAAGAGAGTTATTTTCTTTCAATACTTGTAAGGGTTGTTATTCCATTCTTTATTATTATGTTGGAATAACTCCATCATCTAATACCGCTTACACATGGTGAAATTCTTCTATTATTCCATTCTTTATTATTCTATTGGAATAACCTGTCTGTGCGGTCTATCGCATGCCTGGTGAATTCTGTTGTTATTCCATTCTTTATTATT
Source organism: Panax ginseng (assembly GCA_020205605.1). NCBI lineage: Eukaryota > Viridiplantae > Streptophyta > Magnoliopsida > Apiales > Araliaceae > Panax > Panax ginseng. The sequence goes on along the minus strand of CM035133.1, from coordinate 19,681,951 downwards.
CTGTTGAAATATCCTGTCTTTGCGGATTACGCATGACCTGGTTCCATTCTTTATTATTCTGTTGGAATATCCCACATGCATGCGGATTACGCATGACCGTTCCATTCTTTATTATTCATTTGGAATATCACATGCATGCGGATTACGTATGACTGGTTCCATTCTTTATTATTCATTGGGAATAACTCAATTCGTTTTGTCTATCGCATGCATGGTGAATTCTTTCGTTATTCTATTCTTTATTATTACGTTGGAATAACTGCGTCTACATGTATTACCGCATGCATGGTGAATGATCCTTTGTATTCATTCCTTATTAAATTGTGGAAATGATCTGTCTACGTGGATTACGTGCATGTATGGTGAAAATCCATTTGCAGCTTTTGTATAATCTATTATACTCGTATGAGATATCATTTCTTTTTGTACTAAATCATGGAATATCATTTCTTTTGGTATTTTTTTTACGAGTTACTATTCACGGGTTATTAATCACCCAGTTACTATTCACTCGGGTATTCGGAGCACTTTTCATGTCAAAGTACTATTCATGAGTTACTATTCACAGGTTACTATTCACCCAAATTACTATTCACCCGAATATTATTCACTCGGGTATTTGGGGTACTTTTCATGCCAGGGTACTATTCACGAGGTACTATTCACGAAGTACTATTCATAGATTACTATTGCGGGGGTACTATTTTACCCGAAAAATATATTTCTTTTATGTCCAAATTATGTTTGGTACATGAATATTATTCTTGAATTTTACTCAACAAAGCAGTATCATGTTGACAATTTAGATATTTTTAAACACTGGATAAATTTAAAGTCTTTAATATTTATCCTTGATTTCGTTTGATTAATGCTTATATCATTGTCATCATCCCCATGCTTATATTATGATGAAAGTCATCTTCGCTTACGTGCAAAGATGGATTCGTTGATTATTGGTTTTCTGATTTTATATCTTTAGCTTACGTGCAAAGATGGATTGTTGATTATTGGTTTTACTGGTTGTATATCTTTGGCATAATGCAAACATGAACTATTGATTGATGAGTATCTTTGGCTTATGTGCATAGATGGGTGTTTATTGGTATAATTATGACCAGGATCATTCGGTATAATCATGACCGTAATGTTATAGATGATGTGGTAAAAGTCCTCATTGGTCCGTAGTGCATTGATGGGCCGATTATTGGTATGATTATAACCGAGGATTATTTGGTATAATCATGACCAATTATGATTACATGAATATCCTTGGCCAGAAGTGCGTGGATGATTCGATGATGTGGATTATTTATTTGTCGAGTCTCGGTGATAAAATATTGATTATACACTTTTAATTCGTAAAAGATAGTAGATATCATGCTTTATTTGACTCTTCTAAACTACAGTTGTATGTCTTTGGCCTATAATGCAAAGATGAATTGTTAATGAATATCTTTGGTCGTAGAAAAAGATGAATTTATTAGTATGATTATGAGGCGAGGAATTATGATTTGGTATAACCATGATTTTTGATGTTTGGTGAAGATATGTGATGAAAATTATCTTCATTCCGGATGCTGAAGAAGAATTTAGAATCACAATTATGATTATGAGTTATTCATATGATTGTGGGCAGATTTGTTGATTGATGTTACAGGATAAAACATTATTGGTGGACTTTTACACAGTAGAAGATAATAGATCCGATGGTCTATTTGACTCTTCTAATGGATCGCTCGTTCCAATCGCAACTATGGTTGAAAAGTTTTATCATCTACTATATGTTCTAAATCGATTTATTATCGATGAAGGCTATTGATGATGTAAATTATCTTTAGTCATGATATTCTTTATTGGGCTAGTTGTGCTCACCCTTTTTTTGCTTCACAATTCCTTTCTGTGTAATAAAAGTGTGTATTTGGGTCGAGCTGAATGTAATGGAGAATAGAAGCAGTGGTCTATAACTGTTGAGGTTCTCCTTAAATAGTATGAAAATAATTTTATTGAGAACTTTAGATAAGTGTGTCGTATTGTATACGTCATTTGATACTCCCTCCGTCCCATAGTTATAGGCTAATTTCTTTTGGCACATAGTTTAAGAAAATCAGTTTAAGTTAATTTTTTCCACAAATTTTCCACATATACCCCTTAATATAGAATTAATGAATAAATTAATTACTCCTTACTTATCACATTGAAACTCTTAACTTCATTGATTATTGGTACAATTGTCTTTTATACACAAAATATGTTAAAACTAGTAAAGCCTAAAAAGTTGAATTCTTTTATTGAGAATACAACAACATTAAATGTGGTGATAAAAATAATGACATTGAAGGTTGTTTCTTCAAAAAAAGAGTAATAGTTGAATATTTATTATAAGGGCATAAAAGTAAAATAATGAATCAACTAAATTTTATAAATAGTAAGTAGCCTATATATTGGGACATCTCAAAATAGAAAATCAGCCTATAACTATGGGACGAAGGGAGTATTTAATTTTGGTGAACCGAATAAGGTGAGGTGAACCCAACTTTGGAAGGGTGTTTTGCCACTATCATACAAGATGTCTAATGACATACAACCTCGTGTTATTATAAGACAGGGTTGTGCACATCCACTTGCTGAGTATATCTACGAGCACTACCTATATGATCTTGGAGTTTGGTTGAAATATAATTTTCAATTGCAGATAGTGGAGATAGTTATATGTCAAGAAAAGACTCACCATTGGAAAAGAACATGATAGTAATCTTCTCGTTTTTCTTTGGGGTCTATTGGGTCAACCAAAGATAATTATGTGGACATATGATATCTATCATAACCTTAACGCATGTCCTCCCATGTACGAAGGTTTCCTTGAGCACTTCCCAAAGATTTTAATTTCTAAAATAGTTTTTGACTGTACTTTTATGTAAAGTACCATTGTAAGGTTGTGGTCGAGGAACCATGAGAGTTACATACATTTGTATTAAAACTCACAGTTTAACTGTGGTCATATTCTGCACGATAGTTCAACAGTTGTATAAATAAAGTTTGTAAATGATTTTTATAGTGTGATATCTGGCAACTCAGAATGGGTCGTGTGGACCTATTTTGGGGGCGTCACATGTTCTGTGTACTAATTTCAACCATGCTAAGATAGATTATTTTCTAGGGTTAAGGATGAATATAATTTATTGATTCCATTGCACATATTCATGCCAATTGATTCTACCAATTTAGTGTTTTAACATAAAAAAAAATAATTCTTTCTATTGGGTGCCTATTTTTATTGATAAAAAAATAAGGTTGGATTCTTATTATTAATTATTGGATTCAGTTTATGATTTTTTCAAAGCGGATATAAACTTTGTTTTGATAGAAATAATGAGTGTTTTGATTTTATACATATGTTTGGCTATGAAAGAATTAATTATTTGATTTACAAATTAATTTGACTTATTTGATGTTATTTTCCGCATCTAATAAAGTTGAGAGACTAAATTAGTGTGAGATAAAAAGTAGAGTTTATTGGGCATGAATAACAGAAAAATGATATCAATTATATGACTCCGCCACCCTAGCTAGTATTTTATCATTAATTATTTTATTTGCGTTATTTTTAGTTGATAAAAATTCTCTCAAAAATTTTAAACTAGATTAGGAGTTAATTAAAATTACTGAGTAAGAAATATACGTTCCATTCGTCAAGTCCTTAGGGTTCGACCTCGCACTTGTAGGTTATACTAAGTATTTGATTTGTGCACTTGCGAGTATATAAAACATTCACAACAATGATTTTTATGAAAATACCATATGGGAAAGGATGTGGTTTTGTAAAAATTGCCAATAAATTTAGTACAAAGGATTCGATTGAATGGGACTGTTATTGGTAGGCAGACAATTTGTCTATTTTGGGGTTAGAGCCTTGAAATCAAGTGCAGTCACTTCAATCTTCCTATTCCAGAGCAAGTCAGGGAACATTGAAGATGAAGGAGGCTAAATTGACTGGGGGGCAGAATGTACAAGCCTAATATAAGTTTCAAGGATTAGAGATGTTCACTCATGACACTTTGGGTAACAATAGCCCACTTTGGATAATTACAGTTTGCTTCAGACTATATCACATCGATTTCATCATGTCTTCAACTATCTATATTTTGGCGTTATAAGATCAGATGGTTATAAGGTCGGATGGTGTTATAAGGTCAGACAGAAGCCTCTCAATGGGTTGGGAAGGCAATTTTGGCGTTATAAGGTCGGATGGTATTACAAAGTCGAACAAAAGCCTCCCAACAGGTTGGGAAGGCAATTTTGGCATTATAAAGTCGAATGGTATTATAAGGTCGGACAGAAGCCTCCCAACGGGTTGGGAATGCAATTTTGGCGTTATAATGTCGGATGGTGTTATAAGGTCGAACAGTTCTTCGGAACAAACACATTCAGTTCTTCGGAATGAATATTTTCATTATTACTTACATTCAGTTCTTCAGAACGAATATTTTCATTACTACTTACATTCAGTTTTTTGGAACGAATACATTCAGTTCTTTGAAACGAATACATTTGGTTCTTCGAAACGAATACATTCAGTTCTTCGGAACAAATATTTTCATTATTTGTTAAATTTAGTTCTCCGGAACCTCTATCTGATACCTCCCACAGGGGTCGGGAAGGCAATGAAGGCGGTATAAGGTTGGGTATCTATATCTTTAGTTGTGATAAGGTTGGTTATCTATATCTTCGGTTGTGATAAGGTTGACTATTTATATCTTCAATTGTGATAAGGTTGGTTATATATATCTTCGGTTATGATAAGGATGGTTATTTCTATCTTCAGTTGTAATAAGGTCGGTTATTTATCTATCTTCGGTTGTGATAAGGTTGGTTATTTATATCTTTGGTTGTGATAAGGATGGTTATTTATATCTTCAGTTGTAATAAGGTCGGTTATTTATATATCTTCGGTTGTGATAAGGTTGGTTATATATATCTTCGGTTGTGATAAGGATGGTTATTTATATATTCGGTTATAATAAGGTCGGTTATTTATCTATCTTCGGTAGTGATAAGCGCAATTATTTATCTATCTTAGAATTAAATAGAGAAGTGGGACAACAAAATTGAGAGCCAAAAGTTTCTGTTCTGCGTATGGTATTTGGGTGTGATACTTCGTCTTCGGCAAATATGGATCTTTTGTTGGTATAAATTTGTATACTCTTTTATTTTAAGTTTCGACAATAATATGCATTCAAATATATTATTATAATATTATATTAAAATAGTATAATATTATAACTTTTAATAATAATTTGTCGACACTCAAAAGAAATACATTGCCAAACTAATGTGCCGAATTAACTTTGTAATATAATAATAGATTAATATTATCATATTGCAAAGCCTTTCAAACTTGGCGTGCCCAAGTTTTTTCCTACAAAGTTTTTTCCCATCGTAGTGTACTCTCATTCTCCTATAACTATGTTCATCAATCAGTTGAACAACGAAACACATACCAAAAACATAGCAAGAGAAGAAAAGAGAGAAAAGTTTAACTTTGAGTATTAGTAAGGTATAAAAATAGATAAAAGTGTAAGAATTGTTCAAGTTTATCAACCTCATAGAAAGTAACATCTAGTATTGTACTAAGATAAGAGATAACATTTTCTTCAAACTCTTATATTAAGGAAATAAATTATTATTCGTTCTCTAGCTTTATCAGTAAATGATGAAAATTCCTGAAAACAGTTAAAATATTTTAATAGTTTGCGTTTCATCTAATATTTTTATCTATATCTTACTATTAAATTTTAATCATGATATTTGAAATATGAACCTTATATTTACTTGAATCATGATATTGTTGAGTATCTTTTGTCTGTGTGGCAAAGATACATGGTGAAAATTCTCTTTGGTCTAGGTGAAAGAGTAATTGTTGATTGGCATGATCATGACTATGTGTGTTACAGTTGAATATCATTTACCTGGGTGCAAATTAAGATGAATTGTTGATTGGCATTATTATGACCACTGGTGTTATAATTGAATATATTTATTATGGGTGCAAAGATGAATTGACAGGTATGATTATGATCAAAAACTGTTGATTGGCATGATTATGAACATAAACTTTGAATTGGTATAATCATGATCATTGGTGTTATAGGCAAAGACAAGTGAAAGTTCTCTTTGGTCTGGCTGCAAAGAGGAATTGTTGATTGGTGTTATAAGGATAAAATATTAATGGTGAAAAATTCAAATAAAAGAAGATAGTAGACATTATAATTTATTTGACTCTTCTAATGGATTGCTCATTTCGCTGCAGTTATTTGTTCAAAATTACATCATCTACCAAATATTCTAAATATCTGATTTACCATTGTTGAAAGTTAATGATAATTTATTTATCTTAGTTTTGATATTCTTTACAGGACTATTTGTGCTTATTCAATTCGTTTGTTTCATAATTACTTTCATAAAATAAAAGTATAGTTGGGTCTAGCGAAGAGAGCAAGTGAATGTAGTGATGGTCTGAGATTATAGAAGTTTCTCAATGTATTATAAAATAGTGTGGCAATAATTGCATTAAAGACTTAATTTGGATGTGAATATTGTCGTACTATATACAACAAAATAATTGTACAGAGAACTTAAAATATGTGTGTTGTTGTATGTTTACGACATTTTAATAATTGATTTTGATGAGAGAATTTCTGTTTGTAATATATATATATATATTGACTCAAATTGGGTGATATAGACCCGAATTTGGGGGCATCACAACATAGGTATGAAAGAAAAGAGAGGAGGTAAAGGGGTAGAAGAAAGTAGAAAGTGCTCCATCTGGCCTTTTTTAATTGACTTAAGGTTATATATACATAAAGTAAAAAATATAATTAATAATTTGTTTGATTAATCAAATTGAGTTCAAATTTTAATATTAATTTTGTAAAATTTATTGAAAAGATGAGAAAAAAATAAATTAGCCTTTAATCATAAATGATAGTATAGAAAATTAAGCATTTAATATTTCTTGAAATCTATAAATAACAAATAAAAAGGAACAAAAATTCTCTAAAAAGGGACGAATTGAGTATAATCCAAAAAAAATTCTTGCTAAAGGCCAATTCCAAATTTTATAAAATTTCTCGGTTCAAATGATTTCACAAAAAATAAAAAAACAACTAGCCAATTCAAACTGTTAACAATAGAGTTGCAAATGAACCGAACCAAACTCTGTCGAACTCGAACCGAACTCGAACACCTTTAGTCGAACTCGAACATGTTCAAGTAATTTGATCGAACCAATAGCTATGTACGATTTCGGATTGTTTGGTTCGCAAACATGATCGAGTTCGCGAATAAGTCAAACATAAGCTTGTTCGCGAACACAAACTATGTTCACGAACACTAAATTTGTTCACGAACACAAACTTGTTCACGAACATAAATTTGTTCTCGAACACAAACTTAGAACTCTGAAGCAAAAAACAGTTAAATAAATACCAAAAAAGTCTTCTCTTAGAGTTTAAGTATTCAATCAAAAATTAGACCAAATATTGTAATCATCATTCAAAAGACCAAAATCAAAAATGATTACTTAGAACTTAGAAGTTAGAACTTAAGTTTACAAGTACTCAAAAATTCTTATTACAAATATCAACAATCAAATTTTAATATCAAAAAGTCATTCAACTCTTCAAGATCCAACCACTTCGAGATCCAACCACTTCAAGCAAATTCTACAAACAAATGATTGTCAAAAACTCACAATTTAATATTAAAAATGTATTTCTTTTGTTGTAATTTTTAATTTTTTTTACAATTTTTAAATTTAATATCTAGTTTTTATTTTCAATCTTCAAATTTATGTATAGCATTTTTTAAAATTTCAAAATTATTCAAAAATATATTAAGGATAATAATTTAATGATTATTAATCTATTATTCAATTTTTTACAATTTTTAAATTTAAGTCTAGTTTTATTTTCAATCTTTAAATTTACATTGAAGACTTGATTTTTTCTATCTCGATACATTTGATTTGATAATTTCAATAACTCATGTACATGTAAGCAAATGTATTGTATCATTTTTTAATTAATGTCAAATTGTCAATATTGCATGATGATTAATGACTTTATTTATGTGCTTTATGACATGGGTTATAATTTATTAAATTATTAGAGATGTAAATTATAATAATCCAACAATCATTGTTCAAAATTTTATGATATTATTAAAATTATTTTAATTAAATTAGAGTTTAGGGGTGAAGAAGTACACATTATTATTTATTAATTATTTAATAAAAAAAATTTACTTATAATAAATTATTAAAAAACAAAAAGATGTTTAGGTAATAAAAAATAACTACAAATGTAACAATTATTAATAAGACAAACTTTTGAATTTAATATGAAATAACCAATTATTTGTATTTAAAATTTTAGAAACAATTTAAACATGTAATTAAGAAATCGAACTGCTCGAACTGAACTAGAACTTACCGAACCGAACTACATGGTTCGCTAATAAAGACGAACTGAACCACATGGTTCACGAACATGTTTAATCGAGCAATCGAACAGACTCGACTCAATTAGGTGAGCAAATCGAACTCGAACCAAATCAAACCGAACTGGAACCGGTTGATCGATTTGTTTGCAGCCCTAGTTAACACCGGTCTATTTGCAAGTCTGATATGTTTTTTGATCCGGACAGGTTAATCATCTAATTCCCAGTTGAATAACCATGCAACAAGAATTTGTTATTCTTAACTATTGGGCTCAAGAATTTTTATATAACTTAAGTGACACAATAAATTTTTTTTATTCTTTACAATTCCATTTAATTGAAATATAACGACGCAAATACTGAATACATATCACATATTCAGTACATCAATTAATACTAAAATATAACGAGACAAATGTCAAGTTATTTTAATTGATCTCAAGTACTCAACATCCTAAATTTGGTGACTCAAAATTCCAAAAGTGTTTTTTCCCTACCTTTCTGTTCATAAATTTTGATATGCCCAAAAGTTTAACAAGAATTTTATACACATTTACTATTAATAATATAATGTATCCTTTGTCATTAAGCATTGAGTTAAAATCTTAATATATCAATTAATGATTAATATATCTAAATTATTTTGCATTAATGATTCATAAACCTAATTACATTTGATAACCTTAGTATTTTGCATTAATTTTCATTTGACCATTTTCATAAACCTATTTTTAATTAGTATAACGATTATTAAAAAATACAATTTATTAGATTTTAGGAATATATTTATATATGCTTAATTATTTGACACGGAGGAGTATATTGTATCTCATTCAACTTACTCTTATACATTATAAATAAGACTATCGGCACAACAAATTACATACAAAAATTCTACAAATTTAATATGAATCAATAACATGTTCCCTTGAATCAACTATATTTAGACAAAAAGATGATTTTATTATCAGAATCATAGTAACTAAAATTTTGAATTAGATAAATACAAAAACAAACAAAATTGTCAAAGAGGCTTGTTTATTATAAATGCTCAACAAAAAGAGGCTCAAATATTCAAATATGGTTATTAATGTTGGGGAAGCAAATTCCACCTAATAATTAAAATACAAATACATTCATATATATGATTCCAACTAGAATTTCATTCTAAACCCCCAAACCAGGGATATATATCCCTTCACATTCATATATCCATCAGAAACACATTTATAGCAGTTTTAACACAATTTTCATGTATAATCAGGTTTCTCAATCATTTATGCAAATATTTCCTGCATTGTAAGACCAGTCACACTAATCTTTTGACCTACTCTCTTTCTCATAGTGTGATAGTGAACCTACTCCCATCGAATCTTGCAACTCCTGGCTTGAAGGGTCTTAAGTATCTCAGGGGAAAGATGAAACTCAACAGAAGTGAGCATCTTGACCTTTTTGAGCCGGATACAGCTAACCCTGAGAGCGAGTTCAAGCCCGTTCATTGAGACGTTGGGGAGATTCACCAGTTTTGCATCCTGCAGGCGTGTCAAGTTACCCATCAACATGCAAAGACCCACATCTGTAATTCCACAGCAACTTAGATTAATCTGCACATAAGATGGAGTTATGTCAAGAACACAAGATATGATTTCATGAATAAAAATACCATAATTTTGTTTGGCTCGTCATGATCTTTCTAGAATTGATCACCCCTTGCTGTTTTTTGGATTTACTTTCTGTTTTTTTCTGGATCTTCTTTTGATTATGATGGGTTTAGTGTCTATCAAGTAGCTACCTGAAATATAATGTATATATGCTTCAAAAAATGAAAGAGAATTATATCATTCCAAACTACCATACCTGTAGCAAATTCCTGGAATGGTAGGCAAGAGCCCAAAACCCTAAATCTGTTATGTTTTGACAATTTTTCAGATCCAATTCTGAAAGTCTTTTGCACCCAGATGCTAGGGATGACAAACAAGCACCTGTAATGTTCAAAAGGCTTCGCATCTCCAAGTCCGAGAGTTCCGTTAGGTAGCCCAAACACTCTATCCCTCTATCAGTAATCTTACTGCAGTAAGACAAGTTAAGCTTCTTCAATTTTCTGCAACCATTGGCTAAAGCTGCTAATCCATCATCCCCAATACCCTTGCACCTTGGAAAAAAAAATAAAAAAATTTGTATTATAAAAAAAGCAGCAACTATTCACTCTATACAAGATCAAAATGATTTGTTAAATTAATTTACCGGTATAGATCCAGTTCACGAATCTTTGAGCAGTTTGAAACTATATAAGACAATCCTTTATCCGAAATATTAGTACAATGTCCTAATTTCAAGCATATAAGTTCTGAACATTTAGATATATAATTGAGGCCTGCACAAGAGAAGGCGGTGGATCACGTTACGAAAATTTGTAGACCAATGGTAAGAAATAATTAACAACTACTCTTCAAATAGTTTGGAATATAAAATTCAAGGAATTAGCAGAAAGCCAAGGCTAATCAATACACAAAGAGGAAAAACCACTGTTCTGAATAGTGAGAAAGACTTTTCAAAATTCAATCAAATCAATCGAGAATATCATCATCTGTTAGGTGGGCCAACCGACCAACCGAAGAATATCTGGGATATATAATTATTACAATTATATAAAATTCTGAGTTGTTTTAGTCCTACCTCTGTCGTTTACACCAGAACAATCTGTAAGATCAAGCTCCTCAAGTAAGAGGCAGCAGGATCCTAGAAGATCAAGACTCTTATTAGTGAGCAAATTGCAAGACTCTAACTTCAGACACACAAGATTCCCACAAGATTTCGCTATGGCTGATATTGCCTTATCAGTGAGGGCATTGCAGCATGTTAGATCAAATATCTTCAATTTCGTACATCCAGATACAAGTTGCATAATTCCTGTGTCTGACACTCCTTTGCATTTGCTAAATCCGAGATCAACTAGTGACCTGCAATTAATGCCAATTATCTGCAAGGCAGAGTCAGAAAGTCGAGCCCCATCAACCCTAAATGTTTTCAGATTATTCAAGTTCTTGAACAAGTACAGAACTGTAGAGGAAAGCTCCTGGTATACAAAAATGTTCAGGTCAAAAGTTAGAGCTTGTGCTTATAACAATATCAAAAGAAGCAAGGAGAGAGTTAATTTATATCTGCAGAACTACTCACAAAGAAGTAGTATCCTGCACTGAGCTGCAAAAGACCATTACGTCCACGAATGACCGAGATTAAGCCAGATGAACTCACTTTTTCACACCTTGATACATCAATTACCTGCCAGAGAAGAAATGTTATTTAACACAAATAAATTAGTAGTTTTATTAATTTTACGTTGTTATGCTCCTAGGTCTCCTTGATCTACGAGTCTGTGTTTATTCTTTTCTTGACTTAACTATATCAAGGATCTAGACTTTTTAAAACAGAACTAACCATCACTTCACGAAGCACGCAACAGAATTCAGAACAGCTATTTTTAAAATGGTTTCACCAGTGAATAATTTTTTAACCACGTGTTGCAATAAATGGATATTCAGGTATTCCAGAATAGGGACCTTATGAAATTTCTTAGGCTCTATATTAGTAAGAAACTATGCAGGGAAACTATATAATCTACAATTGGCAAAGCTTTTGCAGGGGGGTTGGGGTTGGATTAGTAACAACTGAATGTTTTTCATTAAAATAGGAGTTCTGTTTCAGTTTGAGATTATGATTGTCAACAAGTTAGACAAGGATGCCCACTTTGCTCAGATCTGAGCCCTTTAACTAAATAACGATGACTAAAACTTGATTAGCAATTAAATAAATTAAACCGAGTGGTTGGTCCGATTTTCAGAAGATATATACTATATTATGGTTTTCGTTTTAGTCAAATCGCAGCTCAGAAATATTAGTTTTATTGCTCACTCGTCATTTTATTTTTCTCTAAAATTTGTTTTTTTTTGTGCTAAAAATTTGTTATTTTTGAGTTTGTATGAACTTTAATCTGCAAATCTGCAGTCATTTCCTCAATTTGGTTGTTAAAAGGATCAATAACATGCTTGCATTCTCAATGAACAATTACTGTTTTACTTCCAAAAAACATAAAATAAAAAATTGCTAGTACAATTTTTCAGATTAGTTAGATTATTTTGATATATGATACGGAACATGGACATATTGCCGATGCAGCTACAACAACTAATTAACACGCAATACTGATGAAGAAACACTAGATTAACATCTTTATGACAGGATACAACTCCTTTCTAGAAGTGAAGCCTTGCATTGGTGTATGGTGTAACTTTTTAAGCAATACTGATTGATTAGCTAATAGCCATCTAGAATTTTTTATACATCTATTTTGATTAAAGTTTTAACTATATCAGATTCCATAGTCTAAATCCTCCAACCAAACCATTAAGAACCAAGGTAATTCCAACCAACAACCAGGGACTTTTAGCTTATATATAACGAAGTTCCACACATAGTGCAGAGTTGGTGCAAAATCTACTACTACTTAATGGATGATATCAAGTATGACAAGCAGCTGGTTCATCATAGTACCATACATGCGAGGAAATGAACACTTAAAATACCTTGTCAGAGTTCAAGCAGCAATTGTAAGAATCCAAGTTCCCATGACTTGGCAATGATACTGATCATAAAGAAAAAAGTTTGAATACAAAGAACAGCAAAAGAAAATGAAGTGCAAAAATATCTCAAGCATGACAAAAAGAACTAACAGAGACCTGGTGAGACTGCACAGGATTAATAAGTCGCATGCCAAGGGATTAAATATAAATTTAAACAAAGTCACAAAAATAAAATATCATCTAATAGTGGATACAAATTTTCACTGTGACTTTATGAATGACATCTTGGCTATGTGGTATGACCCTATTAAACACAATCAAAACATAAACATATCTATATGTACATATATGCAGATGATAATATGCAAGTCTATGCAAATATATGCAATTATATACAAGATGGGACCAAGCTTTGAAGAAGAAGTTTATAAATCACCTAAACCAAATTTAGTTGGTTGCTCTGTTTTTACTTCATCATCAAGAAGTTTTCTCAATTACAAAAACAAACGCTATAAATAATAGGGAAATAAAATATTGTCAACCAAGGAAGAGTTACTTTAACAACAGTCTAGAATTTAATTTGCAAAAAATATCATATAGTATATACGTGAGGGAAAAAGAATTTGTTGTACCTGAAGTGAAGGGCACCCATTCTCAAGATAATGCAATCCAACATCATCAACTAGTCCACACCCCACCATAACCAGCACCTCTAACTTCAGCATAGTACTAATTGAACGAAGTGACTCACTAGTAACCTAACATACAAGATCAAAATCCACCAAACAAATCAAGAAGTACCAATATGCATTTACTGTCACAAAATAAGAAAATAAGTTCTCTTTTTAGAAGAGAGTCCACTTTCAAAATTAATGTTAGATCTCATTGAAGTGGTCATGGATTATATTAAAGTCACATTTTTTATAGACTTCATAACTTTTAAAAGTGGACTCTGACTTTTTGAAGAAACCAGAATACAGGTAAAAAATTATGAATCCGAAAAAAGGAAAAGCCCTTTACTAACAATTCCACATAAAATCACTATACTATGATTACCTACCTCCTAACACTGGCACATGTTATTTTAATATAGTACAACACACTTGCATAATACATAGTTATACTTATTCAAACAATACCGAATATTTTTCAGACCGTCACTTTTATTTTCTTCATTACTTACTACAATTTACTTCCAACCCAAAAAAGTATCCCCTAGTAAAAATCAAAGCTTTAAGGGATTATTAACTTACTCCCTACTACCAAAAGTGATCTAATTACTAATATTTTGGAACGAAGGTAGTAGTTAAGAATATTGCAACTTACCAAAATGTAATAAAATTTGGTACATTAGCTTTGAACTCTAATTCTGTAGCATCCCACAAAGCAAAACTAAAATGTGACAGGTTGTACAAATTAAACTTCCATCCCTTTCAAATGAAAGATCAAAATGACTTTTTTTTTAAGTCAATTTAAAATATTTTCAAACTTTTTGACTTACTTCATTCAACCAATACAATTACGAATACCTAAAAATACTCCCTCTATAAAATACTGCCAATTACAAATTGTTTTCAAATTTTAAATAAATCATTGTCAACTTTGAGTTTCAAAATGTTTAAATTGACTCAAAAAAATTGAAATCAAACTTATATTTAGGAATATGATTGGGGAACTAGTGACATTCATGCTAATTCAACCAAGATCATAATTTAAGGGGTTGGTAACTTAATATTTAGGACAATTTCCATTTTTCTAAGACTACCAAAACACAAATGAAAAAGGCAAAAAAAATTAAAAAAAAATTGAGCCCATAATTTGGAAAGTAGGAACTAAAATATGAAGAGACAGACCTTCATATATGAAATGTCCAGATGCTTCAAGTAAAAACACTTCTTGGACAAAAGATCAAGCCCAAGATCACTTATTTCCAAACACCATTTCACACTCACTCTCTCCAGCTTTTCACACCCAACCGCTATCTTAGCAAGACCAACATCACTCACTCCCAAACACTTATCCATCCTCAGCTCCCTCAATCCCACGGCACACGATAGCGCCGCTGCCTCCCTATCCCCAAACCCACAACAATGCGATACGTCAACCGCCTCCAAGCGCGTGCACGATCTAACCAGCATCTCCAGCCCGCTCGAACTCAATCCGGCCGACCGACTCAGCACGAGTCGCCTCAGCCTCCGAGTCCAATCCAGCTCCGAGGTCCTACACAGCAGTGCCGCCACCGTGACGTCGTCGATCCGCGGGCAGACGGAGAGGTCCAGAGTGTCGACGTTCGTGTAGTTGCGGAGAAGACTGGGGAGAAACTCGGTACGGAGGACTCGGAGGGAGGTCTTGTGAGTCAACTCAACTCGGTGGAACGATTTGCAGACGGCGCGGAACGATTTGAGGCACGAGTCATCGTCGAGTTTTGTGAGAATGATGGCCAGTAAATCGTCGGTTAGAAGAGAGAGAATATCGGAAAAATATTCCATCGGAAAACTTCAACTTTTTGTTTAGGTGCCTACGAAGAGGAAGAGGAGAGGGCGGTGGACTGCGGAGGAGAGAGAAAGACAGGAACCAAATCGAGATTTACGAATTACAGTCATTATCGTATCGATCATCGGTTTTCCGATTACCGGCGACTATCGGACCCTGGCGGCTATGATCGTAGCTACCAGAACTTTTTCCGCCGAGAATAAATCATATAGAGAGAAAATGAAAATGAAGAGAGAGATAGGGAAGGTGAAGTGCATTGATTGCCTGAAGTAGATCTAGACTGTGACATGGGCCTTGTTTTAGGAAGGTCACGCGATACGTGGACTTAGAAAGGTTTTAAATGACTGATTAGTCCAAGGGTTTTATAATAAGGGGAGGTATGAAGGCATCTAAATTAGGGCTATTTTAGGAATTGGATAAGTAGTACGGGGTTTTGTACGAATCGTCCGATTTGGGAGTTGTCATCGGTATGCAGCTTCTTGGAAACTGTGACGATTAAATACCAGCCGTACGTTTACTATACGGTTAAGGAGGAATATGACTCGAAGTTGGGACTCACACTAACCGTACCTATCAACGTTCGTGATTATAGTAGTGGAGTACATTTATAAATTGGCTATTTGCATGAGGTGGGAATTTACTTTTATCAATCGATGGTGGAGTACATTTATAAATTGGCAAACAAGTCAGATTCTATTTGATTACCTCTTATTAGCTCTTAATAAATTTATCTCTGATTTGATCAGAAGTAAATTTTGTTTGATAATTTATTTTTATTTCTTAATGGCTCTTAATTGATTAGATATAAAAACAAATCTATAGTATTCAGAGTCTGTTTGAGCAAGAATTTTTTTTTTGGGAACAATAATAATCTCTTCCATTTTTTATCCCCAATACAACCAAATCGCCTCTTCTCCTTCGCTGAATCGCTGCTGCTCCTTCGTCTTCTTTCGCCGGAAATCTTCTCTCCCTTCTTCATTTATTGTTTGTTATTATCAATTCCTACCACGATTTCTTTCGAACAAGTTTAAGCGGCTATCCATGAGTATTCCTTTTTGGGGCGAGCGGTGATCCTTTCTCTATATTCATAATTATATATACATATAACATACATAGGCAAATGGATTTTCACATTTGTTCTGTTATTCTCTCTCTTATCTCCCACAAATTTTCTCCACAGATTTCTTCAAAGCCAGTAGTAATAATGTGACGCCCCCAAAATAGGTATACATCACCCATTCTGAGTCACCAAATACATGATAAAGAATTCAAATACAACTTAATTATACAACTGTCGTGTAAAGTACGACAAAACATCAGCAAGGAGTTTCAATACGAATATTGTCTTCTAGACAATATCCAAACTCAAATTCAATATTATTACAATTATTATCACACTATTTCAGAGAATAGTGAGGACTACTAATGCACCATCTCAGACCATCAGTACTCCGTTCCCCGACTAATCCCGACTATGTTCTCATTTCTTGAAGAGAACAATAAAAACAAACGGTGAGCTCAACTAGCCAAATAAGAAATATTATGACTAAGATAATGCAAAATAAATTATCATTAGCCTTCAAAGGTGTTAAACTGATAAAATACAATAGACATCAAGTTTAACTGCAGCGGAACAAGCAATCCATTAGAAGAGTCAAGTAGAGCATGATTATCTACTATCTTCTATGATTTAAAAAGTTTATCATTAATTTTATCGCTGAGACTCATCTTAACAAATAATCCACATCATTGAATCACCCCTGCATTACGGCCAAGGATATTCATTAGTATCACGACCACAAATTATCCATGCATTACGGGCCAAAGATATTCGTGTTTTCATCAATGGTCATGATCATGCCAACAACTGTTCATCAATGTACTACGGGCCAATGAGGACTTTTACTACATCATTTGTAACATTACGGTCATGATTATACCGAATAATCCCTGGTCATAATTATACCAATCAACAGTCCATCTATATATGCACGTAAGCCAAAGATGACTTTCATCACAATATAAGCATGAGGATGATGACAATGATATAATAATTCAATTAAAAGAAAACAAATGATAAATTTTTAAAGATTTATAATTTAATTTATCCAGAATTCAATAATGTCCAAATTGTCAAGATGATACTGTTTTGTGGAGTAAAATTCAAGAATAATATTGTACCAAAAATGATTTGGACCGAAAAGAAATCAATTTTTATCATTAATAGTAGCCCAGGTGAATATTAACCGAGTGAATAGTACCCCGTGAATAGTACTTCAGGAATAGTATCCCGTGAATAGTACTCCGACATGAAAAAGTTAAAACTTATCAAGAATGTTCAGAATAATATTTTCATGAAAAGATATTGGATGAAGCGCAAATTTTAAGGATATTCTACTAATTTCATGGAGTATAGAAGCCAAAACTTTAACAAAACGAGTGTAGAATTCGAAATCTGAAATGAAATAATATTACTTACATACTACAGAGTATGGAAGAAAATATTATTTCTTACGAATACTGAACAAAAATAATATCCCTTACCTTAAAAAGAAGAGTATTCCGACTAGTATAGCGGGGATATTCTTGAAGAAAACTTATACTATTTTCTACACTCACAACTTCCTTAAACTCTAAAGAAATACGCTCAAGATTATTGAAGAAGAATTCTCTGATTTTGGTGTGATTTTCAATTCTAACTAAGCATCCTATTTATAGGAGAATGGAAAGGGTACTATTAAGAAAAAATCACGGACGAAATAATTTGAAATTCATGGATGCAATACGCAAGGTCAGGGACTGACTGCTGCTGACCATTAGATGCCTACTATCAAAATAATACACCAAATTTATAACACATATATATAACTATCATTTTCATTCCCATGGAATCTTCCCCCACCCCCCTTTTCATTCCATCACACATACACACATACTTCCTTTTTTTTCTCTTGGGTATCCTCCACCACCCACCACATTAATATTACAAACACACACGCACACACACACACACACATCACTTTCACCACACTCATCTTACACTCTCACACACATTTCACTATCACCCACACACATATCACTATCACCCACACATATATCACTTTCTCTTCTTTTTTCTTCCCACCACCACATTTCTTCTACCTATCACTTTCACTCATTTTCCACCACTTTCCACTCATACACATTATATATATATATATATATATATATATATATATATATATATATATATATATATATATATATATATATTCTACCCACCACACACATCACATACATTTATATATATATTCCCTCCCTTTACGTATTACACTTCCCCATTTCCAAAATCATTTCTTCCACACATGGGCCCCACATGTGGCCCCCACACTTTTATTATAAAGAATAAATTTTTATCGATTATTTTGAAAAATGGGTAAATGGAGTTCCATATAATAAGCAAAATTTATAACAAATACTTCATAAAAATCCCCTCAATATATTTTAACAACATTTATTCATCACTATTATTATTCGGAATATTTAACAACTAGATCATTCCCAGAAAAGAGGGGGGTTTTCGATAAGGATTTCTCCTTATTGGCGCGCAATTAGGTGACCAAACCTCTCCTCGACAGAACTTTCTAGACATCGTCAATATTACAAATAATAATATGAATAACTTTGTTGTCTCAATTATTGATTTAAAAAATATTATATAGATGATACTGTGACAATAATTGAATCAAATAACGTGAGATACTATGCATCAATTACTGTAGCAATAATTGAACAAAATAGAGTGACTTCTCACGTAAACATCAATAATCAATACCGTATGATACTATGCAACCACGTGTATTACTGTACTTTTACCACCGGGTATTCCAACAGTTAACAGTAAAACTTTCGCCGTTATTTTTATAAAAATATATTTCTGTCATTTTCTTATTTTGACAATAGTTCCGTTGTGGGGTCCACCAATGATTGTGCCATCGTACGAATATTCCCTGTTAAAACGAATATTCCTCGACCAATCGAATATTTTATGACAACTTGCATACTTTGCAAAATTTATAAATATTACCCACAACTATATATCAAATCCACACCATAATACTTAAAAAATATTTTTGAGAAAATTAATCTTTATTCACAAATTTGAGGTCTTACAATCTCCCCTCCTTATGAAATTTCTCCCTCAAAATTTACGTACGTACCTGGTATGTCGAAGAGGTGAGGATACCTCGTCAGATTCTAACTCTTGAGGTATAACCTTTGAGCGTAAAATATGTTTCTTCTTATCCAAGATTTTAACAGGTACCTCTTCATACGTTAAATCTTCTGTTATCTCGTCTGGTTCTAATTCAATAATGTGGTTCGGGTCGTCCACATATTTATGTAACATTGATACGTGAAAAAAAAGTTATGAACACGCGACATACTTGGCGGTAAGGCGAGTCTATAGGCCACCGTTCCTACTCGATCGAGGATTTCAAATGGACCAATAAAATTTAGGGTTGAGATATCCTCTCTTCGTCGATTCTTGCTTCTAGAATAATGTCTTCTTGATCCTTCTTCTTCACATTCATCAACTCTGAGTCTGTAGCTTGAGCGGTTTTAACTTTATCGATTAAAGTCGGTTCTAATCGTATATTCGATATCTTCACGTAGGTTCTTGGAGTCTTTAACTCTATTTCCATCCTTTGTAAATTGTACAAATGAGTCTTTGTGTTAGCAATATCGCACTCGTAAACGCATACGATCTTTTACTCAACGCGTCAGCTATCACGTTCGTTCTTCCATGATGTTATTGAATGGTATGGTCGTAATCTTCAACAGTTCGAGCCAACGTCTTTGGCGCATGTTACGTTCTTTTTTGGTAAAGAAATATTTGAGGGTTTTGTACCAAGTTCAAGGTCGATACAAAATTCTATTTCACGCTCTGGGGGTAGGCAATGAAGTTCTTCAGGGAATACATCAGGAAATTTATTAACAATAAAAATATCATTCAAAAATGACGTATTTTTGTTTAAATCCGTGACATGGGTTAAGAAAGCTTGACATCCGTTTTTTAATAAACGAATAGCTTTATGGATTGATATGACAGTGATTGACTTTAGTGGTTTGGTTGCTTGAATTCGCATAATAGGTTGGTTAGGAATATGAAAACTAACTACCTTACGAAAATAATCAATGTTAGCATGATGAGTAGTTAACTAGTCGATTACTAAAATCACCTCAAATGCAAGTATTTTCAAAGAGATAAGATCGACAGGTAACGTGAGGGTGCCGATTGAATTAAACAAGACTTATAAATAGTGGATGTAACAAAGGTTTCTCCTAACGAAGTTTCAACAGATAAGTCAAAGTATAATTTCTCCGGAGTTAAATTTAAACGTTGAGCGTAAGTAGGAGAAATAAAAGAATGGGTAGAACCGGTATCAAATAAGGTATAGATTTCGTAAGAGTTTATGATTAGCTTACCTGTGATGACCTTGTTTGGTTCCTCGCTTTTTGGAAAGTTACGAAAAGCACTCTCACTTGAACCACCTGTTGGAAGAATGCATATTTTGATTTGATATTTAAAGTAAATGCTCATGATTATATGTAAAGTCCTTCAAGGAATATATGTACAAGGACTTAGTGATAGATCAAAATTGTTAGGCTGATCTTAGCTTTTAATGTTCATCATTCTATAAACGAATGTATAGATAAAGAGATCAATGATGTTAGGTTGATCTATGACTTGAAAGAAATAGATAGGCCTTGAAAAGAATCGATGATCTATCAATCAACGAAATGCGAAGCTAAAGGCGAGGATCGTAGAGCTTAGAAGATCGTAGTGTATCTGCCTTAAAGGGCCTCTCCAAAAATCGTAGAGTGGTCCAGACGCTTGCCGAAGCTAACTCAGAGATCGTAGTGTACTTTCAGAAACGTAGAGCCTGCAAGACGAGCAAGTGATGATCGTAGTGTGCAAAGATCGTAGTGTGCAAACCTTTGAGAGAGATCGTAGTGCTCTCTTCAGGCAAACACCAATGTGACAAGACACCACGATATGGATCGTAGAGTATAATCTGTCTTGTGTCAGAAGCATCGAGCCCTACTTTTATTTAAAGACAAATTCCAACAAAAGTGGAATGGGTTTGAAACGTTGAAGTCCTCTCCAGTCCCAAGCGGTACAAAAAGATATCCTTAGTATTTAACAAAAGGAACGTATTCAAGAAGCTAAGGAAAGGACCATAGACGGAGGAAAACACCTTTTCGGTGTTAGGTGAGAAAGCGATCTGCTTTGTGTCGGTGGGCGAGAATGCAATTAGGAAGGTGTGTGAAAAGTCTCCATCAAAGTTGAAATGTCAAACGCATTTAATGCTTCATCAAAAGGCTTTAACGGATAGATTTCAAGGATCACATATATGCATAACATATGCAGATGAGAAATCTAAGCAAGCATTAAACAAAAACGCACAAGAACACTCAACGCTCAACTCTACGATCTGAGAAAAAGAGGAAGCTTGCTTAGCTACTCAGTTCTTTCGAACAAGTGCTTAACTGCAACTGAGTAGCATCAATCACGAACTCAACAACTACCAACCAACTGAAGTAAGAGTTCCAAGTCGGAAGGACTTGAAGAGTTCTAAGTGAATTGTGAAGAACCAACTCTGCTGGACTTGAAGAGTTCAAGAGTGAACTAAGAAGTGCTAGGCTGGCTTTGGTGCAGAAGGAATCTGTGAGATTCAGAAAGTGTAACAGACATCCTTAGTGGATTTCCTACTCGAGGAGTAGAAGAGTGGATTAGGAGATTTAAGTGCTCTGAACCACTTAAAACTACCGTGTCTATTATATTTGTGCTATAACTGCCATAACTACCTCACTCTCATTAATTCAAGATATTTAAAAGGAGATTAAACAAATACTCATTCTGCTGTGTTTTAATCACTATCAAAACTAACTAGTTAAAACGAAAAGTTTTTAAATATCTATTCAACCCCCCCCCCCACCTTCTAGATAACTATTGTGCCTCCGGGAACTAACAATTGGTATCAGAGCAGGTTCTATAATATAGCCTACAAAGATTGAGTAGATCCAATGGCACACTTACCAAGCGAATCAAAGACTGGAGGATGCAGCAAGCCACCTATGTGCAACAAAGATAAATTTGCTAACTGGAAGGTTAGGATGCAAGCTTACATGGATTCAATAGATGAAGATCTATTTGAAACTATTCAGAATGGGCCCTATGTTCTACAAAGCTTGCGCCAACTACAGACGACCCAAATAGAATACAGATCAAGGTC
This sequence comes from Panax ginseng, assembly GCA_020205605.1. Classification (NCBI taxonomy): domain Eukaryota; kingdom Viridiplantae; phylum Streptophyta; class Magnoliopsida; order Apiales; family Araliaceae; genus Panax; species Panax ginseng. The sequence continues at coordinate 19,659,102 of CM035133.1, read as the reverse complement.
AAAGGAGAATGGATGAGAAACGAGAGAGAGGCATCATTTCGACAAAAAAGGCCAAGATCATCTTATTTCAATCCTTAGAAGATGATCTATTTGAAAACGTGGTCAATAGCAAAACAACTAAGGAGGTTTGGGAAGCATTACTCATCATGCATGAAGGAACAGAAGAAGTCAGAGAAAATAAACAATCTCTCTTGACTCAACAATATGAGATGTTTGCTCACATTCAAGGAGAGAACGTCACTGCCACCTATGAGAGATTTAATGTTCTGGTCAACTCTCTATGAGCCTATGGAAAGATTTATCCAAACAAAGATCTGATAATAAAGTTCATGAGAGCCTTACCAAGCAAGTGGGATGCCAAAACCACTGCCATTAGAGAATCAAAGAATTTACATGAAATGACTGTTCAACAGTTATATGGCAACCTTCTCACATACGAACTGGAGCTGACTCAACGAGCATAAACTTTATCTGAAGGAAGAAAGAAGGATAAAGGTGTTTCTTTTAAAGCAATTGAAAACACCTCTAAAGTCAACACTGAAGTTGATTCTGACTACGATGAAGATGATGATGAGGACTTTGGAATGTTGGTGAAAAGACTAAGAAGGTTCATGCGACAAGGCAAAACCAAAGAAGTTAAAGAAAGTCGACAGACTTCTGACGAGGAGCAAATAAATGATCTATGCTACAATTACAAGAAACCTGGCCACTTCATTGCCAACTGCAACAAACCTCTCAGAGAAGAACTCAAGAAGAAATCACATTCAAAGAAGGAATACAAAGGCAATAAGAGGCCTCAGAAGAAAGACAAAGGCCTTGTAGCTGGAGGATCGTGGAGTAACTTAGACAATGACTCAACTCCAGAATCTGGAGATGATCAAGATCCTCAAACGACAAATCTTTGCCTGATGGCCAAAAATGCAAGGGACAAACAGAACTCCAACATACATGAAGTAAGTATCGATGAGGTATTTGACTTCAACTCTCCTGATGTAGATATTGATGACCTAAGAACTGCACTGCATGGCATAACATCTGATCTACATCAATACATAAAGTGGTTTAGAGTTCTATCTAAAGACTATTCACTTCTTCAAAAGGAGAAAGAAAAAGTTCAAGAAGAACTGGAAACATCCCTTCTCAGTACTGACTCTATCTCCAAATTTGAAGCTGAGAATAAGCTCTTGAAACAAACAAATGAGCTCAATGCAAAAAGAGAGTCAAGTCTAAACTCTAAAATTGAATATCTAGAAAAGACAATCTCTACATGGAATAAATCCTCTTCATCCATGGACTCCCTAATCACTAGCCAGAGAAGTGTCTCTGACAGAACAGGGTTAGGCTTTGAGGAATCTAGCTCAGAGCCATGTGTGGAAAAAATAAAGGAAACTAACACTAGTAATGCCTCAGGTTTTAGTAGAGGCATTATATTTATGAAATCCTCACAGAAGGATGAGCCTGTCAAACCCTGCTCAGCTGATTCAATTCATATTCCTAGGAGTAAGGGATCTCATGCCGGTCTGGGTTTCAAAAAAGAGAAGAGTAACCTAGCCACTACTCACCAACCTCGAAGGATCGTAGAGTCCAATAAGATCAACTCTACAAATCAACTGGGAAGGTACAGTAGAAGTAAGATATACTCCACACAAATCATGAAACACAAGGACACATGGAAGAAGGAATATCAGCTTAACAGGAGGATGACCAATAACCCACAAAAGTCCAAATGGAGGAAGAACTTTCACACACACACAAACATGCATCATATCAAATGTTTTGTGTGCTACAAAGTTGTCCACAAGGCTGCAAAATATCATTATAATTCCATGCATGTGAGACCCAAAATCAAGCAGATTTGGGTCCCTAAGGGCACTAACAAAGTAGGACCCATGCAAGTATGGGTACCAAAATGAAGGTTTAATGTTCTTTATAGGAAAAGAGCTCCACGATCACACACAGTATACGGACGGTGGATGCTCAAGGCACATGACAGGGAACAAAGCCCTTCTGTCTAACTATATAGAGAAGGAGGGTCCCTCGGTCATCTTTGGAGAAAATGGCTCTGGCAAGACAAGAGGATATGGGTCAGTTGGAAATGGTGCAGTATCTTTCAATAGAGTGGCCTATGTGGAAGGACTATAGTACAATCTTCTAAGCATTAGCCAACTCTGCGAGAAGGGTCATCAAGTAATATTCCTCAACAATTAATGTCAAGTCCGAGACCTGAAGACATCTGCTGTAAAGTTAACCGTAACAAGAGAAGGAAATGTCTACACAGTAAACCTTGGACAACTAAGCTCAGACGAGACTATATGCTTTACGGCTAAAGCATCGAAGAAATGAAAGTGGCTATGGCATGAAGATTATCTCATCTTAACTTCAAAAGCATGTCCAAATTAGCTTCAAAAGATCTAGTTGCAGGCTTACCCAAGTTCAACTTCATTAAAGAAAGGCCGTGCAATGCCTATCAACTTGGAAAGCAGACCAGAAGCTCATTCAAGAGCAAAACTGCCAACTCAATTGACAAGCCTCTACAGTTGCTATACATGGATCTGTTTGGGCCAATTCTAACGACGAGCCTTGGGGGAAAGAGATACTCTCTGGTCGTAGTCGACGACTACACCAGATTTACATGGGTGTTCTTTATAACCTCAAAGGATGAAACAAGCTCTCAACTGATCAAGATGTTCAAGCTAGTGATGAACGAGAAAGGAGAGAAAATCAAGGCTATAAGGAGTGATCATGGCAGAGAATTTGACTTCTCAGAAATGGACCAGTTCTGTATAGACAATGGCATTAGTAACAACTTCTTAGCTCCACGAACTCCCCAACAAAATGGAGTAGCTGAGAGAAAGAATAGGACACTGATAGAAGCTGGAAGAACTCTACTAGCAATGACCCATATCTGCTGAATACTTAGGTAGAAGAAGGTATCGACATGCTGCATCTTACACTCGAAGCAGATCGCGCATACACTCTACGATTAAGAAGACTCCTTATGAACTGTGGAAAGGAAGAAAGCCAAGTGTCAGCTACTTTCATGTTTTCGGCTGTGCATGCTACATTCTCAACAATGGAAAGCAGTACTTGACAAAATTTCAACCAAAGTCAGTTGAAGGAATCTTTCTTGGATATGCCACAGACAGTAAGGCCTACAGAGTGTTTAACAAGAAAACACTAAGTGTTGAAGTCTCGATTCACATCATCTTTGATGAGACAGACTTAGACACAACTGTGCTTCAAGACACTACGACCAATAATTCAGACACTACGAACGAGGTCGTCGAACTCAACACTACGATCGTAGTACCAGATAGTGAAATCGTTGAGCAAGGAAATGAGATCGTAGAGAGGCCTATGGCAGGAAACGAACCTCCACACCAAGAAGAAGAAATAGATCTTGAAAATCTAAGACAAGAAGGCATAAGAACAGATGTCCCAATAGGAAGCAGATGGGCAAGAGATTACACTCAAGATCTAATCATTAGAGATCCGAGTGCAAGAGTTAAAACAAGAGATGCCACCCAAAATGAATGCTTTTATCTAAGCTTCCTATCACAAATGGAACCTAAGATGATAGAGGATGCTATGGAAGACTCCAGCTGGATAGAGGCCATGCATGAAGAACTTAATCAGTTCAAAAGAAGTAAAGTATAGAGATTGGTGCCAAGACTAAAGAATCATCCTATTATTGGAACCAAGTGGGTCTTCAGAAACAAGATGGATGAAGATGGAGTAATAACTAGGAATAAGGCAAGACTAGTGACCAAGGGCTACTCTCAAGAAGAAGGCATTGACTACGATGAGACATTCTCACCTGTTGCCAGACTAGAAGCCATCAGAATATTCCTTGCCTTTGCTGCTCACATGAAATTCAAGGTCTTTCAGATGGATGTCAAAAGTGCATTTCTGAATGGTGAACTTCAAGAAGAAGTTTATGTTGAGCAACCTCCAGGTTTTATTAATTCATCTCTTTCTAATTATGTCTTTATATTAGACAAAGCCTTATATGGTCTTAAACAAGCACCTAGAGCATGGTATGAAACACTAACTAACTTTCTTATTGAAAATGGGTTCACTAGAAGTAGAGTAGATACCACACTATTTCTGAGAAAGCATAAAGATAAAGTCTTACTAGTTCAAATATCGTTGATGACATTATTTTTGGATCTCTTGATGAAAAGTTATGCAAGAGAGATTCGCCAAGCTTATGCGAGAGAAAGTTTGAAATGAGCATGATGGGAGAAATTTGAACTTCTTCCTTGGATTTGCAAAGTAAAAAAAAGCGATGAAGGAATCTTTATAAACCAAGCCAAAGTACATTAAAGACTTACTTAAGAAGTATGGCATGGAATCGACCTCACCCATGAAAACTCTAATTGCTCCTCGCTACCAAACTTGACAAAGATGAAAAAGGTAAAAGTATTGATATAACTCAATACAGAGAGGTATGATAGGCTCTCTTTTATATCTAAGCGCGCGTAGAACCAAATATAATGTTTTGCAACATACATACATGCTAGATTTCGAGGCTAATCCTAAAGAATCTCATTTAAGCTGTTGTAAAGAGAGGATTTTCGGGTATCTCAAGGTACACCTCACTTGGGGCTTTGGTATCCCAAGGAGTCCTCATTTGAACTAACGGGATACTGAGATCTTTGATTTTGCGAGTTTTGCAAAATAGATAGAAAGAGTACCGATGGCTTTTGTCAATTGCTAGGAAGCAGACTTATGTTACGGTTTAGCAAGAAACAAAATTCGAGTATCTACTTCAAGCTGCAGAATTTGAATACATTCTTCTTTGGCATTCTTTGTCTCGAGATTATGGATGAAAAATCAGCTAGCAGATTATGGGTTTAAATTCAAATCCATACCTATTCACTATGATAACACAAGTCCAATTGCAATAACTCATAATCCTGTCATGCATTCTAGGACTAAACATATAGAAATAAGGTATCACTTCATTAGGGATCATGTGCAAAATGGAACTATATATTTACAATACATCCCTACTGAAAACCAACTTGCTGATGTCTTTACAAAACCTCTAGATGAATCCAGATTTAACAAGTTAATAAGTGAGCTAGGAATGCTTAACTTACAACCATGAAAAATATGCTCTAGTTTGTACTAACTATACATATTTAAAGGCTATGTTTGAAATCATAGACATGATCAAAGGAAGTCCACGATCGTAGAGCTGAAGTGTCATAAAAGACAACGATCACAGTGTAGACTCTACAATCGCGGTGCAGACTCAACGATAGCAGAATTCCATCAACAAAACAAAAGAGCATCCTGTGATGACCAAGGTTCAACAAAACAAAGCAATCTCTCTGATAAGCGCCTCAGGGACAAACCTAACCCTTGATTTATTCAATGAGATTGGCCCTTCCTGAGTTACCTTAAACCAAGAAGAATACTAAGTCAAAAGTTCATCACAAGGACACGGTCAGACTCGACGATTACAGTTCAGACTCGACGATTGCTGAACAGACTCGACGAACGAAGAACAGACTTGACGATTACAGTTTAGACTCGACGATTGCTGAACAGACTCGAAGAACGCAGAACAGACTCAACGATTACAAGGACCATCTCAACGATCGTAGTCCTTGCTAAGGACACACTAGCTCAAAAAAGGTTAAGGGCAATTCAGTACAATCCTCCTCAGTCAGATTCGTAGAGCCAAGCAGATTTCGACACCTGTCCCACTAAGCGAAATGAAGAGAGGGAAGTTACAAGTATAAATTGAAATTGCCTTTTTGAAATTGGAAGTTTAAAAAGCTTATCTCTCTCAAGCCATAAACCCTAAATCTCAAGAAAGCTCAGACAGTCATACTCCCTACAAAGAAATCAATGGCGGCTTCCAACGTCATCTTTGACTACAGACTCTGCTTTGATGAGTTCAAAACAGCTAAACCCAAGTTTCACAAAACTCTATCATTATTAAAGAAGGCTGGTCTCGAAGAGGGTCTAGGTACAGACACATTTATCTACCCTAAGCTGGTAAAAGAATTCTACAGAAATGGCGTGTTTGAAAATGACGCCATCACTACGAAAGTCAAGGACGTGGAAATCAGGCTAAAGGCTGAAGACATCAACCTAGACCTAGGTTTCAAATCTGAAGGGTATTCATCCATAGATGGGATAGAATTCCATGAGGGTCTCAAAAAGATGCATCACAAGAAATCCCCATCTGTCAAAGGATACAAGAAGAAGGAGTTTCCACAGAGGTACGAATTTTTGGCTGACATTGTTGGAAAATGTATATGCTGCAAGAGTTCTGGTAAGTTATGGAATACAACTTAACTATGGAGCTCTACTGCTTGAGTGGATTGGTAAGTGGATCATCAGCTTAAAGAAGACAAAGAGCTCTCAAAAGATACTCTACGGGCGATTTATAAGCATCATCCTACAGTCTGCTCTGGGTGACAAAATTGGGGACGATGAAGGAGAATCCATCAACCCAAACAGATGAATGACCCAACAACTATTCGAGAACTGGAAAAGGAATCCAACATAAAATGTGCGTATGATGTCTGAGTCCAGTGGAAGAACTGGTGATATAAAGGAATCAGGGATTCCAGGGAATATGTCAGTTGTCAAAGAGACTGAAGAAGAAGAAGAAACTAACAAAGAAGAACCCACTGCCCTGGTCAGAAAAAGTAAGGGCAAGAGAAAGCTGAAGGCTAGAATGGCAGAAGAACCTCAGGGATCCACAACTGATAAACCTGTAGAGTCCTCTGACATTGAGACTCTAAGGATCCTTAGAAGGAATTAACAGCAGGCTGAGGCAGAAGAAGACAGAGCTACCATATCACAGCTGCTGAAGAAGAATAAAATCAGCCACAAATCCAAGAGGCCATATGTCTCTTCAATCGTAGAGTATCTACCAATTATAGAGACCAGACTGAACACCGAAGCTGCTGCATCAGATGTTCTAGCTGATCAACAGGACAAAGCTAAAGCTCAAGAAAGTCCAGAGAATGTGACTCAGCCTAAAAAAATAAGAAGAAAACTGGTTAAGAAGTATATCCTTGTTAATGAAGGAGTACTCAAAAAGGAAGACAAAGAGCTAGCTGCTGAAAAGAAATTATCCAAAGAAAGCCAAAAGGACAGAGCTCAAGCTGAGGGGGACACACCTGAAGTTCTACTCATAGAGAATACGCCTTGGTGAGAGGAGATGCCCAAGCTCTAATCTAGAAAATGCTCCAAATGTGGGGGAGCTACTTAATCGTCTTGAGGAGGATGATCATCTTTGAGGGGAGACTCATGACATCCCCATGATGGAAGAAGAGGTTCCTGCAGAAAATGAGGGAGAACTAGTGCAAGAACATCATGAGGCCATTGATATAATGGAATCCTCAAACAAAAATAGAAAAGAGGATGAAGATGATGAGGTCGAGATCATAGCTGTGAGCATTGATGGGTACAGAAAAGCTAACTACGAGCAACTATTTTCCTATCTACCCATGATGCCTTTCCATCAAGCTCAAATTCTAAACTCCTGGAATCACATGTTTTGGAGCTTCAAAGAATATCCAGCCATCTCTGAGCTAGCTCATGGATTCCCAGGAAGTTTCAACTTTGCCAAGAAGTTGCTCACAAATAACTCCTCTACAAAGAATGAACATGAGGTACTTTCTATTCCAACCCTCTTCAGAGTTAATCACTTTCCATCATCCTCATTCAGTCAATTTTATGAATTCTCACGATGGTTGGAAGTGATTCTACATCCACTAAATCAATTCTCAGTTGCAGAATCCCAAAATTCTGTAACTGATGAACCAAATTTGACCAACTTTATACTGCTCCCACCTCCTATCATCTCTACGATTACAGACTCTAACCCCAGTATAGAGTCCCAAGTCCAAATCATAGAGCCACCTACTACACACACCCAAACACAGGCCCCTCCATTCGATATTCCCTCCTCATCCAGCAACGAATACTTCAACCTTGATCTTGCCCTCTACTCATTGCAAGATCAATTCAAGAGCACACCACCTCCTTCACAAATTCCCTATCTCAATGAACTTCTGTCAGAACTGCCCACCAAAGCTGATTTGTCAGCAATGTCCAAGAAAGTGATCAAGGAACTCGATGAGAGTCTTGAAGAACACACTAAACTCATTCAGATGAGATTAACAACAATGATCAATGCTGAAAATAATCTCCCAAGCTCTCTCAGCTCTACGCTCACTAAGAAACTTAAAGAGCTCATCAAGGAAATGATTCAGAGCATAAAGGACAGGGATGACATTCACTTTCTAGAAGCCAAAAGACACAAAGATGCTATTCTTATTTTGCAGTCCACTCAGGAAGCTCAAAATAAACTGATGATGGAGAACTTCCTCAATCTGCAAACTGCCATAAAAGAGTTCCAATAACTTTACGTCAGCCAAGGATAGCAGACTGACAACATACTGGTCGTTCTTTAACATCGGGAAGCTCGATCTGATGCGCTGATTCAAGAAAATTGAGAGGATATTGTTCAAACTTAGAGTCAACTCAACGAGCTTGTCTAAGGAGTAACTCGCCTTTCAGAGGATATTCGAACCTTTGATGCTGACATAAAGGGGGAGAATAAAGGGAAAGGAGTTCAAGGCGGGAAAGGAGTTTAAGGCAAGGGCAGAGGTCAATCCCAAATTCAATCTTCAAGGAATCCTCCTACAAGGAAATTCCACCAACAGACTCCACGATCCAGCCATCAAACTCAACGATCTCATCAGCAAGAAGTTTTAATGGCTCGACCATTAAGAAGTCAAAGGCCTTCTCCCAGCTCTCATGAGGTGACAACAACAGGCCTAAGAATGCCAATTGGAGATCCTACATTCATGAATAAGCATGATCACAATCCAAGACTAAGCCCAAGTGAGCTGGAAGATCTAGCCAGGAGAGACGAAGCAAGCAGAAAAAGGAGAGCTGAGGAATATGCAAATCCTCCGAGAAGCAAAAGGCCGAAAAAATAGAGATAAGTTGAATTTTAATTCTTATTGATGTAGTTAAACTTAAATGTAATATCTATCTTCATACATCAATAAATTCATGCTTATTCTCTAGAAATTTCAAATTTCTTCCTTTGAAATATTAAGTCATATTTACTTTGCTGCAACTGCATATAGAATTAGATAATCATGACAACAAATCTCCTTGGTTATGTCAACATCAAATAGGGGGAGATTGTTGGAAGAATGCATATTTTGATTTGATGTTTAAAGTAAATGCTCATGATTATATGTAAAGTCCTTCAAGGAATATATGTACAAGGACTTAGTGATAGATAAAAATTGTTAGGCTGATCTTAGCTTTTAATGTTCATCATTCTATAAACGAAGGTATAGATAAAGAGATCAAAGATGTTAGGTTGATCTATGACTTGAAAGAAATAGATAGGACTTGAAAAGAATCGCATTCTATCAAGCTAATCAACAAAATGCAGAAGCTAAGGCAAGATCGTAGAGCTTAGAAGATCGTACTGTATCTGCATTGAAGGGCCTCTCCAGAAATCGTAGAGTGGTCCAGACGCTTGCCGAAGCTAACTCAGAGATCGTAGTGTACTTTCGAAAACGTAGAGTGTAAGACCCCATCTTATTATAAATAAAATTGAATTTCTTCTATTTTTTATCTTGAAATAATAAGGAATTAATTTGATATAATACTCTGGTTATGGGTGAAATGTGCAAATTTTACAAAATATGCAAGTGGTTATAAAATAATCATTGTTGTCGGGGAATATTTGTTTGGTCGTGGAATATTCTTTTTGTCGGGGAATATTCGTATGACGGCCCAACCATTGTGGGCCCCATAACAGAATAACGGTCGGATAAAAAAAATGACAAATTTAAGTTTTAATAAATAACGGTGTAATTGTTACCGTTAACACTATTAGATTACCGGTGGTTAAAATATAGTAATACACTTGGTTGTACAGTAGCACACGGTATTGCACAGTATTTTTGAATTATTGATTGTTACATAAGAAGGAAGTACTCAATAATTGTTATAGTAATTACTGTTCAATATTTTATTTTATTGATTCAATAATTGTTACGTTGATATTTTATATTATTGTTGTTTCAATAATTGTCACTGCACAATATTTCCCATTATCAGATCAATAATTCATATTATTTGAATAATATTATTAGATATCATTATTGCAATGTCTAGAAAGTTACATCGAGGAGAGGTTTGGTCACACTAATGCTGGCGCCAAGATGAGGAGAAATCCTTATCGGAAAACCCCTCTTTCTTGGGAGCTATGCGGTTGTCATTATTATTGTGATTCTGTAATATTATTTGTGAATAATTAATTATTGATTTATATGATAAGGAAATATTTATTTGATGTGGATATAAATGAAGGAATTTTAGTATAAAATAATTGTTGAAAGTTTGACATATTTTCTGTGGAATTACAATTATTTCTCTGATAAAATATTCATTCATATATATTAGTATAATAATTGTTTAAATAATAATTTTATTATATATACATATATATATATATATATATAAACATGTGATAAAAGAGCAGAAGTTGGCAAATTATAATCGAATTCTGGTTTTCAAAGGTAATACAGTAGCTTTGTCCTTTGTTTTCAAAGCTGGTTGATTTTTTCTTCCTGCAAAACTTGATTTTCTTAAGTGGGTTGGTGGATGCTTACAAATTGCCAAATTTTGGGCCCAACTATTGAAGAAAATTGAAGTGTTAGGCATAATGTTAGGCAGAGGAGAAAAAGAAGAAAAGTTAGGCGCACTTTATCTGTTTCTTTCTCCTTCCGTTGCTATAAATAGGCGGTAACCCCTCATTCCTCAACACTCCAATTCATAATCAGAAATTCTTAATCTATAGTATTGTGAGTATTTTTCTTGAGTATAAGAATACTTTGAGCGTAGTTTTTCTGCAAGATTTTCTCAGAATAATATCCGATATTCCAGTCAAATCCAGCTTCTACAAAGGTAAAGGATATTATTTTATTGCAATACTCGTGAGAAATATATTATTTTCTTTCATACTCCATATTATGTAAGCGATATTATTTCATCTCGTATTCCTAAATTTAAACTTACTATGGTAAGTATTGCTTCTATAATTCCTGAAATGATTAGAAATTTCGTTTCATCTAATATCATTTCATAGGAATATTGGTCTGAACTTTTTAATCAAATTTGGAACTTTTCATGATAGAAAGTTTGTTCACGGAGTCATTGTTCATAATTCTTTGTTCACGAATCGCATTCACGGTACTATTCACGAGTCTTTATTCACGATTCATTGTTCAAATTTTTTTTCTTCTTCCAAGTTATCCGTTGTGACCCTTATTCTTGAAATTGAATCCATGTTTTGATCTTCATTCTTGAATTTTACTCCATTATGGTTTATTATGGAGTATATTTAAACTTGAATTGTCTAAAGTACGAATCTCTAATCTTTGTCCTTTTATCTCACTGGATTCATTCTCTAAAATGTTTTTCATCATCCTCAATCCTTAATGGTGATACTTGATGAATATCTTTGGCCTGTAGTGCAAAGATGTATGATTACCTGATAAATATCTTTGGCCCGTAGTGCAAAGATGAACAGGTGTTGAGATGAACATGACCAACTGGTGATACAAATGAATATCTTTGGCCCGTAGTGCAAAGATGAATATTTGATTCAAGATGTATATTGATTGATGTTACAGGGATAAAATATTGATGATGGACTTTTAAATTCACAGATGATAGTAGATTTCATTCTCTACTTAACTCTTCTAATGAATTGTTATTTCCGCTGCGAATATTGATCTAAAACTGGTTGTCCATTATATTTTATCTGATTTGTTGAAGGCTAACGACAATTTTTTGTTCATTATCTTAGTCATAATATTCTTTACTGGGCTAGTTGAGCTCACCCTTTTCCTTTTTGTTCCATTTTTCTTCTCAGGAGATGAGAATATAGCAGGAACCAGTCGGGGTAAAGAGTGATGGTCCTAGATAGTTGTTTTAGCAGTCCTCACTATTTTTGTACAATAGTGTATTAATAAATGTAATGAGGACTTATTTGAGTGTGGATATTGTCTAGACGATAAATTTGTATTTAAACTCACAGCATGTGTGTTATCGTATTTTGCACGACAATTGTAATAATAAAAGTTCTAGTTGTTTTTGTACCATGTATTTGGGGACTCAGAATGGGTGATGTATACCTATTTTGGGGGCGTCACAATTGGTATCAGAGCTTAGGGATATGGTCTCTGGCGAAGATCGGGGGATAGAATTAGGAGGGGAGAGATGAGTAAATCCTTCGCTAGTGTGTCCTACCTAAGCTTATTTATTAGTCGGTCATAATATAAGGATATTATGTGATATGTTAATTTGTTTAATTAACCCTTGTTTTATGGCGATTTAAAAATGGTCATTTGAGAGCGTTAACAATGGAGTGTATGAGGACCTGTGGAACAACCTTTAGTCACAAACCAGAGGAAGCGTGCAACAGGAAGGCAATATTCCTCCTATAAACAGCACTACCGAGCAAATGATGAATGATGAAATATTTAGGAGCTCTTTGTAGTTCATGCAAAATTAGACGAGGGAGACTCGTGTACAAAATACGAGGGGAAATGATAGCAACGCTTGATGCATCACAGCCCAAGCGATTCAAAGAGTTGGGACCACTAGATTTACGGGAAAGCCATATCCGATTAAGGCAGAATTATGGGTCAAGCAAATTACCAAGATATTTGATGTCTTGGGATGCACGAAGGAACAGAAGGTTCCATTCGCCACCTTTATGTTCCGTGGGTGGTGAGATTCTTGGTGGGAATCAGTGAAGCGTACCAAACCACCAAATTAACTCAAAGCATGTCTTGGGAAAGATTTCAGAAGCTGTTCAATGACAAGTACTTTCACGAAAGTATTAAATCATATGAAGGAGGTAGAGTTTATTAGACTGGAATAAAACAACATGACGGTGTCCCAATACGAGGCAAAGTTCGCAGAGTTATCCAGGTTTGCACCTCATTTGGTAGAGAATGAGGAACGAATGACGCGGATGTTTTTGAGAGGTCTAAAACCCGAGATTCGGCAATATCTTATCTCTCATAATTTTTTTTTATATTCAGATGTTGTAAACAGGGCTTAACAATTAGAGCGAGACAATGAGTATGTTCAACCGAGGGACCACAACCAGGGTAATACCGATGACAGCAGTCATCGGAGTGATGATAATCAGCGAGGAGGGAAAAATACAGACAAAAGCGGTAACCACTCGGGTGGTAATCGTGGCCATGATAATAGGAAAGGTGAGTCAAGTGGAAATTTCAAAAAGAGGAGATTCAAGCATGACGGGAAGACATCAGCACTAGCACCAACAACAAATTCTAGGGGAGGAGAATGACCGCCAGTTAGATGCTACAGATGCGGAGAGGAGGGACATATAAGTCCAAACTGTTCACAGCCTTCCAAGGTGTATTTTAATTGTGGAAAAGACGGTCATATAGCCCGATTTTGTCCGGTAGCGAAATCAAGTCCAACTGGGATGTTGGCACCAAAGGCGAATACGGACAAAACAAAATCGGTGGTTCAAGGGAGGGCGTTTATCGTGACTGGCCAAAACACGAGAAACCCGAACGAGGTGATCATGGGCAAGCTAATCTTAAACTCATGCAAAGTTTATACCTTACTAGATACCGGTTCTACCCATTCTTTTATCTCTCCTGCTTGTGCCAACGTTTAAACTTGACTCCGGAGAAATTGGACTTTAACTTATCTGTTTAAACTCCGTTGGGTGAAACCTTCGTTACATCTATAGTTTATAAATCTTGCTTGATCCAAGTTGGCACCATCACATTACCTATTGACCTTATCTCTTTAAAGATACTTGCATTTGATGTGATTTTAGGGATTGATTGGTTAATTACTCATCATGCCAAAATTGATTGTTTTCGTAAGGTTGTTAGTTTTCATATTCCTAACCAACCTGCTATACGAATTCAAGTAACTAAACCACTAAAATCAGTCACTATCATATCAAGCCATAAAGCTATTAGTTTATTGAAAAATGGATGTCAAGCTTTCTTAGCTCATGTTATGGACTTGAACAAAAACATGTCAGATTTAAATAATATTTCTATTGTTAGTGAATTTCCTGACGTATTTCCTGAAGAACTTCCTGGTCTACCCCCAGAACGTGAAGTTGAATTCTTTATTGATCTTGAACCGGGTACAAAGCCCATTTCTAAAACCCCATATCGAATGGCTCATATTGAACTTCAGGAGTTTAAAGTCCAACTATAGGAATTATTAGACATCGATTTCATTCGTCCTAATACATCTCCTTGGGGTGCTCCTGTTCTATTTGTAAAGAAGAAAGACGGGAGTATGCGACTTTGTATTGACTACCGAGAATTGAACCATGTCACCATCAAGAATAGGTACCTGCTACCTCGCATTGATGACATGTTTGACCAGTTGCAAGGAGCACAATTCTTTTCAAAGATCGATCTTCGTTCTGGATATCATCAGCTGAAGATTAAAACTAAGGATATTCCAAAGACTGCCTTCAGAACTCGATACGGGCATTATGAATTCTTAGTCATGTCTTTTGGATTGACTAATGCTCCTGCTGCTTTCATGGATATGATGAACCGTATATTCAAGGAATATTTAGATTAGTTCGTTGTTGTCTTTATTGATGACATCCTCATCTATTCCAAAAGCCGTGAAGATCATGAGCACCATTTGAAGCTGGTACTTCAAAGACTTCGTGACAACAAGCTATATGCCAAGCTAAAGAAATGCGAGTTCTGGCTTAAGAAAGTAGCATTCCTTGGGCACGTGGTGTCAAAACATGGAGTATTTATTGACCCGGTGAAGATTGAAGCAATACAAAGTTGGGAGCAATCGAGTTTCGACCAATAGAAGTCGTAGCTTTTGGGCTTAGCTGGTTATTATCGAAGATTCATGGAAGGATTTTCTCAAAAATCGCTACTCCGTTAACTCAGCTGACTCGAAAAGATACAAAATTCGTATGGAGCGAGGAATGCGAGAAGAGTTTCCAAGAGCTTAAGAGGAGACTCATTTCAGCACCTGTTCTGACAATACTATCTGGTTCGGATGGATTTGTTATCTACAACAATGTTTCAGGCAAAGGGTTAGGATGTGTTCTCATGCAACATGGGAAAGTCATAGCCTATGCCTCGCGACAACTGAAAGAATATGAGAGGAATTATCCTACTCATGATTTGGAGTTGGCAGCAGTTGTTTTTGCGTTAAAAATCTGGAGACACTACCTGTATGGGGAGAAAGTGAATATTTATACGGATCATAAAAGCCTCAAATATTTCTTCACCCAAAAGGAACTCAACATGCGGAAACGATGTTGACTTGAGCTGTTAAAAGATTATGACTATATCATTCAATATCATCCTGGAAAAGCAAACGTTGAGTAGAAGATCATATGCGAGTACGAGTGCGATGTTGTTAACACAAAGACCCATTTAGTATGACTTACAAAGGATGGAGATAGAGTTAAAGGCTCCAAGTACCCATGTGATGATATCGAATATACGAGTAGAACTGACTTTAATCGATAAAGTTAAAGTTGCTCAAACTACAGACATGGAGCTAATGCGTATGAAGAAGAAAGTGCAAGAAGGTGTTATTTCGGAAGCAAAAATCGATGAAGAAGGAATACTAGGAGTCAACTACAGACTTTGCATTCCTAACGACTCTGACTTGAAGCATAGAATCATGATGGAGGCACACAACACACGATTTACAATCCATCCTGGGAGTACCAAAATGTATCACAACCTTCGACATATATTTTGGTGGAGCAATATGAAGAGAGAGATCGCGGAGTTTATCTCGAGGTGTTTAGCTTGTCAATGTGTAAAGGCAGAGCATCAAGTGCCAAAGGGTCCATTGCAACCACTTGAGATTCCAGAATGGAAGTGGGAACACATTACTATGGATTTCGTTACGGGTCTTCCCAAAGTTTCTCAAGGCATAGATGCGATTTGGGTTATTATTGATAGATTAACCAAGTCTGCTCATTTCTTGCCTATACGTGAGACTTATTCCCTTGAACGTCTTGCTCGTATGTACGTAAATGAGATTGTGAGATTGCATGGCATGCCAGTATCCATAGTTTCGGATCGTGACCCAAGATTCACTTCATGATTTTGGGTTAGCTTGCAGAAAGCTATGGGCACAGATTTACGATTCAATTCGGCATATCATCCTCAAACAGACGGGCAATCAAAAAGGACTATTCAAACCCTTGAAGATCTATTACAACTCTGTGTCCTAGATTTCAAAGGAAGTTGGGATAAGTAATTGTCATTGGTGGAATTCTCCTACAACAACAGTTATCAGGCAATTATAGGTGTGGCTCCATTTGAAGCATTATATGGAAGAAAGTGTCGCTCTCCAGTATGTTGGGATGAGGTGGGTGAAGCAACATTGTTGGGACCAGAGTTGGTACATATGACTACAGAAAAGATCCAAACGATTCAACAACGTATATAAACGGCACAGGATCGACAAAAGAGTTATGCGGATCTTCATCGAAAGGACATGGACCTTAATATTGGAGATCATGTACTGTTACGTATTTCTCCATGGAAGGGAGTTACAAGATTCGGGAAGAGAGGGAAGCTCAATCCATGATTTGTTGGTCCATTTGAGATTCTTGACCGAATAGGAAATGTGGCTTATAGACTCGCATTACCTCCAAGCATGTCTCGTGTTCATAATATTTTTCATATATCTATGCTTCGTAAATATGTGAAAGAACCAAACCACATTATTGCGTTAGAACCGCATTGAGATAGTCAAGATTTAACGTTTGAGGAGGTTTGTTCCTACGAACAAGATCTTCAAGGATGAGGAAAGAACAGGAGTTGGAATCGGAAATACCTCACCCATTACGGTAACAAAGGTTATACCCCCAAATTTTTATCTTGAAATAATAAGGAATTAATTTGATATTTACGGTTATGGGTGAAAGGAACCATTTTGCAAAATATTGAAGAAATAACTGGAGTTTGAATCGGGAAATGAAATAGGTAACCTCACAAATTTTTTCAACATTCACTATTAGATTACCGTTGGTTAAAATATAGTAATATCTGGCGTGGTTGTCAAGGTAGCTTACGGTGTTAAAGTATTTTTGAATTATCGTATATACGCCAATTTCATATTATTTGAACAATATTATTAGATATCATTATTGGCAATGTCTAGAAAGTTACATCAAGGAGAGGTTTGAGGAAAACAAAATTTCATAGTATAATAATTGTTTAAATAATAATTTTATTATATATATATATATATATAAACATGTGGACGGTTTTCAAAAGGTAATACAATAGCTTTGTCCTTTGAGTGGGTTGGTGGAGTTGGACCCAACTATTGAAGAAAATTGAAAGAGTTAAAGACTTACTTTATCTTTTTCTTTCCTCCTTCCCGTTTATATAAATAGGGGTAACCCTCATTCCTCAACACTCCAATTCATAATCATCTTATTATAAATTCGCAAGATTTTCTCGAATAAAATTGAATCAAATTACAAAGGTAAAGGATATTATTTTATTGCAATACTGTGAGAAATATATTATTTTCTTTTCATACTCCATATTATGTAAGCGATATTATTTCATCTCGTATTCTAAATTTAAACTTACTATGGTAAGTATTGTTTATAATTCTTCTCACGGGTCTAATTCACAAAAAAATTCTTCTTCCAAGTTTTTTATCTTGAAATAATAAGGAATTAATTTGATATAATACTTGAATTCTTTAAAGTACGAATCTCTAAATCTTTTGTAGATTTATTCTCTAAAATGTTTTCATCATCCTCAATCCTTAATGGTGATACTTGATGAATATCTTTGGAAGAGTGAAAGATGTATGATTACTTGAAATATTTGTAGCAAGTGTTGAGATGAACAACGGTTGGTGATCTGAATGAATATCTTTGGCCCAGTAGAAAGATGAATATTTGATTCAAGATGTATATTGATTGATGTTGCTGAGGGATAAAATATTGATGATGGACTTTTAAATTCATAGATGATAGTAGATTTCATTCTCTACTTAACTCTTCTAATGAACTCGTTATTTCATTTGTGAATATTGATAAAACAAGTTGTATGAAGGCTAACGATAATTTGTTGTTCATTATCTTAGTCATAATATTCTTTCTTCGGGCTAGTTGAGCTCACCATTTTCCTTTTTGTTCCATTTTTCTTCTCGGAGGTTATGGCGACTGAGCGGAGATCCTCACTATTTTTTGGGTATTAATAAATGTAATGAGGACTTATTTGAGTGTGGATATTTGAAGACAATATTTGGCCATTTTCGACAATTATAATAATAAAAGTTATAGTTGTTTTGCATCATATATTTGGCGACTCAGAATGGGTGATGTATACCTATTTTGGGGCCATCACATAGAGCCTATAAGGCGAGCAAGTGATGATTGTACTGTGTAAAGATCGTAGTGTGAAAACCTTTGAGAGAGATCGTAGTGCTCTCTTCAGGCCAAGCACCAATGTGACAAGACACCACGATATGGATCGTAGAGTATAATCTGTCTTGTGTCAGAAGCATCGAGCCCTACTTTTATTTAAAGACAAATTCCAATAAAAGTAGAATGGGTTTGAAACGTTGAAGTCCTCTCCAGTCCCAATGGTACAAAAGATATCCTTAGTATTCAACAAAAGGAACGTATTCAAGAAGCTAAGGAAAGGACCATAGGACAGAGGAAAAACACCTTTTCAGGTGTTAGGTGAGAAAGCAGTCTGCTGTGTCAGTGGGCCAGAATGCAATTCAGAAGGTGTGCAGAAAAGTCTCCATCAAAGTTCAGAAATGTCAAACGCATTTAATGCTTCATCAAAAGGCTTTAACAGATAGATTTCAAGGATCACATATATTCATAACATATGCAGATGAGAAATCTAAGCAAGCATTAAACAAAAACGCACAAGAACACTCAACGCTCAACTCTACGATCTGAGAAAAAGAGGAAGCTTGCTTAGCTACTCAGTTCTTTCAAACAAGTGCTTAACTGCAACTGAGTAGCATCAATCACGAACTCAACAACTACCAACCAACTGAAGTAAGAGTTCTAAGTCGGAAGGACTTGAAGAGTTCTAAGTGAATTATGAAGAACCAACTCTGCTGGACTTGAAGAGTTCAAGAGTGAACTAAGAAGTGCCTAGACTGCTGGTCTAGAAGGAATCTGTGAGATTCAGAAAGTGTAACAGACATCCTTAGTGGATTTCCTACTCGAGGGGTAGAAGCGTGGATTAGGAGCTTTAAGTGCTCTAAACCACTTAAAACTATTGTGTCTATTATATTTGTGCTATAACTGCCATAACTGCCTCACTCTCATTAATTCAAGATATTTAAAAGAAGATTAAACAAATACTCATTCTGCTGTATTTTAATCACTATCAAAACTAACTAGTTAAAATGAAAAGATTTTAAATATCTATTCAACCCCCCCTTCTAGAGAACTATTGTGCCTTCGGGAACTAACACCACTGACTTTGACATGTCTGGGACAGTCTTTGGTGTCATCATTATCGTTGGAATTGACTTTCTCTATAGGGAATATTCTACCCTCAACTGCTTCGTCGTACTCCTATTCCATGATCTGAATCATTAATCTTCAATCCATATCAAATTGGGGTTGACCGCAATGTACAGGGTAATTTAAAATTCGATGTTGGGTTCTCCCAATTGCTTTTTAAAAAGAGAAATACATATCATCTATTTTAGCCTTCTTGGACCGAACTTCTCTTTCCACAATATTAACGCGTCGTGCGACTTTTACCCATGCATTCTTCATTCTCACTCATTCAGTTATTTCTTCTTTCAACTGATCCTTGACATTTGAATTCTCATATTCCAGCTTTAACATCTTATATTCTGCCAAAGAGTGCTTTTGTTCAAGCATCACATATCGGGTAACAGAAGCTTGAATATTGTTGCATCCTTTTGCTCCACGACCGCCTGCCGTTTTTTAGCCTACTCTTCTAACTCATGATTATGATTTTGCAGTTCTACATTTCGATCATAAAGTTCTCTTAATAAATTCTCCTCAGGTTCCTCTTCTTCCTCACTCTCAGCTGCTACCTCTACGACTAGCTCAGGTGCAACTATTAGTTCTTCACTCACCACATGGATCTCTAATTTCTTCTTCGCCTGACATCCTACAATCAAGTTTAATAACTTAATTAGTACTCCCCAATAAAATCTTTTTTATAACAAAATATTATACTCCAATATTTATTCTTTAAATGAATCTCCTCGATTCATCACTTAAAACTCTATATGAGTTCATCTCTTGATTTTCAGATGTCATTTTTAAACACTGCCACAAAACAAGGATTAATTGACATGCCACATATTATCCATATATTCTGACCGACCAATTAAATAACAAATAAACTTAGGTAGGTCATACTAGCAAAGGATTTTTCGAAATCTCTCCCCTAGTTTCTAGTCTCACGTCTTAGCTAGGGGATCATATCCTAAGCTTTGATACCAAGCTATGGCGCCCCCAAAATAGGTATACATCACCCATTACGAGTCGCCAAATACATGATATGAGATTCAAATACAACAATTATACAACCTGTAAAGTGTAAAGTACTGACGAGAACATGAAGCGAGGAGTTTCAACACGAATATTGTCTTCTAGACAATATCGAAACTAAAATTCAATATTATTATAATTATTATCACACTATTTCAGATAATAGTGAGGACTACTAATGCACCATCTCGGACCATCACTCCGTTTCCCGACTAGTCCCGGCTATGTTCTCATTTCCTGAAGAGAACAATGAAAGCAAAGGGTGAGCTCAACTATTCCAATAAGAAATATTAGGACTAAGATAATGCAGAATAAATTATCGTTAGCCTTCAATGGTGTTAAACTTATAAAATACAACAGACATCAAGTTTAACTGCAGCGGAACAAGTAATCCATTAGAAGAGTCAAGTAGAGCATGATATCTACTATCTTCTATGATTTAAAAAGTTTATCATTAATTTTATCGCTGAGACTCATCTTAACAAATAATCCACATCATCAAATCACCCCTGCACTACGGCCAAGGATATTCATTAGTATCATGACCACGAATTATCCATGCACTACGGGCCAAGGATATTCGTGTTTTTATCAATGGTCATGATTATGCCAACAACTGTCCATCAATGTACTACAGGCCAATGAGGACTTTTACCACATCATTTGAAATATTACGGTCATGATTATACCGAATAATCCCTGGTCATAATCATACCAATCAATAATCCATCTATGCACGTAAACCAAAGATGACTTTCATCACAATATAAGCATGATGATGATGATAATGATATAAGAATTCAATTAAAAGAAAACAAAGGATAAATTTTTAAATTTTTATAATTTAATTTATCCAGAATTCAATAATGTCCAAATTGCCAACTTGATATTGCTTTGTGGAGTAAAATTCAAGAATAATATTGTACCAAAAATGATTTGGACCGAAAAAAAATTAATTTTTATCATGAATAGTACCCCTGGTGAATAGTAACTGAGTGAATAGTACCCCATGAATAATACTTCAAGAATAGTACCCCGTGAATAGTACTCCGGCATGAAAAAGTTAAAACTTATCAAGAATATTCAGAATAATATTTCCATGAAAAGATACTGGATGAAGCGCAAATTTTAATGATATTCTACTAATTTCATGGAGTATAGAAGCCAAAACTTTAACAAAACGAGTGTAGAATTCAAAATCTGAAATGAAATAATATTACTTACATACAACAGAGTATGGAAGAAAATATTATTTCTTACGAATACTGAACAAAAATAATATCCCTTACCTTAAAAAAAAGAGTATTCTGACTGGTATAGAGGGGATATTCTTGAAGAAAACTTATACTATTTTCTACACTCAAAGCTTCCTTAAACTCTAAAGAAATACGCTCAAGATTATAGAAGAAGAATTCTCTAATTCTGGTGTGATTTTCAATTCTAACTAAGCATCCTATTTATAGGAGAATGCAAGGTGTACTGTTAAGAAAAAATCACGGACGAAATAATTTGAAATTCATGGATGCAATACGCAAGGTCACAGACTGACTGCTGCTGATCATCAGATTCCTACTATCAAAATAATACAACAACTTTATAACACACACATATTATATAACTATCATTTTCATTCCCCCCACCATCACAAATCTTCCACGACATACACACACATGCCCTCCCCTCCATGGCATCTTCCCCCACCCCCCCTTTTCATTCCATCACATATACACACATACTTCCTTTTTTTTTTCCGGGTATCCTCCACCACCCACCGCATTAATATTACAAACACACGCACACACACACACACACACACACACACACATCACTTTCACCACACTCATCTTACACTCTCACACACATTTCACTATCACCCACACACATATCACTATCACCCACACACATATCACTTTCTCTTCTTTTTTTTTCCCACCACCACATTACTTCTACCTATCACTTTCACTTTCACTACTTATATATATATATATATATATATATATATATATATATATATATATATATATATATATATATATTCCACCCACTACACACATCACATACATTTATATATATATTCCCTTCCCTTTATGTATACTCCCCCCCATTTCCAAAATTATTTCTTCCACATGTGGCCACCACATGTAGCCCCCACCTTTATTATAAAGAATAAATTTCTATCGATTATTTTAAAAAAATGGGTAAATGGGGTTCCATATAATAAGCAAAATTTATAACAAATACTTCATAAAAATCCCCTCAATATATTTTAACAACTTTATTCATAACTATTATTATTCGCAATATTTAACAACCAGATCATTCCCAGGAAAGAGGGGGCTCTCCGATAAGGATTTCTCCTTATTGGCACGCAATTAGGTGACCAAAACTCTCTCTACGTAACTTTAGACATCGTTAATATTGTAAATAATAATATGAATAACTTTAAATCTCAATTATTGATTTAGAAAAATATTATGCAGATGATCTTTGTGACAATAATTGAATCAAATAACGTGAGATACTTATCAAAGAATTACTGTAGCAATAATTGAACAAAACTGAGTGACTTCTCACGTAAGCATCAATAATCAATATCGTGTGCTACTATGCAACCACGCGTATTACTCTACTTTTAGCACCGGGTATTCCAACAGTTTACGGTAAAACTTTTGCCTTTATTTTCATAAAAAGATATTTCTGTCATTTTCTCATTCCAAAAATAATTCCATTGTGGGGTCTACCAATGATTGTGCAGTTGTACGAATATTCCCCTTTAAAACGAATATTTCCCGACCAATCGAATATTTTATGACAACTTGCATACTTTGCAAAATTTTTAAATACTACCCACAACTATAACATTATATCAAATTCACACCATAATACTTAAAAAATATTTTGAGAAAATTAATCTTTATTCACAAAATTTGAGGTCTTACAAATAATACCAATTGTAGCAATGTGTTCTTTCTGTTTGGCCATGGAATTAATCAAATACTAACTTATTTTCATCACCCCAGTTAGGTTTTGTCTGCTATTGTGTGTACTATTGTGTACCCATTATTTTTATTTTTTATAGAATTTATTGGGTGTTATAATTGTAATGTTGCAATTAATGTAATATATTTTTTGCCCTGAAAATCTTCCTTGTTTTGTAGTTTTGTTGGGTTTTGTTATTTGTTAATTTATTTGTTGCAGTTAATTGTTTTGTTTTTGCAGTCGCGTGTTTTTTGTTATTATTTGTTATTTGTTATCTGTTTTGTTAACGTAGTTATTGTTATTGTAGTTATTATTTTGTTAATTTGTTTTTTGTTATTATTTTTCTGTAGTGTTGTTTTATTGTTTTTTGCCCTTCAATTCCTCCGAAAAGATAATATTCTCGGAATTTTTTCTTTATGCTCATAATGTTTTTATAGTTTATCCACCATTTTGACATTGATTATTGGATTATATTTGTTCATCAAAACATGAATTGTACTAGTCCAAACTGGAATTTGTGAATGCCCAAGTTAGATTGAGGACTCACAAAGTTTCAGCAGTATCTGCCTAACAGTGGTGGAACCAGAATATTTTTTAAGGGGGGGGTCAAAATACATCAATAAAAAAAATTATTTATTGACGCAGTGCTTCTTTCAAATTTATTTTGCCCAATTATAGTATTTCACAACATCCTATTTCAATCATTGCAAACCTATGACTTATGAGTTTAATAACTTTAAATATATATATATATATATATATATTAATTTCTCTCGAACTATGAGACTATTAATCAGATTTTGAATTTTTTAGTCAACTGATTAACTACTTTTATAGATAAATTATAAATTATAATATTATATATTCAAAACTTTATATTGTGGTTATGGTCATCTTCTTTGGAAACAACTGAGAGTAGTCACTCAAAGCAAGAAAATGAATTAAGTTATTCTCAATTACAAAAAAATTGATACCAATGTATGATTAAGTCAGTAACACAAATAAGTGTAATATTAATTAATTAATTATTAACTTTATTTAACATTATTTTATCTTATAGTAATATTGTTAATTTATTATAAGTGAAAAGACATGAAAAAACAAATAAGTTAATACCATCTCATAACAAAAATTAAATTTAACTAATATTAATATGCTTTAGATTCCAGAGTTGAAATTCATCATATATTTATGACCCTCCCCTAATTAGCCCATGTATGCCAAAACAAAAATAGAGCACAACATTTTTATCCACCAACTTCTTCTGCATCTAAATTACTTTAAAACGTCTATATAATAGAATACATGATTGCCAATTTATACTACACTGGTTTTCTGGTACAAGACATGGTAAATTGTGTGAAATAAAATAAAAATTAAAAAAAAGAAAGATTATG
This sequence comes from Panax ginseng, assembly GCA_020205605.1. Taxonomy (NCBI): domain Eukaryota; kingdom Viridiplantae; phylum Streptophyta; class Magnoliopsida; order Apiales; family Araliaceae; genus Panax; species Panax ginseng. The sequence goes on along the minus strand of CM035133.1, from coordinate 19,634,121 downwards.
AGAGATTAAAAAATAAAAATTAGGACATGAGGATAAATAGAAAAATAAAAAATAGTGACACAGTCTTGAATGAATAATTATTTTCTTCGCTCTCTCTTAATAATATAGATATAGATAATGAAATGAGGAATATATACTATGAATAAGGAATGTTAGGTATTGGATCTAATTATAATGAAGTTAATTTTATGGTAAGTGACACGGTTCAAGTTGGAAAAGAAATGAAATTCAAGTTTTAAAATGATAATATTGTTTTAGGCGTAACTCTTGATCCGTTTGGAGTTATAGGGTCCATACTATATCAAAACGAAGCTAACGATGAAGTTTACAAAATCCATCGCCTTTGGCCATGACGTATACTGTTTGAAGCCCTAAAGAGGCCTGGAAAGGGACTTTTTGGCCTTTCGAAGTTTTTCTAATTTTAGGCTTAGTTAGATATTTTTCGTAATTTCATTATTTCTTTCATAATTAGGTTTTCAAGCTTGTAGTTTAGTATTTATATGATGTTTTTATGTGTTTTAGAGATAACTCATTATTATCACTTTGTTTATGAAATACTTGGCTATTTAGTCAATTTATCCTACACTTTGTGAATTCCTGTGATTGCAAAGTACATATATTCAATTTCTATGATTGTTTCTATTGTCTTTATCGTCTCTCTATGTGTCAGTAAGTTGGTCAATTGATCAATACAATGCTGACACGCAGAGAGAGATCACCTCCCGTCTGCATGTCGACATTATATTAGTTAATTGACCAAAGTTAACTTCATGCTAACCACTACCTTAGGTATTAAAATATAATAATACGAATAAGGGATGTTTGGTAATAGAGATATAAGGGGGTTTGGTAGACTTGGCAAATGGGGGAGTGGTTAGTATGAAGTTAACTTTGTCAATTGACCAATACAGTGTCGACACGCAGAGGTGATCTCTCTCTCTCTCTCTCTCTCTCTCTCTGTGTCAGCACTGTATTGATCAATTGACCAACTTACCATCTAGTTAACTTCATGGTAATCGGATTCAGCAAATGGGATGGGCTGGGGCGGTTGAAATGGATTGGGCCATGGCTAGGTTGTGCTTAAAATGGACTGAGCTAAAAAAATTTGATTTTTATTGGGCTACAAAATTGAGGCACACAACTCAAGGTATAATGGATTGGGCTGGCCCATGAACTTTTTGTATATTTTTTTTTAATTTTCTTTGGATTTTAAAAATAAGCTTATTTAATATAAATCAATTAATTAAGAATCATTTGAAAAAAATGGTGAACAAGAGCGCTAACAATTTTTTAAGTAATAGTCTTTTTTTGACTAGAGAAAATGAACAACAAGTTTCAATTGATTTGTATGACATCGATATTAGAAAGTAAATTTTGATTAATTCACTTTTTATTTTATTTTTTCTTATTTCATATTATATTTACTTATACACAATTCAAACACTATTTATAATTTTATATTTTATTTGACATAATACTAAAGTACGTGACATCATCGTTCACGAATAGTTCAACTACAGAATATAAAACACTATAAAGTAATGATAAAATATAATAATCCCTCTGTCCTCAAAAGGATGAGCAAAATATAATTTACACACATATTAAGGAAAAATAAAAGTAGAGGAAAGAAAATAAAAAAATTCCAAATTTATTCGTAGTTGCCGCACAAAATTAGATAAAGTAATGAGTATTTTTATTTTTATACTAATGGACTCCACTAAATAACTTAATTACTCTTTATTTTATGTATTTTTCTCATCCTTTTGGAGAAAAACATTTGTACTTTTAGTCATCTTTTTGAGAACGAATGGAGTAATTTTTTTAATTCAAATATCATAAGAATATAATTAAGGCGTATGTACATGAAAAACCTTAAGTTGATCAATAAAGATAGATAGAAGCGGTCTTAAAATTTAAAAAAAAAATTGAATTAAAAAATTGACTCCATTCGATTTGAGGAAGAAGAGTGGGAGACGAATGGAGTGAGATTGGAAGTCTAGACGAACAAAACTAAAATTGATGTTGTTATATCCCGAATATTAATAATATTTCTTTTAAGGAAAATATTAAATGATTAAATAAGGGGTGGATATTAAATCCTAGTTTGTTATAGAAAATGTGTAAAAAGAGGATTTTTTTTTTTTTATTTTATCTATGTGATATAAAGAGCCTATAGGGTATAAAATGATTGTGAAGAGAGACTTTTAAGATAAAAGCCTCTAACTAAGAATGATATAAGACATTATAAATATTTCTCATAACGAAAAGAAAGTAATATGTGTAATTAAATAAATTTTATGAGACGTAGGAAGTAAATGTATACATTTATAATGAAGGAAAGCCAACTTGGGAAATATACTTGACATTAAACTATCTATGTGATCCATGAAATCATTATATTATAATATAATTAGTTTCATTCAAGAGAATATCATAAATAAAGAAAATGATGTGTACTACCATAAGCTACTTAAAATATAAGGAAAACGTCATTTTAATTATGTATGTGCTAAGTATCTTTTTACTAGTCTAAATAATTATGGTGGATAAAAATCCATGTATATTAACAGGAAATGTAAGTCCATATTTAATTATTGGACCATCTTAGATTTTCTATAGGAAAAATTATATTTTCTATTATATTTTTAAAAATTATTACAACAATAGTGCACTCATAAAATATTTACACAATTAATATATTTAAAGATTTATTTACATAATTAGTGAATTTATTCTTCCTTTAATTTAGTTATGTGATTTACATAATTAGTGAATTTATTATTCCTTTAATTATTACTACTTGCTTTTGCTTCCCATCATCGCCATCTTCTCCCCTCCTCCTCCTTCGCCACCTCCACCGCCATCTTCTCCCCTCCTCCTCCTCCGCCACCTCCTCCTCCTCCTCCGCCGCCTCCACTGCCATCTTTTTCCCTCCCGATTCGCTTCCCCTTCATCATCTCCTCCACTCCTGATCCGCTTCCCCTTCTGCCGCCACCTTCATCTCCTCCTCCTCCTCCGCTGCTTCCACCACCATTTTCTCCCCTCCCGATCCATTTTCTCTTTTGCCATCTACTCCCCTTCCGATCCGCTTCCCCTCCCGCCGCCACCTCCACCTCCTCATCAGCCTCCATTATGGTCATCTTCCGCCTTCCGCCTCCACCTCCTCCTCCGCCACCTCCAACTCCTCCTCTGTCGCCTCCATTATGGCCGCCTCCTCCTCCGTTATGACCACCTCCATTATGACCACCTCCGCCTCCATTAATCGTCTTGCCACCTGCAATGCTTTTCACCACTATGACGCCCCCAAAATAGGTATACATCACCCATCTTGAGTCGCCAAATATATGGTACAAAATTCAAATACAACTTAATAATACAACTGTCATGTAAAATACGACAAAACATAAACTAAGAGTTTTAATAAGAATATTGTCATCTAGACAATATCCACACTCAATGGAGTCCTCATTACAATTATTGTCACACTATTTAACAGAATAGTGAGGACTACTAATGTTATCATCTGGACCGTCACTCCGTTCTTCGACTAGTCCCGGCTACGTTATCATTTCCTGAAGAAAACAATGAAAGCAAAATGGCGAGCTCAACTAGCCCAGTAAGAAATATTATGACTAAGATAATGCAGAATAAATTATCTTTAGCCTTCAACAGTATAACAACTGATAGAATACAATAGACAACAAGTTTTAGATCAACAACTACAGCGGAATAAGCAATCCATTAGAAGAGTCAAGTAGAACATAAAATCTACTATCTTCTATGATTTAAAAAGTTTTTCATCAACTTTATCGCTGAGACTTAGCTTAATAAATAAAATCGAATCATCCCTGCATCACGTCCAAGGATATTCATGTAATCATCAATGGTTATGATTATACCGAATAATTCCTGGTCATAATCATACCAACAACTATTCATCAATGAACTACAGGCCAATGAGGACTTTCACCACATCATTCGTCACATTACGGTCATGATTATACCGAATAATCCCTGGTCATAATCATACCAAGTCCATCTATGGACGTAAGCCAAAGATAACTTTCATCACAATATAAGCATGAGGATGATGACAATGACATAATAATTCAATAACAAGTTCAAGGATAAATTTTAATAATTTAATTTATCCAGAAATCAATAACGTCCAAATTGTCAACATGATACTGCTTTGTGGAGTAAAATTCAAGAATGCTCAGAAGAATATTTCCATGAAAAGATACTGGATGAAGCGCAAATATCCAAGATATTCTACTAATTTCATGGAGTGTAGAAGTCAAAACTTTAACCAACCGAGTATAATAGAATATATGAAGCGCAAATGGATTTTCGCCGCCATGCAGTAATCCACGTGATCGCTCATTTCCATAATTTAATAAGGAATGAATCTGAAGGATCATTCACCATGCATGCGATAATCCACATAGGCATGAGTTATTCAATAAAATAATAAAATGGAATAATGAGAAGAATTCACCGGGCATGCGATAGAAGCCATGCAGACGAGTTATTCCAACGAATAATAAAGAATAGAATAATGAAGAATTCACCGGGCATGCGATAGGCCGTCACAGACGGGTTATTCCAGCGAGAATAATAAAGAATGGAATAATGAGAAGAATTCACTGGGCATGCGATGAACCGCATGCGCAGACGAGTTATTCTAAGAATAATAAAGAATGGTATAACAACCCTTACGAATATTGAAAGAAATAACTCTCTTCATGAATACGAAAGAAATGATACCCCTTACCTTAGAAGAAAACTGGATACTGGAATAGTGAGGTAGTAGACTTCTCTTCTTCTTTCTCTCTATAATAATTGCTCTTGTGAGACTTAGTGAATTGGTGAGAAATGAATGAAGAATGAGCTTCTATTTATAGAAAAATATAGTTTCAATAATTGCACATTTTGGGGCTCGAAATATTACAGTATAATACCTTCCTCTTTTTCTTCATTTTTAATTTAGTCTTGCAAGTATAATCAAACTTGCACCACCTCCCCTAATAGTAAATCATGTGAATCAATAGTAAATTATGTGACTCAATAGTTCTAAACATGTGAAAAAATTAATTATTGTATAGTACCTTCATTTTTAATTTAGTCATGCAAGTATTATCAATCTTGCACCACCTTCCCTAATAGTAAATCATATGAATCAATAGTACACACATGTGAACACATAGTTATAAGCATGTGAATTAATAGCAATTAATTATTCATTTATCCGATTAATTATCCGATTGGTCAATATAACCTCCAGACATCAATTATTATTGAAATAAATGTCGATTTCCACTAACACTAATAATTTCCACACAATGGAACTATCAATTTCATCTTTAATCAAAACGAACATATTCATCATTAATATTATAACTCATAATATTTAACAACTAGGTCGTTCATAGGAAAGAGGGGGCTTTCCAATAAGGATTTCTCTATATGGGCGCGCAATTAGATTATCTAACCTCTCCTTGACAGAACTTCTAGACATTGTCAATATTGCAAATAATAATATGAATAACTTTGTCGTCTCAATTATTGATTTAATAATATAACATATTATATAGATAATACTGTTGTAATGACCCCAAAATAGGTCATTTCTATCCGACCCATTCTGAGTCGCCAAATACATGGTACAGAAAACAACTACAACTTTATTACAACAATTGTCGTGCAAAATACAACAACACATATCTTTGTGAATTTGGATACAAATATATATCAATCGTGACTCATGTCCCAACCGTGGAATGAGACCTCATAATAACACCTTACATAAAGGTATAGTCGAAAAGCTGCTTTTAGAAATTAGAATATTTGGGAAGTGCTCAAGGAAACCCGTACATGGGAGGCCATGCTTACAGGTTATGATAGATATCATATGGCCACAAATTATCCTTGGTTGACCCAATAGACCCCAAAGAAAAATGAGAAGATTACTATCATATTCTTCCCAATGGTGAGTCTTTTCTTGACATATCATTATCTCCACTGTCTCTAATTGGGTATTATACTCCAAACAAACACCAAGATTATATAGGTAGTGCTTGTAAATATACTCAGCAAGTGGATGAGCACAACCCTGTCTTATGATGACACGAGGTTGTATGTCATTAGACATCTTGTATGATAGTGGCAAAACACCCTTCCAAGTTAAATTCACCTCACCCTCAACATCTATAGACCACCATTCTATTCCCTTGTTATTCCCCCGCTCGACCCAGCTACACTTTTATTACCTGAAAGGAATTGTGAAGCAAAAGGGTGAGCACAACTAGCTCAGTAAAAAAAATATCATGACTAAAGATAATTAAATTATCAATAGCCTTCATCAATAATAAATCAGAGATTTAGAACATATGGTAGATGATAAAAAATTTCAACCATAGTTGCGGTGAACGAGCACTCCATTAGAAGAGTCGAATAGACCATAAAAGTCTATTATCTTCTCCATGTTAAAAAGTCCACCAACAATGTTTTATCCGTAACATCAATCAACAATTTCATCCACAATCATATGTATAACTCATAATCGTAATTGTTGTTCTAAATTCCTTTTCTCATTCGGAGGCGAAGATAATTTTCATCACTTGTCTTTACGAAACATCAAAGATCATGGTTATACCAAATCACAGTTTCTATTCATAATCATACTAATAAATTTATCTTTACTCTGGGCCAAAGATATTCATCAACAGTTCATCTTTGCACTACAGGCCAAAGATATTCAACAACAGGTCATCTTTGCACTACGACCCAAAGATATTCATCCACAATTTATTTTAATTGTTTACACTTTACTAAATAATGCATTTAATCATTCTAAAATGCCAAACTCATAAGATTTCATCACCAATAACCAAAATCCTCATCAAAAATCTGCATATACCTCATGTAGGATTCTCAAGCCATAAAATCCTATTTTCTAATTTTCTTACTTCACATAACATATTTAATTCATTTACTCATAACTAGTCCATTTTTATGAAAAATAACAAATCAGTTCCAAAAATATTTCTTTTCTGGAATTTAGCAGAATATAGTCCTATATTGAACATATATTTTTCTCAGAATTTTTAAAAGTCATTTACTATTTTTCACATGGCCAAAACCACCGAATATTTAAACATTTATCATAAATTGTACTTTTATCCAAATATTCTGAAATTTACACGATATACTAATATTATATAGATGTACTCCCAATAAAAATTTTATCAATTTTGGAATTAACCACAAGAAGTTATAAGGGTTTTCTTTTAAAATAGTCTTTCCTCATAAAATTCATAACTCTTAATCTATAAATCCAAAAATCGCCATTTTTGGACACAATCAACAAAACTCATCAAATTATCGTTTCAAATTTTTACAGAATTTTTGAAGGTTCAGAAGAATTTCGAAATAATAACCCTTAAAATTCCTTATTATCCCTTACCTCAAAAAAGCGATACTTGATTTGGAATAACTTATTTGAACGAACTTGCACCATATAGCAATACTCAAAGTATACTCAAAATACTCACAAGAATACGCTCGATAATATAGAGAGAAAACTTGATTTCGGTGTGATTTTCAATTATAACCTAAGCACCTATTTATAGGAAATTACTTAGAACACCAAAGCAGAAAATTTATTAAAATAATAATATTATATTTTTTTTTCCAAGACTTCATACGTATGCTCTCAACATCAGAACTCAGCCCCTAACACATGTTAAATGAGGGAAACAAAATGTAAAAAATATTTTTGTTATTTAAATTATTTTAAACTTTCAAAAATCAATTATTTCGGAGCTTCGGAACTTCAATAATTCATAATAAATAGCCCTTTTGCCAGAAAATTTGAATCTCGCGAGTTTTTATAGGAAATTCAATTTTCCACAACTTTGCAGAAGAAAGTTTTTCCAAATTCCAAACAAAAATTGACCGAAATCCATAAACGGACGATTTTACAGGCTATAATCAAATTTCAGTCAAGAAATGGGGTCCACCGACACATAAAACATGCTTTAAATATTTTTAGTAACAAAATACTCCTCCTCCACATATACTCATATATCCCACATTCATCGTAAAAATATCATCATTAATATATTATTAAAATAATATATTTAATTGAATTATTTTATCAGAAAAAGATAAAATATTAATTTTCAAAATTGTCACATTAAAAATTTTCTCCATCTATATCATCATAAAAAATATTTTCCTCATCATATAAATCAATAATTAATTATTCACAAATAATATTACGAAACACATTATTGATAACTGGCGGTTCGAGTGAAGAGGGCTTTCAATAAGAATTTCTCCTTCTTTCAAGCATGCAATTAGGTGACCAAACCTCTCCTTAGATGCGAACTTTCTAGACATTGCCAATAATGCTATCTAATAATATTATTCAAATAATATAAATTATTGATCGATAATTAATGAAAAATCTTTGTGTAGTGACAATTATAAAATATCAACGAAAGAATTATTGAATCAAAATAAAATATTGAGCGATAATTCTTTGTAACAATTATTGAGTAGTGTCTTCTTACGTAAGAATCAATAATTGGTGCAATACCGCAGGTATCTTCTTGTGTTTTAACCAAAGTATTTTAATAGTATTACTTGAGTAACAACTACGTAGTCATTTATAAACAACTTATATTTGTCGTTTTCTTCATCCAATCGCTTTCTATATGGGCCCCACAAAAATTGCTGTGAGCAAGTCGCATACGAATATTCACAAAACGAACGAATATTCCACGACCAAACGAATATTCTCAAACAACAATGAATATTTTATAACCACTTGCGTATTTTTGTAAAAATTTCATATATCACCCTTAACTTTAACTTTTATCAATTTAACCATTTCTTGAATTGTAATTATAAGAAAAATTGAATACTTTTATTTCATAAAATTAGGGTCTTACAATTTGTGACAATAATTGAATCAATAATATGAGAGATATGATGCAACAATTCTTTGTAGCAATAATTGAGTATAAGCGAGTGACTTCTTACGTAAGCATCAATAATCAATCTAGTATGCTCTTATGCAACCACGCGTATTATTGTACTTTTCTTACTACCGGGTAGTTCAATAGTTTTAACGGTAACACTTTCGTAGTTATTTTTATAAAATGATAATTCTGTCCTTTTCTAACTATGACAATACTTCCGTTGTGGGGTCCACCAATGATTGTGCCGTCGTACGGATATTCTCCGACAAAAAGAATATTCCCCGAGCAAATGAATATTTTATAACAACTTGCATACTTTGCAAAATTTTACATATCACCCTTAACTTTAACCTTTTATCAATTTAACCATTTACGAAATAAAATAATAATTATAAGAAAATTGAATACTTTCATTTCATAAAATTCGGGGTCTTACAACCTCCCCTCCTTATGAAATTTTTCCCTCAAAATTTACGTATGTACATGGTATGCCAAAGAGGTGAGGATACCTTGACTTTATTTTATATTCCAACTCTTGAGGTATAACCTTTGAGTGTCGAATATGATCCTTCTTATCTAAGATTTTAACACGTATCTCCTCATACGTTAAATCTTCTGCTATCTCATCTAATTCCAATTCAATAATGTGGTTCGGGTCGTCCACATATTTTCGTAACATCGATAAGTAAAAAAAACGTTATGAACACGCAACATATTTGGCGGTAAAGCGAGTCTATAGGCCACAGTTCCTACTCGATCGAGGATCTCAAATGGGCAAATTAAATCGAGGGTTGAGATTTCCTCTCTTCCTCGATTCTTGCTTCTAGAATAACGCCCTCTTGAACCTTCTTCTTCACATTCATCAGCTTTGGGTGTGTAGTTTGAGCGACTTTAACTTTATCGATTAAAGTCGATTCTACTCGTATATTCGTTATCTTCACGTGGGTCTCTAGAGTCTTTAACTCTATCTTCATCATTTGTAAGTTATACGAAATGGGTTTTTGTGTTAACAACATCGCACTTGTAAACGCATACGATCTTCTACTCAATGCATCAGCTATCACGTTCGCTTTTTCTACGATAATATTGAATGGTATGGTTGTAATCTTCAACAGCTCGAGCCAACGTCTTTGGCACATTATACGTTCATTTTGGTTGAAGAAATATTTAAGGGTTTTAGAAATGGGTTTTGTACTAGGGTCAATACAAAATTTGATTTCACGCTCTAGGGGTAGGCCAAGAAGTCTTCAGAGAATACGTCAGGAAATTTATTAACAATAGAAATGTCATTCAAAACTGTGACTCTCATCCAAGACTTGGATAACACGTCACATTGATACCTATCAACTTGCCACCGTTATTCACGACGTCCCCTACGGATATTCTGGTTTCGGTGTATTCCAAGACTTGGAAGTCACCAGCGAAAGCCTCGGGGCTCTTTACTTATGGCTTGATATGACAATGATTGACTTTAGTGGTTTGGTTGCTTGAATTCACATAACAGGTTGGTTAGAAATATAAAAGCTAATAACCTTACAAAAAGCATGATGAGTAGTTAACCAATAAATTCCTAAAATCACATCAAAGGCAAGTATTTTCAAAGAGATAAGATCGACATGTAACGTGAAAGTGTCGATTTGAATCAACAAGATTTATAAATAGTGGAGGTAACAAAGGTTTCTACTAACAAAGTTTCAACCGATAAGTCAAAGTCTAATCTCTCTGGAGTCAAATTTAAACGTTGAGCGCAAACAAGAGAGATAAAAGAATGGGTAGAACCGATATCTAATAAGGTATAGACTTCGCAAAATTTATAATTAATTAACCCGTCCTAACTTCATCCGGGTTACTCGCTTTTTGAGAAGTCACGAAAAATGCTCTCCTTGAAACCACCGACTTTGTTTTGTCCGTATCCGCCTTTGGTGTCACCGTCCCAGCTGGACTTGATTTTGCTACAGGACAAAATCGAGCTATGTGACCTTCTTTTCCACAATTGTAACATGCTTTGGACTGCATCACGCAGTTTGGACTGATATGTCCCTCCCCTCCGTATTTGAAGCATACAATTGGTGATCGTTCTCCTTCCTTTAAAACGGGTGTTGGTGCTGCTGTCTTTCCTTCGTTGTTGAACCTTCTCTTCTTGAAATTTCCACTCCTATTATCTTGGCCATGATTACCACCGAAGTGGTTACCATTCTTGGCATGATAATTTCCCCCACAATGGTTATCATTGTTTCGATGGTCGTTGCCACCGGTACGATTATTATCGTGTTGTTGCTCGTTATCCTTTAGTTGGGCTGGCTCATTATCGCGCTCCAATAACTGAGCCATATTCACAACATCTGAATATAAACAAAGTTTGTGAGAAATGAGGTATTAACGTATATCGGGTTTCAAACCTCTTAGAAACATTCGCGTCATTCGCTCCTCATTTTCGACCAAATGGGATGCAAACCGGGATAACTCCGCAAATTTAGCCTCGTATTGCGACACGATCATATTCTTTTGCTCTAGCTTGATGAACTCTACCTCCTTCATGTGATGAATACTTTCGGGAAAGTACTTGTCGTTGAACAGTTCTTGGAACTTCTCCCAAGACATCTTGAAAGGCGTCAGTTAGGTATGTTTTCTGATTCCCACGATGTCTGCCTCTTCACGCAACATAAAGGTGGCGAAGGGAACCTTTTGCTCCTCGGAGCTTCCCAAGACATCAAATATCTTGGTGATCTGCTTTAACCACGTCTCTGCCTTAAGTGGTTCTGACTTTCCCGAAAACTCCAGCGGTCCCAGCTCCTTGAACTGCTTAGCAATGACCAGCCGTGGGTTGCCATTGACTCCACCTGAATTATGAATAGGAGTCTCTCTCCTTTGGTGTTGCATGAATTCTAAAAAGTTCCTAAACATACCATCGTTCGTCATTTGGTCGGCGTCGTTGTTGTTTACACCAGGATTATTGTCTTCCTGTTGCACATTATCCTGGGTATTGATCGTTGGTGACTCAACGGTCTCATGTACTTCATTGCTTATCTCAACATTTTCGGATGCCATTTTCAAATACTGCCACAAAACAAGGGTTAATTGACATGTCACATATTATCCCTATACTCTAACCGACCAATTAAATACCAAATAAACTTAGGTAGGTCATACTAGCGAAAGAATTCCCCGTCTCTCCCCTCCTAGTTCTTGTTTCACATCTCAGCCAGGGATCATATGTAAGACCCCAACTTATTATAAATAAAATTGAATTTTCCTTTATTCATTATTCTAAATTAATAAGGGTTAATTTGATATAATTCTTTGGTTATGGGTGAAATGTGCAAAGTTTACAAAATAAGCAAGTGGTTATAAAATATTCATTATTGTTTGGGAATATTCGTTTGGTCGTGGAATATTCTTTTTGTTCGGGAATCTCAAATGACTGCAAGTAGCGATCATTAGTGGGCCCCATAACGGAAAATGGTTGGATGAAGGAAAATGACAAAGATTGAGTTTTATAAATAACGACGTAAATTGTTACACGAATTAACACTTTGTTGGGTTACACGGTGGTTAAAATCTGATGTCTGGCGTGGTTGCAAAGAAGTAATACCGGTATGACGCAAGATTATTGAATTATTGATCCTTACGTAAGAAAGCACTACTCAATAATTATTACGATGAATTCTTATTCAATATTATATTTTATTGATTCAATAATTCTTTGCGTTGATATTTTGTATTATTGTTGTTTCAATAATTGTCATTACACAAGATTTTCCATTATCAAATCAATAATTCATATTATTTGAATAATATTATCGAGATAACATTATTGGCAATGTCTAGAAAGTTACATCTAAGAGAGGTTTGGTCACCTAATCATTGCGCATGAAGGAGAAATCCTTATTGGAAAGCCACCTCTTTCCAGGAGCTACACGGTTGTCGATCTTGTGATTACGTAATATTATTTTGAATAATTAATTATTGATTATTATGATAAAGAAAATATTTATTTTATGTGGATATATATGGAGAAAATTTTTAATGTGACAATTGTTGAAAATTAATATTTTATCTTTTACGATAAAATAATTCATTTAAATATATTATTTTAATAATATATTAACTGGTGATATTTTTATAATGAATGTGGGATATATGAATATATGAGGAGGTAGAGTATTTTGTGGCATTAAATGTTTAACATATGTTTTGTGTGTCGGTGGACACAATTCTTGAATGAAAATTTATTATGTATTCGTAAAATTGCCGTTTATGGATTTTGGATAATTTATGTTTGGAATTTGGAAAACTTTTCTTTACGCAAAGTTGTAGAGAATTGAAATTCCTATAAAAAGTCGCGAGATTTGAATTTTTTCGATAAAGGGATATTTGTTGTGAATTATTGATATTTTGAGTTCAAATAATTGATTTTGGAAATTTTAATTATTATTTTCAAGAAAAACGTTTTTCAAAGGTTGGTGAGCATCTTTAACATGTGGTTGGTGGCTAAAATCAGATTCCTTGGTGGTGGGCTTGAATATTTGGTAAATAATAATAATTTATTAATTTAGTCTCCTTTGGCTCTAACATTTTCCTATAAATAGAGGCTAAGTTAGAATTGAAAATCACACGAAATTAAGTTTTCTCTCTTTCTCTCTCTAAATTATCGAAGCGTATTCTTGTGAGTATACTTTGAGTGTTGCTATCTGATGCGGTTTTCTGTCATCGACCTTATCTAGAAATTCGATCGGAAATCACGGTTATTTTGAGGTAAGGGTATTATTTTCTTCTTAAATGATATATTTTCTTCTTAAATGATATTTTTCTTCAATATCATTATGTCAAGTATTAGTGAACTTTTTATCAAATTTGGAACTTGTTGTGTTGGGGTTCTTATTCACGATCGGCCTTATTCACGATATCGATAATTATTCACGAATCACGGCACTATTCATAGAAAAATAAAAAATTTCTTTTTGTCCAAAATATCTATTACGGATACTAGCTTTGATTGTATCCATGTTTTGATCATTCTTGAATTTTACACCAATATGATTATTTTCAAGTATTTTTGGACTTGGGTAAAACAAAGTACGAATCATTAATCCTTAATTCTTGTCATTTTGTTTCACTTTGAATTCGTTTCTTTAAAAATGTTTTCATCATCCTCGGTCCTAAATGGTGATATAAATGAATATCTTTGGCACCTGTAGTGCAAAAAAGATGAGCGATTAGGCGATGAATATCTTTGGCTGTAGTGCAAAGATGAGCAGTGTTGAGATGAACATGACTAAGCTGGTGATACAAATGAATATCTTTGGCTGTAGTGCAAAGATGATTAAAGATGTATATTGATTGTTATTACGAGGATAAACTATTGATGATGGACTTTTAAACCTTAGAAGGCGGTAGAATTCTTTCTCACGTGACTCTTCTAATGGATTCTTCATTTCATTGCATTTGTTGATCTAAAACTTGTTGTCATTGTATTACATTAGATTTTTCCTGTTGAAGACTAACGATAATTTGTTGTATATTATCTTAGTCATAATATTCTTCTTGGTCTAGTTGAGCTCACCCTTTTCCTTTTGTTCCATTTTTCTTCTCATGAGGTGAGAACATAGCAGGATCGAGTCGGGGTATGGAGTGATGGTTCTAGGAAGATGTTTTAGCTGTCCTCACTATTTCTGTAAAATAGTGTATGAATAATTAATGAGGACTTATTTGGGTGTGTATATTGTCTAGAAGACAATATTTGTATTCAAACTCACAGTTGTATTGTCGTATTCTACACGACATCTGTATTGTCAAAGTTGTAGTTTGCTTTCTATACCATGTATTTTGGCGACTCAGAATGGGTGTTGTATACCTATTTTGGGGGCGTCACATCATATCCCTAAGCTTTGATACCAACTGTGATGCCCCCAAAATAGGTATACATCACCCATCTTGAGTCGCCAAATACATGGTACAAAATTCAAATAAAACTTAATAATACAACTGTCGTAAAAAATACGACAAAACATAAACTAAGAGTTTTAATAAGAACATTGTCATCTAGACAATATCCACACTCAATGGAGTCCTCATTACAATTATTATCACACTATTTAACAGAATATTGAGGACTACTAATGTTATCATCTGGACCGTCACTCCGTTCCCTGATTAGTCCCGGCTACGTTCTCATTTCCTGAAGAGAACAATGAATGCAAAAGGGTGAGCTCAACTAGCCCAGTAAGAAATATTATGACTAAGATAATGCAGAAAAAATTATCCTTAGCCTTCAACAGTATAACAACCGATAGAATACAATAGACAACAAGTTTTAGATCAATAATCGCAATTTGAATAAGCAATCTATTAGAAGAGTCAAGTAGAGCATAAAATCTACTATCTTCTATGATTTAAAAAGTTTTTCATCAACTTTATCATTTGAGACTCGACAATAAATAAAATCGAATCATCCACGCATTACGGCCAAGGATATTCATGTAATCATCAATGGTCATGATTATCCGAATAATCCTCGGTCATAATCATACCAACAACTGTCCATCAATGAACTATAGGCCAATGAGGACTTTCACCACATCATTTGTCACATTACGGTGATGATTATACCGAATAATCCCTGGTCATAATCATCCCTGGTCTATGCACGTAAGCCAAAGATGACTTTCATCACAATATAAGCATGAGGATGATGACAATGACATAATAATTCAATAAAATAAGTTCAAGGATAAATTTTAAAGATTTATAATTTAATTTATCCAGAAATCAATAACGTCCAAATTGTCAACATGATACTTCTTTGTGGAGTAAAATTCAAGAATGCTCAGAAGAATATTTCCATGAAAAGATACTGGATGAAGCGCAAATATCCAGGATATTCTACTAATTTTATGGAGTATAGAAGCCAAAACTTTAACCAACTGAGTATATTATAGAATATATGAAACTACAAAGGGATTTTCTCCCTCCATGCGGTAATCCACGTAGACAGATCATTTCCATAATTTAATAAGGAATGAATACAAAGGATCATTTACCATGCATGCGGTAATCCACATAGACAGGTTATTCCAACATAATAATAAAGAATGGAATAATAGAAGAATTCACCGGAGCATCACGATAGACCTTATGCAACGAGTTATTCAATAGAATAATAAAGAATGGAATAATGAGAAGAATTCACGAGCATGCGATAGGCCATGCAGACGAGTTATTCCAACGAATAATAAAGAATGGAATAATGAGAAGAATTCACCAGGCATGCGATAGACCCTTACGATCAAAGTTATTCCAAAGAGAATAATAAAGAATGGAATAACGAAGAATTCACGAGTGCATACGATGGACCTTGCGGATAGGTTATTCAATGGAATAATAAAGAATGGAATAACAGAAGAATTCACCAGGCATGTGATAGACCGCACAGACAGGTTATTCCAAAAGAATAATAAAGAATGGTATAACAACCCTTACGAATATTGAAAGAAATAACTCTCTTCATGAATACAAAAGATATAATACCCCTTACCTTAGAAGAAAACTAGATACTGGAATAGTGAGGTAGCAGAATTCGCTTCTTCTTTCTCTCTATAATTTCTCTCTATAATAATTGCTCTTGTGAGACTTAGTGAATTGGTGAGAAGTGAAGGAAGAATGAGCTTCTATTTATAGGAAAATATAGTTTCAATAATTGCACATTTTAGGGCTCGAAATATTACAGTATAATACCTTCCTCTTTTTCTTCATTTTTAATTTAGTCCTTCAAGTATAATCAAACTTGCACCACCTTCCCTAATAGTAAATCATGTGAATCAATAGTAAATCATGTGACTCAATAGTTCTAAACATGTGAAAAAATTAATTATAGTATAGTACCTTCATCTATACCTCTATTTTTAATTTAGTCATGCAAGTATTATCAATCTTGCACCACATCTCCTAATAGTAAATCATGTGAATCAATAGTACACACATGTGAACACATAGTTATAAGTATGTGAATTAATAGCAATTAATTGCTCATTTATCCGGTTAATTACCCGATTGATCAATATAACCTCCGGACATCAATTATTATTGAAATAAATATCGATTTCCACTAACACTAATAATTTTCACACAATGGAACTATCAATTTCATCTTTAATCAACATGAATTTATTCATCATTAATATTATAACTCATAATATTTAACAACCATATCGTTCCCAGGAAAGAGGGGGCTTTCCAATAAGGATTTCTCCTATTGGTAGCCTTGAATTAAATTATCTAACCCCTCCTTGTGAGAACTTCAGACATTGTCAATATTGTAAATAATAATATGAATAACTTTGTCGTCTCAATTATTGATTTAATAATATAACATATTATCTGAGATGATATTGTGACAATAATTGAATCAATAATATGAGAGATATGATGCGGCAATTCTTTGTAGCAATAATTGAGTATAAGCGAGTGACTTCTTATGTAAGCATCAATAATCAATCTTGTGTGCTGCTTATGCAACCACGCAGTATCGTACTTTTTACTACGGGTAGTTCAACGCTTTTTTTTAACGGTAACACTTTCATCGTTATTTTTATAAAATGATAATTTCGCCGCTTTCTAACTACGACAATACTTCCGTTAATAGGGTCCACCAATGATTGTTCCGTCGTACGGATATTCCCCGATAAAAAGAATATTCCCCGACCAAACGAATATTTGATAACAACTTGCATACTTTGCAAAAATTTTACATATCACCCTTAACTTTAACCTTTTATCAATTTAACCATTTACGAAATAAAATAATAATTATAAGAAAATTGAATACTTTTATTTCATAAAATTCGGGGTCTTACAACCACCCCACTGTTGGTTAAGTTACCAATTAATTTAAGAATTATTTCCAAGTATAACCTAATTTTTTTTTTCATAGTGCAGTTGGTAGCCAAATCTCCATACCAAGGTAACCTATTCAATTTTATTAGGTTACCAATTTATTTTGAATGTGATGCAGTTGGTAGCCAAACTTTCATACCAGGGTAACCTATTCATTTTTATTAGAATACCAATTTTATTTTGAATGTGATGCAGTTAGTAGTCAAACCTTCATGCAGTTGGTTGCCAAACCTTCAGACCAAGGTAACCAATTCAGTTTTATTAGGTTACAAATTTATTTTGAATGTGACGCAGTTGGTAGCCAAACCTTCATACAAAGATAACCATTTTAGTTTTTTTGGGTAACCAAATCGTCAAAAAAATTCAAAACAATAACTCAGGTACTTCCGGAGATTTGCGGCGGAGGAGGATGATGAAGGGGAGGAGAGGGCGATGTAGCGGCGGCACAACCAAGGTGTGAGATCCCGAATTTTATGAAATAAAAGTATTCAATTTTTTTATTTTGGTAAATAGTTAAATTGATAAAAGTTTAAAGTTAAGGGTGATATGTGAAAATTTTTCAAAGTAAGCAAGTTGTCATAAAATAACCGATAGTAAAAGTACGATGTCTGGCGTGGTTGCATAGTAGACACTGCAAGTATTGATTATTGATGCTTACGTGAGAAGTAACTCGATTTTATTCAATTATTGTCACAATATTTTATATTATTAAATCAATAATTGAGATGACAAAGTTATTCATATTATTATTTGCAATATTGACAATGTCTAGAAATTCTGTCAAGGAGAGGTTTGGTCATCTAAATGCGCGCCAATAAGGAGAAATCCTTATCGGAAAGCCCCCTCTTTCTTGGGAACGACCTGGTTGTTAAATATTGTGAGTTATAATATTAATGATAAATTTTATTAAAAATCAAATTTGAGTTCGGAGTTGAATTTGGAGACGCGGACGTGATATTTGAGTCCGGAACGATGAAATTAGTAAAAATAGACTATAAACACAAAAAATTTTGGGGTTGACTTTTTGGTTTAAAAAGTAACAGTATAGGGCTTCAGCAACAACCGATTTTCGTTGCTAAAGGTGCCAAATTTCGTTGCAAAAGGGTTTTGGCAATGACTTTCTTTGTCGTTCGTCTTTCGTTCTTGTGAATGAAGCGTTGCCAATTGTTCCATAACGAACATTTTTTTTTTCGTTGCCAAAAGTAATATATTTTTCAACGAAATTTGGTTTTCAGATGAGAGACATCGATCTTTTAGCAACAAAATGTATTGTTCTTGGAATAATTAAAATTTCGTTGCTAAAATCGCATTTCGATTTGCAAAAGCCACGCTAATTGGCAACAAAATGAACTCTTTTTTGCAACGACCATGCATTTTCGTTTCTGATCGACACGATTTTGCAACGACATTTTCGTTGCGATAAATTATGAAATTTTTGCCTAAGATTGCTTTCGTTCATGAATGTAAACTTTTTAGCAACAATTTTCGATTCTTGATTATATTATTTGGCAACGATATTATGCTAAATCAGTGAAAATATTTGTTCTTTGGTTATTTTTCAATATAGAACGAAAGTAAATCGATTAGCAATGACATTATATCTTAGTTTCTTTATATATGCAACGAAAGTTGATATGATTTGCAACGATAAAAAATATTGCCTTTTATGTTTAGTATAGCAACAATATCTTTTCCGTTGTTATTAGGTTAATTTTTCGTTGTCAAATATTATATTTTTAATGCCATTAAGAAGCGAAAATTTGTTGCTAAATGTATAAAAATTGTTGCTATATTAAAACTTGTTCAAAATTATTTTATAAACAAAAAAAATTATGTCTCAATAACCCCATAACAAATTATGACAGAAATACAAAAAAAACAAAAATATTATTAATTAAATAAAATCATCTGATACAATGATCATTCATCATCTTTACAATCAAACTTCGTACGACTGAAAACTACAAAGCCCTTCTTAGTTGACACTATCTGCCATCAAGAGGTTAACACTAGTGCCATATATGAAAAAAAAATCAAGAAAGAAATGTTTATAATAGAAAACAATACTTAAGCTTACACAAGAGTTTTAACCATGATTCATTCTTCAGATATTCTGCCAATATTAAAACAGCATCAGCCCAGACCTTTGAAAATCTCTTGTCCCTCAAGTCCTAGGGGTGCATTTTGTAAGGTCATCATCAGCACCTACAAAAGTAGTACAAAATAGAAAATAGTTGAATAATCTTGTGCAAAAAGCAATATTATGTTTACTTCTAAAATAAATTAAATGGTTCATAATGGTGAATCCTGAAGAAAATGAGATGCGATGAAGGAATTAAAAATGAACTCACATGTTGTGAAGATTACAATTACATTTGTAATAGTGATCTACTATTACAAATGAACTCTAACACTTGATAGAGTTGTTTTCTACCCCTTCAGCATAACTTTGGTAGACTTATAATAATATTACCTATAAGTGGTGGGGCCAGTTTGATTTAGGAACCACATAGAAGTGAAGCTAATGGAAAGTCCAAGTACCCCACTAGCTGTTGCAACTACCCAAAACATAGGCATCCTAACAACGTCCCTGCAAAGTAGAAATTCAAAATCAACAAGGATGCAAGATAATAAAATATCTGAAGCATATATTGAGAAATGAAACATTTTGCTTACGCCTTAATTACATAATTCCATTCGTCAAACAACAGTATCAAGAAGACAACAAATGGTAAGGATAACAAATTATTTAGCAAAACCATTGAAACTTCATTAAGAGAACCAGCATCTGTCAAAAGTTTTGCTTTATCCATGACCCGACGCAAGGTGAGCTGTAGCAAGATATGAAAACACTGCATAAGAATATAGAAAATGTAGAAATGTTTTTATTAACTAACTATTTTCATGGTTTATGTGAAGTTCACAGATCTCCCCAAAGCAAATGTGACAACCCGGAAATCCGGATTGTCTAGAAATTAAGATTTAAAGAATTAGTTATTAATAAAATGAATTTTTATTAATATCATTCTGTGCTATGTGTTTATTAATCGTTCTATAACCTAGAATGATTATTAATCGGGAGGATTCTGGCTACGAGTAGGAATTTTCAAGATGAAAATAAATTTTTCTGGAGACAAAATATTTTTGGGAAAAAAGACGAAATAGGCACTATTCACCCGACGAAACCTAAGGGTTAGGGTTTGAATAACCTAAGCCTTTTCGAGAGTTCGATATGTCGAAATGACATTCCGTCGAAAAATTTGACGATAATATATCGTGAAAAGTTAAGTAAGTCGATAAAAATTTTTCTCGAAAAAACGTGCAAAAATCGAATAAAATAAAAACGATGAAAAGTATTGTTATGTACTTTTCACTCGTTTAGCTACATTAGGGGAAACGTGAAGGAAAACGCTTAACGTCAAATTTTTTTTTTCAGTTTTTTAGAAATCCGAAGAATACGTAAAAGTTAATCGGTAAAGGAAAGACGAAATATCTAAAAATATTTGGATTCCGAGAATCGCAGTTTTTAAAACTATCGAACGAAACCCGAAAGACGGAACTACGAAACTTAAGGGCTAAACAAACTTGAGGGCTAAGTTAACTTAGTCCTTAAGTAATGAATAGTAAGGAGGTTAGGGTGTGAAAAGACCAAAATGCCCCTAGCCTTGAAAATCTATAAATAGGAAGCTTAATCTCATTTGAATGGGATTTTGAAAATCCTATCATTTGAGAGAGAAAGAGAGAGTTCGGATGGAAGATGAAAGGGAGAAGAAAGAGGAAAAGTTGGCTCGTGAGCAAACTTTGTCAAACGGAAGGAATTTAAGGATGAGCAGTGAATCAATCCTAGTTTCTTCTAATTTTCTTTAAGTTTAATATGTTGATACATAACTTAATGAAGATAAGAAGTAGATAATGTTAATAATGAATTCATATAGTTGAATTCATGAGAAAGCGAAGAAATAAAATTAGAAATTTAGTTTATAAATTTCTTAAGGAAGTATAAGATTAAAGTAAGGATTTTGAAAGCGATCCGAATGAATCTTACGAATGAAAGTAAGTCAAATAAATAAGGAATGATGTTCTATAACATCAAATTCCAAAAAAAAGTGAAATCGTAATCCAAAATATCGATTAAAAATGAAGAACGAAGCGAAGAACACGAAGAAGCCTTGAAGAACGTTGTTGATGGACAAATTTAAAACCATCGTAGTGTAATTGTTGTAGATGGACAAGTTTAAAACCATCGTGTATAAGTTAGATGCTTATTGCTTGGTTAGGAACGTTGGAAACATTCTTGAAGAACGGATTAGAATTGAGCTATAACGAAGTTATGGCAAAAATTTCGTAAAAGAAGATCGAGAATTTGAAAGTTAGTAAATGAACCCGAACGTGTAGGGTTTCATAAGAATGTAAGAGAACGTATAAAACGTGAGTCGTAGACTCAAGAACGAACGAGTTAACAGACGAACGAACGAAGAACGTTAAAAACGTTAAAATGAACGAAGGGTGAAGATTAACTCAATTGAATAGCATGTTAACGGATTCAGAACAAAGTTTTGTCTGGGGGTAATCGAAGTATGTTAGATAATGAAGAAAATGGCTTTGGAACGATCTCTTTCCGAGTTATAACGAAGAAGTTATAAGATTTCAAAGTACGCGTCTCAGAACGACTAAAGACTTAGAAATTTTTTTTGGGAAGAAGGTCTTGGTGCCGCGGCGCCAGTCATGCCTAGAATGGTGGTGGCCGCAACGCCTTGGTAGGAGGGTCGCGTCACGATTACTAACTCATGCCGCATGCCACGAAGTCTTAGTGTTGAAGGTGGCCCTTGTAGCCGATAGCAGAGCAATGCCAGAAATGAAATTTTAAATGCTCAATTTCTGGGGGATGTGCAAGAAAGAAATAAGAACATAATGTTCAACTAAAGTAACACTTAATCAAGTGTTTTAAACCTTTAATGAAGGTTGAATGAAAAGATTAAACGAGATTAAAAAGAAGGTGAACGCGAGTTACGGAACCGATATCCGAGGACCGTAGTCGCGATAAACGAACGTGAGGGATTGCTATGATTGTGATTCCTTAGGCGTTGAGTGACGAGAGTAATGAATAACATTTCAATGTTATGTCATGAGAGATGAATGTAAAGCGTATAAACGTTGTGAACGCAACGTTGTTGCAATGAACGATCGGTCTTAGCATACAACGATCGGTCTTAGCATACAACGATCAGTATGGCTTCGACATTAAGAAAGAATAATGAACATGGGGTTCATGGGATGGATAACGATCGAAAGTGATTAAAACCTTGAGTAAAGGTTGAATGAGAGATTAAGAGGCGAGCAACGTGAACGTTGAATACGTAAACGATCCTTGTGAATCGTATTTGCGTTGGACGAACGTTCTAAGTATACCCTAGTTATATGACTTAGACGTTGATGAAACTAGTAAGTAAGATACGAATGGTATCAAGAAAGCCGTATTGAATGGTAATAAGATTAATGAAAGCCGAATGTGAGTCGGATAAGAATGAATCCTGAGGTATAACATTTAATTGTCAGAAAGCCATAAGGAATAAGAAATTGACTTAACGAACATTATATTTAATAGTTCGTATAAGTTAAGATAAGTTAGGTTGTGGTACAATCGTAACCTTTGATGGTTGACTTATGGGAGCTGAGCTAAACAATTCCTTCAGAGAGCGAAGGTATATACGAAACTGGCAACCGATCTAACTCACTGTGTGGGCAGTATAGATGAGATGAGAACTTGTTTGTTGGTTGGTTGTGGGAAACCACTCAGAGTACCATATGGACTACTAGCAGAGACACGATGTGTGCTGAGTCCTAGGAAAGTTATATGAAGAAGATAAGAATGTGAATCATCAAAGATGATGAACGTTTTGAGTAAGACATCTCCGTATGTCATGAAGCCGTAAACCGGTAATGAAAGTTAGTCGCGCAAAATTATATTGCAAGAACGTGAACCCTAAGAAGTAAAGTTAAGTAAACCAATGTGTAAGTCAAGTATATGACTAATTGGTGTATATGTTATTTTCTTATGTGTTATAGGGATTGGAATGAAGCGATTCGGTAAATGGTATTCGCATTGCGTAAGGCAAGTTTCTAACTTCATTCATATTTTAAATGAATGCTAGTTTTTAAACTTCTCGGATGTTGAACTTGAGAAGTTACGTACATGTCTTGAATGTGTGATATTTATACAAGGTGGTAGAGCGTATGAGGCCTTGTGCCATAATGTGAACACTTGATTGTTTCTATGATATGAGCTGTTACGTGATTGAAGTGTTTAATAAGTAAATGTTACTGTTTATACATGAACCGAATTATTATTAAGTCATCTTTATTGATTCTAGCCAAACAGAATGTGTATGAAAGATAGTAGAGAATGAAAGTATTTCAAAGTGAATGTGACTAATGTTTTAAAATGATAGGAATCAAGATTATTCCTATTGTTCAAGTTGCTTCATAACCTTTGTTCGGTTATCGAACTTTGAAAGGAATGTTAAACTCTTAAAGTTGTTTGTTCAACTGTTAAGACTTGCTGGGCAATTGAATGCTCACACTTACTTTAAATGAAAAACATTTTCAGCGAAAGATGTTAGAAGAACTTAAGGATCCCGTATAGATCAAGCTGTCGGTATCCAGATGAAGTGTCATTCAGAATGTGAATGAGCGAGAAGATCAAGTGAAGACTTGTAATGTAGAAAGATGAGAATTAAACTATAAAATAGTTTAATGAACGATTATGTATCCTTGGTAGTGGATAAAAGTCACTCGTGCAAGATATAAAGAATAATGTAATTATCATTATTTGTAATGAGAAAATTATTTGTAATGAAAAAAGCTTTAAGGTTTTTAGAACCTGGGATTTGGGAGTGTATGTTGTTATATTTCAGTATATAATGATGTATGTTGGATGAATTATGTACTAGTGACGCACAGAATCCAGGTGTGAAGATAGACCGGATTTCGGGGCGTTACAACAAATCTGTGAGCACACACAATCAAAGTGGAAGTAGGCAAGATGAATTGAGCGAGCTTGTGGAAACTACATACCGAGTAGCTTTCAGTTAGAACGCAGTTTGAAATTTGCCATGCATAACCCATAGTGTCAAATGAGAGATCTGTGATCCCGCCAGTTATTGCAGAGATAATCTGCACCAAAGACTTAGTAGTTAGCAATAAAAAAAATTCAATTAGATTAGCAAAACTGTGGGTATTTGGAGTATAGTATGGAACTCAAATCTCATACAAGCTAGTAACATTATTGGCAAATTGATGACCTTCATACTGAAAAGTTCAATATTAGTTTTGGGTCTCATTGATGTCGGCTTTAATTTTCCGTCTTATTCCTCATAAATTTAAGCTTTCATTTGTCTTCCATTGTTTAGAAACAAGAAAAAATATGGATAGGAGAAAGAAGAAAAAGAAAACAGACACAGAAAGCTTACCTTATACGGGAATCTAAAACTTTGAAAGAAAGTAAGAGGTTTCGACTTTCATATATACAAATATAGCAAATTGTTAAAGATACAACTATTTTCTTTGGATAGGTAACTACCTGAAGTTATAATGTTATTACAATTTAAGCTTTCCTGTGTGGAAAAACAACTTTATGAAATAAAGAGTTGAATCCATTCAGCGTCCTCCCAAGGAGACAGCCACACTAATATAGTAAACACAGAAACAGATCCCTCCAACATGCATAGAAAGTCTCTGGAGTCTGGACCATACATTTGTGATTCAGAAATACACATACATCATTTTCACTGAGCATAATTATCATACCCAGTAACCAAAAAAAGAAGAAAGTCTCTAGAGTCTGGACCATACATTTGTGAAGCAACAGTAACAGTCCATCGATCTACTATTACAAATGTAATTGTAATTTTCACAATATGTGGTGCACTATTTACCATATATAGTTCTTACTGAACATTACCTGAGTTGGAGGCTGTAGTACAGTACAAGGGAGTTTCCAACAATCAGAGCAGGGGCAATTTTGGAGACAGCAAGATTAACTGGATAGTTGAAAGGTGGTATGGCTAAAACAACCCCCAATGGAATTTGCAGTTCATAGTTGCAATCTATTTTCAACGAAATATTCTTTTCTAAATACAAAACTGACAATTATAATCAATTGAGATGTTTTTCAAAAAGGACAAATATTAGTAAAGAAAGGAACAAGAGTAAAAATGTACCTTAGAGGTGAGGCAATACTTTGTCCTCTCATTTCCAGGAAAACTATCAGACACAAAGAACTTGCCCTCTCCCAAAATTCGAACCCCTTCTTCAGCGCAATACGAAACCAGATCCCCAGATCTTACAACCTTCATTGAAGACACAATTCAGACCATTATAACATATAATGTGACAGATTGAATTCAAATAAGTGAATTCAGAAAGTAACATCTCAGATAAAATTATTTCTAAACAAAAACACTGTTAATGTCAAAGTCTAACAAGTAGTTAAAATTTTAAAATGAAATGGATTTCAACATAGATGAACTTGCAATTCTTGTCATCCAACAAAGCTGAAATTACAAAATTCAATACGTTCCGAGCACAAGCACCCTAATTATTAATTCAACAAATCAATAATAACCAGTCAAGTAACTAATTCACACACACACACACAAACATATAGATATATGAATAATATAGAAGAAAAGTGTACCTGAATGGAATTATTTGGCGCCAACGTAGTACTGATCAACGGTTTTCAACCAGCCAACATAATCGTTGAAGGAGAAAGAACAATCGAGTTTTTAAATGAGTAACATATATTCTAATTAAGAAAAATAAACATTCTGATTGTAATACCCAAACAATTAACATCCTGATTACAACCTAAATAACTAAGAGCAATTTTGGAACTCAGAAACTACACAATTAATTGCAACTGTTGAGACCTACACAATATCCAAAACTGAAAATCAAATACTCAATATTGAAGAATAAGGAAAGAGATTCAGATGATTATGATTTAGGTTCAGCCCAAAATCCAATTGTGCTCTACACACGTATACACATCTTCCCCAAACGATAACATAATCTAACCCAATTAATTCATAAACACAATCACTGAATGTTGTCCCAAATAAACATGACTACAAATTAATCGATGCTACTGCATACAGGAAATTGATTGGATGTTCTTATTAATTTCACGAGTTTGACCTTGAGCATATGAAAACTTCTAATATACTATAACAGTTTGACAGAGATGAAATTGGGGTTAAACGAATTCACATATAAACATAACTGCAAAAACCTAGATTTAACAAAATTAAGCTTACCAGATCGCGATTGAAGAGTGGATTAATAGCGCTTAGAAGCAGAACATAGACGGGCGCTCCACGAATTAGCGTCCATGTTTGAAATCGAAGCTCTTTTGGATTAAAATCGGTTAGGGTTCCAACAAAGTGAATTTGATATTTCATGTTTTGGATTAAAACTCCTAAAAGATGAGAAAAATTATAGATTTGAAACCCAAATTGGTCTTGTTTCATGCCTAACTCTTTTTCCAGACCACGCACACAACTCCTAAATTAGGGACTTTGTTCCAAAAAAAGAGAGTTTGATAACATATTTAAAGTTTTTTAGAAGTAATATTATATGTAAAATTATTTTTTCAAAAACTTAAAACATAAATCTAAATCTAAATTTTAAGATATCATAAATTAATAATAACAAACTGAAATATAAGTCTTTAGTAGAAAAAAATTAATATTTTAACATTTATAATTTTCCAAAAAGTCATAATTATTATAATTTTGTTTATTGTCAATTTACAATATTTTAACATTTAAATTATTGTAACTTAATATTTTAATTAATACAATTAATATTGTAAATTACTTAAAATTCTTATTAAGAATAAAATTTCTCTTAAAATATTAATTACATTACAATTTGAGTTGTAATATATTATAAATTAAAGAACAAACTCAAACTTAACTTTTTCTGTTTAACATATGAGTATTTTTTTTTGACATTTATGTTATATTCTACAAAATAGCGTCACTATCTTTTTTTTTTTTCCTTTTTTGTTATGATCAGTGTATGAAATTTTAAACTTTTAACGTATGTGAAGTTTTTTACTTTATAGTTTATTACAAAAATAGTCCATATTGTAAGTTACTTAAAAAGTGTTATTAAAAATAAATTTACTATTGTAAAAATATAATGTATTTATATTCACCACAATAAATTCTAAAAAAATTATTTAGAATAAATCAGTGACCAATTTTATCTCTCGCAAAAAATCTCTGAACAATAATATATAATGAGTAATAATTCATTCATTAATAGTTTTTTTTCTCGCAAATATTCATCATAAATTGACACCAAATATTCTTCTACCACCTCAATTTTGTGATGGAAAAAATATAAATTGCGAATGATGTTTCTTTTGCTAATACTTATATTGTCACTAATTTTTTTTTCTTCATTGTTCCTTCGCTAGAAAACTCTTCATGTAAAGTACTGAATTCCTTCACAAAATTTCCTTCACTACATCCCTAATTTCTTGTAGCGTCTTTATATAAAGTCAATATATAGATAGAACCCCAATATAATAATTCGATGGATCAATTCTTGGTGTGTTAAAAAGATTATTTTTTAAAATGAATATTTTTAAAAAAATAAAAACGACAACGACTGTCGTTGGGAGTAAAAGCTCTCACATCTAATTTGGGAAAAACTATTGAACGCCATTTGAAATGGCGTTGAATTTTTGGATATTTTTTTTGGCTAAAAATCAGAAAGGCAACCAACGCCATTTTAAAAAATATTTTTTAAAAAAATGAATTAATAAAAATTATCTTACTTTTTTTTAAAATTATTTTATTTTTTTAAAGAAATTTGAAAAGGATAAAAATGTGATCCAATGTCAAACTAACCGGCATTGTAACTTTTTAAAATTTTTTTATAAAGCAAATTTGTATAAAAAGAAGTGTAAGATGTAACATCACTTTAACTGACGTTAGAATCTTTTTTTTTTAATTTCTTTAATCTCTTGTACTTGTTTATAAACATTAATATTTTTTTATGTTTATTCTCTGTCATCGGCGTTGGAAATGAAGGAGTATATAAGACTTCAACTATAAAAAAATAAAAATAAAAATTCTAACGCCAATTAAAGTGACGTTGCATCTTACTCTTCTTTTTTATAATTTTTTTTTTAAAAAAATAAATAAATTAGGGATAAAATTGATATTACATTAATATGGGTCATACTAACTTATTAGGAATGACTTATAAGTCATTTTAAATAACTTTATTCTTTTTTAGTTCATAAAACATAATAAATTTTTCTTCATCTTTTATGTTTTCTCTTAAAACTGATAGTATTATAATTTAATTTTATAATATATTTAGAAAAAAAGGTAAAAGGAGAATTAGGAATAGCTAGGGGTATACCATTATTATTCTTCTTTTTATGTTTTATTTTTGGACTTAAAAATATGTTCATGATTTAAGTTACTCCCTCCATTTAAGAATAAAAGTTCTTATTATTTTATATAATCTTAAGTTAACTATTTACTTATATTAAATAATCTATTTTTTACAATAATTTGTGTGTAATATCCTTAAATGTCATATTTTATTATTTATAAATATTTATATAATATTACTAGTCATGTATAGAAAAATATGCAATTAGATGAGAATTTAAATATGAATAATTTTATCATTTGACATTTTTTTTAATTAGCATAAAATCAATCATCACTTTTATTCTCGGAGTGAGGAGTACTTGTAATATATATATAATATATATATAAACAAATATTCATATAAATATTTATAAAAAAATATTCATATAAATTTATCTTTAAAATTTATAAACAAATATTTATTTATAAATTTATAAATATTTCATCTAAAATTTATAAAATTTAGATATGAATATTTTTTATAAATATTTATATGAATATTTAGAGATAAATTTATAAATATTTATATGAATATTTGTTTACATATATATTTATATATAAAAATATTCATAGTTAATTACTTTATATAAATTTAGTTTAATGTTGAGATTTGTTTAGTTAGTTAATAAATTAGAATGACTCAGTGGTAGCTTAATGGCCCAAACCTAGCTATGATATTTTTGCTTCTTATGTTATATTTTTTGTGTATTAGATAAATTCTATTACCATCTATATATATATACTCATCTTAAATCTCCACATTAAACTAAATATATATAAAGTAACTATGCATATTTATATAATGTAACTATGAATATTTTAATATATATATATATATATATATGTATATATATATATATAAATTTATCTCTAAATATTCATATAAATATTTATAAACAAATATTCATATAAATTTATCTTTAAAATTTATAAACAAATATTTATTATAAATTTATAAATATTTCATCTAATATTTATAAAATTTAGATATTAAAATTTGTTATAAATATTTATACTGAATATTTAGAGATAAATTTATAAATATTTATATGAATATTTGTTTACATGTATATATTTATATATAAAAATATTCATATATAGTTACTTTATATATATATTTAGTTTAATATTTTATTTAGTTTGATAAGAAATTTTGAAATATATATATATATATATATATATATATATATATATATATATATATATATATATATATATATACGTTACATTTCATATGTGGATGATTGACGTGTGAATATTGAACTTTATCCCAAAAAATATGTTGATGCACAAATTTAAACCCAAGACCTCCAATTTGGAATATTGATCCAATGACCACCCAAGCACCTGAGCCTAGTTGCTATTAGTTTGCAAGGATTAGTATTTAGTACTATTATTATTATTATTATTATTAGTAGTAGTAGTAGTAGTAGAAGTAGTAGTAGCAGTAGTAGTAGTAGTAGTAGTAGTATTCTATTATTTTATTATTATTATTATTATTATTATTATTATTATTATTATTATTATTATTATTATTATTATTATTATTATTATTATTATTATTATTATTATTATTATTATTATTATTATTATTATTATGATTATTATTGTTATTATTATTATTATTATTAGTATTATTACTATTAGTATGGTCATTATTATTATTATTATTAATATTATTATTATTACTATTGTTACC
This sequence comes from Panax ginseng, assembly GCA_020205605.1. Lineage (NCBI taxonomy): Eukaryota > Viridiplantae > Streptophyta > Magnoliopsida > Apiales > Araliaceae > Panax > Panax ginseng. The sequence continues at coordinate 19,603,081 of CM035133.1, read as the reverse complement.
GATTATTGTTATTATTATTATTAGTACTATTATTATTATTATTATTATTATTATTATTATTATTATTATTATGGGAAAATACAGTTGTAATAGGGAAAATAATAGGGGGTTTACCAATTCGAAGTTGAGATTCCTCTGCTTCGACCTCTCCGCTGCAATTTTCGAGCTAGATTGGAGTTTGTTTTGGAGATAAGGGATGAGATCATGCTCGGTTTTTAGAGAGAAATGGACGGGGCTAAAAATATGTGAGGAGACAAACGAAATAAGGATATATATCGAGGCACCACAGAATGAGGTCGGAGAAGCGACGAAATTTCTGGAATTTCGGCCCTCGTGCATTTTTTGATTTGGGAGGAGCACAGCATGATTTGGGAGAGAAGGTGAAGGAGTAGAAGTAATCGATTTTTTTTTTAAACAAGTCGCCCAAAACGACGTCGTTTTGGGTTGACTGTGTAAAAAAAAAATTGCACAACTGTGCATACCCATTTTCCCGTATTATTATTATTATTATTATTATTATTATTATTATTATTATTATTATTATTATTATTATTATTATGATTGTTATTATTATTATTAGT